>CM066035.1:97758668-99000008 GCA_033557465.1 Ichthyophis bannanicus
GCACATCCTCCACCACTCGCCGGTCCCGCAGAAGAGTATCATTCAACCTCCAGAAAACCCCCCCTTTGTTCCTGGTATTGCGGAGGTGAAGCTCCACTCCTTTGTGATCCGACCACCCAATATGCACCACCCCCCCATCTTGGACCGCAGACATCCATCTCTGATCAATCAGGAGCATATCCAGCCTACTCCAACTTCTGTGTGGAGCAGAATAGAAAGTATACCCCTCCCCTTGTGGATACATCACACGCCATACATCCAACAAGTTATAACTCCGCATCAGTCCTTTCAAGCCTACTCTATTCTTACGCCCCCCATCCCCCCCCTTTGGCCTTCGATCTAACCCCGGGTCCAACACCACGTTAAAATCCCCTCCCACTAACACCTTCCCCCCCCCTCCCGCCTTATCCAGTAAAGCCCTCACCTCCCCCCAAAAACCCCCCTGCTGCCCATTCGGTCCATACACCCCCACAATCACTATGTCCTCCCCACCCATCTTCCCAGTGATCCCCACTACCCTACCCTCCTGATCCTTAAACGAAGTCCCCACCTGTATCCCACATCCCCCCCGTATCAAGATTGCCACTCCTCCCTTCCGTCCCCCCCCTTTAGTGCAGGAAAAGAATTGATCCGGGTATTGCCGATGCCGCATCCGCCCCACATCCCGAGCCCTGAGGTGCGTCTCTTGTAGTAGGACCACATCCCATTGAGCCCTCTCCACCTCCCGAAAAAACATTCCCCTCTTGGTGGGCGAGTTCAACCCCCGTACATTAATTGTGCCTATACGCAACATTCCAATTCATCCCCAGTGTTCTCCAGCCCCTCCTGTTTGGCGTCCCCAACCCCTCCCTCTACCCCCTACCCCCCCCCAGCCCCCCTGTACCCCCCCCCTTCCCCCTGACCCCGCTACCTTTCCCGGTCTACCCGTCCTCCCAGTCCTGACGTCCAATCCCACCACTTCCCCTCCCGCCCCCATCTACCCCTCCTTTCTGTACCTCGCCCTTACTACTACCCCCCCAGCCCCCGGTTCATCCCCCCCTTCCCCATCCCCTAACCTTCCCCCCTACCTCCCATTATCTTCTCCCAGCACCCGTAGGCCCTAATAGTCCAGAGTTCATTACCATGAGCAAAAGGGCACTAACACCCCCCTCAGGTGTGCTGCGAACATCCAAGCCGCTCTCACTGTTCGCCAGGTCATGTCGTCTGCTCCGCCACATCTGACTGCTGTTCCCGGTTCATTCGCTGCAAACGCTTCCTGCGCTCCCCCACACGTTGCCACTGGGAGCTAGGTGGCTTCCTCTGCCGATCTTTGCCACTTGCTGAGGTGTTCGGCCGCACCGCCTGCCCCGCCACCGGTAAGCCGTCACACCCTAAGTCCTTTAACAGCTCCCAGGCCTCCTCTGGTGACTTCACTTTACGGTTCAGGCCATTTATGGAGATCAGAACCCCAAACGGGAACAGCCAACGATACCGGAAATTCTTCCCCCGCAGATATGCGGTCACATCTTTCATGGCTTTTCGACGCTCCAAAGTACCTTTTGAAAGATCATTGTACACTTCAATTTCCGCTCCTTCCCAGGCCACTCTCCCAAACTTTCGAGCCACATTGAGTATTCGCTCCTTCAAGGGAAAACTGCTCAAACACGCTATTATATCCCGTGCCTGCTTCTCCCTTCGTGGCCCCAAACTCCGATGGGCCCGTTCCACACCTATCTGCTCCGGAGCCGTACTCGTCATGTCCCCCAATTGCAGCACATGGCAACAAAGCCGTTGCACCAACTCAACACAGTCCTTGGGGCCTGCCTCCTCCGGCACTCCTCTGATGCGTAAATTATTTCGCCTTGCCCGATCCTCCATTTCCTCGACTTTCTCCAGTAATTCCTCATGTTGGGACTGTAGTGCGCCCTGCATGGCCATCAGGCCGCGCACCTCCCCCTCACAATCCTCCACGTGGCTTTCCAATTCTTCCACCCGACTCCCGAGATTGCCCAGCTCCTGCTGTATCTCCTGCAATGTATCCCGCATATCTTTTCTCATTGCTTTCAGCTCTCTCTTCATATCTATCTTAAATTCATGCAGCCATTTCCTCAGGGGCAACTCCTCCTCCCCTTCAGCATCAGTGACATCCCCGTCCTCCGAGGCCCCTCCGCGCTCACTTGCGCCCGCTCCTGCCGACTCCTTCTCCGCGGCTGCCAACAGCTCTCGGCGGGCGTACGGGGATTGAAAGCCCTCTAATTTTTTCCGGGCTGCCATCGCGCTCCTGGATGATCGCTCTCGCTCCACTGTGACCGATGGGGGCTCACTTTTAATGCTCTGTTACATGGGATTAGGACGGAGCTTGGCGTTCAAGCTGCCATGAGCTCCGTGACGTCACCGGAAGTCACCGAAGAGGTTTCTTACTGCACAGTTACATCATTCTGGGAAGACACTCCTCTGGGAGAGAAAATTCAAGTCATATAAAAAACCACTCCCAAAGGCAGAGCTCTGTTTTTGGCACACAGCTACTGCACCATGCAAGAGCAAAATGTCTGCCCCCTTGGGGCAGCAGCTAAGGGTAGCTAATCCTTAGCTCTTCAGCCCTTTTAGGAGGAATCACATATATAGGAACAAAGGAGTCGAGAGCAAAGGAAAAGGATTAACTGTGCAAAACCTGTCAGCATCCCCCTTGGCTCAACAAGAAGGACATAGAAGCATGATGGCAGAAAGAGACTGCATGGCCTATCTAGTCTGCCCTTCCATATCAACCACTACAACAGTCCACTTTTTTCTTTAGAGATCCTCTGTGTTTGTTTCATGCTTTTTTGAATTCAGATACTGTCCTATCTCTACCACTTCCACTGGGAGACTATTCCACACGTCTACCATTCTTTCCGTAAAGAAATATTTCCGCATATCACTCCTGAATCTATCCCCTTTCACCCTCATTCCATGTCCCCTCGTAGCAGAACTTACTTTCAATCAAAAGAGGCTCTCCCCCTGTGCATTTATGCCACGGAGGTATTTAAACGTCTCAATCATATCATCTCTATACCGCCTTCCCTCTAAAGTATACATACAAGTATTAAGCTCCTTAAGTCTGTCCTCATATGCTTTATAATGAAGACCACTAACCATTTTAGTAGCCACCCTCTGTACTTATATCCTTTTGAAGGTGTGGTCTCCAGAACTGCACACAATACTCCAAATGAGGTCGCATCAAAGATCTATATAGAGGCACTATCGCCTCCTCTCTTCTGCTGGTCATTCCTCTCCCTATACACCCAAGCATCCTTCTAGCTTTCGCTGTTGCCTTTTCTACCTGTTTAGCTACTTTAAGACCATCAGACACAATCACACCTAGGTCCCGCTCTTCTTTTGTGGACAGAAGTACTTCACCCCCTATACTATACTGCTCCCTTTGCTGCAGCCCAAATGCATGACCTTGCATTTTTTAATATTAAATCTCAGCTGCCAAATTCTAGACTATTCTTCAAGCTTAGTTAAATCCCTCCTCATGTTATCTACACATTCCTGGGTGTCTACTCCATTGCAGATTTTGGTATCACCAAAAAAGAGGCAAACGTTACCCAACAGCCCTTCTGCAATATCACTAACAAAAATGCTAAAAAGAATCGGACTAAGAACAGATCCCTGGGGCACTCCACTGGTAACTTCCGTCTCCTCAGAGTGAGCTCCATTTACCTGTACCCTTTGCCACCTCCCACTCAACCAATTTCTAACCCAAGCAGTAACTTTAGGATCCATTCCTAGGATGCTTGGTTTGTTTCTAAGTTGCCTGTGCGGAACGGTGTCAAAGGCTTTACTGAAATCTAAATACACCACATCTAGAGCTCTTCCTTGGTCCAACTCCCTGGTCACCCAGTCAAAGAAATCAATCAGATTTATCCGACAAGACCTGCTTCTGGTGAATCCATGCTGCCTCTGATCTGGTAATCTGTTGGACTCCAGAAACCTTGCCTGTGTAAATAGCTTAGAAGCCATCCACTCACAAAGAGACCAGGAAGAAGCTCCCAGAAGAGGCATCTCGAAGATCAAGGAACATCTGAGCCAAGTGCACCTGCAGAGCAGTGTCAGGAACCAGCATCTACAGAGACGACCAACTCTTAAGAAAGGAGGAATCCAGGAACTCGTCAGTGAACAGTGACACCAGAGCAAGGAGTGAATTCAGAGCAATTCCTGGGACCTGTATCTGTATCTCCACCAACTCCAAGTACAGTGGTAAAGAGAAATAATGTAGGAGAAGGGCTTCCCTCACAGGGAAAAAGCACACTAAATATTTAAGGTGAAAGAGTGCAGAGACTTGAATTTAATTTCCAGCATCAGTTAGGGGGGGGGGATATTCAGCAGTGACAGTTAGCCCTTGTAAAGTGGATAACCGTTGCCGCTGAACTTAAAACCCGGAAATTCAATGCCGGTGCCATATTTGGCCACCGGCATTAAATGTTTGGGTCAGTTGGATAGCAGCAAAGCTACCCGGGCAGTGGCAATATTCAGCTGCTGCCCGGTTATTCCAGGGTCCCAGGAATAAGCATCAGGGCGCTCAGCAACAGCACTCATGGATATTCAGCGGCATTAATTGCGTTAGTGCCGCTGAATATTCCTGTTGCTGCAACTCTATCGCTCTAAATATTGGACCCAGAGTATTTAGAACGTAGTGCTGTACTATTATACAATGAAAGAAAAAAAAGTAACCTAATAAGCAAACCCTTGTTTCAGAATAATGGACTAGACTCAAGTTATTCTGAGAAGGGAAGAGGTGCGAGAGAAGTCTGAATGCCAGATGCCCCCCAGCAACTGGTCCCCTTCAAAGAACCCTTCAATTTAATTCCAAGAGTAAAGACGCTTAGAATAGAGTACCCTCAGCCTGCCAAGCAGCATAGAAGCCACTGTAATAACTGCACCCCAGGTGGGGGGGGCGGGCTACAACTGAATGTGTTGAATAGTTGGGGGGAGGGGCTGTTTAATGTCCTGCCCCACTGAGGACACCCCTGACATGACCACCATTGGTATAGCAAGAAGATCAGATTTCCCTTTTAAAAAACAAAGGAACTCTTTTCAACAAGAGGTTACAGGGCAGCTAGACAAAAGCCCTCAATTACAGTAATACTTTTTAATAAATTCTGCTTAGGTTTCAGAGCGGAAATAGCAAGACATATAAAATGCCAGCAAAGGCAAAGAGCACTGATTTAATCTATTGGTAAAGGAATAGTGTTTATGAGGAAATAATCGGTTAAAGTCTATAGAAAGCAAAATTAACGTCTTAGGGTAAATGCCTTCCTGACAAGGATCCGGACCTTTTCCTGCAGCCCCTCTCCAGAAGTTACTGGCTTCAGCAAGGTTCATAATATAAATATGTCATGCCTGGAAGAACAACAACTGGAGATCATTATTCTTGTCTCAACAATAGATAAATGGGCTCAGTTGTAGAAACACAGCAGTCTATGAAAGTGTAATAAAACTATACTTAGCAAGGCCGACGTACACCCTCTGGATCTTTCTCATCTGGACAAAGTGTCCCTCACTGTATTTAAAAGACAGTATTTCTTAGCAGTTGCAAGGGTCAACTGGGAAAGGAATGGTATGAAAAGAATTAAAAGGAGCAGAAATAGTGGGAGTAAAACAGCGTATTAACTATGCAGCAATAGTTTTAGAGACCTTCTGAAGGATTTGATGTTGTCCTATGTGTATTTAGTTCGCTGGACTGAAGATGGCCTGCATCAGGACAGAAAAGGACAAAATAAAAGGGATCGACTCCCAACAATTAAGACACAAAACACTGATAAGTCACAATAAAATAAAATTAGCCCATGCCAAATGCCTGCTCAACAGGTTGAAAGTGGAAGCACACTATTAAAAAAAACTGGCGTGTCAAACAGCGCCACACCTAGGCCTGTGTAAACAGTGCAGGCTCACAAGGCACATTTAGGGTTGTCGACTGCCGGCCTCGGCTCCACCCCCCTCGCTGATTGCCCAGCCTGCCCTTGCCTTACCACCCCTTTTCCTGTTCCCTTGGTGGCGGTGGCGGACCTCCAATTAAAAAAAGCAAAACACACGGGTTTTTCCAAATGTGCGCTTGCACGGCTGGTCTGTGAGCATATGTCAGAGGAGGGAGGGCTCAGACCAACCATGCAAGCACAGAGTCAGAAAGACCAGTGTGTTTTGCTTTTTTAATTGGAGGTCCCCTGCCACCCTCGGCGGGGCCAGGGCAGGCAGCCCTGGGGGAGCCGGCCGGACATGAAGAGGTGGAGTAACATGGGGAGATACTGGAGGTGGGGGGATAGGGACAGAAGGGCTATGATGGGCATGTGAGGGATGGGGCAAATGACAAAAGTCTGTCATTGGTGGGGGGCAGGTTTGCAAATTGCACATGATGCATTTTTGGCTTGGTATTGCCCTGTTGTCAAATATTCCAAAACAGGAGAAAAATCTTTGGACAACAAAGATTTTGCTTCCTGAACACTTTGGGTGTATCTTATGGATTTCGGGTTGCTGATTACGAAAATCACCTAGAAATGTTCCTATCATGCACCATTTTGTTGCAATCGCCTATTGTTTTTTGTTATTTCCTTATATATTTTAAGTCTACTTATATGTTGCCAGGAAAGTAAGCTGTTTTGTTTAGTCCAGGCATGCCCTGGGTGCAGGCTCACAACATGCAATGGAAATGCTATTGCTCAGGGATGCATGGACATGCTTAGTCAGGATGGATGCTGGCAGTAAAGGCTATAAAAACAGCTTTCATACACAGATGCTATACATGACAATATCAGTTTGCGTACTTAATAGCATTTGCATAGAAGCTTCTTGTCTAAACGATGATTCGTTAAGCAGAAATGTCTCGCCAATGTCGCAACAGCCACAATACATTCTGTTACATTTGTGGTGAGTATATGCTTAAGCCTCACAGATGTAGCATGACTACACTTATTAACATAATAACATAGTAAGATAGTAAATGACGGCAGATAAAGACCAGCATGGTCCATCTAGTCTGCCCAGCACGATGGCAAGAGTAGGTGCACCTGCCGCTCCGCCACCCCTCCCCACGTCCCTGTTTAGGGGTGAACCCACAACTCCATGTAGGACACCCCTATTTGTTGAGAAATTAGATGGTTCAGTTTATTTTGATTTTATCCTGTTGCTGTAAAGGGATCCACTGTGTCTGTCCCATGCCATTTTGAATTCTGTCAGTGTTTGCCCCCACCACTTCCATCGGGAGGGCATTCCAAGCATCCACCACCCTTTTCTGTGAAAAAGTATTTTCACAAATCACAAGTAGATTAGAAATCATCCAATACCCAGCGTATGAGCTCTACTTTGGTTGTAATGTTGACGATCAAGACAAATCCTGGGCTCCTCACATTTGCTGTTCATCTCAGAACTTGGCTCAGAGGTACTCAGAAGTCAATGCTGTTTGCAGTCCTGATGATATGGCGAGAACAGAAGGATCACGTGACAGACTGTTACTCCTGTCTAAGAAAAGTATCCGGCTTCTTTGCTAAAAAAAAGAAATCTATTGAATACCCCAGTATGCCTTCAGTCATGAGACCAGTGCCACATGATGATAGTATGCCAGTACCAAACCACCAGAGATATGGAGCCTAGATGACGCAAACAAAGATGCCACAATACATGGGCGAGACATAGAAAATGACATGGATCCAGATTTTGAACCGTTTATGTCTGGTGTGCCTCATTTGATAACAGTCAGAATTGAATGACCAGGCAGGGACTTAAGTTTGTCAAAAACAACAGCTGAACTACTTGGTTTAAGATTGCAAGGATGGGGGTTGCTTTCGCCAGGTACGAACATTTGTGTCTTTCGGACCCACCAAGAAGATATGAAAAATTTCTTTGCGCAGTTTGACCACCTCTTTTTCTGCACGGACATAGATGGGTTGATCATGGCTTTGGGTTGTGAGCATGACCCACAACAATGGCGCCATTTTATTGATTTGTCACTGTTAAGCCTGAAAGCTATAAGAATTATAGGCCTATTTCCAGTTTGCCTTTTTTGATGAAATTGGTGGAGCATTGGGTTGGCAAATGGTTGGTGGATTTTTTAGCCAATAAGTGGGTATTGGATGATTTGTAATCTACGTTTCGGTGCTATTATTATAGTATTATAGTACTGAAACCCTGTTAAGGGCTCTGGTTGATGATATCCAGGTTATGTTTGATGGCGGTGGGGAGCGAGTCCTTCTCCAACTGGATGTGGGAGTAGCATTTGACACTGTAGATCATAATCTTATGATGGAGTATTTTGAGCAGATAGGGTTGGGAGGGATGGTTTATCAGTGGTTCTCCTCCTTTTTAGAAGATAGGATGCAGACGGTTAGGTATGGATAACATTTGTCTAGAGGTTGGAAATTGAATGTGGTATGTCATAAGGCTCTGTTTTAGCTCCCAACTTATTTACCATGTTACCTCTTTGCTCTTTTATGCAGAATTTGGGGTTATGTTTATTTGTATGCCGATGATGTTCAGGTACTACTTCCCCTGACCCCTAATGAATGTGATGTTACTGGCAAAATTCAGGGTTGTGTAAGTGTTTTGAAGAAGGAGTTTGCTTGAAGGTTTTTCTACTTAAATGTGCAGAAGAGTCAGTGTTTATGGTTATCGTCCTCTAGAATGGCTGAGCCTGTGATTTCTGATGGTTTGGGGGCAGCTTGGGGGTCTCTTGGCTTCCTGACATAGTTTGGGGGTGGTGTTAGATAGTTTGTTGGAGGTTTCATGATCATATTTTTGTTTTGATTAGGACCTTGTTTGGGATCCTGTGGATGATTCGGTCCTTGCACCCCTTTCGTTCTGAGGGCTGTTTAATTGTGGTTACTAGGGCTTTGATATTGCCTAGGACCGACTGTTGTAATTCCTTGTTGTTGGGTCTTTCTATGAAGGAAGTGACCAGACTGCAATTAATGCAGAATATAGCGCCCAAAATTGTCAAAGGGTTAGGCCGGTTTGATCACATGACCCCGATTTTGGTGGCGTTCCATTGGTTACCGTCATTTATAGGATTTGTTATAAAGCCCTGCTTATAATTTTTAAAGCTCGGCATCATATGGCTCCTACCTATCCTAAGGATCTTGTTAAAATGAATGTTCCTACTCGTGGCTCTGTGGTTGGAGGATGCAGGTTTGTTGGTTGTTCTGGGGCTTTGTGAGGTCCGTACGGTCAGTTGTCATAATCGGACTTTTAGGGTGCAGGTCCCTGTTTATTGGAACTTGCTTCCATTGGGTTTATGGTTGGAGTCTGATCTTAGCTTATTTAAAATTCAGCTGAAAACCTACTTGTTTCTTGTTTTGGCAGTTTTTTGGGTGGGGGGGGGTTGTATGATTTTGGGTATTTAGGTGTTTTAAATGTATTTGATATGTACTTTTAATGTCAGGATTGCATTTTGTATGTTATTGTGTTTGTATGCTGCTTGGAGCATTTTGCATTGGCAGTATAAAAGTATGATGTAAATAAATAAATAAAAACCTGTTAAATAAATGATGTAATTAATAAATAAGGGATCGACAAGGATATCAAATTGAGCAGATTCAATTATGAAAACATTTGCTCTCAGAACAAAATTTGATGGTCCCTTAAACATTAACAACTGGCTTTTATATAACAGGCACAACATAATGCACCCATGTGCCTTCATAACCTAGGTGCTCTCATAAAATTACTTTATAAGGAGAGAATATTCAAGGTACTGTCAGGACTGAAAGTAGACAAAGCTCTCTGAGCTGATGAGGTCCATCACAAAATAGTTAATGATCTAAAGGAAATGTTAACCATACTTTGCGCAGTTCTGTTCACAAGGATGTGAACAAGGAGAAAGCACAAACCACAGTCCAGTTAGCTTACCATGAGTGGTAGAGACAAGGTAATAGAAGTCCCACTGAAGGACAGAATATGTGACATCTAGAAGTCAGTGGATTACAAGATCATAAGCACCATGGTGTCAAACTGTGGGAACCTGCAAACTCTTCTTGCAAGAACTGCCTGGTGCTCATGGTAAATTCAGAGAGGAGCTGAAATGCGGTTAGCTGGCAAAAGGAGACTTTCTGTTCTGTCAAGAAAGTTAACCTCTAACGATATTCCCGGTTGAGTCAAACCTGAAGACTTTGGAAGTTTTTTCTTGATTCATGTTACCAGCATATGCAACCACTTCTGAAGGACTTGACAAGTAAAATCCACATAAGGAATAAGACTGAACCTCCATTGGCTTTGCTTATCAGAATTTGTGGTTAAATCGTAAAATCTTAAGGGCTTGTGTGGTTGGAGTGGAACTGATAGGATTAAACATTGCTGGATCAGCTATTCCTAAGATGCAGAGGTAAATTTCATGACTAAAATTTAACACAGCTTTACCAGGAGAGCCAGTTTGAGGCTTAGTGGTACCCAGGGTAGAAACTTGTGATGGGGGCACAGGCACCAAATCCTGATACCCTCACCTTGGGTCCTCCTCTCCCCCACCCCTCTTTAGCCTCCTCCCAGCCACTTCCCAAGTCCTCTCCTCTTCCTTCCTAAGTCCCCAGTCCTTGAGCCTCTTAGCCCTGGGTCCTCTACTGCTGTCACCTATCCCAATCCTAGATCCTCTCCTTCCTGCTCCCCTCATGGCCGACATGCAACACACTGAAGCCCAAGGCAGAAAGAGGCATGTGCTCTGCCAGTGCCAGGTACCTTGAAGCTCTGCCTTAGCGATGTAACTCGGTTTCAACAACTTCTTGTAATGCTGGGGCACCAGGCAATTTCCTGCTGGTGTCCCTGATCCCTCTCACCCTACGGCTCCTTCTCATGTTCCTCCTACTCCCTCAGCATAGACTCTTCCTTGCTCCTCTCCCTTCCCAGATCCTCCCCCTAATATTCCACCCCCATAGCCTCTATCTGGTTCCACAACCTTCCACTCCCTCCTACGAAATGATCCCCCTCCATTTCGTCTCCGCTCCCTCCCATGTATATTCTCTACTTTCAGAGAATCTGGTAGAAAGAGCAGCTCCAGTTTGCAATGTACATGGAAAAGATGTTTCGTAGAAGTAGCTCAGTAAAGAAAGTTCTCAATTTTTAAATTAAAAATAAAATAAAACACACACTCTTGTAATGGATGGCATCATCACAGATAATCATTAGGTAATGTATGAAACATGCAGAATATCCACGGTACCTGGGTTCTCCTCAGACTGGTTAAAGCCACAGATCTGGCAAATGCTACGGACCCACTTGTTCATCTCTTCTTCCGTTTCAGCCACCAGATAGAAGGTCCTGTCGCTTGTCTTAATGTCGAAAACATAGCTGTCCTGCAGCTCTTTCTTGTTGAAGGTCAGTCCAGCATCTACCTGCTCACAGGCACTGAGGTTGATCACACGGATAGGCTTCTTGGAATGGTCATTCTTGTAGTACTCCAGGACATCGGGGTCACCACTCATCCGCCCACTGCGCAAGATAAACCAGCGCTTTTTCCATGCCTAAAGAGCAGAAGCAGAAATATTTTGTGAATATTTAGAAAAGAAACACAACATCCTATAAATATGGGGGAAGTCCTCCGACCAGCTAGGGGGCACCACTTTCTTTAGGGATCACTTCCAGGGCCAGCTCAAAAGTCCCACTCCAGCATTGTATGCTGCCATGTAGGAGTCCATGTTTGATTCTTAAACTCACTCACTCCTCATTGAATGGGCTTCGGGAATGCGACCAAGGACCCTGGGAAAAGCTTCCCCAGTCACTGTACAATAGCAACACCTATTTACTTGATCAGGAGAACCTGTGGGCCAGGCCCTGAAGGGAGGTGTAATCTATGACCTTTGGGCTAGAGGAATGTTGCTGTAATGAAGGGGCTGAGGGGGGAGGAAGGCTTACAGTAGGGAAAATACAGAAAAATCTGGGCAGCTAGAAATACCTCTCTTTAGCTCCCCATCATTACTAAGGAAAGGAATGCGAGACAAGATCTTCGTAAGCGGTTTGGCTTTTTGTGCTATGTATGACTGGCATCTGATTTTAACTGAAAAAATGTGCTTAAATGCTTTTAAATGCACTTTTTACAATTATATAAAACCATCTTTTATAAGGTAATCTTCTTGGTTAGGTTAGGCGAGTGCTATTTCTTAAAGACAAACAAAAATTTTGACATTGTAGATACCACCAGAACTACCCCCAAGAATTTGTTATAGGAACTTTGCCCTCTCTTAGCCCTTCCCCCCCCCCCCACACAAAAAAATTACTCTCAATTGTAACTTTTATTCTATGCAACTAAATTTTCTCAACTATGTGTCAAGATACTATGTTTCATTCCATTCAGCCCAGTGGTCTTGGAGATCTAAATACTTGAATTCCTGTGTCACCACCCCACTAGGGTTGCCAACTGGCTCCAGATGCGCCCAACAGGCTTGATCCAGTCCTGGGTTTACTCCATTGCATGCAGGGACATGTAGTTCTGATTTCTCCATTTCACTCCATAAGAAAAGCAAGACTACAAGTCCCTGCATGCAATGGGGTAAACACAGAACTGGATCAAGCACGTCGGGCGCATCTGGAGCCAGTTGGCAACCCTACACCCCACCCATTTTATGCCCTCTCCTGTGCCCTCCAAAAAACATTCCCAAACTCTGGAAATCAGCAATATCTGCCCAAGACTCTACCTCTGCACAAATTCTGGTTCATGGGGGAGGGGTGCGGCACAGAGAAAACCAAATCTAATTACATATATAAATTCAAGACTAATTGTTGTTAAGTACTGTTGAGTTGGTGTCGACTCATGGCGACCCTCTGAATAGCTGTCCTAAACTGTGTTTGTCAACAAAGAGCTGCCCGACTGAAGACCAGCGTGGCACCCATAGCTGCTGTTATTGTATCGATCCATCTCATTGCTGGCCTTCCTCTTTTGTGTTGACCTTCAACCTTGCCAAGCATGTCGTCTTTTTTCTAATGATATCTCTCTTCTCATGATGTGTCCAAAGTATGAAAGTTGAAGTCTTGTCATCTGAGCTTCTAAAGAAAACGTAAGTTTGATCTCCTCTAGTATTGACTGGTTTGATCTTCGTGCAGTCCATAGTATGGTATACACAGTATTCGTCGCCAGCACCACAATTCAAAGGCATCAATTTTCTTCCTGTCCATATTTTCCAACCACTTTGCCGCCTTCTTTGTTGCTAACGTTTGCATTCCAGTCACCCATGACTATCAGGATATCCTGTTTGCATGTTCTGTCAATTTCAGCTTGTACTTGTTCATAGAACTCATCAACTTCTGCAGCTGTTGTTGGGGCAAATACTTAAATTATAGTTGTGTTGATGGGCATTCCTTGTAGATGAATAGAAATTAAGCGTTTGCCGATTGCATTGTATTTCATCAGAGTTTTTGCAAGCTAATTCTTAATTATAATGCAACACTATTTCTTCTTTGTCTTTCATTTCCAGCATAGTAAACCATGTGATCAACAGATGCAAAGTGCCCGACGCCAATCCATGTATTTTATACCTGTTCTATGTACTATTTGTACCTGTTCAATGTATTAAGTTGTTATGGAAACCGCGCTGATCTTAAAAAGCGCAGTATATAAAACCAAATAAATAAATATATAAATAGATTTCAGTTTGCTGACACCCAACAGATCGAGTTGTACATGTTCCATTTCATTCTTGACCACCTCCATCTTCCCTTGGTTCATGCTTCATACGTTCCATGTCCCAATATGTAAGACATCTTTGCAGCTTCTGACTCATTTCATTTGCAGCTATATCAGCAGTCAGATGTCCTGAGGGCTTTGATACAACTACATCATAAATACTGGCTTTACTCTGAAAGTCTTCAGCTCCTCCCCAGTAGCCAGTGAGTGCCTTTCAAACTGGGGGGTCTCATCTTCCAGTACTATAGTGCAATTTGTTTTGTTGCGACTATCCATTGGGTTTTTGTGGCAAGATACGGAAGTAGATTGCCAGGCCTTTCTTCCATGCAGGTAGTTCTAGTGTTGTTGCCGTTGTCACAGAAATGTGATCCTCGGCCGCCAATGCCATCCATTTTGTTGCTGCCCAGATGGGTGGTTTGTTTTGGTCTGGCACTTCAGTTGAGACCTGCCAGTAGTTAAGCGACCAATAGCTTAGCCCTCAGCATCACTGATGCTCACAAGCCCTCACAACACGACAAGCTGTAAACCAAGTAGTAATAGGCAATTATCACTTTGATTTCCCTTGAGAGGGTGTGGTTATATAGAATATTTTTTGCTTCTCTTCCTTCCTAATCTGCAATTATATCTGTACGCTAACCTCAAGTTCCGGGCTGGTGCTAGGATCTCTAGCACCCTCCTGAAAACTACAGATCGGCACACCCCTCCTTCATTACTATTAATGGTAGGCTGCACCCCCCCACCCCTTTCCCAAAACTCCTTCATGAACTCTGTTGACGTAATACTAGTCTTTCTCCGTCAAAACAAATATTGTAACAAGAAAAATTGCAGTGAAGGGGAAAATGCCTGGCTGAAATAAAAACAAGTACTGAGGAGTAAATATTTAACATCGTATGAGCAGGCTGTAATAGTCAAAGCATTAATGTGATCAGAGCAAACAAATCAATGTATTTATTTAAACAAAAGAAAGGTCCACAAAGATTACACTGAGCTTTTCATGCCTCTTATCTCACCTGTTATTGCTGCTACAGATACTACCACCGCTTTCTCTGCATGTATGGTTGCAAAGCTCTTTTATAACTTTGACAAAAAAGGATAAGGTGATAAAAGCAGTTAGCAGTTGAAAAAAAAAAAGGTTTGGACAAGTTCCTGGAGAAAAAGTCAGTAGAGTATTAAGAGAGACCTGGGGAAGGCCACTGCTATCCCTAGGTGTAAGCAGAATGGAAGTTACAGTGAGCACTACAAGGCAGAACTCAATCCCGGAGCTCATGTCAGCAGTCCAAACAATCGATGGTGGCAGCATTAAAGTGAGAACCAGCACTTGGCTGGATTTGACATTTCTTTGAGTGTGCTGCTTCACTGTTGCTTGTTGGAGTTGCTGCAACTGTGAAACATGCGGAGACTCTGTTGGCATTGCAGCAAGGATGGCTGAAAGTGGAAAGATCATTCTGTAGCCTCCTATGAGAGCCAGCAGTGGTGTTCCTTGTAGTGGGCTGGTAGTGATGCTAACCGCAACCTTCAGGCCCTGTGCTGAGGTGCACAAGTGTCTCACTCTGACCAAGTGCCTGACTGGGACATAAAGGTAAATACCACCCTAGCAGCACGTCACGAGAGGGAAGGAAGGAGGTCCGGCGTGTTTGATACCCTTCAGCAAAGCTGAAACAAGTCGAAAAGTGTACACTTTACAGGAGTAAAACTTTTGATATCGTTCTATACAGACAACTTATAAATAAATTGAGCACCTTAGGGATGGACCATAAAGTGACTGACTGGGTAAGAAACTGGTTGAGTGGGAGGTAACAAAAGGTACACGTAAATGGAGCTCTCTCTGTGAAGGTGTGCACCATAGTGATCTGTCCTTGGTCCAGTCCTTTAAAAACTGTTGTAAGTAATATTGTGGAAGGGTTGTCGGGTAAGCTTCTTTGGGGGTGATACCAAAATCTACAATAAACAGCCATGAAGGTGTAGATAACGTGAGGAGAGATCCAGAAAAGCTTGAAAAAAAGAGTCAAGAATCCGGCAGCTGAGATTTAATGCTAAAAAATGCAGGGTCATGCATTTGGGCTGCAAAATTCCAAGGGAGCAGTACAGTATAAAGAGCAAAAGGTGGGGGATGGGTTAGGTAAATGAAAGGGAGATGCCGAATATGAGAGACAGGGCCTTGAGCCACCAAAGGGGGGGTGTGGCTGAAGGCTCACCTAGGGCATCCGATACCCTTGAGCCAGCCCCTTCCTTAAACTCACACAGTACCCACCCTAATAAATGAAAGCAATGAAAACCCCCCAAGCTAACAACTTTTTAAAAGGCAAAGCTGAAAGAAGAACCTTAAGCGTGTACACATTTCAAGTTGGTCTTCTTGCTGAACATGATTAACGGCTTGCACTGAATTCAAGCACAGGAAAGAGACAGAACAGCAGATGGGTAAATAGACCGAGGACGCAATATTCAGCGGCAGCGGCTAGCCATGGCCACTGAATGCTAAAGCCAGATACTCAATGCTGGGGCCATATCCGGCCCCCAGCATCGAATACCCGAGTCAGCCAGCGAATCAGGAAGCTAACCGGGCAACGGCAATATTCAGCCTTTAATATGCCCAACTTTCAGCATCGAGGGATAACCTAGCAGCAGCTGAATATCGCCACTGACCGGTTATCCCCTGCTGCTGCCCACCCAATGTCCCGATGCTAAACCAGTTAGCACTGGGGCACAACGCAGCAGGACCCACGGGAATTCAGCAGCTCTAATCGTCTTAGTGCCGCTGAACATCCCACCTGGGGGCATTTACACAGTCTGCAGGTCTGCAAAGCATAGAAATGCTTTTGAATATTGGACCCTGAGAGGCTAGCGTTTGCAGACCAGATGGGCCCTGTGCTCTGCAAGGCTAATCCTTAAGGGATCTTGCACTGAAGCGGCTAAAAATCTATTTTGTTACTCGTTCCCCTCTCAGAATCGTAACGGACAAAAAAAGCATTTAAACTCTTAACTGACAATCCTGCAGAAAGCAGAGAGAAGCAGGAGAATGTAAACTAATGGCATGCGGGTCTGACAGTCACCTGCGTTGATGGCATCTATAGAAGACTTTCGGAGAGCGCTGTAAACTGCTTATCAAAGGATATAAATGTGTGGGGAAACCAATTTCAAATGTATTCTAAACGAAAGGAGATCAGTCATGCTCCAATCTTAATTCATTTTCAGACTTGCCTGGTGGGCCAAGGGACAGGTTTGCTCAACCACTGCAATGGTTAGCGTGGGGTTTAGTTTGCTTCAAGTGCACTGCACTAACCATTACCGCATGCCAGATATGCAGTTGCAGTAAAAATCCTGCACAAAGTCCTTACAGTGGGTTGGGGTGGAGAATGGGCAGCCCAGGGGTGGAGCTTGTACACTGCGGTTAGCAAAATGCAATGTGTGCTGCATGGAGGTCTTTAACACATCCTGACCATCAATGCGGCAACGAGTAGTGTTAAGGGCATCCATGGTAATCGCAGCAAACAGCTTAGCATGGAGCAGCACGCTAGCTATATAGAGGCATACCTCCATTTGTTAATGCAGGCCCGGCGCATAACCTGCGATAAGTTTTGGGGCTGAACGCACAGTAAGCTATCACATTTTAGTAAACATGCTCCCAAGTTAAATGAAGAATACAGCACAGATGACAAAGGCACAAAACAGTTGTAGGACACCGTCGTCTTTGATGATGGACCGACATCCTATAGTTTTCAGAAGAGTGCCCTGTATTCTTTAATATCCGTAGAGCAGACAGGGTCTTGATTTAACATCCCAGCCAGCGATAATGTTCTTAAAATAGCAGTCGGGGAAAGCCTGCAGAACGTGGGTCATAGAATTATTTCCAACTCCTCTGCATGCGTGTCTGTGCGCGCCTCTGGCTTGGAAAGGGGGGGGGGGCAGTTAGAACGAAGCATTGTTTTGGAAATCGTAAAATGATAATATATCAAATGGGCACTGTCAGATTTCAAAGGATGGATTTTACAGTTCAACCACGGGGCGCCACCGTCTCATCGCAACAGGTATTACAGTTGGCAATATGCAGTCAGTAGGATTCACAGTAGAATTTACAACAAACTATATAAAATAGAAATCCAAATTAGTAAGAGACAGCCCATGAGGGTCAGGGGTGTGGAAGCACTGGGGGTATACATGGGGGGGGGGGGGGGAAACATGCGGAAGATGCTTCTTAGAATCATTCCCAACGTGAATGTGCGAGAGAGCGAGTGAACGTACGTGTCTGTAGAGAAGAGAGGCGACGCAGTTGGAAATGAGCAGTTCCCTAATTGCTATAGTTCAGTGTATCTAGAGTTGACAACTTATTCAATTCTAGTAGGAGGAATTTGTTTTGCTAGTTCCGCTTTGAAATGTGTATTGCAGTGCAGTGTGGTATTTGTAGTCCCTAATTTTATCCATTGGGATCAGTGCTGCAGGTTCCATAATGCAATGGAATTAGATGGACAGCAATCCAGGGCTGGCTTAAAACCTCACTCCTGCAAATGGCTGAATTTGGCAACTCTGCTGTATCAAACTTTCACTGCTGCAGAAACTCAAACTGCTTCTGGAAATGCATGGAGTCATATTTCGGGGGTTTTTATTTCTATGGACCCCCCCCCCCCCCCCCCAATCTGATCTGGCCAATTTTCAAACAATGTGCCTTTTCGGTAGTTTTTCTCCTTGTCAGATTTGGTCCTGTTCTGTTAAATTTTTGGCATTATTTTGTCCCTGTAACAGACATGCTTACATTGTCAATCACCTTATTTATAATGTCTTTCCAGCATCCATTGGGTTAGAAAGAATAAAAACATGATCACTGTTTTACTGCTTTGTCCTACTTAAAGCATTCAGGGTAGCCTTTGTAAGTTCTGAGGGGCTTTTCCAGTGCCTAGGCGTCTAACCTAATTACAAGCTGCTAAGGGATGGTAGATGGAGAAAGGGGTTCCTGAAGCTGTTCGTCTATAGGCCTATGCTTTACACAAAAGCAGAAGTAAGGATGAGGTTGAGAACTACAGTCTGACCTCTGTGGTGAGTAAATTAATGGAAACGTTGCTAAAACAGAGGATAATAAGGTTTCTGTACTGCAATGGATTGCAGGATTCAAGGCAGCATGAGTTTACCAGAGGCAGGTCTTCTCAGACAAATCTGATTGATCTGTTTGACTGAGTGACCAGAGAGATGGACTGAGGGAGAGTCCTAGATGTGTGCAAATAGATTTCATGAAAGCCTTCAACACCGTTCTGCACAGGTAACTTATAAATTGAGCACCCTAGGGATGGACCTTAAAATGAGCAATTGGGTTAGAAATTGGTTGAGTGGGAGGTGATAAGTGTACAGTTAAATGGAGTTCACTCTGAGGAGAAGGATGTTACCAGTGGTGTGCTCCAGTGATTTGTCCTTGGTCCGATTCTTTTTAACGTCTTTGTTAGTGATATGGTGGAAGGGCTGTCGGATAAGGTTTGCCTCTTTGCAGATGATTCCAAAATCTGCAATACAGTAGACACCCTGGAAAGTGTAGATAGCATGAGGAGGGATCTAGCCAAGCTTTAGGAATGGTCGAGAATTTGGCAGCTGGGATTTAATGCTAAAAAATGCAGGGTCATGCATTTGGGCTGCGAAAATCCAAGGGAGCAATATAGTATAGGGGGTGAAGTACTTCTGTCCACATAAGATGTTTGGGTGCATAGGGAAAGGAATGGCCAGCAGAAAAGAGGAGCTGATAGTGCTTCTGTATAAGTCTTTGGTGAGCCCTCATTTAGAGTACTGTGTGCAATTCTGGAGACCACACCTTCAAAAAGATATAAACAGGATGGATTCAGTGCATAGGGTGACTACTAAAATGGTCAGTGGTCTTCGTTATAAAGAAAACCATATGGGGACAGACAAAGATCTTAATATAAGAACATAAGATATGCCATACCGGGTCAGACCAAGGTCCATCAAGCCCAGTATTCTGTTTCCAACAGTGGTCACATGTACGTAGCAGTTTCCCCAAGAGAAACAAGTTCCACAATGCTTGTACTGGGTCAAGCATTGATATCTTCGGTCACTTCTTAATAATGGTTTATGGACCTTTCCTCCAGGAACTTGTCCAAACCTTTTTTAAACCCAGCTACACTAACAGCCTTTACTACATCCTCCGGTAACAAATTCCAGAGTTTGATTACACGTTGAGTGAAAAAATATTTTCTTTTATTAGTCTTAAATAGTTTACCCTGTAGCTTCATTGCATGTCCCCTAGTCTTTCTATATTCTGATAAGGTAAACAATCGATCTACGTTTACCCGTTCCACTCCGTTCATTAATTTATAGACTTCTATCATATCTCCCCTCAGCTGTCTCTTTTCCAAGTTAAAGAGCCCTAACCTTTTCAGCCTTTCTTCATAGGAGTATCCTTCCATCCCCTTTACCATTTTGGTGGCTCTTCTCTGTACCTTTTCTAAAATCGCTATATCCTTTTTAAGATACGGCGACCAGAATTGCACACAATATTCAAGGTGCGGTCTCACCATGGAACGATATAGAGGCATTATAATATCTTTTGTTTTATTTTCCATTCCTTTCCTTATCATACCTAGCATTCTATTTGCTCTCTTGGCCGCCGCTGCACACTGGGCCGAGGGTTTTAATATGCTATCCACAATGATGCCTAAATCTTTTTCCTGGGTGGTGGTTCCTAATGTGGAACCTTGCATCGTGTAACCATAGTTTGGGTTGTTCTTCCCTAGGTGCACAACCTTGCACTTGTCCACATTAAATTTCATCTGCCATTTTGATGCCCAGTCTTCCAATTTATCAAGATCCTCTTGCAATTTTTCACCATCCTCTTGGGTTTTAACAACTTTAAATAGTTTTGTGTCATCTGCAAATTTGATAACCTCACTCGTTATTCCACTTTCCAGGTCATTTATGAATATGTCAAAAAGCAGCGGACCCAGCATAGATCCCTGGGGCACACCACTATTCACCTTTCTCCATTGGGAAAATTGGCCATTTAGCCCTACCCTCTGCTTTCTATCTTTTAACCAGTTCCTGATCCACAATAGTACACTGCCTCCTATCCCATGACTCTTTAGTTTTGCCAAACGTCTCTCATGAGGGACCTTGTCAAAGGCTTTCTGAAAGTCCAGATACACAATATCAACCGACTCACCTTTGTCCACCTGTTTATTCACTCCTTCAAAAAACATAACAGATTAGTAAGACAAGATCTTCCTTGTCTAAGGCCATGTTGGCTGTCTCCCATTAGGTTGTGACTATCTACATGCTGAGTAATTTTATTCTTTATGATGGTTTCTATCATTTTTCCCGGTACTGATGTCAGGCTCACCGGTCTGTAGTTTCCCGGATCACCCCTGGAACCCTTTTTAAAAATTGGCGTTACATTAGCGATCCTCCAATCTTCAGGTATTAGAGATTATTTTAATGATAGTTCACAGATTACTAATAGCAGGACTGCAATCTCATATTTCAGTTCTTTCAACACCCTTGGATGTATACCATCCGGCCCAGGTGATTTGCTACTCTTCAGTTTATCTAATAGTTGTAAGACATCTTCCCGATGTATCGATATTTCCTTCAATTCTTCCGCACCTTTAAATACCACTTCAGTCATGGGTAACATCCCTACATCTTCCTCAGTAAAGACCGAAGCAAAAAATTCATTCAGTCTCTCCGCTATCGCCTTGTCGCCTCTTAGTGCTCCTTTAACCCCTTTATCATCTAATGGTCCAACTGACTCTCTCACAGGTTTTTTGCTACGAATGTACTTGAAAAGGTCTTTATTTCGCGTTTTTGCTTCCGCAGCAAGCTTCTTCTCAAATTCTCTCTTTGCCTGCCTTATCAATGCCTTGCATTTGACTTGCCAGTGCTTGTGCTGTTTCTAGGTTTCGTTGTTTGGCTCTTTTTTCCATTTCCTGAAAGATGCTTTTTTGGCAACAACAGCCTCCCTGACCTCACCTTTAAACCATGCTGGCAGTTTTTTGGACTTTCTTCCACTTTTCTTAAAGCGTGGAATACAGCTGGTCTGGGCTTCCAAGATAGTATTTTTTAACAACACCCAAGCTTGATGTACGTCTTTAACCTTCGCAACTGCTCCTTTTAGTTTTTTCTTAACTGTTTTCCTCATTTTATCATAGTCTCCCTTTCGAAAGTTAAAAGGTAGTACTGTGGATTTCCTTACTATCCCTCCTCCACTAATTAAATCAAAGGCGATCATGCTATGATCACTATTGCCAAGTGGCCCCAACACCCTTATCTCTTGCACTAGATCTGGTGTTCCACTAAGGACTAGGTCTAATATGGCTTCCCCTCTGGTCGGTTCATGAACCAGCTGCTCCAAGAAGCAGTCATTTATTTCATCTAGGAACTTTATCTCCCTAGCATGTCCTGACGTGACACTGACCCAGTCGATACCGGGGTAATTGAAATCACCCATTATTATTACTGCGCTGTAACTTTTGTTAGCTTCCTTGATTTCTTTGAGCATTTCATCATCCATTTGGTCATTCTGGCCAGGTGCTCGATAGTACACCCCCACTGCCATCGCCTTCCCCCTTTTATATGGAATTTCAATCCATATAGATTCTACAGCAGATTTTGTTTCCTGCAAAACTTTAATCTTTTCTGAGTCAATGCCCTCTCTAACATAGAGCGCAACCCCTCCACCAATTTGATCAGCTCTATCATTACGATATAGTTTGTACCCAGGTATCACAGTGTCCCACTGGTTGTCCTCCTTCCACCATGTCTCTGATATTCCAATCATATCTAACCTTTCATTTAGTGCTATATATTCTAACTCTCCCATCTTATTCTTTAGACTTCTAGCATTTGCATACAAGCATTTTAGAGACTGTATTTTATTCATGTTAATTTGTCTATTGTTAGACATGGGTAAATTGGGATCTTTAAGCTCTGTCTGCTCCATACTTGAGGGCATTTGGGCTACTTTACTCTTTTGTGGAACCTCTCTGCTTTTGGTAGTATCCTTCAAGGATACATTCTTCCGAACCATCCGCTCTTGGGCAACTGTCGGCCTTCCCCTAATATCTAGTTTAAAAGCTGCTCTATCTCCTTTTTAAAGGTTAATGCCAGCAGCCTGGTTCCATCCCGGTTAAGGTGAAGCCCATCCCTTTGGAAGAGCCCCTCCTTTCCCCAGAATGTTCCCCAGTTCCTAACAAATCCAAAACCCTCATCTCTGCACCATTGTCTCATCCACGCATTGAGACTCCGGGGCTCTGCCTGCCTTTTGGGTCCTGCGCGTGGAACAGGAAGCATTTCGGAGAATGCTACCCTGGAAGTTCTGGATTTCAACTTCCTACCTAAAAGCCTAAATTTTGCCTCCAGAACCTCCCTACCACATTTTCCTATGTCATTGGTACCGACATGTACCAAGACAGCAGACTCCTCCCCAGCACTATCTAAGACCTTATCTAGGTGGCGCGTGAGGTCCGCTACCTTCGCACCAGGCAGGCATGTTACCAGGCGATCCTCACGTCCACCAGCCACCCAGCTATCTACATGCCTAATGATCGAATCACCAACTATAACGGCTGTCCTAACCCTTCCCTCATGGGCACATGGCCCTGGAGAAACTTCCTCGGTGCGAGAGGGTTTTACATTACCTGGAGGACAGGTCCTAGTTACAGGATCAATTCCTGCCACACCAGGGTGATGCTCTCCTGTCACGTGACCTCTCTCCTCCATGGCAACAGGGGTGCTGCCAGACTGGAGGTGGGACTTCAGGACTATATCCCTGTAGGTCTCGTCTATGTACCTCTCTGTCTGTCTTATGTTTTCCAAGTCTGCTACTTTAGCCTCTAGAGAACGGACTTGTTCCCTGAGAGCAAAAAGCTCCTTGCACCTAGTGCACACGTAAGACCTCTCACCAACTGGGAGAAAATCATACATGTGACACTCAATGCAATAGACTGGAAAGCCCCCATCCCGCTGCTGGACTGCTGTCTGCATCTTAGTTTTAGGTTTGTGTCTAGATCTTTAAGTTCTTACTTACTAGGGGTTGCTATGGGTATTTATACCAATAAAACTGTACCTAATACGTTTAATATACCTTGTTCACCTGAAGCTTAATTAATCTCAGGTCCTTAGTGTATGACTGATTTGGGTAATGAGCTTCACCTGTAAGCACCTCCTGTCTTTTAAGATGTGTAAGTACCTATAAAGCTATGATTATCCCAGGGGAGGGTGGGTGTAGGGAGGGAGGGAGGGAACTAACACTTATTAAAAGAGGGCTGCTACACAGTACCCTGTCTTGTGCTGCTGAGGTAAGCTAAATTCTGATTTGATTTAAATTATAGCTCTTAGCTGCTGCTAGGCTCTAACTTCTTATGAAATTTAAACTACAAGCTCTCTGCTGGGTACTAAATTTAACCAGAAAGCTCTCTTCTGTGTGTTAAATTTAAACTAAAAGTACTTTGCTGTTACTTGGCCCTGAGTGACTATTAAATTTAAACTACAAGCTCTCTGCTGGGTATGAAATGTAACCAGAAAGCTCTCCTCTGTGTTTTAAATTCAAACTTTAATTGCTGCTACTAGGTCCTAACTGATCCAACAAAAAACAGTGGGTTCACAGATTAAGTTGTTTTAATACAAAGAATTCTTTTTAGAAAATTACCAGAAGTATATACTCACAGTTGCAGATTTCTCTCCAGAAGTAACAGTCCCACTTTCTAGTCCTTCTGTATAAGTTAGAGAAAAGGCAGGATAGAGGATATACAATAGAGATGT
Source organism: Ichthyophis bannanicus (assembly GCA_033557465.1). Taxonomy (NCBI): domain Eukaryota; kingdom Metazoa; phylum Chordata; class Amphibia; order Gymnophiona; family Ichthyophiidae; genus Ichthyophis; species Ichthyophis bannanicus. The sequence goes on from CM066035.1 coordinate 97,783,030, forward strand.
TTAAATACTTCCACGGCATAAATGCGCAAGAGGAGAGCCTCTTTCAAATGAAAGCAAGCTCTGCAATGAGGGGACATAGGATGAGGGTGAAAGGGGATAGACTCAGGAGTAATATGCAAAAATATTTCTCTATGGAAAGAATGGTAGATGCATGGAATAGTCTCCCAGTGGAGGTAGTAGAAACAAGGTCAGTATCTGAATTCAAGAAAGCATGAGACAGAGACAGAAGATCTCTAAAGTTAAAAAAGGGACTATAGTAGTTAACATGGAAGGGAAGGCTAGATAGAAACATGACAACAGAAAAAGACCATATGGCCTATGTTTCTAAGGCTTCATCGTTACATCCCCCACCTCCTTCTGCTTTTAGTCTATGGGGTATGTTTACTAAACTGCGGTAACGGTACATAACGCGTGTTATGTAACGTTAACGATCGTAAAGCCTCGCGGCGCGGTAAAACCGCAGAAGGTGGAGAGAGGGCGGAGAGAAGGGGTCAGTGGGTGGAGAGTGGGTGGGGAGAGGCTCCCTTCACACTAAAGCGCTGATCTGAAGAGCTGAATTCAAACGCGATTGAAAACCTGCCGTTAAATGCACTTTACAGGGGAGAGAAACCATTTCAGTGTCAGCAATGTACAGCCCAGGCAGGGAAACCTAAAAAAAGTGATAAGTGTGATACATGTGCACAGAGCAAAAGGGCACATAAACACTGAAAATGACCCCAACAAACTGGAAAAAATCCATAACCAAGCTGGCCAATAGTGGTAGCAATGATAAACATCAACCCCCCCCCCCCCCCCGAGTAAGCTCCATAGAAAATATATAAATCGTGGAAGGGTCTATACTCCGTCCCCATACAAGGTGAATGAGCCCACAGTTAAATAGCGCTGCTCAGGGTTTTCCCCACCATCGGACAGGGTTCCTATGGCGTGCACATGTCCCGCAACATCAGGGTGGGCATGTCGGAACGGCAACTGGACAGATGCCGGAGAAGGGGATACAGAGGGCCGCAGGCGGCACATGCTGTGGTGCAGCTGGGCCACAGTGCGGACTAGGGTGATGCCTAGGTGGCCCATATGAATGCTGAAACAGCAGAGCAGACAGACAGCAACTGCTGAAGGGCCAACATGGGCACGAGTGTATTTCCCACAGTGTCACAGGGGATAGTACCCAACAGCTACCCCCAAGGGCACAGAACATTGGCAGGCGGGGCTGGGGGGAGCGTGGATGTCTATGCAGGCATCCCTACCCCAGAACCCGCACCATAGGCAGCCGCCTACCTGCACACTGGATGGCCTGAGACTGCGCACCACCAGCACCACCAGCAGAAGGGCATGTCAGCATGGTGGCTGAGGGATACTGGTGGTGGAGGGGGCAGTGGCAGCTGCCCAGAGCAGACCGTGGCCTAGCCCTGTGTACGTGGGTGCCGTGTACTGCAACAGTCGGGCCCTGTCTGACGAACAGTCATGGTATCACTAAGGAATGTACTGACTCTGACAACAAGGTGGTGCAGTGCACAAAACCAGTGTAGTCAGAAGCAGAGGGTCACAGGTTCAAGTCCCAGCTGTGGTTCCTGCCAACCCAGTCCCCATATTTTACCCAATACTACAACGTGCTAATACAGACAGCACCTTTATTGCAGATGACGTAAACATGCCCAAGACACCTACATTTTACCCTACAGAGCACAGACACCATAAACATGCACATTACCTAGAGCAGTCTTACCCAAATGCAGTCCTGGAGGGCCAAACACCATTCCGGTTCCATGCTGCCTCTGATAAAGATGCCTGTGCTGCATTTCTATGCGCCACCCCCATGGTATGCAGATGTATCTCATGCATATTCATGAGGGACAGCATGAAAACCCGAACAGTGTTTGGCACCGCAGGACTGAAGTTGGGAACCTCTGCGGTAAAGCAGCAGCCAACAGGGGCAGACACACCCGCACCCACAGGTCCCATTATCCAAAGCCTCCTGGAGAGGCAGGACTTTGGGCTCTGCGTGCATCTCCCAATACTAGCACTTGCATACCTTAGTAATGCCACCCTAAACCTGGGAATATAGTACACATCTATCAAAAGGTTGCTATGATTACTGGCAGATAGCAATTCCTAAGTTAGGTACAATTACCTGAGTGAGCTGCAGCATAGCAAGCTTTCTGATGTCTGTGGAGTGTGCTACAGGTATTGTGTCTGACAGTGTTCACCAACCTGGGGAGTGACTCCTACAGTATTGCGTACCATAGCCATGCCTGCACTGTGCCCAGGACTGGTGTGGTGGCCTGGGCTGCCCAACACCTCTATAGTTGCACAATGCTGGCATAGGTGTGGGGAGTGTGTGTCTGTCTATCCAGTGTGTGGTGGCTGCCCACACCCTCCACAGCCCACACTGCTAGCACTGTTGCCAGTATTGGCCTGCCAATGTGCATAATTAGGAGCAAGGTACCGTGGGAATAGCCTGGATAGGGTGGCCTGGCCTGGATGCATCTGCACACGGCATAGGGCAATGGCTCGGACATTGTAGTGCCTGGCCACCACCTGCACGGACAGGGTGGCCATAGCATGTCCTGCTGGGAGGTCACTCTCACCCTGACTGAGCAGTGACCATGGCATGGCTAGGTTCCCCCATAGTGCTATATAGCATTTCTCTCATGTGATATTTATGGGTTTTCTTTTGGGGCCCAATCACTGACTTATCTGCTTGGTGTGTATGCTGACATCCCCGTTCTGGGTACATGCATCTCCTCCAGGACCATGCACTATGGACTAGCTGGCAGACTGTCTGCAGCTAGTATGTGTCTTGCTGGAACACCTTGCAGGGTGCAGAGGCTGGAGGCTTGCTGCTGGAGAATGTCAGATAATGGTGGGGGGCAGCTGAGCATTTCCAGGCCTGCCGTCTGTCTGCTATTGCGTTATGGATGTGTACCGCTCTGTCTGTTCCCCAGCAGGACTGGGGTTGATGGTCCCCTCTACTGCTACCATTGCAGGGAGGTAGACTGTGGATCTATTGGTGGGTGATCCTGTTTCCCACCCTGAGCCCCAGAGGGTGGGTTGTGTGGTGGTACATGATCTGCCTATGGGTCAATACACCTCCCCCCCTTCACCTAAAGCAGGTAACCATGGCACCAACACAGGATATGCACTATTCTGGGTGCATCATCGCCCATATGGACTAGACATGACCGAGACATACAGCAGGACACAGATGTATCCTAGGTGTGTCTAACGGAACTATCTATCACACACCGCTGGGGACCTGCAGCATGGCGTATTCCAGCCATGAAAGGTGCTGTGGACCTGGTGCTGGGCGCCCCACCACAACCTCAGGGTGGGCACAGTACCCGCACAATGTGACTGTCTGTGGCTACTCTATGGCAATGCCACACACGGTCTGTTCCCCCTACCAGGCCGAGGTGCTGTGGGGGTGCATACCCAATCTTGTGCCCATCTCTCAACTGCTGATTTGCATGTGCAGTGCATCATGGGTACGGGCGGGTTAACCCTATCCTGGTAACCACAGCAGACAGTTTGTGTGGTCATGTGCAGTCCTTCTGCAGCCAGCCAGGGCTTTGTTCACAGCCTTATAAGGTGTCCTATAGGGGACATTATAGGGTGCCTTGGCGGACAGTACACTTTATAATGTGCCCTATGGAGTGCGTTATGGGGTGCCTTATGCGGCACCTTAGGTTATGCCACCGTGAGGGTGTGTTTGCTGGCAGCACTAATTAAAATACACGTCAAATGCCTCAACAATCACTACTTAAATGTAAAGGGTGCTGCCTCAGCCAGCCTTATACATTAGGCCCACTGGGGAATCGAACCCATGACCCCTGTACCATCAGTCAGTGTTGTAACCATTGTGCTACAGCTCTGTTGCTGTCCTTGTATGCCTGCGTGCCTTCTTAAGATTAACGCGCGGTAACGTGCCCTGTAGCGCTCGTTCATTTATGGCGCCTGGTAACGCGCGTTATCGGTAACGATGTACCGCCCATGTCCTTATTTGGGATTTCTGTCTCTACCACGGCTCCTAACGCGAATCGCACTAACGCAGTTTAGTAAACATACCCCTATGTTTCACAGCAACTATCATCTGGCTACTGGCCATATTATGTGCCCCCCCCCCGTCATCCCTACTTGTGCCAGTCAAACATTTCACAAAGATCAGGGTACATAGTTGTATTTAATGTATTCAGCCACAGCAAAATATGTAATTATTGATCTGGTTCCTTTCAGTGGAAACAAAAGGCTCTCTAACCAAGTCGAATGCTGATCAACACAGATGGGATCAGAACACTGGAGAGCCCAAACGGAGCACAGCACACTCCACCTTTATCCAGCTTTGTGGGAATCCTCTGCCGATGATGTTGCCTGGCACACGGAGATGCTGCAAGATCACACACGACAAGATCATGCTTACTTTTAAAATGTACAAGGAGCATTTGGCCTCAGTAATAATCGCTTAGAATTATACAGAATCCGTCCTTCAAATGGAAACCTAATAAGTTTTAGGAAGGCCCTCATCCTATGCCCCCTTGTTGCAGAGCTTGCTTTCATTTGCAAGTGGTTCTCCTCTTCTGCATTTATGCCACGGAGGTATTTAAATGTCTCTATCATATCTCCTCCATCCCGCCTTTCCTCTAACGTTTACATATTAAGATCTTTAAGTCTGTCCCCCTATGGCTTATAACAGAGATAGATAAAATATAAAGTTCTGCTCGTGATATTTAAAATGCTACATAAGCTATCCTCAGACCCTCTCATCTCTCATACGCTTGACTCTTGACAATGGGAAGAGAAGGCGAAGCACGTCTAACATACTCATGACCCCTGCAGCAAGAATGAAAAGCAGACAAACATCCATGCTCCGACTCTTTGGAACACACTACCGGATCCAATTCGAGCCAATTGACCTCTTCAGCTTTCGCGGAACTAAAAAAAAAACATCGATCCTGGCAGTACTATCAGCACATACCACAGGATGAGAAAGAACTGTCTCGAGAGAACTGTTATTGTAAACAGCCCAACTTCACTATTACCCTTTCGCTCCATGTCCCCTCCATAAGAATTCTATTTTCTTAGCTGTTTCACCCATGTCCCCACCATAGAAATATTTTGTTAAGCATTTAGTTATACCCTGTTAAGTTAACCAAGATAGCATTCCTGCTATATGTACACTATTTTACTGTTTCAATGTTGTATGTAAATTGCTCCAACTGTGAAATAGCATAGTCACTCACCTGAATAAGGTATTCTCTGGAAACAGCAGGAATCGGTCCTTACATATGGGTGACATTGGCGCCTATGGAGCCCGCGAGGAGCATTTCCCTATCTTGGAAGCCCAGACCAGCTGTATTCCACTCTTTAAGAAAAGTGGAAGGAAGTCCAAAAAACTGCCAGCATGGTTTAAAGGTGAGGTCAGAGAGGCTGTTGTTGCCAAGAAAGCATCTTTCAGGAAATGGAAAAAAGAGCCAAACGATGAAACCTGGAAACAGCACAAGCACTCGCAGGTCAAATGCAAGGCATTGATAAAGAAGGCAAAGAGAGAATTTGAGAAGAAGCTTGCTGCGAAAGCAAAAACGCGAAATAAAGATTTTTTTCAAGTACATTCGTAGCAAAAAACCTGTGAGAAAGTCAGTTGGACCATTAGATGATAGAGGAGTTAAAGGGGCACTAAGAGGCGACAAGGCGATAGCGGAGAGACTGAATGAATTCTTTGCTTCGGTCTTTACTGAGGAAGATGTAGGGATGTTACCCATGACTGAAGTGGTATTTAAAGGTGCGGTAGAATTGAAGGAAATATCGATACATCGGGAAGATGTATTACAACTATTAGATAAACTGAAGAGTAGCAAATCACCTGGGCCGGATGGTATACATCCAAGGGTGTTGAAAGAACTGAAATATGAGATTGCAGACCTGCTATTAGTAACCTGTGAACTATCATTAAAATCATCTCTAATACCTGAAGATTGGCGGATCGCTTTGACCCGGTGAAAAGCAGGATATAAATGCAGTTAAATAAATAAAAAAATAAATAAATAAAATAAAATGCAACACCAATTTTTAAAAAGGGTTCGAGGGGTGATCCGGTAAACTACAGACCGGTGAGCCTCACGTCAGTACTGGGAAAAATGGTAGAAACCATCATAAAGAATAAAATTACTCAGCATGTAGATAGTCATGGCCTAATGGGAGACAGCCAACATGGCTTTAGACAAGGAAGATCTTGTCTTACTAATCTGTTATGTTTTTTTGAAGGAGTGAATAATCAGGTGGACAAAGGTGAGTCGGTTGATATTGTGTATCTGGACTTTCAGAAAGCCTTTGACAAGGTCTCTCATCAGAGACGTTTGGCAAAACTAAGGAGTCATGGGATAGGAGGCAGTGTATTATTGTGGATCAGGAACTGGTTAAAAGATAGAAAGCAGAGGGTAGGGCTAAATGGCCAATTTTCCCAATGGAGAAAGGTGAATAGTGGTGTACCCCAGGGATCTGTGCTGGGTCCGCTGCTTTTTGACATATTCATAAATGACCTGGAAAGTGGAATAACGAGTGAGGTTATCAAATTTGCAGATGACACAAAACTATTTAAAGTTGTTAAAACCCAAGAGGATTGTGGAAAATTGCAAGAGGATCTTGATAAATTGGAAGACTGGGCATCAAAATGGCAGATGAAATTTAATGTGGACAAGTGCAAAGTTATGCACCTAGGGAAGAACAACCCAAACTATGGTTACACGATGCAAGGTTCCACATTAGGAACCACAACCCAGGAAAAGATTTAGGTGTCATTGTGGATAACATGTTAAAACCCTCGGCCCAGTGCGCAGTGGCAGCCAAGAGAGCAAATAGAATGCTAGGTATCATAAGGAAAGGAATGGAAAATAAAACAAAAGATATTATAATGCCTCTATATCGTTCCATGGTGAGACCACACCTTGAATATTGTGTACAATTCTGGTCGCCGTATCTTAAAAAGGATATACCGTTATTAGAAAAGGTTCAGAGAAGAGCCACCAAAATGGTAAAGGGGATGGAAGGATACTCCTATGAAGAAAGGCTAAAAAGGTTAGGGCTCTTTAACCTGGAAAAGAGACGGCTGAGGGGAGATATGATAGAAGTCTATAAATTAATGAACAGAGTGGAACGGGTAAACGTAGATCGATTGTTTACCTTATCAGAATATAGAAAGACTAGGGGACATGCAATGAAGCTACAGGGTAAACTATTTAAGACTAATAAAAGAAAATATTTTTTCACTCAACGTGTAATCAAACTCTGGAATTTGTTACCGGAGGATGTAGTAAAGGCTGTTAGTGTAGCTGGGTTTAAAAAAGGTTTGGACAAGTTCCTGGAGGAAAGGTCCATAAACCATTATTAAGAAGGGACCCAGGATATCAATGCTTGAACCAATACAAGCATTGTGGAACCTGTGTCCCTTGGGGAAACTGCTAGGTACATGTGACCTAGATTGGCCACTGTTGGAAACAGAATACTGGGCTTGATGGACCTTGGTCTGACCCAGTATGGCATATCTTATGTTCTTATGTTAGGGTGCCACTGCTCGGAGTCGCCTGTGTCGCATAGCGGGACCTTACTGGGTTTCCCCAGTGGAACTTTGACTGGCTTCCAGGATTTTTTTTTTTTTTGCTTTCCAGGGTCTGGCGTCTTTACAGACGAACCTCTGCCATGGGACTCCAAAGACGCCCGGGCCTCATGAGAGGTGCTCAGCTTGGGGCTCAATGTCGGGGAAGCCGGGGCTGAGCCAGACCAAGGGAACATCATCTCCTACTGCTCCAAGCTTTTCCTGTTGGTTCTCAGAGTCATGGCCTGATACAGGTCAGAAGTGGTACCATCATGGTCCGGACTGAGACAGTACAAGCAGCAGTCATGGGCGTCCGTAACAGACATAATCTGACTGCAGCGGTCACATTTTTTGAAGTCACCGGGAGACATGGTGGGATACACCCGTGCAGGGTAGACGACCCCCGGGCAAAAAGGGTGCAAACACCGGTCGAGGCAAGTCTCAATGAAGAAAGAAGGGAGAGCAGAGGACGCCGCCGGCTTGAGGTAAGAAGAGGAACAGGTATGCAAACCGGGAAAAATCAAATTTTAAGGGTTTTTTTTTTTTTTTAATTTTTCTGGGGACACAGGACAAGCGTCCGTTGGGCTCCGCGGAAGAAGAGAGACTGAGTAAGACGCACCCTTGGGAGGGAAGGGGACCACATATGCATGGTAGCATTCCTAAAGGCTTTCATTGAAAGCTAGGGAAATGTTCCGTGTGGGGTCAGTCGGCACAGACGTCATCCATAAGTGAGGACCAACTTCCTACTTGTTCCTGGAGAAAGAGCAGAATATAAAATCAATTAAATAAATAAAAGTTAACATTTTGCAGGTGTGCACGCCGTCGCATAGTCTCGTGGATAGGTCTCGGAAAAGAACACTGCTGCTGTGCAGAGTGCATAAGAGCTCATGCATGGAGAGAACAATTGGTATGACTAATACCCAGTCACAGCAGTTTAACTGAGACACTGATAAATAAGACAAATTGTCTAAGATATGCAGAAAACAACAGTAGCAAACAGACTATAAATCACAAGCTAGAGTATGTCCTAACACAATGTTTAATGCTCTGACTCGGGACCAGTGCAAACCCTCAATACAGCTGTCCCCCCCCCCCCCCCGCACCCACCCCTCTCCGTGACCTGCAGTGTTGGCAACATTAAAACAGCATTGCAGTGTTTACCCAAAACCTCCAACGCTACGTTGCTGCGTGTGCTCGCTTCTGCCCCCTCCAATGCAGCTATTCATTTGCCTAGATTTAGAATCCTGAATTAGATGCCTAGTAAGCAAAATTAGCGCCAATTTCGTAACCTTTTTCTTTTTCCGGCCATAATCAACTCTTGGCCACCTGCTTTTTGTTGTTGTTATGTGCCGTCGAGTCAGAGTCGACTCATGGCGACCCTCTGGATAGCTATCCTAAATTGTGTTCGGTCTTCAGTCAGGCGGCTCATTGTTGACAGACTGGTATCCGTAGCTGCTGTTATTGTATCAATCCATCTCATTGCTGGCCTTCCTCTTTTGCGTTGACCTTCTATCTTGCCAAGCATGATGTCTCTCTCTAATGATCTCTCTCTTCGCATGATGTGTCCAAAGTATGAAAGTCAAAGTCTTGTCATCTGAGCTTCTAAAGAAAGCTTAGGTTTGATCTCCTCTAGTACCGACTGGTTTGTTCTTCGGGCAGTCCATGGTATGCACAGTATTCGCCGCCAGCACCATGATTCAAAGGCATCAATTTTCTTCCTGTCTGTCTTTTTCACTGTCCAGCTTTCACATCCATATGATGTTATTGAAAATACCATGGCTTGAACAAGTCGAATCTTTGTATGGAGAGAGACATCTCTGCTCTTGAGAATCTTATCTAGGTCTTTCATAGCCATTCTGCCAAGAGCAATGCGTCGTTTGATTTCTTGACTGCTTGTTGCTTCTTTATTGATAGTTGATCCAAGTAGGTTAAAGTTATTCACAATTTCAATTTGTTCTCCTTCAACGATGAACCTGTTGATTATGCCAGTTGTCATGATCTTTGTCTTCTTTACATTAAGGTGCAGGCCCATTTTGAGACTATGTTCTTTGATTGTGAGAAGCAAATGTTTCAGATCATCTTCACTTTCAGCCAGTAATGTGGTATCATCAGCATAGCGAAGGTTGTTGATGAGTCTTCCACCAATCTTCACACCTCTGTTGTCTTCATACAATCCTGCTTCTCTGATGATTTGTTCGGCATATAAATTAAACAGGTAGGGGGAAAGTATGCAGCCTTGTCTTACACCTTTGCTTATTTTAAACCATTCTGTTTCTCCTTGTTCCGTTCGAACTGTTGCTTCTTGATCAATGTACAGATTGCGCAAGAGAACGATCAGGTGTTCTGGTATACCCATGCTTCTTAATGTGGCCCAGAGTTTCTCATGGTTTACACAGTCAAAAGCCTTGCTATAGTCGATAAAGCACAAATAGATATCCTTTTGGTATTCTTTAGTCGTTTCAAGGATCCATCTCACATCCGTAATGATGTCTCTCGTTCCTCGCCCTTTCCTGAACCCTGCTTGCACTTCAGGTAGTTCTTGTTCCAGGTATGGTTGTAGTCTCTTTTGAATAATCTTCAGTAGAATCTTGCTGCATGTGGGATCAGAGCGATTGTTCGATAATTTCGGCACAGAGCCCTAGTAAACTTCCATAAGACCCAAAGTCGGGCATCTAAAAACCTGCCTTTGTACTTCCCCAGGTCACACGGCATCTTAGTAAACGGAACCGATGTTCCAGCCATCGTGCTGTGGCTTTCCTGCCGCCCCACGGCAAAGGGGGGGGGGGGGTAGCACAACTGAGAACTGCCTAAGATGCCTCTAATCCTCACATCAGCCCTGCATATGGAGGGCTGCTCATATACATGCAAGACACAGTCCCCGCTGAACAGAGCTTACAATCTATTCATAGTAACATAGTAACATAGTAAATGATGGCGGATAAAGACCAGCATGGTCCATCTAGTCTGCTCAGCACGATGGCAAGAGTAGGTGCACCTGCCGCTCCATGCAGGCCACCCCTCCCCACGTCCCTGTTTAGGGGTGAACTCACCACTGCATGCAGGACACCCCTATTTGTTGAGAAATTAGATGGTTCAGTTTATTTTGATTTTATCCTGTTGCTGTAAAGGGATCCACTGTGTCTGTCCCATGCCATTTTGAATTCCGTCACCGTGTTTGCCCCCACCACTTACATCGGGAGGGCATTCCAAGCATCCACCACCCTTTCTGTGAAAAAGTATTTCGTGACGTTGCCTTTAAATTTTTCCACCTTGCAGCTTCCTGTTATGCCCTCTAGTTTTACAGTTTCCCCGTCTTTGGAAGAGGTTTGTTCATTATTTCCCTTTACGTATTTAAAGGTCTGCAATAACGAGACAAAGTACAACAGTGGACTAGGGTAGAACTACAAAAATGGTCATAGTCATCAATTATCCATAAACATTTAAGATCCAAATTTTTCAAAGTTTTATTTGACTGTTTCAGACTTGTCTGCAGATTTTATTTTTTATTTAACAGGTTTTATATACCGCTTTATCATTTCAGTCAGAGCGGTTTACATTGAAACTTAAACTTGGTAATGCACATTAAACAGGGACATTAATAACTTGGATTTTTCTGAGGCAATGGAGGCCACAAGGAGTGCTAGTGGGAATCAAACCCTGGTCTCTGGGTTCCCAAGCCAGTGTTCTTAACCATTAGGCTACTCCTCCCTGCATGTACCTACTTTGTGATCACTATACAATTGTCCTGATTTTCTGAAAATGCATAGAATAAAATATTTTTAAAAATTCAAATCTTTTTTCGCTCTTGCTCAGCACAGCTACTTCAGTATCATGTCTTCTTTTCTCCACTAGGAGGTGCAATTACTAGGTATTTTTGGCAACATCCATAATGACAGTGTAGAGGGAGATGGTATTTCGGAAGAGGCACAGCTTGTAAGAGAAGCTCTTTTGTCAGTCTGCCCTGTAGAGTGCCATTATAAAGCACTCAGAGTAAGGACAAAAAGAAACAGCCCAGTGTGATGTTGCCAAAGTCAACAAAGACTAAAATAACGTGATAGCATTAGCTTTTACTATTATGTTTACTACTCAAATGAAACCGTGACCACAAATGAGAGCTTTGAAAAAAAAAATGCTTTCGTTGATCAGCATGATACTTCCTGAGGGTCCCTTCCAGGAACAATGCCCACCATATGCAGAGACGAAAGCATTCTTCTTTCCGAGTACTGGAAATATGGTCAGGCAGAAGAGGTGCACCTGCCAGCCCATTCCTCTCACATCATCTGCCGCTGCTAAAAACAGAAGCAGAAGTCTCTCTTGTGGTCTTGCTGCACAAGTGCAGCGGGCAAAAGCGTTCCTCTCATAGGTGCCAAGTACAAAGGATGGGCTCAGTGAACAGTGCAAAGGGATTGTGGTTGATTTTGTCAGGTGCATCTGGGCCCCCTCCTCCCAAACAGCAGTGAACACACTCACTGCCTACTTAATATGTGCAGTGGCTATTAGAGATTTAAATATATGTAGAAAATGCGTCCGTCAAAACATTTTAGGTGCTCTAGGGAAAATATTTTTTTCTCACTCTAACAGTTGTGTGTGAATTCTTTTCCTCTTTTTTCCTAGGTTTTGCTAGTTTGTCAAGATTTTTTTTCACGTTTCTGACCTTAAAGTGCCAGGGTGACCTGGTTCCTAGGATTGTCCTGGTCCTGACTGCTGAATGTGCACTGAAGTGAAACAGAAAGGAAGGTGGCTTTCTGAAGAGGGGAACCCATCTCATCTAAAAAGCTCACAAGCGCATGGTCCCCTCAAGGTAAAGAGAATAAAATAAAGGGCAGAACCTGTAAAGAATCCAGTTTTAGCCCTCATGACTATGCCTACTGTTGAACATAAAAGAAAGATTCCTTACTCTTTATCTTCTCAGTAAGCGGGGGAGGGGAAGCAGATCCATTCCTGGTTTTTGCCCCATTGTACATATGATCTTGTGGTTCTGCTTTTATTAGAAAAATTAAAACTACATGTCTATACATAAAAAAAGAGGTAAAACCAGAACTGGATCTCCCTATCCCGCTAGTACAGTTTTATGGATAGGGCAATAGGTATCCTTGTGTTCTCCTGTCAGCAGTGACATTCCAACGTTACTGGGTGCCGGAGCAGACCACCCTCCCCCCCCCCCCCCCCACGAACCCTCACAGTGCTAAAGCAAAAAACAGCAATTAAAACATTAGCAACTACACTGTTATGGGTTTTTATCAATTTCAAATGTAAATTCACATTATTCAAGGGGTTTTCAACCCAGTCCTCGGGGGAACAGTCAGGTTTTCAGGATTCCCACAATAAATAGGCATAAGATAGATTTGCATACAATGAAGGCAAGAACATGCAAATCTATCTCATGTATATTCATTGTGGGAATCCTGAAAACCCTAATGGCCTAGGGTTCCCCGAGGACTGGAGTTGGAATCCCCCCCCCCCCCGAAAAATAGAAGAATGAATGGAGCAATCAAAGAAAACGTTTTCACAGAGAGCAAGAGAGGATATAAAGTGAGATATAATAATCAATCTATTTCAATGTATGTAATAAGCGAAAGAGGAAAAAAAAGTTTCTACATACCATAATTCAATAATTATTTAAATATATACTCTCTATGAAAACCTTTACTTTGATTGCTCCATTCATTATTCTATGTTTTTGGAGGGGGGGGGGGTCATGCTATAATGTGAATGACATACATTTTAAATTAGTTATTAGTATTTTTATCAGGGTTTAATTGCTGTTTTTTGTTTTCGCACAGTGCTGGAATTGAGCTATTTTCAATTTGTTGCCTAAGAGGTCATATGTGATTTTACTATAATGTGAATGTCATATTTTTAGAATTATTACTTACTGTCTGTATATTTTTATGACTGCTTTATGTTCTAATTGCCCTTTGTTTGGTTAGTATTGTGTTGCAACTGTACCATTACTGACTGACACCTAGGAATGCTATATGCTAATTTTGTATGATCGGATTGCATATCTTTATGGCAGGCTTATTTTTCTTTTGTTATAATCTTTTGATTTATACTTCATGATGTTTGTCAACTGTCATATTATCCTTAGACGGATGCCATTTTTATTATTTCAACTGAGGAAGAACTCAATGTGGCATTTTAGAAGAGATGTCTAAGAAAAACCTGGGATGTCCGGAGCAGAACATCGCAAAACTGGGGAGGGGGGGGGGGATGTCCCACTGACCAGCTCTGGAGATGCACCCCGGGCAGATACCAAGGCTGGGTTTGTGCATGGATGTAGTCCATTTTACAAATGTGGATGTCCTCGAAGGGCTCACCCACAGAATCGGGTACTTGGACACCCCGGTCTAGTTAAGTCAGAAAGGAGGGGGCGTCTATGATATGAAACGGGCACGTTGTGCCCTGACATTTCAGATGCTCAGACATGCGGCAGGCAATTGGCCAGCTATATGTTCGATGTATTTGTTTACAGGTAGGTTTCTTAGGTCAAGGAAAGTTAACCGCTGTGATATAAGTGCAATTTGCTCTTCCTCCTGGAAGCATTGCAATCACGAAACGAGCAGTGTTTTTTACATCTTACTCACGATCAGGAGCGGGTATAGACATGGACACCTCAAGAACCAGGGTCTGAAGTGCTTCTGCTGTTCTGAAATCGCACCGTGGCTATCTACAAACATCTACATAGAGGAAAGTAACTGAAGGGTGCAGCTACGTTTACAATTACAGCTGCCGACCCTCATACTGTATGAAAAGTCCATTAGACTCAGCTAAGCCACATGATCATACTGCATATCCTCTGACTGAAGAGAAAGTATGAACACCTCAAAGTCATCTCCAGTAAAGTATGCTTCCTCCTGTAACAAGTTCAGGGAACAGCTACTGCAGTACAAAGTAAAATACTACTACAATGACGTGCAACCCAGAAGTGGAAAAATGGAAAAAACCTACGAGACCTACAGCCACACTCCAGGAGGATGAATTACTGAAGGAGATATTCTCTGCTCCACCAGTGTTGGCCTTCCAACCACCACTCAATCCGAAGCAAGCTCCCAACAGAAGCTCAAAAAAAAAGAGAATAGTAAATTTCCCTGAAATTCCAAGCTACAAACTGGGCCAGCACATAGCACAGGACCCAAAAATTAACCACATGGGAAAACATTCAGCATAAGAGGATCCTACACATGGTTCTTCTCTAATGTAGTGTATATCATTCAATGCAAAAAGCCTGAAGATGGATGCTATGTTAGAGACAGCCCAAATGTTACAGGCAAGAATCAATTCACGTAAACGTTGGATCAGACGCCACAAAGCAGACGACGGTGACATCTCTTGCGTTTGTGATACTAAAAACGGACTTAATATGTTTTACATTCCAGGATTTTTTAAAAAGTTAAAACAATCAGGTACTTGGAAACTTACAAGAAAGAAACCTGGATCTTTGCTAAGTCCTAACACATTATAAACCATTAAATTATATTGCCTGTCATCTTCTGATTTACCCAGCTAACTCACCCCTACCTTTCCCCCTTGTGACATAATAACATAGTATATGACGGCAGTTAAAGACCAGTATGGTCCACCTAGACTGCCCAGCAAGGCGGCAAGAGAAGGTGCACCTGCCACTCTGTGCAGATCACCCCTCCCCATGCCTTTGTTTAGGGGTGCACCCACCGCTCCATGTAGGTCACCCCTATTTGTTGAAATATAAGAGATTGTTATGTTTATTTTGATTTTATCCTGTTGCTATAAAGGGATCCACTGTGTCTGTCCCATGCCATTTTGAATTCTGTCATTATTTGCCCCCACCACATCCATCGGGAGGGTATTCCAAGCATTCACCATCCTTTCAGAGAAAAAGTATTTCCTGACATTGCCTTTCAGTTTACCCCCTTGCAGCTTCATGTTATGCCCTCTAGTTTTACAGCTTCCCTGTCTTTGGAAGAGGTTTCTTTGTTCGTTAATATTCTAAGTATTTAAAGGTCTGAATCATATCTCCCCTATCCCTCCTCTCCTCCAGAGTGTACATATTTAGGTCTTCAAGTCTCTTCTCATAAGTCTTCTGATGCAGGCTCCAAATCATTTTGGTCGCCTTCCTCTGAACCGTTTCCAGTCTTTTTATATCCTTTGCGAGATACGGTCTCCAAAACTGAACACAGTATTCCAAGTGAGGCCTCACCAGCGACTTGTACAGTGGCATTAGTACTTCTTCCTTTCTGCTGGCAATTCCTCTTTGTATGCAACCCAACATCCTTCTGGCTTTTGCCACCACCTTGTCACACTGTTTCGCCAGCTTGAGATCTTCAGAAACAATCACTCCGAGGTCCTTCTGCTGGTCTGTGCACACCAACCTCTTGCCCTTATCGCATACAATTCCCTTGTATTTCTGCATCCCAAGTGCATGACACTGCACTTCTTCACAATAAATCGTAACTGCCAAGCATTAGATCATTCTTCCAGCTTTTGCAGATCTTTCTTCATATTATCCACTCCCTCAGCAAATTTTTGTCTCATCTGTAAAAAGACACTTTTCCATTCAGTCCTTCAGCAATATCACTCACAAATACATTGAACAGTACCGGTCCCAGGTCCTAGTGACTATCTCTGGAATGCTTTTGATGCACTTGTATATTGTAATACTTCCATCTTTTCCTCATAATTTCCTGACCTGGAGAAGGGAATTTTAGCTTATGAAAGCTAGTCGAAAAATGTCCAATAAATGGTTGTCCGCTTATCTTCTTTTTTTGTTTTTAATGTATTAAAACCTTTTTTTCTATGCATTCGAGTGGATAAGGCGGTAACCACACCACATTGTTTTCCAGGACTGGTTTTCTTCTGCTTTGGTGAATGAAACAAATAACGTTAGTAAGGGTAAGGACTGCCTATAAGAAGCAAAATTTTCGTTTCTGGAATAATCCTGCAAATGTCCTATAGAATTTGCACATTCAGTGGTCTGCCAAAAGATGGTAAAATCTGCCAGTCTGTTGCACTTCCTCAGTTTTCGAATTAGGTGAGAAGGGAATATTTTGCCACTTTTCATGTGTTTTTTGCTTACTTTTCCCATTAATTCCTAGGGCAAAAAAATAAAAATAATTTGCAGAAGTGACGGTGATTTTTCCATGATTTTGTTTTCCTTATTGCCACAGTGAATTTTTTTTACAGCTAGCATTTTTGCCCAGCTCCATCTGGGAGTGCCTTTTATTTTCAAGTTTAAAAGACAATTTGAATAGCACATGAAAAGGCAGTTAGCTAGAAACAGCTTGAGAAACTGCCCGAGGCCTTGTCTTTTAAAGGCTCGTTGTCTCTGACAGCGCCCAAAGTAGGCCCAGTCCTCAGGCATAAAAACCAAAACCCGTCTTCACACACGCAGAAAAGAAACCGTAATTTAGGCTGCTATCACTCTTCTCAGTAATAGGGTTCACTGCTCTGCTTCCAAGACAGATGAGCTAAATTTAGTTCATGCTGAGTTGCTGGATTGGATATCCCATTATCGACAGTGCAGCACTCAGACTTAACAGCAACCATTGTCTCTCCCGTCTTCTCCTTATCCCCTTACTCACCTTCTCTCTCTCTCTATTTCATTTTTCTCTGTCTTTCCCTTTTGCCTTTTCAAAATGTTCTTGGACAAATGTCATCATTTAGCTTTCAGGATTATTTGAGTACAGTAGTACAATTTCAAGGGGTGGAGAAGTAAACTAATGGTTAGAGCAGTGACCTACAAATCAGGGAAGTCAGAGTTGAAATCCCACTGTCGCTCCTTGTGGCGTTGGGCAAGTCATTTAACCCTCTACTGCCTCAGGTATTAACTTAAGGGTCCTTTTACTAAAGTGCATTAGGTCTTAGCACTTAACACGTGTTCAGCACTAAAACTAATGTGTGTTAAGTGCAAAGGCTCTGCTGTAGCTGTTGGGAGCATGACCTGCATGTTCCCAGCAGTTATGTGGATGCGCACAGTAATGCACAATGCAGTTTCTGCAGTTGCATCTAACTCCACCTATTGCGCTGGCATTAGCTGCTCAAGCACTAAATTCCAACATTAACAGCGTGCAAGATGTCTCCCCACTAACTGCAATGTGCTCTCCATATCCACTCTCGAACCCTAACCTGCCCATTTACACGCGTTTGGTATTTAGCACGCAAATCAGCACGCAGTAACTGTAACAACCTGTGGTAACAGTTGCTCCTTAACCATCTGTAGATGCCAAACTTTGATATCTTTAATTGCCCAAGAGCCAACAAAAGTGGGGGTGGTGTACTAATCACAATGAAAGGAGACCTAAAATTCTCAGCCACAGCAGCTGAGAGCACCAAAGGACTTGACATACTCATGATAGAAAAACATATCATGCTATGTTTATTATACATATCACCTGCAGATGATTCACAAGACCTAGCAGCCATTCTAGAATTAATATGTTCAAATAACTCACTAAATAAATGGCTACTATTGCAAGATGATTAACCTTCAGGATATGCTCAATCATTCCTCGAAGCAATGAATGCTCTGGATTTTCAGCTAATAGTCGACAAACCCATACACAACAGAGGAAACATACTGGACCACATATTTATGACATCCTCAACAATCCCAATTATCTTACACTCCAGATACAACCCATTCCCTGGTCAGACCACCAAGCAATCAGCTTCACCATTCCTTACCATCTAACCACAGCCAAACTCAACCCAACCCCAAACCAGCCCAACACTTCCAACAATTCGACAAATAAGCCTTCCTGAGTGAACCCTTACCACACCTTAATTCAGATTCCCACATCATCAACTCCCTCTTAAACACTGGAACGGAGTCATATACAAAGCTGCATCAGTCCCCCCAAGAAGCATAAACACATGAACTAAGAAACATCAGGAGATAACTGAGAAGACTCGAGCGCAAGTGGAGACACTTAAAGCTACCACACGATCAGAATCTGTACATAGCCAAACTCTGTAAATATTGTAATGACATCAACAATAATAAGGAATAGCATACAAAACTTATGAACTCATTAAACCTTTCCAGGGATCTATTCAAAATTGCCAAATCCCTATTGAAAGCTCCCAACCCAGAGGGAACACAAACTACCATTAGCCCACAGACACTAGCCAATTATTACATAAATAAGGTAGCAATCAACCTCTGAATTACCAATATGATCACCAGTCATTACCATCATTGTCAACACTACACCATGGCAATCATTCACACCAGTCAGCTTAGAACAACTGGAAGATATCATTACCAACCTAAATACCACTACCTCTTCTCTAGACGCATGCCCTATGAGCTGTGTAAAAACAACGTGAACAGAAATGCCACCTACACTACTGAAAATAATCCAACTTTCATTAACTAAAAGATACATGCCCAGGAGTCTCAAAATCGTCTCTGTATGTCCTATCCGAAAACATACAGCACTGGACAAAGCATGCCCAAGCTCATACATATTTCAGTTCTTTCAACACCCTTGGATGTATACTATCCGGCCCAGGTGATTTGCTACTCTTCAGTTTATCTAATAGTTGTAATACATCTTCCCGATGTATCGATATTTCCTTCAATTCTTCCGCACCTTTAAATACCACTTCAGTCATGGGTAACATCCCTACATCTTCCTCAGTAAAGACCGAAGCAAAGAATTCATTCAGTCTCTCCGCTATCGCCTTGTCACCTCTTAGTGCCCCTTTAACTCCTCTATCATCTAATGGTCCAACTGACTCTCTCACAGGTTTTTTGCTACAAATGTACTTGAAAAAAATCTTTATTTCACATTTTTGCTTCCGCAGCAAGCTTCTTCTCAAATTCTCTCTTTGCCTTCTTTATCAATGCCTTGCATTTGACCTGCCAGTGCTTGTGCTGTTTCCAGGTTTCATCGTTTGGCTCTTTTTTCCATTTCCTGAAAGATGCTTTCTTGGCAACAACAGCCTCTCTGACCTCACCTTTAAACCATGCTGGCAGTTTTTTGGACTTCCTTCCACTTTTCTTAAAGCGTGGAATACAGCTGGTCTGGGCTTCCAAGATAGTATTTTTCAACAATACCCAAGCTTGATGTAAGTCTTTAACCTTTGCAACTGCTCCTTTTAGTTTTTGCTTAACTATTTTCCTCATTTTATCATAGTCTCCTTTTCGAAAGTTAAAAGGTAGTACTGTGGATTTCCTTACTACAGACCAATATCTAGTCTACCCTTTATAGCAAAAATAATAGAAAAGGTGGTGCAACACCAGCTGCAGAAACACATTGATCCGCTCGATCCACAACATGGCTTCAGGCTGGGTCATGGAGTGGAAACCCTGCTCACATCCCTAATGGACAATTTCATAAAGGGATCAAAAAGCCTAAGCAGGGATTTATACTTATATTCCTGGATATTGCGGCTACTTTTGACTCCATCTGTCACAAACTACTAATAGCAAGACTCCAAGAAATTGGAATCAAGAACACACTTCTCTTACATCATACCTAACAGATCGCACTCAACAGGTGAAAATAGGTCAAACCAAATCTAAACCGCACAACCAACAGCAATGAGTCCCACAAGGCTCGGCACTCTCAGCCTTACCTATACCTTCCGCCAATCTGCAGCATCATTCAGAAGCACAAGGTAAACTACCATATTTATGCCGATGATAATATATCTACCATACATCATCTCAAAACCTAACTACTCACAAATAGTAACCTGCTTGAATGAGGTAGCACATTGGCTTTCCTCACACAAGCTAACTATAAAAAGGCATATTATTCATTACCAAGAACAAGACCTTCACTCCTCCATCTACACTAAAAGTCAAAGACATCAAACAAGACGTACGATATCTCGGAAGAATCTTAGATCAGAGACTAAATCTGATCAACAATATAAACAACATTACTAGAGCAATATACCACAAGATAAAAAACATTCAACACCTAAGACGACTTCTATCTCCACATGATTTATGCACAGTGCTGCAAGCTATGATTTTCCCACACTTTGACTTCTGCAACAGCATCTTCCAAAGATTACTAAAGGAAACATTATACCAGCTACAAATGGCACAACATACAACTGCCCAATTTATCCACAGAGTACCAAAATCTGAACATATTACCCCAATTCAAAACTACTACACTGGCTCCAAATTGCATGTAGAATCAAATTTAAGGTTTTACTAAACACCATCTAAATACTGCACAACTTATCAACCTACCTAAAATCTCTCATACAAACAGATCCAGAAGAGGCTGCATACAGCCCAGGGGGTGGCAAACCTTTTTTGGGAGCATGTGCCCAAATCAACAGGAATATTCTTAAAAAATGAACTTGTGTGCCAGCGGTCATGTTTGCTCAGCATATTGACGATATTTTTGAATATCACAACACAAAACAAAAAAAATAGTTTGTGAAATTAATGACAGTAACATGATTCACTAAAAGCAATATATAAATTTTACTGATGGAGAATTATGACAGAACATTTATTAAAAAGTCGATATAAAACGTGTTCAAACCATGTTAAACTGCATACAGTATTTACTATTCTTATAAATTTATATCCAGTGTAAATTTACATGTAACAGAAGGACACACAAATCAGAGCCAAGGACAATAGTTATCTTCTATCATCACCCAGATACTTGGATTCAAAATGGTTGTTCTTGCACTCATCCAGTTGGCACCAAACTGGCATGAGAGATCCCGCCACTCCTATTATGTTCAGTGTTTTAAAAAAAGATTTAGAATGTTTCAGTTATTTTAATACTAACAATAATCAAGCCCTTCCAGCGAAAGTTACTATAGATTCAGTCAGAGAATTATTACCATGTATTTATTATCATCATGGGAAAAATAAAGAGGATATGCTGCTAGCTACCATGTGCCAAAAACGTTTTCCTGCGTTCCACCTGGGGCACCCGTGCCATAGGTTTGCCATCCCTGCTTTAGCCATACACACGGAACTCGGAAAGAGTAACCAATCCACCCACTCTTTGGAAGGTTCTCCCAGATAGAAGAAGAATCACTCCGGCCCTGACAGGATTCCGCAAACAACTCAAAACCGAGCACTTATCTTTATCTTTATCTTTATCTCACACTTGATAAACCGCTTACGTCAAGACATTAAAGCGGTGTACAAATAAAATAAAAGGTCAACACTGCAAACTACGGAAAAAGAATGCCAAAAATGACAGGAAAGAAAGAGAAAGAATAGCGCAAAGTAAAGGACCATAAAACATCAAACAACAATCACAGCCAAACACAGACAGACACAACCAACACAACTATCACGGACAAACAGGGGAATGACAGGACCACTCTCGGCTAGGACAGGACAGCAGCCACGGCTGCATCAGGGAGGAGGATCCAGGGGGAGGTCAAATGCTTTTTGAAACAGATAAGTTTTAAGTGAGGCTTTGAACTGAGAATAGGAGGGTTCTAGACGGAGGGATGAGGGTAGGGCATTCCACAGCCAGGGACCAAGAAAGAAAAAGGCAGAGTGACGGGTCTTTTCAAGATGCGCGTGGGAAGGGGATGGTAAGGACAGACGATTTGCATGAAGGGAGCGAAGCTGACGATAGGGCGTGTGAAGAGCAACCAGATCAGCCAGGTACAGAGGATTATTAGTATGAATAGCGCGATGAGTGAGAATAAGAAGCTTATAGTGAAAATGGACACGGAGGGGTAGCCAATGCAAGCGAAAGAGGATGGGAGTGATGTGATCGAAGCGGCGGGCAAAAGTGATGATGCGGGCAGCGGTATTCTGAATAGGCTGGAGACGTTGGAGTTGGTAATTGGGAAGATTGGCCATAAAGATATTACAGTAATCGAGTTGACTAATAATTAGGGCAAGGACGAGAGTGACCAGGGAACCAAGAGGAAGAAGTGTACGAACAGCCCGAAGCTGACGGAGGATAGCGAAAGAGCGCCTAGTAAGGGAGGAGATGTGGTCATGGAAGGAAAGAGAAGAGTCAAGAATCACCCCGAGATACCAGAGGGAAGACACGAGAGGAATGGAGATAGAATCAATCATGGGGGCAACAGAGGGACACGACCCACTCAAGGAAATCCACATAGCGGTGGACTTAGAGGGATTAAGACGCAGAAAGTGTTGGGAAAGCCAGGAGGCCACATGAGAGAGGCAGGAGTTGAAAGGGGAGAGATCCAGAGAAAGAGGGGAGGTATAGTAAAGCAAGATAATATCGTCCGCATAAACGTATGAAGATACTGGGTACTGCTGTAACAAGAGAAGTAGAGGGGCCAGGAAAATATTGAACAGCAAAGGGGACAGTACAGAGCCCTGGGGGACACCGCAAGTGAGGGGGAGAGAGGCAGATGACTTACCATTTAAGGTAACAGAAAAGGATCGGACAGTGAGAAAGGAACGAAACCAAAGGAGAACCGCACCACGTAGCCCCACCTCCGTGAGACGGGCGAGAAGAAGCGTGTGATCAATTAAATCGAACGCCGCAGACAAATCAAGAGAAACCAACAAAGTAACATCACCGCAATCGTGCGCAACATGTAGTTCATTTAGAACTGCCAAGAGGACAGTCTCAGTGCTGTGGCCCTGCCGAAAGCCGACTTGCCGGGGGTGAAGGGCGTTGGTGGACTCGATGTGAGAAGACAACTGATTAAATACGAAACGTTCCAAAAGCTTAGCCAAGAAGGGGAGGTTTGAGACAGGACGCCAATGGGCAAGGACAGACGGGTCAAGGGAAGGTTGCTTCAGAAGGGGATGAAGAATGGCCGACTTCCATGGGGAGGGGAACAGACCAGAGGACAAGCTAGAATTAATGATGGTGGTGATGATAGGGACCAGCTGCAGCAAAGGCTCAGACAGCCAGCGGGAAGGAATCGGGTCTAGGGAGCATGTAGTCTTCCGAGAGGTGGACAGCATCGAAAGAAGTTCAGCAGGGAGGACCGGATGAAAGGAAGACCAAGTATGGGCAAGGGCCCAGTTCGATATAGGAGGAGATGACAGAGGTGAATGGTCGGTGGCGGACAGGTCGCAGGTGGAAACAGGTGGCGAGGGAGGAGGCAGCCAGAGAATAGGGATCAGGGGCCCCCATTGTCGTGGTACGGTGGGAACTGGTAGACTAAAGTTTGCGTAAGATTGTAAAGAGCTGGCGAGAAGAGTTCGCCGCTTCAGAGATTTCAGTCACATAATAAGCCCGCTTGGCGGATTGAACAGCCGAGCGGTAATCAGCATAGAGCTGCTTAAAACGGGCATACAGGTCAGGAGAGGGATGACGGGACCAGCGGCGTTGCACCTGACGGAGTTGAGTCCGTTGCAGCCGCAAGGCCGGATGAAACCAAGAAGAGTGACCAGAGGTGGGCAAGCGAGGGCAGGAGCACAGTGGCGCTAACTGATCCAGAGCGTCCGTAAGGAGGAATACCAAGCTGCCCAAGTACCAGCCCAATTTAAACTCCATCCCAGATGGTTGCATAGCCACCAGTACTGTTCCCAAATTGATCTTCCCTGGATACCCCCACCCCATGTGACAAATCCCATCACCAAGTTCCCTAAAGCATCTCTTGGCTAACATACTGACACTCTAATTTAATCAGTTGTTTGGCACTTTAAAAAGAGGTTGCTCACTCCCTTAATGTATTATAGTTTGTTTATTCCCATTAATTATACATAAAACATTAAAGTAGCTGAAAAGATTTCATGTAGGACCATATATTATAGTTTGTTACTTGTACCTTGCTTTGTTCCCTGTAAACTGCTTTGATTTATTGACTAAGCAGTATAAAAACCAGATAAATAAAACAAATATCCTCATCTCTTCTTTTCTTTGGATCATACAATATTTAGGTCCTTAATTGTAAACTCACTGTGCAGAAGAAAAGCCGGACAATCTATCACTGGTCGCACCTTGCCAAGAAAGTCCAGGGACTGGGTCACTAGGAGTCAGCATAGACTTATTGGCATACATTGCAATTCTCATTTCTTATAGCTGTGAGTGTAGACCCCAAAACCATATTTGTAGTTCTTCTCTGAACTACTTTCAATTTGTCCAATGTCTTTTCAGACTGAAGGCTTCCCCATCCTTTCTCTCTTATGCTCCAACCTGTTCTCTCCCCACCCAGCCACCACTCTCTGTCAATCCCCATCTCTGTACCAGTCTTCCTCTCTCTTCCCTCTCCCACTGTCAGTCTCCCCGAGTCTAACCCAATCATCCCCTTTTACTAATCAGTCACTTAGTCAGCCATCTTCAAGAAGCCATACTCCTCCCAATAGGGGTGAACCACACAGAGCAGTGGATACACCCCTAAACAAAGGCATGGGGAGGGGTGACCTGCATGTGCACCTACTCTTGCCGCCTTGCTGGGCAGACTAGATGGACCATACTGGTTTCTATCTGCCATCATATACTATGTTACAATACTGTTTCTACCAGTCCCCCCTCTCAGACCTCCTCCATCCTCGTCCCCCTCCCTGAAATTTCCAACCCATCATCCATCTCCCCCTTATCTCCCCACCCAAGCAACCACTCTGCCACATTAGCTGGTTTGAGCCTGCAATCCCATCCCCCTTAACTTGTTGGCTACTAATTCTATCTGCTGTGGGCTTCTACTGCTCCTGAGATGATAACCTTCCTGGTACTCCTCTTGGCCCATGCTCTTTGCTTCTCAGTTGATGTTGCCACTGTGAACTTCTGTTGCCACCCTCCATAAACGGATTTTCTGCCTTACACCCAGAGTGGCTCAGCTCCCATGTTGGTCTCATGGGGGTATGTTTACTAAATGATGATAGTGACTTCCGTGTGATATTGGAGCCGTGTCCCCATCGATTTCAAAGGGGCTGCGGCTCAGATATTGCACGGAGGCCGCTACCGCCATTTAGTAAACATACCCCATGGTCTCATATCTTGAAAGACCACTGCAGGAATTTGGCCATCTTGCAGCTGAAACTTGATCAAGTAATGCTGGTTCAGGAAACAGTTGTTCAGCGGCAGTAATGGTTAAGAATGATGCAGGAGAAATATAAAATATTCTTATCTGAATTGACTAATCTGGGCTTGATAATGAGCACAAAGTTTTCTGATATGGTATTGAATGGTACACTAACAACTTACCATCCAGATCAAGAAATGTTTATTCTAGAGTCCATACTAAACAGAGCCTATAAACTTTACAGTTTGCAATGTAGAAAAAAATATTCAAATTCTGCTGTCACCTCAGTAAGAGCAATACAAAATGCCTCCTCCAGGGCCAGACAATTGCAAAGATTGTTATAGATTCTTATACAGAACATATATGCTAGTAGAAACCTTCACCTCACACAGAACGCAGACCAACCCTCAATTGCAGAATAAAGAACCACAAATTAGAAATGGGAACGCCAAGAAGCCATAATCTCTTTGAAAAGGATAAGAGGAGAAATAAAAACCTTGATTTCTCCTGTACTGAGCAAAATATAAGGACATAAGAAATGCAGATGCCCAAAACTGACATTTTTCAGATCACTAAAAACTGAAAATAAAATATTTTTTTAAACCTTTGCTATATGAACAATTCTTTTTCTAATTGGTTGGCTCTGGTCTCTTTCCACTCTCCTTTTGTTGGTCCTCTAAATGCTTTTCCAGTCTTTCCATTTTACCCCTCTGTCCTCTCCCTTTCTTCTCATCTATCTATAACAGCTCTTATTCACACCCCCCAAAGCAGATTTGATTCAATTTGCCCCACATTTCCACTACCCGTTGTCCTTCCGGGATGCAGTTTTTTCATTTTTTCTCCTCCTGGTCCCCCCTTCTCCCCACTACCCAGCCACATTCAACCTTCTGCTGTCTCACTCATACAAGCCTCCCCTTCCCCCTAGGTCCATAGTCCAGTCCTTGCTCCCCGCCAACCTCCGACAGCTTCCATTCCACTGAATAACCCTTCTCAAGCAGTTCTTGCTGCATTTCATTGAGCAATGTTGGATTAAAATTCCCCATGCTTAAGCACATCCCTCTCCAGTCATCCTTCGTGCTTGATGCACCAACATGTAGTCCATGTGTTCCAGCTGCAGCCATCGCCATGCCCATGCAAACAGGAAGTCTGCATCAGTTATAGAAGCAGGAACTGTGCCGCGGCGACGGAGTTTAGAGTAAGCACTGTGTTGCTGTTTAGAAGTCAATTGCTGCCACTGCTGCGGGTGCTGGGCACCTCAAATCTTTGCACTGGCTCAGCCCAGCTGATGCCCTATTGGCTTTATCATAGTTTTGATATTCATGGCTCACAGGCACTCAAGTTGCTTGTGAAGCAAAACTCCTAGATACCTACTATTTTTCCCCTCCCACTTAAAGGGAAAGGCCACCCCTCCTTCAGGTCCCTTCCCAATGCCAGCACCTCAGACTTTGTCATATTAACTTTAAAGCCCCGTCGTGGTCTGGTAGTCCTCAAAGACACAGATCATCTCTGGAACCGCTTACCTGGTGCTGCACACAAAAAACAATAGCAACAGCAAAATGGCTCATCTTCGGTGCACAAGGCTGCACGGTTTCTCCATTAAGACGACATGTGCTGCATATAATACCCTCTTCCTTAACCCCCAGCTACTCAAGAACCCAGAACCAACTCACAAATTACCTTGTCAAATGCTTTTTCGGCTTCTAAGCGTGAAATCATTCCATCTGGCACTTCCCCGCCGTCCTTGGATAAAGCTGCTATAACCTGCCATACATTTATCACACCACTAAGACCCCGCACGAAGCCCGTCTGTTTCTCCCCTACTAAAGCTGGTAGCAACCCACTTAGTCTATTTGCCAGGATGGTTGCAAACAACTTGGTATCAATATTAAAGAGGGAGCTGGGTCTGTATGAATCCCACCTCCAGGGGGTCTCTCCCCATCTTGGGCAGCAGAGATTTCCTAGACAGTATGCCATTGAAAACCCCATTTGAAAAGGTTTCAGCTGGAATGTAAGCACTTTATTGAACTCAATCCAAACCCCTTTATCCCAGATGACTGCTCTAGTTTCAGTCTCTGGATAGCTATATACATTTCCCCTTCCCTCATGGGCACATTCAGGGCTTCCTGTTGGTCACATGTAATGTAAGATCATTGCATGACTTCACTGAATGCCTCTCTAATAGGCTTATGGAACTCTTTGGGGCTATACAGATCCCTATAGTAAAGTAAGGCAGGCTTTCTCTACCTCCCTCCCTGGACGTTTGCACCTCTCCTTTTGAGCTCCTAATCCCCGTGATACACTGGCTTCCTCATGCCCTATACAGGGTCAGGTTCTTTTTAAGCTATTTGTAAGTAATCTTGTAAAGGGAGAAATGAACGATCAGATATGCAAATGACATGCAATTATTCAAAGCTGTTAAACTTCAAGCTGCTTAATGAGAAGTTGCAGGACCACCTTGCAGGATTGGAGGATCGAGTATGGCAGATGAAATTTAATGTGGAACAAATGTCAAGTGATGCATATAGGGAAAAATGGAGCATATAGGGAGTAGAAAATGCTCTAGACCCGGTGTTCACAGAATCTAGGACTAAGAGGAGAGCATCCTGCCGTCACAGAATGGCATTACATCGTGGCCAAATGCAGGATGGACACTGGGTTTCAGGAGGAGCTGCAGTATCAGAACCCTCACTGAGGACGAGGACCTGTTATCATTGGGCTAAACAGGAGGGGTAGAGGTTTAAACATGGGGGAAAGCCCAGGTGAATTTTGAATGAAGAATCACAGTGTTAATAGCCTGCCAAGGGCCGTTTTGAATGAGCTCCCCAAAAAACAAAGGAAGGAAAAATATGTACTGAACCTATCTAGCCAGAAATGCAGTTCAGAAAAATGTTTACACAACTGTTGTAATTATCATGCTATAGAAAAGAGCATCAGACATTTGGCTCAGCAGAAGACTTTTTCCTTTGTTGGCTAATATGGCCTGCTGCCTTTTGATCTGGAGGATGTTGGTGCAAGTCCCAACTGAGACCTGCTTCTTCACACACTGCTCCAAAGAGCAGAGATTTGGGACCTAAGCCTTTCTACTTGCAAGCACCCAAGATCCTGGATTTTATAGTTTCCATGGACCAAGTAGTCTGCTTGTTGTGTTAATCTATTTTTGGGAGCCAATCTACTGCATCAATGACCTTATGTACGAAGTTTAACATAACCCAGGAATTTAAGACTTGACATTAAAATTACTGCTGGCGAGACTCCAGCAAATTGGAATTTATGCAACTACCCTTCTATGGTTTCAATCTTATTTATCTGATCGCACACAAAAAGTTAAAAGCGGTCAAACGTCATCTAATCCTTACAGTCAGCAACAAGGTATACCACAAGGTTCAGCCCTCTCAGCGCTATTGTTCAGCATTTACCTCCAACCGATCTGTAGCATCTTACAAAGGTTCAAAATAAGCTATCACATCTATGCGGACGACATAACATTATACCTACTTTTCGCCATTTCAAAACCTAACCTTCAGAAGATTACATCTTGCTTCAATGACGCGTCACAGTGGCTCACCTCGCTTAACCTCAGGATAAGACTGACATGCTATTTGTTACAAGGAACATGGACTTTATCCCACCTCCCAATCTAATAGTCACAGAGGCACTTCTGGAGGTAAAAAATAAAGTCAGCTATCTGGGAGTTACCTAAATCAAATTCTCAGCTTTTTTACACCATCAACCTAACAACCCACATAATCTATAACAAGCTCTGTTCTTCAGGCAATGATATGTCCCCACTTTGACTACTGCAATAGCATCCTGCAGAGTCTTTCGAAACAAGCATTAAGTCATCTCCAGATAGCACAACATACTGCTGAAGGACCAGATTACTGATCATGTCACTCTCATGTTATATCACCTGCACTGGCTGCCTATCCAGAGCAGAATTAAATACAAATCTCTTAAATTACACAGCAGCTTGAATGTGATCATATCATCTACATCCTACCTAAGCTCCCCAATACATAAAACACCTAACAAAAGGCTGAGAAGAGGATGTACACAGAACACTTTAATCATCCCTTCAGACTTTCTAAAATCTAACCAATCAGCAAGCAATAGAGCTTTTACATTCTTCCTGCCGATCCTCTGGAATTCTCTCCCAGACAAATTAAGAGGATTAAAGGACCTTTCTACCTTTCGCAAACAAATCAAGACACACCTTTTCACAGAGCACTTTGCAACTGGACTCCATCAATATCTACTCTACTTAATCTTTTTTCTGGATTCGGTCAAAACCTACTCTTCTTAATGGGCTTTGCTGGTCCCCTTTTAGATCATTAGCAATCCCCTTCATCCATAGATCCATTTCAATTTTAGATTCAGAGCACTTCAGGTGAACAGAGAAATTATGGATGAATAAATTTGCTTTTACCTCTAGAGCAATCTTTCGTGTAACTATGTAAATAGGTTAACAAGCTGCAAATTCTTACTTAGGACAATCACTTTGTAATTTACTTAATTTTGTTACCCTGTTATCCATGTTCGCTGTAGAAGTCTACGTTCTTTGTAAAACTGCTTTGATTACCTAATAAGGAGGTATAGAAAACTCTTAAATAAATACAATAAGATGATCAGATACCAAGGAACTGACAAGAACGAACTCAAAGATCCAGGCTTCTATTTTGCTTTTTAAAATTCACTATAGCCTTAAGATTCTCCTGCCCGTCACCTTTGATCTCACTTTCCTCCTTTCCACTATAGTTGGGATGCATTTATGATGCACTTATATTTTCTGGTAAATGCCATCTTTTGCTCATTCTATTCTGACCCGTGGAAGGGAGCGTTAGTCCCTGAAAACTAGGAAGTATTAAGTTAGTCCAATGAAAAGGTACCATTTGTTTTTTCGTTAACTTTTATTTCTCTGGTTTCCATGAGCACCATTAGTGACACTAAATTACAACCGAGTTAAAGCACGCAGGAAGTTCTGTGTCCTGTCAGTAACAAGATGCCAGAGTCTGACATGCAGTCCTGCTAGTCTGACTTTTGCAGTACCAGCAGGGGTATGCATTTTAAAGACTGACCTTATCCTTCTAGCTTGTACAAACAGTCACATACTTGTCTGCATAGATGCACCATGCTATGCAGCCGTTGACCTGGCATCAACATTCAAGAGCTATCAAACGTTATAGAATTCCTTTGGGACTTCAAGGACCACTTTGGAATTCCAGCAGAAAGTCTATGCCTTAGATAGCAAAGCAGTGCTGGTCTTTCATGGAAAAATAAAAAAGTGTTAGACCTTAACCATCTGAAGAAAGGACCTGTAAGGCCTTGAAATGCCCTTTAAAAACACAAATTACAAACCATTCTTCTCTTTTCTTACTGAGATCAATGCAACAAAATATGAAAAAAAAAAACCAGGGAAAAAGTAACAGTGGGTTCGTTTGCAGGTACCGCGTGTGATCAGCATCTAGATTGGTGATTGTCCAATGAGATCCTGCCTGGGTGAGACAGGATAGGAGAATGCTTTCTTCTGAATTTAGAGAGAGAGAGAGAGAGAGGAGAGATAGGGTGGAGCAGCAGAATGAATGCATTTAAAAGTTAAAAGGAGATGCTTGAATTGGACGCGGTAACGGAAGGGAAACCAATGAAGTGATTTGAGAAGAGGGGTTATATGTGCAAAGCGAGGTTGGTGAAAGATAAGACGTGCAGCAGAGTTTTGAACTTTTTGAAGGGGAGAGAGAGATGACTAAGAAGGGTAAGGAGGAGATTTATCTATTTATTTATTTAATGTCTCTTCTATACCGCGCTCTTTGGAATCAGTGCAGTTTACAGTCAACAAAATTTGTACAGTGCAGGCAGGACCTACACTGGATTTACAATGAACAGGTGTCACAACTTGGGACTAATGAGGGTAACTATGTACAGGCTAAACGATCGGTCGCAGGTGACCGGGTCAGCTGGCAACTATTTACAGGGTGACTAACTATATACAGATTGATCGCACAGATTGTGGATGTACAGTATTGCTCGGTGACTATATGCGATATTAGGTGGCTATATACAAATTGCCATTTGTTACACATTGGTATCGTTTACAGTGTTAGGTCACTATATACACGTTCAACATACTGGGTGCATTGTTGAACTAGAGGGCGGGGTTGCCATCGTGTGGTGTGGGTACGCTAGGGGTGATGTAATGGTTGTTGAGTGTGGCTGGTTGTGATATGTCGTTTGTATGGGAGTAGTGCTGGAGGAAGAGATGGTGTTTCAGTGCCTTCCGAAATTGGGCGAGGTCAGTGATGGCCCGAATGGTGGATGGAAGGGCGTTCCAGCATGTGGGTGCATAGAATGCAAAGGCTCTGTTTCTTCTTGTTTGTGAACATTTCTTTATTGCCTTTGGGATTATCAGGGTGTTGGCGGCAAATGATCTCCTGGCTCTGTTGGGGGGGTGGAGTGGATGAGGTCTGTGAGGGAGGTGGAGGAGCACTTGTTGATAGCTTTGAAGGTCATCAATAGGATTTTGAAGGAGAGTCTGCAGTGTACCGGCAGCCAATGGAGGTGTTTCAAGATTGGGGTTACGTGTTCCCTCCTGGAGGTTTCGTGCAGTATTCTGGCGGCTGCGTTCATTGCAAGCTGCAGTGGGTTCAGCGTGTTCTTCAGGAGTCCTTGCAGAATTGCATTGGCATAGTCAAAGTGAGGGATTACCAGGGCCTGATAGATTGTTCGGAAGTCGTTTGCCTCGAGCAGATGTCGTAGGTGTCGGGTTGACCGTACCTTGTGGTAAACTGCTTTAACCATGTTGCTTATATGGGCTTTCATGTTCAGCTGTTGGTCTATTGTGACCCCTAGGTAGCGTACCGTAGGCTTGCTGAGGAGCTCGGCGTTTCGTACTTTCAGTGAGGTAGGTGGCATAAATGCTTGGTTTCTGGTGATGAATAGGACCTCCGTTTTGTTGAAGTTTATTCTGAGCCTTTGTGTATGGAGCCATTCAGTGATAGCATCGAAGCAGGTCATTAGTGGTGAGAAGTCTGGGTGGTCAGTCGAGAAAGGCATATAGAGCAGTACGTCGTCGGCATATACCAGGCAGTCTATGTTAAAGGAACGGATGAGAGAGCAAATGGGCTGCATGTATACATTGAACAGTAGAGCCGAGAACGAAGATCCTTGAGGTATGCCTTGCTCTTGTTGGAAAGATTAACTCTCGCCTCAACTACTGCAATCAAAGAGTTGACAAGCATTTGTGTGTATTAATAGAGAGGAAGGGATGGATTTTACAGATATTAAAAAGAGAAATGTTTCCTATAAAGGATTCAATGTGAAGATTTTACCAGATTTAACCAGGAGTGTGTTTCTCCTCTTTAGGCTTATAAACACCTGATCAAGTATAAGAGACACAGTTTTTTATGAGCCATCACAACTGGTATCATTTATTCTCGCAAGCCCTTCGCCTCTTATGTTAGGGCCTTAACATTAGAAGCCCCAACAGGAATTTTACCTAGAAACCCCAAAGTGTGTCAATTGACGCATTATCACAATGACTGCGTTTAGCATGAAATGCAGATGTGAATTAATGTGAAGTTACTTATTTGTTAAATACGTGCAGTATGTGACATCATTACATGACGTCATCGTGTGTTTATTGTTTGTAATGTCAGAGTAAAACTGTAAACAGTGATTGAGATGCGCCACCTAGTGGGAACATGAATTTATACCTAGAAGCCCCAAAGTACGTCAATTGTTGGATCCAAGACAATTGAGTGCGCCAATTGACGTACTTTGGAGTTTCTAGGTATAAATTCATTTTCCCGCTAGGTGGTGCATCTGTCATTAATTTTCGATGCACATATTTGAACATCTTGACCTTGCTAACAAAGTCATGGAACATGACTGACATGGTTCTAGCAGTGGCGCTGGTATACAACTTCGAAGATGCATTTGTGTCAATTGATGCACTTTGGGGCTTCTAGTGTTAAATATCTGTGATATTATTTGTAACTGGCCATTTAGTTCTGGCTTTTTTCCCTTTTGTGCTTAATTAAATGTTGTATTCTCCTTTATCTTCTCCCTTCCTGTTTGTGGGCTGTTGTGAAATGTATTTTCTTTCTGACCACATTGTGTATTTCACTTTTCTGAAACAAGTGGTTTTGCTTGGTACCGTATATATTGTAAATTCATTAAAGAATAACATTTTAAAAAATTATGTCAGATAAAGATTATATGGCTTAATCAGTCTACCCAGCCACACCAACTACTAATACTCACTTCACATAGAAGGTCTGCCGTCAGCATGGGAATCAGGAAGGCTATATTACATAATTTCACATGAAAAATACTTTGCAGCAGCAGGGTGGGGGGGGGGGTGCATTTTAATTTTTACAAGAGAATGGGGAGAATTAACGGATGATGGTAGTTTATGCTGGGGAAGATTGAGCAAGCCAGAGAAAGATGGGGAACTGCATTTTCTATCTTAGGTATCAAATAAGTTGGCAATTTTCTAATTAAAAAGCCAGTTTCACTGCATTATGAAAAAATGTACACAATGTACACAGAAAGTCACCACATGCAATATTATAAACAGAGACAGAGAGAAAGAGAGAGTGAGAGAAGCAACCTGTAAATGTTGATTTCCCACTGTATCTCTCACTCATTGTTTCTCCAGCTGGACCTCACTGCTGAGTCTACAATCTCTGCCTACATTCCATTTTCCTAGCACAGTATTCACCAAGATAAGTATTTGATATGGTATGAACACACAGTGTTGTGCTTGGCGTTATGTTAGCAGCATTCACAGAGCCAGGCGCCAAAGGAGAGAGCAGCAAACGCACTGCAGGAGAGTGGGATGTACCCTTCCTAAGCAGAATTTCAGCTGTTCAGTAATTCTTCATCTTGTCTGTGAACCTCATTGCCCTACCTCCATTTCAAAACTGCCTTTTTTTCCAAGCCTTCATGATCCAATTGTTGTTGTGGTCACTATTGGCTGAAAGGAATACATGTACTAAATGAGAGAAGTACAACCAGCATAACACAGGCATCATAATTTATGTAATGGCAGAAAAAAAAAGTTGAAAGTACCAGTTGACAGCCACATTAAAAATAAATGAAAGGGTCAGTAAGGTCTCAAATAAGGAAATTACATTGAAAATGAAAGGCTGGCTAATACAAATGAACTGTCAAATAAATAAATCTTTACTAATTCTGAAGGAATGTGTGTGTGCATGTGTGCGTATGAATATAAGGGGAATCAGACTGCAGTTTACATAAGAAATGCCATACCGGGTCAGACCAAGGTCCATCAAGCCCAGTATCCTGTTTCCAACAGTGGCCAATCCAAGTCACAAGTACCTGACAGGTTCCCAGAAACATACATAGGTTCCACAATACAGTGTTGAAGGAGTTAATGAACACAGCAAAGCTCATGCAGGAAGCAGCTGAACCTGTAGCAAGCATGGGGAGAGCTCACAGGAGATGATAAACATGATGTGATTAAATAAGCACTTCTATCTATGCCCTTCTCTTCTATTGCTAACTCCAGACTTCGCTCCTTTCATCTTGCTGTACTTTATGCCTGGAACAAACTACCTGTGTCTGTACACCAGGCACCTTCTCTGATCCTTTTTAAATCCAGGCTGAAAACTCACCTCTTCGCTGCTATTTTTGGATCTTGATTCACCTGATCCCCTTGTTTCTTTACCTTTCCCCCTTGTTTTATCCCTGTCTATACCTTCTGTGTTGTCTGTCTTGACTAGATTGTAAGCTCTGATGAGCAGGGACCGTCTCTTACACGTCTGTGCAGCGCTGCGTACAACTTGCAGCACTATACAAATGCTCAGTCATAGTAGTAGCAATACTAAGCAAAACTGAAAGAAAACAGCTTGTAAAATAACTTATGTGGGCAAAGGTCTGCTAGGGTTTAGAGCACTGAAAGCAGGGCCGGCCCGTCGATTAAGCAAGAATGTTGTTGGCACAGGGCCCCGCGCTTCAGGGGGCCCCGCGCCAACAACATTCCGCACACTGCTCACCTTCTTTAGCGGCACCTGGCAGTTTTAGACCCCTCCACAGCCCATTTCAAGCCCAAGCCCCCTCCCCGAAGAGCCCCGCGGCAGGCTTTAGCGGCTCCCGGCAGGCTCAGCACAGTTCGTTACAGCAGCCGAAGTGAAGAGCGTTGTTCCCTTCACTTCGGCAGCTGTATTGTAATGAAGATCGCAGGTGTGCTGAGAGCCGGGACACAGGAAGTGTCCTTTGACCTCCGGCGCCTGCTGGGAGCTGCTGAAGCCTTTGGGGAGGGGGGGCTTGGGCTTTTAATGGGCTGTGGAGGGGTCTATAACTGGAATTGGGCTGGGGGCTATAATTGGAAATGGGCTGAATGGGGGGAGGCTAGGATTGGAAATGCGCTGGGGGCTATAATTGGAAATGGGCTGAATGGGGGGGGAGAGGCTAGGATTGGAAATTGGCTGAGGGGGGCTAGGAATGGAAATGGGCTAAGTGGGGGAGGCTAGGATTGGAAATGGGTTGAGTGGGGGGGGGGGTGGCTAGGATTGCAAATGAGCTGATGTGGAGGACTAGGACAGCAAATGGGCTTTTGAGGTGTAGGATTGGAAATGGACTGATGTAGTTCTGGAATAGGATTGGAAATGACTAATGGTGGGCTACTTTTAGAAATGGCTGATAGGGGCAGTTTGGACTGGAAATGAGTTGATTGGGGGGGGGGGCTCAGACTGAAAATGAGCTGATGGGGAGGCTCGGACTGGAAATGGACTGAGTGTGGGGGAGTTTGGACTGGAAATGGGCTGAAGCTCCTCCACACTCGACCCAATTTCCAGTCCAAGACCCCCTCCCCCATCAGCTCACTGGAATAGGATTGGAATTGGTTTATGGGGGGCTAGTATTGGAAAAGGCTGATGGGGGGGCCTAGGGTTGCAAATGGGCTGATGGGGGGAGCTTGGACTGGAAATGGGCTGATGGGGGGTGGAATAGGACTGGAAATGAGCTGATTGGGGGGCTAGGACTGGAAATGGGCTGATGTGGGGGGGGGGAGAATGCAATTAGAAGGGAGCACATGCTGAGTGGGGCTGGAACCAGAATGGAGCTGATTTTGGGGGAAAACTAGAAGGGGATGGGGCTGGGGGAATGAGGATGGAGAGGGAAAAGATATTTTGTGTGGGAGGGAAGAAAAATCTACAAATTGCTGGGTATTGGCAGAGTAAGTGGAGATTGAGAATGGAAGGGTGAAATCTGAGTGGATGATAAAGGAAAAAAAAGAAATTGGGGAAAGAGCAAAAGGGGCAAGATCAGTATGATAAAGCAGATGTAGAAGATAGAATGGAAAAAATCTAGAAGAGAGAAGAAAGGACAAATGGACAGCAGACAATGGAGAATTAGCAGAAGACAGAAGAGACCAAAAGAAAGTGACTGGAGCATTTGCAATTGAAAAATAAAATGGCCAAACAACAAAAGGTAGAAAAATACTTTTTTATTTTGAATTTATTAACTGGAATATGTCAGCTCTGGGAAATGTGTATCACTAACGTCTTTGCGTTTTTGTTTAGTACAAAAGGAAATTAATTTATAGTGTTGTTGTACATTCCCAAGTTTGGCTTTAGGGGTTCCCAATTTAATTATTGTCTTCCGATTTCTAAATTGTGATTCCTTGTTCTTTGTTTGGTGATGGTCTATGTTCTGCATGTGTAACTGAGCTGAGGTATTCTATTCTTGTAGTTTCTGTTTGACAGTGCCACTTGTTCTCTTTCCCTAGTAGGAGATATATTGATTTAATATTTGCAGTGTTGCCTTTTCAATAGGTAGGATTTGGTGCTTTGTGAGTCCTGGTAGAGCTGTTATGATATGGCTGGTTTGCTATGGGTTCTAAATGGTCAGTGTTATAGTACTTCTAAATGTGCCTGGCGGTTGGCACTGGAGTATAGTAATGTAGAAATCTGGTAGTCTTTCTTTATCCAGGCACTCATTAAGAGGTATGTTAACACTATGCTAATGTTTATGCAAATGAAATTTCTTATGCAAATGAGGCCCCGCAATGAGCCTACGCACATGGCCCCACAGCCCCCTTGGGCCGCCCCTGACTGAAAGTATGCTGTATGAGTTGAAATGAAGGTAGTAAGGAAATATTTCCATATGGAGCTGGGTTTAAGAACACTTTTACAGAGAGAATAGAGTCCATGTGCAGGAACTTCAGTTAATGATTGGGAAGAAGATTTGATGGGGTAAGGTGTGCCAGAGTGTGTGTGTATGGAAGGGCTGGAAAAAGATTTAATTGATATCAGAATTGTAAGTAATGAATTATTTACAGGAGAAGAGTGTAGGAAGCTGGAATGACAGCTGGAGAGAAAATTTAGAACATAAGAACATAAGATATGCCATACTGGGTCAGACCAAGGTCCATCAAGCCCAGTATTCTGTTTCCAACAGTGGCCAATCTAGGTCATATGTACCTAGCAGTTTCCCCAAGAGACACAAGTTCCACAATGCTTGTACTGGGTCAAGCATTGATATCTTCGGTCACTTCTTAATAATGGTTTATGGACCTTTCCTCCAGGATCTTGTCCAAACCTTTTTTAAACCCAGCTACACTAACAGCCTTTACTACATCCTCCGGTAACAAATTCCAGAGTTTGATTACACGTTGAATGAAAAAATATTTTCTTTTATTAGTCTTAAATAGTTTACCCTGTAGCTTCATTGCATGTCCCCTAGTCTTTCTATATTCTGATAACGTAAACAATCGATCTACGTTTACCCGTTCCACTCCGTTCATTAATTTATAGACTTCTATCAAATCTCCCCTCAGCCGTCTCTTTTCCAGGTTAAAGAGCCCTAACCTTTTTAGCCTTTCTTCATAGGAGTATCCTTCCATCCCCTTTACCATTTTGGTGGCTCTTCTCTGAACCTTTTCTAAAATCGCTATATCCTTTTTAAGATACGGTGACCAGAATTGCACACAATATTCAAGGTGCGGTCTCACCATGGAATGATATAGAGGCATTATAATATCTTTTGTTTTATTTTCCATTCCTTTCCTTATCATACCTAGCATTCTATTTGCTCTCTTGGCCGCCGCTGCACACTGGGCCGAGGCTTTGAACATGGTATCCACAATGACGCCTAAATCTTTTTCCTGGGTGGTGAATCCTAATGTGGAACCTTGCATCGTGTAACCATAGTTTGGGTTGTTCTTCCCTAGGTGCATAACCTTGCACTTGTCCACATTAAATTTCATCTGCCATTTTGATGCCCAGTCTTCCAATTTATCAAGATCCTCTTGCAATTTTTCACAATCCTCTTGGGTTTTAACAACTTTAAATAGTTTTGTGTCATCTGCAAATTTGATAACCTCACTCGTTATTCCACTTTCCAGGTCATTTATGAATATGTCAAAAAGCAGCGGACCCAGCACAGATCCCTGGGGTACACCACTATTCACCTTTCTCCATTGGGAAAATTGGCCATTTAGCCCTACCCTCTGCTTTCTATCTTTTAACCAATTCCTGATCTTTCTGAAAGTCCAGATACACAATATCAACCGACTCACCTTTGTCCACCTGTTTATTCACTCCTTCAAAAAAACATAACAGATTAGTAAGACAAGATCTTCCTTGTCTAAAGCCATGTTGGCTATCTCCCATTAGGTTGTGACTATCTACATGCTGAGTAATTTTATTCTTTATGATGGTTTCTACCATTTTTCCTGGTACTGACGTCAGGCTCACCGGTCTGTAGTTTCCCGGATCACCCCTGGAACCCTTTTTAAAAATTGGTGTTACTTTGGCGATCCTCCAATCTTCAGGTATTAGAGATGATTTTAATGATAGTTCACAGATTACTGATAGCAGGTCTGCAATCTCATATTTCAGTTCTTTCAACACCCTTGGATGTATACCATCCGGCCCAGGTGATTTGCTACTCTTCAGTTTATCTAATAGTTGTAAGACATCTTCCCGATGTATCGATATTTCCTTCAATTCTTCCGCACCTTTAAATACCACTTCAGTCATGGGTAACATCCCTACATCTTCCTCAGTAAAGACCGAAGCAAAGAATTCATTCAGTCTCTCCACTATCGCCTTGTCACCTCTTAGTGCTCCTTTAACCCCTTTATCATCTAATGGACCAACTGACTCTCTCACAGGTTTTTTGCTACGAATGTACTTGAAAAGGTCTTTATTTCGCGTTTTTGCTTCCGCAGCAAGCTTTTTCTCCAATTCTCTCTTTGCCTGCCTTATCAATGCCTTGCATTTGACTTGCTAGTGCTTGTGCTATTTCCAGGTTTCGTCGTTTGGCTCTTTTTTCCATTTCCTGAAAGATGCTTTTTTGGCAACAACAGCCTCTCTGACCTCACCTTTAAACCATGCTGGCAGTTTTTTGGACTTCCTTCCACTTTTCTTAAAGCGTGGAATACAGCTGGTCTGGGCTTCCAAGATAGTATTTTTCAACAACACCCAAGCTTGATGTACGTCTTTAACCTTTGCAACTGCTCCTTTTAGTTTTTTCTTAACTGTTTTCCTCATTTTATCATAGTCTCCCTTTCGAAAGTTAAAAGGTAGTACTGTGGATTTCCTTACTATCCCTCCTCCACTAATTAAATCAAAGGCGATCATGCTATGATCACTATTGCCAAGTGGCCCCAACACCCTTATCTCTTGCACTAGATCTGGTGTTCCACTAAGGACTAGGTCTAATATGGCTTCCCCTCTGGTCGGTTCATGAACCAGCTGCTCCAAGAAGCAGTCATTTATTTCATCTAGGAACTTTATCTCCCTAGCATGTCCTGACGTGACGCTGACCCAGTCGATACCGGGGTAATTGAAATCACCCATTATTATTACTGCGCTGTAACTTTTGTTAGCTTCCTTGATTTCTTTTAGCATTTCATCATCCATTTGGTCATTCTGGCCAGGTGCTCGATAGTACACCCCCACTGCCATTGCCTTCCCCCTTTTATATGGAATTTCAATCCATATAGATTCTACAGCAGATTTTGTTTCCTGCAAAACTTTAATCCTTTCTGAGTCAATGCCCTCTCTAACATAGAGCGCAACCCCTCCACCAATTTGATCAGCTCTATCATTACGATATAGTTTGTACCCAGGTATCACAGTGTCCCACTGGTTGTCCTCCTTCCACCATGTCTCTGATATTCCAATCATATCTAACCTTTCATTTAGTGCTATATATTCTAACTCTCCCATCTTATTCTTTAGAATTCTAGCATTTGCATACAAGCATTTTAGAGAATGTATTTTATTCATGTTAATTTGGCTATTGTTAGACATGGGTAAATTGGGATCTTTAAGCTCTGTCTGCTCCATACTTGAGGGCATTTGGGCTACTTTACTCTTTTGTGGAACCTCTCTGCTTTTGGTAGTATCCTTCAAGGATACATTCTTCCGAACCATCCGCTCTTGGGCGACTGTCGGCTTTCCCCTAATATCTAGTTTAAAAGCTGCTCTATCTCCTTTTTAAAGGTTAATGCCAGCAGCCTGGTTCCATCCCGGTTAAGGTGAAGCCCATCCCTTCGGAAGAGCCCCTCCTTTCCCCAGAATGTTCCCCAGTTCCTAACAAATCCAAAACCCTCATCTCTGCACCATTGTCTCATCCACGCATTGAGACTCCGGAGCTCTGCCTGCCTTTTGGGTCCTGCGCATGGAACAGGAAGCATTTCGGAGAATGCTACCCTGGAAGTTCTGGATTTCAACCTCCTACCTAAAAGCCTAAATTTTGCCTCCAGAACCTCCCTACCACATTTTCCTATGTCATTGGTACCGACATGTACCAAGACAGCAGACTCCTCCCCAGCACTATCTAAGACCTTATCTAGGTGGCGCGTGAGGTCCGCTACCTTCACACCAGGCAGGCATGTTACCAGGCGATCCTCACATCCACCAGCCACCCAGCTATCTACATGCCTAATGATCGAATCACCAACTATAACGGCTGTCCTAACCCTTCCCTCATGGGCACATGGCCCTGGAGAAACTTCCTCAGTGCGAGAGGGTTTTACATCACCTGGAGGACAGGTCCTAGTTACAGGATCACTTCCTGCCACACAAGGGTGATGCTCTCCTGTCATGTGACCTCTCTCCTCCATGGCAACAGGGGTGCTGCCAGACTGGAGGTGGGACTTCAGGACTATATCCCTGTAGGTCTCGTCTATGTACCTCTCTGTCTGTCTTATGTTTTTCAAGTCTGCTACTTTAGCCTCTAGAGAACGGACTTGTTCCCTGAGAGCAAAGAGCTCCTTGCACCTAGTGCACACGTAAGACCCCTCACCAACTGGGAGAAAATCATACATGTGACACTCAATGCAAAAGACTGGAAAGCCCCCATCCCGCTGCTGGACTGATGTCTGCATATTAGTTTTAAGTTTGTGTCTAGATCTTTAAGTTCTTACTTACTAGGGGTTGCTATGGGTATCTATACCAATAAAACTGTACCTAATACGTTTAATATACCTTGTTCACCTGAAGCTTAATTAATCTCAGGTCCTTAGTGTATGACTGATTTGGGTAATGAGCTTCACCTGAAAGCACCTCCTGTCTTTTAAGATGTGTAAGTACCTATAAAGCTATGATTATCCCAGGGGTGGGTGGGAAATAACACTTATTAAAAGAGGGCTGCTACACAGTACCCTGTCTTGTGCTGCTGAGGTAAGCTAAATTCTGATTTGATTTAAATTATAGCTCTTAGCTGCTGCTAGGCTCTAACTTCTTATGAAATTTAAACTACAAGCTCTCTGCTGGGTACTAAATTTAACCAGAAAGCTCTCTTCTGTGCACGGGCTGTAATATTCAAACACTTTATGGAGAGCCGTTTGAGAGGTGCTGGTTGTAATAGGTGCAGTTCAGAGGGTGTTTTGGTGTTGTCTCCACCTCGATCTGGCATCCTCTGGATCAACTCATTTCGGCATTCAACGGACTGGCTATGAAGGATCTTGAAGATCATCATTATTGATTTGTAGCTTATTTGTGCTTGAATAGGAAGCCAATTGAGGGAATGCAAAATTACTCTTTACTGTGGATCAAATGTATGGCATATTTGCTGTTCTGTGCTAGTAGATACAAAAAAAATCTATATATATGGGTCCAGATTAAACTCGGACCATGAAGAATCCCATATATCAGCCCTGGTTAGTGAGATCCAAGGAGCTCATGAGAACATGATGTTGGCCTTCTGCTTATCTCTTCATAATAGAGTTTATCAGAATTGACTCGTGTTTTACTGGGAAAAGAATATAGGGGCTCAGAAAACATTGAACACAGTACAGTCGATGCCACCCAAAAAAAAAAAACCAGATCACCAAACAGAAGCAGGGTACATTACCACAGATGTCACCTACCTATTCCAAATATAATATTTCTCTCCTTCTACAGAAATGAGGCATGTGGTGGGAGTGGAAGACAAATTAATTGAACTCCCCTGTGTGAATCCAGAGTTTTAAACTGTGCTGAAGCACTGCAAACCACTTGATAGCCGCTTCATTGTGCTCCACTTACCACAATAGGCAGCTGGCATCAGTTTCAGCTGGGCCTAGCACTGCAGTGAACAGAAGCCACAAGATTGCTGTGTTAGTCCACTTAAACATAGAAAGGCTAATAAAAAAGGTCTATGGTTACTGGACGTCGGGGGGGGGGACACTGGGTACCCTGAAGCAAGTGCAGGGATTTCAAAAGGAAATTTAATACGCTAACGGCAATTCCTCCAAAATGGCAGGTTGAGTATACATTGTTTTCCTTACCTCAGCTCTACTCATGTCTACAAACACAGCACACAGACCTTTATTTATTTAGTTCTTCTATACCGCCCCTTCCAGAGATCAGGGGCGGTTTACATTTAACACAACATATTACAAACAACAGAGGTTAAATTATTTACATAGATCCATAGGTACATTTAACATGAAGCGAATGCTTTATATACATAGTTGTCTGAACTGACGACTAGTAACTATTTACAGTTTACTGTTTGTGTGCATTTCTGTGAGTTTATATTTGAATAGGTATTATTGATGGGGGGGGGTACAGAGGGTTGGGTGGTGATCATGTTTGTGAGGTTGGGTTATCATTGATGTTACCGTAGTGCTCAGTAAAGAGGTATGTTTTGATTTATTTTCTGAATAACTGTAAGTCTTTGGTCACACGGATTGACAATGGCAGTGAGTTCCAGAGATTAGGAGCAATGTAGAAGGCTCTGGAGCTGGTGGATTGTTTTGCGTATAGAGGTTGGTGTTACCAGTGAGTGTTTTGCATTTTGCCTACGGGATCTGGAGTCTGGTTGGGTTTG
Organism: Ichthyophis bannanicus; assembly: GCA_033557465.1. Classification (NCBI taxonomy): domain Eukaryota; kingdom Metazoa; phylum Chordata; class Amphibia; order Gymnophiona; family Ichthyophiidae; genus Ichthyophis; species Ichthyophis bannanicus. The sequence goes on from CM066035.1 coordinate 97,826,777, forward strand.
TATGAGAGTAGATAGGTATGAAGGGGCTATGTTGTTGATCAGTTTGAATGTTGTTATCAGCAGCTTGTATTTTATTCGGCTCCCTACTGGGAGCCAATGAAGGTCGTATAAGATCAGGGTTATGTGTTCAGTCAATCGGGCCTTGTATACTATTCTTGCTGTTATGTTTTGCGCTCTTTGGAGGATTGTTAAGGTTTTGACTGGTAGGCCCTGTAACAGGCTATTACAGTAGTCTACGTGGGGCGTAATAAGAGGGTGGACTAGTGACCTGAAATCTTGAGTATGAAGTAGGGGGTCTTAGGTATTGGATAGTTTTTAGCTTGAAGTAGACAGTTCTGTTTGTTTTAGATGGGGTATCATGCTGAGGGATTGATCTAATATTATTCTGAAGTATTTTACCTCCTGCTTAACCGGGAGAGTCACGTCATTAATTGTGATTGTTGGGGGGGGGGGGGGTAAAATTTTGATTTCTTGAAACAAATAGGGTTTCTGTTTTTTTGAGGTTTATATTCAGATTGTTGGTGATCAACCAGGATTGTGTTTCTTTGATGCATTCTGAGAGTATGTTGTAGTTAAATGTTGTTTATGTCTATTGAGAGGGACAACATAATGTCGTCTGCGTAAATGTAATATTCTATGCTGTATTTTTTTAAAATGTTAGTAATTGGCTCTAGGCATAGATTGAAAAGTAATGCTGAAAGTGCTGATCCTTGTAGTATCCCTTGGTCTTGGGGGAATGTATCTGATGTTTCCTGGCCTACTTGGACACGTAGTTTACGGTTTGAGAGGTATGATATGAACCATTGGAGAACTGTGCCTCCTAATCCTATTTGTGACAGTCTTGTAATTAGGGTGGTGTGGTTAAGGTTGTCAAACACTGATGCGATATCAATGAAAAGGAGGACAAATGCTTGATTAACATTGTCTGTGCCTCTGATAAGATTGTCCATTAGGGATATCAACAGGGTTTCCATGCCATGGAAAGGGCAAAATCCAAATTGGAATGTATCTAGGGGGACATTTAGATCGATGAAATCCTGAAGTTGTATTTGGATTACTTTATCAATTATTTTTGCAATAAATGGGATACTGGCTATGGGTCTGTATGCATTCAGATATTTTGTATCTAGTGACTTATTCTTTAGAATAGGGCGAATGGATGTGCATTTCAGATCAGTAGGCATAATACCTTGTGAGAGGGATTGGTTGACTATGTTTAGGAGATAAGGCGCTAATTCGGTCTTTGTGGATATGCTTCATGAAACTGGGCATGGATTGAGGGGGGAGGTTGTGGTGTTTATTTTAGAAATTATGTGTAGTAAGTGTTTTTGGTCAATTAGGTAAAACTTCTGCCAATTGTAGATATTTGTTGGTTGTTCAGTTTGGGGGAGGATACTGTTGGGATTTTTATTTCTTAGTATTTCTGCAAAATGGTTGGCAAGGGTTTGCGGATGAATATTAGCCGTGTCTTATTCAGCCTGACCAGTTCTTGTAAGTGATCTGGGACAGTTCTCTGGGACATTTTAAGGAAGAGTTTATTATCTTAATGTGGTATTCGCTTTTCGCATTATTAATGGCATCTTTGTAAGTTGTAAATAGGTTATGGTAGAGTGTTTTGTTTTCTTGAGTTTTGGTGAGTCTCCACTTTTTTTTCTTGCTTTCTTAGTTGTCTTTTTAGTTTAGTAAGCTCGTGGTGAACCATTTTTCCGATCTTTTTGTTGTTTGCCTGGTGGGTCTGATGGGGGGAGTGGAAGCATTTTGTATGGAGTTGTTCATGTAATTATCGAGTTGTTAATGTCATTGGAATCGGTTGTAAGTTGTGGCAGAACTTTATTTAAGAACGCTTCTTTATTGAAGTGGGCAAATTTCCTGTGTTGTGGTTCTGTGGTTGATGTAGATGTGAAGGTCATGTGTATGGGTAAGTAGAATGTCACCAAGTGGTGATCAGACCAGGGTACTTCAGTTATTATGGGAGGCATAGACATGCAGTTATTTGTAATGGGGGTTGGTAGGAAGATTAGGTCGAGTAAGTTTCCCCTTGTGTACGTTGGGGAGTGTACGATTTGTTGGAATCCCATTTCTGACATTGCATCTAGGAAGTTAGAAGCGTGGGAGGGATTGAGGGATGGGGGATTAAGATCTCCAAGTAGTACGAGTGGTTTGCTGACTGCTGCTGAGCAAGCTGTTTCTAGGATTGGAGTCAGATTGTTATCATGTGAGGGGGGTCTGTAAATGAGACAAACGGATATGTATCTGTTTTCTACTTTAAGAACATCCATTCCATCTAGGTTGGTGGAGATGGAGGGGGTAAGTTTAAGTTCTATGTTACTCAGAATAAGAATTCCCCTGCCTCTTTTGGAGTCATGGTAGCAGTTGAATAGGTCGTATCCATAGCATTGTAATTGGTTTATTAATATACTGTCAGCTGATGACAGCCATGTCTCGGTGATGCACAGGATGTCTGGATTGGCATTTTTAATTAGGTCATTGATTAGCGGTATTTTATTTCGTACTGATCTCACATTGCTGAGGATACACTTTAGTGGGGTGGGGGGTTTAAGGATATCTGGGGTAGTCTTTATCTGGGAGGTATGGATTTGTATTAGTCTATTTCTGTGTTGGTAGTTACTCTGGTGTGTTTTATGGTTATTATAGAGTCTTGGTTGAGGGTGTGTATCATATCTGATGAGGTTGTGTATGATTGGGATGGGATTGTAATAGTGTGTGTCTTGTTTGTACAGAAGTGCTTTTGTTATCTGTGAAGAGAGGAGGAGGAGAGTGATTATGAATACCGTTTTAGGTTCCATTGCAGTGGGATGGATGGCTTAGCGATGAGTGAGGACTGCAGTGTTTGATGTATTAGATTAGGATGCATGAAGTGGGAAGGTTTCATTTAAGTTGGTGGGTTGGGGCTCAAGGCAGCTCGATGGGCTGGGATAACAGATGTCTTCACTATGCCTTTAAATTGCCACGAGTTACAGAGTGAATGATACAGCAAAGTTATGCAGAGAATGTGAATGATACAGCAAAGGTTATGCAGAAAATGAACAACAAAGTGGTTACCATTGAGCTTTGTGGAGTCCTAATCTGTATCTTCTCTTATGTGCGGACGTTTTGAAGTTTTCGTGATGAAGAGGGTGCTGTCGTGGGTGGTGGAGTTAGGGAGCATGTGCTGCTCAGGGAAGTCTTTGGGGAAGAGGAATCCGGAGGATCGTAGGGCTTTTGTTAACCTTGCTGTTGGATCAAACTGCTGTTGGTAGAGAGCAGAAACAGGCTTCCTCTCCCTCAGGGCTTTGCTGGTGTTGGTGCTGCTGCTACCCCGGTGCCGGGTTGAAAGAGGGATTCGCCACTGTAGCTTGCTGGAATATAAAGGCAGTTACTTTGTCCTGGAGTCATTTGGGGAGGAGCTTAATGCGCTTGAAGATCACTCGTTTGTAGCTTTGAAACATAGAAACATAGAAATATGATGACAGAAAGAGACCACATGGCCTATCTAGTCTGTCCTTCCATATCAACAACTACAACAGTCCCCTTTTTACCTTTAGAGATCCTCTGTGTTTGTCCCATGCTTTTTTGAATTCAGTTACTGTCCTCATCTCTACCACCTCCACTGGGAGACTATTCCACGGATCCACTACTCTTTCCATAAAGAAATATTTCCGCATATCACTCCTGAATCTATCTCCCTTCACCCTCATCCCATGTCCCCTCATAGCAGAACTTGCTTTCAATTGAAAGAGGCTCTCTCCCTGAACATTTATGCCACGGAGCTATTTAAACATCTCAATCATATCACCTCTATCCCGCCTTTCCTCTAAGGTGTACATATTAAGATCCTTCAGTCTGTCCTCATATGCTTTATAATGAAGACCACTAATCATTTTAGTAGCCACCCTCTGCACCGACTCCATCCTGTTCACATCCTTTTGAAGGTGCGGTCTCCAGAATTGCACACTATACTCCAAATGAGGTTGCACCAAAGACTTATACAGAGGCATTATCACCTCCTTTTTTCTGCTAGCCATTCCTCTCCGTATGCACCCAAGCATCCTTCTAGCTTTTGCCATCGCCTTTTCTACCTGTTTAGCTACTTTAAGGTCATCAGACACAACCACGCCTAGGTCCCTCTCTTCTTTAGTGGACAAAAGTACTTCACCCCCTATACTATATTGCTCCCTTGGATTGCTGCAGCCCAAATGCATGACCTTACATTTTTTAACATTAAATCCTAGCTGCCAAATTCTAGACCATTCTTTAAGCTTAGCTAGATCCCTCCTCATGTTATCTACACCTTCCTGGGTGTCTACTCTATTGCAGATTTTGGTGTCATCCGCAAAGAGGCAAATCTTACCCAACAGCCCTTCCGCTATATCACTAACATCCTTTGATTGGATCTCCTCTCTCTGTATCGTGGCTCAGAGAAGGGGGAAGGATCCCACACCACAATGGACTCCAATAAGTTGGTTTAGGTGGATAGGAGGTTCGTTTTACCTGGGAAATGCCGATTTAATGAGTGTTTATTTGTGCCTAAGGGCCACACCAAAGGGTCCTCTGTTGAGGCCCTTAGGCGCGGGCACGCCTGGAGGTGTGCTTCCTTTTAAAGCTGGTCTGTGGGAGGATCCTGCCTTGGAGGGGGGAGCGGGAGGGACTTGCAGCTCCTGCTTCTGTCCCCAATGGTGGATCGTGTCCGATGAAGAGCAGGAGTGAAGAGGCTGAAGAGGCTTTTGTTCTGCAGTGTGTTTCCTTTAAAAGCTGGTCTGTGGGAGGATCCTGCCATGGAGGGGGGAGCAGGAGGGGCATCTTGGAGAAATTAAAAAAGTCATGGTGCACTATTGGTGATCAGGAACTGGTTTAAAGATAGAAAACAAAGAGTAGGGCTAAATGGCTAATGGAGAAAGGTGAATAGTGGAGTACCCTAGGAATCTGTGCTGAGCCCGCGGCTTTTTAACCTATTCATAAATGAGCTAGAAATGGTAACAAGAAGTGAAGTCATCAGATTTGCAGATGACACAAATTTATTCAAAGAGGATTGTGAGAAATTGCAAGAGGACCTTGATAAATTGGAAGACTGGACTTACAAATGACAGATGAAATTTAATGTGGAGAAGTGCAAAGTTATGCTTCTAGGGAAAAATAACTCAAACTAAGGTTACACAATGCAAAGTTCCACATTAGGAATCACCACCCAGGAAAAGGATCTAGGCGTCATCGTGGCTAATACATTGAAACACAGCGTGTGCAGCGGCGGTCAAGAAAGCAATTAAAATGCCAGGAATCATAGAAAGGAATGGAGAATAAAACAAAGGGTATTGTAATGCCTCTGTATTGTTACAGGGCATGACTGCATCTTCGATATTGTGTTCAATTCTGGTCACCATATCTTACAAAGGATATAGCATTATTAAAAATCCTGTTAAAAACTGTACATTTCTGTTATATTGTAAGTTCAGTGTAGATTGTCTTCGCTGCACAGTTATTGTTGCATGTGAACCGCGCTGATGATGAATAGCACGGTATATAAGAAAAATAAATAAATAAATAAAAAAGGTACAGAGAAGAGCCACCAAAATGGTCAAGGAGATGGAAGAATACCTCTACAAAGAAAGGCATAAAAAGGTTAGGGCTCTTCAACTTGGAGAAAAGACAGCTGAGGGGCAATATTATAGAGATCTATAAAATAATGAATGGAGTGGAACAGGTAAATGTATATCAGTTGTTTATTCCTTCAAAAGTAGAAAGACTGGAGGACATGCAATGAAGCTACAATATAGCCCATTTAAGACTAATAAGAGAAAATATTGTTTCGCTCACTACAATGGAGTAGCCGTCTAATGTTTAAGAGCACTGGCTTGGGAACCAAGAGACCAGGGTTCAATTCCCACTAGCACTCCTTGTGGCCTTGAGCAAGTCACTTAATCCTCCATTGCCTCAGAAAAATCCAAGTTATCAATGTTCCTGTTTAATGTACATTACCAAGTTAAAGTTACAATGTAAACCACTTTGATTGAAATGATAAAGCGGTATAAAAGACCTGTTAAATAAATAAATAAACAATCAAACTCTGGAATTCGTTACCAGAGGATGTAGTAAAAGCTGTTAGTGTAGCTGGGTTTACAAAAGGTTTGGACAAGTTCCTGGAAGTAAGGTCCATAAACCATTATTAAAGAGGACCCGGGAAATCCACTGCTTATCCTGAGATAAGTAATGTGGAACCCGTTTACCTTTTTGGGAACCTTCCAGGTACTTGTGGCCTGGATTGGCCATTGTTGGAAACAGGATATTGGGCTTGACGGACCTTGGTCTGACCACGTATGGCATATCTTATGTCTTTATGCTCCTCCCATGGCTATACTAAGATTGTTGTCAAAAAAGAAAAGAAAAACCAAAAAAACCAAAATACCCAAGAAAACAAAACAAGATATAACACCCAAACAACATGAAATCGGGAGGCGGCAGATAAAGGTGGGAAACAGGCTCAGGCAAAAAAGAGGAAAAAAGACCTCAGCATACCTCCAACCAGTAATCTAGGAGGAATCGAGACTGTTATAGGGCAAAACATGCCTCAGAAAATAACAGTGGTCTATTTACATGTTTTGCCCTATAACAGTCTCGATTCCTCCTAGATTACTGGTTGGAGGTTGTCACCACGTGGCCAGCCCTCCACCTAGGGAGCTGAGGGTTGGTCTGCCATGATAATTTCTCTGTGCAGAAAGTGAGACTACAGCTAGGGCTCTTGCAAGGCCTCTTGGGATTTGTAGTCCCTTTTTAACTCTCTGATAAAGAAGAAGTTGTAGTCTGAGTGTTTAAGGCAAAATGACAAGGATTTATTCCCCTCACAAACAGAACTTCGGTGCAGAACAAATAAGAACAGTATCCAGGAGTTTAGCATGAGGATTATATACAATAATTAAGGTAAGTGCTTCTTCACTCTCTGGTTCCCAAAACAATACAGTGCTCGTAGTAAGTACAAACTGAAAATAAACAGCTTCTTGGAACAAAGAAAAATACCTCCTTTTTCTTTGCTGTTAACTTAGCACTCCTACTTCCAGGTTTTAACACAGTGACTCAATGTGGTCAGCCAAACACAGCGTGCAATCCATTCGCATATCTGCTATGTCCTCAACATCAGAGTCTATTTGCATATCATCTATATCAGGGCTGGCAGTGTTTGTTTGCAGATGGTTACTAAGGGATTTAAAATAATTTCCCTCTCTGTACCCAGGTGTTTTCCCTTTATACAATTCTACACAGCAAGGGTTTAAAATACCTGTTGCACTGGAGTTTCTTCTGTGGCTCTCCTCTAACTCTTGGCAGTTATATGGGAAGGGGTTGGTGCTGGGCTCCCACCTGTGTAAACTCTGAAGGCTCCCTTCTGATTGCAGGGCTCCTTGCTCTCTCCGTTCCAGCAAGTTCCTGGTCACAGGGCGTGCCTTCCTTCCTTCAAGTCTGCTGGCTTTTCTCACAGACCAGTAAGAAGTTTCTCTATCAGGTCTCCAACTCCCTGGAGTTTCTGAGCCTCTCCAAGCCTGCCTTACAGGAGCTCTCTCGTCTCTCCTGTCTTTCCTTCCTTGAGCTGCTTCTCTGCCACAACTCCAACTCTCTCTGCTGCCACGGCTCCAACTGCCGTCCAAGCTGTAATTACCCATCCAGCTTGCCCTCTGGCCTCTTCTCCAGCCTTTGTCTGCTGCTTCTCCACCTGGCTTTGCTTCCTTCTCTGCTTCCCTCGTGGCTTCCTTCCTGGGAGCTAATGACGACGTTTTATAATTCTGTTCCCCTGGGCTTGGCTCTGCTCTCACCCTGAACAGGTGTGCTTGATTAAGCTCGGGGCTTGTTACTACCTCAGAGTCTGGGCGTGTCAATTCAGCTCCTGTCTTTCCCTGTTTACCTTTTCTATGTAAACAGAGAGCCATGTGCTCTAGCTGCCTGTCAGTTTTAAAGGTGGAATCTTCCTTTCTCTCTATTTCCATGGGTTCGGTAGGGGTCTCTACATCACATATCCCCCCCCCCCTTAAGCTATTACGGGCTGGCGAAGCCACGCTCGCACAGCATGTAATCACTGCTGGGGCCTTGATATGCTTTTCTACCTTGGCCAGACGTGCTGCCGCTGTCCTCTCATGCCAGGGCCTAAGGACGTTCAGATGGTAGACCTGACGGTGTCCTCTATAGTTTTCCACCGCATAGGAAACTGGACCTACTTGTTCTACCACTTTGTATGGACCCTTCCATTGGGACTCAAATTTTGGTCCGACGTCTGCTATCATCACCACTACTTTATCCCCTATGGCTAACTGACAAGGCTTCGTCCCTCGGTCATAATACTTTTTCTGACATTTTTGACTGGCTTTTAAGTTTCCCTCTGAGGTCTGAGAAGTCCTTTGTAATCTACTCCTCAGGTCTCGTAGAAAATGAGGTACCCTTATTTCTTCAACCTCAGGCTCCACCCATTGTTCACGTAAAATATCTAGAATTCCCCTTTGGACCCAACCGAACAGTAGTTCATAGGGGGACGCTCCTAGAGATGCCTGCGTACGCTCCCGACAGGCGTATAATACAAACGGGAGCATGATGTCCCACTCGGACATCTTCCCGTCCAACCCACGCCTTAGCATTTGCTTGATTGTCTGGTTTAATCTTTCCACCAGTCCGTTGGACTGGGGATGGTAGGCGGCAGTCCTTATGTGGTGTATCCCAAATGCATCCCATACTTGGGCCAGGTATTTCGACATAAAATTACTGCCTTGGTCCAGAGCATTTCTTGGGGAAACCCTACCTCACAAAACAATTTGACCAATTCTAAGGCTATGGTTGTAGCCGATATGTTCCGCAAAGGCATTGCCCATGGGAATCGGGTGGCCTGGTCTATCACCACCAGAATGTACTGAAAACCTCTCGGTGACCTAAGCAGGGGTCCTACAATATCCATCGACATACGCCATATGGGTGTCGATATCGTGGGTGTAGGGATCATGGGCACCGCTCGTGGCTTGGCAGCGGTAACTTGCTGACATGGACAGGATTCGCAGAAATGGGCGGTTTCTTTAAAAACCCCTGGCCAATAAAAACAGGCTAAAATCTGATCCAATGTCTCCTGGATCCCCTTATGACCTACAGGGTGATCATGGGCCAGCCTTTAAACCACTGCCTTGAATGCAGTCGGAACTACCAATTGTTTTCTAACCGCTCCTGTCTGCGGCTCATTACTTTCCCTGTATAATATTCCTTTATCTAGCAGGAATCTTGGGAAAGTATCCCTCTCATTTTGGGCATACTCGAATGCTCGCTTTAGCGCGGGATCCGCTTGTTGCTCTTTGGGGAAGGATGGAAATTTCTTAACTACATCAGCGGGAACCTAGGGCAAATCTTGTCCGGCCTCCATCTCTGCCCTCCCCTGAGCCCTATGCTGTCTCTCCCGGCGCCTATCTGCCTTGCCTTTCCTAGCCTTCTTAGAAGGGGCGTTAATCAGGTCCTCATGTATAGGAAAGCTCCTCCAGTGTCTCTTCTACCCGTCCACCCTCATCCTCTGGGGGTTCATCCCTCTCTTCAGGGAGTTCATCGCTCTCTACAGGGAGTTCAACTCTTTCTGAGGTTCCTGCCTGGGACCTAGTAGAGACCATGCCTGTCTTGGTGTGTAGGCCCTTCTCCATCCCCCTACTAAACTGGGGCCAGTCCCTACCCAGCACAATATCATGGGGAAGCTTGGGGACTACGGCAACTAGGACCTCTTTTTGGGTTCCTAACCACTTCACTGAGAGTTTATATAATGGATAGAAGGAGGATGCACCATGTATGCAGCGGATTTTAACCCTGCCTTCTGGTCGGCTCGGTACTGACCCGATGCGGGTTTCTATGGCCTGCCAGAGCTTCTTTGAGACCATGCTCTGGTCAGCGCCCGAGTCGAGCAACGCACTGGCCAAAACACCATTAACTTCCCCCTTTAACAGAAAACCTTCTTGTACTTGTTTTTCCTTGGCTGTTATCAGTGCTGTTCGCATTATACAGTTTCTCTGTAAATGACCTGCTTTCCCACATTTATAACATTGACTTTTTTCCCATTTCCATTCTGGCTTTTGCAAACCAGTGGTTACACCTTTTACATTGGTTCCTAGTTCCTTCTCTGATTTTCCAAAGTTGGCTGACCCAGATGTACGCAGAGCGCCTCCTCTTGGCTTATCAGCCAACTCTGCCTCCAGATAACATTCGGTAAGGAGGGCTGCCTCTGCGGTGGTCTGGCAACTTTTCAAGATCAAAAAGGATCTTATTTCCTGAGGAACCGCCTCCATGAATTGTTCCAAGATAACAGTGTCTAGAACAGACTCGAGGGTCTTGCCCTCAGGAGCGAGCCATTTCCACGCCAAGCTCCTTATCCTGTGGAACAAAGCTTTGAGCTTTTCATTAGGCCTTAGCCTAGTATCCCTTAACTTTCGTCTATATACCATGGGTGTTAATCCCAACCTATCCCTGATTGCCTTCTTAAGCTCTTCATAGCTAGTCGCAAGAGCAGCGGGCATGGCTTTATAGGCCGCTAAGGCCTCTCCCGTTAGGGATGTAGCGAGCCTTACCGCCCATTGCTCTGGCGGCCACTTCACTGTAAATGCAATTCTCTCAAAAGCATCAATGAAGTCATCGATATCATCATCTACCATTAACTGTCCACAAGTTAAAGCTCCACAGTCTTGTGGTCCTATCACACAAGTAGGTAAGAGTCCTGCTGGTTCTGTCGCCTTTTTACCAGCCAGCAAAGCTTCTAACAAGTCCACGATGGGTTTTTGCTGTGCCTGCATGGCTGCAGCAGCTTGTTCCTGGATGCGCTCGGCCATCTCCCTTTGTTTTTCAAACTGGTTGGCCATCCAGGTTAAAACTTCTTGTGGCTCCATCTTCAGGACTTTTCTGAGCACGGTGTAGACTCAAACTTTGAGAAAGGAGTCCTTCTGCTATTCCTCTGTCCTTCTGGCCGATATCGCCATCGGTATCTCCCACTGCTCTTCAGCCCACAGCTTAGCAAAATTTTTTTTCCTCGGTGCTCTTGTGGCAAATCCTCTAGCGTATATCCTGGTGTGTCACAGTTGAATGTCCTTATATTCCACACGAAATCCTAAATACTACGCCACTTGTCACCACGTGGCCAGCCCTCCGCCTAGGGAGCCGAGGGTTGGTCTGCCATGATAATTTCTCTATGCAGAAAGTGAGACTACAGCTAGGGCTCTTGCAAGGTCTCTTGGGATTTGTAGTCCCTTTTTAACTCTCTGATAAAGAAGCAGTTGTAGTTCGAGTGTTTAGGCAAAATGACAAGGATTTATTCCCCTCACAAACAGAACTTCGGTGCAGAACAAATAAGAACAGTGTCCAGGAGTTTAGCATGAGGATTATATACAATAAGAACATAAGACATGCCATACTGGGTCAGACCGAGGTCCATCAAGCCCAGTATCCTGTTTCCAACAGTGGCCAATCTAGGTTATACGTACCTAGCAATATCCCCAAAAGACACAGGTTCCACAATGCTTGTACTGGGTCAAGCATTGATATCCTGGGTCCCTTTTTAATAGTGGTTTATGGACCTTTCCTCCAGGAACTTGTCCAAACCTTTTTTAAACCCAGCTATACTAATAGCCCTTACTACATCCTCCGGTAACAGATTCCAGAGTTTGATTACACGTTGAGTGAAAAAATATTTTCTCTTATTTGTCTTAAATAGTTTACCCTGTAGCTTTATTACATATCACCTAGTCTTTCTATACTCTGATAGCGTAAACAATTGATCCATGTTTATCCGTTCCACTCCATTCATTAATTTATAGACCTCTATCATATCTCCCCTCAGCCGTCTCTTCTCCAGGCTAAAGAGCCCTAACCTTCTTAGCCTCTCTTCATAGGAGTAGCCTTCCATCCCCTTCACCAATTTGGTGGCTCTTCTCTGTACTTTTTCTAATAACGCTATGTCCTTTTTAAGATACGGTGACCAGAATTGCACACAATATTCAAGGTGCGGTCGTACCATGGAGCGATACAGAGGCATTATAATATCCTTTGTTTTGTTCTCCATCCCTTTCCTTATGATACCTAGCATTCTATTTGCTTTCTTGGCCGCTGCTGCACACTGGGCAAGGGGTTTTAACATGTTATCCACAATGACTCCTAAATCTTTTTCCTGGGTGGTGGTTTCTAATGTGGAGCCTTGCATCGTGTAACTATAGTGTGGGTTGTTCTTTCCTAGGTGCATAACTTTGCACTTGTCCACATTAAATTTCATCTGCCATTTGGATGCCCAGTCTTCCAATTTATCCAGATCCTCCTGCAGTTTTCCACAATCCTCTTGGGTTTTAACAACTTTAAACAGTTTTGTGTCATCTGCAAATTTGATAATCTCACTAGTTATTCCCTTTTCCAGGTCATTTATGAATATGTCAAAAAGCAGCGGACCCAGTACAGATCCCTGGGGTACTCCACTATTCACCTTTTTCCATTGGGAATATTGGCCATTTAGTCCTACCCTCTGCTTTCTATCTTTTAACCAGTTCCTGATCCACAATAGTACACTGCCTCCTATCCCATGACCTTTTAGCTTCGCCAAAAGTCTCTGATGGGGGACTTTGTCAAAAGCTTTCTGAAAGTCCAGATACACTATATCAACTGACTCACCTTTGTCTACCTGTTTATGCACACCTTCAAAAAAACATCTCAGATTAGTAAGACAAGATCTTCCTTGTCTAAAGCCATGTTGGCTGTCTCCCATTAGGCCATGACTATCTACATGCTGTGTAATTTTGTTCTTTATGATGGTTTCTACCATTTTCCCTGGTACTGACGTAAGGCTCACCGGTCTGTAATTTCCTGGGTCACCCCTGGAACCCTTTTTAAAAATTGGTGTTACGTTGGCGACCCTCCAATCTTCAGGTATTACAGATGATTTTAATGAAAGTTCACAGATTACCAATAGCAGGTCTGCAATCTCATATTTCAGTTCTTTCAACACTCTGGGATGTATACCATCCGGTCCAGGTGATTTGCTACTATTCAGTTTATCAAATAGTTGTAATATATCTTCCGGTGTGTAGCGATATTTCTCTCAATTCCTCTGCAGTATCACCTTTAAATACCACTTCAGTCTTGGGTAACATCCCTACATCTTCCTCAGTAAAGACCGAAGCAAAGAATTCATTCAGTCTCTCTGCTATAGCCTTGTTTCCTCTTACTGCCCCTTTTACCCTTCTATCATCTAATGGTCCAATTGACTCTCTCACAGGCCTTTTGCTACGAATGTACTTGAAAAAGTCTTTATTTCGTGTTTTTGCTTCCGTAGCAAGTTTTCTTCTCAAATTCCCGCTTTGCCTGCCTTATCAATGCTTTGCATTTAACTTGCCAGTGCTTGTGCTGTTTCCAGTTTTCATCATTTGGCTCTTTTTTCCATTTCCTGAAGGTTGCTTTTTTGGCAGCAACAGCCTCTCTGACCTCACCTTTAAACCATGCTGGCAGTTTTTTGGACTTTCTTCCACTTTTCTTAATGCGTGGAATACAGCTGGTCTGGGCTTCGAGGATAGTATTTTTAAATAACACCCAAGCTTGCTGTAAGTCTTTAAACTTTGGAACCTGTCAGACGGCTGCCTGGGTGAGAATCTTCACAGTCTCGGCAAGTGCATATCTCTATATGATTTGCAAGGGATTGTGGGCAATGTAGTTCATTCACACCAGACACAGCTGCTGACAATAATTTAGTTGTGCTCTTGGTTAAAGCCAATAAGATTTTTATTTATGGGGTTATTTCTCCCAACACAGATATGCTTGGTAGCACATAAATAAGGTTACTTGCTTTCAGTGTTAACTTGGAAAAACAAAGTCAAAATCAGGAAAACAACAAATGAAAAGCCACAAAGCAAGAAACAAACTGTTCTTTTCAGGTTAACTTTTGATTACTTCCCACATAGATACAGAAGTGATTCTCTCCTAGCTCACAAGCAATTAGGTAAGGCTTAATTGCTAGCAGTTATCCAGCTGAAACCCCTTAGCTGGCTTGCTTTCTACTGTGTGGGTCAAATCCTGCTTCAGGAGCTTTTCTGGGTAGATTAAAGAACAAATTTGTATTTCTTTGTGATGGTTGCTGTACTTTATAACAGAAAGTTACCAACGGAGTTTAGATAGAGAGCAGTCCATATAAACAGGATCCTCATCTGCTATTATTCCCCCTTGTTCAACAAGCATGGGTTCAATATCATGGATTGGCACAGATGAATCTCTCAATGGAGCATTTTCAGGAGAATACTTGTTTCCCTGCTGTCTTTCAAGGTTATAGCTAGGGCATAGATCAGTGTTCATACCTGAGCTTCCATTGCTGCTAGAGTTCCTCTCTATATAGCCTGGCCAGTATGTAGTCCAGTTCTTATGTCCAGCCTTCCAATCCAGATCCCTGGACACTGGATCTCTCTTCACATACCTTCTGGCACAGGTCTTAGGGTCCCTTCCACGTGCAGCCGTCTCCCTCACAGGTAGCCTCTGGTGATTCCTAGCTCTGCAGCACCATTCCTCTGGCTTTCCCCAGTCCAATGGGGTATGCTGGCCCTTGGAATACCTCCCAGTATACGTACTGCTTTGGACTCTTCTAGACCTCTCAAAGGCTTTTCTCTTCCTTCTTCCAAAGGGTCTCTTTCCCCCTCTCTCCGTCCGGTTTGGCTTCTGCTTCTGATGATCCTTCAGATGAAACTGATGATCAAACTCAAGCTGATTCTCAGGATACTGAGGACAATTCTCTGGATATCCAAGGTGATCATGAAGATCGTCATCTGTAGAATAAACTCTACTCTTATTCTGCTTAGATGAGTGATCCTCCCTAACACAGCGCAGCTGTGCTGAATCAGGCCCTGCCCTTTGAGATGAGTGCTTAGGGATTACCTCATAGCCCTCCTGATTGAACACATGTTTCCCCACTTCAGCTCCTCTAATGGCTGTTGGAAACCTAGTGCATTCTGGGACTGGTAGTCTTTTATGGGAAAATTCTGTTTTCTTATTTCTACCAGAACTGACAGGTTGCTTGTTCAGAGTCACTTCACCTTTTCTATAGCTCCTTCCTGAGCTATGATAAGCTTCCTTATCACAAACCGCTCCATTTAGTTTTTTCCTAACTATATTCCTCATTCTATCATAGTCTCCCTTTTGAAAGTTAAAAGGTAGTACTGTGGATGCCTTTACTATCTGTCCTCCACTAATTAAATCAAACATGATCATACTATGATCACTATTGCCAAGTGGTCCCAACACCCTTATTTCTTGCACCAGATCTGGCGTTCCACTAAGGACTAGGTCCAGTATGGCTTCCCCTCTGGTCGGTTCATGAACCAGCTGCTCCAAGAAGCAGTCATTTATTCCATCTAGAAACTTTATCTCTTTAGCTTGTCCTGTTGTGACACTGACCCAGTCGATACCGGGGTAATTGAAATCACCCATTATTACTACTCTGTTGTGACTTTTGTTAGCTTCCTTGATTTCTTTGAGCATTTCATCATCCATTTGTTCATTCTGGCCAGGTGGTCGATAGTATACTTCCACTGCCATCACCTTCCCCTTCATAAATGGAATTTCAGTCCATAGAGATTCTACAGCAAATTTTGTTCCCTGCAAAACATTAATCCTTTCTGACTCAATGCCCTCTCTAACATAGAGCGCAACCCCTCCACCAATTTGATCAGCTCTATCATTACGATATAGTTTGTATCCAGGTATCACAGTGTCCCACTGGTTATCCTCCTTCCACCATGTCTCTGAGAGTGCAATCATATCTAACCTCTCATTTAGTGCTATATATTCTAACTCTCCCATCTTATTGTTTAGACTTCTAGCATTGGCATACAAGCATTTTAGAGACTGTATTTTATTCATATTAATCTGGCTATTGGTAGGCAGGGGTAATTTGGAATCTTTATGCTCTGTCTGCTCCTTACTCAAGGGTATTTGGGCTACTATACTCCCTTTTGGAACCTCACTGCTTTTGGTAGTATCCTTCAAGGATACCTTCGTCCGAACCATGCACTCCTGGGTGACTGTCGGCTTTCCCCTATTTTCTAGTTTAAAAGCCTCTCTATCTCTTTTTTAAAGGTTAATGCCAGCAGTCTGGTCCCATCCTGATTAAGGTGAAGCCCATCCCTTCGGAAGAGCCCCCCCTTTCCCCAGAATGTTCCCCAGTTCCTAACAAATCCAAAACCCTCATCCTTGCACCATTGTCTCATCCACGCATTGAGACTCTGGAGCTCTGCCTGTCTTTTGAGTCCTGCACGTGGAACAGGAAGCATTTCGGAGAACGCTATCCTGGAAGTTCTGGATTTCAACTTCCTACCTAAAAGCTTAAATTTAACCTCCAGAACTTCCCTACCACATTTTCCTATATCATTGGTACCAACATGTACCAAGACAGCAGACTCCTCCCCATCACTATCTATGATCCTATCTAGGTGGTGCGTGAGGTCCGCTACCTTCGCACCAGGCAGGCATGTTACCAGGCGATCCTCACGTCCACCAGCCACCCAGCTATCTACATTCCTAATGATTGAATCACCAACTATAACAGCTGTCCTGACCCTTCCCTCATGGGGACATGGCCCTGGAGAAACGTCCTCAGTGCGAGAGGGTTTTACATCACCTGAAGGACAGGTCCTAGTTACAGGATCACTTCCTGCCACACCAGGGTGATGCTCTCCTGTCACGTGACCTCTCTCCTCCATGGCAACAGGGATGCTGCCAGACTGGAGGTGGGACTTCAGGACTATATCCCTGTAGGTCTCGTCCATGTACTTCTCTGTCTTTCTTATGTCTTCCAGGTCTGCTACTCTAGCCTCTAGAGAACGGACTCGTTCCCTGAGAGCAAAGAGTTCTTTGCACTTAGTGCATACGTAAGACCTCTCACCAACTGGGAGAAAATCATACATGTGACACTCAATGCAAAAGACCGGAGAACCCCCATCTCGTTGCTGGACTTCTGTCTGCATCTTAGTTTAAAGCTTGTGTTTAAGTCTTTTAAATTCTGTATATAATAAGGATTGGTGTAGATGCTTATACCAATAAAAGTGTATCTAATACCCCTAATACACCTTGTGTACCTGAAGCTTAAGTAATTAATCTCAGGTCCTCTGTGTATGACTGATTTGGATAACGAGCTGCACCTGAGAGCAGCCCCTTTCCTCTAAGATGTGCAAGTACCTATAAAAGTACAATTACCCCAGGGGTGGGTCGGTGCCGGGGAGGGAGGGAGGGAGATACGTCCTATTAAAGAGGGCAGTTACAAGGTACCCTGTCCTGATCCCTCAGCAGGGGGGAGGGGGGTACCACACAAAGCCCAGTTAGTTGAGAGAGGCAAGGTAAGTTATAACTGAGAAGGCTGAACTAGCATACCACTAAGGCAAACAATAAATAATTAAATAAACAGTTAGACAAACAATAAATAATTAATAAACAGCTAGAACTCACAAAAAGGTGTCACAGGAGGCAATATCCACTTCTCTAGCAGAGCACTGTAAAAAGCACTGCTCTTCTCTGATCAGAGAAAAGCAGACTAAAACAGACTATGCACACGTGGAGGAAACAAGAAGAAGGCTACACAATACCTCAGCAGGGGGGAGGGGGAGGATTCACTCAGGCAGGCTAGGACAGGAAAAAAAGTTTAACATAGAGCAGGTTCTGGGGAGAGAGATTTAATTTAAAATGAACAGTTAACCTGGCTACCACACAAAGCCCAGTTAGTTGAGAGAGGCAAGGTAAGTTATAACTGAGAAGGCTGAACTAGCACACCACTAAGACAAACAATAAATAATTAAATAAACAGTTAGACAAACAATAAATAATTAATAAACAGCTAGAACTCACAGCAAGGTGTCACAGGAGGCAATATCCACTTCTCTAGCAGAGCACTGTAAAAAGCACTGCTCTTCTCTGATCAGAGAAAAGCAGACTAAAACAGACTATGCACACGTGGAGGAAACAGGAAGAAGGCTACACAATACCTCAGCAGGGGGGGGGGGGGAGGGGGAGGATTCACTCAGGCAGGCTAGGACAGGAAAAAAAGTTTAACACAGAGCAGGTAAGTGCTTCTTCACTCTCTGGTTCCCAAAATAATACAGTGCTCGTAGTAAGTACAAACTGAAAATAAACAGCTTCTTGGAACAAAGAAAAATACCTCCTTTTTCTTTGCTGTTAACTTAGCACTCTTACTTCCAGGTTTTAACACAGTAACTCAATGTGGTCAGCCAAACACAGCGTGCAATCCATTCGCATATCTGCTATGTCCTCAACATTAGAGTCTATCTGCATATCATCTATATCAGGGCTGGTAGTGTTTGTTTGCAGACGGTTACTAAGGGATTTAAAATAACTTCCCTCTCTGTACCCAGGTGTTTTCCCTTTATACAACTCTACACAGCAAGGGTTTAAAATACCTGTTGCACTGGAGTTTCTTCTGTGGCTCTCCTCTAACTCTTGGCAGTTATATGGGAAGGGTTTTGTGCTGGGCCCCCACCTGTGTAAACTCTGAAGGCTCCCTTCTGATTGCAGGGCTCCTTGCTCTCTCCGTTCCAGCAAGTTCCTGGTCACAGGGCGTGCCTTCCTTCCTTCAAGTCTGCTGGCTTTTCTCACAGACCGGTAAGAAGTTTCTCTATCAGGTCTCCAACTCCCTGGAGTTTCTGAGCCTCTCCAAGCCTGCCTTACAGGAGCTCTCTCGTCTCTCCTGTCTTTCCTTCCTTGAGCTGCTTCTCTGCCACAACTCCAACTCTCTCTGCTGCCACGGCTCCAACTGCCGTCCAAGCTGTAATTACCCATCCAGCTTGCCCTCTGGCCTCTTCTCCAGCCTTTGTCTGCTGCTTCTCCACCTGGCTTTGCTTCCTTTTCTGCTTCCCTCGTGGCTTCCTTCCTGGGAGCTAATGACGAAGTTTTATAATTCTGTTCCCCTGGGCTTGGCTCTGCTCTCACCCTGAACAGGTGTGCTTGATTAAGCTCGGGGCTTGTTACTACCTCAGAGTCTGGGCATGTCAATTCATCTCCTGTCTTTCCCTGTTTACCTTTTCTATGTAAACAGAGAGCCATGTGCTCTAGCTGCCTGTCAGTTTTAAAGGTGGAATCTTCCTTTCTCGCTATTTCCATGGGTTCGGTAGGGGTCTCTACATCACAAGGTATGCTGAGGTCTTTTTTCCTCTTTTTTGCCTGAGCCTGTTTCCCACCTTTATCTGCCGCCTCCCGATTTCATGTTGTTTGGGTGTTATATCTTGTTTTGTTTTCTTGGGTATTTTGGTTTTTTTGTTTTTTCTTTTCTTTTTTGACAACTTTTGTTGAAGTGCCTTTTTGGAGTTTATTTTTTGTTCCTGCGTGTTACTGGCTCCTTGAGGAAATATTTTGTATATACTAAGATTGTGGCATGCAGGGTCGGCTCAAGAGGTGAGCCAGTGAGGCAGTGGCTCAGGGCGCACAGGAAGTAAGGGCACAGGAAGTCTGCCTCACTGGCTTTCCTCCATTACTTACAGCCAGCAGCCTCCTCTTCCTGCCCCTGCTGCCCTCACTGCTTCCCGCCGCTTTAAAGTTTAACACGGCTGCGGAAGTATTTTACTTTGCTCTCACGGCTGTTGTGGTGAAGCTGCGGGCACTTTGGCATTCTCAACAAATATACAGATAATATCGGGCTGTTTCAATTGCTAAATGGCCAGATATTATCCATACATTTGTGGGCTGTGTCAGGGGAGAAATGAGGGTAGGCCATAAAATTATCCAGATAATGGCGAAATCCAACCTAAATTATGCAGATAATACAGTGAATGCACTAGCACTAAGTGTATATTCAGGGCCTTTACCTATGTGCATAGTGGCACTGAACATACAGATTAATTCAGATGGCGGTGCTGGCAATTAACTTAAGCCAATGACTTTGTTGGCTGAAACTTTATCCCTATTTGTGCAGTTCGTACTCCAATATTGACCCCAAGAGGAGAGGCACCAAAGCAAAATTTGGCTCAGGGCACCACCACCCCTTGAGACGGCCCTGGTGGCATGCAGGTGATTAACAAGTTAAGATGTCTTCGGTAACAGGGGTTGGGGCCTCCGTGACCACAGAAATATCTACCTGCTACTGCTAATCAGCCCAGTGTTACTGGGTCATGTACCACGGGGACAGATTCATGTACCACGGGGACAGATTCATGTACCACGGGGACAGATTCCTGTCCCCTAATTCTCTCCTTGCAATACTCCTTCCTGTAAGTCAAAAAAGAAAAGAAAAAAAAGGAAAAAACCCCTATCCCATTATATCAACAGATGAAATTTACCCGTTCCGCACCAACCCCTTCCCCCCACTGCGGCAACTTTCCTACTCCAAAAGGAATGTTCTGAACCCTGCCGGCAAGGGGAGGCACGTTTACCAAAGGCTGCCTGAAGACTGCGCTATGGTAGTCCATAGAGCTACTTGCTGGTCTTGGTGAGGCCCATACTGCTACAACTCAGGGAGGTAGGGGAGAAGTGTAATCTAGGCTCCCCCTTCCATTACTATCCCATCCCATTTTTATTCTAACTCCATGGAAGTTGTAAAGAACTATATATATAAGGGGTTGAAAATGTCTGTTGGCAAAATAACATTCTGAAAATTTAACAGAGCAGAACATCATTTCGCATAGGGGGAAAAAAGGGGAAAAAACTATGAAAAGACACACGGAGTTCGAAAATGGGCCAGATTGGACTAAGGGCTCCAGAGAAATGTTACCAAAAAAACATGGCCCAATGCATTTCTATGGAAGACAAAACTCTAGCCTCTCCAGCACAGAAACTTTAAATACAGTGAGACAGGGCACCCTCCCCCCCCAACTACCATGCAACCCCGAAAGCTACCCCAAAGCTACCTCCAACTAGCCTCACCTCTCACCTGCCTCTCCCCCAAAACTACCTCCTCTCTTCATTTATCCTTCCTCAAAAATCCCCCCAAAATAACCCCCAACTTCCGACCCCCTAACAACCCTCTTAAACTGTGCCCACCTCTCTCACCCCAATGAACAAAAGCACTCCTCCCCTCTAAGTTGAAGACATGAATAGAGACAACACAACTACACACACACACACACAAAGGATTGGAAAGAATTCCATCAGCCATAATCTGCATATTATCCTCACATTTAAATTACTCACAATACCAGAAGACTAGTTTTGAAAGCGCCATCTCTCCAAGCTCACAAAAGGCTATAAGACTCAGGAATTTACAATAGAGGAATTCTGAACTAAAAAAATGTACCACAGGTATTTCAATTTACACGAACCAAAATGTTCAAAAGAATTTTGTCAGTCAATCGAAAACAGCCCTCCCTATGTATATATAGAAAAAGTGATCTGTCTATTTTAATGTATTATGGGCCTGATTTAGTAAGGCTGTTTCCCCATTCTGTGTTTATTAGAAGAGAACTTAGTACTGTTTTATAGAAACAGAAAGACTGACAGCCAATAAAGACCTCAAGTCACATCTAGTCTGCTCAGTTTCATTCCTGGTGCAATGCTATAATTTCCAGCTAATCTCTAACTTTTGCCTCACTTGTTTGTAATGAGAAGTCCTACATTTATCCCAGGCTTTCTTGAATTTCATTACTGCTTTTTCTTTCTAGTGCATCCAGCGGGATCTTGTTCCATGCATGCACCACCCTTCCGGTAAAAAAATTATTTCCTGATGTTGCTCTCAAGTCTACTAATATGATCTCTTGTTCTAGAGCAGTGGTTTCCAACATGTTGTCTATGGACCCCCTGTGCATCCATGGGACTATGTGAGAAAAAAGAAAGAGTATGGCGGGTATTGGATGGTGGAAGACACTGAAAGAAATGGCTGAGGGGAGGGAAAGAGAAAAGCAGAGAGAGAGAGAGACCTGAGGAGAAAAGGAAGGGAAAGCTGAGATGAGGGAGTCCAGAAAGAATGGGAGGGGTGAACTGTTGGTCTCTGCAGTTTTTGGGGGGAGGGGTTAATAAGAGGTCCACGCAACACAACCAAAAATGTTGGGGACCTCTGTTCTAGAGCATTCTTTCATGTGAAAGTTTTTCATCTTGTGCCTTTTTAAATATTCTGAACATCTCTGTCATATTCTTCTTGTTTCTCCTCTCTTTTAGGTGCTCGTCTCATCTCAGCTACTGGTGTAGAACCTGCTTTGGTAGCCTCTCTCTGGACCATGTCGAGCCTGTCTATATCCTTTCAGAAGTATGGCCTCCAGCATTGAACACAAGTAGTGCCATGCTAGATCAGACCAATGGTCTATCAGGCCCAGAATTCTATCTCCAACAGTGGCCAATCCAGACAACATTCTAGATGGTGTCTCACCAATAAATGTGGACAGATATATCACCTTCTTTTTTAGGCTGTTATGCTTTGTCCTGTGCACTTTACCATGCTTCCATCTCTAGCCACTAGGCTATTACACTGTTTCACTGCCTGAAGATTATCAGACAGGACGACTTGGAGATATTTATTTTTATTTATTTATTACATTCTCTTATATACCGCGCTATTCTGCATCAGTGTGGTTTACATTGAACAAACTGAAATTACATTGAACAGGGCATTATAACTTGAAGATAACTATTTTACAGGGAACATGGGCTATGGAGGGTTAAGTGGCTTGCCCAAGACCACAAGGAACACCTGTGGGACTAGAAACCCCAGTCCTTCCGGCCCAAGGTTGCTGTCCTCTAGTGGGATTTGAACCCCCGACCTTCCGGCCTGAAGTACCTTGCCCCAACCACTAGGCCACTCCTCCACTCCTCTCTCCAAATTACTACATATCAGTTTCTCACCCCCATCATGTACTGCTCCTTGTTATTACTGTATTTGTATATGCATTTATAACATCAAGGCTCAATTATTGTAACCCACTGTTTTATGGATCGACGCAAAATCAAAAGAGAGAGACTACAACGGATACTGAATGCTTCTGTGAGACTGATTTTTGATTTGAGGTTTGGAGATCATGTCTCTCCTTATCTAAACTCACTTCACTGACTACTGATTGAGAAGCGTCGTATTTTTAAAATGCTCATCTTGACTTGGAAATATTTTATGGTCAGCTTCCAGTCTATGTTGTAAATAAATTGCAGAAGTATATCTCAGCCCGTACTCCGAGGTCTCAGATTGTTGGTGGTTCCTTCTTGCGAACATTTTCATCTTGACTGTGCATGTCGTAATGCTTATTCGTGTTCTTTGTCCATAGAACAGTAAATTTCTGGTATTCCATTCCATCGTAGCGGCAATCTGTTATGCTTTCAGAAGGTGATAAAAACATATCTTTTTCCTGAGATATGATGGGCATTGTAAGATCTTGTAAATTAAGTAATGCCCTGTACTGTCATTTTTAGGAAGAGTAGATATTGAGTGTTATGAAGAGGTATTGTCAGTCTGTGTTATGTTACTTTTTATTATGTATATAATTTGTAACCTGCTCTGAGCAATTTGAAAGGACAGAATAAATATTGAATAAATAAAATACATAAGCGTCAATGAAAAGAAGCGGAGAGCTGTCAAACACTTGATCACGCTCCTCAGGCTCGCCGATCACTTTTCATTCTTTCTACTCCCATTATTGCAAAAAGGCAACATTTTCCTTTGACCCTCCTTACAAGATCACTTGACCTTAAGCAGATACTGCTGCTTAGCTTTGAGATGTGGTCAACCTGCCCATCTTTGAAAAGAGAAGGTATAGTTTAGCTGCATAGTACTTCCCACTGGATGGCTACTATTAAGGAGAGTAAAGGATGGGAACGAGCACATGAGAAGATGCAAAGGAAGAGAAGATGAAGGAGGAAAAAAAAAGAGATGGGGTAGGTACGCATGGATTGCTGGGGAAAGGAAAACATGCAAGGCTTAACAAGTTTAAGAACATAAATAGCAGGTCCACTGAAGTTGGTACTGACAATTCTAATTTGCTAATAGTTAATGCTTATTATGTTCCACATCCTTGGATGGAAACGGCACTCCAGATAACTATGGCACAACAGGATGGACCAGCCAAATGGATTTGCCCTGCTGCTCTCCCAATCTACTCCACTGCTCTCCAGCAGGAAGTCCTCTCAGCTAGCTCTGATATTACTTCTGGTCCTATGGTAAAAAACACGAAGCTCCAATTCCTTCCCTACCAGGAACCTCTGACCCATACTAAGTGACTCCTGAAAAGAGTTTAAGGCTACTGACTTAGAAATTTATCTGCTGATTGTTAAAGCATTGACTTTAGTTCAGATGATCAGATCACCGGTGCTTGCCATAGTAAAGATCCAGCTTTACGCATTGTTCAAGCCAAACATGCCAGCAAGGAGTTTGTTCACTCATGGAAAAATTATCCACCATTTAAGAAGCTTCACGGGGAAACGCCAGACACGGAAGTAGCAGCAGCTTAGTAAAAGTGCATGCATCCTTCCACAACCAAAGCAAAGAACTACAGAATGGCATTGCTGTTTTGGCTCATAGTCTATAGGGAACTTAAAGAATCGCTTTGATATAAGAAAGACCATTCTGTGGATTGTTGCTCAGCTGGTGTTCTCTGGGTCAAAAAGAAGCATCAGGCAAGAATGCGGTAACGTTGGGTTTTCCAGTATGAGGAAGACTCTAGTCAACGGCAGCAAAAGTTAAATAATGACTATGAGTTAGCTCCTGTAGGAGTGCCAATCTGTGTTGTATAAAACTCAGAGTTGCAGAGAACCTCAGTGTTGCCTGTCCACCCCCCCACCCCCCCGAGTTTTTATTTTTTTGTAGGGTAATTTTGGACTGGATGTTTCCTTTGCTCCTTTGGGCTTTCAGTTCAATCAGAATCTCAGATACCAAGAGTAAACCATCTGAAAGAGTGAGATTTACCACTCCCAGAGAGTAAGACTGAAGCCAAGAGAGATTTTTTTCAGATGTATCCAGAGTATAAATCTACAAAGATTTAAATGTAGCCTTGCTTTGAAAATGAAAAGAGCCTTTGATAGGATACAGACATAGTGGAAGCAACATAGATACATCCTATGGCCTGAAAACTGTTGTCCACTCAGTGGCTAAATGTACTTGTATAGGCTTCACAGCACTTGTAGGTACAGGGAAAACGGATGGTGCAAGAGAGGGCAGCACACAAGATGTCTTCTTACTGGTTGGGTCCTTTGGTTTTTCATCTCCTAGGTTGGTCTCTCATAAAAACAGTGATTATGATCAGGGCACTGGCATTGACATTCTATGAGAGCAAGAAAGTCTTCAAGCGACTAACGCACTCCAAATAAATGAGACTTGGCATCTCTGGAATCTACCTCCAGTAGGCAATGATGCTAGAACCCTTCATTTCCCGTAGTGCAGGCATTGCAGTGAGACTGTTGGCTTGACGCAGATATTTTGTATTAGAATAAATGTGTTATTTTATTTATTTATTTAAAAGGATTTAATATACCGCTTTATCTTTAAATCAAAGCGGTTAGCTCATCCAACAATCAAGAGTGGAAGGGTGAATACATGCAGTGTTAGATATCAGCGTGTGAATTAATGCAAGACGAACACAGCAGTAAACCACAGATATAAGATTTGATATGCAGTAGATTAAAGAACTGTGCTCCCCAATGCTGTAAGCAAACTGCATGCAAATAAGTCGTGTGAAGAAGTTTCATGCTAAACATGGAGACTGCTCCTGAAGCATGTTGCACTAGGCATAGGCATGTTTGGCGTTAATAAATGTCTATTTTTAAAGTTCGATGGAATCGTAAGAATATTCATTTCTAATATAGGATACAGATATTCCCCAATGCAGAAAAAATATCTTCTGAGTGGTGGGCGCCATAGCTGGTGGACCACAGTATTGCACCTTCGCACCTACCATGCATCTAAGAAATGTTCTCAATACTCAAAACTATTATTCCATAATATATGCACACATGAATTGACATCTACATTTGTCGGATGCAGACAATAGCTGTGTGCAGTTCCTGCAGGGTGGCAGTATGGTGCCTATATGAGCACTTAATAGATGCTTACAGTGAAATATTATAGGAGGGTAAACATTTTCAAAAATGTTTAATTTTAAAATTATAAAGTTATAAAATTGTTATTGTAGTAAAGGAAAAAGTGCCAGAAAGTGAGGACGTGTTATAAAAATGCTGTGGTTGTGTGGGTGGGGAAAGAAGATATAAAAGGGACAGCCTGCAGACGGGGCGCCATTTCTCCTTTGACGACGCTATAATCTAACCCATATGTACTATGGTTGCAGCCAGTAGATGTCCCCAATGAGTAATGATTGGCACTTCCTCCCCTCCAGGGGCTGTGACCACTGCATCTGCAACAGCCCCATCCCTAGCCAGTCCACAAAGTGAATCCGGGTCCTCTGCCCTGAACTGCCGCTGCATCACCAGGCCAGTGCTGGGTTATTTCTTAAGCGACGATGCTTTTAAGTTTTGCTCAACATTCCCAAAGTTACATTGTATGTCGATGTCGTTGGGGAGAGCAGAGTTGGGTTTCCAGCTCTGCCTTTTGATTCTCTGGCCATCCACAGCTGGAACAGCAGAGGAAAAGCTCCCAGTCCCATGACACTCAACAAAACAATGCATGCTAAGAGAAAATATTGTGCTTTAATATATTTCAGTGTGTCCTATTTTGTTTAGTCCACATTAATCATTTTAAACAGCACAAACTAAAATCTTATGTTGTGAAATGAAAAAGAAATGAAAAGAAATTGGAACAAAATGAGCTGAACAAAATGGAATTTTTTCTGCCTACACACCCTTCATTTAGGGAAAGCAGCATGAAAAAAAAAATCCCAATATAAACCAATGTTACTCTCTATGGCCGGGCTTCCCAAACCCATTCTGGGGTCCAGAGCCAGTTGCGTTTTCATGATATCCACAATGAAAATGCATCAAATGAAATCTACGTGCATTGGAGATGCAGCATATGTAAATCTTTCATACACAGTCACTGTGAATATCAGGAAACCCCAAACCGCTATGGAATCCCTGGGACAGCTTCGGGAAGCCCTGCTCTAGGAACTTGACTTTTGAAATTACAGCATTCCATTCTACTTTCTACAGCAAAACCTATGTCCTGGTCCTGGGTAATACCATGATGCTGAGCAGTTAAACACATTTAGTGCAACAAAATGTTCATCAAGTTACGGGACATATCCAATTGATATAATCTGCAGAAATGAGGGAGCAGTGGCCTAGTGGTTGGGGCAAGGTACTACAGGCCGGAAGGTCGGTGGTTCAAATCCCACTAGAGGACAACAACCTTGGGCCGGAAGGACTGAGGTTTCTAGTCCCACAGGTGCTCCTTGTGGTCTTGGGCAAGCCACTTAACCCTCCATTGCCCATGTTCCCTGTATTAGTGTATGTGTTTCATATCCCCTCGTGTTAAATGTATCCCCCAACTGCTTTGACCCGGTGAAAAGCAGGATATAAATGCAGCTAAATAAATAAATGTCCTTAAACAGCACACAAATTCTCTCTTTCTGTTTCCAAGGATCTTTCACAGCCATTAACCTAGCTGTTTCCCAGCAATATCAATTTGTAGAAGATTTCCATCCTTGGGCATCTCCCACCATGACTAATTTATTAAAGACAAATAGTACTCTACATTAGAAGATGACCCTCCTAACCATGTTCCAACTGAATATGAACACAGAGAACTAGGCAAAGTGAGAGGCGCGAAATATCACTCACCAAAGACAGCTGAAGGAAGACTGACCATCCCGAGACACAAAGAGCTTGTAGGAAGGCTAAACATGGGAAAGGCCTACAGACATCACAAGAACACAAACAGCTGCGCTACAGAGTCCTTCCAGTGTTATCAATAGCATATAAACCCCCCCCCCCCCCCCAGCACGCCATCTTTTTAACAGTTAGTCAACTTGCTTCTCTTATGGAAATTTTAACTCTAAGATTTTACATATAGCTTCACCACTCACTTGAACACATCAACAATCAGCCAAACCATGTTCAAATATACATCCCTTTCGACTGCATATCTACCAGTTGAAGACATAAGAACATAAGATATGCCATACTGGGTCAGACCAAGGTCCATCAAGCCCAGTATTCTGTTTCCAACAGTGGCCAATTTAGGTCATACGTACCTAGCAGTTTCCCCAAGGGACACAGGTTCCACAAAGCTTGTATTGGTTCAAGCATTGATATCCTGGGTCCCTTCTTAATAATGGTTTATGGACCTTTCCTCCAGGAACTTGTCCAAACCTTTTTTAAACCCAGCTACACTAACAGCCTTTACTACATCCTCCGGTAACAAATTCCAGAGTTTGATTACACGTTGAGTGAAAAAATATTTTCTTTTATTAGTCTTAAATAGTTTACCCTGTAGCTTCATTGCATGTCCCCTAGTCTTTCTATATTCTGATAAGGTAAACTATCGATCTACGTTTACCCGTTCCACTCCGTTCATTAATTTATAGACTTCTATCATATCTCCCCTCAGCCGTCTCTTTTCCAGGTTAAAGAGCCCTAACCTTTTTAGCCTTTCTTCATAGGAGTATCCTTCCATCCCCTTTACCATTTTGGTGGCTCTTCTCTGAACCTTTTCTAAAATCGCTATATCCTTTTTAAGATACGGCGACCAGAATTGCACACAATATTCAAGGTGCGGTCTCACCGTGGAACGATATAGAGGCATTATAATATCTTTTGTTTTATTTTCCATTCCTTTCCTTATCATACCTAGCATTCTATTTGCTCTCTTGGCCGCTGCTGCACACTGGGCCAAGGGTTTTAAACATGGTATCCACAATGACGCCTAAATCTTTTTCCTGGGTGGTGGTTCCTAATGTGGAACCTTGCATCGTGTAACCATAGTTTGGGTTGTTCTTCCCTAGGTGCATAACCTTGCACTTGTCCACATTAAATTTCATCTGCCATTTTGATGCCCAGTCTTCCAATTTATCAAGATCCTCTTGCAATTTTCCACAATCCTCTTGGGTTTTAACAACTTTAAATAGTTTTGTGTCATCTGCAAATTTGATAACCTCACTCGTTATTCCACTTTCCAGGTCATTTATGAATATGTCAAAAAGCAGCGGACCCACCACTATTCACCTTTCTCCATTGAGAAAATTGGCCATTTAGCCCTACCCTCTGCTTTCTATCTTTTAACCAGTTCCTGATCCACAATAGTACACTGCCTCCTATCCCATGACTCTTTAGTTTTGCCAAAAGTCTCTAATAAGGCTTTCTGAAAGTCCAGATACACAATATCAACCGACTCACCTTTGTCCACCTGATTATTCACTCCTTCAAAAAAACATAACAGATTAGTAAGACGAGATCTTCCTTGCCTAAAGCCATGTTGGCTGTCTCCCATTAGGTCATGACTATCTACATGCTGAGTAATTTTATTCTTTATGATGGTTTCTACCATTTTTCCCGGTACTGACGTCAGGCTCACCGGTCTATAGTTTCCCGGATCACCCCTGGAACCCTTTTTAAAAATTGGTGTTACATTGGCGATCCTCCAATCTTCAGGTATTAGAGATGATTTTAATGATAGTTCACAGATTACTAATAGCAGGTCTGCAATCTCGTATTTCAGTTCTTTCAACACCCTTGGATGTATACCATCCGGCCCAGGGTGTTGAAAGAACTGAAAGACAATTTTCAAAGCCATGGGGGGCGGGGGGGGGGGGGAGTGTGGGAGTTACTAAGCTGCAGTAAAAATTTTCCAGAGCACTCTGCACAACATGGGTTCAGCATCCCTACTGCTACCCATTTGAACAGATATTATATTGGAGTGTTTTGAACCAAACAGTCCTTTTGGTTATTGTATTCCTTCATTACCCCTGATGAAGGCTCAGCCAAACATGACCATTTTGGGTCATTGTTCTTAGGTGTATGTTCAAATAAATTGTATCCTTTATGGATCACCTTGCTCTGGACTTGTGATTCTTCTGCCTTGCGAGTGTGAAGTGCTTCCTTGTTTGGGGCTATTTCCTTGATGGACATTAGTAACTGCCCCCTTAGCCAGGTAAAATGGCTCATCTAAGAACTGTTCTACTCTGCTTGGCTTAAAACAGAAGGAGTCATAGAAAGAACTTCTCCATGCCCCTCCAGTAATAACCTATGCCCAGTAGTAGCAGTCAGTAAACATTTACAAGCTGTGCTCCATTCTCCTGTGAAGGTTTCCTGTTAGACTCCAGTTCTCTGAATGGTTTTCTAGTCTGTGAGCCCACACTGACCAACATGGCCTGTGCTAACACTGGTCCTATTGCTACCAATGCTGCAGCCACTGCCAACTTCATACTTTGAATAAATAAAGGGAGGAAGAAGTGGATAAGAGAGGGGAGAGGGGAGAGGGATGGTGGGGGTCCACAATTTTGTTTTCATCATCATTATAATTACATGAATGTTTAAGTGTTAATATGGGGTCCTATTCGATAAAGGTTTAGGAAGCTCTGGTTTAAAGGATGCACCATCTACAGTGTACATGCATTCAGCTGGGCTGCGAGGAGGTTTATCTATGGGCAGGTTACATTCGGAGAAAGTAAATGGAATGCACCACAACATTTTCGCAAACAGGCATACCACTTCCTGCTCTTGGTCACCTAAGCATAAACACAGGTGCAAATTATATGGTCACTTTAAGAGTACATACCTTTGCTAATTTTCACTGCCAAACAAGGCAGGCCATTTCCCTTTGCAAATTTGCAGAAAGAACACATGCTAAAGCAACATGGGAGTTTGCAACCATGTGAGCTGTTTGAAAACTGTCCCCAATAACTTCACAAGGCGCCTTTATTCTGAAATTTCATGACAAGAAAAGCTAAGCTAAGGGCCGTCAAGGGCCAACATGGGGTTTCTCCAAGTTACAGATCAGAAAACTCAGGAACAAGGAGAAATCAGGGTGATTTTCCTCACTGTAATCCCCACCTTTGATAATCTCAGGGTGAGCAAAACTAAAATAAATGTGTGAGATCCTCAACTAGAAACAAATTTCACACTGGCTCTTTCCAAAAAAATTAGATTTGGACATTCCCATTTTAACTCACATCACCATATTTAATGAGCTTGAGTATTTCCATTTAGAGTAGATGGAGCATATGAATGTTCGCCACTTGCTTCAGTTACCACTGTCCTGGGCTCCTGATGACCAGCCTCGACAATTAATTCTGTTGATGGCAGTTAAATCTGGTTCACACACAGTAACGTTCCTCCTTCTTGCTGTTTCATAGTTTACATCCTCTCAAATGAGAGCGTTTTGCTGGTAAAAATCATAGCAGAATCCCTTGCTATCTCCCATGATCTTGTCAAAAAGGTGCCAATGTTGAAAATATGCCATAATTCACCATTATGAGAGTTAATTTGATAAAGGATTCTAAATGTGTAAAAGGGCTTTTATAAAATTTACCACATGGGATATGAGCAGTGACCCACATGTGGGTATGGTCTGGGGTAGACTTTGGGCATAGCGTGGCTGGAGTCACGATTTATCAATAGTTAATGCAAGTCCCTGGTCATTTTAAGTGTGGAACTTGCAATTAGTGAGAAAAAAACATTAGAAGGTGAGAACTGGATTCATCCTGCAAATGGCCAGAAGTATTATATTAAAGCAGGGGTTCTCAACCCAGTCCTCGGTACACACCTAGCCAGTCAAGCTTTTTTTTTTTTTTTTAGGATAACTACAATGAACATGTATGAGAAATATTTGCATGCACTGCCTCTATTATATGCAAATCTCTCTCATGCATATTCATTGTGGTTATCCTGAAAACCTTACTAGTTAGGTGTGTTCCAAGGATTGGGTCAAGAACCCCTGTATTAGATGGTTCTCATCATGTATTAGTACTTATGCAGTATATTACATTCAATGCCCATTTCGGCTGTTGTACATAGCACAGACCAAAAGACAATTTAAGGTCTGGGTGGCTGAGCACCAATCTAAATTAAGTACTAAGACTGTTGCAGCCCCGTGATTCAGCGTCATCTCGACTGTGGTCATACCTTTTCATAGCTACGATGGGGAGTAATGGATCATATTCCCCCATTGTCATGAGAAAGCAACAGAGAGGCAATACTGAATAAGTAGAAACAGATGTGGATATTTAAAGCTTAAAACTATGCATCTTGCTGGTCTCAATTTGAAGGTAGATTGAGACTCTGAGAAACTGATGGTTGATTGGTGCATGACTGAGGCTTGCCATAAAGCGATCAGGTTTTAAGTGTGGTAAAACAAAATGAAGGCTCTCTGAAGATAGAAGGAAGTTTGGCACTCTAACACCAGGAGAAAACGAGACTGTTCAGTGCAAAGTCGTGGATATATTAAGTAAACATTATTCCCTGATACAGAACTAATTATTAAGAAGACAGCTCAAAATACAGTACTGTGTCAGCAGAACACTAGTGCAGTAATCTTAAACAAATAACCGGAGTGACTTAAGTATTTCAATACCTTCCATATAAATGGAATAAAGTAAACAGGGAGGAATAGCCTAGTGGTTGGGGCAAGGTACTTCAGGCCAGAAGGTCGGGGGTTCAAATCCCACTAGAGGACAGCAACCTTGGGCCGGAAGTACCAGGGTTTCTAGTCCCACAGATGCTCCTTGTGGTCTCGGGCAAGCCACTTAACCCTCCATAGCCCATGTTCCCTGTAAGTATTAGTGTATGTGTCTCATATCCCCGCATGTTAAATGTATCCCCCAATTGTGTCGTGACCGCTTTGATTGAAGGATAAGGCGATATACAAAAACTGTCTAAATAAAATAAAATAAAAATGGGTTATGTTTGAAACATGAATTTATTTGTTTAATGGCTTCATCTAAATGCAATCTGAAAAAAAACCCTCTTAAAAAAAAAGATATTTTGATATAGAAATAGTTTTGTAACTCTCGGTTGACTTACACAGTTTTATAAAATAGGTGAACCATTAGAAAATTACGCTCAAACTGTTATCTATCAGACGCATATAGAAGGCCATATCATAAAGAGCTATGTAAAGTTAGGTGCCGTCAGCGCACGTAAGTCATGTACTTTCAATGACATACGCGCATGGATGGTTCTTTACGTGCATGTTCGAGCCAGTTGCTCTTTTGTAAATGTGCACTTCAGGCTGATGGCATGTACTTTTGCTGTGGACGCAAATTTATATCCTAAGTTATAAAATATTATAACCTACGTGTGTTCATGTGTTTTGGGTTTTTTTTTTTTTGTTTTTTTTTTTTTAGAGGTTTAGGCACAGGCATTATGTCAGTCCTAAGGCTGGTGTAAGTGCTCATGCCTATATTTAAGACACATATTTAGGCACGTATACCCCTATTTCATAAAGAAAAGTACTAGCTTCCTTTTCATTATAAAACAGGCTTAAGATGGGCACATTCTGGGTGCCTAAAATTAGGCGCCCAATTATAAAATTACCTTCATAATATATCAAAATCTAATATACCAAATACACAGAAAGTGAATGTCTATATACTGTATGTATACACACACACACACTATGGGGTATGTTTACTAAACAGTGCTAACGTCGCTGCGGCGATGTGACGCTTCGCGTGGCGACGTCTCCGGCGGCATTAAGGCACACAGAGGGTGGAGTAAGTGTCTCCAGAGGGCGGAGAGAAGGGGTCAATGGGCTGGGAGTGGGCGGGGAGAGGCTCCAGGTACACTAAGTCTGGGATTTTAAGACCAGAACATTACCGTGCTTGAAAACCCGGCGTTAGAGGCACAATTGCAGGAAAGAGAAACCATATCAGTCAGCAATGTACAGCAAAGGCAGGGAGACCAAGAAAAGTGATAGTAGTGCTACATGTGCAGCAACAGCATAGTGCCCAAGTACGAAAGGGCACTATGGTGAGGCTGCAAATGGGGCATGCAGTGGGGCAGCTGGGGCACAGGGTGGACTAGGCAGATGCCTAGGTGGCACACAGGAATGGAGAAACTGCAAATCAGCAAGCCAGCAACTGACCAAGGTCAAACATGCCCATGAGTGTGTGTCCCACAGTGTCCCGGGGACAGTACCCAGCAGGTACCCCAAAGGGCACATAACATTGACAGGTGGTGCCAGAGGGAAGCGCAGAACCCCTACCTCAGATCCCACACCATAGGCAGTCGCCTACAGGCACACTGGATGGCCTGGGACTGCGCACCTCCAGCACCACCGGCATAAGGGCATGTTAGCATGGTGGGGGAGGGGTGCTGGTGGTGGAGCACTATAGGGCACATTATACGGTGCCTTGGTGGACAGGGCACTTTATAATGTGCCCTATGGGGCGCTTTATGAGGCACCTTAGGTTAAGGCACTGTGAGGGTGTTTTTGCTGGCAGCACTGATTTAAATTAAAAGGAAATCCCTCAGACAGCCTTATTAAATAACACCACTGCAGGACTGAACTCATGACCTCTGCCTCCACAGTCATTGTAATAACCAGTGGGTTACATCTCTATAGCTTCTAACACAGCGCTGGCATGGACTTCAGGTTAAAGCGTGCTATCGCACGATACAGATTCATTGCTACCTTGCCGCCGGAACACCCAATATCTTATTGGCATTCCTCACATTAACGCTGCAACTAGCGTCGGTAACATTAGGACGGTTTAGTAAACATACCCCTATGTTCTGACCAATGTACGAATACCCAGCAACCTATATAAACATGGTAGCTACCTATGGCATATAGCAGTCCCTATACATGTACAGATACTGTGAAAGAATAATTATTCTATGTGGGAAGATAATTGTCTGTCCTAAAAAGATTTCAGTTTAGTAAGAACATAAGATATGCCATACTGGGTCAGACCAAGAGTCCATATCAAGCCCGACCCTAGAAGACACCAATGAATATGACTAGCGAAATACGACTTCCATGAAGATTAGATGTAAATAGTTTCCCAAGTTATCCAAGTTTTCGTACCTGATCATTGTAAGCACAGTTCAGTAAATGCAATGTGTATGCTTTATGTTCCATGTAAACCACACTGATGTTGAATAGCGCAGTATAAAAGAAATGTAAAATAAATAAATGTTTCCAAAAGTGGCCAATCTAGTCAAGTTCCCAAATGGTATACAGATTCCATGCTGCTTGTCCCATAAGTAAGCAGTGGATTTTCCCAGTCCTCTTTAATATTGATTTATGGACTTTTCCTCCAGGAACTTGTCCAAACCTCTTAAATCCAGCTACACTAACACCTTTTTCTACATCCTCTGGTAACTAATTCCAGAGTCTGATTACGTGTTGAGTGAAAAAAATATTTTCTCCGATTAGTCTTATAGAAGCTATATTATAGCTTCATTGCATGTCTCCATCCTACTTTTTGAAGGAGTAAACAACGGATCTACATTTACCCTTTCCATTCCATTCATTAATGTATAGATCTCTATCATATCTCCCTCTCAATTTCTCTTTTTCCAAGTTAAAGAGCCTCAAACTTTTAAGCCTCTCCTCAGAGGCATCCTTCCATTCTCTTTACCATTTTTGTTGTTCTTCTCTGTACCTTTTCTAATTCTGCTATATCCATTTTACAATATGGAGACTAGAATTGCACATAATATTCAAGGTGTGGTCACACCATGGAGCGATACAGAGGAACTATAACATCCTTTGTTTTATTCTCAGTTCCTTTTGTTAATGATTCCCAACATTCTATTGCACAACTTACTTTTAATTGAAAGAGGCTCTTTTCCTTTGCATTTAAGCCAGAGGTATTTAAACATGTCTCTGATATCTCCTCTATCCCGTCTTTCCTCTGAAGTATACATATTGAGATCATTAGGACTGTCCTCATATGGTTTATGGCGATGGCCACTGATCATTTTGTTAGCCACCTCCTGCACAGACTCCATCCTGTTTATATCCTTTTGAAGGTGCGGTCTCCAGAATTACACACAATACTCCAAATGAGAGCTCACCAAAGACTTATACAGAGGCACTATCACCTCCTTTTTTTCTGCTGGCCATTCCTCTCCCTATGCACCCAAGCATCCTTCGAGCTTTGGCAGTCACCTTTTCTACCTGTTTAGCCACTTTATCATCAGGTTCTGCTTTTCTTTCATGGACACAAGTACTTCACCCCTTTATGCTGTACCACTTCCTTGGATTTTTGCAGCCCAAATGCATTTTTTAGTGTTAAATCTCAGCTGCCGAATTCTCAACCATTCTTTAAGCTTAGCTACATCCCTCCTCATGTTATCTATTCCTTCCTGGGTGTCTACTCTACTGCAGATTTTGGTATCATCTGCAAAGAGACAAACCTTACCAGACAGCCCTTCCACAATACCACTAACCAAAATGTTAAAAAGAATCAGACAGATCCCTGGAGCACACCACTGGTAACATCCTTCTCCTCAGAGTGAGCTCCATTTACCTGTAACCTTTGTTGCCTCCCACTCAACCAATTTCTAACCCAGTCAGTCCCTTTAGGATCATTTCCAAGAGTGCTCAATTTATTTATAAGTCACCTATGTGGAATGACGTCAAAGGCTTTACTGAAATCTAAATACACCACATCTAGGGCTCTCCCTCGGTGCAAATCTTTGGTCATCCAGTCTAAGAAATAAATCAGATTTGTCTGACAAGACCTGTCCCTAGTAAACTCAGGCTGCCTTGGATCCTGCAATGCCATTGAACTCCAGAACCTCATTCTCTGGTTTAGCAGTAGTTCCATTCATTTACTCACTACAGAGATCAAACTAACCAGCCTGTAGTTCTCAACCTCTACTTCCGCTTTTGTGTAAAGGGACCACATATGTGTCTTTCTCCTCTAGGACCACTCCAGACTCTAAAGTAGCAATGAAAAGGTCAGACAGTAGAGCCGCTAGAACGTCCCCAAATTCCTTCAATACTCTTGGATGTATTCCATTCGGCCCAATCACTTTCTCTACTTTCAATTTAGCTACTTCTTCACATACAGAGTCTTCTGAAAATCATCCAAAATTCCCTTCACTTCTGTTCCTATTTGTGAGTGTTTTCTTAGGTCTTGCTCCAGGCCCTTCATTTATGAACACAGAACAAAAACATGTGTTAAGCAATTCTACTTTATCCTCATCAGCTTCAACATATTCCTCCCCTTCATTCTTGAGTCTAACAGTACCACTTTTGCCCTTCCTCCTCTATTAACATATCTGAAAAATGTCCTCCCATTTTATTGCATTGGCCCTTTCTTCTTCTTTTATTATCTTTGCTTTCCTGACTACTTTCCTAGCTTCTCTAAGTTTTTCCAAATATTGATGCTTGTCTTCCTCTTTCTGTGATCTCTTGTATTTTAATTAGGCCATCCACTTTTTCTTCACATTTTCAGCTAGTTCTTTTGAGAACCATAGCAGCCTTCTTTTCCTTTTATGTTTATTTACTTTTCTAACAAAAAGGTTTGCTGCCTTTAAAATATCCCCTTTCAGTTTGCCCATTGTTTTTCTACATCCCACATCTGTTCCCATCCTGTTAAAGACTCCTTGAAATATTGTCCCATCTTGACAAAGTTAATTTTCCTAAAGTCTAAGACCCTCTCTTCTGAATGGACATTATCAGCCTTAGTCCTGCTATTGAACCACACCATCTGGTGAAAACTGGATGCAAGATGATCTCCACAATAACATCAGAAACACTTTCCCCATTGGTAAGCACCAGATTGGTATGATCCCTTCATGTATAGGTTCTGTTACCAGTTGCTGGAATAGTTTTCCCTATAGAGAATCCAGGATCTCCTTACTTTTAGATGACACGCAGAAGGGAAGTGTCAATCAACATCCGGCATACTGGAATCACCTATCAGTAGCCCTTCTCCTTTCATGGCGATTACTATGTCTATCTTCTATTAAATTTCTGTCCACTATTTCTCCCTGTGAAGGAGATCTGTATATCACACCAATGCTTGGATTTCCTGTTACCTTTTTCTAGTTTAACCCACAGAACTTCCTTGCTCCCTTTTAAGTCCTGCAATTCTATTACTGTTAATCATTTATAAAGCGCGACAAGGCGTATGCAGTGCTGACCAAACACATATAGAAGACAGTCCCTGCTCATACAGCTTGCAATCTTGTTAAGACAGGCAGCACAATACAACAGAAATAAGGGGCTCATTAGGGAGAGCAGACACAAGGGGAACAAGAGTAATATCCAAATTTGGCCTCAAAGAGGTAAGCCTTTAGCATGGATTTGAAGAGGGAGAAAGATGAGACTTGACAAAGATACAGGAAGTTTGTTCCAGGCATAAGGAGCAGCAAAGTAAAAAGATCGAAGTCTGGAGTTGGCAGAAGAAGAGAAGGGCATAGAGAGAAGAAAGCCAGAGGAGGAGCAGAGTTCATGAGGAGGGGTGTAGGGAGATTAGAGAGAGGAAAGGTAATGAGAGACAATAGAGTGAATGCCTTTATAGGTTAGAAGGACAAGACAGAAGTGGAAGGGGAGCCAGTGAAGTGATTTCAGAAGAGGGGTTATATGAGTATTGGGAATGATGGAAGATGAGCCGTGCAGCAGAGTTCTGAATAGATTGAAGAGGAGAGAGATGACTGAGGGAGACCAGCAAGGAGGAGGTTGCAATAGTCAAGACGGGAGGTAACTAAAGAGTGGACAAGAGTTTTAGTTGTGTGTTCAGAGAGGAGCAAGTGAATTGTTAATGGTATAGAGAAAGAAACGACAGGTTTTAGCAATTCTATAGCTTTTATATTAGTTTTTACATATAGTGCCACTCCTTCCCTTCTTCCTACTCTGTCCAGCTTGAATAAAGTATAGCCTGGTATAATTACATCCCAGTCATGGTTGTCCATGAATCATGTCTCTGTAACCACCACCAACTCCAAGCCAGCCTCGTCCATTAAAGCTTCAACATCTGCCATCTTAATTCCCATACTGTGGGCATTTATGCAACTGTTTTCCTGACGTTGCCCCTTGTGCTCAGTTCTACAGAGGTATTTTCACACCAAGACATCAGAATCAGGAGATGTCTAGAATGGAGAACACTGAAAATGGATCTTACGATTTGGTCAACGTGAGAAGGAACCCGATGCCAAGAGGCAGCACATTGGTGCGTGGCAATGCTGCACTCAAAGATGCATTCAAAAGTGTCTGTGAAGACTGGCAGAAAGCACAAGCAATCACAAGCTGAACTTTTATCCTGTTTGCAAGGTTTGGGGGGGGGGGGGGGAAGAAATCGGATTACTCCTGGCACTAAATTTAAGCTAAATAAATAAATCTGGATGTTAGCTGCCAAGTAACCATTGCACAGATGCTCATTGCCTTTGCTCCCTGAGATAGACATGCATCAAAGCAGAAACAGCTTGTACAGGGCAGAGAACATCACAGCTGCCCAGCTCCTATACCGACAAGCGCAAATCCTCCAGAGTCACTGTCATAGGGAACAGGCCAAGATGTTCTGCAGCAAAGAATAGAAAATGAATCATGCAATAACTATTGGCTAGCCTGCTTTTTTGGTTTTTTTTAAAGATTTGTCCAGCAGAGCTGTGCCAGCTCCATCAGAGGTTACTCTGACATTGCCACAATAGATGGGAACAGGAACAGCTATGGATCTTGTAACCGGAATCATCATAAGTTATTTTTCACGATGTATTGTAACAGAGCAAAGCAACATGAAAACTCCCAGTACTATAATGGGCCCTGTAACCATGGCCGAGAGGAGTCCTAGGGGCATGTTTACTAAAGGTTAGTGTGTGTTAATGAAATTAACGCGCATTAAGTGCCAATTTGCCCATAGAAATTAAAGGACTGTGGGTACTTAAAATGTATTCAGTTCATGTACTCTAACAGTACTCTGCTAGAGAGGTGGATATTACCTCCTGTGACAACTTGCAGTGAGTTTTAGCTGTTTTATTTAATTATTTATTGTTTATTGGTGTGCTGCTTCAGCTTTCTCAGCTGTATAACTTACCTTGCCTCTCTCAACTAACTGGGCTTTGTGTGGTAGCCAGGTTAACTGTTCATGTTAAATTTAATCTTTCTCCCTGCTCTCCCCCCTGAACCTGCTGTGTTTTTAAATTTTGTTTACCTACCTGAGTGAACCCCCCTCCCCTCCCCCCTGCTGAGGTATTGTGTAGCCTTCTTCCTGTTTCCACCACGTGTGCATAGTCAGTTTTGTTTGCTTCTCTCTGCTCTGGGAAAAGCAGTGCTCTAACAGTACTCTGCTAGAGAGGTGGAAATTACCTCCTGTGACAACTTGCAGTGAGTTCTAGCTGTTTATTTAATTATTTATTGTTTATTGGTGTGCTGCTTCAGCTTTCTCAGCTGTATAACTTACCTTGCCTCTCTCAACTAACTGGGCTTTGTGTGGTACCCCCTCCCCCCCTGCTGAGGGTTCAGGACAGGGTACCTTGTAACTGCCCTCTTTAATAGGACTTATTTCCCTCCCTCCCTCCCTCCCCAGCACCCACCCACCCCTGGGGTAATTGTAGCTTTATAGGTACCTACCCATCTTGAAGGAAAGGGGCTGCTCTCAGGTGCAGATCTTTATCCAAATGAGTCATACACTGAGGACCTGAGATTAATTAAGCTTCAGGTGAACAAGGTGTATTGGGGGTGTTAAGATACACTTATTAGTATAAGCATCTACACCAGTCCTTATTATATAAAGAATAAAAAAGATCTAAACACAAGCTTTAAACTAAGAGGCAGACAACAGTCCAGCAGCGAGATGGGGGCTTTCCGGTCTTTTGCATTGAGTGTCACATGTATGATTTTCTCCCAGTTGGTGAGAGGTCTTACATATGCCCTAAGTGCAAGGAGCTCTTTGCTCTCAGGGAACAAGTCCGTTCTCTAGAGGCTAGAGTAGCAGACCTGGAAGACATAAGAAAGACAGAGAAGTACATGGACGAGACCTACAGGGATATAGACCTGAAGTCCCACCTCCAGTCTGGCAGCATCCCTGTTGCCATGGAGGAGAGAGGACACGTGACAGGAGAGCATCACCCTGGTGTGGCAGGAAGTGATCCTGTAACTAGGACCTGTCCTCCAATTGATGTAAAACCCTCCCGCACCGAGGACGTTACTCCAGGGCCATGTCCCCATGAGAGGATATTCAGGACAGCTGTCATAGTTGGTGATTCAATCATTAGGAATGTAGATAGCTGGGTGGCTGGTGGACGTGAGGATCGCCTGGTAACATGCCTGCCTGGTGCGAAGGTAGCGGACCTCACGCACCGCCTAGATAGGATCATAGATAGTGCTGGGGAGGAGTCTGCTGTCTTGGTACATGTTGGTACCAATGACATAGGAAAATGTGGTAGGGAAGTTCTGGAGGCTAATTTAAGCTTTTAGGTAGGAAGTTGAAATCTAGAACTTCCAGGATAGCATTCTCCGAAATGCTTCCTGTTCCACGTGCAGGACCCAAAAGACAGGCAGAGCTCCGGAGTCTCAATGCGTGGATGAGACAATGGTGCAAGGATGAGGGTTTTGGATTTGTTAGGAACTGGGGAACATTCTGGGGAAAGGAGGGGCTCTTCCGAAGGGATGGGCATCACCTTAATCAGGATGGAACCAGACTGCTGGCATTAACCTTTAAAAAGGAGATAGAGAAGCTTTTAAACTAGAAAATAGGGGAAAGCCCACAGTCGTCCAGGAGCACATGGTTCGGACGAAGGTATCCTTGAAGGATACTACCAAAAGCAGTGAGGTTCCAAAAAAGAGTATAGTAGCCCAAATGCCCTTGAGTAAGGTGCAGACAGAGCGTAAAGATTCCAAATTACCCATGCCTACCAATAGCCAGATTAATATTAATAAAATACAGCCTCTAAAATGCTTGTATGCAAATGCTAGAAGTCTAAACAATCAGATGGGAGAGTTAGAATATATAGCACTAAATGAGAGGTTAGATATGACTGCAATCTCAGAGACATGGTGGAGGGAGAATAACCAGTGGGACACTGATACCTGGATACAAACTATATCGTGATGATAGAACTGATCAAATTGGTGGAGGAGTTGCGCTCTATGTTAGAGAGGGCATTGAGTCAGAAAGGATTAAAGTTTTGCAGGAAACAAAATTTGCTGTAGAATCTCTATGGATTGAAATTCCATGTAAAAAGGGGAAGGCGATGGCAGTGGGAGTGTAATATCGACCGCCTGGCCAGAATGAACAAATGGATGATGAAATGCTCAAAGAAATCAAGGAAGCTAATAAAAGTCACAGCAGAGTAGTAATAATGGGTGATTTCAATTACCCTGGTATCGACTGGGTCAGTGTTACGGCAGGACAAGCTAGGGAGATAAAGTTTCTAGATGAAATAAATGACTGCTTCTTGGAGCAGCTGGTTCATGAACTGACCAGAGGGGAAGCCATACTGGACCTAGTCCTTAGTGGAACGCCAGATCTGGTGCAAGAAATAAGGGTGTTGGGACCACTTGGCAATAGTGATCATAGCATGATCATGTTTGATTTAATTAGTGGAGGAGGGATAGTAAAGAAATCCACAGTACTACCTTTTAACTTTCAAAAGGGAGACTATGATAAAATGAGGAATATAGTTAAGAAAAAACTAAAAGGAGCGGTTGCAAAGGTTAAAGACTTACAGCAAGCTTGGGTGTTATTCAAAAATACTATCCTCGAAGCCCAGACCAGCTGTATTCCACGCATTAAGAAAAGTGGAAGAAAGTCCAAAAAACTGCCAGCATGGTTTAAAGGTGAGGTCAGAGAGGCTTTTGCTGCCAAAAAAGCATCCTTCAGGAAATGGAGAAAAGAGTCAAACGAAGAAAACTGGAAACAGCACAAGCACTGGCAAGTTAAATGCAAAGCATTGATAAGGCTCGCAAAGCAAGAATTTGAGAAGGAACTTGCTACGGAAGCAAAAACACGAAATAAAGACTTTTTCAAGTACATTCGTAGCAAAAGGCCTGTGAGAGAGTCCGTTGGGCCATTAGATGATAGAGGGGTAAAAGGGGCAGTAAGAGGAGACAAGGCTATAGCAGAGAGACTGAATGAATTCTTTGCTTCAGTCTTTACTGAGGAAGATGTAGGGATGTTACCCAAGACTGAAGTGGTATTTAAAGGTGATACTGCAGAAGAATTGAGAGAAATATCGCTACACCGGGAAGATATATTACAACTAATTGATAAACTGAATAGTAGCAAATCACCTGGACCGGATGGTATACATCCAAGAGTGTTGAAAGAACTGAAA
This sequence comes from Ichthyophis bannanicus, assembly GCA_033557465.1. Taxonomy (NCBI): domain Eukaryota; kingdom Metazoa; phylum Chordata; class Amphibia; order Gymnophiona; family Ichthyophiidae; genus Ichthyophis; species Ichthyophis bannanicus. The sequence goes on from CM066035.1 coordinate 97,869,812, forward strand.
TATGAGATTGCGGACCTGCTATTGGTAATCTGTGAACTTTCATTAAAATCATCTGTAATACCTGAAGATTGGAGTGTCGCCAACGTAACACCAATCTTTAAAAAGGGTTCCAGGGGTGACCCAGGAAATTACAGACCGGTGAGTCTGACGTCAGTACCGGGGAAAATGGTAGAAACCATCATAAAGAACAAAATTACACAGCATGTAGATAGTCACAACCTAATGGGAGACAGCCAACATGGCTTTAGACAAGGAAGATCTTGTCTTACTAATCTGATATGTTTTTTTGAAGGTGTGCATAAACAGGTAGACAAAGGTGAGTCGGTTGATATAGTGTATCTGGACTTTCAGAAAGCTTTTGATAAGGTCCCTCATCAGAGACGTTTGGCGAAACTAAAAAGTCATGGGATAGGAGCAGTGTACTATTGTGGATCGGGAACTGGTTAAAAGATAGAAAGCAGAGGGTAGGGCTCAATGGCCAATATTCCCAATGGAAAAAGGTGAATAGTGGAGTACCCCAGGGATCTGTACTGGGTCCGCTACTTTTTGACATATTCATAAATGACCTGGAAAAGGGAATAACGAGTGAGGTTATCAAATTTGCAGATGATACAAAACTGTTTAAAGTTGTTAAAACCCAAGAGGATTATGGAAAACTGCAGGAGGATCTGGATAAATTGGAAGACTGGGCATCCAAATGGCAGATGAAATTTAATGTGGACAAGTGCAAAGTTATGCACCTAGGAAAGAACAACCCACACTATAGTTACACAATGCAAGGTTCCACATTGGGAACCACCACCCAGGAAAAAGATTTAGGAGTCATCGTGGATAACATGTTAAAACCCTCTGCCCAGTGTGCAGCGGCGGCCAATAAAGCAAATAGAATGCTAAGTATCATAAGGAAAGGAATGGAAAATAAAACAAAAGATATTATAATGCCTCTGTATCGTTCCATGGTACGACCGCACCTTGAATATTGTGTGCAGTTCTGGTCACCGTATCTTAAAAAGGACATAGCGTTATTAGAAAAAGTACAGAGAAGAGCCACCAAAATGGTGAAGGGGATGAAAGGCTACTCCTATGAAGAGAGGCTACAAAGGTTAGGGCTCTTCAACCTGGAAAAGAGACGGCTGAGGGGAGATATGATAGAGGTCTATAAATTAATGAATGGAGTGGAGCAGGTAAACGTGGATCAATTGTTTACGCTATCAGAATATACAAAGACTAGGGGACATGCAATGAAGCTACAGGTTAAACTATTTAAGACAAATAAGAGAAAATATTTTTTCACTCAACGTGTAATCAAACTCTGGAATTTGTTGCCGCAGGATGTGGTAAGGGCTGTTAGTGTAGCTGGGTTTAAAAAGGTTTGGACAAGTTCCTGGAGGAAAGGTCCATAAACCACTATTAAAAAGGGACCCAGGATAATCAATGCTTGACCCAGTACAAGCATTGTGGAACCTGTGTCTTTTGGGGATATTGCTAGGTACGTATGACCTAGATTGGCCACTGTTGGAAACAGGATACTGGGCTTGATGGACCTCGGTCTGACCCAGTATGGCATATCTTATGTTCTTATACATTAAAACCTTGAGTAAACCTCCTAAATGTGCTATCTAGGATGTCTGCGAGAATGTTAGTTAGGTCTATATTTATATCTCTTTATTGGAAACAAAGCATAAAGGCAAAACATTAGAAAGTAGCCAGCGTACTATCTGCCCTTTTGCACAGTGACTAAAACATGCAGAATAGAGATTCCAAGTTTTGTTCCTTCCCCCCGTCCACCCCCCACCCCCATGATGGAATCCTTCCCCAATACTTGCAAATCATCAAATAAGCAAAACAAAGATCAATCATCTAGACACCCATACTAGGCCAGTGGTTCCCAAACCTCTCCTGTCAGTCAGGGTTTCAGGATATCCATTATGAATATGCATAAGAGGCTTGCATACAATGGAGGCAGCGTATACCAATATTTCTCATCAGTATTTATAGTGGATATCCTGAAAACACTTAGGACAGATTTGGGAAACACGGCACTAGGCTGAAACCCCTATACACCCCACCCATCTATAAATCCCCCACCACTCCCACCCCAAGCAGCCAACCCAGCATCTCCGTCACAGGGATAGTGAAACAAATGATTCAGACTGAGCTCTATGGGCCAAAAGAAAATCCCCAAATCGCTTGCATGCCAACTGAAAGTGCTTCTAGTGGGCAGCATGCTTTTCCCTCACAGCTCTCCTTTCCAGGAGCATTAGTTCAACTCTTAACAATGTGCTGCCATTGGTCCGAGGACCTCCAGTAGGTATTTATTTATGAAAACATTTATAGCCCGCAGTTTCTAAAATCCTACATAAAAGGCTTCACAAGACATACAGTATAAATGAATCCTCTCTCTCTCAAATGTTTACACAACAGCATACTATCCATACACCTCTGCTAAAACAAAAGCTTCCACATCACCCAGCAAAAGCCTTAGTAAAAAACTAAAATAAGCCTTTAGCTCCTTCCTAAATCCAAGCTCCTGAGTGAGAGTTCTTAATTCAAGGGGGAGAGGTGGGGGCAGTGATAGAAAATGCCTGAGAACACACTTCAGTCCAAGAAACCTCACGTAAAGAAGAAAACAGTTAAATAAGATTGACCGGCCAACCGCAACCCATGCCCAGGATCGTAACACCAGACAGGACCCCCCCCCCCCAAAGATAGCTTAGGGTGTGGAGGAGCAGCCTAGTGGTTAGAGATCTGGGTTTGATTGCCACTGGCACTCCTTGTAACCTTGGGCAAGTCACTTTACCCTATGTTGTCTCAGAATTAAAGGCCTGGCAATCTACTTCCGGTCATACCTTGCCAAGGAAACCTTGCTTCTCCCAATAATGCTCTTTATGACCTTGGGAAGGTTCTTACATCTTCCATTGCCTCAGGTGCAGCTTAGACTGTAAGCCTGGTCATTAGGGCAGCAGCCTGGAACCGGAGAGTCCAGGCTTCAAATTCCACCGACACTCCTTGTGGCCTTGGGCAAGCCACTTAACCCTCCACTGCCTCAGATACAAACTTAGATTGTAAGTCTTCCAGGGATAGGGAAATAACCACTGTACTTGACTGTAACTCACCTTGAACATCTACTGGAATAAATACTAAATACTAAAGCCCATTTGTCCAGGGAAATAATATGTATTCTCATTGTAACTCACCTAAAGCTTGGATTTAGAAAGCTAAGTTATTAAATCTAAATGTCAAACCCACACTGGCCTTTGGCAAAAAACTGCATGCGGTGAAATATTGAAGAAAGGGTGCAGCCAATAAAAATTGTTCCGAGGGCTTAAAATTCAGCTTGTGGGGGGGGGGGGGGGGCTATGTGACTCAGGTTTTAGTAATTTGCATTAGGGTGACTGGACCCCTCATATGCTGGGGCAAGGGGGGGGGGGGGAATTCATGCTCAGGGCTGCTACTCCCCTAGGTCCTCCCAGCCAAAGTGAAGCACTCTAAGTGCACCTATAGGTGCTGCATCTCCAGGCTGCTCAAGATTCCCCAGAGCTGTCTGGATATGCCACATGGAGAACAACAAAGGCAGCTTTGTGTTTCACATGTGATAAGTATGGTTGGTTTTGTTCTTCCTGAACTCTCCATTTGTCAGGCTGATGCCTGCATGTTCCTTCCTCAGATAATGGTTATAAGGGGGATGTAATTATAGTGTAGAAATACTAGATCATATAGGGAACAATTTACATTCTCCGCAACTGACAGAAGAACAGAGCTCCCGATATGACCATAGTAGTAGTCTGATCTGTAGTCCCATGAACCCCTGGGGTCCATGTAGCCATTACAGGAAACAGAAAAAAGAGAGAGTCTAGTGAGGATTGGCTAGTGAAAGAGAGACTCCTGGAGTCTAGAGTGGACGAGTAGCCTAATGGTTAGAGCACTGGCTTGGAAACCCAGAGACCACGGTTCAATTCCCACTAGCACTCCTTGTGGCCTTTGGCAAAACACTTAACCCTCCATTGCCTCAGAAGAATCCAAGTTATTAATGTCCCTATTTAATGTATATTATCAAGTTTAAACTACAATGTAAACCACTTTGAATAAGCAATAAAGCGGTATAAAAACCATGTTAAATAAATAAAATACTGAAAGAAATTGGCTGGGGTTGGAGGTAGAGAAATGGTGGGGACAATCTGGAGGAAAAGACTGGTGGAGACAGGAAGGAGAAGGGAGATATTGAGGGCTAGTGAGGACAGGCTTTTGACAAGGAGAGGGATACTGGAAAGACTAGTGGGGATGGATTGGGGTCCCTGAATGTTCTGGAGATTAATAAGGAGTACACACAATCAAACAATCGATAAGTTCATCGTTGATGAAGAAGAAATTGAAATAGTGGACAACTTTAACCTACTTGGATCAACTATCAATAAAGAAGCAACAAGCAGTCAAAAAATCAGACAACGCATTGCTCTTGGCAGAATGGCTATCAAGGGCCTAGACAAGATTCTCAAGAGCAGATTTGACTAGTTCAAACAATGGTATTTTCAATAATGTCATATGGATGAAAAAGTTAGACAGGAAGAAAATTGATGCCTTTGAATTATGGTGCTGGCGATGAATATGTGTATACCATGGACTGCCCGAAGAACAAACCAGTCAGTACTAGAGGAGATCAAACTAAAGCTTTCTTTAGAAGCTCAGATGACAAAACTTTGACTTTCATACTTTGGATACATCATGCGAAGAGAGAGATCATTAGAGAAAGACATCATACTTGGCAAGGTAGAAGGTCAACACAAAAGACGAAGGCCAGCAATGAGATGGATCAATACAATAACAGCAGCTATGTGTGCCAGTCTCTCAACAATGAGCCACCTGACTGAAAACCGAACACAATTTAGGGTCACCATGCTTCTACACAGACTCAACGACACTTAACAGCAATCACCAAAAACGTTTGGGAGCCTCTAGAATACAGACAGGACTGGTACAAGGGTGCCCTGGGTGAATCTTCAGCTTTACGGGCTCCCCCCAACCAAGATTTTGATAATTAAACTCATCATGATTATCCTAACACCACCTCTCAAACAACAATCCTTTAAAATGCATAATTAGATATTAAATTTTTCTTTGCATGTATAAAGCATGTGTGTGCCTGTTCTTCCTGCAGGTAACAAAATGTGCTGATGGCTCTGAGTTTGTAGGATTTATTTTATTTTGACTGCTGCTTTTTGCTGCCCCTCAGATCCTAATGGTTGGGCCATCCCCCCACTATAGACATGTTGCTTTCATCATCTACAGTGGAATGGGGAATTTTGGCACACTCAAGACCGAACTGTGCTTCCAGAGGATGTTATCTTGTTTAAGTCAATAGATTATATGTACAGGAAGGTTTACAGAGTTGTCATGGGATAAAGAGATGAGATGGTGTAAAGATCTACTTTGGTTTCTGGGTGCTGATCCTGGGAGATACCAGGTTTGGAGTCTGGGAGCCCAATCTCACTGTTACCATGCCTCAGTTTGCTTTTCTTTCAATCACTATTAGAAAGTCAGCAGAGAAACAGCTGAAAAATCTGGCTTCCCATTAACCCAGCGCACTATTAATGGCTGCACCGTAGTTATTTTGAGAAGGACCTCAAGTGATCTGCACTGCGGTGCTGGTCGCTGCTCTGCCCAGAAAATATTCTACCATGCTGCCAATTATATCATTTGTATTATGCAGACAGACAAAGTATCCTATTTGTTATTTGAAAGTTCTACTATGCTATTTTAAGATGTACATTACAGACGTAGCATATCGGTATCTATTATTGCCTGTCTCCAAGTTCTAATAGTCCATTATGCTGACGTGAGGTCATTTTGCTATTGTTATGGTGCTACTATAATATAAGCTGGCTATGTCAGGGCAGACCTGTTCACCATCTTGGGCGAAATCTCTTCATAAAGGCAGTTAAATTCTAATATAAAAGCTTAAATCTATAAAACCATTGCAGGACATAGGGCAGCGATGGCGAACCTATGGCACGCGTGCCAGCTGTGGCACGCGAAGGCCTTGCAGCTGGCACGCGGGAAGGTCGCACATTAAAAAAAAAAAAAAAAAGCTGCCCGCTGCCGCCGCGGCGGCATGGAGTGTCCCGCGGGGCTCCCTCTGCCCGGCGGGACTCTCCCGGCGCTGCTCAGCCCCTCTCTGCCGGCTTGCAGAGACGCGAAGGGAGAGTCTCCCTCGAGTCTCTGTTAAGCCCGCAGGGGCTGATGGGAAATTTCCCATCTGCCCCTGCGGGCTTAAGAGAGACGCGAGGGAGACTCTCTCTCCCTTCGCGTCTCTGCAAGCCGGCAGAGAGGGGCTGAGCAGCGCCGGGAGAGTCCCGCCGGGCAGAGGGAGCCCCGCGGGACACTCCATGCCGCCGCGGCGGCAGCGGGCAGCTTTTTTTTTTTTTATTGCCATGAGCCGAGGGAGGGGGGTTAAGACTGGCAATGGGCTAGGGAGCGAGGGAGGGGGTTTAAGACTGGCAATGGGCTAGGGAGGGAGGGAGGGGGGTTAAGACTGGCAATGGGCTAGGGAGGGAGGGAGGGAGGGGGGTTAAGACTGGCAATGGGCTAGGGAGGGAGGGAGGTTGAGACTGGCAATGGGCTAGGGAGGGAGGGGGGTTGAGACTGGCAATGGGCTAGGGAGGGAGGGAGGGGGTTGAGACTGGCAATGGGCTAGGGCGGGAGGGCGGTTGAGACTGGCAATGGGCTAGGGAGGGAGGGAGGGAGGTTAAGACTGGCAATGGGCTAGGGAGGGAGGGAAGTTAAGACTGGCAATGGGCTAGGGAGGGAGGGGGGTTGAGACTGGCAATGGGCTAGGGAGGGAGGGAGGGAGGGGGGTTGAGACTGGCAATGGGCTAGGGAGGGGGGGTTAAGACTGGCAGTGGGCTGGGGAGGGGGGTTAAGACTGGCAGTGGGCTGGGGAGGGGGGTTAAGACTAGCAATGGGCTGTGGGCTGATGAGGGCTGGCAATGGGCTATGAGCTGATGAGGGCTGTCTGGAAATGGGGTGATGGGGGGGGTTAGGACTGGTAATGGGCTATGGGGGGGGTTAAGACTGGTAGTGGGCTGATGGGGGTGTAGGACTGATAATGGGTTATGGGGGGGGCTAGGACAAGAAATGGGCTGATGGGGAGGGGTTAGGACTTGAGGTGGGCTGATGTGGTTAGGACTGGTAATGGGCTGTGGGCTGATGGGGGGGGTTTAGGACTGGCAATGGGCTATGGGGGGCTGACTGGAAATGGGCTGATGGGGGGTTAGGACTGGTAAAGGGTTATAGGGGGGGGGCTTAAACTGAAAATGGGGTGATGGGGGTTAGGACTGGAAGTTGATTGACGGGGGGCTAGGACTGGTAATGGGTTGGGGTGTTGCTAGGACTGGAAATGGGCTGAGTGGAAGGGGAGGCTTGAACTGCAAATAGCTGATGGGGAGGGGGCTTGGAATGGAAATGGGCTGTGAGGGAAGGGAGCTAGGACTGAAAATGGGCTGATGGAACAGCTAGGATAGGACTGGAAATGGGCTGTTGGGGGGAGCTAAGATTGGAAATGGGCTGTGGTGGGGGCTTGAATTGAAATGGACTCATGGAGGGGCTAGAACTGGAAGTAGGCTCATGGGGGGGCTTGGACTGGAATTGGGCTGGGTGGAGGGGAGCTATGATTTGACATGGGCTGATGGTGGGGCTAGGATTGAAAATGAGCTGATGAAGGGACTTGGACTGGAAATGGGCTGATGCAGGGACTAGAAGGGAATGGATGCTGGGTGAGACTGGAACTAGAAGGGAGCTGATGTTGGGGGAGGATTAGAATGGGATGGGGCTGGGAGAGTAAAATGGAGATGGGAAAAATATTTTGTGTAGGAGGGATGAAAAATCTACAATTGGCCAGGTATTGGGAGAGTAATTGGGGATTGAGGATGGAGGGGTAAAATTTGTGTGGATGAAATAGGAATGAGGAAAGAGCAAAAGGAGAAAGATTAGTATGTTAAAGCAGATGTAGAGAGAGAGAGAGAATGGAAAAAAAACTAGAAGAGAGAAGAAAGGACAAATGGACAGCAGACGATGGAGAGTTAGCAGAAAACATGAAGAAACCAGAAGAAGGTGGCTGGACCAATTGCAACTGAAAAAAAAATGCACAAAAGGTAGAAAGATATCTCTTTATTTTGAATTTATTAACTGGAATATGTCAGCTCTGGGAAATGTGCATCATTAACATCTGCGCTTTGTTTGGTACAAGAGGAAATTCCTATTTGACGTTGCCACTTGTTCTCTTTCCCCAGTATTCTCTGAAATGTATTGGTTTAATATTTGCAGTGTTGCCTTTTGATAGGTAGGGTATGGTGCTTTGTGAGTCCTGGTAATGCTGTCAGGATACGGCGGGTTTGCTATGGGTTCTAAATGGGCAGCGTTTGTAGTAGTTCCTAATGTGCCTGGCGGTTGGCACTGGATTATAGTAATGTAGAAATCTTTTAGTCTTTCTTTATCCATACACTCATTAAGAGACATGTTTACTAAAAGTTAGTGTATGGTAACATTATGCAAATATTTATGCAAATAAGACCACTTATGCAAATGACATGCTGGCACTTTGAGGAAATTCTTTGGTTTTGTGCGGCAGTTTGGGCACTCGGGCTCAAAAAGGTTAGCCATCACTGACATAGGGTGTGATTTTTTCACTGCAACAGGCACGTCAAGAGCTTGTTTGTCCTTGAACCACGATTTGTTTGTGCGTGTTAAATTTTGTTTTTGTCAGATAGTCAGAATGGTTCATGAAACACCACCCTCTCCCCAAGTGACCTGCCTGCAGCCAACTGTCTGGCTTCACATGCCCAATATTTATTCCTCATTCCTCAGCCTGGATAAGCCAAGAATATTTTTAGGATAATTTTATGCACTATTAAGAGCACTGACATACAGATTTCATAACAAAAGCGTTAATAAAAAAATAAATGCAAATGACTGCTTTTTGCTCTATTCTAAACTTTTAAGCTTAAGATACCCAGGTCGTACTAAAGTTATTGAAACTTGGGCAGAATAGTTGCAGGTCAGGTTATGATGACCTAAGATTTTTCCTACAATGGAATATAAATTTTATCCATCTATGGCCATCTTAGTTCTCTGACTGACCTGACAGCTAAGTTTCAACAAACAAATCATTTTCTGTGGGAGGGAAGCCACTGTACAGTACTTTAAGTACTTATTTTTTCAAAAATATCTTCAGAGATTTAACATTACACTCTACACAGCACCACCAACAGCATTCTGAAAGGAGTTCTTGGGTTGTTTTTTTTTTACTTGGAGCTTTCTTTAAAACAGCTTTAGGGCAGGTCAGCCCAGAGAGACCTGGGTTTAATTCCAGGTTCAGCCACTGTTGGGGCTGCTGTGGAGGCAATGCCCACAGCCCCTGAAAAAGGCAAGAGGGGGAGGTGCTGGAGAAGGGTACGTACTGTACAAGTCTGGTTCAGTTTATTAAACATTTTTCTGAACTTCTTTTTGAGGGCTTATATCAAAGTGGTTTACGAGAAAAAGATAAAACAGAAAGAGAGAGCAGGTGTAGCAAATACCGTTTCTATAAAGCTGTGCAGAAGTCCTCCACCCATGCTGCGATATCGCTTTTTAGTCGCTTAAAAAAGTTTGTTCAATGTAAACCGCCTTGATATCATGAAAGGCGGTATATAAGAAATGTTAAATAAATAAATAAATAAATAAATGATAGTGCAGCACCTCCCCCCATGAGCAGCATGCAGATGGAGGACTTCCATGTAGTTTCAGAGGAACATTGGCTGTAAGCAGGGCAGCAGTTTCTGAAGGATAGCAAAGAACAGCAACAATTAAAACAAAACAGGTCAGGCAGCCCCATTAATTCAAAAGGCCATCAGCATATTCTTTTACATACAAGGAGAGCAGGCACACATGTACAAAAAAAGTTTGGCATTTGAAAATATGATGTCCAATTCTGCATTTTTACAGGATTGAAAGGGTGGTGTTCAGATGATCATGATTGTGGAGTCTAATTATCAAGATTTCGGGGGAGGGGGCAGGCGTTCAGCTGATGTCGCCTTGGGCACCCAATAACTTGCACTGGCCCTGAGCCCAGCCCTGGTAATAAGCGGGGAGCAGAAGATTAAGAGCAGAGATGAAAATGTGCAGCAGGAAAAAGTCTCACCTACCCACTGCCATAAGCAATCTTCAGGAGAGCGCTGGCCTGCGCTGCCCGGGGAGGCGATCAAGTCTCACAGATCAGTGGGGCAGTGCGAGGCTCACGGAGGCCAGAGGAACAGTCCAGTTAGCTGTAGCTGGGACCCTCAAAATCATCAGGGTGTGTTAGCCTGCAGAGCAGCAGGAGAGCGGCAGCTCATATCAGTGGGGGAATTGTGGTCTTGGGCCAGTCATTTAACTCTTTACTGCCTCAGGTACAAGCTTACCGGCCTCCGGAGAGGGACATAAGTACTGCACCTGAACGTAGCTCACCTTGAACTACCACTGGAAAGGTGCGAGGTAAAAACTAATAAATAATAGAGCTAGGTAGGGATGCTGGGCTGGAGGTGCATGGCATTTATTCACTCATTCATTTTTGTGTAGGGTTTATTTAAAAATACTAAGCAGTTTTACATAGAAAATAAAACACACCACACACAACATTTAACACACAAAAAAATCTCATCCTGTTATATCACAAATTCAGTCTACCCTTCTTTAAAGCAACAATATATTTACATAACAACTCAAGTATCATCAGATTCTATAAACACAGCACTAACATTTTTCAAATCCTTCTTATGGCATATCGGCACCAGCAAAGAATTCCACAAATATGTTTATGTTTGCCTTTATTTAAATATACCACATTTATGTATACAACTAATGCGGCTTACAAAAATAAAATTATTTTCATGAAGTACAAAAGGAACTCCAATCTAACAAAATAAAGAGGAAATAGCTTGAGGGCAGAGGTAAGAAATGAGTGGTGGGGGGAGGGGGTAATAGACATGGGAAAAGGGTAGGGAGCACACTCTACTGGCAGCAACGCTGGAGTACTCAGGCCAAGAGCACTTCCAAAAGCAATTTTGAACAGGTGTGTTTTTAGGGCTTTTTTGAAGAGGTTAAAATTCTCTTCCAAACGTAAGGTAGCAGGGAAGGCTGTTCCAAAGTGAGGGAGCCATGGCGAAGAAAGCAGATTGCCATGTGGATTCTAGTCTCGCTTTAGGGGGGAGGAGGGATATATAACCGATTTCCCTAAAGTGAGTGGAGACTCCGAGCAGGTAGCCCAACAGAACAAGTCATCGACTTTCTAGCATTCCTCACTGAAGGGATTTGCAACAGCTCCCGGGGTCGTGATCATAAACTGTGACTAGCTTGTTGAAAACACAATGAGACTGTCAGACGAAGGAGGCATATCTAATTTAATCACTTTAATAACATTAATAATTTAAAATCTTGTTAAAGCAGCAATCGGCAACCAATGTAATAGCGTCTAGGTAGGGGTAATATGCAACCACCATGGAATCTTAAAAATAAGCCAAGCAGCAGAATTCTGCACCTACCAATATAAAGCATGCAACACCTTTTAGGTAAAGCAAAATATTGTTACAATAATCTATAGTGGATTGTGGGAAAAAGAGCGTGAACGATGGGGAAGATCTGGTGAGTGCGTCAAAGCCGTGTGAGATGGGAGTGGAAGGAGAGAGAGAGAGAAAGGATATGAAGGAACTGCAGAATGCAGAACTGACGCTGATAGGGAATAAATGGAGTAGGAGATGGAGGAAGAGAGCGCTAAGCGCTACAGGGAGTGATCAGGAAAGGCTCCGAGTAGGGGAAAGCGGGGTGGTGGAAAGGGACTGGGAACAGTGGTAGAAGTTCAAATCGAGGGCCCCGAGCAAAATATCAAAGACCCCCACCAAAGGGGCATCCACCTTAGACGAGATGAGAACGGTAATAAGAGCCCCCTCCTTTTCTGGGTCCTTCCCACGGCAAGTGCTGCTTGGATAAAATCTATGTCACTGGCTCGGGGGAAAGAGACTTGTTAGACTGGGAGAGAAACGGAGGGATATAAAGAAAGAAACTAGTGGGGATAGACTAGGGGTAACTGAAAAGGGGTGGTCACCCTCAAACAGTTGGGGCCCCCTAATCTACAAGAGCAGTACCGGTATGGATGGGCAGACTTGATAGGCCGCATGGTCTTTATCTGTTATTTTCTATATTTTCGTGGTGCTTCAAGTTGATATACTGCCTTGAGGTTTACCCAGAAGCAATTCACAGCAACTACAAACCACAATTTTTTTCCCTTTTTCTTTATTTCTTCTGTTTTAAGAGAGCTTCAGATTTTCCCTATGTTTCTCTCCCCGCCCCATTTACGTTTAGTAAGTGGTGCGCTTTCATTTCCTTTTGATATTTCTATTTGTATTCTTATGCATACATTTGCCTTTGTGAGCACTTTGTTCAAATCTAGTTTTCTTGATGGTGTTAACTTAAAATGCATAAGTAAAAAAAATTACTGATAAAATAATAAAAACAAAGAAATCACACCTGGTCATCCATAAAACTACAGAAAATAGTGAAAAATCCCCTTCATCAATCCTTAACCCATCCTACCTTCCATTAGAATGTTGTAGTGAGACACCAAAATGCTCCTCTATCTTTGATGAGGAAAATTTGACGTCCCAAATCTGAGTCATGTAATGGAAGATGGACCTGTGTATCTGTCAGTGGAAAGTAGGCATTCTCATCCTCTGTTTTGGAGAGATCTATGGGACCCTTTTACTAAAGAATGCTAGGGTATGGCAACTAACGCATATTTAATGTTAAAAATAACATGTGGTAGTTGCAACCGCTATGTGCTAACTGCCGGAGGCATGACCAGCATGTTCCTGGCAGTTACCATGGCAATATTTACTATTACCATGGATGATCTGAACACCACCAATTGAGGTGATGTTTAGGGTATTCATGCTACAAGGTGCAGATAGCACACAGTGTGTACCGATGTGCTACCTGAGCTCATTATGCCCAATATCCAGCCATAACCTGTCCCTTCACCACCCCAAAGCGTGACACGCTAATAAATAATGTAGAAATTAATACTCAAACTGGCCTGGCCCCATGCTATTCACCACAGGCTTCAGCATGTGCTTAATGCGTGACGAAACCCATGCTGACTGTGCAACACACTTTAGGAAAAGGACCCCTAAAAGCAGCAGCAGGGAGCTGCCTCTCTTCATGGTCAGCTAGACCTTTCAACAGAGAGTAGGGGTCTCCCAGATTGGCAAAACCCAACCAGTAGAGAGGGGCTAAGAGGAAACAAAAAAAAGAGTCTGCCATTGGGTCTTTCAGCTGTGGGTAGCTATTGAAAATGTCTAGTTTGCTAGAACCCAGGAAGGTGGTATTGAGAGTGCTGCTCTGATCATGTGTATGCCAGTGCAAGAGAAAGCCAAACCAATTCAACATCCACTAGAGAAAACTCATTCTTAATTTCCAACTTAATGCACATAAGTGAACAAAGAATTTACTGTAGACGATTGAAACGAACAGTGCTGCGCCGATTCTAGTGCTTCAGTTATACAATTGCTGACTGGGTGGATTATTGAATTGAGTGACCGACTATTTTATTTATTTATTTATTTATTTAACATCTTTTATAAACCATTTTTCTACCAGTCAAAATGGTTTACAACGATTTCAAGGTGTGCAAAAACAAATGTGCGGGTATAGCAAGTGTGCAGGAAGGTGATTTACATTGAACAAAATGAACAATAATTCATAGCATAATATAATAAGGGGGTGCCATAATGGCAACAGGGTACATGGGGTAGAAATTTAACATATATACTGAGTACCAGGTATGTAGTAGGGATAGATTAATAATGTGGGGGGGGGGGGGGAGGGGGGCCTGATGATTTATTTTTGAGCGAACAGATGTGCTTGAGCGGTTGGATAGTAGTTAAAGGTTTACATTCTTGTATGCCAAAGGGGAGTTGAGAGGTTTCTACAGACAAGTGCTTGTTCAGAAACTATGAGGATCATCTCCATAGTATTCTAAGAAAAGATGAGTTTTTAGCATTTTCCAGAAGTCTCCTATGTAATCAATGGCTTTCAAGCTGGCAGTTAAAGAATTCCAGGTAGATGGGGCATACAGAGAGGAAGCCCTGCTGCAAGTGTATTGCTTGCTTTTGAGCTTTTTGGCTGGTATTTCAAGTGTGCTGAGTGCATTTTGTCTTCTGAACCTATCGTCATTGGGTTTCCGTAGCAGGGCTTGTAAGTGTTCAGATGATAGGTTGTATATGGCCTTATGGGTGTTGAGGATGACCTTGTATTTTATTATGGATAGGGGTGATGTGGGTCTTGTATGGTGCTCATTGTAGCAGTCTTGCTGCTGTATTCTGTGCCAGCTATAAAGGAAAATTAGTGCTAGCTTTGGTAACTCCTGGTAAATTGAGTTGCAGTAGTCTAGGATGATCATTATCATTGCCTGGCATACTGTTCTGAAGTAATCAGAATTGAGGAGAGGATGGAAGTTCCTTAGAGTTTTTATTTTATAGTATACGGCTTTGGTGACATTTTTGATTTGAATTTGTAGGTTTAGGCCTTGATCGATAAGGACCCCCAGGTATCTCACTTTGACTTTCAGTTCTGTGTTGCCTATTTTGATGTGTGTTGGTGAAATGAAGTTTGTATCTCTTGTTACATATAGTATTTCAGTTTTGTCATGGTTAATGTTGATTGTTGTTGCAGAGCCATTTGATCATCTCAGTGAAGCATTGAGTTATCTTGATGTAGTCTGGAGTGAAAGTAGTGAACAGCGTGAAGATCATATGTCATCTGCATAGAGTAGGTAATTAATGTTGAAACTGTGGATAATTTCACATAGTGGTTGAATGTATATGTTGAATAATATGACAGCAAGGGATAAGCCTTATGGGACCCCTTGAAAAAGGGTGTAGGGGAGGGATGTTTTAGGTCCTATTTTCACTTGTTGGCTGCAGTTTGAGAAATAGGAGGGAAACCATTTGAGCGTCATACCAGTTAGACCAATGTCATGAAGTCTATCGAGGAACTGTTGGTGGGATAGAGAGACAAAAGCAGCGGATATATCCAGAAATAATAGTATGAATTCATGGGTGACATATTCAGTACCAGCTATGAGGGCATCAAATAAAGATGTTAGGAGTGTTTCTACACCGTGGTTTGATCAGAAACCAGGCTGATGTTGATCAAGTGGTGCATGGTTGGTTAGATGATCTTGTAGCTATATTTGAATGACCTTTTCTAAGATTTTTACTATGAAAGCAAGGCTAGCATTAGGTCTCTATAAGGTTGGTGTATTGGGGTCAGAGTTAGCTTTTTAACTATTGGTTGAATTGATGATAGTTTTACGGAAGGGGTAAATAACACTGAGAAAGGGATCCATTGAATATTATTGAGATAAAAGTTAGGAGATGAACTCTTGTTATTTTTAACCATGACACAGGGCATGGGTCCAAAGGAGATGTGGTAGTATTTAGGTTGGAGATTATGTTGTCAAGCTGTTCTGGATAGATGAAGTCAAAGGTAGCCCATCGGTGAGGGGTTGGGTTCCGCTGGTTTTGAAGGTTGTGATTTGGGATGGTTAGTTTTGTGTTCTTGATTGAGTTCTGTTTATTTTGTGGAAAGTCAGACATGTTTTCAGGGTTGAGGGTATTTCAAGGGGTGATTGATAGGGACTACTTGTCAATGATTTTGCTATATCGAATAGCTCACTAGGTTTATTGATGGACTTCATGATTAGGTTCATGAGATGTTCCTGTTTGGCTACGATTGCAGAGTCACAGTATCTTCCTTGTTTGTCCGGGTATTTACTTAGAAGTTGCGAGTTAGAAATTGGTTGAGGGGAGGAGACAAAGGGTATAGTTATATGGAGCTCACTCTGAGGAGAGGGAGGTTACCAGTGGTGTGCCGCAGGGATCTGTCCTTGATCTGATTCTTTTTAGCATCTTTGTTAATGATACTGTGGAAGGTCTGTCAGGTAAGGAATGCCTCTTTGCGGATGATACCAAATTCTGCAATAGAGTAGACATCCAGTAAAGAGTAGATAACATGAGGAAGGATCTAGCTAAGCTGAAGAATGGTCTAGAATAAGGCAGCTGAGATGTAACGCTAAAAAATGCAGGGTCATGCATTTGGGCTGCAAAAATCCAAAGGAGCGGTACAATGTGGGGAGGGGGGAGTACATCTGTCCACAAAAGAAGAGTGAGATCTGGGCGTGATTGTGTCTGACGATCTGGAAGTAGCTAAACAGGTAGAAAAGGCAATGGCGAAAGGAGGATGCTTGGGTGCATAGGGAGAGGAATGGCCAGCAGAAAAAAAAGAAGGTGATAGTGCCTCTGTATAGGTCTTTGGTGTGACCTCATTTGGACTATTGTATAAAAAGGTTGGAGTCAGTGCAGAGGGTGGCTACTAAAATGGTTAGTGGTCTTCGTTATAAAGCATATGAGGACAGACTTAACTATCTTAATATGTATAATTTAGAGGAAAGGCAGAATAGAGGAGATATGATACAGATGTTTTAATATCTCCATGGCATAAATGCACAGGAGGAGAGCCTCTTTCAATTAAAAGCAAGCTCTGCTACGAGGGGGATGTAGGATGAGATTGAAAGGGGATAGGCTCAGGAGTAATATACAGAAATATTTTTTTTTATGGAAAGAGTGGTAGATGCGTGGAATAGTCTCCCAGTAGAGGTGATAGAGATGAAGACAGTATCTGAATTCAAAAAAGCATGAAACACAGAGGATCTCAAAAGGAAAAAAAGGGGACTATTGTAGTGGTCGATATGGAAGGACAGACTAAATAGGCCATGTGGTCTTTTTCTGCAGTCATGTTTCTTTGTTTCTATAAAGGCATAACTGATTTTTCTAATGAGGCCCCTACACGAAAAGTCGTAAGAGAAGCTGTGATGTCAGATTATGAAAAATGCTTTTGCAGGAAATCTTCTTTCACATATCTTCGGCCAAGCTGACCTAAGGGGATGCAGAGCTTCCCCAGTTAGTGGGTTCCAGGGTATTTGATTAGATCCAGGACAAGAGTAACGAGAAGTGGATAGCAAATCACCATTTTCCTGGGAGTCAAGGCAGAAGTGTGCTCATCAGCTTGCAACTCTGCTACCACGCTGTCACATCATGAAACAGAATTTGACAATGATGGTGAGACTGCAGCACTCAGTCTTTTTTAGGGCCAGCACTTGTGGTAGAGAATCAGCTCCAAAGACTGATAGTCTGTTCCATATCTACAAAGAGACCAGGGATGCAATATCCTCTGCATCCAGGAAACACATCAGTAGCAACAGACCTGCAAACCCATGCATGAAGCAGGCAATAGAATGCCCACATGAGAATACATGGCAGTGCAATCTCACGCAGCAGCCATGGAGGTGAAACTGCGCTGACCATCATCGACGATGTAGAAATCCTGATGGTAGACATTGGCGATGCTTCTGTCACATCAGTCAACAAGCCACCAGCTCAAATATTCTTCCACTGAACCACAAAAGAACCAGTGGGGCACAAGCCCTTCAACATTTCGTTCCACTGCCTTGGAACTTTGTTATTGTGCAGCTGAATGTGTATGCCTGATCTGGAGAAGATCACAGTCGAGCAAGATCATGCATAATAATTATTGTTGATATATAAGTGGCTGCCTAAAAACTATGCCAATCAACATAGATATATTGGCTGAAATTGCCCCACCAGCTATCAAACTGTTGCTTGCCAAATCAAACATACATACAAGTTGAGGATAATCAACATCCTCCAACAAGAAATTTAAGACTGGTCTGAAAACCTGTTTTTTCACACAGGCTTTCCAGTAATCGTTTGTTCTTCCCTATAGGTCTGCTTCTTTTTTTCATCCCTCTCTCTTGTTTGCCTGTTGCCATTGTCTCTTTCTTGACAATTGCTGTGCTACTATACCCCACTCCCCTTTATCTCTTGAATTGTCCTTGTCCTCTGTTCATGGAACTTTTTTGTTGATTTTAGTTATTGTCTTCCCTTAATTCTTACAGCTTTGTAAACTGCTATGATGTGCCTACCATTTATTTATTTATTTTATTAACCTTTCTTATACACTGCCTTTCGGTTTTATCAAGGCGGTTTACATTGAACGCAACAACAAATTTACATAGAACGGCTAACTATATAATTGTATATATCATAATTTAACTGTATAACTCTTCAGTAACAACTATTTACAATAGCAACTATTTACAATATAGTAGGCCTCTGTTTAATTATCATATGATAATGTGTGCGGGGTGATTGTCAGATGTTTTTGTGAACTGTCTGTGTATCTGGTGTTGTGTTGAAATATTCTGTGAACAGGTATGTTTTTAGTTGTTTTCGTTAGTCAGTGGTGTCCGTAGTTGCTCTTAATTGGTGTGGGAGAGTTCCAGAGTGACAGGCTGTAGTAGTCAAATGCTCTTTGGAGTATTTGGGATGAGCTAGTCCTGATTGTTGTCGTCGAGAGTGTTCTGATGTTGCTTCCTCCTTGATCAAGTATCTGGCACCCTCTGAATTAGCTCTTTTAGGTATGCAGCAGACCGATTGTGCCAGGTCTTGAATATCATTATTGATTTGTATTTTATTCGGGATCATATGGGGAGCCACTGAAAGGATTTTAAGATTGGTGTGATGTGTTCTTGCCTTTTTGATCCAGTGTTTAGACCAGCTGCAGTGTTTTGCGCAATTTGTAAAGTTTGAGTTGTGCATTTGGGTAGACCTTGAAATATCAGATTGCAGTAATCTAGGTGTGGCGTAATTATTGCTTGACATACGGTATGGAAGTGGTTATGTTCAAGTAGAGGTTGTAGGTTTTGTAGGGTTCTCATTTTATAGTAGGCTGTAGCTATAATCTTCTTAATGTGGGATTGAAGATTAAGTCTTTGGTCAATTGTTACCCCTAGATATTTCACTTCCTTCTTCACGGGTATCAGTTGATTTCCAATTAGTAGACTGTCTGGTGGAATGAAGACGGTGTCTCTTGTATTAGTGAGAATATCAGATTTGTTGTAGTTGACTGTAAAAATTTGATATACCACTAAACCTCTCAAACAAACACATAAATAAATAAATATGGGTATTTTCATCCACCAAAACAATTGAAGCCATGCAGGAGGGTTGCTTAGATTACTTGTGACCACTTGAACAATTAGCTGAAGCGGCCTACCTAGAAATGAGTGTTAAAGGATGACAGTGCGACAATGGGAACAGACATTGCACAGAGGCTCCCTCCTGGTACCGACTCAGCAATTACAATATGGAGTTTGTTGAACCATCTTCGTGACCGAGGCCCGATCTCCATGACCGACTCCCCAACGTGCTCCACCGACAAGATGGCAAGCCAGCCAAGGAACAGCCACAAGACTACATCCAAGTGAGTAGCAGCCTCCATTAATCACAAGATTACCTAACACAGTAAAAACCTGCTCTAGAGGCGGAACACTTGTAGAACACTCTCCAAGGTATCTTTAGAGCAGTTTCAGGCTAGGACGTCAACTACCAGGCCCTCAGCGGACCATAAACCGACACTCGCAGACTTCAATCGACCACCAGAGGCTGCCTGTAGACTCATTTACTAGAAACATTAGTTTTGACACTGCATTGTAACTACTAGCCAATGTACCTAGAATTAACTGCCAGGATAGCTCTTCTTAAACTGCCTGCAGAATTACTCGCTAGAAGTGCTACTTTGATGCTCTCCAGATTACTAGCTAGAAGTTGTAGCTCTGACTTTTGTTGTCTTGTTTACTAGCCAGAAAGTCTTCACTGACTCTGCATTAGATCTACTGCTAGAAGTGCAACTCTGATCCACCGAGTCGACTCTGCCTTAGAGCTACCGCTAGAAGCACTATTTTTGATCCTGCCAAGATTTACTAGATGATTACGTGATTCTTGTTCTCGCCTTAGAAGTTCTGTCAGAAGCGCTACCCATGTAAGTTCTAGAAGCGGACACACTGTCTCACACAGCTGACCCACAATCATAACTCACCTAGGGCACGAAGTAACTCATTCATTCAAAATGGCACCCTCTCCCATAGCCCTAGTCAGTTGTTACCTCCTTGCCAGCCTAATTCACAGTGCCATCTCCCTCACCACCACTCACAAACCCATACCAGTCTTACGGAGTTCCGGGAGGAGATAGTTGGGTACTTCCCGCCAAGCAGCAGCGGAAACCAAAGTCCACCTGCACCCTCACTTACTCTACGTTTCACTCCAGCACACCAAAAAATCCCAGCAGGAGAAATGCCCTCATCCTAGCAACCTGAAATGCGCCCTTATAAACGCCTGTTCAGTGCGGAAGAAATGGCCTGTCATCGCTGACCTGATAACCTGCCACAACCTAGACATCTTACTGGTCACCGAGACATGGCTGACCAACGCCGAAACGGTCATTATGAACCAACTTATCCCACCCAACTTCTCAATACACACCTGCCACAGAGATGACCGGAGGGGTGGAGGTGCATTCGCCCTTACAAGAACGGAGCTTCAATTTCAGCAGACCTCCGCCAGCAGCACCACACACCTCGACACCATTTCTATAACTAACAAGCACAACTCCATCTACAGGTCTCCATCTACCTCTCCAGATGACCTCTCAACTATAATAGACCTGGCCTGCAACTCTATGAACCCGCACACACCAAACTGGATCATGGGAGACTTCAATCTTCCTGCCCTCCCAGAGGCCCACTCCAGTGCCTTCCTTGATGCTCTTGATGAGCTGGGCTACGATCAAGTAGTCAATGCGCCCACTCACTCAAAGGGTAACAAACTGGACCTAATCTTCGTCATTAGGAAGTTTGTTATGATTTGTGAATGTATTCAGTTGGCGCCTATGGGAGCAGGTTCTTTTGTGAGGGTTCGGACTATATTGAATAGCTCCCTGGTTTTGTTTGTAGATTTCAGAATGAGGTTAGTGTGGTATTCTTGCTTGTTTACGGTTGATTAGTTCATTTTATTCATGATGTTTTGTTCTGTACTGCTATAAGGTGCCTTGGGTCTTGTTCTGTCTCCATCTTCTCTTGATTTCCCTTAGGATTCTCTTTGCTTCTCTTATTTCATTAGATTCCAAGGATGCTGATTTTGTTCTTCTTCCTTGTGTTATGGTAATCATTTTGTCTGTGCCTTTGCAGCTGTGGCAATTGAAATTTGGAACACCACTATCATGTTGTCAAGGGTGGGCTATCTTGGTTTAAGTGAGGAAGGGTTTCTTGCAGGAACTGATTCTTATTGAAGCTCTTGAATCTTCTGCATGGGCGGTGTTCTTGCTCCTGTGTGGCTGGGCTAGAAATGTGCATGTTGAAATTTATAATGTGATGGTCAGACCAGGGTATCGAGGTGATTGAGGGTAGCATTATGGCGTTATCTTCACCTCTAAAATGCTACTAGAACTTGAGGTCAGCGTTCAAGCCCTGTTGATGTGTGGGTGCTGTTAGAAGTTGTGCAGATTGTGGTGAAGTCCAGAGCTCTCAGGAAAGGGTTGGCCTCCATACTGGATATAGAGTTGTGATTAAAGTCTCCAAGGACTAGCAATGGCTTATGGGGGGAATTAAATGCACACACTGACTCAA
Organism: Ichthyophis bannanicus; assembly: GCA_033557465.1. Taxonomy (NCBI): domain Eukaryota; kingdom Metazoa; phylum Chordata; class Amphibia; order Gymnophiona; family Ichthyophiidae; genus Ichthyophis; species Ichthyophis bannanicus. The sequence continues at coordinate 97,891,416 of CM066035.1, forward strand.
GTGTTGTGCAGAACTCGTCCACCTTGGCATTTGGAGCTCTACAGGTGAATATAGTTGTGTGTTCATTCTCAGTGATGATTATGTTGCTATGCCGTGTGCTGGCAGCTAAGGAGGTTTTAAACCTGAGATGGTTCCTTGCCAGTATAAGTACACCACCACCCCCTTGTGGGTTCGTGGGCAGTTGAATGCAGTGGGTGTGGGCAGTGTGACCTGATTCAGGATGATTAATCTGTGCCTGTAAGCCAGGTCTCAGTAATGCACATGATGTCAATCTGTTGGGCTTGTAGGTAGTCAACTATAGTGTTTTAGTACGAGTAATCTGTGAACTATCATTAAAATCATCTGTAGTACAAGAACATTGGAGAATGGTCAATGTAATGCCAATTTTTAAAAAGGGTTCCGGGGGTGATCCGGGAAACTACAGTCTGGTGAGCCTGACATCAGTACAGGGCAAAATGGTAGAAACCATTATAAAGAATAAAATTACTGAACATGTAGATAGTCATGGTTTAACAGGAGAAAACCAACATGGATTCAGCCAAGGAAAGTCTTGTCTTACTAATCTGTTATCATTTTTTGAAGGTGTGAATAAACAGGTAGACAAAGTTGAGCTGGTTGACATAGTGTATCTGGATTTTCAGAAAGCCTTTGACAAGGTCCCTCATGATAGATTCTTGGCAAAATTAAAAAGTTATGGAATAGGAGGCAGTGTAGTATTGTGAATCAGGATCTGGTTAAAAGATAGAAAGCAGAGATTAGGGCTAAATGGCCAATTTTTTCAATGCAGAAAGGTGAATAACGGAGTACCCCAAGGATCTGTGCTGGGCCCGCTGCTTTTGAACACATTCATAAATGACCTGGAAATAATGAGTGAGGTGATCAAATTTGCAGAAGTCACAAAATTATTCAAAGTTGTTAAAACGCAAGTGGACTGTGAAAAATTGGAAGACTGAATATCCAATGGCTGATTAAATTTAATGCGTACAAGTGCAAAGTTATGCACCTAAGAAAGAACAACCCAAATTATGGTTACACAATGCAAGGTATCACCTTAGAAACCACCACCCAGGAGAAGATTTAGGCATCATCGTGGCTAGTACATTGAAACCCTCTGTCTAGTGTGCAGTGGCCACCAAGAAAGCAAATAGAATGCTAGAAATCATAAGGAAAGAAATGGAGAAAAAAACCAAGGATATTATAATGCCCCTGTGTCGTTCCATGGTGTAACCGCACCTCGAATATTGTGTGCAATTCTGGTTGCCTTATCTTAAAGAGGATACAGCTGAATTAGAAAAGGTACAAAGAAGAGCAACAAAAATAGTAAAGGGACTGGAAGGGTATACCTATGAGGAGAGGCTTAAAAGATTGAGGATCTTCTACTGGGAAAAAAGACGGCTGAGGGTGGATATGATAGAGGTCTATAAATTAATGAATGGAATGGAACGGGTAAATGTAGATTAGTCTTTCAACTTTTTGATGGCACAAACAAACAGAGGATACAAATGAAGCTACAATGCAACCCACTTAAGACTAATAAGAGAACATTTTTTTTTTTGTTCAATGTGTAATGCAAGTCCTTACCAGAGGATGTAGTAAAAGCTGTTAATATAGCTGGGTTTTAAAAAGGTTTGGACAAGTTCTTGGAGGAAAGGTCCATAAACCATTATTAAAAAGGACCTAGGAAATCCACTGCTTATCCCGGGACAAGCATTGTGGAACCTGTGCGCCTCTTTGGGAACCTGCCAAGTACTTGTGACCTGGATGGGCCACTGTTGGAAACAGGATACTGGGCTTGATGGACCTTAATCTGACCCAATAAGGCATTTCTTATGTTCTTATCTGAATTCAAGAAAGTATGGGACAAGCACGAAGGATCTTTGAGGGAAAGGAAGCGATTGTAAAACTAAGCAGGTGTCACAGATGTGCAGACTGTTAAGCCATATGGTCTTTTATCTGCCATTGTGGGCAGTTTTAAGTTGTCTGGTTAGAGATTTCCTCTCACCTGATCACAGCCAATGACAAGGTGAAAGCAGAAACATAGTTTTAAATAAAATAAAATAATTTCTATACTGCCTTTCTACTATTCAAAGTGGTTTACAAGTAACGTAATAGCTTAACGGGGCATAATGTTAAACTCTCGCTTGTTCAGTGAGAAACCTGACTTGGATTACAGAAAAAGGTTTGTGCCTGTTATAAGATCAGCTTCAAAGTGAAAGTGAGATTCAAACAAAGGCAGGAGGGGGAAAACTTAAGGAATCCTGCCACTTACAAGGACTCTTGCCCTTCCAGCCTGTTATTATAGCCCCCAATCTGTTTATTGAATTTTGCAAGGGAAATATAATGCAACTCAAACTGCTTATCAAATTTTCATGAGGACTGTGTTTCATCTATCAGTCTGGGGGAGCGGGAACATAGTAATGATCTCATTTCAAAAAGAGGTGAGTCATTACCAAGGTCAAACACGCACAGCAAAAGTTAAGGGTTGTTTCTCGTCTGCCTAAAGAAATCAGGCTCTTAAGAACCACATGCTTGCCTTTTCAAATAATTCTTTGCTTGTCAAAGGCACAGGGGCATATTTTAGATACTATGTGGTACAGATCATCAACTACTAGTATGCAAACTCAAGCTAAAGCTGAAAAAGAGCAAACCACTCATGAATGCAGCAAAATATGACCTTGAGAATATACCACTGGAATTTAAAGACTGCCTGCAAAATCGATTTGCTGCTTTAGATACAAATGATAGAGTTCCAGATGAGTTATGGAATGACATCAAGAAGGTTGTGTTGGAAGAAAGCGAGACGTCTCTACAAAAGGTAAAAAAGAAAAAACGGCCAAAATGGATGATGGAAGAAACTCTGAAAATTGCCCAGAAACGCAGAGAAGCTAAAGCCAGAGGAGAAAGAAAGACAATCACAGAACTCAGAGATTTCCAACGTGCAGCAAGACAGGACAAGGAAAAGTACTACAATGACGCATGCAAGGAAATAGAAGCAGAAACTATTAGAGGAAGAACAAGATCAGCTTTCCTAAAGCTACGAGAGTTAAAGAAAAAGTTCCAGCTTCAAATTGGAATGTTACAAGATGCTCAAGGTTCTATGTTGAATGATGCTGAGAAGATCAAGAAAAGGTGGAAGGAATATAGAGAGTTTTTATATGATAAAGATCAAGTGGACCAACAGCCGTTTCAACCTGTACCTTATGATCTGGAACCATTGGTGATGAAAGAAGAAGTTGAAGCAGCATTGAAAGCCTTATCAAAGAACAAAGCACCAGGCATTGATAGCATTCCCATAGAAGTATTGCAGCAATCTGATGCAGCTGTTACCGTACTTACACGGCTCTGCCAAGAAATATGGAAGACAACATCATGGCCAACTGACTGGAAAAGATCTGTGTTTATACCAATACTAAAGAAAGGTGATCCAACTGACTGTGGAAATTATCGCACAATCGCTCTGATCCCACATGCCAGCAAGATTCTACTGAAGATTATTCAAAAGAGACTACAACTATACCTAGAACAAGAACTACCTGAAGTGCAAGCAGGGTTCAGGAAAGGGCGAGGAACGAGAGACATCATTGCGGATGTGAGATGGATCCTTGAAAAGACTAAAGAATACCAAAAGGATATCTATTTGTGCTTTATCGACTATAGCAAAGCTTTTGACTGTGTAAACCATGAGAAACTCTGGGCCACATTAAGAAGCATGGGTATACCAGAACACCTGATCGTTCTCTTGCACAATCTGTACATTGATCAAGAAGCAACAGTTCGAACGGAACAAGGAGTAACAGAATGGTTTAAAATAAGCAAAGGTGTAAGACAAGGCTGCATACTTTCCCCCTACCTGTTTAATTTATATGCAGATAACAAATCACTTCTGTTGGTCGATGTTTCACAGAGTATATGTCAATGACTTATGTAAAGGCTCTGTATTACAACTAGAAAGTAAAATTCGTTCAAATATAGACTGTAGAAACTTTTAGAAAAAAGCACAAACCCAACCAAATATTTAATTGGGAGCTAACGTGGTCTCAGTATTCATGGACAAGAATAAGAAACTTCTAATTCTATGTCCCAGCTTTCACATCAATGACCACAATGTTGTAGCTACCACTTTTTTATGTATATCTTAAAAGGCTTTTCATCAGAAAAAGAGATAATCAAAAATATGCTTAGCTTTTAAGCCATTGAGCTTAAACTTCGATCAGCTTCCAATGATGTTGTATTTCATTCCCGACGGACAGGAAGCTCTGATAATCAATTCCCTTCACCCCTCCCCCACTCTCTCTCTCTCTCTCTCTCCCTTGCCATGAGGCTCTGAAACACATGTTCTGGCCTATCTCTCCCTCACACTTCACACATGTACATGCACACACAGAATCATTGATGCACACTGAAACAGCTCTGTAACAATCACTATATACCTCTGTTCAATACCTATGTATTAAGCCTATTTCTACATAAAAACCTTTCTCCAAGCCACACCCGTTTGCTTGTTTTGTTGCAAACCCTACTGCCTCTGAAATTGCAGACACTGCGAAGTTGGAATCGGCCGCTGCTTATATGGCGGATGCTTTTTATGATTTGCTGCGGATTGCGGCTAAAACTATGGCCTCCCTAGTAGCGGCTAGGTGTTTTCTCTGGTTGCGTAACTGGTCTGCAGATGTTCTTTCGAAATTGCGGCTCAGTAAAATGCCCTATAAGGGGAAATTACTTTTCGGAGAGGCCTTAGAAAAGATTGTGAAAGATTTAGGCGACTCCAAAGGCGGCTGTTTGCCTGAGGATAAACCTAAGCCGGCGCGGACCGTTGCTGGATTCCGGGTTCTGGTCGGGACTCCTGTAGATTTCGCGGAGCGCGCTTTACTCCCTATTCCAGAGGCCGTTCCAGCTTTCGTGGGCAGTCCTTTCGTGGAGCCAGAGGTTTTGGCAGGTCCTACTTTAGTGCGTCCCAGCCCTCCGTTAAAAAGCCGCAATGAACGTCTGCTGGTCCAGCCGTTGGTTCCTGTAGGGGGACGACTACAGAATTTTTTGACGGCCTGGACCGACATCACTTCCGACAAATGGGTGTTGGAGATCATTCAGAAGGGCTATGCTCTCGATTTCGCCTGCCCTTTATCGCCCGCATTTGTAATGTCTCCCTGTGCTCCCGGTCTGAAAAAAGAGGCCATTGTGGACACGCTCTATCGTCTCTTGCAGCTGAGAGCAATAGTTCCCGTACCTTTCGACCAATACGGCTGCGGTCGATACTCGATTTACCTTGTGGTCCCCAAAAAGGAAGGTTCTTTTCGTCCCGTGCTGGATCTCAAAGGCGTAAACCGTACTTTGCGGGTGCCGCACTTTCGCATGGAAACGCTTCGTACCGTGCTTCGGGCGGTACGGCCGGGAGAGTTTCTCTCGTCAATAGATCTCACGGAGGCCTATCTTCATATTCCCATCAGACCCTCGCATCAACGCTTTTTACGTTTTGCCCTTCCAATGGGACCTTCACGAAGCTGATGTTGGTGGTTGCAGCGGCGCTTCGAAAAGAAGGTATCCGAGTACATCCTTATCTCGACGATTGGTTGATCAGAGCCGATTCGCGTTTGGCTTCGATAGCGGCGACAGCTCGGGTTGTTCAGCTTCTCGAGCAACTCGGTTGGGTGATCAATCAAGCCAAGAGTCGCTTGCAGCCGTCGCAGCAACTGACTTATCTCGGAGCACTCTTCGACACCGAGCGGGGGAGAGTCTTTTTGCCCGAAGTGCGGGTAGAAAAGCTGGTACAGCAGGTACAAGCGTTTCTACGACTAACAACTCCGTCGGCGTGGACATATTTACAGCTCTTGGGGTCCATGGCGGCGGCGCTCGATCTGGTCCCGTGGTCCAAAGCTCACATGCGGCCATTGCAACAGGCGTTGCTTTCCCGCTGGTCACCACAGCTTCACCCTCTATCGCAGCGTCTGCCCTGTCCACTTCTCTTGCGTCGCAGTCTGGAGTGGTGGTTAGTTCGAGATCATCTGATGGTAGGCGTTCCCTTACAGGAGCCCTCATGGGTGTTGGTCACCACGGATGCCAGTCTCTCGGGCTGGGGAGCTCATTGTCAGACCCACATTGCTCAAGATTCTTTCTCTTCTCTCCGAATGTCAGGATATGATGGTTTGGGCAGAAGCCAATCTTCTGGCGATCTCAGCAGCACATGTAGCTGGCAAGGAGAATGTGCAGGCAGATTATCTCAGCCGCAATGTTCTCGATCCCGGGGAATGGGAGTTGAACGCGGCGGTTTTTCACGAACTGACGTTGCGTTGGGGTCAGCCGATAATGGATCTTATGGCGACGTGCAGCAATGCCAAAGCCAACCGTTTCTTCAGCAGGCGCAGAGAACACATGTCAGAAGGACTCGATGCTCTCGTTCAGCCCTGGCCACGGGACTCTCTCTTGTACGTTTTTCTTCCTTGGCCGATGCTGAGTCGAGTTATCCAGCGCATAGCGCAACACCGGGGAATGGTGATTCTCATAGCCCCGGATTGGCCTCGTCGGCCTTGGTATGCCGATCTAGTTCGACTCTTAGTAGCTCGACCGTGGCCTCTTCCAGTCTGCATCAATCTGTTGCATCAGGGTCCGATTCTCATGCCACGAGTGGATCGCTTCTTACTTACGGCTTGGCTCTTGAAAGGGCTCGCTTAAAACGCAAAGGGTATGCGAGTTCTGTTGTGGCCACCTTACTTCAGTCTAAGAGGCCAGTGACTTCTCTGGCATATGTGCGGGTATGGCGTCTTTTCGAAAATTGGTGTGGTCAGCGCAATGTTCCTCCTATGTCTCCTACCTTACCTCAGCTGCTACTCTTTCTACAGCATGGCTTGGACAAGGGGTTGGCTCTTAGTACTCTTAAGGTTCAGATAGCCGCGCTTGCTTGTTTTCGAGGATCAGTGCAACGTCGCCGTCTTTCGGCGCATCCGGATATACATCGCTTTTTACGTGCAGCAAAGATTACACAGGTACACTAAAAAATTTTTTTTTTAAACTGCCTCTAATGTTTCGATTGATTTTTACGTTTTTTGGTGCGCTGAATCCAAATCTGGTAACCAATTTGCTCCATCACGTACAGATTTTTTGCTACATTGGGTTAGCAGTTTGAGGTGAACGTTTCAGATTGAGTGCGATCGAGATAAAAGTTTCTTGGATGAATTCTTTATACTAATTGTTTAGTAGTTATTCAAATAAGAATAAAGAAAATTGTAACAAGGCAGCACATAAGAATAGAGTAATGTCAACAAAACACACTGTGATGGTAGCAAAATTGTCTGCACTTAAAACAGCGACATACATGTGCACAAACATTGAGCATATAAGAGCGAGGTTAGACACAAAGCAAAGCAAAGAAATGTGCAAAAAATGTTGTACAGGTATGTATGTAAGAATAGAAAACGCAAACCGCACCATTGCAATACATGAAGACAAACACCCGATGGTGTGAAAATAAAATTCTAATAAATGAGATCCGACACTGTGGTAATAACTAGCAAATTTTTATTTCAAAGTTTAGTAAAAACACGATATTTGTCAACACAGTTTAGATTTTAAAGTCATTCTTGGGTCAATCAATCTCCTGGTGGGCCCGTTTTTTCTTCCCCCGAATGCTTCTCTTGGTGCGCTGCTTGGCTTATTTTTCATCTGGGGTTTCCCGCAGCAGCAACCAGCAGAAATCAGCCATCATAGTGGTGTTCCATCTTCCTTGGTACCTTCTCTCTGCGTCCTTGATGTCCTGGTGAAACCTTTCACCTTGTTCTTCACTGTACGCCCCCAAGTTTTCGGGAAAGTAGTTCACATGGGAGTGCAAGAAATGGACTTTCAGGCTCATGTTACAGCCTTGTTCTTTGAAGGCATTGAGCATCCTGGCAACAATATCCTTATAGTTCTCATCCCGCCTGTTCCCCAAGAATTTGAGAACAACATCCTTGAAGGAATCCCAGGCTTCTTTTTCCTTCTCAGACATCGTTTCAGCGAATGCTCCATCTGAAATGAGTTTCCTTATATCAGGGCCAACAAACACTCCTTCCTTTAGCTTTGCTTCAGAAAGACGGGGGAACTTTGAGCAAAGGTACTGAAAGCACTCACCATCTTTTGGAAGGGACTTGATGAATTGCTTAATGAGACCCAACTTAATGTGGAGAGGTGGTAATAGAATTTTATCACGAGGTACCAAGCTCTCATGAAGAACATTTTTCTCACCGGGTCTCAAATACTCCTGAATTGGCCAGTCTTTTTTCCCCCAGTGTAGGTCGCAAGCCCGGCTATCCCACAAGCAAAGGAAGCAGGGATATTTGGTGAAACCGGATTGCTGCCCTAATAGCATGGATAGAATTTTAAAGTCTCCACAAATCATCCACTTATGCTCATCATAACGAATCTTCTGAAGAATCAGGGCCAAATTCTCGTATTTTTCTTGGAGAATAACAGAGTGAGCAATAGGAACTGAAGCAAATGTGTTGCCATTATGAAGAAGAACACCTTTTATGCTGTCTTTTGACGAATCAATGAACAGCCGCCATTCAGCAGGATCATACTTGAGTTTAAACTTTTCCATCACTCCGTATATATCGTTGCAAAATACCAAATCTTCCTCTTTGCTGAAATACTTCAAAAATTGTGTCTCGCGGTTGCGGTACCAATAAAAAGTTGTTCCTGGTGACAATAGATTTTTCTGTTTAAGCCGAGAACCTAGCAGTTCAGGTTTCGGATCTGGTTCAGTTTCAAACTCGGAAGTACTGGACTCATCGGGAAAAGCCATCTGATGAGTCTCATCATGATCAGAACCGTCCACACAAATATGATCCAAAGATTTTGGTGGTTCAGGCACAGGTACTTCGTTGCTATGAGGCATAGGCCTAATTGCTGAGGGAAGGTTGGGGTAACTTATTACGTTCTTATTTTTTAAGTTGTATCCCTTCACAATGCAAGAGCAAAAATAGCAGTCACTGCTGTGGTCTCTTTGTTCATGCCACATCATAGGTATTCCGAAACGAAATGCTTGTTTTTTACCTTTCATCCATAAGCGTAGATCTTCCTCACATGTCTTGCACACTTTGTGAGGAGCCCACGGTTTGTCTTGATCGCCTAACTTCAAACCGAAATAGGCGAAATATACTTTTTTAATAAATGCAGAAATGTTCCTCTGCCGCTTTTTCATGGTATATTCCCCACAAATAAAACAAAAACTGTCCGGAGAGTTGACGCAACCTCTGGCTCTGTGAGCCATCACAAATACACAGCACTGCAAACTACAACTGTAGTGAACCACTTCGGAATAAAGCTGGATTACGACTGAGCAAACAAAAGGTAATAATGAACTTGCAAGAAACTGAAATTTGACAGGAACGTTCATGTCGCAACCACCGTGTTTGAGCGAGCGAACGAGGCGAGGCGAACAGGAAAGAACATGCGCCAGCGCGAGTACTGGATTTAGCCCCCCGCCTCCCAATTGTCCTGTTAATGTATAAAATGAATACAAAACACTCTAAAATATCATGAGGGAGTGTTTCTAGTTAGTTAACCATTACAACCTCTATTTTGGGCCAAGAAAATAAACTGCAGTCGGCTAAAAACAAATTATGTGAACATTCCTTATATGGGTAAGAAATCTAATTTTGCAAGAAAACGTGACGTGATGGAACATTTTGGCTATTTTTCCTGGATTCAGCACCCCAAAATCTATAGGAATCAGTTGCAAAACTGGAGGCAGTTTTTTGGTAGTGTACCTGTGTTATCCGTCCTCCCGTGCGTCCTATAGTACCTCCTTGGGACTTGAATATAGTGTTGGAAGCTTTTTCCCGGTCACCCTTAACGTCCCTCTGCTCTCGGGAGCTCCGAGAGTGTTCATGGAAGACAGCTTTCCTTGTGGCTTTTTGTTCGGCACGCCGAATTTCGGATTTGCAGGCCTTGTCTTGCCAGGAGCCTTATTTGCAATTTCTTCCCGAACGGGTTTTGCTAAGAACGGTTCCTTCCTTTTTACCGAAAGTGCTTTCTGTTTTTCATGTTAACCAATCTGTGGCTTTGCCCGTCATTTCTGATACCTCCGCTTCTCCTATGGACCGTGCGCTAAAACATTTGGATCTTGGTCGGGTCTTAAAGACGTACCTTCGGGTTTCGCAACCCTTTCGGAAAACGGACCGACTCTTTGTTCAATGTACGGGTCCTCGGAAGGGTCTCGCGGCGTCTAAGTCCACCATTGCTCGGTGGGTTCGCAGCGCTATTGCGGCTGCTTACGCTGCCCGAGGCATTTCGCTGCCGGTTGGTTTGAGGGCTCATTTCACTCGGGCTCTAGCAACTTCCTGGGCGGAATATGCTTTCGTTCCACCGGTGGATATCTGCAGAGCAGCGACGTGGTCTTCGTTGCATACTTTTACGAAGCATTATCGCTTGGATGTACAGGCCAGGGACGATGCGAAAGTGGGGGCTTCGGCTCTTATCGCAGGTTTGGCGGGTCCCTCCCGTGTTTAGGTACTGCTTTGGTACTGCCCTACCTTTCCCTGGACTGGCCCGGAGAAGCGATAAGGAAGATGAAATTAGGTCTTACCTGCTAATTGTCTTTCCTTGAGCTTTCTCCGGGCCAGTCCAGGGTCCCACCCCTTTAGGTTTTACGAGCAGTTTTTTTTGCGTAACCATAAGAATTTCATCATATCTGCGTGTTCGTCTGAAGGGGGACAGGTTTGGGGCTTCTAGGTTTCACTCAATGCCAACCTATGACATATATTGTAAAAAAAAAAAAAAAAAAGAGGAGAGCATATTTCTTGGCTTCCTAGTTTTTCAAGGACTATAGAATGTTATCAGTTTTTCAAGGGTTAATCTACTTTTTGTCAGTTCTTTCGTTTTAGTTGCTTTGTCAGAAGGAGACTGCTGGATTACCCTCAGGGGGAGTGGCTTCACCTCTCAAGAAAACTTGAAGTCTTCAGTCCTCAGCTGCTATAGGGGATTGACAACCCTACCTTTCCCTGGACTGGCCCGGAGAAAGCTCAAGGAAAGACAATTAGCAGGTAAGACCTAATTTCATCTTCCCCAACATATCCTAATGAGATTTTTACCAATCAATACATGGGCAAAGGAAATGTATTATGACTATTACCAAATGTTCTGGCCTTCCTAATTTCTATTAGCCTTTCGAAATGTCTCTTCATCCTGTCCAGGTAGACAGCCTCGTATACTCTCACTACTACGCTCCTTCCCATCACATGACGTTCTACCCATAAAGATTCCATATTGCATTCTGTGTTCGCAGAAATTGTATTCAGCTTGACTCTATGCCATCCTTAATATATAGCACAACCTCTCTATCAATTTGATCCACTCTGTGATTTTGATATAATTTGTAACCTGGTATCAGTGGGTCCCATTGGGTGTCCTTCTACCAGGTCTCTATTTATGTCTAACTCTTCCTTTTTCCCCCCAATTATTTATTTTTGGGGAGTGCTGGTATTTGCATACAAATAACTCAAAGAATGTTTTTTATTTTTTAATTTGCGTTTACAACCTGCGTAGTAGTTTGGAAATATTTATCACTGTCTGATCTTTACCTAAATACTTCTGGGTTATTTCAGCTTTTATCAGAAAATCCTGATGGAGAAGCTATAATTTTCACATTTTGCCTCTGCCTCAAAGATATCTTACTCCAAACCTTTGCTCCAGAGAGACTGCCAGCTTTCCCCAGGTTATAGTTTAAAAGCTGCTCTCTCCTTTTCAAACATTAGTGCCAGCAGCCTGGTTCCACCCCGGTCAAGGTGGGCACACGTTTTTGGAATAGGCTTCCTCTTCCCCAGAATGTTGCCAAGTTTCTAACAATCTAAATCCCTCCTCCCCTATACCATTGTCTCATCCATGCATTGAACTCCTGCCTGCCTCTTCGGTCCTATGCGGTAAATGGGGAGCATTTCTGAGAATTCTACATTTCTACCTAAAAGCTTAGATTTAGCTTCTGAACCTCCCTCTTGCATTTTCCTATGCCACTGGTAGCTAGATGTACCAAGACTGCCAACCCCTCCCTAACACTGTCTAAAATCCTATCTAGATGACACATGAGGTCTGCCACCTTCACCCCAGGTTAGAAAGTTAGCAAGCAATCCTTACAGCCTCCAGCTACCTACATTCCTAATGATTTAATCACCAACTACAACAATCATCTTAACCCTTCCTTACTAGGTACACATCTTAGTGTGAGAGGATATTGCATGATCCAGAAAGCAGACTGGAGGTGAAACTTCTCTGCTATATCCCCAAATGTTTCCTCTACATAATTCTGCATGCCTCGGTTATTTTATTTAATTTAATTTATTTAATTTTTTTTTTATACCGCCTTATCTTTAATTCAAAGTGGTTTACAATGAACAGGGTAACAGAGAACAGTTCTTCGAAATCAACTACTCTAGGCCCTAGAGATTGGATTTGAGAGCCAGGAGTCCTTTCCACCTAAGTGTACACATATGACCTATCACAAAATGAGAGATAATCAAACATGAGGCACTTTGTGCACACGATTAGACAGCCACCATCTTGCTTCTGGACTTCTGTATGCATCTTACTATTGGCAATTTACAGAAGGACTTGACACTAGCAGAACAAACTCAAGTGGCGCAGTGGATATAGTCATCCCAAAACTGACCCCACTAGGAATCAAACCCAAGTCCTTCTGTATGCAAGTGTACAACATTGCCACTGAGCTAATGAGCCAGTCCCTTTATTTCTTCATTTTATTCTCCCCCCACCCACCAAAATTCATTCTCATGGAGGTGGTCACAAAACTACTTTAGACCATATTTAAATAGAGCAGTGTGGCGACTGATACATGGGCATGTCAAGATCCATGCCCATCGTTTGAGCTGACACAGCAGAGAAGCAATGCCAGCGAACTTCCTCTATTTAGCTCTAGATGGTAGAGGTGTAACTGGGCCTCTCACTAAGGGGCAATGGTGATCCTGGAGGTCCAAGCAAAAGAATAAATGTTTCTTTCACTCGGCGTCTAATTAAGCTCTGGAATTTATTGCCAGAGGATATTAGCCAGGTTTAAAAAAAAAAAAAAAAAAGGTTTGGACAAGTTTCTGGAGAAAAAGTCCACATACCATTATTAAAGAGGACCACGGAAATCCACTGCTTACCCTGGGATAATCACCATGGAATCTGGGTAGCTCTTTGGAAACCTGACAGATACTTATGACCTGGATTGGCCACTGTTGGAAACAGAATCCATCTTTGTTTGCAACTTGCCCTTGAGCTGAGAAAGGCATGAGCTAAATCCAATTCCATTTCTCTAACGATCCCCACAAATAAAATATTTACAGTTCATGAGATGGAAAAACGCAAAAGCATCAGTGAGCACAGAAGTTGGGTATAGAGTTCAGAGTTCTTGGCCTTGAAGCATCCCACTGGTTCTCTTTTCCTTCAGTATCCTCATCTGTGGGTCCAAGATGGTATCTCTCTCTCTCTACTCTTATCAGCTCTCGTCCTTTTTCTGTCAAGATCTACAACTCACACCTTCAGGCAGCCCAGTGGATAATGGCTCTGAATGCCTTTAAATCCTCAACGTTACAGATGGGTATATATCCTCTAAATCAGGGGTCTCAAACTCAAATTGCTTTGAGGGCCAAATGAGGACTTGTAAAGTAACCTGTGGGCCGCATTGTCGGAACTTTTTTTTACAATGCCAACACACGAATTGGGGTAAATGATCACGCCTTCGCATGCACGCATACTTTCACATTTATGCTCTATTTTATAAAGTCAAAAAGGTTTCTTTGCCTGTACCATTAAGCTTCTTTATAACTGTTAAGTATGACCAAATCATACCTCTTATGTGAAAATCATTGGCGTCTCGTTTTATATTGGATTCACGCCAAGATTCTATTTCTTGCCTACAAAACCTAGCACACTAGATTTCCTACCTGCTTATCCAGGGGTGGCTCAAGGGTTTCTGCTGCCCCAGGCAGAAGCCCCCACCACGCTGCCCCCTCCCTGCTACTATTGCCTCTGCCTTCCTCCTCTGCCGCCAGCATACCCCCCTCCCACCACCGCCCCTGCCCCCCAAAATCCACATTCTCATCTTGTGGTGATGGCAACGGCAGTCTGACTCCATTTCGATCCATTGCCCATTGCAAAATGGAGTTGGCCTGCCTTCGCTGCAAGATAAAAGAGATGGATTCGACGGTTAGTAGCAGCTCGACTCCTTTTTGAAAGCAGTGGCTTTGTGCCGCTGCTTCCAAAATGGAGTTAAATTGTCTACCAGGGTCTAATGCCCTAAGCGGCCACCTAATCCACCTAGTAGATGGGCCGGCCCTGAGCTTATCACCTTTGTTGTTGATGCCAGTAGCCTGGGGTGGTTCTGTTGCACGGAAGGAGTTTGTCCCCGCCCCTCCTGCGTACGGTCGGAATGCCCGGAGGAGGCTGCAGTTGGGGACAGTCACATGTCGCCGTCGCGGGCTGCACAAAATTCTCTCACGGCCCGCGTGTTTGAGACCCCGGCCCTAAATGGAGATATGAAAAATGGGGATTATTTGTTCTCTTCCCCTAGAGGGCAAGTAATAAAAAGCTTTTACAAAATCTAATCAATAATGCTATTGACAAGGTGGTGAGGAATTCACCTGGGAAAGAGGTCCCTTTCACCTCAACTCCGAGTCTTCTTAGAAATATTACTGGGGTATACCTAGGTTACAGTTCATTTCACAGCTCCAAGTGCTCTTCTCTTTCCAAGCAGCTTCAGTACTGGGAACATCTCCTCCCCGATCTGAGCTCCTCCATCACTGCACTCTGCATGCTGATCTTAAAGACTAAATCCCCTTGAATCTGCCTCTCCTCTGTTTCTCCCTTGGTGCAAGTTCACAGTTTGGCCAAGCCAGCCAGCTTGTGGAATAGCAATAGTCTTTGTAGGTGACCTAACTTGCCAACTAAGATGCAGCTCCATAGGCTGTGCTGAACCTCTTATGGACTCTGCCGGCCTTCTTTTCTGGACTATTTTGAAGGAAAGGCGACCCTGGGCTCCTGATGATGGGGCCCTTTAGAAACATAATGGCAGAAAAAGACAACATGGCCTGACTAATCTGCCCTTCCATATCAAATAATAAAATCCCTTCCTTTAGAGATCCTCATGCATTTTTTAATTCAGATATTGTCCTCAAGTCTATCACTTCCACTGGAAGACTATTCCATGCATCTACTACTCTTTCTGTTTAAGAAATATTTCTGCATATTACTCCCGAGTCTATCCCCTTTCACCCTCATCTTATGTCCCTTCATAGCAGAGCTTGCTTTCAGTCAAAAGAGGCTCTCCTCTTGTGCATTTATGTCATGGAGATATTTAAACGTCTCTATCATATCTCCTCTATCCCACTTTCCTCTAACATATGCATATTAATATTTTTAAGTCTGTCCTCATATGCTTTATAGCGAAGACCACTAACCATTTTAGTAGTCACCCTCTGCTCTAACTCCAACCTATTTATGTCCTTTTGAAGGTGTGGTCTCCAGAACTGCACGCACTACTCCAAATGAGGTTGCACCCTTATACAGGGGCACACTCACCTCCTTTTTTCTGCTGGCGATTCCTCTCTATGCACCCAAGCATCCTTTATATACCTTTACAAGTCCCTCCATAATGGAGAAAAGGAGGACTCCTGCCAGGGCCAGTGAGAGGATATCGGATGCCTTAGGCAAACCTTCAGCCTTAGATCCCCTCACCTCACATCCCCCCCCCCCAATCTTGATAATTAAACTTTATTCATCCCACAACGGTCCTGTAACAATGCCTCCGAGTTTGACGGGCCATCAGATCTATAGTTTTGCTTTGACTGCTGCTGCTCTTTGCTGCCCCTCAAAAGATGCTGCCCTAGGTGATGACCTAGTTTTGCCTGATGGTTGCTTCGGTCCCGCCTCCTGCCCAGTGACTGACAGGCAAGCCCTCCTCCATTACCTCAAGTGAACAGTTAGGAGCAGGGACTTGAAAATGTTCCTCCTTGTGGACAGTGGCAAAATCTGGTGATCCTGCTAGAGATGTATCAAAATAATCTGGTCTTCTAAAAAGACCAATGCACATCATGCAGATTATAATGAACCTAATCATGTATTACTGTGTTTAGAGCAGGGGACAGTCAGCTACTACATCTACTTAGGATAAAGATAGCTTGCACACTTTCTTTCAGATTTACTCAGCATTGGACTTTTAACACATGGTGTACGTAATTGTCCATCCTGATGCGTTTCTGCTGAATGGATTTTTACTATTAATTTTATTTATTTAACCTTTTTTTAATGCCGCCTTATCCTTCAATCAAAGTGGTTTACATTAAATATGAAACTTATACAGTATAATGATTAATGTGAAACCATAACTTAACTTTTACATTAAACAGATACAAGATTAGCATGATAAAAACAATGTAGAACTTATGTACATGGGAACTTAGACCCAGTAAAAAAGAAATGTCGGGCATTGGGCTATGAAAGAACAGATTAGAGGTAACTTGGGATGATATGAGATGCAATATCAGGGTTGGAGGGTAAAATATTTACTTAAGTAATGTGTCCGAAGTGCTCAGTGAAGAGGTGTGTCTTTAGCTTTTTACGTAAGTCCTTGATGTCTGTTGAGGTTTTAATATCTTCTGGCAGGGAGTTCCATTATGCTGGGGCAGAGAAGGAACATGCCCTTGTCAGTGTCATCTGGTTGGATTTTTTGAACTCAGATGGGGTGGTAATCCTATTTTTATTGTTAACTCTCCTGGGCCAGGGGTGCTGGTGTCTCGCAAAATTAGTTCCTGTAGAATATCTGCAGAAGAGTTGTGCTATGAGAATTGCTTTGAATTTGGACTGGGAGTGTATTGGAAGACAATGTAATTGGTTAATTATGGGGGTTGTGTGATCTTGTTTGGAACTTCCAGTGATCAAATGGGCGGCTGTATTTTGTGCCAACTGGAGAGGGTGTATGGAGCATTTTGAGAGACCTTGGTATACTGAATTGCAGTAGTCTTAGACTGGTGCAATAACTGCTTGAAATACAGTGCGAAAGTGATCCAGGTTAAGTAGTGGCTTTATATTCTTGAAGAGTTTCATCTTGTAGTATACGTTTGAGGTGGTTTTCTTAATGTGCGGCTGAAGGCGGAGGCTTTGATCCAGGATGACACCAAGATATTTGATTTTTCTGTACCTTGATGGTTCTGTGTAGTAGGCCAATTTCTTATGGGGGGCTTGAATGAGGAATCTCTCATGATGAATAATGCCTCTGTTTTACTAAAATTTACTGCAAGGTTGTCTCCTAGTCAGTTGATTATTTCTTCCATGCATTTGGTTATAGCTTGGAGGTTGGGGTTGCAGATTGGTTGTATATAAATGTTGAATAACATTGAGGAGATCGATGAACCTTGAGGGATGCGTTGTTTTAGATTGAAGGGAGTGGATTTGTGCATGCCTCATTTTACTTCTTGTTGTCTGTTGAAATAAGATTGAAACCATTTTAGTGTAGTGCCACATAGGCCAATTTCCTGGATGTGTTAAGCATGGTCATGTGGGATACTGTATCAAAGGCAGCTGATATATCCATGAAAATGAGAATGAATCCTGATTTGATGTTATCAATTCTCCTGATGATAGTGTCCAGGAGTGATGTTATCAGAGTTTCGACATTATGGTTTGGTTTAAAGCCATGTTAGTGAGGATCCAAGGGGGTGTGCTGGTCTATGTGGTCCTGTAAGTGTCATACAACTTTTTCAATAACTTTTGTCATGAATGGTAGGCTAGAGATTGGGCGGTATAATGCTAGATCATTACTGTTGAGTGATGGGTTCTCGAAGATAGGGCGTATAAATGGCATGCTTCAGTGAATTTGGCATGTATCCTTGCGTGAGAGAGGTTGTCACAGTGTTATGTATGAAGTTTTAACAACTTTGAATAATTTTGAGTAATCTGCAAATTTGATCACCTCACTCGTTGTTCATAAATGACCTGGAAATGAGAATATGTTAAAAAGCAGCGGGCCCAGCACAGATCCCTGGGGTACTCTACTTTTCTACATTGAGAAAATTGGCCATTTAGCCTACTCTCTGCCTTCTATCTTTTAACCTGTTTCTGATCCACAATACTACACTACCTTCAATCTCATAACATTTTAATTTCGCCAAGAGTCTCTCATGAAGGACTTTGTCAAAGGCTTTCTGAAAATCCAGATACATATATCAAATGGCTCACCTATGTCTGTTTATTCACACCTTCAAAAAAATATAACAGATTAGTAAGACAAGACTTTCTTTGGCTAAATCCATGTTGGCTTTCTCCCGTGGTCCTTGGTGAGTGACCATGCTATTTCAAATAGTTCACGTGGTTTATTAGCTGGTTTCATAATGAGGTTGGTGTGGTAGCTTGTTTATGAGATTATTGTATTCTTATTTATGTCTGTATTACAGGATGATAGATTTCGTCTGTCTTCATTGTTTCTCAAATTTCCTTAAGAGTTCATTTATGTCAGAGAAGCACCAAGATGCGCTTTTTGTTATCTGTGTAGACATGTGTCTTTTATTTGGAGCTGA
This sequence comes from Ichthyophis bannanicus, assembly GCA_033557465.1. Classification (NCBI taxonomy): domain Eukaryota; kingdom Metazoa; phylum Chordata; class Amphibia; order Gymnophiona; family Ichthyophiidae; genus Ichthyophis; species Ichthyophis bannanicus. The sequence goes on from CM066035.1 coordinate 97,909,949, forward strand.
AGCAGCAGCAAGGGTGGTATGATTCCAGTTTTCCATAGTAGTCTCCATGTCAAGTACTTCTTGATTCAGGATTGGGAATATTTCTCGCAAGAAGTTTTCCTTTTCGAAGCTCTTGAATCTTCTCTGTGTGTTGCTGGGGTGTCATGACAGATGTCTTTTCAATATGCATCTTGAAGGATTTGAGGTGGTGGTCTGACCAGGGTATTGGCATGGTTGAGGAGTTATGTGGTTCTGTTCAATTATTGTCTTTGCTATGAAGATGAGGTACCAACTGGCCTTAGCTATGGGGAGTGGGAGTGGGAAGGGCTAACCTGCCGTTCCCTGTGGCCAACGCCAATCAGGTCGGGGCTGCTGGAGTGTGCTTCGCGCCTCCCGGTGCTAGATTTAAATGCCCTTCATTGGGCCCAATTGGGCTTAGCTGTGGGAAGCGGGAGGGGTTAACCTGCCACTCCCTGTGGCAGACGCTGATTGGGTCGGGGCTGCTAGAGTGTGCTTCACACCTTCCCCAATTTTATTTGTTTGTTTGTTACACTTTTCTCATATAACAGTATAGATTAACAGGATAAAGGATTTTGGGTACACTGAAGAGTATCTGAAGTCCTAAATCACCTATTTACTGCAAGCTTTGCACAACTGAAGTCAGGCACTAAAGTAAATCAAAGAAGTGATAACTTCCAGTCTAACAGGTCCTCTGATTCTAGTCATCCTTTTCCTCTGTCCTTTCAGCCCCCATCAATATCTCCATTCATCATTCACGGCTCTCATCTCTTCTCTACCTATACTATCCTTCTATCACCTTTAAATTCTACCCTTCCCCCTTTTTATTTATTTATTTATTTTGTTTAGACAGTTTTGTATACCACCTTATCCTTCAAAGTGGTCACAACACAATTGGCGGATACATTTAACATGAGGGGATATGAGACACATACACTAATACTTACAGAAAACATGGGCAATGGAGGGTTAAGTGGCTTGCCCAAGACCAGAAGGAGCACCTGTGGGACTAGAAACCCCAGTCCTTCCGGCACAAGGTTGCAATCTTCTAGTGGGATTTGAACCACTGACCTTCCATCCTGTGGTACCTTGCCCCAACCACTAGGCCACTCCAACCCCTTTTTCAGTGTTTGGCTATTCCTCAATGGCATTTTCCTCCTGCTTCCCTTCCCTTCCCTCTCTTCTTCATGTTCTTTTCCCATGTTTCATCACCATCTTCCTCCAAGTCCCTCATGTCTCAGGCTTCAACCTCTTTCATCTTTCCCCATATTCCTGCTCCCTTTCATAAGTAGCTCGAGGCAAAAAGTATACACAAAGGAGGGCATCCATGGAGAATGTCAACACATGCTCTTTGAAGCCCCGCTCGGATGGCTACCAGTGCTGTGCCTGCCGCAGCTTGATGAAGGGTAGGAGCAGAGGCGAATCTGGACTTGTCCCCTGTCATTCATGGCTTAGAACATTGGCAATTAGTTAGAAGGACTCTGCTGATGCAATTTTCTCCACTTCACAGGGCTGAGGTTGGGGGAAGAGTTCTGGAATGGAGAAAACGGCAGCATATTTTGAGCCCTGACTAAAATTTACCCCCTCTGTAAATTATTCCAAAGTAATTTACCCAGGTACTAAGGTTCAATTAAAGTTGCTCTCCTCGGTACAGCACTGCATATGCCTTGTACTGCAATACAAATACTTAGTATTAGTAGTAGTAGCAGTAGTTGTAGCAGCCCAGTTAAAAGCATGCATCGGCTTCCACAGCGCACATCCATACGTCCTTTCTACTGGGTTAAGATGGCAGATAATAGTGTTCCTGAGGGCATACTGAAGTCACTGGAGTAAAATAGCATGTGCACATTTGTGCAATTTTGACACCCTCATCCCTTTCCCCAAACAAAAAAGGTTATGTTATGTAGCTAAGAAATTTTAGCAGATGTATGTTGTATGAAAACACTGGTAGTTTCCCCTTTGAAAATGAGCTGAAAGAAGATAAAACGCGGAGACAGACCCTGGCATCTAGTGCTACTCAGAAGTATTATAGATTAGCAACCCAATTTGTCTGCAGGCCTGCCCTGATATTCTTGTTTCTGCAGTTTAACATGGAGTAGAGGAGTGGCCTAGTGGTTAAGGCAGCAGCCTAAAGCCAGAAAGACCAAGGTTCAAATCCCACAGGCACTCTTTGTGGCCTTGGGCAAGTCACAACTCTCCATTGCTTGCCTCAGGTACAAACTCAGAGTTTGGGGACAGGAGAATGTACACAGTACCTGAATGTAACACCTTGATCTTCTCTTGGAAAAGTGTGAGCTAAATAAATAAATAGCTAAATAAAAATGGCTTGATATAAAGCCAGCTGTCTGTGTTCCAGTACAAATGATTTCCTTTTCACCCACTTTAATATCGCTTGTAACATTTGAAAAATATTTCTGCATGGAAAGTTGGCACAGGCGTGAAATAGCTTTCGATGGGAAGACACAAACAAGAGACCTGAACAAAACAGAGTAAGCACAGAGGATCCCTCCTTGCAAAGAAACGAACAGAAAGCCAGTGATCAACTGAGATATATTGTACTGCATGTGGAAATAAACAGAGCGGACCGTTAGACTGCCATCACATTCAGCATTTCGACTGTATATGTCACAGAAAACTGCAGAAATCACATTGAACAGTTAAATTAATCTATGCTATCAAACACATGCAGTAGCTTCATGTGTGGCTGTAACTTTAACAGCACTTAGAATAAAGAAATCTCTCTCTGATTCCTACACCCACACTGGCCCACATCAAGACTGTGGAGGATTTTTGAGTAACTGAAAGCCATCTGGAGCCTCTCTTCTGTGTGAATTTGCACAGATCTAACATTTTTGTCACATCCTTTCATGCAAGACAACACAGGCAACAGGATAAGTGAATTTAAAGAGGTATTTCAACTCACTCAAACAGACTGAGAAATACCTTTAAGGAGGACAACAACATTAAGCTGAAAAAAATGTTTATTTCCCTTAAGATCTGAGGCTTCATGTACATATATTAAAAAAAAAGCTTGTTCCCTTCCTAGCAGTGTTGCATCCATCACACCAATGAGCGTCTGAGAGTTGTGGGAAGGGAAGTCAGGTTATACACAAAACCAGGAAGCAAGTTCTAAATCCAAAGAGAAATGAACTCAACTTAAAATCTACTTCCCCTTTTAGGGAGTGTAAAGCAGTAGGCTAGGGGAAGGTTTTTCATTTTAATAATGAAAAATATTTGGATTTATAGCTTGCTGTTCAAAATGCTTAAAGTACCTTACAACATTATTAGAACTCAAGTACAATAAGTACCTTCCCCAAAGAGCTTACAATTTAATAGGGTACCTGAAACAACAGGAGATAAAAAGGACTTAAGTCATGTTAAGCAACATGACTGACTTTTATCCCTATCGAATATTAACCTAAAGTCTATGGATGTTGGGAAGCAACCTATCTTTCTATACTAAAGTCGCTCTTATAAACAGGTTTTTGTTGTGAGAGTGGCAGCAGTCCCTTGGTCTTTGGTCTAAAGCAAGGTGAAAGAGCAATTGTGCAGTTTAGAACCTAAAGGTAGAAAACCTCTGATCCCCATTGAGAAGGAGGGGTATTAAGCCTGCTTGTCAGAATACAGGAATGTGGTTGAAGCTTGTTTTACAGTTAAGATTAAAATGTCAATAAATCAGTTGAGGAAGCCGTTTGTGACAGAGATTTGACTCATGTTCCTGTATCTAATGAAATTCCTGGCTGCCACACCCTCACAAACTGGTTTGATGAAAAGGCTTCTGCTGTTTGTGATGTTTTTCAAATAATTCTTCATGCACTTCTGACCCCAGTGGCTCCTCCGACACATAGTGTCTGAGGTCTTTTCAAAAACAATGTGGACGCGATTCTATAAGAAGCACGTGGGAAGTTACGCACTATTTACGCATGCAATTAAAGGGCTTAGGTGCATGAATTGGCACTTACATACATGCTTTAGGCGATTGTTCTGTAAACGTGAGCTTAAGTCCTATTCCACATAATTTGGTTTAGCATGTGCACAGGGGCGGAGCTTGCACAGAACATAGGGGGTGCCTAAATGTACATGCAAAGTTTTGGAACATTATAACTTACACGTTTTCTCCAAATCTAGGAGTGACCATTTACACCTGGCTATAGACTGTGTAATTAACGTACATTAACTGCGTGGGAGATGATAGACCACCAGTAATATAATTCTATAATCTCAGAACTTGGTTAGTTCTCATGATGATGTTCTATGGATAAATTTCACTTTGTCTCTAAAGACAATATCATATTAATCCTGATGCAGCTGGGTATCTCAGTGCATGTTTGGTTCCCATTCAGAATGGGTTGTTAAAACCATGAAGGATGCACGTGCTTCACTGAGTACCACTGTTGTCAATGCATCATTGCCTGAAGGTGCCCTTCTGATTAATTTGAGAGAGCTAGGAACAGCCCTATATATTTTTTTTTAAATCCACCTTTATCTCCGCTCTTCCCTTTTGCAGGAAAGGTTATAGAGAAAATGCTTCTTTTTCAGTTGCAGGTTTTTCTTGATGATCATAAGTTCTTGATTTATACCAGTACAGTTTCTGGTGATGAGAGGGTGGCGATATTTTGTTGGTCTTTAGCTTTGATAGTATTTGACATGGGCTTGACTCAGCAATTGCTTATTTTGCAATCTTGCTTGATGCGCTATCTGCATTTAACAGCCTGGATCATGCACTTCTCTTGAGTGGAGAGTATGCCATCAGGCTTCAAGGTACAGTCTAAACATGTGTGAAGGAGAGTCTCCAGTCTACAACAACTTCAGCTGGGTTCTTGGTTAAGGTGGGCTGAAGAGCCTAGAGTTGGAGGCTGTGACCTGGATTGGCCAGGGTAGGAAGTTAAAGCCCAGTTAGATGGGTCTCCTACCCAGTTCCAGGAAGATGTGGGAGGCCTGGACTAGGAGGGGGGAGATCTTTGGATCATTGTTTAGCTATTTGAATCCTGGTAAGGTAAGCCAAGCATGGCTTGCATTTTCCTGCTTTTGGAATAAAGACTTTTGGATTCTGAACCTAGATTCGGTCATCTGCCATTTTAGAATGTCACTGCAGGCCCAGAACTCGTGCTACTGTTCACATCATTGCATCTGGACTAGTTGGAATGTTACTCATGCTTTCTCCTCCTTGACAGCACGCCAGTGGCAGGAATAGATTGTAGGTCTAATGGGGGAACTACAGAAAGACCAATGGGCTGTGTTCAGGACTGGTGCAAGGATATTTATTTATTTAGCAGGTTTTATACATTGCTTTATCATTTCAATCATAGCAGTTTACATTGTAACTTAAACTTGGTAATGTACATTAAACAGGGAGATTGATAATGGATTTTTTCTGAGGCAATGGAGGGTTTAGTGTCTTGCCTGAGGCCACAAGGAGTGCTAGTGGGAATTGAACCCTGGTCTCTGGGTTCCCAAGCCAGTGCTCTAACCATTAGGCTCCTCCTCCTCCTCCAGGAATATGAGACGCCTTAGGTGAACCTCATTCCGTGCACCCCTTGCCGCTACTGCCACCCCTCTCTGGGGCCTGCAGTGATGCAATGGCTTCAATTAGCCCCATAGCACTTACCTAAACCTCCAGCACAATGAGGCTGTTTGTGCTTCCGACCCCTCCAACGCAGACTTCCTTTTGCATGGGAGTGGAAGCGGCTGATTAGGTCCCAGAGAGGGGCAGCAGTGGTGGCAATGGACCATCGGCCCTCTAGGTGAACGCCTTGTTTGCTTAATGACTGCAATGGATGTGGCTCTACTGCACAGCCAGCTAACGGAAGACAGCCATACATGGATCCAAACAGAGCACCGCGCATCCAGGTGTCTTTGTAGCACATGTTGGTGGAACAGGAAGGAGGGGAACTTTCAAAGGATAAGATGCGTTTCACACGTCCTGTGCCTGGCTGCCAGAGATTCCTCGGTCCTGCACAACAAGGCAAGCAGCAGTCCTGTCCTGAGGAAACTGACCGAGATGTGCCAAAAAACAGCTGGGTATTTTCACTGGCATATGAAGGGTGGGTATGGGCATGAGCTGTGTGAAAAGCAGGAAGTAACAGGGGTCCCTGCGCATCAGCTCAAGCAGGATGTTAGCAATGGGTGGAGAGGTTAGTGGATCAATCAGCTGTCATTGGAGAACGAGATTGGCATAGAAGCCCCTTGGTCACCAGGATTGTGCAAATGCCATAGCCTACGTTGCATCCATTTATCTCTTGTGCATATTCATTGTGGATATCCTAGGAGTACATCAGGGCAGGGTTGAGAACCACAGCCCTAAATTAAGCCAGGATGACCAGCAGAGCATACTGTAGCTCCGAGATTGAGACCCACTGATTTAGGACCTTGCAGCTAATCTTGTCCTGGTATGTCTCCAAAGCCAGTCATGCATATTCATTGTGGCTATCCTGAAAATCTGAATGGCTGTGGGGTACACACCAGGACAAGATTTAGAACCATCAAAAAGTAGAAAGACTAGGGGACGCTCAATGGAGCTACAATGTAACTCATTTAACACTAATAACAGAAAATATTTTTTTACTCAACGAGTAATCAAACTCTGGAAATTGTTAATAGAGGTTGTAGTTAAAGCTGTTGGTGTAGCTGGGTTTAAAAAAGGTTTGGACAAGTTCCTGGAGGAAAGGTCCATAAACCATTATTAAAGAGGACCCGGGAAATCCACTGCTTTCCCCCGGGACAAGCATTGTGGAACCTGTGTGCCTTTTTGGGAACCTGCCAGGTACTTGTGACCTGGATTGGCCACTGTTGGAAACAAGATTCCGGGCTTGGACCTTAGTCTGACCCAGTAGGCATTTCTTACATTCTTATGTTCTTAAATCCATAGATAAAAAGTGTAAATGCAGTCCTTGATTGCAATATGGGACTACAATCAAATCTGTAATTTCCCTTCCCCTCCTCCTTCTCCCAAAAAGTCTCTGCCATAATTAGAATAATGTTTTGAAATCCGTTGAATATCAGCAAGACACATACTCAATCATTCCCATAAACTCAAAACCACATATACTAAGAAACACACCCGCAATATATTAAGCCTCATCTCTAGGCCCAACATGATGGAAAAAAAATCTTCCTAGTCTTTCTCCAGGCCTTGTCAAAGCATTCAAGAGGCATACTCCAAAGCCGGAACCCATGTAGGGGCTCACTTTTGCAAGCCCCTGATGGCTACAGATGACATTGGTGCCAGGTTCAGATGTCGAGGTGGGGAGAAGGCTGGTCAGCACCAATCCATACGTAATCCAGGGAAGCCTCCAAACTTCTGTTTATCACTCACAGCACTCCCCCCTCTCACCAGTAGAGGAGGAGTGAAGAAGTGAAAGCAGGCATAGTTCAGGCAGCTCTTCTGTTACAAGTCCCCCCGTCATTGCAGATTATGCTGCTGCGCTCAGTTCAGTTGCTGCAAGTGGGAAAAGGCTAGTCAGATAATCTACTGCTACCTTTATGCTACAGTACAAAGACAGTCCACTAAAAAACTGGAATAAATTTGCAAAACGATACAAAAATTTAAGTTCCCTAATTTTTAAAAACCAAAGAAAAGTAAATAATATCATCATAAAACAATTGAGAGCATCTGTAGAAAGAGACCTAGACGGGGCCTTCAAAAGAAAGCTGGCAAAGAGAGAGACAGAGCAGACCCAGAAAGGCTGCTACAGAGGTAAAGAAGGAAGATCTGGAAAGGACCACCAAAACGTAGGTGAGCATTCAGAACTGGTAACAGATAAGCTACCAGGAAGATGTAATGGTAGAACATAAGAGTGAGACTAAGGTAGACCAGGTTAGGAAGCCACGAAGAGAAGAAAAGATGGGAGAATGGCCCAGAGGTGGAGGAGTTGGTTATTGAGCTTTAGCCTATGCTGAGATAGATGCATATGAGAAGTTTCCATAAAACACGTATCAATTCTAGCCCACAAAAACACAAATATCTTAAAGCTATGAATTGTGGATAAACATTGTTTCAGTTCATAAACAAAAAGTGTGTGTGTAATATTAATATAATATAATATACATATATATGTATGGGGAGGGTATTTATATATAAATATATTATGCATGTGTGTGGGAATATATATTTTAAATACACACACACACACACACACATAGGGCCCAATTCCGTTCTTGATATCAATCTCCTTTGTGTATGTGTATGTGGGTATTCGTATATAGATATATTTTTATTATCTATGTGTGTGGGGGGATATTTAAAATATATATTCACATACACACAGATAATAAAAATATATCTATGTGTACGTGTGTATAGATAGATATCACACACACACACTTTTTGTTTATGAACCGAAATAATGTTTATCCACAATTCATAGCTTCAAGATACTTATGTTTTTTGTGGGATAAAAAAAAGCCATTACATAATAAAAAATATACATATGTAAATTATTTTTGTTTATGAAATGAAAAAGTGTGTTTATCCACAATTTATAGCTTTATCATATTGTGCACTAAGGGTTTTAGGAGAGTGGAACTTGACACATAAAGCAAAAGCATGGTAAGTAAAATGAGTGAGGCCATAACCTCCAGGAAGAGAATCCAAAGGATAAGGATAAGAGACGAGAAAATAAAAAATCACTGTGTGCAGAGGTTTCAGGATGTATAAAAAACAAAAAAAAAAGATTCAAAATTTCAACCTGCATTAACAAAGGACCTTAAATTCATATCCTCCAATAAGTTGACAGTGACATGTAGAAGCACAAATGTTGTCGACAAGTGTCTCCAACTTCTCCAAATGTTGAGGAGGGTTTCTCCGAGCCTGGCAGTTACAGCAATAGAGGGGTAAGGCACCCTGACATGATTCATGTTAGGATTAGGTGGGTTCCCTTCAAGGAGCAGGGGCAGAGAATCTCTGAGTCTTTTACCTGGGAAGAACAGGCTGATCCCATATAAATTCAGGCCAGCTGGAAGAGGAAGACACTTCCTGGGGAAAGGCAGAAAGGGGAGTTTTCTCCAGCTGACATGATGAAGTGGATGAAGCTATTGAGTTGGACATTTATTTATTTATTTATTTATTAATATTCTCTTATATACCGCGCTATTCTGCATCAGTGCGGTTTACATTGAACAAACTGAAATTACATTGAACAGGGCATTATAACTTGGAGATAACTATTTTACAGGGAACATGGGCTATGGAGGGTTAAGTGGCTTGCCCAAGACCACAAGGAGCACCTGTGGGACTAGAAACCCCAGTCCTTCCGGCCCAAGGTTGCTGTCCTCTAGTGGGATTTGAACCCCTGACCTTCCGGCCTGAAGTACCTTGCCCCAACCACTAGGCCACTCCTCCACTCCATTGATACTGTTAATTCATCAGAGGAAGAACAAGATGAAATGGAATATCTTGAATGAGGTACTGAATGCACTTAACTTAGTAGCTAGTAGTGACAGCAACAAAGCAGCTTTCTCTGCTTTTCCTTTTGTTTTGGGAGCTGTGTGGGGCAGTTAGCAAGTCTTGAAATGGCTGGGGAGCTACGGCCATTCTCCCACCCTTCCTTTCAGCAGCTGGAGAGCAGAGGAAGGTTATAAAAGATTGTGAAGTCACTGAAGTATTTTTGATTACCATTTTTCTCTGCAAAAGTAGTAGTCATAAATGGGAGGTGAATGGAGGAGGAGGAGGAGGAGGAGAGTGGTCTCACTAAAGGCAAGGCTATGGCCATAGCCCAGCCCAACAGCTTGCAATACTTGGGGGCTGACTAGGCTGCTTCTGGTCAGACAGTCAGTAAATGAACTTTCCTGGTAACAAGGAGAACTTTAAGTTGGGACAAAAACTACCTGGAGCTATACCCAGTGTATTGTTTGTTCCCGTTTTCCCTGGTGTTCACTTTGGTAAGATATCCTACTATGAAGATTGTTTCAACACCAACGGAGGTAGTAATTGGGTGCGGGAGATATTGTGCATTATAATCCACATGTTATTTGCTGTAAGGAAGACAGAGTAACACTAGATCTTCCATTTTAAGCCCAGTGAAGTTAGGATCCCATAATAAGAACATAGTTGACTTGTTTAATATGATGTATTTGAATGCCAGGTCTGTTAGAAATAAGATGAAAATAATATATGACCTTATTACAATGAATAATTTAGTTGTTTTAGCGGTGTCAGTGACTTGGCTTATGGCATCAAATATGTTGCTAGTGCATGAATTATGCCCTGGAGATTATGTTTATTTTCTGGGAAATAGAAGTAAGGGGGCTGGTGGGGAAGTAACGTTGGTAAGTCATAGTTATTTATTCTCTTTGCCACTATATCAGTTTTAAAACAGAGTTCCGAAGCTGTGTATATAATAGAAGAGTCAAACTTACAATTGTTCTTAGAATGGATTGTCACAGTTCTTGTTGATTTAAAATGTATTCATCATAGATGATTTTAATATGCATTTTAATTCCATTCATCCAGGGATTGTCAGCTTTGCATTTTACAAAGTCGATAAATCTCCTGACTCATGAAGGTGGAAATACCATTGATTTATTGTTTTGCCCAAGTAGTGTAAATTCAAATTTGAGATGTGGCAGGGTCAGTCTTCAAGCAGTCCCTTGGACTGATCATATGCTGGTTTCCTTCTGCCTTGAAGTATCATCAAGAGTTTCTGAAAGAAATAATCATTAAGTGTTTGAAAAATCTTGGATGTACAGTAAGGAGCACCCAAGGGGCTTGATACCGATAAATTGTTAGATGTATGGCAGCTAATAGGTTGGAAACATTTACAAACAGGCGTTAAAGTTACAAGATCCTCATCTTCATTGAGTGCCATGGTTGCCAGATGGACTTCAGCAGCAGAAAAGTGCTTATGTACAGCAAAGAGAAAATGGCATAAAACTTGGTTAAGGGAAGATAAGGAAATATACACTATTATAACATAACTTGAAAGTATAAAATGCGATGAGATAGGAGAAAATCGTATTTTTCTCAGAAGATTCAATCCGTGATTTCGCAACCTTCAGAATTATTTGAGCTTATGCACAAGTTGTTAACTTTCCCAAACGGATGGGCAATTTGTTGGGTCCATCAGAAGGCCAGTTTTTTTTAAATAGTATCTGCAAAAATGTAATGTAATGAAGTACATTAACCCTGAGGGGGGGGGGGGATTACTTTGAAGGGGGACAATGCATAATTTCTCTGTAGATTTTGTAAGAAAACATTTATAGGACATTCTCATTCATTGTATTTTCCAATTTATGCAGATGACATCTTTTTGTTTGTCCCTTCTGAGATAGGGGAGGTTATGAAAAATTTGAGACTGGTTAAAGATTTTACCCTAATTTTTTCCTGATAGAAATCATATGATTTAATTATTAATTATAAAAAGACTGAAGCTTTAATTGACACTATACAACATATAAGTGTTGATCTGACTAATATTTTATTAAATGATCCTTAAATAGTTGTGAAAAAGGAAATTCGTTATTTGGAAACTTATTGATGCAATGTTGTCACTGCAGCCTCAGATACAAGAATTGTACAAGTAGCATTTTTTAAAAACTTAAGCGTTATACGACATCTAAAAAATTATTTGGGTCCTGAAGATTTTCTAATGGTAGTGCAGTTATCCATGTTACCATACTTAGATTACTGTTAGTTTTATATTTTGGTTTACCAAATTATTCACATGGCTCCCTGTTAAGTTTCTCAAACTCTTGAGAAATCAGGGGCCAGGGTATTTTCAGGATTTGCTAGTTTGGTACCAGCCAGGTAGGGAGCAGCGGTCGAGACAGGGGCAGCTATTGGCTATCCCTGGCCCTCAGCAGGTGCACCAGAAAAAGTGGAGAGAGGGTTTTTTTTCCCACACTGCTCCTAGTTGGTGGAATAAGCTCCCTGAAAAACTGAGGAGGGAACAAACTTTACTGGCTTTCCAAAAAGTTTTGAAAATAATTTTATTCCCCAAGATGAAGGGCGAAGAGAGGTTGAGCTAGAATTAGGTTGGTGGATGGTGGAGAGGGGCATAGTTCCTATTGGCTTTAATTTTTATTGTTTTTCTATAAAGATGATGAGTTATTTTATTCTCTTTATACATCACCTTGAGGCATCTACATATGCTGGTATAGAAGCATTTTGAAATACATAGAATTCTGCAGTCAGAATAATTTTTAGTTTAAAAAAAAATTAGATAATTTGTCATCATTTTACGAAACACTTTATTGGTTATGCATTAGACAACGTGCTCAGTTTAAGTGTTTATGTATGTTGTATAAGCTATTCAGCGATGAAATTCAGCACAGATGAATCTGCAAGCTCTTTATGTTCAAGCCAGCAGAATTTGTTGACCGTTCAGTTCATACCCCAAATTCACTCAGCTGGCTAGGATCAAAGAAAACACAAATTTTACCCCCAACAGATACCACACATTTGCAGGAAATTTTAACACAAACTCAATTCCAAGGGCCTCAACCCTCAGCCTTAAGGCCAAGAAAGCCCTTCTATGGGACTGGGTAGACCGAACAAAGTTGGGAAAAACACTTACATTAGAACCTAGAAAGCTAACATGCATATTACGAAAATGTTATTTCAAAACGGAGTCTCTGTCTGACTCAAACAAAAACATAGCCAACAAGGTGGTAAATTCAGTGACTACTTCCACAGAAGATTCAAGGAAGCTGGTCAGATTTGGCTGGTTACTCTCTTGATCACCCAAGAAAGGCGGTTTACCACTCCTCGGCAACAAGATTTAATATACCTTAACCAAAAGGCGGGGAGGTTATCTGGGGGAAACTTCAACACCTCTCTCAAATACTTCCCAACCATGTCCAGAGGGGCAATCAATGGACACTTAGGGAACTTGAAAAAAACACAGGTTGTTCTTCCTTGATTGATTTCCAAGAAAACCAATCCTACGACACAAAATGTCCTCCTTAATCTGTGCCAGCAACAATTCTTTCTGCCCCACACTCGGCCTCTTGAGATCCTCCAGCTGAATAAGCATTGAGCCTGGACAGGGAACTCGTGTAATAACATGTGAACTTCAGTTTTCAAAGATGACACAGAAGCAGTTATCGAGAACTCTAGACCTTTCAAGGCATCCCACAGCGTCTCTAGCAACACTTGAGCAGGCTTCACAACCACACCTCCCTTCACTCACATAGAAATCAGCTCAACCAGTGAGAAAGTCAATGAGGGCTGTTCCGATAGCCCTCAGCTGTCAGCTCACTGGCACTCTGTTCAGCAGCAGTAACATACCCAAAGAATCTACGTCCAGGTTGCTCTCTCCTCAGGACTTAGCAAAGCTAAGCTTAGTCCACTGCCTGCAGCAATGAATCGGCCAAAACTTCTGCCGGATCCAACCAAGCAAATCCCAGGCAGTCGACCAACTTCACCTGCCTCTTAGCAAGGTCCACTGGTGTTGAAACCTCGCTTGGATGTCCCTTTCCTCTTCCTTGGCATAACAACCACAAGTAAGAGGAGAGGCAGGAAAAGAAGGGAAACAACCGAGAGCTCTCGACGATGCCTCCAGCTAGGACGCCAACTTGACTCCACATAATTTTGCCTTTTATTGTACCTTGTTGCAAACATTTCTGATGAAGGAAGTAACCAAACAAAATACTAATGTTCTGTCATGGATTTAGTTTCTATCACCTCCGTTTGTAGGTTACACTGGTCAACATGAAAAAATCATCACAAATAATTTCATGTGCATTAGATAACCTATGAAGAACAATGTTCAAAACCGGGTTTGTTTTTGTTGTATCACGTCAGGTTTGAAAGATGATAGTGTCGAACGTTTTGCTATACTAGCCAAATTGACAAAATGTGTCAGTGATTGCTCTACCAATATGGGTTGGTATTTATTTTGCTTTCCAGGTTAATTATTTTGATTATGTATTTGGTAATAGCAGCACTGAAGAAATCATCATAAATAAAATAATCATGCCAAGACAGTATAGAAATCATTCCGATGTTTTTTTGTTAAGTTTGTGATTCATTTGCTACTGTATCTCTACGTTGTACCGTAACGTCAGATCTTCGCAAAATGTAAAAGTTATATTTTGGATGCTCACTGGGTGATCAGGATAAGCCATGGGCACCTCACATCATTTGCATTGCCTGTGCAAATGGACTAGATGATTGGTTAAATGGAAGAAAAAAAAAGTGATGCCATTTGCTGTACCGATGATATGGAGGGAGCAGAGAACCCATCATGACTGCTATTTTTGTTGCATTAATATCATTGATTTCTCTGCGAAGAAGCAGCACAACATTGTGCATCCATATTTTGTGTCTGTAAGCTTGATAAATATTTGAATGTTTCTGTCATGTGAAAAATTACTATTTGAGAGACTACATTGCTAGTAGGAAGTTCCATAATTTACCACCCTCTAAGTACTTCCTTTTATATCTTTTGAGCTGCCTTCCTCTCTCCCGCTTTATAACATAATCCTTGTCCTTCGCTTTTTTATTTATGGAAAAAAATTCTACCTTATTGAAACTTGCTAAATATTTTAGTGTTTCTATTAGGGATGTGCAAATGGAAAAAAGTTTCAGTTTGGGCTCTTTTGCTGATTTTTGTAGCCTTTATTATTTGGATCCTTTGCTATACCACCTTTTTTCGTTTGTTTCACACCCTCACTTAAAAAATGTTTATTAAACATGTTAGGACTTTTTAGATGTGCACTAGACAACAATATGCATTAATTTATAGGTCGATACACATTAAATCAATATAGCATATGCTAAATTGAAGAAGCAAAGTCTCTGTGTAGGGTTACAATTTTCCAAGGTGCACAGAATTGTTGCTTTTCTTCATGTTTCCAGTCCAGCTGCGGATGAGCTGTTGCTCATTCAGCCAAGTCCTGTTAAAACCCAGATATCTTCTCCATGTGTTAGCTACTGTGCACTGAATTCCTGGATTTAAAGCCCTGATTCAATTTCTATCACAAAATACACAGGCATCACATCCTCATTCTGATGCAGAGTCTGGCAGGTACTAACCTATTTAAATTATATTCTTGCCCTCAGGGGAGGCAAATGCAGTCATGCAAGACCGTCACAGCTCTGTGCACAGCAGCTTTCTAGAGAATATATCCTGGTTACAGGTATCTACACTACAGTCCAATTAAACATAAAAAGTCTATTCCGACCTGAGAATGGGCTCGTTAGCTTCTGAAAGCTAATCAAGAAATGCAATAAGCTAATCCAGTACAAAAGAAGAAAAGGTATCAGCCTATATTTCTGGGTGGTTTTGGTTAATAAAAATAAACCTTTATTTCTGTGCATTCAAATGGACTAAGTTAGCAATGACTGCTTTATCCAAAATGGCTGTTCCAGGCTCACCTTCTGGCAATGTGCAGGGAATCTGAATCCAGAGTCCCTCCCTTCCCCCGTCTCTCAGGCCTGGTCAGGTCATGGCTAATTGCAGAAGTGGGGCATTCGGGAAAGGAAAATTACATCTGGGGGAAGTCTGACCAGGCACAACCGGTGATTCTCAATCTCTCTCCCCTTCATAGAGACCACACTGTATGGAGGCTTGTGAGTTCAAAGGAGCAGTTCGGCCTGGGATGGAAGAGAAGGCTAAGGTCTGATGTGAAGCTTTTGGTAGCTGTGGCTCATAGTATAGCCGCGGCAACCTCTTATCAATCAATTGGGACAGAGAGGGCAGCGAGCTGTGTTAAGTATTAGGGGGGGGGGTTGGGGAAGGATGAATAAGGTCTGATTTTGTTGTTCCCTGAATGGTTGGATCGTTTTCCTTTGCTATTTCACACTCTCATTTCCACCATATTTGTTGTGCATGTGCACAGGAAAACGTTTTTGCGGGGGTGTGTGTGCAATATGGGTGTGGGACAGAGTAAGTTTGGGGGTCTGCCATGGGAGTGAGGAGTAACAATGAATGGAAGTATGTGCCCGGGAGTGGGAGAGGTAAAGCAGGAGGGAGGGGGTAGAACGATGGTGGGGAGGGATATGTGCCTGGGGGGGTGGAGAGAAAGAGAGAAAGAAAGAAAGAAAGAGGTGGGACTATATGTCTAGGAAGGAAGAGATAAGGATAGATGCATAAGGAGGGGGATAAAGAACAGGTTGGAGAATGTGCATGGTGGTAGATCTTAGGGACAGACAGAATTAGGGGTCTTGCTAAATGTTAGAGGGACAACACTAGGGACAGCAGGAAAGGCTTGGGGTTTGGAGAGAGAACTGTGGTTGGAGCGATTGAGAGAGAAAGAGGAAGAGAGCTGAAGAGGAAAAAGGCAGGAGGGACTTATGATGGGGGAATTCTGCACAAAAATCTAAAAACACTGTGCATAGAATTTTCAAAGATTTTGCAAAGAATTCCCCTACGAGTAGAAGATAAGAGTCTATCAGCCAAAGAGCAGCAGCGAGCATGTTCCCCAAACAAGCACCCCTGCCACCACCTCCTTCCCCCCAGTCCCTTAGTGCCATTTTAATATGTGCAGCTCATTTGCCTATAATTTAAATACACTTTCATGAAATTGCATACAGGTCTTCGACAAATTCTAAAACCGTATCAGTCACTGTGAAAATATTTTCAAAGTTCTTCTAGCATAGATTCAACAATTTACAGGAGGTCAGCATCCAACCTGCCTTCTGTCAATTTCCACAGCTTGGCGTATTCATCAAAAGCCCAATGCACATCTGCAGAAAACTTCTTTGGGTTCTAAGTCACAAAATTTCTTGCTGGTTCATCACATTAGTTTGCAACCTTTTTTGTGAGGTTTGCGTACCTTATTGCCCAGGCAGATCATTTGGGGAAATGGGAGTGATAGAGACCTTTGGTAAGAAAAGAAAAAGAAATAAAGGGGGGGGGGGAGATATGATAGAGGTCTATAAAATCCAGAGGAGTGGAACGAGTATACATAATCCAAAGCTTACTCTTTCAGAAAGTACAAAGACTAGGGGGTCACGCCATGAAACTACAAAGTAGTATATTTAAAACAAAGAGGACAAAATATTTTTTTCTCTCTCAAAAGCTTTAGAGCTCATTGGCAGAAGATGCGGGAAGAGCAAGTCATGTAGCTGGTTGTAAAAAAAGGTATGGATAAGTTCCTGGAGGAAAAATCCATAACCTGTTAAGAAAATACAGTTAATCTTTGGGGATAAGTAACATGGAACGGGCTACTTTTGGGATATACCAAGTACTTGTGGGCATGGACTGGCCATTGTTGGAAACAGGACACTGGGCTTGATGGACTGACCCAGTACAGCAGTTCTTATTTTATGTTCTGAGGCTTCTCTATGATAGCCTTAATTCTCACCATCCAGTTTCCAAAACATAGCACCCAACAACCCTTGAAAGATAGCTATACCAAGGTCCTTACTCTGTCCAACATCATTAATCTCAACTCGCGTCACAGCAGCTACTTAAAGAAGCAGTACTGCCAAAATGGTCCCTCCAAGCACACTCAGCAGATCAACCAGATGATAACCATCAACACCTCCCTAATTCTGATCTGTACTTTGCTCTTGAATGCCTACTTAATGGTTGGACAATCGTCAAAGGCACTGCGATCGACACACGTACAGAGAGAAAGTAATACAGGACGATTTGCTGAATCTGGGCAAAGGATGTTCGGTCACCTCAAAGGATTTGCACACGTACCTGTGTTTTATAGAACAGAGGAATTTCGGAGGTGTGGCTTGAACCCGTACATGCATGGAAACATTTTATAACAGGGTTCCTATAAGATTTTAAAAAAAAAACTTGCCTAATAATATCAAGACAATATAGGTGCCTATGCGCCTTTAGAAAATAGGCATCCAGAACTACACAAATGTTTTCACACACAAAGTTATACTTGCTCTAAATACTTGTGTACTCTATGCGTGTATGCACATATTTTATGAAGTGCATACGTCACAACCCCCATCTTGGGACACCAGCACATATTGTATAAAATGCAGGTACTATCTTTCATTTAGTTCTTTTATACGAGCCATTTTCATGGGGAAAAAATCTTCACACCCCCAAGAGACTGTATAAAACTACTCCTGTAAAATTTAATTTTCTAAAACTGTACTTGTGGAAGGCAAGCTGTTAACAGGCGTGCCTCATATCATCCCTTAATACCAGGTGCGTACATTTATGCGCTTTTATCCAGACAAGCTGATCGGCAAAAAGAACGCACTCAGGAACTTTGTGTTTGAAAAGTGGCTCAGCTTTTGTACATTCAAAAGGATACACACATTTCAAGGTGCCTTATTAAAGATTTAAATCCCAATGCTGCAGGCTTCCTGCACTGCTTTAGTGTAAGGTGAAATATAGAAGGATTTGGATTTAAGATTCAAATTACTCCGTTTTTGGAAATCAAAATTCCAAAGGAAGTTAGTTACAAGCAGGGACAAAAGTTATTTTCATGTCCAAGTAGGCTTAGTAACTCCAAGGTTGCAAGGAGCATCAGGGGAGAAATAAGATTTGAACCCTGGTCAAGGTTCCGAATAACTACTGGGAGATTCTTACAATGGAAGTATAGCTTTAACAAGCAGGAAGTGATCCACATTTCAAGAAAAGGAAAACAATCTTAAAATCACACACTAGCACCCGTTGCTTCCACATTCCTTTCTAGGCAACCTCAATGGTTATGGAATAGGCCTAAGCTCAGTTTCTAGGCCCCCAACTGGAGTCTTCTACCATTTAAACACCTACCGTTGGCTCAAAAAAACCCAAAACAAACCCATCTTGTGATATTTATTAGCCCTCCTTTCCAAATGATGCCCAAGGCACTGCTTAAGTCATTAGAACATTCAAATTTAGGTACACTTGCTCCAAAATATGGAGAGCGCTGCAATCTGCGCTCCTTAGACATAGAATAATCCAGGGAACGCGTCTCATCTCTGGAGGCTAGAGTAGTAGACTTGGAGCAGAGACAGACAGCGAGGTACATGGATGAGACCTACAGGGATGTAATAGAAAAGTCCCACCTCCAGTCTGGTAGTCTTTCTGCTGCCATAGAGGAAAGGTCATGTGGAAGGAGAGCATCACTTTGGTGTGGCAGGAAGCGATCCCATAGAAGTGATGTAAAACCCTCTAGCACAGAGGAAGTCTCCCTAGGGCCAAATTCTCATGAGGGAAGGGTTAGGGCAGCCATTATAACTGGTGTTCGATCATTAGGCATGTACTGTGGTCAGCTGGGTGGCTGGTGGATGTGAGGATCGCCTGGTAACATGCGCCACATAGATAAGGTTTTAGATAGTGCTGGGGAGGAGTCTGCTGTCTTGGTAAGCATTGATAACAATGACATAGGAAAATGTGGGAGGGAGGTTCTGGAAGCTAAATTTAGGCTTTTAGGTAGAGAGTTGAAATCCAGGACCTCTAGGGTAGCATTCTCAGAAATGTTTCCCGTTCCATGCGCAGGACCCAAGAGGCAGGCAGAGCTCCGGAGTTTCAATGCGTGGATGGGACTATAGTGCAAAGAAGAGGGTTTGGGACTGGACATTTGGTGAAGGGGGAGGGGCTTTTTCAAAAGTACAAGCTCCACCTTAACCAGCGTGAACCAGGCTGCTGGCATTAACCTTTCAAAAGGAGATACAGCGGCTTTTAAATTAGAAAATGGGGGAAAGCAGACAGTTGCCCAAGAGCGCTTGGTTCAGAATGATGTATATTGGAAGGATAGTAGCGAAACAGGGAAGTTAGGGGATCCCAATAAAGAGGTTCTAATAAAGGTAAAAGTAACCCAGGTTCCTTTAAGTAAAATCAGACCTAGTTGAAAGATTCCAAAGTTACAAGTTGCTCAAGGATCTGTGTTGAATGATGTGAGCTATGCTGAGCAGATCAAGAAAAGGTGAAAAGAATATACAGTTATTATATGATAAAGATCAAGTGGACCAAAAGATTCCAAATTATTCCTAATCATCCAATAGCCAGACTGTTAATATGAACAAAAAACAAACTATGAAATGCCTGTATGCAAACTGACTGGGGCAACGTTACATCAAGCCATGCTAGGGAGATAAAGCTTCTAGGTGAAATAAATGACTGCTTCATGGATCAGCTACTTCAGGAACTTACCCGAGGGAAAACTATTTTAGATCCAGTTCTTAGTGGAATGCAGGATCTAGTGTGAGAGGTAACTGTGTTGGGTCCTCTTGTTGGCAATAGCGATCATAACTTGATCACATTTGATTTAATAAATGGAAAGACGATAACAGGGAAATTCACTGCACTAGCACTTAACTTTCAAAAAGGAAACTATGATAAAAATAGGAAAATGGTTAAGAAAAAACTAAAAGGAGCAACTGCAAAGGTTAAGAGTTTATATCTTGGGCAAGTCACCATCCATTGCCTCAGAAGAATCCAAGTTATCAATGTCTCTGTTTAATGTATATTACCAAGTTAAAGCGGTTTACATTGTAAGTTAGACTAAAATGATAAAGCAGTATAAAAATACTGTTAAATAAAATACATCAGGCCTGGACATTATTTAAATATACTGTCTTGGAAGCCTAGAACATATGCATTCCATGCTTTAAGAAAGGTGGAAAGAAGGTCAAATGACAGCCAGCATGGTTTAAGAGTGAGGTCAAAGAAGCTGTTAGAGCTAACAGAAAATCCTTCAGAATATGAAAAGAGCCAAATTATAAGTTCCAGCAAGTTAAATGCAAGGCATTGATATGGCAGACAAAGAATTTGAAAAGAAGCTTGCCATGGAAGCAAGTATATTCAAGTACATTCGTAGCAAAATACCTGTGAGAGGCACTAAGAGAGGACAAGGTCTTAGTGGAGAGACTGAATGAATTCTTTGCTTCAGTATTTACTGAACATGATGTACAAAACTTACCCATGCCAGAAATGATATTCAAAGCTGATATGTCAGAAGAATTGAAATAAATCTCAATAAATCAGGAAGCTGTAATATAGCTATTTGATAAACTAAAGAGCAGCAATCACCTGGATCAGATGGCATACATCCCAGGATGCTGAAAGAACTGAAATATGAGAGTGCAGTAATCTATGAACTATTCTTAAAATCATCTGTAGTACCTGAGGATTGGAAAGTGGCAATATAACACCAATTTTTAGAAAGGGTTCCAGGGGTGATCCAGGAACTATAGACTGGTGAGCTTAACATCTGTACCAGGCAAAACGGTAGAAACCTTATAACACAACAAAATTACTGAACATGTGGACAGTCATGGCTTAATGGCAAGAAACCAACATAGATTTAGCCAAAAAAAGTCTTGTCTCACTAATCTGTTATATTTTTTTGAAGGGGTGAATAAACAGGTAGATAAAGGTGAGCTGGTGGTCAAGAATGAAATGGAACATGTACAACTCGATCTGA
Source organism: Ichthyophis bannanicus (assembly GCA_033557465.1). NCBI lineage: Eukaryota > Metazoa > Chordata > Amphibia > Gymnophiona > Ichthyophiidae > Ichthyophis > Ichthyophis bannanicus. The sequence goes on from CM066035.1 coordinate 97,931,216, forward strand.
AGAGTGTCAGAGAACTGCAATGGACTGGCATCGGGCACTTTGCATCTGAAGATCACATTGTTTTTCATTTCCAGCATAATAGACTAAGAAGAAATGGTGTTGCATTTATAATTAAGAAGAAACTTGCAAGAAATGTAATGAAATACAATGCAATCAGTGAACGCTTAATTTCTATTTGTCTACGAGGAATGCCCATCAACACAACTAGAACTCAAGTATATGCCCCAACATTATCTGCAGAAGAGGATGAAGTTGATGAGTTCTATGAACAAGTACAAGCTGAAATTGACAGAACATGCATGGGTGACTGAAATGCAAAAGTTGGCAACAAAGAAGACGACAAAGTGATTGGAAAATATGGACTTGGCAACAGAAATTAAGCTGGAGAAAGAATGAATTATGCAAGACCAACGATCTAGTCATCTCAAACACCTTCTTCCAGCAACACAAGCAGCAACACTACACATGGACTTCACCCAATGAATTGTACAAAAATCAAATTGACTGCATCTGTGGAAGTCTATGATGGAAAAGCTCTATAACATCAACAAAGACAAAACCTGGAGCTGACAGTGGTACAAATCACCAACTACTAGTATGCAAACTCAAACTAAAGTTGAAGAAGAGCAAACCACTCATGGATGTAGCAAAATATGACCTTGAGAATATACTACCGGACTTTAAAGACTGCCTGGAAAATCAATTTGCTGCTTTAGATACAAATGTCATCCCATAACTCTTCTGGAGTTCAGTTATCAAAAAGGTTGTGTTGGAAGAACATGAGATTCTCTACAAAAGGTGAAAAAGCAAAAATGGATGAATGAACAAAAATTGCCCAGAAACGCAGAGAAGCTAAAGCAAGAGGAAAAAGAGAGGCAACTGCAGAACTCAGATTTCCAATGTGCAGCAAGACAAGACAAGACAAGGAGTACTACTACAGTGATGCATGCAAGGAAATAGAAACAGAAACTTGGAGGAAGAACAAAATTGGCTTTCCTAAAGCTATAAGAATTAAAGAAAAAATTCCATCCTCGAATTGGAATGTTACAAGTTGCTCAAGGATCTGTGTTGAATGATGTGAGCTATGCTGAGCAGATCAAAAAAAGGTGAAAAGAATATACAGTTATTATATGATAAAGATCAAGTGGACCAATAGCAGTTTCAACCTGTACCTTATGATCCGAAACCATTGGTGATGAAAGAAGAAGTCGAAGCAGCATTGAAAGCCTTATCAAAGAACAAAGCACCAGGCATTGATGGCATTCCTATCAAAGTATTACAGCACACTGATGCAGTCATTAACATACTTATAAGGCTCTGCCAGCAAATTTGGAAGACAACATCATGGCCAACTGAGTGGAAAAGATCTGTATTTATACCAATACTAAAGAAAGGTGATCCATCTGACTGTGGAAATTATCACACAACCGTTCTGATACCACATGCCAGCAAGATCCTACTGAAGATTATTCAGCAGGGGACTGCAATCATACCTGGAAAGAGAACTGCCTGAAGTGCAAGCAGGGTTCAGGAAAGGGCGAGGAATGAGAGACATCATTGCGGATGTGAGATGGATCCTTGAAAAGACTTGAATACCAAAAGGTTATCTATATATGTTTTATTGACTACAGCAAGGCTTTTGATTGTGTAAACCATGAGAAACTTTAGGCCACATTAAGCAGCATGGGTATACCAGAACACCTGATAGTTCTCTTGTACAACCTTTACATTAATCAAGAAGCAACAGTTCGAAAGGAACAGGAAGAAACAGAATGGTTTAAAATCAGCAAAGATAGATGACAAGGCTGCATTCTTTCCCCCTACCTGTTTAATTTATATGCAGAATGAATCAGAGAAGCAGGACTGTATGAAGAAAGAGGTGTGAAGATTGGTGGGAGACTCATCAATAACCTTTACTATGCTGATGATACCATATTACTGGCTGAAAGTGAAAATGATCTGAAACATTTGCTTCTTAAGATCAAGGAACAGTCTTAAAATGGGCCTGCACCTCAACATAAAGAAGACAAAGATCCTGACAACTGGCAAAATCAATAAGGTCATCATTGATGGAGAAGAAATTGAAATAATGGACAACTTTAACCTACTTGGATCAATTATCAATAAAGAAAGCAGTCAAGGAATCAGATGATGCATTGTCCTTGGCAAAATGGTTATGTAGGACCTAGTCAAGATTCTCAAGAGCAGAGATGTCTCTCTCCATACAAAGATTTGACTTGTTCAAGCCATGGTAGTCAGTACTAGAGGAGATCAAACCTAAAAAAAGCTTTCTTTAGAAGCTCAGATAACAAGACTTCGACTTTCATATTTTGGACACATCTTGTGAAGAGAGAGATCATTAGAGAAAGACATCATGCTTGGCAAGGTAGAAGGTCAACGCAAAAGAGGAAGGCCAGCAATGAGAGAGATCGATACAATAACAGCAGCAATGAGTCACAGTGAGTCACCTGAATGAAGACCAAACACAGTTTAGAACAATTATCCAGAGGGTCGCCATGAGTCCAGTGTATCTCGATTTTCAGAAAGCCTTTGACAAGGTCCCTCATGAGGGATTCATGCTGAAATTAAAAAGTCATGGGATAGGAGGCGGTGTACTTCTATTGTGGATTAGCAAATGGTTAAAAGATAGAAAAATAAGAGTAGGGCTAAATGGACAAATTTCTCAATGGACAAAGGTGAACAGTAGAGTAACTTTGGGAATCTGTGCTGGGCCCACTGTACATTTAGAAATGACTTGGAAATGGGAATAACGAGTGAGGAGATCTAATTTGCAGATGAGACAAAATTTATTCAAAGTTGTTAAAAACACAAGAGGATTGTGAGAAATTGCAAGAGGACCTTAAAAAACTGGGAGACTGGGCATCCAAATGGCAAATGAAATTTAATGTGGGCAAATGCAATGTAATGCACTTAGGGAAGAACAACCCAAATTGCAGTTACATGATGCAAGGTTTCACATTAAGAATCATTCAGGAAGGAGATCATGTGAGCGCATGAGCGGGTGAGGAGATTCCTCGCTGTGCTCCTGGGCCGCCCTGCTAAATCTAAGTAAAAATCGGATGGAAAAGGCTGTAAGTTGGGAGAGTGGGTGGCGAAAGCATTCGAGAGAAGGCACAGAAGTAGAAAGTGTCTGAGCGGCGTGTTGTAGCAGACACAATGCGGTCGGTGGTGAAAAAGGAGAAAACTGCAACTACACGGGAAACAAGATGGCGACTACGACGAGAACTAGCAGCGTGCTGGATTCCTCAGGGAAGGAGAGTGTAGAATCGGACCCGGAGGAAACAGCACAAGAGGTAGTCAAACTGCTTGAGCCTAAGTTTGACAATGTGATGAAAAGGTTGGAGCAAATAGGTGAGACTTTCGCCGAGATAACACGTAGAGTGGAGGAGGTTGAACAGCATGTGATGGCGTGAGCTAATATTGGAGCGAGACACCCAAAAACATCAGAAACAGATTGAAGCACTGATGCTAAAAGTAGATGATCTTGAGAATAGATCTAGGAGAAACAATTTGCGCCTTGTGGGAGTGCCGGAGACCTGGTCAGAACAGCAGCTATCAGACCTGTTTGAGGTGTGGCTGCCGAAAGAATTGGGCTTAGAGGACATACAAGGCAAGATAAAAGTGGAAAGAGTACATCAGCTTGGTCAAAGGATGGAAGGCAGAGAGAGACCAAGACCGGTGCTGGCGTGGATACTAAACTTCCAGCACAAAGCCCTTCTATTACAGGCCTACCAGAAGCAACGAGATCTAAAGTTGAACAAGCCTATACTCATGTTCCAGGATTACTCGGCGGCACTTGCCACAAAGAGGAAAGAATTTTGTACTATCTGTAGTGAGCTGGCATGAGGAGGCATACGCTTTGCACAGAGCTACCCAGCCACTTTGACAATATACCAAAAGGGAGCGATGCACGCTTTGGAACAGGCGGCGGCGGCTTGGAAATTTACTGCCACATTGCAACTGGAAAAAACACCTGATAGAGTTTAGCCTTGACATATAAGTTGTTGGTTTAGCACTCTGGAGACCTAAATATGGCCAAGGCTTCCTGGACGGTGGAATAGGGGATGATCATGGGTGAAGAAAGGTTACTTTGAGAGAGATAGACCCACCACAGGAAAACGAGGATGACCTTCCTTCCATAGGCACGCCAGAGTCTTGGCGGCGGGGCGGCCCGGAGGTGTGGACAGTGATCTATCCCCAGTGTTTGGGGGTTCTTGCCATGGCAAGACGGACTGATAATAAGAAAGGGGAGGGAGGGGGATGGGGGTGGTGGGGGGGGGGAGTTGAGAGAAATGAGGGTTTTTATATGAGTGTGACAATTATGAGGTTTCTGGTTATATGTGTGAGTTCTGATGGGATCAATAGGGGTGGGGAGGAGGGGGTTATGGGGGAGGGGGAGGCTGAGGGTGGGGGGAAGGAGGGGGAGGGAGGGGATGGAGAAATGGATGGGGGGAAGGAAACGATGGGAGAGAGGTTAGGTCAAGGAATGAGACAGGAGAATCTCAGAGGAAATATTGTGCGCTTGGAGTGTTTGAGCGTTGCTCTGAAGTCAGGGCTGGGTGACTTCTAGAGCACAATGAGATGCCACATATGCGAGTTGTGGATGCTTTAAAAAGGAAGGCTACATAATGTAAAGATAATTTCCTGGAATGTGGGGGGGGGGGGGGGATTGGATCACCAGTTAAACGCACCAAAATACTCCAAGCACTTAAAAGGAAAGGGGCAAATATAGCATTGCTGCAGGAGACCCATTTGAGCGCTGCTGAACATGAGAAACTTGCAAGAGATTGGGTAGCGAGCACATACGGGGCAACATCAGGTGCCAAAAGGGCAGGGGGGGGCAGCGGTGTTCTTAAAAAGAGGCTTGCCGCTGAATGTGAGCAAATGTGAGGTTGACCCGCAGGAGAGATATATCTTATTGCATGCAAAGTTATACGAGGGGGTACCCAAAAAAAAAACAGGAATTATTTTTTAAAAGCTATTTATTTCAAATTCTTTACAAAACAACCTTATCCCCTTCAAAATACTCTCCATTACAACTGATACATTTGTCCCACCCGTGCTTCCACTGTTCGAAACATTTTTTGTAGTCATCTTTAGAAACGGCTGACAGCTCCTCCCTCGTTTTTTTCTTGACTTCTTCAATGTTGTCAAATCGGTGTCCTTTCATGCCCCTTTTCATGCGTGGAAATAAGAAAAAGTCGCACGGAGCCAGGTCAGGCGAGTAAGGTGCGTGGGGCAGCGGAACCATGCCATTTTTAGCCAAAAACTGTCTATCAGAGATGGCTGTGTGCAGGTGCGTTGTCGTGGTGGAAGAACCAGTCTCCTGTCTGCCACAAATCAGGTCTTTTTTGACGAACACTGTTGCGCAATCTTCTTAAAACTTCCAAATAAAAGGTTTGATTGACGGTCTGACCTGGGGGAACAAACTCTGAATGAACTACCCCCTTGGCATCAAAAAAGCAAATCAGCATTGTTTTGATGTTTGATTTGACGACATTTTTTTGGACGGGGGTGACGATGACGTCTTCCATTGGCTTGACTGTTGCTTTGTTTCTGGGTCGTAACCATAGCACCATGACTCATCACCTGTAATGACCTTTGACAGAAATTCTGGATCAGTTTCAAGCTGTTGTTTCAAAACACGACATATTTCAACTCAATGTTCCTTTTGATTGTCAGTCAGAACCCGAGGAACAAACTTGGCAGCAACCCTTTTCATTCCCAAATCTTCCGTTAAAATTTGCTGAACCGAGCTCCAAGATAACCTACTTATCTCTGACAGTTGATCAATTGTCTGTCGACGGTCTGTGAGCACAAGCTCTCTAATTTTTTCAATATTTTCATCGATTTGGGCAGTTGATGGACGCCCAGAACGAGGTTTGTCATCAATCGACATGTCGCCATTTTTAAACCGAGCAAATAACTGGTACACTTGACTTTTTCCCATAGCGTCATCTTGATAAGCTGTTTTCAACATTAAAACAGTTTCAGCAGCATTTTTACCGAGTAGAAAACAAAATTTCACAGCTGCACGTTGTTCACTTAAACTTGTCATCATAAAAAAAGAAACAAGAACAAAACAGCGCTAGCAAAAACAATCACTGCAGATGAACAGAACAAGCCAGGTCGACAACACAGGCGGCACTGAACTGACGAGTTGCACTATACATGCCTAGCGGCAGAAGTGCGTACTACACAAGCTCCGCCCACGGCAATGTTATTCCTGTTTCTTTTGGGTACCCCCTCGGTATAATGAGGAAATTTGGATAGGCAATGTCTGTGCCCCGAATGTGTATGATCATGGGTTTTTTAAATCTCTGCTGGGGTTTATTAAGAAAGCAGGGAGGAGAAAACTGATTATGGCAGGAGACTTTAACTGCCCACATGATCCAAACTTGGATAAATCAGGGAATAGTGGGAAAGGAGCATGGTCCAAAAAAGGTGTTGAATTCCTTTGTAGGTTGGGGGACATGGTGGATGTGTGGCGTACCTTGCATCCTGGGATGCGTGAATACACACACCAGTCTAGAGCCCATGACTTGGTCAAGAATTGACTATATCTTGGTGAGTGAAGGGGGACTTTCACAGATTGTGCAGGCAGGCATCGAACCTGTGGTGGTGTTGGACCATGGTATGGTATGGGTGATCTGGGATAGTCAGAGCCCACTGACAACGGGATGGCGGTTTCCTACATATCTATGGGAAGATAAAGATTTTAGAAAGTACTTAGAGGAACAGTGGGATGAGTACACCTTGTTCAATGATACCCCCCAATGCTCACCCCTTTTGTTCTGGGCGGCTAGTAAGGCCGTAATGAGGGGGGCTATCATAACATATACCATACAGAGACATAGACATCTGGATCGTAGTTTGTTAGTCTTAGAACGAACCGTGCAAGATCTACAAAGGAAACTTAGCAGGGCAGGGGACAGGGCCACACAACAGGAATATACTAGGTCCCAAGCGGCTCTTAATGAATTACTCCAGAGACGGGCTACAATGTCCCTGCAATATTATGAACACCAGCTCTATAAATATGGAAATAGGATGGGGAGACTGCTAGCTAAGTTGGTCAGAGATCCAGGGGGTGCGCGCTTCGTCCCCGTTCTTAGGAGTAAGGGTGGTGTCCTACAACTTCAGCCACATCAAATAGCAGATATCCTCCGGAAATTTTATGCCTAAATTGTACACAGAGGAGGAGAGAGACTGTGAGCATAGCAAGAAGTTTCTGAGTGCCCTGGTGCTCCCCAAATTAAAGGAGGAAGATCTACAGCGGTTAAATGCTCCTCTAACAGGGGGAATCCAAAAAGTGTTTAGGAGTGGGAAACTTCACAAGACTCCTGGGCCAGATGGATTTGGCGCAGAGTATTACTTGAACGTAAACTAACTCTCACGTTGGTGGCTATGTATGAAAAGGTCCTCCAGGATGGATGCTTCCCCAGGGACATGAGATGTGCAAACATCACTGTGATCCCAAAATAAGGGAAGGACCTGCAAGATCCAGCCTCATACAGGCCCATATCGCTCATAAATTTTGACATAAAGATATTAGCATCAATTTTAGTGGGGAGATTAAATCCCATATTACCCTTGCTGATTGACTCTCGGCAGGTGGGATTTGTCCAGGGACGAGATGCCTCCAAGAACATTGCAAAACTGATTCTGGGGATGGAGCACTGTGTGAGAGAGGAAACTGTGTTACTCCTGGTAAGCCTTGACACTGAAAAAGAGTTCAACAGGGTAGCCTGGAAGTACCTGTGGAACATGATGCAGAGTTTTGGATTTCAGGGTACCTTTGTGCAGTGGGTCCAGGTTCTGTACATGACACCTCTGGCAAAAGTAGGTGCGAATGGAGTATTCTCGGATACCTTCACTTTAGAAAGGGGCACACGGCAGGGCTGTCCCTTGTCCCCTCTCTTGTTTGTACTTGCGCTGGAACTTCTTCTGAGGGCAATACAGAGCGAAGCACAGATAGTGGGTGTAAAGATGGGAAAGGAGGAGATAAAGTTAAGAGCATTTGCGGATGATATGCTCCTCTGTTTAACCGAGCCGCAGGGGTCGCTCATACAGACACTCCAACTGATAAAGCGATTTGGCAGCTTCTCCGGGCTCAAAATTAACACAACCAAGTCAATGGCCCTAGATGTAGGGAGAGTGAGACAGGGTTGGATTGGGGCATTTCCGCTAACATGGGCGAGAGATTCAATTCGATACTTGGGCATACAGCTACTGGATAGCTCAGAGAGGCTGTATCAGTCAAACCTACCTGGAATGTTGGAGAGAGCCAGGGCAACCTTTAATAGATGGGTGGTGCTTCCCTTGTCCCTGAGGGGGCGGATAGCTTTGTTTACTATGGTGGAACTCCCGAGGTGGTTATATGTACTTCATCTGCTACCTATTTGGGTGTTAGCCAGAGATTGGAGGAGCTTCGAAAAAAGTCTTAGTAGCTTTCTGTGGAGAGGCAGGCAAGCTCGTATCCCCCTGAGGGCCCTGATGAGGCGGAGGGAGGAAGGGGGACTAGAACTCCCTTCAATTCGTAATTATAACCTCCGGTACATGGTAAGACACATTCTGGGACTTGATGGATGATGGAGGGTTTGCCCCAGTGCAACAACTAAACTGGATGTGCGCCCCACATCATAGCCTATACATATTGCACTCAGATAAACAAACTATCAGTTTGCAGAGGGGGAGGGATGTACATGGGGGCTATACGTGCAGCTTGGCAAGCCTTGTGTGCCCGTTGCAGATGGAATTGGAGATGTTCCTTACTGCTTCCACTGGTGGGGAGCCCAGATTTTCCACCGAGGTTCCTATCACATATGCTATTCCACAGATGGGCCCAAAGGGGGCTAGTCTGCATTGGAGATATATGTAAGGAGGATGGTGAGATTACTGAAAGCTTCCAGAACTTGTGTACCCAAGATCAACTACATAAGCATGAGTTTTATGGTTACCTTCAGGCTCGGCATAATGTTAGTGAACTGTTGAGAAATACTCCTACGCTGCTGAGTTCCAGAGGCCTGAGGTTTGCTATGGGGGAAATGGTGGGGAAAGACCCATGCAAGGAAGAGCGTAGAAATCTAATACACCCAATATGTGACCAGAAATATCTCTCGTTGCTGGCACAACGTTGGTTTAGGGATGGTATGGAGGGGGCCGCAATGGAGCTCCCCCAAAGCGCATTTTAAAAAATTCCCTCCGGGGTGAAGTGGATTTACTTGCAAGAACTTCAATATAAATTTCTATGGAGAGCATATACAAACGAAAAGTGGGCGTTCAAGGCTGGGCTAAGGGCAAATGAGAAATGTAGATGGTGTGAGATGATGGTGGGGACATTAATGCACAAATTTTGGGAATGTCCTGGGGTGCAGAATCTGTGGCTTCAAGCATGCGCCAAGATGGCGGGATGGCTGGGGATACAGACTGTCCTTCAGATGGAGGTCTGTTTGTTACATAGTTGGGAGAAGATAAGTCAAAGACTTGGGGCTCAGCACAAGGCACTTCTGGAACAAGGTTTCCTAGTGGTTAAGAAGATGCTAATGAGTAAGTGGATTGAAAGCTCTCCCCCGAATGTGGGATTTTGGGAGCAGACAATGATGGATTTAATGCAAATGGAGAAGTTAATAGCAAGGCAACTAGGAGGGAAACACTGGGAAACCTTCAGAGAGCTATGGCTGCCAGTTATGAACATTCTATCTATGAAAGAGCGAAGCACACTGTTAAATGTCCGACAATATGTTGTCCTATGAGATTAGTACTCACTGGGGAAAGAATAGTGATGGTTGGAAAGGGAGGGTCGGGGGAAGGGGGGAGAGTTGGAATTTAGGATTCATAAGATACAATAGGGAATGGGGAAGGGATGAGCTGGGGAATGTGAAGGGGGAGGGAGAAAGTGGGGGTGGTAGGGAGGGTTAGTGCAGGATGGGGGAATATAAGGGGGAGGAAGGTGTTTAGGCTTGCAAGTACAAGAAACCTAAGAAGTAAAAGGGGATGTTTCTTTGGGTGCGGGTGTTTGAATTGATGTTTGTTTACTTGTGTGTTTATATCATATGTTTATATCATATACTCTGACCTACTAGGGAACGGTGACAGTGCCATTATATCGCTTGTCTGAGTGTGCAGAACGTATTTCTTAATCCAGGACCTCTCAGACATGTTTAAAAATGGTGCTGTTGAACCTCATAAGAGGTACCTGAGGGAAGTGAACAGTTCAGGTATGGTGATATCTATGCCATTGTATTGTTGATGGGGTGTGTGGATCCCAGGTGACGTGATATAAATGAGTAATTATTTGTAAAAAAATAAAAATAAAAAAGAATTGGAAATAAGAATCACTCAGGAAAAAGGATCTAGGCGTCATCATGGATAGTACATTGAAACCCTCTGCTCAGTGTGCAGCGGCGGCCAAGGAAGCAAATAGAATGCTAGGAATCATAAGGAAAGGAATGGAATGGAAAATAAAACCAAGGATATTATAATACCTCTATACTGCTCCACGGTGCGACCGCATCTTGAATATTGTGTGAGGTTCTGGTCACCATCTCTTAAAAAGGACATAGCAGAATTGGAAAAGGCTCAGAAAAGAGCCACCAAAATGATACAGGGGATAGGATATCCCTATGAGGAAAGGCTTAAAAAGTTAGGTCTCTTCAACTTGGAAAAGAGACTACTAAGGGGAGATATAATAGAGGTCTGTAAAATAATGGAGTAGAACGAGTAAACATAGGTCAGTTGTTTACGCCTTCAAAAAGTAGATAGACTAGGGGACACACAAAGAAGCTACAATGTTGGCATATTTAAGACTAATTAGAGAAAATATTTTTTCACTCAGCGCGTCATCAAACTCTGGAATTACCAGAGGATGTAGTAAAAGCTATTGGTATTGCTGGGTTCAAAACAGGTTTGGGCGAGTTCCTGGAGGAAAAGTCCATAAATCATTATTAGAGAGAACTGAGGCAATCCTCTGCCTACCCCTGTTCCAAGCAGTATGGAATGTGCATACCTTTGGGAACCCGACAGGTAGTTGAGACCTGGAATGGCCACGGTTGGAAACAGGATACTGGGTTTGATGGACCCTTGGTCTGACCCAGTATAGCATATCTTATGTTCATCTGTTGTGATGGCCAAACAGGGAAGTGGTCCCAGCTGATAAAGGTTCTAATTGTATGAGAAGCCCAAAATGAGCCATTAGTACACTGCCAGTTAAAAATACATTTCTTTTCCAACCTCTGTCATCCACAGCAAATCTAACCATGTAATCGGGGTAGCAGGGACATGAAGTCACCGCAGTACCAGCAGATCCAAAGCACAGATGCACAGAGCTGTGCAGGGATAATGAGCCTTCCTCATTGGGCTGTGTAGTGGCCTGATATTAACTGGTTCTTTTGCTACTATTTCAACAGAGACAATGAAGCCCAAAATGCTAAAGGCAGGGTTGCGGGGGAGGGGGGGGGGGAAGGCAGAGTGCTTCTCTTTAATGACGTGTATCGTATTTCTATTAAGCAGTGCAGGAATCAATCCCCTAAAGCTTCTGTTTCAAGATCTGGCTTTTTTTTTCATGCTGCTATTGATTCCACACACCACACTGAGCAATAACAAAAGCTTGCTTGGCTCCAGAACAAGACCGACTTTTGATCCAGCTTTGTATAGGACTGTCCTGCAGTATATATGAGCAGGTATAAGGCAAATAAATGTAGAGAAGCCCTAACACAAAATGCATCACATCAGTTTAATTCTACCCAAAATGCAAAATTCAAAAATCTTTCATCAAATAGGCATCCAGGACTTAGGAAATACAGTTTAAGTTAATGATGTCTGTAAGTGTAATATAAATACTAGGGATCTGCTTTCGTTAGCACTCATTTGGTTCATTTGGGTGACTAAAACATCTTGGTGTGTGTAAATTGATTTTAGATATGTTGATTTGTGCACATAAAAAAGTTTTACCACTTACACAATGCAAGCACTAAGAACTAATGTGTGAAGTGGCCCAAAACGTATACTAAAAAATCTGAATAAACGTGGAAAATCCTAAAACGAACCAAATTATTTCTGTGTGCCATGCATATCTCTAACATAACACGTTAATGAAGATGGTCACTCTTTCCTGAACTCAGAATAAAGTGCAGACCGCAACAAGCCTGGCTCTTCAGATCAGCTGGTTCCAACAGATGTCAAAAAGCCTCCGCAGAATAACCTTAATCGGTGTCAGATGACAGACAGCGAAAATCAAAGAACTTGAACCAATGGCATGAGGTAGAGAGTCACAATCCTGATCCTTCAGAGCCACTAGCTGGTCTGGATTTCAGCACAAGCAAGCCATGCTCATGAACTTATTTCTTCTTAGACCAAACCTATCAAATGAATATTCAGAATGCAAATGCTAAAATATTAAATATGTTTGTAACCCTTAAAAAACAAAACAAACAGTCTTTAGATCTCCTTGGTTAATTTCAAATGTCACCCAGAAATGGTATACAGTGTTGGGTATTTATAGTGGCTAACAATCTGTGGTTATTCAAGAAGGACATTGACCATTTTAAAGTAGCACTGGGGCTAATGTAATAAAATTAGTTTACAAATCTATACTAAAATCTTTTTTTTTAACTACAGCATTCAAATTGGCTTTACTAACAAGGTGATAAACTAACATGCATAATGTATGGTTACAAAATGCAAGCTAAAAGAAGATAAACTAAAAATTCAGTGTTAAATGTTAATACCAAATTTCTAATGCCAGAGCGAGAAGTGAGATGAAACATCAGTTTTTGAAACATTTATTTTTGGATACTTCTTATGAAATTGGTGAGACATGAAACCAGCACGAGTACTAAAGTCATCAGAAGATATGTTGCTGAAGACAGCAGGTGTGACAAAACTGAAGTATTCAGATACCCATAAATGGGTCTTTTGTAATCAGTAAGTCTGTTTTTCCTATGTGTAACCAAGGTAAGGATCTGTGTAGAAATCCATAGCAGTTTGGCCTCTCTTCTCAGTTGGAGGTGTATTGGTGTTCTACAGTATTTGTAGTACTGACTTGCTGTTGATATGATATGGTAAGCTTCCAATTGTCCATTTGCAGGGTTTTGTATTACTTCACAGTGTCTAGACAGTGGAGTGTGTTTGTTGCTATCAATGATGTAACACCAGAATCGGAACACAATCTTTTATGTATGTTCAGTGAAACATTCTAGTTCTGCTCTACACTCATTGTTGGGGGGGAGGGAGTTTTATTGGCTATTCTTTAAATGTTCTTTGTGAATGAATAATTATACTCTATTGGATCAATATTCAAAGGCAATTATGAGTTCGCCAATGAACCCAGCCTTTGTGTGTGTGTTCAGAAAATATACAAATACCGGGCCATTGCAATCCTTTGATAGCCAGATCTTATCCATCCGTTTGTGGACCAGATTGGGGGAAGTGCGAGGGCAGGTCAAAAATATAATACAGCATGGTCACTACACTATTCATATATTCAGCTAGATCATCAGCAGAATAGCGACATGGTTTTCAAAAGCAAATGTTCCTACCTGTATTCCTGCTTCTAGAGACTTTTCCTTGTTCAGACTTTAAAGTTCGGAGTCCCTTTTTGTGCTAAAGTAGCTCCTGTCTTCAGGGTCCAGTCCTGATTAGACTGCAAGCTTCATAAAGCAGGTGCTCTCTTCTCCATGTCTGTATGGTGCAACATACACCTCGTAGCATTATATGTATCAACAGACTGGGACTCCCTCCCCCACAGTGACTAAATATTGTCTCAGTAGTATCTCCCAGAATCCCAGGTTACAATTACCAGACAAATCCCAAAAGTAACCAGTTCCGTGCTACTTATCCCCAGGATAAGCAGTGGCTTTCTGTTGGACTATGTTAACCATTTATGGACTTTTCCTTCATGAATTTGTCCAAAGCCGTTTTAAACCCAGCTACACTACCTGCTTTTACCATATCTGCCGGCAATGAGTTCCTAAGAATAATCACACGTTGGGAGAAAAAAATAATTTTCTCCTATCTGTTTTAAATATACCACTTTGTAGCTTCAAGGGTATACTGAAACACCCAATAGTTCTCATGCACCTCCTTTACATTCATCAAGAAGCTCAAAAAGAAGGCACGAAAGAATGGTTTAAAATCAGCCAAGATATTCAAGAAGGATGCATCCCTTCCCCATACCTATTTAATTTATATGTAGAACAAATCGTCAGTGAAGCAAGACTGTATGACAACTGAGGTGGGAAGATTAGCCATGTTAATAGCTGAAGGTGAAGATGGTCTGAAACATCTGCTCATCAAAATCAAGGAACATGGTCTTAAAATGGGTCTGCACCTTAACATGAAGGACGAAAATCATTGCCTTCGAAATATGGTGCTGGCGAAGAATACCATGGACTGCCTGAAGAACAAACCAGTCAGTACTAGAGAAGATCAGACCTAAGCTTTCTTTAGAAGCTTAAATGACTTCAACTTTCATACTTTGGACACATCACACGAAGAGAAAGATCATTAGAAAAAGAAAGACATCAGGCTTGGCAAGGTTGAAGGTCAGCATAAAAGAGGAAGGCCAGCAATGCAATGGATCGATACAACAGCAGCTATGGATGCCACTCTTATCAACAATTAGCTGCCTGACTGAAGACTGAACACAATTTAGGACAACTATCCAGATGGTCACTAGCACTTAATTTTGTAGTTTTGTGGCATGTGTCCCCTAGACCTTGTACTTTTTGAACGAGTAAACAATTGATGTGCATTTGCCCATTCCACTCCACTCAGGATCATGACTGTTGATTTTAATTATCTAAATCTTGAGGGGGGAGGGGCTAGGTTTGGCTAGGCTGAAGGTTTGCTTAGGGCACCCAATACCTTGCACTGCTCTGAGGTCCAGTCCTGCCTCCTTGACTATGTTGACAAGCCCCATCCATTGATATATTCCCAAGGCTTTTCAGGCCAGCCAAAAATCACTAATTTATTACATATGACTGCTTCCGGGTTCCATTATTTGTTAGCTACAGCAATTCAGGCTTCATACACTTTAAGAAAGTGATGCCAAAGATACAGTATTTCTATCCGAGGCATCTGCCAATAGGATCTGTATAAAAAGGAAGCTTAAAGGTTCCATTTCCAACATGGACAGCTTTGCAATTCTTCCTTATAAAAAAGGAGGGGAAGTAAGTAGATGTGTGGCCCTTGGCATTATTATACAGCTCTTCCTGCCCTAGCCTATAGGCTCAGATCTCATTACCTGCCTTACAAGTGCAAAGAGTTGAAAAAGACTGTAGTGAGTTCTAATTTATGTATTATAACAGCCCCCCTTGCTTTCAGCAAACAAATTCAATATCTTAAGACTGTTGGAATAGAAAGGAACGCTAATAATCACCTAATAAATAGAATTGCGCTCAATGTAACAAAGTATGATAATATCTTCAATCCTTCAACATCCGTGCTGATAATTTCCCTCTTAATATTTATATTTCTTCTCCCCCTGGGAGGTCTCAGACTTATGACAGCAACTGTCCTTACGGACCCCACCCCCTGAAGAACCGCAGCAGGAGAAACGCTCTGAAGCGCTGAGGGGAGGCGTCGGGAACGGGGCAACATGATCATTTGAATTCTCTAGCGGCAAAGATCATTGTAATGAAGGCAACTGAAAGGAAGTATTTGTGCTTTATGTGATTATAGTACTGAGGACGTTAAACTGAAAACAATCAGTAGCCTTCTCTATCATTATCACCCCCGCATACCCTGGAGGAGGTCGTTGATGCTATCTAGCATACTGTTCCTTTAAACCGGCACCGTAAGGACAGTTGCTGTCATAAGTCTGAGACCTCCCAGGGGGAGAAGAAATATAAATATTAAGAGGGAAATTATCAGCACGGATGTTGAAGGATTGAAGATATTATCATACTTTGTTACATTGAGCGCAATTCTATTTATTAGGGGAATAGAAAGGAAACCTACTCTCCTGGATAAGGAGAATTTTTGGAGATGGCCATACTCTGTGGCTCTCTAGCAGGTGGGCTATATCTGTCATGTACTAAGCTGTACACCTAAGCTCAAACCTTTTCCTAATGTATGTGCAAATAAATTGGCGCCCAATGCTATAACCAAATTGTATGCAAATTTACACACAAGAAATGTGCACAGATATGGGACAGTGTACCAATCACCATGGAAACACATGCACACCATTGTGTATTAGCAACAGTATTGTAATCAGCACCTGGAGCTGCACAAGCGTATGTGCGGAGGGCAATTCTATAAGTGCAGCTTAGTTCAACGTGCAGTCGTGTGCATATTTGGTACTTATTCTATAGGGGCTTACATGGCGAGATACACGTGCTAAATCTTGGTGCTACCATTTACACCACCCCTAGACTTGCTGCTAATGCCTATGACTAGATTTGTAAGAAACATGAGTAAATTCTAGTATTTATTTTTTAATAGCATTCTATAATTTGTGTGTAAATTTATTTAACAGCTTTTTTTATACCACTTTATCTGGAAGTTGCGGGTCCTTCCAGGACTGTAGCAAACTAGACATGCACCTTCTGCAACTTGTGACCCTGAGGCCGCCCCTCCACCCAACCCCGTAGGAACTCTGTCTTGTTGGGCTTTCTGGAAGCCCAGCGTCTGTGATCCTTCTGTACTCCCCCACTGTGCGGCTGCACTACTGGCATGAACCTGGGTCCTTCATGTTCCCACAAACAGCAAGAAACGGGCATGAAACCTTCACTGAGTAATGAATTAACTCTTTATTGCTCCTGAGACAATGTATGTAAGCCCCAGTACTGGAAACCCTTGTGCTCGACTATCAGGTCTTCTGCACTGTTCTTTGTATCCAGCTTTAATAGCTAATACCTTCATGTGCAGTGTGCTGATGTCTACATGACTCTCTGCGATTTACTTGTGCACTCGACTCCTTCCAGCATAAGACTGCTGAACTAGTGTGGAACCTGCACTTAGCTGAGGTCTAAATCTCCTGCCCTTGTACATCGGCCCCATAGTGGGGTATAACTATGCTAGGAGGAGGAGGAGCTGCCGAACCGGTTTATCTTTATTTGCATGTATTCGAATTACAAAAAAAACAAAAATATGCAGAAGAGAAAGATAAGAGACCCAGGCATGGTCTGTGAGTGTGGCAGAACACAAGCCATGATTTATGTAACAGGTATATTCAACAAATCTTAGAGGAGACAAGTTAAAAAGACTGAATTTTGCAATACTAAAACACATATACTTGCCCGCTTATCCTCGTGTTGCAGAAGATATTATCAGAGTCATTGAATGATTAATGACAGATTGATTTTGATAGGTACTGTTTTCTACGGCATTCCCTTCTCCCATAACTCATCTTCAATACATCCAACATGATGGTATTAAAAATGGGACTATAATCATCTTAGTCCTCAGAGATTCCTATAGCTTCTCACTTCACTCTGTTCAGATCTCAAAATGGTCCTTTAGGTTTTCAGAATCCTCCATGGACTTGGTTGTGATTCTAATAATCTCTCTATATTGTTTCATGATATATGATTGCGCAGTGCTTCTATTAGATAACACCCAGCACAATAACCTGCTGACCCAGAGCTGGATTCAGAATATTTTTGCAGGTTTCATGTCTACCCAACCAGAAAATGGCTTCCTGGTTTGCATTAATTACTGTTATTCCAATCTTGATTTTAAATGGGGGCTGTTTTCAACTGTTCTGAGGAGTTCAAATATATCCTTTATGTCCAACAACAGACATCTCTTTCTGCAGCCCTTGATATGTGACCTCCCAGAACCAATTAGCTAATTGCTTAAGATCACTCCCCAGGGAACAAGAAGAATAGCAGACTCTCTGATGAACTCAATGGACAGCGTGTGTCTTTTGTGCGTTGATGTGCTTTTAAAAGCCAAATTCAATCTGTATAACCACTCCAGCAAATGAAGTAACATTCGAGTCATGTGCTTGCTTAACATCTTCTGTTATTTTATACACACACGAGCCATCTGTTTAAGATGCAATGCATCAGGTTTTATCATAGTGATTGCCCATCCACAGGAGCAGAGCTTAATTTGCAGACAAACAGGAAGTGGAACTGTGGTGCTGGGGGGGGGGGGGGGCGCGAGTGGGATGGGGATGGATCAACAGAAGAGGAGGAGCTGGAATAGAGAGTAAGATGGTTCTTCTCTGCTCTAGGCTCAACCCCCTCCCCTCTTTTTCCCTGCAGGCTGCCTGGAAAGGAGGGGCTGGAGCAGAACACTCCCACTGCTCTGGAGTCTGAAAAGAACTGGTATTACTGTGTTCCAGGCCGTTACTCCAGAAACTAAGTCTTGCACAGGAAGCAAAATGAAGGTGGTCCACCATTGTGTTACTTGTGTAATAGGTACCGATATTGGGACTTTTAAGTACTGCTGAACAACAAGCTAGCCATTTCCTAGATTTGACAACCAATGTTCCGGTGAAGATGCCTGGGAGTCCTCTGCCCACACTGCTGCTTGTAGGAGAGGTTTTATCATCATGTTTTTAGTCATGAGAAGTAGGTAGTGCCTGATATCACAGCACCTCCCTGTACTGGCATCAACGCAGGTGGCAGACTCTCATGTAACGTCATAGGGACGTTGTTGAGGACTATATCTGAATAACTAATAAAATATTTTAAGTATGTTGGATACACCGGTTGGTTTCTATACAAACTCAAACCAGAACAACCACCATCTTGACATGATTTTTTTCCCTTTAAAAATCCCCCTATTTTTTAGTTTTCTAGATATGATGGTGGTATGTCTTCACTTCTGCTTTTCACTTGCTATCTCCTCGGAGACCATCTTGAAATGCCAGCTGCTGTAGACTTACCATGCAGAAGAAAGGCCTGGCAATTTACTTCCAGTCACACCATAGCACGAAAACCCAGGGTTACCAGCAGTCAGCACCGACTCAAAGGCACACCATATTGCTGATCTAGTTTCCACATTTTTTATCCGCCCATTCTGTGTCTACCGAAAATAAAGCTTAGTATATCTGACCCTTCGAATAGCTGAAAAAATTAAGAGCTGGCCTTTAAAGCTCATTAGAATGGATGCCCTTTATTTACTGGAAGGAACTCCAAGCCGTGGCTGATAACAGATCAGGACATATTCATGCCGTCAGCTTTTCAGAAAGTCCTTGGCTAAGACTTACAACAGCATTTGCATTTCTGCACCGTGGCAGAGGTTAATGGTAGCAGTTAAGAGTGATGATCCTCATTATGACAAAGTAGCCAAAATCTATTACTTCAGAGGAGCAGTAAGGAGGAAGGGATTAAACAAGTTATTTTTACTTTGTCTATACTTAAGAACTGAAGTGTGAGGAGGGGGAAGAGGAAGAGATTTTGGGATTTAGCTCATGCCTTTTTCAGTGGTTCAAGGTAAGTTTCAGGTGCAGTAGGTATTTCCCTATCCTTTGGAAGGCTTCTAATCTAAGTTGGTCCCTGAGGCAATGGAGACTTAAGCGACTTGCCCAAGATCACAAGGAGCAGCAGTG
Organism: Ichthyophis bannanicus; assembly: GCA_033557465.1. Classification (NCBI taxonomy): domain Eukaryota; kingdom Metazoa; phylum Chordata; class Amphibia; order Gymnophiona; family Ichthyophiidae; genus Ichthyophis; species Ichthyophis bannanicus. The sequence continues at coordinate 97,950,744 of CM066035.1, forward strand.
GGAATTTAACCCCATCTTCCCTGGTTCTCAGTCCACTGCTCTAACCATTAGACTACTGTAGGATAGATTCCTTTTTTATTCTGCTGACAATAACTAGTTAATATGAATAGAAGGCAGATAAGATTCTGGATCAAAACAATGAGACTAGAAGCATTCCTTAGCGTCACTCTCCACCGGTTAAAGCAATAAAACTTTTATGCCTTTCTCCTTATAGCTTTCTAAATTATTCCAGGCCTATTGTTCCTGAAATGCTGGATAATAAACTACTGAAGAGGATAGCGTTTTCAATTTAAAGGATAAGAAAACCAGTCTGCATCACAGTCGAGCACTCGTCTCTTTTACATACCTCTCAATACTCCTTCCACCCCAAATCTGGGAAATTCAGCTGAACTACAACTGACCTGCTTCTGGCTGCTTTCCATATACTGTCCTTGCCTTAGCCTAGGACAAATACCTAATCTCACACCGAGGGCACTTTTCAAAGAGCTCATGTTAGGAAAAACACCATGTGAGCCTTCTACTTAAGCAATTTTCAAAGCAAAAGTATTTGCAAAATGCGCAAGTCTCTCTCAGTCACTTCCAACTCTACATCCTGTTAGACCACGAGAGAGCAATAAGTTTGAGATCAGCAATAAGGGACTTTGATGAACCATCAAATGAATAAGGAAAGCAAACACCTGAATGGTCATTTCATTAAAGGACATCATATTTATTAATAGCGCATTAGCACAATAGCGCAAAAGGAGACATTGACATATCTGATTATTTTCTTTCCTTGAATCCTGCTAGACCAGTCCAGACAAGTGGGACATACCCAAGCCATCAGGACTCAGAGTGGGAGGAATATAATAATCTAGATCACAGGTTCCCAATTCAGTCCTTGGGACACACGTAGCCAGTCAGCTTTGCAGGATTACCACACTGAATATGCATGAAAGATTTGCATAAACTGCCTCCACTGTATGCAAATCTCATTCATGAATATTCATTGTGGTAATCCTAAAAATCTGACTGGCTAGGTGTGTCCTGCAGACTGGGTTGAGAACCCCTGTTCTAGGCAGAGCTGCCTGCCAAAGGCATCATATGCCCTGCTCCCACATGAGGTGCTCACAGGCTACCAGGTCTTACAGATATCCTCAGACATCAAAGCAGACTCTCAACACGAGGCCTGCAGTCTAGTGGAGTGAGTGCCAACTCTCTTCAGTACACACATTCCAGCCAAAGCATATGTTGGACCAATAGCCTCCCAAATCCAATGGGAAATTAAGGACGTGGTTGGTGCCTGTCCTTTTCCCAGACCACTGAAGAGGACAAAAAGATGGTCTGACCAATGGGAGGACTAGTAATCTCCGGGTATTTGACCAACACCATCCACAAGTCCATCATACACAGAGAGGGGTCTGCCAGAAGGTCCTCTCAGAGGAGGCGGCAGAATGACAGTCTGGTTAAGGTGAAAGGGAGAAGGTCTGGTAGGAAGGATGGCACAGTCCACAAGGAGACCGAAAAGGTCAAGATGACCAGAAAGGAATCCCTGAAGGACAAGGCCCAAAACTCTGACACACCCTTGATGGACATAATAGCCTCCAAACAAAGGTTAAATTGAGAGGCCTTACGAATGGGCTAAAATGGAGGTGGCTCTCAGTGCCTTCAATACCAGAAAGATACAGACTCCACTGAGGAACAACTAGACACAGTGGTGGATGGATCTACTTCAGTCCCTTGAGGAAACAGGAGATATCTGGGTGCACTGCCAAGGTCATCCCTTAAATGCGTCCCTGATAGCACACTAGGGCCACTACCTGAACCTTCAGAGAACTCTGTGCTAAACCTTGGTCAAAACAGGACTATAAAAAGGACAAGATGACTACTATGTCTGCCTTCCTGACCTCCAGGGTCCAAGAAGAACACCACCTCTAGAAAACCCTCCAAACTCTCACACAGGGTAAAGGAAGTAGAGGGCCTAGGGGCCTCTGAGCCTTGAAAAAACTGTCCACTACCATTCCAGAATAACTCTTCTTAGACAGCTTATGGCTCTCAAAAGGCCAAACTAAGTGAGAAGGTAAGGGAAACCTCCAACACTAGGGGCCCTTGCCAAAGCAGGCCCTTTGCTTTAGGCAAATAAGGGGGCACCGCCAACAGATTTAAGAGATTCAAGTGACATGGATTGTGCAGCCACTAGAATCACCAAGCCTAAGTGAGCCTGAATCTTGCACAAAAAGTGGCTCACCAAGGGCCACAGAAGGAAGATTTACAGAAGCTTCTCCAGAGGCCATTCCTGAAGCTGGGCATCCAAACCAACCACCTGCAGATGAAAAGGTTCTGAGTGGCCATAAAGTCAAATACTGGAAGGTCCCACCTCTACACTATGAGGTCAAATGTGGGAGGGATTAACTCCCACTCACCAAGATCCACAGTGTTCTGCTAAGTTGGTCTGTAGGCTGCTGGTGCTCACTATGTGGGCTGCAGATAGGGTAATCAAATGCTCCTCTGTCCAGTGACCCAGCTCTGCTACCTAAAAAGCACTTTGGCACTGCAAGTCCTACCATATTTGTTGTCATATGCCACAGCTATTGTATTGTCGGAGAACACTGTTTTGTTCACCAAAAGAAGCATTGACCTCTCTAGAGTTAGAAATATTGCATTGGCCTCAAACAGGTTGATGAGCCAGGAAGTCTTGTGAGGGGACCAGAGTCCCTGGATAAAGCAACTGATGCAGTGAGCTCCCCATCCCTTTAGGCTGGCATATGTGGTAATTATCACCCAATCTGGCAATTCCAGAGGCATCATAACCATCAGATGGTGAGCCAACAGCCACCATACTAACAGCTCCTTGATCTCCTGGGGAGAAGGGAGGTGTAGTCAATCAACTGGGAGACCAAAGAGACAACAGATGTTTCTGAAGGGGATGCATGCACACCCTGACCCAAGGGTCCAGTTCCAGGATAGACACCATGGACCACAAGAGTTGGCGGTAGTCCTAGGTTCATGGAGTCAGCCGAGCACAAAACACTCATGAGTTGGCTCTACAACTTGAGAAATAACTCCAGCATGAGGACACTCAACCCAGAAGAGTGCTGAACAGAGGAAATCAAGCTGTTCTTGGGATAGTTCATCAATAACCCCAGCCTTTCTAGTCAGTGGGATCACCAGAGCTATCTCATCCCTGGATTTCTCCAGGGAATCTGACCAAATCATCCAGTTGTCCAGGTACAGGTGAACCCATATTCCTTGCCCCCCCCCAAAAAAAAAATTGGACCCATATTCCTTGCTTGCACAAGAATGCTGCATCACCACCATGACCTTTGAGAAGGTGTGAGGAGCCATGACCAGGCCAAAATGTAGAGCCAGAAACTGGAAGCGATAGCCCAGAACACAAGCCGAGAAACTGCTGGTGTTCCACCTGCTGGAGGCAAATACTGGCTTCTCTCAGTGCTACACTAGTGGATATACTAAGTAATAACATCACTGAAAGTTCTCTAGTCTGTCTCCACCAGTTGGTTAGGGAACATAACCCACTTGCCTGGACTGGGCTAGTAGGATGCTAAAGAAGAGTTTAATTGCTGGGTTAAAACAAGGGGTTGCAAATTTAGTATCTAAAATCCATGTGTGCCAGATAGCCATTTAATTCAATTAGAGCAGCACATGGCTTGCTATGACAGCAAAGAGCATGTTTGTTATAAAAGGGTAAATAATTGAAATATTTCTTTAATTACAATATCTTCTAAGCTGTTATGTGAGAACCTGGTTCTTCAGATTAAGTAAATTGTCCTGAAAATCAACAGACCTCCTCTGATGCAGAGTAAGCAAAATGCTGAAAGTATTGGGAGCGACAGATGCCCAGATGATTGTACTGTGGCTATAGACATGGTGGACCCAATATTCAGTGGTGATGGCAGCTAGCGTGATTTACACTGCTGAACACTAAACCTGGATATTCCATGCCGGCCATATGCGGCCACCGGCACTGAATATGTTGGTCAGCCACAGAAGCAGGAAACTATTCAGATAACCATGATATTCAGCCACTACCCAATTAGCCTCAGCAGCAAAAGTTAGGACAGCTTTTGTGCACCTTACTTTCGAAAGCCACTGAGAGATAACCGGACAGCGGCTGAATATCACCGCCGGCCAGTTATTCCTGGGTACCGCCACCAGAATGTCTTGACGCTCTGGGGCATATAGCGATGGTGCCAGTTGATATTCAGTGGCCCTAACCATGTCAGGGCCACTGAATATCCCACTTAGGGGCATTTACATTGTTTACGGATCTGTAAACCGTGTAAATGCCTTTGAATATCAGGCTTAGTATTTACAGTGAAAAAATCAAAACAGACTGAAAAATAGTTTATATACTCAAAGTAAAAAGAGGACGTTTAGACCAGTGATTGATTTTGAAGCAAGATAAATATGACTAGTTGCTCTAGTAACTTATGAGCTTTTTTCCTCCATTTAGATGAAAGGTTTTGTTAGCCTTTTATACATTGTGATGTTAACTGAAAATTTGAAGTGGAATCTTTTTTTTTTTTTAAATTTTAATCAAAGTAATATATTCTACAGTTCTATTTGGATTTCCCCTGGTTCTCGGCCTGCTGCTCTAACGACTAGGCCACTACTGTGTGTCCGCACAAGAATATATGAAGAAAAAGCATGTTAGCTGCATTTTGTACGTAGCCCATTGCATTCATCCCCAGGGGCTTATGGGTACAGTTGCACACTTAACCCTTCTATGACCATTTTTAGGCTCCCTGTTTGCAACTGGCTCTCAATAAGGTGCACGTTAAGAAATTAACACCAGTCAAAGGCAGGTACTCCGTTGTACTCAGTTAATAAGGATTTGGTAAATCGTGCAGAATGTGAGAATACCTTGTTATTTACCAAGCATATGCTAAATCCTTATTTACATGGTTAGGCACATTTGGGGGGGGGGGGGGGAGAGAAGATATTCAGCAGTGGCGGCTAACCATTGCTGCTGAACCTTGATATTCAATGTCGGGGCCATATCCGGCTACTAGCCTTGAATGTCTGGATTGGCCAGATAGTGAGCTAGCTAACTAGCTAGCGGCGATATTCAGCTGCTGGCTGCTTAGCTAAAGTGACTAAAGTTACGCCATCCATTTAAGCGTCTAACTTTAGTCGCTTTGGGATAACATCACTGCTAGCCGGTTAACCCCCGGAACTCCCCAGCACTAGCTGGCTAGCATTGGGGTGCTTAGGGACCATAACCGGGGTCTGCAAGCCACCTAAATGGCTTTGAAAATCCCCCCACCACATTTTAGCACGCTCAAGCTAGTGTCTTTCTGGGAACTTAACATGCACTGTAAAACGTTTCTGCCCTGCATGCTATTTTTAGTGTGCAGACCAGCATCTTACAGGCATACTAAAGTTTATTGCACAGGGTCCATTGTGTTACAAATATGAAACGGAGGATAATTTGGTTTTCTACATGCAAAACCTGGTTTTACTCATAGAAAAGACATTATGGAAAATTTACCGTTATCTGAAAGAATACGTCGGGAATGAACCTATACAGAAGTAGGTATCCCCAGAGCTGGAGTTGGAGTTGGGCAGAGGTTGGGGTTTACGTGTATACATTGCATTTTACCAAAAATACATGTATAACCTGGCCAGACACAGGTGTTTATTCACCCCTGCTCCAGAGCAGACTGAGGTATACACATGTGACTGCCGTTGCTGGCTGCATGAACGAGCGGTGATTTTAGAGGAGAAAACTATATTTGTACTCAATTTTTTTCTCAGTTCAGTGCATTTTAGATAAATTGCAGCCACATCCATTTATGCAGCCAGTTCTAAAATCGCTTCATACGTTAGGATAATACATTCAAGGGATTGCCTTAAAATACTGAATTCTGTAGCTATGACTTCAGCTACAATTTCCTGAAACACAAATTAGACAATGGAGAATTTCCTAAAACGCAAATTAACACTGGATTATGTGAATCATTGTTTTGCTCTTCCTCTGAAACTCTCAGCGCCTGAAGAGGGCGGAGCACAAATAGATTTGGGAATAATTAATTGCAAAACTGAACGTACAGTGCCAGAATTATTCAGCTTTAGACGCTGAAGATCAACAATCGAAGTGGCTGATGTTTCAGCACTGCCAACAGGTATCGAGGACTCCGTGTTCACTGCACTGAAATGCTCATGATTTACAACTCTGGCAATGCACGCTTTCTTCAGGCTCTCTTACAACCTGCATGGAGAGATGACAGAATGACCTCACTTCATGTGCAAACCTCTGAGCATTTCACTATCCAAATCCCAGAGCAAAGCAAAAAGTAATTCACGGTAACCTGGTACTAGATATTGCGCTGTTCCATCTGCAAAAGTCCAATTCTATGTACACAAAAGCTGACCCACTTACACGGCAAAGAACAGCATGTGATCTGCTAAAGCAACACATGTTTCCCTCCCTGAAAGAAATCCCGCAGCAGAATACATAAAGCTCTGCAAGGAAGGATGGTGTTTGCTCATTGCTTTACCGCTTGATCACGGGCTCTACTGCTGGTTGGGAAAGCTAATGCAAATCGCCACCAGCTGTGGAACCATAAGCAGTACAAGACGGGGGATAATTTTATACAGGTCCCCTAGATGTGAAGGCCACGTAGGCGCTTATGCTAGATTATTTTATGAAGGCATGTAGGCACCTGTGAGGTAAACAGCCAGACATCGCGTCTAGATGGATGCCGGGGGCATTTGCGTCTGCTCAGAAACAGGCGTAAATGTTGGTGTGTAAAGCTGGCCCATTCTAAAATTACCCTTTTATTCGCAGGAGGACGCTAAGCAAGGAACACAGCAAGAACAAGAATATAAAAATAAAGTTGCATACAAGCCACAGGGGCCAGATAACTGTTAGAGGCTCCAAGAGGGATAATGGGAACATTTCAGTCCAGACAGCAAAGTTGTCCTAAGGTTAACTCTTTCCGGGGTGCGAGGCATTTCAGGAGATATTCTAGATTACCAGGATTATCGGGAGACATGCCTTTTTGCTATGCTGAGGTTTGATTCACTGTTTTCCTCCAGTGTTGCAAAGTCTCACCCATTTTATTTTCCTATTCATGCCTATGGTTATTTATGTATTTCCAAACTTCTATACTGTCTCTTCCCCATTAAGTTATAGACATCTCTTTTCCCCGGTATAGGAAGTTATTTATTTAGACAGTTTTGTATACCGCCTTATCCTTCAATCAAAGCGGTCACAACACAATTGGGGGATACATTTAACACGCGGGGATATGAGACACATACACTAATACTTACAGGGAACATGGGCAATGGAGGGTTAAGTGACTTGCCCAAGACCACAAGGAGCACCTGTGGGACTAGAAACCCCAGTCCTTCTGGCCCAAGGTTGCTGTCCTCTAGTGGGATTTGAACCTCCGACCTTCCGGCCTGAAGTACCTTGCCCCAACCCCAAGTTATAGGATATTATCTATGCATGCTCATAATGTACTCCAAAATATTCCATTTAATAAATATGCTGCTACATAGTCATCAGCGTGTCAGGGGTTTCCAGATGAGGCCACTGATTAAACACTGCTCAGGCACTAGGCCAAAGGATCAACTATGGTTGAGTTTGGTAAGGGGGGGGGGGGGGGAAGAGGGCAGGTATGGAAGTTCATGGGCACAGAAGTCCAATCACAACTAGGGAGTCCGGGGTGGTGATGGTTATTCACTGTTGTAACTGGCACGGAAAACCTGATTTACAGATCATGACCTGGGTTACCAATAGCAGCATGACCTTAACATGCATGCTAATGTTTATTGTGGAGGATCCATTGTGTTACAAATTCGGAAGCTTATCAGTATAGTTTGGCTCTCTACAAGCAAAACCTGTACGGAAATGCAGGCCATGGTTGGTTTGCATTTAAATTTGTGTATTAGACATTGCAACCCACGTCACACTGATCTTAAAACTTACAAGTAACATGCACCACCATACCAGTTTTAACACTGCTTAGTCCGTAGACTCCTAAATTTTGCAAATGACAACCAGTCAAGGAGCAAATAAAAAACAAAACATCCTACACAAATTCAGCTCAGTCATAAGCTCATAACACCATTGGGCGGTATGATATTTCACGGCTCAGTCATTATTGGTATTAAATAAATTAAAATATATCATCAGCTCCTGTCCATGAGATGCAGGATTTTATCTGCTTTTGCACATCATTCTCTTTACCCAATAGGTTTGGAAACTTGTTTGAACCTGAAATAAAACACAAAAACTGACTTCAGACATTTTTAAGGGAGGCCTACACTGTTTACAAACCCATTAAAAATAGATTGGTCCACTGCATGCTTCCTTTTATTGTGTATTACGTTTACGATCCCATGACCTTTATTCAAAAAGAAATTCCTACTATCCATGCCTACGGAAAAACTCTTTACTGAATAAGGCCCAGTGTCTTCGCATATGGCAAGGCATCAAGATGGGCTTTTCATTCAGTCTGACTAGTATTTTTGGCAGACGGGAGCCATTGTACAGCAGCTCATATCATCTCAAAATAGTTGAAATATAAAGACCTTTTAATGAACGATTTTTGTCACAGGCACAGAACAACGTCTTCTTTTTCTGAATGGGGTCTTGCATAGCAAACGCCACGTTATTCATCGATAATCATGGGGTTTGTGACACATTTCAGTTATAAATGCACACTGGAAAAACTTTTTTTTTTCAATGTTATACTTTAAATTTTTATTGAAAACCACAAAAAATACAAAAGAATTCTCAGTGCAAGAATATGCTCATTTAAACGCAATGAAAAGAACACCCCCAAAATAATCCCCCTTCCCCTTCTAAGAATCGGAATCTTTGCCCTATGGAGGCGTGCACGGGCCTGCGAGCTTCCAAATTCAAGTGGAGATACACAACTAAATAAACAAACGAGGGCCAGCTCCCCACATTCTTCCGCCAAGTACGTTTGCCCAACTACTGACGGTTGCTACACTTCTATCTCTCCTACCACCAAGGTCCATCTGGCTTTACTCCATTGTTCAAACTTTTCCCAGGCTTTCTGGTAGGCAGACATATGACTCTGGTATAAAGCCACATGTTTTGCCATACCCTGAATATATTTCAGTTTACACACTACCACACTCATCTGAGGGGTATCCGTACTTTTCCACCACTGTGCAATCATTAACCTACCACGATGCATAAGTAGCGCATCCATGTACCATCAACATCACCTTTCAAACGAAGGTCTTTATGGAAGAGCACCAGGGCTGGTGAAAGCCACACGATGCTGCAAGAATATATTCAAACCTCTTTACCACAAACTCCAGTAGAGGCACAGTAAATTCATAACCTTCCAAACAAAATTCTCCTACTCTAAATAATGATCCAACAAATTATCCATAAATTCAAGTCGGAGGGGTTGGGTCGTGATTTGGCGCCTCCAAGTGGCATCACAGTCTTTTACCACCTTGGCGAGCTCTCTCCCACAGGGGTTTGGGAGCCTTGGTTTTCTTCCCTGTGTGGGACAGCACTGGGCCCTCAGGCAGGTTAGACCACCCAACATCTTTATGTGTTCAAGGCTTCTTCCAAGGATTGGACTTGAAATGAGCATCCATCTAGAGTAAATTGTAATCCAAAAGGAAAGGTCCAACGGTATCTAACATTATCCTCACAAAGCCTTTGGGTGACAGGCCTCAGGTCTCTCCTTTTTTTCATGATGAGTGCTGATAAGTCATTGTAAAGCTCAATGTTATGATTATCCCATTTAAATTAGCCCAGTTTGCGAGTGTTTGGAGAATCTCTCCTTAGATGCAAACTCGTGAAAACAAGCCAAAATGTCTCATGGCTGCTCACCACGCACAGGGTCTAGAGCATGGTGCGCTCTCTCCACTTTAAAGAAGACTGACTCAGAATCAACCGGGGCTGCTTATACTATCGCACAGCAAATGCGCTCCACTAGGTCAGGGTAGTCAGTCAGGCCTGTAGACTCCGGGAGGCCTTGAAATCACAAATTGCAATGATAAATTCGATTCTCGAAGTCCTCCAGCTTCAACATCATTTTGTCCTGTGCCATTTGTGCTATCTTACGTTTTTGAGACCAGCAGGTAATAGCCGCATCATGTTCCTCCAGCCTGGACTCACCATCCTCTATATGTTGACCCAGCTAATGAATATCCATGTGCACGTCCGACATCCAGGTCTGCACATCATGTTGAAGAGAGTTAATATCCCCTTTAAGTTCTGAGAACCAGTGTCTGAGTTCATCTTGCAGGGAGCACAGGTCAGTTGATGATTCGCCTGCACATTGAAGTCTCCGTGGGTCCTGGAATGTGGGGTATCACAAGGCATGGCCCACCATTTTGTCAACCACTGTAGTATCACTGCCCTTAACTGCAAATAATTTGAAGTCTACTGGTAATTTATTTTTAAACTCCCACCATCCAGGCTATTGGGGTATACGTTATGGTGAAAGACGGATCGGTAAGAAATCGGGAGGTATGTCAAATTAAGGGGTGAAGCTAATAGATCACAGGCGCCGAAAGACTAGGCAGCCATCATAGACGTGACATCACCCGGACTTCCCCTGGAAACACACATTCACAGGAATTTACTTTCTCTCGCACTCTCCTGTCACATTTACCAAAAAGCACCCTTAAGTTTTCGAATTAAGAACAGTAAATTATTTCAAAGTTTTGACTGAATTTCATTTGATAAATCAATTTTCTATACCTTAAGAAAGGTGGTGTGGGGGTAGATAACTCCTGTCCTTAATTGCCATGAACAGGTCTGGCTTTCAGGAAATCCATAATGAATATCACAAGACATCTGTGCATCCAAATCTCTCATGTATATTCCTTGAGGATATCCTTTCAAACCAGACTTATGCAGGTCACTCGAGGACTTACCCCTGCTTCCTTCCAACAGGACATCCATGTGTGTTGAGGAATTGCTTCACTGGCTGAGAGATCCGATTTATGCTGGCAAGCTGGCTTTTTCTGATGTATGCAAGAAAACATGTTTGAATGAGTTTCATTGACACAATATTGAGAATGGGAAGGAACAGTGATGCACAACTCTTATATCCATGTTCTTGTCCACTGAAATATTATACATCAAGCTAAGAGCCTTTTGTGGCAAACTTTCAATTAAACAAGCAATTAGCCAGGTGCATGTAGTTAGAGCTCCTTTTATGCACTGCAAAGATCACTAAGGGCAAGCAATTCAAACATCAGACTAGCTAAAGCATCCATGATGCACCAAACCTAGGTAGGACCAATGTCTCTACTTCACCCTCTGCCTAGAACGACATGCTTACAAGGAAGTATGTGAGCCAACAGTCGACTCTCTACAGATTCTTTCCAAAGGGGCACATCTGGGGAGCCACCCAAGACATCTGGAGCTTCCTCAATGAAGGTCATCCTCCTCTTTGCTACAAATGGCCAAGTGCTCTAGAGAGAGGTAGTGTCCATCCAAGCCTGCCGCAAGTTGATCCACAGTTCTCCACGATTACACTGCCATAGATGGGCCAGAAGACCATGATGGAACACTGGCCCTCCAGGAGGAATGGAAGAGAAAGAATAAAGACTTCTACATGTACTTTAACCTACCATATGTGAATGTTTTTCTATGATCTGCCACACACAACAGATGTTTATTGCACTGGAAGTATCTGTTACTGTTATACCAAACGCAAACAATAATTTATTGAGTTCGGCTATTTCAGCGTGTAATCTTTATGCAAACTTTCAATTACAGCTGTTAGCTTATTGGCCTCGCTATTAATTGCGGTGTAACAGATGTGTGCTAATGATCACTATAGTAAAATTTGATCAAAGTTTATTTTGATTTTATGCACACTCAAAGCAATACAAGTTATTACAGGGGTAGTTTTTAAAGGTTTTTTTCTTTCCGAGGCAATTTCTCCAAGTGGGTTAATTTTGTGCGTACCATAACAGAGCAGGGAGTGGGGGTTGTGTGTAATATTCCCCTATGAGAGTCGAGGGGGGCAGAGTTTTCAAATGAAGTCTGTATCCCTCCCAAAGGAATAATTAGACCTTACCTGCTAATTAGTCCAGTCCAGTCCCTCTCCACTGGGTTGTGCCCCCCTTCCAGCAGCATGTGGACTGAGCACGTCATCCTTTTGATGACCCTGGGGTATAAGTAGACCTGGGAGCCTCCCATCAGCTCCAGTAACCTATTGGCAAAGCAGACTTAACGGAGAGACAAGTAAATAAATATAATATTGAACTATAACTAAACTCTCAACCAAAGGCACCCCCTCCCCGGGAGAACTTCCCACCGTCCCCGGAGAAGGAGGGGCTTACCTGAACCGACAACTTGTTGTCGAGGCACCTGAACTGTCCAACCCGCCCCACCATCGAGGACCTCAGCGAAGACTCCTCAGACACTTATCTTTGCTTAGCACGTCGGGCCGGCAATGCCTGTAAAAAGGAGAAACCCGGGCGGGATCAGGGACTGGACTGGAGTTCCTTCAGGAACACTATTAGCAGGTAAGGTTTAATTATTTCTTCCTTAGCATCTCTCCAGTCCAGTCCCTTTCCACTGGGATGTACCAGAGCAGTTTAAACTTTGGCGAGCCCAGCAAGGCCGGACCGAAGAACTGCTCCACCGAAATGCTTCCTCCGCGGCCTGGACGTCCAACCGATAATGTTTAGCAAAGGTGTGCAGGGACAACCAGGTTGCCGCTCTGCAGATGTCCAGTGGCGGAACCAAACTAAATCCGCCCACGAGGCCGCCTGAGCTTGAGTAGAATGAGCCCGGGTCCAGCCATAGCCTGTCTACCTTTCAATATATAAGCTGCAGCAATGGCCTCTCTGATCCATCTGGAAATCGAAGCCTTAGCTGCCACCTCACCTTTACGCGGCCCGCCGAACAGAACAAACAAACGCTCCAACTTACAAAAAGGCTCTGTGCGATTCAGGTAACGGTTCAGGGCTCTGCATACGTCTAAGTGACGCAGGCATACATCATCCCCTCTCCAAGGGCCAGGAAACGAAGGAAGGGAAACTGACTGATTCAAATGGAAAGTCGAGATTACCTTGGGCAAGAAAGATGGAACTGTCCGGAGAACCACCCTCTTTGGAAAATGCAAGAAATGGGGGACGGCAGGACAAGGCCTGCAACTCAGAGATACACCTGGACGAAAAGATGGCCAGCAGAAACACTGTCTTAGGAGTAAGATCTTTGAGAGACGCCCACTGCATCGGCTCAAAGGGCTCGGCGGTCAGGGAATCTAGCACTAGGTTAAGATCCCAAGGTGGAACCAGCAATCTCTGCTGAGGCCGAAGCCTCCGTACCGCCTTCATAAACTGCCCAACGTCTGCATGCTGGGTAAGGACTTGTCTTGAATCTTGCCCCTGTAACAATTAATAGCCGCCAACTGAACTCTCAACGAGCTGACCGCCAGGCCTTTCTTCAAGCCTGCCTGCAAGAAATCTAAAACTTCTGGGATTGATACCGTAAGGGCCTTCTTCCAATTCTCCATACACCAGCCTTCAAATATACGCCAGACCCTTACATAGGAAAGGCAGGTCGAGCACTTACAGGAATTTAGCAGGGTGGAAATCATTGATCCCGAGTAACCTTGCTTTCGAATCTGAGCCCTCTCAATAGCCAGGCCGTAAGCGAGAACTGATCCACCTGTGGCATGCGCACTGGACCCTGGACCAGGTTGAATCCGACCAAGAATGGGGGCCCGACTCTGCTTAGGCCTGTTTTCAGGGAGCCTACCTCCTTTAGACTCCCCCACAGCTTCTTTACCAGCTTTTCCAGGTCCTCCTCAAAGAGCAACTTACCCCTAAAGGGGAGCCTGCTGAGTCGGGACTTAGAAGAACTGTCTGCCAACCAACTGCAAAGCCAGAGGTAACGTCGAGCCGCCACCACTGAAGCCATGTTCTTTGCTAGACTTCTTATGAGATCGTACTGACTGTCAGCCATGTACGCTGCGCCCGACTCAATTCTCGAGGCTTCCTGAGAGCCTTCACTAGGGGGATCCCCTGCCAGCTGAATCTGTTGGGACCAGTGTAGGCAAGCTCGGGCCACCCATGCCCCACAGACTTTAGTGCCTGTAATGCTAGGGCGCTAACATCGAATGCCTGCTTCAACAGGGAGTCCAGCTTTCTATCTTGGGAATCCTTAAGGGCGGTGCTGCCTTCGACTGGAATTGTGGTCTTCTTAGTGACCGACACCGCAGCGTCCACCTTAGGTGAGCGAAGCAGCTCCTTCTCTCCCTCCTGTAAAGGATACAGCCTTGATATAGAACGTACTCCCCGCAAAGCGGATTCCGGCTGATCCCACTCCTCCTGGATCATCTGCCGCACCACACGATGCACCGGGAAATCCCTTTGCGATTTCCTAACTGCTTGAATCAATGGGTCCTCCAGCACCTCTTCTTCCGCTGGAACTCCTGCCAACATGTTCAGCACCTTCAGTGCTTCTCCGATGAGAGCCGGCAACAACTCCCGGCGGAAGACTCAAATAATCTTGGCTTGTTCCTCAGGGATCTCGCCTTCTTCGAGTTCCTCTTCATCCTCCCCCTCCCTGTCCGACAGATCCTCTTCCAAGGGTTCTGACCGAGGGGAGCGGAGAACCTCCTCTTGTGAGAGCCATGCCCGCTTCGAGGGGGACCCAGATTCCTCCTGCTCCTTAGAGTCGGGCAGCCGAGTCTTAGTACCTCCCTGCGCTGCCCCTTGTCCCTGTAGGCCCTGCTTTCGCAGGCAAAAAGCTTTATGCAGGAGCAATACGAATTCAGGAGAAAATTCACCCCCCAGCTCACCTTCCATTCCAGGCAAAGTAGTAGAGGAGCTGGGCTGAGGCTGAGCCAGGGCAGACTGAACCAGAGACAAGGTGGGAGACTCCGGCCGGGACACCTCCGCAGGAGCTTCCGAGGCCTGTGAAGTGGGGGGGGGGGGGGGGTGGAGGATCCGGTACTGTCCCCCCCTCCTCGGATCGCCATTTCTAAAGAGGCTGCCTCCGTGGCACAGCCTCTGCACACGCCTGCCTCGGAAACCGCACCTCAGAGTCCCACAGATCACGCACTGTGGCCTAGCCGGCATGTTTGCAGCAGGCGCAGTAAAAAATCTCTGAGTCCAACCAGGAGAGAAAAATTTGGAAATCCTTATGCTGGAGGGTTTGTTTTTTTAAAATTTTTTAAAAAGAGTCTGCCTCCTCTTTTCTGCCCTTCCAGCCTTAATAGCTCTTGGGACTCCTAAGGGCCTACTGTGTCTGCCGAGCCAGACCCACGCGGTCTCAAAAGCACGTGAAAACCCGCTTCACCTTCTACACTTCCTGGCGCTGCAAACAGACCTGAAGGCCACTGTGGGACATGTGGTCGGCATTCACACGGCTACCTGCTGCCTCCGCAAAATGCCGCCGTTCACCGGGAAACTTACTTTCACAGCACCGAGCTCCCGTAAGCTGATTCTCTCCCTCAGGGCCTTCTCCCTGCAGTGCCTTCCTCCAGAAGTGCCATGTCGACTCCTCGTCCACCCGCTCACGCGCTCAGCCGCCTTAAGGGCTTCGGCGGCGAGACGAGAAGGACAGCACAGGCTCCCCTCCAACTGACCGGCGAGGAAAGGCTCTTGTAATCGGTCTCTGCAGGTAAATCTCCTTCACCGCACCCCCGAGCACACCCCAGGTGGGGGGGGGGGGGAGTATCCAAATCAGAGCACTAAGACTGTAACTTAAAATAAATTAAAATATAGAGAAATAAACAGAAAAGTAGCACAAGCAACCCCAAGAACCTGTACTAACTAAGTCTCTCCAGTAAGCCAGATCCCTGGCTTGCTGCACCCCTTCCAGCTGCTAAAAGACTGAGCACAAAAAACTGGAGCTGGTGGGAGGTGCCAGGTCTACTTATACCCCAGGGTCATCAAAAGGATGATGTGCTCAGTCCACATGCTGCTGGAAGGGGGGCACAACCCAGTGGAGAGGGACTGGACTGGAGAGACGCTAATGAACTATGGTTAGTATCCACTGCTCTGAGGTGATAAGGTGCCATCTGTGGGCGTAGTGACATAGTCCGATTGCTATGTGAAAGAGGTGGTGAACCTCACTCCTAAGCCAGGGTATGTGGAGTAATGATCTCAGTCACTCAAATTTACTGCTAATGCTCACTGTAGTACTTGTATCATGCCAAAGAGGTTCTTTCTGGAGTTCATAAGCTGAAACATACAGGTATTTTTCTCCTTTACCACTGTGTCGGATTTCCTC
The DNA here is from genome assembly GCA_033557465.1 of Ichthyophis bannanicus. Classification (NCBI taxonomy): domain Eukaryota; kingdom Metazoa; phylum Chordata; class Amphibia; order Gymnophiona; family Ichthyophiidae; genus Ichthyophis; species Ichthyophis bannanicus. The sequence continues at coordinate 97,966,954 of CM066035.1, forward strand.
ACATCCAACCTCTTATCCATCAAAATGGCAATGCCCCAAGTTAAAACGTCTTCATTCCCCCTAATTCTCTGGTACAGCGATGTTTTAGTGCTTACAAAATTTCCAGTGGATGTGATGTGCCACCTTGTTGTGTCTTCCTGTATAGAAATTTTCTGCCATCGGAACTTTGCAGCCACCTATGAGACGAATCACTGTTTCCAGCTCTCTTATAGAATCTGCAGTTTTCCCCGAAGGTTGCTGTGAACCATCTCATCTGAAATCCACCATCCTGGGTTGAAACTATCAATCATTCTCACATCGTTAGGTTTCAGGTTTGCCTCTCAACCATTCAGGTGTCTGTTCTTGATCTACAAAGGGTTCTTGGGGTAACACTATTCGCCACTTGTTTTTCCTGGTCTACTGATGTAAGTATTTGAAGAGGTAGTTTTTTTCCTCTTGTTTTGCTAATTCTTTTGCTTCTTTCCCTGTGTGTGTTGGTGGATTCTAAACCATCTCTTCTACTCGTCGGAACGCTTGTCCAGGTTTAAGGATGGAAACAGATTCTGGATGTTTGCGTGCATATTTTGGCACTTTTTGCATTTTTCATGCAGAAAAGACCTTCTTGAAAACCTGTGTGTAAACATACAGACTGATGAGACAGCTTTTACTTATATGCATGGTGTATACAGCCATTCCTAGGAGCACAATTTGGACGGAACAAAGGCAGAGTAGTGATATATGAGCATTTGTAATCAGATATGTGAGTACAGACAGTACATATGCACACATACACCAACTTAAAAATGGGCGTCAACATGTATGACGATGACATCTGTGCCCTACTGAAGCCGATTCTGGGTGCCTATTTTATAAAGGCACATAACACACCTATGTTGCCATTATAATGTAGATGCCCTGTTATAAAATCAGGCCCTGTTTGCATAAGGGAAATAAATAAGTCTTCCTAATTTTTTGAATGCAATACGGCCACTACACTTATTGTTAAAATCTGCTCCTCATCTTCCAGTGCCACTCCCAAGGACAAATTTCTATGCAAATTGCCAACATTTTTCCCCTCTCCTTCAAACAGTACGCTGGAAACAGAATCCTCCACCAGCTTAATAGACTTTCCTTGAACACCACAAGAATTTGCAAGGGTGTGAATCTGGTTTTGGGAGTTTTGCCAAAATTTACCTACTTCATACCATACATCATGTCATCCTTTCTCCCAATATATTTATTGTCTAGAGATGTCTCTGTCTAATTTGATTTCATCATCACTTCTGGGATAGACGTGGGCAATTTGGCAGTCATGCCACCCGAGGATCCACAGAATTCGTTGATTGGAGATGGGTCAGCGCTACTCTCGCCTTTCAAAATGCGGCATTTAGTGGCATTAACACAGGAAGGCATTGGCTTCCTTGGACAAGGTTGGGCATAGAACACTTTTCTCCTGCACCTCGACGCCAGCCCCTCCTTCAGCTGAAAGAATTTAGAAGGACTGCCTGAGATTGATCAGCTGTGAGATTTGATGTCAGAAATACGATGAGAGAGAAGCACTTCCAGGGCTCATAGCTTACTGCTGGTGCAGTTTACACACATGGATGAGAGAGAAATGGGGGGGGGGGGGGGGCAGAAAGTAGAGAGATAATGAAGGGGTAAAAAGGCAATAAAACCGAGGGCGGACAATGGAGGGACATAGAGCATGGGAGAGATGAGGAGGGGAGAAAGGGGAAAGAAAAAGAGGTAAAAGGAGGAACGGAGAACGAAGACAACTGGAAGAAAAACAGCACCAAAGGGGAAGGTGGGGAGGGCATAAGCTTAAGAGCAAGAAGGGGAACAGACTAAGGAGAAGTAAGACAGCGGCACTGTGGCAAGAACCTCCTGTGGCCCTGTCCAGAGGAAGGATACAAGCAGACCCAAGTAAGAGAAGCTGCAGTGGGGAAAAAAGGAAGTGGGGAGCAATGGGTAGACAGTAGTGGAGGGTGAGAATAAAGAGGACAGTTAAAATCTGAGGAACAGCGTGAGAACACCTAAGCCAGACAGAGAAGTGAGTGGAACCACTTGGGTTTGGAGAGGTGGAAGGGTAGAGTATTCTTTAGCTGAAATTGAATATAAAACACCTGCAGACTCCTGCAATGTAACGTGAGCCCTTGGTCCTGGCGAGCAGGCACCTGCTGCGAGTCCTGTGAAAGAGTACACAGGAAGTCTCATGCAAGAAAGAAGTGCAGACGGGTGGGAAGTTTTCATTTTTACCGATTGTGAATTTTTAACTTAAGCGCTATACTTATAAGCAGTAATGCAACCTTAAGGTTCAAACAGAGAGAGACAGATGTTAGTGATGAATGAGACCAGGCAGATTTATTTTATTTATTTATTTAGACAGTTTTGCATACTGCCTTATCCTTCAATCAAAGTGGTCACAACACAATTGGGGGATACATTTAACACGTAGGGGTATGAGACACATACACTAATACTTACAGGGAACATGGGCAATGGAGGGTTAAGTGGCTTGCCCAAGACCACAAGGAGCATCTGTGGGACTAGAAACCCCAGTCCTTCCGGCCCAAGGTTGCTGTCCTCTAGTGGGATTTGAACCCACAACCTGGCCTGAAGTACCTTGCCCCAACCACTAGGCTACTCCTCCCTCCCTACTCTCACCCAGACCAATAAATGTATGGCTGAAATGAGGACCTGGTAAGAAGGGGAGGGGGCTTGCACACACTCTCTCTGCATCCTCCCGATTGGCTCCTGGCCTTGGGGCTGAATGAAGGAAGGGTCCCTCCTAGCTGGGGGAAAGATGAATAGCTGGCCAATGGCTTAGCCAAATGAGAATCATGGAAAACTCAAATAATTAACAACTAAAGACATTGAGCAAATATGTTAAGCCACATACTCAGCAGAGCTATGACTGATGCTGGAAACCCCTCCCAATGAGGAAAAAACACTAGGACTCTGATGACACAAGGAATGGAATGGAGCCTGGTGGCTGAGAGGTCTAGAACTATGACCCCCCCTCCCCAGGAGGAGTGGGGTCCAGAGGTTGAAAGGCAGCAGAGCATCTGCTAACCTTACTAGGAGGTGCAGGGCCCAGTGGCAAAGTTTGAGTTTTGAGATCCAGTACTGGAATGAAATGGACAATCAGGTCAGACATAACTGATTCAAAAGCCCCCCACCATCCACTACAGTGATGTGAGCTGCAGCATGGAAATAGTTTACCGGTCATGGGAATTTCATGGTGGTGTATTTGTATTTTGTATTTTATACCATCCATCTACAAAACAGTGCAGTTTAGGTGGTTTACAATCAGGTACTGTATATATTCCCTCATTCCCAAAGGGGCTCACAATCTACATGCGTACCTGAGGCAGCAGAGGGTTAAATGGCTTGCCCAAGACCACAAGGAGTGCCTAGGATGGAGTACTGTAGAAACCCCAGTCCTTCTGGCCAGAGGTTGCTGTCCCTGAGCGGGAATCAAACCTCCAGCCCTCCGGCCCAAGGTAACTTATCCCAACCACTAGGCCACTCCTCCATCTGGTGGGGGAGAGGGACCAGATTATTCACCAAAAAACTATTTCTTGTAAATCTTATTATGTTACCAACCCCAACACTAGCCTTTTTGAACCAAAATATCATTTAGCTTCAGAAGTAACTTAACTTGATATTGGAGTTGAAGCAATAGTTTCAACTGCTATCCTCTAACCAAGCCTCTATAAACTCCAAAGAGAATAATTTCATAGCCAGTTGGCTAGGTTAATTGGGTAGGAAGATGTCTATTTTTGCCTGTTTTGTAAAGACAATGCATCTTGATAAAATACTAGCACAAATTCTGTGGAAATTGCGCTTCAATTGAATGCACAGATATTAGGCAGGTGTACTACTCCTCATGAGTACCACTTAACTAGTGAAAGTCAGAACGCTTTCATGAGTAGTGGCCTAACAGATTAAGAGGTAGGGGCTTTGCTGTCATGACTCACTAGCTCACTGTTGAAACTGCATGATCACTACAAATATATATATATATATATATTTTTTTTTTTTTTTTTTTTTTTAAGTGTATAGTTATCTGCCAAGAGATGGACTAGTTAACATAACCCCTGGCTGGGTTATCTTAGAAAAACTGGCTGGTCCTCCTCTTTCAGTTCAGTGATATTACACCTCTATCTAACATCGGTTTGGTTAGAGTGGAGTTTCTATTGCATTCTTTTCTGTAAGTTTCTGCATGCAGAGGAGTAAATTTCAGAAAGACTGGGAGCCATCTGCAGATATAAAAAGTGGATTTATGCATATCAACTGGCATATACATGTAAGTTATGATTTTAGAAAAAGGTATGTCTTCTGCACACATATGGCATGCAGGGGTCTAAAGGAGACATGCTCTGGAAGGTTCTTCACTGTGTACTGCTGAATTTTACACCTTTGTCCAGAGGCCCCCGCACCTGCTTAGAGTCGTGCATCATCCTTGGCCAACATTTTTCTTTGAGGTGCGGGACTTAGAGAAGTGCTTGGAGGGTTGGGGGGGGGGGGGCCCACCTGTGACTTTCAAAATCATCTCCCTTGGGACAAAATTGGACTTTAGGATGGTAGGTCCATAATTGTAGACCTTTAGAAAATAAAGCTAACACATTGAAGAACTGAAAACTAGGAAGTATCTTTACTAGACTGTATTGGTTTTGGCTGCCAAAACCGCACAGAAGGGGGCAAGCCTCCACAGTATCTACAGGGGGGCATTCCCAGGGGAGGTCCAGCAGATACCGCAGAGGTATGGATTTCTCGCAGAAACCCTACATTACCTGCCTTGGCAGATACCCTGAGAAAAGGCCCGTGAGGCAGGTACTGCGGGAGCCTCTGGTAAATCCATAGGGAGGTATGCACTGTTTCCCAGTCGCTGTCGTGCCTCCCCAACTGCCACAATTGGGTTTGCACTCCCCCACAATATTGTCGGTACCACGGTGCAACTCTTGAGGTAGCATTATCACCTGCCACGATTAGGGCCAATTTTGACAGCCACTGCATGAAATCTTTTTCGTGCGGTGGCTGCCAACCAAGGTCAACCTCACTCCCCACCCCAATCCTCCCCCTAGGGAGCTGAAGTGTGGGAAAAGTGGATACCGCTGGAAACTGCCTGCAATATCTGTGTTTTTTTTCACAGGTCAGCTGCTAACATGGGATTAATGTCCCAGCGGTAGCAGCTACTACTCTTTAGTAAACATACTCCTAAGTATTCTGCTTGCAGTAAACGCAAAATATTAAATACATGACTGAGGTGGTGCATTTTAAGTACTATTTTTGGAATACTTTTGCCATTTCAGAAGATCATAACTAAAGTTGAATGTCAGAGCATTGATTCATACGTCATGTCTTAGAACTGGGCTTTTTTACACATTAAAAAAAGATCTGAATTTGTGTTGAACATCCAATAGGGTCCTTTATACTGAAAACAAATTGACTTTAAAAACAGTTCATTTCTCTTCTTTATTCATTAAGCCATTGAAAATTAGGGGTTTTTTTTTAAAGTATCATTCACATCTTTGTTCTTTCAAAAACTCAAAGTAACAGGCCTAGCTTGCAACAATGTTCCACTTGACTTGCAACAGTCTAGCCAACAAGCAATAACACAATGCAATGAAACCAACTCTTCACTTGTAACAAATCTAAGGGAGACCAATTGCTTCAAATGCAGCTGTTTCCCCAAAGTAATGCTAACTGTAGCTCGTCTTTAACTACTACTGGAAATAAATACCTATTTAGATAGTTAAATACTGTTTATGTGTAATCAACTGGAATGCTAATGTGCAAAGCTCATGTTTTAAGAAATCAGATATGCCGAAAGCCAATGACTGATTACACAGGTACACTAAAAAAAATTTTTTTAAACTGCCTCTAATGTTTCGATTGATTTTTACGTTTTTTGGTGCGCTGAATCCAAATCTGGTAACCAATTTGCTCCATCACGTACAGATTTTTTGCTTCATTGGGTTAGCAGTTTGAGGTGAACGTTTCAGATTGAGTGCGATCGAGATAAAGGTTTCTTGGATGAATTCTTTATACTAATTGTTTAGTAGTTATTCAAATAAGAATAAAGAAAATTGTAACAAGGCAGCACATAAGAATAGAGTAATGTCAACAAAACACATTGTGATGGTAGCAAAATTGTCTGCACTTAAAACAGCCACATACATGTGCACAAACATTGAGCATATAAGAGCGAGGTTAGACACAAAGCAAAGCAAAGAAATGTGCAAAAAATGTTGTACAGGTATGTATGTAAGAATAGAAAACGCAAACCACACCATTGCAATACATGAAGACAAACACCCGATGGTGTGAAAATAAAATTCTAATAAATGAGATCCGACACTGTGGTAATAACTAGCAAATTTTTATTTCAAAGTTTAGTAAAAACACGATATTTGTCAACACAGTTTAGATTTTAAAGTCATTCTTGGGTCAATCAATCTCCTGGTGGGCCCGTTTCTTCTTCCCCCGAATGCTTCTCTTGGTGCGCTGCTTGGCGTATTTTTCATCTGGGGTTTCCCGCAGCAGCAACCAGCAGAAATCAGCCATCATAGTGGTGTTCCATCTTCCTTGGTACCTTCTCTCTGCGTCCTTGATGTCCTGGTGAAACCTTTCACCTTGTTCTTCACTGTACGCCCCCAGGTTTTCGGGAAAGTAGTTCACATGGGAGTGCAAGAAATGGACTTTCAGGCTCATGTTACAGCCTTGTTCTTTGAAGGCATTGAGCATCCTGGCAACAATATCCTTATAGTTCTCATCCCGCCTGTTCCCCAAGAATTTGAGAACAACATCCTTGAAGGAATCCCAGGCTTCTTTTTCCTTCTCAGACATCGTTTCAGCGAATGCTCCATCTGAAATGAGTTTCCTTATATCAGGGCCAACAAACACTCCTTCCTTTAGCTTTGCTTCAGAAAGTCGGGGGAACTTTGAGCAAAGGTACCGAAAGCACTCACCATCTTTTGGAAGGGACTTGATGAATTGCTTAATGAGACCCAACTTAATGTGGAGAGGTGGTAATAGAATTTTATCACGAGGTACCAAGCTCTCATGAAGAACATTTTTCTCACCGGGTCTCAAATACTCCCGAATTGGCCAGTCTTTTTTCCCCCAGTGTAGGTCGCGGGCCCGGCTATCCCACAAGCAAAGGAAGCAGGGATATTTGTTGAAACCGGATTGCTGCCCTAATAGCATGGATAGAATTTTAAAGTCTCCACAAATCATCCACTTATGCTCATCATAACGAATCTTCTGAAGAATCAGGGCCAAATTCTCGTATTTTTCTTGGAGAATAACAGAGTGAGCAATAGGAACTGAAGCGAATGTGTTGCCATTATGAAGAAGAACACCTTTTATGCTGTCTTTTGACGAATCAATGAACAGCCGCCATTCAGCAGGATCATACTTGAGTTTAAACTTTTCCATCACTCCGTATATATCGTTGCAAAATACCAAATCTTCCTCTTTGCTGAAATACTTCAAAAATTGTGTCTCGCGGTTGCGGTACCAATAAAAAGTTGTTCCTGGTGACAATAGATTTTTCTGTTTAAGCCGAGAACCTAGCAGTTGGGCAGCATCTTTTGGGAGTCCTAAATCCCGGACTAAATCATTCAATTCAGCTTGAGAGAAAAGTTCAGGTTTCGGATCTGGTTCAGTTTCAAACTCGGAAGTACTGGACTCATCGGGAAAAGCCATCTGATGAGTCTCATGATCAGAACCGTCCACACAAATATGATCCAAAGATTTTGGTGGTTCAGGCACAGGTACTTCGTTGCTATGAGGCATAGGCCTAATTGCTGAGGGAAGGTTGGGGTAACTTATTACGTTCTTATTTTTTAAGTTGTATCCCTTCACAATGCAAGAGCAAAAATAGCAGTCACTGCTGTGGTCTCTTTGTTCACGCCACATCATAGGTATTCCGAAACAAAATGCTTGTTTTTTACCTTTCATCCATAAGCGTAGATCTTCCTCACATGTCTTGCACACTTTGTGAGGAGCCCACGGTTTGTCTTGATCGCCTAACTTCAAACCGAAATAGGCGAAATATACTTTAATAAATGCAGAAATGTTCCTCTGCCGCTTTTTCACGGTATATTCCCCACAAATAAAACAAAAACTGTCCGGAGAGTTGACGCAACCTCTGGCTCTGTGAGCCATCACAAATACACAGCACTGCAAACTACAACTGTAGTGAACCACTTCGGAATAAAGCTGGATTACGACTGAGCAAACAAAAGGTAATAATGAACTTGCAAGAAACTGAAATTTGACAGGAACGTTCATGTCGCAACCACCGTGTTTGAGCGAGCGAACGAGGCGAGGCGAACAGGAAAGAACATGCGCCAGCGCGAGTATTGGATTTAGCCCCCGCCTCCCAATTGTCCTGTTAATGTATAAAATGAATACAAAACACTCTAAAATATCATGAGGGAGTGTTTCTAGTTAGTTAACCATTACAACCTCTATTTTGGGCCAAGAAAATAAACTGCAGTCGGCTAAAAAGAAATTATGTGAACATTCCTTATATGGGTAAGAAATCTAATTTTGCAAGAAAACGTGACGTGATGGAACATTTTGGCTATTTTTCCTGGATTCAGCACCCCAAAATCTATAGGAATCAGTTGCAAAACTGGAGGCAGTTTTTTGGTAGTGTACCTGTGTTATTTGTAATGCATTTAACATGGTGTTCAAAACTTAAAATGTCTGCAAACGTCACAGAAAGCAAAGCATGGCTTTCTTTACCTTATTCATATTTATCCGTACTGATAGCCTGCAACATGTAATATTGAGTTTGAAGAATGAAGTGGGAGATATTTAAAAAAAAAAAAAAAGAAAAATCTTAAGGTATCTTTTCTAAGCACTGTAATTTTCATTTTTTTTGCACAGTGGCTCAGAATGACAGAGACAAGCTGGAGGTTTTTCAAAGCAGTGATTGAAAGTGGCAGTATTGGAGCACTTTTGCTCATGATTGCATTACTGAGGACTTTTCCCCTATGAAGCTATAAAGTGATGTAATATTTATTGACGCGAGAGGTGGTTTCTGTATTCCCAGTATTTCGATAATTCTTCGCTGCTTTGAGTATTTTCTAATAGCAATAGACATATACACTAACTTCTGGTTTTTTTGGTCTTGGGATTGTGAGTATATGACCTGGTGGTGGTGGGGGGGGGAACATGCTCACTTCTGACTTTCAAAACCAACCTACCCTGGGACAGAACTCTACTTTCAGAGAATGGGTCTAAAATTAGCAGCTCTCAGACATGCAGATTTACAAAATCTGCTGCTTGTGTATAAAAAGCTCTATACAGTGGAATCTGGAATCACTTGTAAATTTGATGTTTTTTCAACTTCATGACCTTATATCTTAATTTCTTTTTCCTCCCAGTGGCTTTTTCTGTGTATCTCATGATAAGTGATAGATTTGGCTATTAGAGCCAACTTTTAGTATTGGTTTGGTCCTTATTTTCTGAGTTTGTTCCCCATAGTTGTTCTGTTGATAGATTTTCTGTGAAAATTGTGTAATGTACATCGTTGGCCAACGATATATTATTGTAAGTTTTAAAATATTATGGATGCATGCCAGGTTTCCTTCAAATTAATGTATGTGGCCTTGAAAAAGGCTGTTTTTGTGTGTCAGTGATGGCTCAGTATTTGATGGGCCACCCTTTGTTCTTGATCACCTGACTGCACCTTGTCTTCATTGAATGAACCAGTCTGACAAGGTGATTGTTTGGTGACAACGCGGTTCCAAGCTGCAATGAGCGACTCAATCAGCTCACGCTTTGATGTCGGATACCTCTTGGATATTTCCATGACCTTCAAAGGATGCTTCACAGTGAGGTTGAGACACTCAGGCTTGAATTCCTCTCCAGGAAATCTCCTCACATAGGTGTGGGCCTGGTTACCAAACGGGCAGAAGGTGCTTTCATCGCTGAATAGCACTTTTTCCCACATTTCAGTCAACCAGGTCGCGTGCTTTCTCACCCACATGATCCGGTTGCACCTTTGTAGTATGTCAGTCATCAGTGGCTTACTTCGTGAGTAGTATAATGGGTACACTACTTGTCAAACTGACTGACAGGTGAGATAAGGATGGCGGGAGCCAATCAGCGTTCACTTCCGGTGTATGTCCCGCCTTAGGCCACACCCCCTCCCATAGAAGTGAATGGTGAATTAGCCCCGCCCACTCCCGCCCCCAAAATGTTGACAGGTACCAATCAGCGCCCACTTCCGGTGTATCTCCCGCCTTAGGCCATGCCCCCTTCCATAGAAGTGAATGGTGAGTTAGCCCCGCCCACTCCCACCCCCAAAATGTTGACAAGTACCAATCAGCGCCCACTTCCGGTGTATGTCCCGCCCCCACCCATAGAAGTGAATGGTAAGTTAGCCCCACCCAGTCCCGCCCCAGGCATGGCCACCGCCCCCCACTTGACACACCCCTGCCCCCGCCCCAAGGATGACATCATCCAATCAGCGTACACTGCCGGGGGGGTGTCACACCCACGCCACGCCTCACAATATGGCATTAGCCAATCAGCACCCACTTCCGGGTTTGTGCTACGCCCACAGCCTCCCACCCTCCTCCACGCCCCCTGCCTACATCATCGGAAATGACATCACCGGAAACAGGGCGTCATCAGAAGAGGGACTGTCCCTTTTTTGCTGACATCAGTGGAAACAGTATGGCTGACTCCGGAAATGTGTTTTTGCTTCTGCTTAATACTGAAAAACAAAAATGCTTTTCTCTCTCTCTCTCTCCCACACAGACTCAGTTTTTTTCTCACACAAAACCTGATTCTTAGCACAGAGAGACACAGGCTTTTCACTGAGACACAGGCAGGCTAGAATCTTTTTCTTTCCAAATGCAATTAGCACATCTTTGTTAGAGAAACCAGTGCTGCCTCTCACCCTCAACCACGCCCCTGCCTACATCATCGGAAATGGACTGTCCCTTTTTGCTGACATCAGCGGGGAGCAGTGTGACTGACTCCAGAAATGTGTTTTTGCTTCTGGTTAATGTTTACATCTGCAAAAAAAGCAGGAACCCTGGAAAAAAAAATGCTTTTCTCTCTCCCACTGCCCCAGTTCTTATTTCTCACAAAAGATTCACAGCACAGAGAGACACAATTTTCATTACAAATGCAATTGTTAGAGAAACCAGTGCTGTCCATGTGACAGAATTTTACTTTTAAGACCTCACTGTTAGAAGTATTCTGACAGACCTGTAGAGTTCAGACTGAAATACAGAGAGACCTGAGTTCAAATCCCCCTAATACAGCTATTTTTTTTGAGAGAGCTGAGTTCAAATCCAAATACTAATACAGCTATTTTTTAGTGGCTTTGAAAAAACCAATACAGAGAGACAAGCCTGGACATGTCTCTCTAGGGTGTGGTAACACGTGATTGGTTGATACAAGAGGTCTGTTCTGAGCATGCTCCAGGTGTTCTGAGCATGCTCCTGGTGTAAGGCTTTGTGTAAGGGGAACATTTTAACACAGAGTTTCAGAAAGGAAAAAATGGCTCTTTTTGGAACACCAAGCAAACTAGGATCAGCAGAGGTAAGAGAATGAATGACTCCGGAAATGTGTTTTACAAATGTTAAACCTCAATTAACACATCTTTTGTTAGAGAAACCAGGGCTGTCCATGTGATAGAATTTTGCTTTTAAGACCTCATGGTTAGAGAAATATTCTGGCAAACACAGTGTAAGTTCAGACTGAAATTCAGAGAGACCCGAGTTCAAATGTTTGTGCTTTCTCTGTACATATCAAAGGGAGGCATTTGATGTCATAGCCAGTCAAAGGGACTACACAAAACCCGATGAAATAAACACATTGAAATCTGCTATACAAACAACGGTGGACTGTATTATCAAGAAATGCTGGCAGGGCATTATGCATAGAGACTGTACAGCGTGTGTAATACATGCTCCAGGGCAAAGACATCATGATTGTGTGACACAAGAAAATACAGCAGAAAATCCATAAAACTTGTAACAGGTTGGGTCTAGGACCTATTTTAAATGTTGCCATGATTGCGGATCATAAAATGAAAGCAACTGTCCTAGTTTATGAAAATTTGAATTTTTTGTTTGAACTCGTCAGAGATTTTAACACCAGTAAAAATCCAGGACAACTGCTCAATATTTTGCTTAATTCTGTGGCAGACGGCGAAATAGAAATAGTGGAAGGCTTAATCTGTGACAGAGATTATAGATCGTTCTTTAAAAAACACCAAGTTCTGTAAAAATTGACTTTTTATGAAAATGTATGTATTTCCAGAATCTATTAGTTGAACATACAGATGAACAAAAATTATATGTATGCCTTTTTTATTTTTTTTTTTATTGAAAGACTTCCAAAGAATTACAAAGATACAGAAACCACAAGGATCTTCAAACAAGATGCAACAGTATCAACACAACATCAGATCTCAATAAGGATCTACAATACGTCTTCATTTTTATTCGTTTATAATAAAGAGACCAGGATCCCCCCCCCCCAACCTCCCTTCCCCCCCCCATAGGTACCCCAATCCCGGGGCCCCCCATAGGTACCCCAATCCCGGGGCCACCCACCTCCCCACCCCCCCACCCCCACCTCCCCACCCCCCCAACTATGGCTTGCTAGAGCTAGGGTTCGGAACAAAGGTGAGCTAGGAATCACACGTAGGGGGCAAACCTCCGAAGAGGTCAGCATACCACTCCCAAATAGCCAGAACAATCACGCGCCATAGCGGGAAACGAAGGGCTCCCACACCAATTCAAAGCGAGCCAGACGCATCCTGTTAACCGCTACCCCCCGTTCCATGGAATATGTATCCCACATGCGTTCCAGCCAGACCTGGAAGGAGGGGGCCAAAGCATGCTTCCAGGCCGCCGCCAGGGATAGTCGGGCCGCATTCAAGCCATGCCTGAGTAGGGCGAATTGTAAAGCCCGAGCTCCCGGCATGGAGGCTCCAAAAAGAAAACTCCCCGGGTCCCAAGGGATGCTTAGTCCCAGTAGCATCTGCATCCGGAATTGAACCCCTCTCCAAAAGGCACGAATGCGGGGACACGCCCACCAAATATGTCCCAGGGTACCCCTCTGCCCACAGTTACGCCAACATAGGTCCACAGCCCCGGGGAACATACGAGTTATCCGCACCGGAGTCATATACCAACGGTACAGCAGTTTATAGTTTGTTTCACGGGCATTAGTCGCTATTGAGCTCTTCCACAGGCGAGCTTCCACTGTCTCCCACTGCTGATCAGTATAAGAGAGACTCAAATCAGAGTTCCAAAGCGCCCTATGACGTGTTGGGCACGTCTGGATCCCCTGCAAGTGGGCGTATAAGGTCGCCACAAGACCCTTGGTAGTAGTACACCCCTCACAGTAGCGCTCCAAATCTGTCAAGTCCCGGGCGACCTGAGGCCGAACCGACCTAGAAGTGACCCAGTGCATCACCTGCATATAACGATAAAGATGCCCAGCCGGGAGGTTAAACTCGTCCCGCAATGCACGGAAGGATTGTAGCCGACCATCAACAAAAAGTTGGCCGACCCGGCTGAGGCCAAGGTGCCCCCATTGTCGAAAGGCCACATCAGTCAAACCCGGTGGGAAAGAGGCGTTGCCAACTATAGGGGCTAATGGGGAGAGATCCACGTCACGGGATCGGAAGTGGCGATCCCAGCACCGGAGGGTATGAGAAATGTAGGGATTACGGGTGGGTGTGCCACGACGAAGCTGCGGTCCAAGCCATAACCAATCCCCTAACCCTGCTCCCCCCGCCAAGCTCATTTCCAACTGCACCCACCGCTTAGTGCTATCGGCAATCATCCATTCCACCCCCGCCCGGCACTGCGCCGCCGCATAATACCACTGTAAATTGGGCATGCCCATACCGCCAGAGCGCGTGCGGGCAAAAAGAACTTGCCGCGCTAGGCGTGGGCGACGATAATGCCACACAAACTTCAAAAGCAACTGTTGCCAGGTCGCCAAGGTAGCTCGCGTGATGGGGAGCAGGAGAACCTGAAAGAAATAAAGGAAGCGGGGAACAATCACCATCTTAACTACGGCTATACGCCCAAACCAGGAGAGGAGCAGGCTGTTCCAAACTTCTAAGTCCCGCCGAACCTGACGAAGCAAGGGATCATAATTAGCTTTAAAAAGATTCGCCCGGTCCACGGTAAGGTTCACCCCCAAGTAGCGCATGGCGTCAGGCACCCAGCGAAGAGGATAAGCCTCTTGAAGTTCCGCACAGACCGCCCTAGAGACCCCAACATTCAGGATCTCCGATTTAGTATAATTAATTTTAAAGCCGGAGGCTCGAGAAAAATTGGTGAACAGCTGCATTGCGATTGGGAGAGACACGGACGGGTCCACCAGGGATAAGATGATATCATCCGCGAAGAGCGCGATCCGATATTCCGCAGGACCGATGCGGACCCCTCGCAAACCCGGGTGATCGCGAAAGCTCTGAGCCAGAGGTTCCATTGCTAGGGCAAAGAGCAGGGGCGAGAGGGGGCAACCCTGTCGTGTGCCTCTTTCCAAGAAGAAATGTCTCGAGTGACCCCCATTTATCCGAACGCACGCCTGGGGCTGTTGGTAAAGGCTACGGACCCACCCGATATAAGTAGGGCCAAAGCCCATCTTTTCCAGGACACACCATAGATATCCCCAATCCACCCGATCGAACGCTTTTTCTGCGTCAATTCCCACTAGCAATGCTGGTTGTGGGTCCCACTGGGCCACATGAATAATCTGCAACATACGTCGAATGTTGTCGGCGGCCTGGCGACCCGGCACAAAGCCAACCTGATCGGGCTGAACCAAGCCCGGAAGAACCCGGTTCAGACGCGCAGCCAGCACAGAAGCAAAGATTTTGACGTCAACATTTAACAAGGAGATGGGGCGGTACGAAGCCGCATCATGCAAGGGCTTACCGGGTTTGGGTATCATCACAATCAATGCCTCACGTTGGGACGGGGGAAGAGAGGCTGTCCCCAGGATCTCATTAAACAGACAGGTCAGGGATGGTGCCAATTGCGCTCGAAACTTTTGGTAGTATTCTGCCGGAAAACCATCACTACCCGGCGTACTGCCAGTTTTCAAACGCCGAATTGCATTTTCCACTTCATCAATCGTAAAGTCTGAGTCCAGCTGATCTCGTTCAGAGTCAGAGAGGCGCGGTAGAGCGGCCCCCTGGAGATAGTCCTGCACTTGATCCCTATCAATGGGCTCTGCCTTATAAAGCCGCTCCAAATAATCGGCAAAAAGTTCACGGATCTCCCGGGAAGTGACCCTCTTCTGCCCCTCCGCGTCACATAATTCGCGGACCACTCTCGAGGACTGCTGTTGACGTAGACGCAAAGCCAAAAGGCGGCCAGTTTTATTCCCATGTTCATAAAAGGTTTGCCTTAATTTCCGACGCTTATTATCAAGTTCTCTCTGCATACATGCATCTAACTTCGCTCGGACCGTTCGCCATTGGCGTAAGATCTGCCTCGACCCGGTGCGGGCGTGCTCCAAGCCTAGGCGAGCAGACTCCCTCACCAAGTGATCGTGATCACGTGTCCATATTTTGCGCGTACGGGCTGCCTCTGCCATCAGTTGACCGCGGGCTGTGGCCTTATAAGCATCCCATACCATGGGAAGGGGAACATCCCCAGTATCATTAAACTCAAAGAATTCCTTAATAAAGTGGGTGTGATCTTGTACTGCACCCTGCCGCCGTAGGAACCATGTGTCTAACCGCCAAAGACGGCGGCACTCGCTGTGCATGCCGTCCGGAAGGGTGAGCCAGCACGGGGCGTGGTCTGACCAAGTCAGCGCCCCAAGTCCAGCCTGCACTCTCCCGTCCATCAGACGTTGGTCCAACAAAAAATAGTCAATGCGAGTGTGGACCTGATGGACTGGGGAGTAGTAGGTATAACCCCTCTCCCCCGCGTGGGTGTCCCTCCATATATCCCGTAGGCCCAAGTCGAGCATCAAACATTGAAGTGCTCTTGCTGATCCCCCCGTCCCCCCCCCAGGGCGACCCGTAGAGTCCAAATGGGGCACTAAATGCGTATTACAGTCCCCACCCAAAACAATGGGGCCCTTTGCAAAATCCGCCAATAGGGCTTTCAGTTGTGTAAAAAAGGGCCCCTGACCCGTATTAGGAGCATAGATATTAGCTAAAGTGAGCAAATGTCCATCTAGGCGAACATTTAGGAAAAGCCACCTCCCCAGGGTATCTCGTTTTATCTCTTCAATCTGCAAGGAGAGGCTCTGATGGAATAGTAGAGCCACTCCCCGCTTCTTCCGACCCTGCGTGTCGGAGGCCAACCGCACCTCGGTGTATGGGGATCGCTTTAGCCAATCCTGTTTAGAGCTTTGAAGGTGGGTCTCCTGTAAGTAAACAATATCCCCTTGCAAAGTGCGCAATTCGGAGAACAGCAGGGACCGTTTGCGCGGGGAGTTGAGACCTTTAACATTCAAAGAGATAAAACGCACCATTTGGAAACAGTACCCACCCCCCCACATCCGCTGGTCAGCCAGAAGGTCCCAATGGAGGCTCCCCCCAGCAAACCCAGGAGTTTAATTAATCGAGCCCACCTAAACCCACCCCCAAGAACAAAAGCCATAGACCCACCTTCCCAGCCCAAACCTACCTCCCAGCTCCATGTTGAGAAACCCCCCCCTCCCACCCCTCACCCCCCCCTTCCTGTCAATACCACCTGCCTGTCTAAGTTAATACAGGACACGGTAAATTGACCACAAACCCCGTACCCCTCAAAACCCCAGAAAGTGAGAATTCAACCTAAACATAGAAAAACATTCCCCCCATTACTCCCCCACCCCTCCCGGATCATCATTCTCATCACGTCCCCCCCCCCCCCAAAAATGGTAACATCAGTAAAAACCTTTACAGGTCAGCCGCCGCCCCCCTTGAGAAATGGAGTGTGGACCCCAGGCTAGTCTTTGCCACTAATTATCCAAAAAAACAGGGGACACACCAGTCGGAGTTCCCTAAAAGAGAAAAAATAGGAGGGGGGTCTTCAACTCTACCAAAGTGTCAGGTGGGCTTGCCCACCCGAGTCCACTTAGAGTGTTGGGGCTTAGGGGGCGGCGGCTGAGACTGAGTATTATCATCAACTAAACCCGCTTGGCGAAGGGCTCGCCAAGCTTCAGAGTAGTCCTTTGCAGAAATCTTTTTGTTGTCCAATAGAAAGTTCATCCTAAATGGGAAGGACCAGGAATAGCGAATCCCCTTGCTGTTTAGGACCGCTGAGACTGGTTTCATCTCTCTCCGGCGCGCCAAAGTGAACATCGAGAGGTCCTGATAGATGGAGACTGTCGCGTCCTGGAAATGGATCGTCTTCTTCTCCCGGCCACGACGTATAAGAAGCTCTGCATCAGAGTAGCGTAGGAATCTCGCAATGACATCTCGTGGCTGGTTGTTAGGGGGTTTTCCCAGGGCACGATGAACTCGTTCAATTTCCATTCCGGAGGCGTGTGTAGCCAGCTCCGCCGCCGGAAGCAGTTCCGCTATCAGCAGCCTAAGCACAGTCGGCAGGTCTTCCCCACCTCTCCCCGGCTCCGGGATCCCACGAAAACGCACATTATTGCGGCAGGAGCGGTTTTCAATGTCATCAATTTTATAGGTCAGCTCCAATGCCTGCGCACGCTGCCTGTCGAGAGCGCATTGTAAGTCCATCAGAGTTCCATCCTGGTCAACCACCTTGGCCTCCACATCTTCTACGCGGGTTCCCAATTCCGCAACTTCGGTCCGGAGGTCTGCGACGTCTTTCATCAAGTCTTCCCGTAAAGTGCGGAATTCATTGGCTAACTCTGCGAAGCCCCTACGGAACTCTTTTTTGATTTGAGCCGAGGTGAGTGGCTTATAGGGGTCCAGTTCCTCTTCACTTACAGTTTCGTCGTCAGAGCCTGCTGGAGGGGACTGGTCATGGGGGCTGCTTGAGGCTCCGGACTTACTCAGCAGCCGCTGAGAAGAGCGCATCCCCTCCCGGGTTTCAGAGTTTTTAAGTTTTGCAGCCATCACACAGGGCCACCAGGCTCACACAGTGTTGGGAGAGGTAGAGGCAATGCCAGCAAAAGGGAAGGCACCGGAGAGAGAACGTTGCACAAAGACACACCAGTCCGTAGGACAACCACCACCACACAGTGTCAGGAGATATAGATAAGCAAAGTCAGCAAAATAACAGGCACCGGTGGGACAGTGAGTTGGAAGGTCTTGAGCTGCCTCCAGTCCTCCGGGAGAAATAGCCAAGCACAAGCAGGAGACAAAAAGTAGTGTAAGGCAGCACGGGACTACACAAGTATGGGACTACACAAGTATGGGCCTGCAGGGTACCCAGAGTCTAATCGGGAGGGGGGAGGCCTCGACGGGACACCTGGCTGCCAAAGAGAAGCAGACCCAGCCACCAGTTTCAAGCCCAGTTTAAGGGGCGGGCAGGAGAAGAGACACAAACTTACCCCCTTCAAGATGGCTCGTGTGGGTAGTGAAGGGTGGTAAGTGCTGTTGGATGTTGCAGCAGCCGCCGCGCGGAGCGCACGTGGTCCCGGCCAAGCTCTCCGGCAGATCTTCCACGCTGTGGGTTGCAGTCCCCCTTCCGCGAAACACTCCGGTGCTCAGCCCGCAGGCAATGAAGAGGGCTCACTTCATAGGCCCCGCGGGGGCCTGCCAGAGGAGTTTCGGCAGCGCTGAGTGCAGGGGCTGATGGCAGGATCAGGCGAGGGGGAGTCCAGTAGCCAGAGACAACTTTCAGCAGGCCGCTTGGCAGGGAGCGTTTCCTCGATGCCCCAGTCCCCGGAGGACCCGCAGGGTCGCGAAATCAAGCGGTGAGGCAGATCGCTGGTTAGCGCCAATCCGGGAGAGGTACTGGGGGAAGCAGAATGCGACTGTTTGCTGATGATAGCGAAAAGGTAGGGGTTGTGGGGACGGAGCTTCAGCAAAGTGCGGCCATCTTGCAGTGGGCTCACGAGCGCCCCCACCTTTTTTATTTTTTTAAAACTTGTAATGCTCAAATGAATTTCGCAAGATAAAAACATTTTATTTGAAATAAAATATTTTGAACCTATGTGTGGTGTGTTTTAGGAATGCTTAGTTAATTAAACCTACAATGGGGTGTCTGGAAAAAAAAAATGGGGCATCTAGGTGTGTCCTAAACAATAGGCCATAAGATAAGAATGTGCAGAGCTCTGTTGTAGAAGTAAAATCCACTTAAGACGTCTGGGAAATGGGTGGGAATGTGTATTAGCCACCACACACAGATATATAGCATCTATTACAATGTACTGTCTGCAAAAAAAAAAAAAAGGCGGTGTGAATTAGCCAGGTCGTATGATAAGATTATGAGATCCAGTACATTTCAACAGCCAGAAAAAAATCACACAGTCTCTATAGCTTGTATCATCTGCAACTTTTTCTTTAGACATGGTGAGTAGATATGAGTCTTACTTTTTTTAAAAATATTGTTGGCTATGTAATGTTTCTGTCTCTTATGATTGTCTTTTAAAAAAATAGGAGCAGAAAAAGTATGCCCGGTGGTTTTTAATTTTTCCAGCAGCTATGCTCTTTATAATGTGTCTCACAGTGTTTCAGAGGACAGCCTCAACCTTTAATCTTTTTTATTTTAGACCAAGAAGATGACCAGCCTAATCAACAGACGGCACCTTACAGAAAACCAAAAGACAAGCAGAATCGTGAGTATTCCGGTTTTATCCAGATTCTAAATTTTAAGGTCGCTGTAAAAAAAAAAAAAAAAAGTATTAGCCCCTACGTTTTTCTTTTTCAGATCAAGAAAATGTTAGAAATCCAATGGCTATGGGAGAGAAGTCTAACAGGCAAAGATCACACAGCGAAAGTTTTTCTGCCGGTGAATCTACACATGCCGATACAGAATACGGAGGGCATGGTGAAAGCCGTGTCTTTGATCATGGTGTTTCAGAGGACAGCTAAATGGTTCTGATTCTGCAGCGGTGCCTAATGCATGATTATTTGCGCTATGTTCAGTTTGTGAAAAGGTGGGATTGTAAATTGGACAAGTTTAATGGTGTAATTTATTCAGAGGAATTTCGGTTTATTAATTTAACCAGGATAACATCATTATCTGAGGCTCAATTCGCCATTCGGCAAGGTATTCAACATATTCTGGATGAGGTTAGCAGCAGGGTTTCACCCAGTGATTATGTACAGATGCATCTACACTCATCTCTTTTTCACAATTCCTTGTATTCTGGAAAGTTAAACCCAGAAGCATTAGACCAGGGGTCTCAAACTCAAATTGCTTTGAGGGCCAAATGAGGACTTGTAAAGTAACCCGGGGGCCGCATAAGACGTGGGGCCTCATTTGCATAAGGGGCCTCATTTGCATAAATATTTGCATAATGTTACCATACACTAACTTTTAGTAAACATGCCTCTTAATGAGTATGGATAAAGAAAGACTAAAAGATTCAGAAATAGGAAGACAATAATTAAACTGGGAACCCCAAAAGCCAAACTTGGAATGTACAACAACACTGTAGAAATAAAACTATAAATTAATTTCCTCTTGTACTAAACAAAGCGCAAACATTACTGATGCACATTTCCCAGAGCTGACATATTCCAGTTAATAAATTCAAAATAAAGAGATATTTTTCTACCTTTTGTGCATTTTTTTTTCAGTTGCAATTGCTCCAGCCACTTCTGGTTTCTTCGTGTCTTCTGCTATCTCCATCGTCTGCTGTCCATTTGTCCTTTCTTCTCTCTTCTAGTTTTTTTCCATTCTCTCTCCCTACATCTGCTTTAACATACTAATCTTTCTCCTTTTGCTCTTTCCTCATTCCTATTTCATCCACTCAAATTTTACCCCTCCATCCTCAATCCCCACTTACTCTCCCAATACCTGGCCAATTGTAGATTTGTCTTCTCTTCCAGACAAAATATTTTTCCCCTCTCCATTTCACTTTCCCAGCTCCATCCCATTCTAATCCTCCCCCAACATCAGCTCCCTTCTAGTTCCAGCCCCACCCAGCATCTGCTCCTTTCTAGTCCCTGCATCAGTCCATTTCCAGTCCTATCCTAGCCTCACCATCAGCCCATTTCCAATCCTAGCCCCCCATCAGCCCATTTCCAATCCTAGCTCCCTCCCCTCACAGCCCATTTCCATTCCAAGCCCCCCTCCCCATCAGCCATTTGCAGTTCAAGCCCCCCTTCCACTCAGCCCATTTCCAGTCCTAGCAACCCCCCCAGCCCATTACCAGTCCTAGACCCCCCATAGCCCATTACCAGTCCTAACCTCCCCATAGCGCACTTCCAGTCTTACCCCCCCATCACCCCATTTTCAGTCTTACCCCCCCCATAGCCCATTACCAGTCCTAGTCCCCCCCATAGCCCACTTGCAGTCGTATCCCCCATCACCCCATTTTCAGTCTTACCTCCCCTCATAGGCCATTACCAGTCCTAACCCCCCAATCAGCCCACCTCCAGTCCTAACCCCCATCACCCCATTTTCAGTCCTAGCCCCCACCATAGCACATTACCAGTCATAACCCCCCCCTGCCAATAGCCCACTTCCAGTCCTAACCCCCATCTGCCCATTTCCAGTCCTAGCCCCCACCATAGCCCATTACCAGTCATAACCCCCCCCCTGCCAATAGCCCACTTCCAGTCCTAACCCCCATCTGCCCATTTCCAGTCATACCCCCCCCCCCCCCCGACAGAGAAAAACAAAAAAACCCCAAAACCCTGACTTCTGCCGTTGCCGCCGTGGCAGCGGCAGAATCAATTGTCAAATAAAAAAAAAAAAGACTTCTGCTGCTCAAGCAGCAATATCACCTGTCCTGCGGCCCCTTCCCCTGTGCACGGAGATCCGAATCTGCTCATCAGCGGCGTGCTTTTCAAGCCGCGAAGAGTATTCCCCTCTCGCGCGGTTTCAAGCCGCGCGAGAGGGGAATACTCTTCGCGGCTTGAAAAGCACGCCGCTGATGAGCAGATTCGGATCTCCGGGCACAGGGGAAGGGGCCGCAGGACAGGTGATATTGCTGCTTGAGCAGCAGAAGTCTTTTTTTTTTTTTTATTTGACAATTGATTCTGCCGCTGCCACGGCGGCAACGGCAGAAGTCAGGGTTTTGGGGTTTTTTTGTTTTTCTCTTTCGCGGGCCGCACAAAGTTGTCTCGCGGGCCGCGTGTTTGAGACCCCTGCATTAGACGCTGACGATTTCTTAAATCAGATCGCTAAACTCCTTCAGAGTCACAGAGAAATCCAGGTTTGTGATATATTCCGTGTTGTTGTACTTGTCATAAGAAATCAGGGTGGGGGAGCTTGTAGGGTCTTAAAGACTATACCGTTTAGCCATATTATTCATAAGAAAAGGATGTATTTGATAGACTTGAACAACACTGATAATAACCTGTGTTTTGCAGGTAGCCACACAGCCCTCATGTCACAGGTAAAAAACGACAGATGTTGAATTGTTAGAAGGTGCTAAAAAACTACATAATGAATTGGGGTGGCCGGTACATAGAAAAGTCATGCTCGATGATGTAGCAATATTTGAACAGCATTTAAAGATAAACATACGCGTTGTGCTTTTACACAAATTCATGGGTTTGTTTTAAGACATCAGACAGACCTGTGTTCCCTAAGACTGTGTTCTTGTTGAAACATGATGACCATTTCTATGGTATAACCGATGTCAAAAAATTCTATGGGGAGCGCAACTTCTGTAGTTACTGTCAGAAACCATACAGTCACGATCATAATTGCACATTATGGTGCCGTCTTTGTTTGACACTAACGTGTGCGAATAAATGTTGGTGTACAACAGAGATGCCCTAATTGCAAACTCTTTTGTCGTTCTAAAGAGTGTTTAGATAGACACGCGGATCTGGCTCTGAAAAAAGAAGTGGCATGTTTATCTAAGATACTGTGCCAGAAATGTGAGTCTTATGTGGACAAGAAACATAAGTGCAAGGGCCGTCATTGTAAACTAGGTCGCGAGCCCCTAACCAGGGATGGCGTCCACTTATGTTTTATGACCCCTATTGGTAAAACTGAAACATCTGAAAAGTATATTTTTTATGATTGTGAATGTATGCAAGAAACAGGCTGGCATGTCCCTAATTACATATATGCGACGGACTTAAATGATGAAAGAAACTGGGAATTCAAGGGTCTCAACTGTATTTCTGCCTTTATACAGATTTTTTGTGACAAAAAATTTAAAGGTTACACCTTCATAGCCCATAATTCCAAAGGTTATGACGGATATTTTGTTTTTAAACAACTGCTTAAGGAAAAGATGGACACGGGGCTGTTGGTTCAAGGTGCTAAACTTTTACAAATTACCGTTGAACCTCTGACTATCCGTTTTATAGACTCTCTAAATTTCCTGCCTATGAAACTTAGCAAACTTCCACAAGCCATGGGTTTTACAGGCAGCAAGGGGTACTTTCCACACTTTTTTAATACGCTGGAAAATCAAAATTATGTGGGCCCCATGCCGGGTGTTGAACATTACGGTGTGAGTAACATGTTGCCTGAAGAAAAAGATGAATTTTTGCAATGGTACAAGGACAATCAGCATAAATCTTTTAATTTGCAAAAAGAGCTGGCTTATTACTGCCAGCAGGATGTATCTATTTTGCGTCAGGCCTGTGTTCTCTACCGAGCTGAAATCATGAAAATGACAGAGAAAGAAGTGATTGTAGAGCAGGGTGACATCTCAGAAATTCAAACAAGGTGTTTAGACCCTTTCCAATATATAACCCTTGCATCTGTATGTATGGCTATGTTCAGATTCATGTTTTTAGAACCCAAGTCTGTGGCACTCATCCCACCAGAAAACTATCACCGGCAGACAAAAAGATATTCATCCCCCTCTATTCAATGGCTGATGTATGTGGAGGCCAAAGAAAATATACAGATCATACATGCTCTGAAAGGTGGTGAAAAAAAGGTGGGGGCTTATTTTCTTGATGGCTATGCCGTGATCGGTGGGGTAGAAACAGCTTTTGAATTTAATGGTGGTTTTCACCACGGCTGTTCCACTGTGTCACACGTGTGCTGACACACGGCAACAGGAAATGTGTGCCCACACGGACGAGGAGAGAGCTTTTGTGGGGACTTGGTGTACGGTGGAGATGAATTTAGCCATTGCAAAAGGGTATGTGGTTGTTGAAATCTATGAAATCTGGCATTTCGAGTAAAAATCTGATCATCTCTTTTCCGAATACATCAAAATGCACCTCCGTCAAAAACAAGAGGCTTCTGGCTACCCTTGATGGTGCAATGATACTGAAAAACAAAATGTGTACATAGCTGATTTCTTTAGAAAAGAGGGGGTGTGTGTTTGCGTGCAGACCAGATTAATGTAAACCCTGCTAAGCGTCAAATAGCAAAACTTTTCTTAAATTCCCTGGGGGGGTAAATTTGGTCAAAGAACAAACCTGCCTACCACAAGCATTCACTAGTTTGAAAGATCTAGTTTTGGACTACAAGCCTGGGGCAGCAGATTTATCCCAGAAAAAGATAGGAGTACAGCAACCTGGTATTATAAGAAACAAAAAAGGGTTGGACAATGGAGACTGGTGTGATTAAAAAAACACAAAAGGATGCTGTACTCCTATCTTTTTCTGGGATAAATCTGCTATCCTTCCTAGTACTTTGGGAGGGGGCAGAGGCTGATTACACTGCCATGCAGAAAGCTAATACAAGCTGTTGAGTGTAGAGAACTGAGCTGCACGTGTGGAGGGGGGAAGGCGAGACATGTTAAAGTTGAACTTAGGAGGAGTTCTTGAGAAGCCATGAATCAGGTGTAGGAGGAACGCAGCTGTTAGACTTGTGTGGATTTTTCCACAGAGTTGCTCATCTATGTCATTTAAGGAATTCTGTTGGGATTGTAGGTGAAAAAGATATATATAAAAAGAAAATGGGAAGCACAGATTAACTGAATGACTCAGTGTAGGAGATATTAGGAGCAAATGGCATATGTCGTATGCTTCAATATTGCCACTTTCAATCACTAAAAAAAAAAAATAAAAAAAAGTTCTGCTTCCTTGCTTGGCGTTTTACAAAAATACCTGCCTAGTTTTAACACGTGTCGACCTAAACGTCCGTTCTGCTACATATACGACCTACACAAATTTATGTTCCAAAGCGCCATCCTTTTCAAGCCATGTCCAGGACTAGTTTTTTCAACTTATTTTCTCAACCTTAAGCAGCAATGCGATAGTGAGGATAACATTCACCCTCTTCAACTTTAGAGTCAAATCACAAATGTTTCTTTACTAATTACAGGTTTTTTTCTAGAAAATGTCAGAACCATTTAAAGCTTCCAGATGTTGTGTTGCATGAGGAAAAAAAAAAAAAAGTCTTGCTCATCTCTGGTGGATTCTAACGAGGTTTTTTTTCCCTCTCAAAATGAGATTGTTTTTTCATTTTAGCTCAGTGGGAACTGGAATTTGATTACTGAACCAATAGCTTCTCTCCCGCTGGAATGATGAGGGCCCTGGAAGTTCTTTTCACATGCACAATGAAAAGAAGATGTTACACAGAAATGGGACAAACTGAAGGTGGAATGTAAGCGCTAAATTATGGAATCCTAAAATAGATCTTGCATCATTTCTTTGATCTAGAAACATTCTTTCCATTCCTGTTCCCTTGACTGCATATCACTGAAGCAGCATAAAGCAGAATTGGGATTTTATGGTACTATAACCTATTTTATTTAAAAAAAAAATTTCCAGTCCACCTTCTCAATCTCAGAAAAAGGCCAACCAAAGCACAGCTTCCAAGTAATTATATTTATTCTACTGCCCAATTATCAATACAAAAATAAAACGTTATGCATAGAGTAATATCCAATACCTGAATGCTTTGTTTAGCTATTGATTCAGTTCTATCTTTTTGAATACTTGCTATTTCCCCAGACCCTCAAAGTTGTGGCACAGGGGGACAGTTACCAGCACAAGGGCTGAAAATGTACCTTTTCCAAGGCCCACAGTAGCAACAGCTACATTCCTTTCGTCCCCAATCCTGAACATACAGTACTTACTTTATGGCCCAACCAGTACAGGCCTAACGGGATACAAACCCAGTTCCCTGCCTCCCGCACCCCCCCCCCCCCCAGGACACAAGTGCCACAGTGGAAAGTTCAAATCTTAGCTTTATTAATGCTTACAAAGATACCAAAAACACTAAAAGAAAAACCCAAACTCTGTAACTAAAGACATTTCTTCAATACAACTTCCCAAAGATTATATCCTAGCTCAGAGGGAAAAAATTTGCAATCAAGAAACTGAACATGGATTACAACTATTCACAAATATTATGCACCTTGTAGTTCCCACTTTTCATAAGAACTTAACTTAACTTAAGCTTTGAAACACTACCTCTTCCTTTTATCTTATCCAGTAAACAATAAAGACATCTCAACCAACCCACAGACCTTCCACTCATACACATACAATACAGATACCCCACAGACCACATACACACAAAACTTGAAGCCATGATGATATTATGACTATGTTTATTAATTATATACCCTGTTATCCGAGTTATATTCTCCTGTTTTCTGTAAACACAAAGTACTGTTGAATTGTGTATCTCACTGTTTTTTGTGAACCGCGCTGATGCCTAATAGTGCGGTATATAAGAGTCTATAAATAAATAAATAAATAAATAACATAAGAAATGCTATACTGGGTCAGACCAAGGTCCATCAAGCCCAGTATCCTGTTTCCAACAGTGGCCAATCCAGATCACAAGTACCTGTCAGGTTCCTAAAAAGGTTCCACAATGCTTGTCCCGGAGTAAGCAGTGGATTTCCCTGGTCCTCTTTAATAATGGTTTATGGACTCTTTATTTAGTTATTTTGTATTTATATATGAGTTTTTCTATACCGCCCTTTCCAGGGATCAAAGTCGGTTTACAACAAACAAACATGTTACATTCAACGTAAGGATAACATTATAATCAGAGTCAATGTCTATGTCAAGTGGGAGACTTTCAACATTGATTTTACATTGGGATTGTTCATAACATACGAGGGTTGCTATTTATATTTCTGGCCTAATAGTGAAAAAACAAATATTTATGATCGAAATTGGTTTTATTGTTTTTCAAAATATTCTCCATGAAGATCAATACACTTTTGCATGTGTTTGAACCAATTTTCGAAGCACTTTTTCCATTCCGATTGAGGTAACTCCATAACATGCGTTTTGAATGCATCAACCGCATCTTCGGGTGTTGAAAATCGTTGACCACGTAATTTGTTTTTGATGTGCAGGAATAAAAAGAAGTCATTGGGTGCCAAATCAGGGCTGTATGGTGGATGACCCATCAATTCGATGTTTTGGCCGGTCAAAAATTCCTTTGTTTGAGCCAATGTGTGAGAGCTCGCATTGTCATGATGAAGAATTATTTGCCTCTTCTTCGACTTTTTCCGAATTTCTCCGAAGACTTCTGGTAAACAAATGGTCGTGTACCATTCAGAATTGACCGTCCTATGTTGCTCTAATGGCACTGTCGCCACGTGACCGGTAATGCCGAAGAAACAGGCAACCATTTGCTTCAATGTGCTTCTTCCGCGAACAACTTTTGTTGGATTTGGCTCGTCTTGGAAGACCCATACAGTCGATTGCTGTTTTGTTTCGGGTTCATATGCATAGATCCATGATTCGTCACCTGTGTAGATGTTATACACAGTCTTTGATGCACCTTGAACGTATTTTTTCAACATTTCCTTGCATCAATCGACACGAGCCTTCTTTTGAGCGTTTGTCAGATTATGCGGGATCCAACGCGAACAAATCTTTTTTATGGCCAAATGATCATGCAATATCTTATTGATGCTTGTCATACTAATGCCCAAAGATGCCTCAATCTCACGGTATGTCACATGATGATCTTGCTTTATCAGTTCACACAGAGCACCGATATTTTCTGGCACAACAACCGATTTTGGACGACCCTGACGGAATTCATCCTGGAGCGAATGTCGGCCACGAATGAATTTGTTATACCAGTTTTTTACAGTGCTGTAGGATGGTGCTTTATTGCCGTATAAAAAATTAAGTTCATCGATGCACTCTTGTCTTGATAATCCACGTCGAAAGTTATGAAAAATAATCGCACGAAAATGTTCACGAGTTAATTCCATTTTTCGCCCAAGATGAATTTTTCAAGTTACTGTAAACAACAAATCGCGCTCAAATGATAAAATGTTATGAATAAGGTTATGTTCAACAATGTCAGTGTTCCAATGGAACCATTGGATGGCGCCTGGCAACACTTACTGTTTCTAAGGCCAGAAATATAAATAGCAACCCTCGTATTTACAAAGATGGTCTATCATCAGAGTTACCCTATAATAGGGTATTTCCCTTACGGGTAAATAGTGAGGGAAACTCTAATAGGCAGCTGTTAAGTTGGAAATATTTTGTTCTGCTCCGGTGGATCCCCAAAATGCTCAAAAAATAGATGAATGTTGATTTCCTTCTGGAATGTCTGTAGATCCTTAATGGATCTTAGTTTTTCTGAAAGGGAGTTCCAGAGTGCAGGAGCAAAATAAGCACACACACTATTATTTATTTAACATTTCTTATATACCGCCTTTCATGATATCAAGGCGGTTTACATTGAACAAACTGAAATTACATTGAACAGGGCATTATAACTTGGAGATAACTATTTTACAGGGAACATGGGCTATGGAGGGTTAAGTGGCTTGCCCAAGACCACAAGGAGCACCTGTGGGACTAGAAACCCCAGTCCTTCCGGCCCAAGGTTGCTGTCCTCTAGTGGGATTTGAACCCCCGACCTTCTGGCCTGAAGTACCTTGCCCCAACCACTAGGCCACTCCACTCACCTGGTATTACTGGTAGAATGATTAGTTTTAGGAAAGTCGCTAGGAACTCTTATGGTGTTCTGGGTGCAGCCTCTTCGTAATCTTTCATCTGATGGTATGTTGATTAGAGAGGTATGAAGGGGCTATATTCCTGCGGTAGCTTAAAAGGGACTATTAATGATTTGTATCTTTTCCTACTTAGAACCGATAAGCAATGTAGATTGTACAGAATGGGCGTTATGTGATCTATGCTTTGGCTTTTGGAAATTATACAGGCTGCAACATTCTAGGCCATCTGAAGCTGATGGAGAGTCTGCTTAGGGAGTCTCTGGAGTATACCGTTACAAAAATCGATGTGCGGGGTGATCATAGCTTGGAGCACAGATATGAAATCATAATTCAAGAGTAATGGTCTCAACTGATGGAGCAGTCTTAGTTTATAATAAATTGAGCTGGTAGTTTGTTTTATGAGGGTAACCATGCTAGGTGACTGATGATCGAGAGTCGCTCCAAGGCATTTGATTTCATTTTTTTACTTCAAGTTCAGTTTCTTGAAGTTGGATCTTGAAAGAAGAAATAAAGCTATGGTTCCTGGTAACATATAACCACCTCAAAATAAACTATGCTAAAACCGAGGTATGTGAGGTTAGCCACTGTGCCATTTCACTGAAGTAGTACTTAATCTGATGAGGTAAGGGATCAAATATGTTGATGAGGAGATATAACATTATATCATCCCCATATCC
The DNA here is from genome assembly GCA_033557465.1 of Ichthyophis bannanicus. Classification (NCBI taxonomy): domain Eukaryota; kingdom Metazoa; phylum Chordata; class Amphibia; order Gymnophiona; family Ichthyophiidae; genus Ichthyophis; species Ichthyophis bannanicus. The sequence continues at coordinate 97,996,524 of CM066035.1, forward strand.
ATTATATCCTCCTACATTTTTTGAATATGCTGCAGATGGGCTGAAGGTAAGTTAAAAAGGAGGGCTGAGAAGGTGTATCCGTGGGGTATGCCCTGCTTTTGTTTGTATAATTTGGAGGTCTGCTGTCCAATCTTGACTTGTAGGGTACGATTAGCGAGAAATTATTGGAACCACTGAAGTACAATGCCAATGCTATTTATTCCTATTTAATGGAGGTGTGCAAAGAGAAGGCTATGACTGATGCAGTCAAATGCCGAAGCAATGTCTAGAAAAATAAGAACAAAAGCCTTATGAGAGAGAGTTATCAATATCTCTGATCAGTTTATCAAATGAGAGCAAGCAAAAGTGATTCAGATTGAAACTGTATTGATGCTCATCCAATGGGGTGTTCAGATCAATATAATCTTGTAATTGGGTTTGCACGTTTTCAATAAACTTTGCCAGGAAGGGAAGGCTGGAGATTGGTCTATATGATGCAGGGTTTTCTTTATCCATCAACTTATTATTTAATACCAGGTGGATCATTGTGTGTTTTAGAGATGATGGCATTACACCTTGTCTCAATGATTGTTTGACCATGTTAAGGATAATTGGCAATTTTTTTTTTTAAGTGCCATCAAGTCAGTGTTGACTCATAGCGACCCAGCTACCTCTGGGTTTTCTTGGCAATGTATCACTGGAAGTAGATTGCCAGCCTTTTCTTCCAAGGCAATGGAGGGTAAAGTGAGTTGCCCAAGGTCACAAGGAGTGCCAGTCTATGAGGCAGTTGCTCTAACCACTAGGCTACTCCTCCACTCCTGGTGATAGCTCCATTCATTTTACTTTCAGCCAACTTACTGGACAAGGATCTAAACTGGAAGTAGTTGTGTTGATTTTGGATATTATATTATTTTAAACTGATTTTGTTAAAGACTTGCCATCCTACAGATGAAGTACAGTTTGTGTTTGGTTGAAAGAGGGTTTCTGTTGGAGCTCTTTTTAATTTATTCATCAAATGGATAGTCAAGGTTTGCTGGTTTATAGTTATTGGTTTCCGTATTATGTGTCTTGGTGAGTACTTCAATGACTTCAAATAACTCCCTAGGGTGGTTGAGGGAACTGGTAAGAAACTTGGAATGGTATTCCTTTTTTGTTATTGATGGAATCTCTATAGTGTTGGAGTGTGTTCATATAGATTAGTTTGTCCTCAATAGATTTTGTAGTTCTCCAGCTGCGCTCGATCCACCTCAAGGATCTTTTTATTTTCCTAAGGTCATGTGAGTACCAATCTTCTGAACACTTTTGCCTATTACTGTATTGTGGATTAGGAGCAGAAGAGGCGTTTGCTAACATAGTGTTCCAGTTTTCAACTAAGGCATCTAAATCCATTGATGTGGAATCGATTAGGGGAAGGATCTCATCTAAAAGGACTTCTTTCTCAAAAGACTTATATCTCTTGGTTTGAAGAACCTTATCTCATAACGTGTGTGGAATGCGGGATGGGAAGCTAACGTCTATTAGAGAGTGGTCAGACTATGGCAGTGGCCTTGTTTTTGGAGAATATAGGAAGTGCTGGCAAAGCTTGCTGGGCAGGAATATTAAGTCCAGAATATTACCTTTATTGTGAGTAGAAACCTGGACAAGATATTCATATTCTATATCAGACAAATATTAACGAATGGGCATTGTGCACGGATGCTAGGTTAAAGTCCCCCAGCAAAATTAGAGGCTTTAAGGAGGCATTACATACAGTTTCTATAATTGTGGCTAGGCTATGTGGGTTAGGAGTTGGTGCTCTATACAGAAGACAGATTGACAGCTGTTTATTTTCTATGAGGAGGATATCCATACCCTCAACATTTTTAGTTAAAAGGGGCAAGACTTTAATCACCCGTTTTATAATTATAAGGACACCTCCTCCTTTCTTTGTAATTCTGGGACAAAGTAGGTCGTATCCAGACAGATAGCTGATTGGTCAACACAGTGTCCGTATCTGAGAGCCATGTTTCTGTAATATAGACAATATCTGGTTTGCTACCTGCAACAAGGTCCATTTTGACTGGCATTTTGTTCCTTACAGATCGTGCATTGAATAGATAGCATTTAATCGGTGTCGAGTTGTCAGATTTATTGTGGGGAGGTGTAAGGTATTCGAGTCTTAATGTAGATGAGAATGTCATGGTGGTGCCTAGATTCATTTGTGTGTCTATGAGCAACAATTGCGTGGATGTACAAACATCTCTATGTATTATGGGGATATTTTGGTGTTAGATGAAAGGACTAGGGTGTGAGCTGCTCTGTGAAATGAGGCAGAATATCACTAACAAGCAGTATAAGTGTATTAGGTACCTCTGTCTCTCCATATTGGATCTATATAGATGGTCAGTAATTGGCTAAATATTTACATCAGGACAGGATAATGGCTTATGAAAACATTCACAGCCTGTCACATACAGTAAGTATTATTGAGAACAGAGAAGGGAGCAGTTATAGGATCCTAAACGAAGCCTACAGATAACAGTCAGCTACTACCGTACACATCTCCAATTCTCAAGGTTTCTAAAGGACACACAAGTCTTCATGCAACAGCAATTAGCAAGATAGATTATATTGAGAGGGCAACAAAACCTTGTCATCAATCTAATACTGAAATATCTTTAACATGCATCAAGTATACTTAACACATTAGCGTTCCTGGCGGGGGGGGGGGGGCACTCAAACCAGTCTGTGCTCTTCCTATCCTAGCTGTCACTCCAAGGGTTATAGTAGGTCTCCTCAGGATTACTGAGGTGTCCACTCCTTGGCCATTCCAAGGGCCACATCTAAGGGCCCTTAGGCATGGGGGTACCTGAAGTTTGTGGGGTTTTTTATATTTATGAAAATTTTACAATATATAAGCAAGTCTACAATACTTGAACAAGCCAAAAGGGATGTGCAGGTAATATATTACAAAACAGTTTACCAAGGCAAATAAAATAAACAAAACACAAGCCTTACTAGCCCTCTCACTAAGGGAGACCCAAGATAATTAAGGAAACCAAACAAAAAAACACTCGAGAAGAAATGTAGATCCACCAGAGGTACGGAATTATCTATCACTACAATATGGCCCACCCACCTAAGGTACCACAGAGAGACGAGAACTAATAAAGGAAACTAAATTAGAGGTTTCATAAAAGATATATGAAGCAGAATGTAATTTAACCAAGCATTTGCAAGGGAATTTCAGGAAAAACAGACCTCCCAACTGAAGGACACCTGACCTTAACAGCAAAAACTCCCTTCTCCTTTTCTGCGTATCACGTGATAAATCAGGAAACAGTTGGACAGCCAGGCCTTTAAACAAAACAGATTGTTTCTTGAAATACATTCTTAGTAACCATTCACGTTCAGATACCAAAGCTAATGATACCAAAAGAGTTGCAGGAACCACAGTCTCAGAAATAGAGGTATCCAAGATTTCAGAGACATTTAAGATATCCATATTTTCCATTTCAGCTGGTACTCCCACATCCGATCCTTTCATCTTCTTGCTTGTAGGAAGGTAAAATATTTTTGAAAGCGGTGGATGAGACTCTGCAGGAACATTCAAAACGTCCAATTAATATGACAAACATATCTCGAGGAGAAACCAATGGGGACCGAGGAAAAGTCACTAATCTAATATTCATAGCCCTATATTGGTTTTCCAACATTTCAACTTTAAACTTGAAACTTGAAACTAGGCATATCTTTACAGACCATGGTATATTTATCCTCCAATTGTACAACTTTATTATCTGTGATAGTCACTTGAGACTGCAAAACAGCCACTGAATCTTGGCATTGCTGAACAGTCATAGCGTTCCCACGAATTAGCAACAAAGTAGCGTTGGTTTGTGACACCAAACACTCACCAAGTTTTGTTAAAGCCGTCCAAATGGAATCCAAAGAAATTTGTTCTGGACGGTCCAAAGAGAAGGGTGCCGTTGACATCTGTTGAAACGAGGCCTCCGATAACGCTGCGACATTACCCAGCTCCCCCGAAGGAAAAATAGCACCACAAGGGACCTCTAACACATCTCCGATCCCTGACTCAGCTGCTGCAGACGCTGACCCCGGGACAGCCGAACTCGAAGCCAAAACCTTCCCTCCCACTGGAGAATCAACAATGACCACATCGGGTCTCACAGCTCCAGCAGGGCTGAGGCTCAGAAAGTCTGCAGGCAGCGCAGGTGGAATTTGCAGATCCGGAGTGAGATCACACCCGGAGGATGACGTTGGACTCACCGGTCCCGGGGTCGACAGAATCAGGCTTTTGTCTCCGGTCTTCCGAGTCTCTCTGTGCAGCTGAATAAAGGAATCCATCGGTCTGATGGTCGTCACGAAAGCAGGAGGAGATTGTACCGGCTGGGGAGGGTTCCCCTGTAACTTCCCCTTTCGCTTTGGCATGAGGAAAAAACAGCTCACAGACGAGCGGATCTAGCAGCCATCTTGGATCCCCCACTCAACCTTGTGGTTTTATTAAGCTGTCATGTCGCTCAGCGATGATGCTGTGAGGTGGAGCTGAGCAGCAAGAGGATTGGCCATCCGATGTTGAGGATTACAGAGCCCAGTTCAAGAGGGGACCGTGTGCAGAAGGCTCACCTTATGTGAATAGGTTTGATCAATGCAAACAGACCTTGCTGCTGAGCTGTGGTTGCTCTTCCAGAGATGATCGTGGGAGTTGCAGAGACCTTGTGTTGAAATCGTTTGCAAGACGTGATCCAGGTGCCATCCAGGTGCTAGTTAAAGAGGAACTCTAGGAACTTGTCCAAACCTTTTTTTTTAAAAGCACACTAACCATTTTTACTACATCTTCCAGTAACAAATTCCAGAGTTTGTTTACGCATTGAGTGAAAAAATAATTTCTCTTATTAGGTCTTAAATGAGTTATATTGTAGCTTCATTGCATGTGCCCTAGTCTTGCTACTTTTTGATGGAACAACCGATGTACGTTTACCTATTCCACTCAATCATTATTTAACAGACCTCTATCATATCTCTCCTCAGCTGTCTCTTTTCCAAGTTGAAGATCCCTAACCTTTTAGGCATTTCCTCATATGGGTATCCTTCCATTTCCTTTACCATTTTGATGGTTCTTCTCTGTATGCTTTTTAATTCTGCTATATCCTTAAGATATGGCGACCTTCTAGCTTTCAAACATTAATGTACAAAGCCAAGAACACACGCACACACACAACTGTCAATCCTAACCTCCCAACTGCTGAGCACATCTGGCAGTGCCAACCAAAACCTTTAGACCCTAGGCACCTTCCTAGCTTGCCAATGACAATCTCCCTATCCATGGCAACAGATACTAGACTGCATTGTACATATCAACCAATAAAAAGCATTACATTTCAGTCAGTGCCTTTTACAGTAGACAGAACAAAGAAAATGAAATATGTCAATAATATGAAATGCATAGTTAAGGGTGGGTGTGGGTGTGGTTCATATGTTGTGTCTTTGGTGGGGCATTCCAAGTGGACATAGTTTTGGAGGTTGGTGACAGTTATGGAGGGAATTGTTTTGTGGGTAGGACAATCATCGGGAGAGGGGGGGTATTTTGTAGTGTGGTGGGGCAGAGGCAGGAGCAGTTGGTCAGGATGAGAGACAGTTGCAAAAGATTTTTTTTTTAAATAAAAGTTGTGGAACAGTTTCTGGGATGGCATTTGCCAGGGGGTGTTTTATTAGGGGTAGGGACAGCATACAATGAGGAAACTGCGATGCAGTAGGTTTTGGGGTGAGGCAATAGTAGGGCAGTAGTTTTTGGAAGTGGGGGCAGTTTGCGGGGCAGATACAGGGACAGTCAGTGAGACCGTGAGACAGTTGCAGGATAGCTTTTTGGGGGGTAGAGTAATTTGTTGAGTGGTTGCACAGATGGGATAGTAACTTATCTTTTATACCCCATATCGTATCCCATATTGTTTGTTTATTGAAACCTTTCCTTGATCCCATGGCATTGAAGTCCCCGATTCATGCACTGGTGATCAATCGTATAGATTATGGTAACTCCCTACTCTCATGAGTTCCATATCAGCAGCTAAAGAGAGACTTCAGCTAATTCAAATTGTAGCTGTTAAACTTATAAGAGATATGATCATGTCATCCCCTCTTTTGCAGATCATCATTGGTTACCAATCACCCAAAGCTATCAGTTTAAAATACCATTGCTCACCTATCACACATATTTCCAAGGACTTTCTCTGTATGCCCTTCTACAGTATTACCGTGTTGTCCTTTTCGCTCCCTTAGATCTTCACAAACAAATCTCTTAACAAGTCCTTCAAAAATAAGATTGATTGCTCTTTTCTATAAAGGCTGCCTTTATTTAAATTGGACCCGAACTTTGGAACTCCCTACCACTAGATTGTAGATTAGAAAGGAGTCAAGACTTGGTTATATACCCAAGCCTTTAGTTAGGTTTTTTGGCTTCTGCTAGACAGACTATTTTAATTCCCTTATATCTCCTCTCGTGTCGCTGTTAAACTAGTTTTGACTACTGATGTTATTTCTGCAAGCATTCCCTCCCATTTTGTTTTGTATTGTATATGTGCTTTTATGTATATGCTCTTTAAACCACTGCCTTGTTGGATTGTAACCCACTATGATGTAAAACTTGAATGGCGGTATACTAAATCATTTTAAATAAGAACATGTTTTTAAGGGATGTGGTTAGAATGGTAGGGGGATTGCAGGGAGTAGGATATGAGGATGGGGCAGTGGGTAGGATGGTGGTACAGTGGCAGGGGTATAGCTTTGGGGATGGGAGTCTGCAGGATGGTGACAGTTGTGGGGAGAGGGGAATTTTATTAATGGTGGGGGCATATGGAGGGTTGGTAGGGCAATTGCTCTCCTCCCAATGCAATGCTGGGACCAGGGATGCTCAAATGAGGCGCTTATTCTGATTCATGCATCTGTAGCAAAGCAAAGAAATTCATGGGGGGGGGGGGGGAGAGCTGTGAGCTGCACTTGCCCTGCTGTGGCTCCATCTCCTAGGTAGCAAAACCTGTTCAGGAGGAGGAGGTTGCGACAGGGCCCGTGCAATTTGCAGGCACCCCTGTTCTCCCCCAAGTTAAATTTCTGTGATTAGCTGTTGCTTTTGCTTAAGTCTGAAGATCAGGACCTTGGTACACTGCTGCCTGAATTAGCCAAGTGAACAGGAAGTAGAGAGAAGGAACTAGAGGTGTGCTGATCAGGGGACGCGAAAGAGGACTTTAAGGCAAGGAGAGAGGGAGACTTTACAAAACCTGTAGGGCAGAGTAAGAAAAAAATATTACAGGGCAAAGCATGGGGGAAAGCACCAGCAAGAGTTCCGAGGGGGAGGGCGGGTAGTCACTAATTTAATATGCCTCCCCCTTCCCCAAATTTAATAGTCGAACTATGCCTATGCTAGGGTAGCAAACAGAAGTCAACATGCAAAACTCTGCAACCTCCTGAAAATGAGATTTTGGATAGACAACGGAACAGTCACGTTCTAGCCTTCTTTACAACCTAGGTCTTTTGGCTTAGATGGAACTTATTTACTTGGATGCTAATTTTTCTCTTTCTGCTGTTATTTTCTACTTTTGCCTAATTCTGGACAATTTAAATTCCTTTCTTCCCACTGTATCTTGAGAACTGTCTACAGTTTTGCTTAGTAGAACTGCATCTTTCTTATCGTACAAGTCTGACATCAACGCAGGTCTCTGGGGAATCCAAACTGTTTTTGCTGGCAACGTATTTACTATTTTTATGCTTGGTCCCTTGAAAAACAAAACATAATGTTTAGTCTAAATCCACCTCACTTTGGGATTACAGACAAGGTCTTCTTTTCCCCCTCTGATGTTTTCAATAGCTGCTTTTAAACACAGTCAGCTACAGAAAAGCCAGCCATCGCTTCCCTTCTTGCTACACATTCAGCCCCTCTCCAGCTTTCTGGAACAAGAGAACTCGGGAATCGCAGTGACTCCTGTTATAAAGGAGCGGACAACAGTCCTGAGAAAGCTGGACATTGTTTGTGGTTTGGACAAAACATGCATGAAAGTAAATATCTACTCTCGTATCCCAGTTATTACTGGTACTTTCATTCCCCATCACTCCACCCCTCCCCAGCAAAAGGGCGATATGCATTTCAGCTGTCCACACCAGCTCCTTCTAGAGTTTGATTTTCTGGGCCCTCACTCTCAGCTGTAGTGTTGCAGTTCATGTCCACTCCTGTTAGCGAAGTGCAAGAATGCTCACTCTATCTTGAGACCCGTTTTCCCATCAGTAACGGGATAAGATCCGTCGTTCTGCCGGTCACCTCATCAGGCTTCTCCCACTGAAGCATTTCCTGATCTTTTCTCCTGAGCTTTCACAAGCTACATGCTGCAAGGACACAAGCCTCCCTGTGCACACACAACCACCTCCACCAAATTTCATTTTGCCAAATGTTTTGTGGTCAGGATAATATCCCTCCATTCCCAAATACAGTTCATGTTGCGTTTCTTAGTAGTAGACAGCCATATGCACATCATAGGTTGTTTGTTTGTTTGTTTTTTTGCTGGGAATGTACATAATAGGGCACATTTATTAAAGGTTATCCCACATTAATGAGGTTAATGCATCTTACATGCCACTATGACCACAGAAATAAAAGGACTCTGGCCACGTAATGTTAAGCATAGTTACTCACCTGTAACAGGCGATCTCCGGGAACAGTAGGAATTTAGTCCTCACATATGGGTATCGTTGGTACCGAAGGAGCCTGAGCGGGAACGCTCCCCAGCGTCCAATAAGAAAGCTTTTGTGAGCATCACACAGCGCCTGCGTGCTGTCTTCCCGCCTTTCCCCACTGCCTCTCTCCAGTTGAGTTTTAAAGCTGAGACAAAGAGAGAGAGAGGGAAAGGAAAAAGATAGATAGAAAGATACAACTCCCAGGGGAGGTGGGTGGGTTGTGAGGACTAAATTCCTGCTGTTCCCGGAGATCACCTGTTACAGGTGAGTAACTATGCTATCTCCAGGAACAAGCAGGAATGTAGTCATCACATATGGGGACTCCCTAGCTTTAGGTGCCAGGGAGAGACCCCAGAAGTTGTGTGTCCCTGAAGAGGGCTCCACTTCCCCACATGGATCTCTGGCATCCTATCAGGGATGGTGGGTAGGAGTTGATTAAGTATGAAACATGTGTTTGAGAACAGTCTGACCAAACAAGGCATCCTGGCGGGAGTCCTTGTCCAAGCAGTAATGGGCTGTGAAGGTATGAACCGAGGCCCAAGTGGCTGCTCGACAGATGTCGTCGATAGACACAGAGTGCAGATGAGCCATTGAGGCTGCCATGGCTCTCACATTGTGAGCATTGACATGCCCTCCAGAGAATGATTCTTACTCTGATAGGCGAAATAAATACACTGAGCAATCCAGTTAGACAGTGTTCTCTTGGAGACTGGAAGTCCCAAATGAGAAGGATCAAAAGCAACAAAGAGTTGAAAGGACTTTCTATGTTGCTGTGCCCTTTGTACGTAAAAAGCTAGAGCTCTTTTACAGTCCAAGGTACGAAGATTCCTCTCTGCATTTGACGCATGAGGCCCTGGAAAAAACACAGGTAGGTAGACGCTTAGATGAAAAGGCGAGACCACCTTTGGCATAAAGTGTGGATGAGTCCTAAGGACTACCTTGTCATGATGGAACCTTGTATAAGGTGGATTAGCTACTAGCGCTTGCAACTCACTAATGCGGCGTGCTGAGTGATTGCAATGAGAAAGATAACCTTCCAAGAAAGGAATTTCAAGGAGGTGGTAGCTAAAGGTTCAAAAGGTGGCTTCATGAGCTGCCCAAGAACCAGGTTTAAAGTCCCATGCCACCGGTGGTGGCCTAATGGGAGGCTTAGTTAGAAGAAGGCCTCTCATAAATCTTACTATAAGAGGATGAAAGGAAATAGGCTGTCCATTTAGAGGCTTAAGGGAAGCTGCAATAGCACTCAAATGGACTCTCACTGAATTTGTCTTAAGGCCTGCATTAGATAAATGAAGGAGATACTCCAGCAAAGATTCCAGAGGTATCGCAAGAGGGTTAAGACTCTTTTCCGAACACCAAACGGTAAACCTTTTCCACTTGAAAGCATAAGAACGTCTAGTGGAAGGTTTTCTGGAAGCATAAAGAACATCTTTCACTTGTTGAGAAAGGTTAAGAACTTGGAGATCTAGGCCTTCAGCAACCAAGCCCTGAGATGCAGAGACTGGGGATTGGGATGCCATAACATTTCATCCTCCTGAGATAGGAGATCTGGAGCAGACCCTAACTCCATGGAGGGAGCTTGAGAGAGATGTAGAAGCAGAGGGTATCACACTTGCTGTGGCCAATGTAGTGCTATGAGAATCATATGGCCTCTGTCTCTCTGAAGCTTGAACAGGGTTTTGGGAATTAGGGGAATGGGTGGAAAGGCATACAGGAAGTCTTGACCCCAGTAGAGGAGGAAAGCATCCCTGGCCTGAGCCCACTGAGCCGGAGTACTGGAACAGAACCAGGGAAATTTTGGCATTCCACGGACTTGCAAAGAGGTCTATGTCCAGGGTTCCCCAAAGTTGAAATATCCTGGTCACCTGGTCTGCATGTAGAGACCACTCGTGTGGAAGCAGAACTCGACTGAGTCTGTCCGCCCAAGAGTTTTGAATGCCTGGAAGATACACTGCTAGAAGATGAATCTGATGCTCTCTGGAGAGGGCCCATAGTCGCAAAGCTTCGTTGCAAAGCGACAGAGAGCCCGTTCCCCCTTGCTTGTTCACATAGAACATGGCTACTTGATTGTCCGTGTGAATGAGGACTGTCTTGTAGCTGAGCAGGGAGTGGAACACTCGCAGAGCAAGGAAGATTGCTCTGAGTTCCAAGAGATTGATATGTAGACAACTCTCTTGTGGAGACCAGGTGCCCTGGGTGGAGAGGTCTTGCAGATGAGCTCCCCAACCCATTGGAGAAGCATCTGTTGTGAGAGTTGCTTGGGGTAAGGGTTGCTGAAAGGGGGACCCCCAGCAACAGGTCTTGAGTGGACTTCCACCACTGGAGGGACAAAATGAGGCGACTTGTGTTCGCTATTTTGTCTGAGAGGCACCCTGATGCCTGGGTCCATTGGGTGGATAAAGTCCACTGAGCTGCCCTCATGTGGAGGCAAGCATATGGAACCACATGCACGGTGGATGCCATGTGGCCTAGTAGTTGCAACATTTCTCGAGCAGTTAGATGAGGTTTTAGCACTGCTTGAGAAGCTAACTGCACCAAGCGAAGGCAACGGGCCTGGGGGAGATAGGCCCTTGCCCTTGTGGTATCCAGGAAAGCTCCTATGAACTCTAAAGACTGAGTGGGAGTTAGACTGGATTTTGGGATGTTTATTACCAGCCCTAAATACTGAAGGATACGCATTGTGCAGGATAGAGAAGTCCTGGCCTCTGACTGTGTTGGAGCTCGGATGAGCCAGTCGTCCAAGTAAGGGAAGACAGATATCCCTAGAGTGCGGAGAAATGCTGCTACAACAGCCATGCATTTCGTGAACACCCTTGGTGCCGAGGCCAGACCAAAAGGAAGCATCCTGTATTGGTAGTGCTTTCCTTGAAAAAGGAACCGAAGGAACCTTCTGTGAGTTGGATGGATGAGGACATGGGTGTACGCATCCTTGAGATCTAGAGAACAAAGCCAATCCTGACCCTGAAGGTATGGTAGCAGAGCTCCGAGAGAAATAATCTTGAATTTCTCCTTGACAAGCAATTTGTTCAATTCTCTGAGATCTAAAATAGGCCTGTAACCCCCTGTTTTCTTTGGAATAAGAAAATAAGGGGAATAGAACCCTGTGCCCTGTGGATGAAGAGGTACTTCTTCTATTGCCCCTTGGGCAAGAAGGACAGCCACCTCCTGACCCAACAGGTTGATGAGAGAGGTCGGAGAATTGAACTGCTTCACTATTGTGTGAGGGGGCATGCTTGAAAAATGAAGCTTGTATCCCTCCTTTATGATGGATAGTGTCCAATGCTCTGCTGTTATTTGCCCCCATCTGGGGGCAAAATGACATAACCTTCCTGGAATGGTGGAAGGTTCTGGTCCCTCCAGAACCAGAAAGGCTATGTTCTCTAGCTGAAAGTCAAAGGCCCTGAGGAGGCTGAGGCTGCTGGGCTGGTGGAGGCCTAGCAGCCTTTCCTTTCTTCTGTTTGGGTGGTTGCTGACGTTTCCTTGAAAGCTGACCTGCAGAAAATGCCTGCTGAACATAAGCAGGATAAAATCTTTTCTTTTTAGAAAAAGATGGTTTCTTGAACAATTTCTTTCTAAGAGGATCAGCAGTGGACTTGGATAGTCTATACAAGGTGCAATTTTCAGCATCCATTTCATTGGCTTTTTCCTGCCAATCTTTACCAAACAGGTTCTCACCAGTACAAGGGATATTTCCCAATTTGTCTTGTACCCAGAGCTCTAGATCAGATGCCTGGAGCCAAGCAATTCTACGTGCACCTATGGCGATAGCCGAGGTTCTGCTTATACACTCAAAGCAGTCAAAGGCTGCACGGTTGGAAAATTTAGAAACATCTTGGGCATGTTTGACCCAAGTGAGAAAGTCCTGTCTTTTATCCTCAGAAATGAAAGGACAAAGTCTGTAAATTATCTGTGACCTCCTTTAGGAACATTCGCATATAGAGACTATAGGAAGTGATTCTTGCAGCAAGCATGGAAGCTTGGAAGACTCTACGTCCAAAAGCATCCAGGGTTCTGCACTCACGTCCTGGAGGATTAGAGGCATGTCTTTTTGCACGTCTGATCCTTCTCATAGCTGACTCCACCACAATAGAGTGGTGAGGAAGCTGAGTCTTATGGAACCCAGGACAAGGAGGGACTCGATACATAGTATCCAATCTACGAGAATGAGGAGAGGTGGTAAGAGGTGTTTCCCACATCCTCAACATGAGATCATATAGAATCTCATGAATGGGTAAGGTAGCTGCCTCCTTAGGAGTTTTGGGATATTGTAAAAATTTCCAACTCCTTGGCCCTTGGTTCTGTTTCAGGGGCCACAGTAATGGAGAGGCCCCGAGCCACCTCCCTGATGAAGTCTTGGAAGGACATGTCCTCTGGAGGAGACATCCTGCGTTTAGGGAAGGACTCCTCCTCTGGAAGAAGCATCGCTGCATTGACAGAACTTTCAGAATCCTCAGATTCTTCTGAGGACTCGAAGTATCGTTTGTCCGGATGCTCCTGCAGAGCCCGATACCCGTACCGACAAAGGTCGGTAGCGGGAATAACCGGTACCGGAGGGCATCGGAGGACAGGGTACCGGCAGAGCAGACACTGATGCCGATGTCGATGCTATCGGTACCGGTACCGATACCAGAGCCGGTACCAGTGGAGTTGTCTGTCGCGGTACCAAGGGTGTCGATGATACACGGAAAGCTGCCAGACTGCATTCCATAGCCAGAATTCTCTGGTCCATGGACGCCGCCAATGCCTGGATGTCGGTACTGGTGGAGACCACCGGTACCCCAGAGCATGGCACCAGGAGATCTGTCGAGGCCGAGCCATCGAGAACATCCTGGAACCCCAATAATGCTTTGGAAGCCGAAGCCTCCTGCCGGGGTAATTTTGCCGGTGCAGAATCCTCGAGGGCAACACCAGAGGCATCTCGATGCTTAGAAGGAGATCTACCCTTCGAGGACCGGCTGGATTTATGTTTAGTTACCTGAGATCCACGGGAGGAAGAAGCAGCCCTGGAAGACGTCAATGCCACCAAAGCCGCATCAGAGGGAAACAGGGTACTGAGCTTGGCAGCTCAGTTCTGCAGACCTCTTTTAGACATCATGGCACAGGACACACAATCCGTGATGGAGTGGTCAGGACCTAAACATTTTAAACACCATTCATGGGTGTCGGTGACGGAAATGGTACCGCCACACTTGGTGCACTTTTTAAAACCTGAAGCAGGTTTTTCCATGTTAAGGAAAAGGTTTTTGGGCCTAAGGCCCAAAACAAGCGCGTGCACCCGAAGAAAAGGAAAAAATAATTTTTTTTTTTTTTTTTTTTTACAGAAATAGAAAAGAAAGACCGGCGGTACCGGTAGAGCGTCGAAGAAGGCAGACGCGACCACAAAAAGAAAGAAAGAAGAAAGAAATTCTTCTGCGGTGACAGGAACACGACCTGCTGGCTCCGCGGAAAAAGAAGAACTGGAGAGAGGCAGTTGGGAAAGGCAGGAAGGCAGCACACAGGTGCTGTGGGATGCTCCCAAAAGCTTTCTGATTGGACGCTGGGGAGCGTTCCCGCGCAGGCTCCGTCGGTACCGACAATACCCATATGTGATGACTACATTCCTGCTTGTTCCTGGAGATAATCCTTTAGTAAACATGCTACAATGTGGGGGGGGGGGGGGAGGGAAGGGGTAGTTTTCACTAGTTTGCCTAAACGAGAGATTCACAAATAGTTTCGTACCTTGGCACAGGTAGCCAGTTTCTACAGAGAAACCACTCAGCTAGATTCCCCTTGAAAATTAGCAGTAAGATCCAAGGGTAGAAAAGTAGCCGCATCCCGAACCTGCTTTTTCTGCAGGTTGACCGAGAGCAGAATGAGCAGCAAGTATATTTGAAAATAAGCTATGTATATTATTTTCCCTCCCCGACCTAATTCCCCCTGGGCAAATAGAGCCATTAAGTGAAACTTGGCAGCTGAACTTTTCACCTCAGTAGGAGGTAATTGCCAAGACCATCAAACAGGCCAACATGTTGGTCAGACCAAATATCCATCAAGCTCAGCATCCCACCTCCAGCAGTAGCCAGTCCCAAGCATCCAGCAGGGTTGCAAAGGGATCCATTCCTCACTGCTTCCACTGCCCGGGAGGAAGTGGCGGCTTTCCCAAGCCGACATGGCGAAGAAGGATTTAGGAATTTTCCTCTGGGAATTTTATGAAACCTGGCTATGTCAAATGCCTTCAGCACATTTTCTTGCCACAAACTTCACAGCTTAACTGTACATTGAGTATCTCATTATTTGACATAGGGCCCATTTTAGTTCTATGGGTCTTGGGACAGATAATGCACATTTCCACCTGTTGCAATAGTGTTCTGACCCCTCAGTTGGCATGTGCATGTTTGCACTTTTTGTACTGTACAGAGAGCCTGTAAGCTAACCAAAACAAATAGTATTAACCGTCAGGATTTTATATGCTGTATGAAATGTCTTTCTTGGATCTTCTTCATACTAAAACGTACTACTTAGTCAGGTTTCCCATGGACCTTTTTATTGAGCAAATCTATTTAAAAATTAGAGCAAACTAAAGCAGGTAGCTTTCTTACAGGACCATGTAATCTTTGTTCTTATGGGTTACATGTTGCATGTGACCAATTCTCTTCAGTTTTCATGCCTTAGCCCAAAGTACAACCTTCGGCCCTGCTGGTCAATTTCAGAGCTACTGGTATTTTTCTGTATAGTGCAAAAATCTTGGGCCCAGAAAGCAATCCACTCCACGTTACACCCAGGTGCTAACTATATCTATTGGTCGATTAACCACCATATCACATAAGGGCATCTCAGGAGCACGCTCTATTCAAATAATTAATAAGTCTGAGGTTAGAACCAAATTCGTATCTTGGTTTAATGACAAGCTGCGCAAGTTAACGAAAGAATTACATCGGACCAAAAGGTACTGACACAAACATCCAAGTGATGACGCACATAGTAGATATTTGTGCATTTTTAAAGCAGTACAACTCAAAAGTTTGAAGATTAGAAAATGCTCTCTCTCTCTCTTTATAAATAAGGACCACAGCATTGAAACACTTAGAACTATTTTCCACTCTTTGATTTTTACTTCACAATGTTAAGACTTGTAGTATGCCAGAAACATTAAGGGCTAAGATTAAGTATTCCCTGTTGCTACCAGCTTGTCAAGGGGGTTCAATCAAGAGTTTGTTTTTAAACCCAGAAAGTGATAATGCCCTCTGGTCTACTTTCATGAAGTCACAATAAATGACACTGTGCAACCGTTGTCTCGAATGAGGTCTACGTAGTCTGCTTTAGAGGACACAGTTTTATTGTTTCTATGTTCAATTATAAATGCCTCTCTCGTATCAGGGGACATGCCTTCCTCTTTGAAAAATAGTGAAACCGATTCTTAAAAGTCTCTCAGGTGATCCTAGCAAGATGAATAATTACAGGCCTATACCTAGCTTGCTATTTTCAGCCAAGTTGGATTGAGCTGGCTCTGCATGTTTTGTGGAAGTTCATCATATTTTAGATAGTTAGCAGCATGGACTGGTTTCCTTAGTTGACAGGATACTTTGTAGGTTGGAGGGCAAAAAAACCTGTTTTTTTGTTGGTAGTTGGCATTGATCTGCCTTGGGAGTGTGAAAAAAGGTCTAGGGTGGGCCAGGGTTTGGATTTATATCTCCAGATGACAGGAAGAGAAGAAGGGGCAGCAGGAGATAACGGGGGAGAGAAGATGGAAGCGAGGGCCAGGATCTCTCAGTGAGAGTGGAGATGGCTGAATGAAAGGAAGAAAACTGAAGCTCAAGGGCAGATTAAAGTGCACCATATCTATTCTTTATTGAAGGAGGACTCTAGATTCATTCATCCATTTTGAATAATTACAGGCCGATTTTTAACTCAGGTACAAGATGTGATTTTATTTAGTACAGATTTAATATGCCAAGGGATGTGATCAAGAATCTGTTTCTTTTAGTTTTGTTAGATATACCAGCTGCATTTGATACCATCAATCATAAGATATTCCTGGAGAGACTGGGGGCACTGGGCTTGATTGGAATCATTTAACGATGGATTTCCTCATATTTGAGTGATCATATACAACAGGTACGTATAGAAATTTCTCTTTCTGCAATAAGGCCTTTCTTAGCAACAGCATTCCAACAGTAAGCACTATCTGCGGCACTCTTAAATCTATACTTGGTACCTATCTGTCAAATTCTGCAAATTAGAGGCTCAATACTGCCTTTAGGCAGATGACATCTAGTTCTTTTTTTCTAGTTGTCACATCAATATTGATGCCTTAGAGAAATTAGCATTGTCTGTATACGACTGAAGACTGGGTGTTAGTTGAAATGTTCTGAGGGAGCCCTAAACACAAAACATTGCAATAATTAAAGCTTATTAATATTAAGTCTTGCAAAATTGATCTAAAATCAAATGAAAAAGTGTTGCTTTCAACATCTCAGCTACAGTCTGAAAAATGAACTACGAATAAGCACACTTACGAAGAGTCATTTCTAGGCTACATATTTGCTGAGCTAAAGGAATCTGGTAACCTTAAATACCGATGGGAAATCAGAACCACCAGAACTTCTTAACATCATTATCTCAATCTTGTTAAACTTTATACATTTGTTGGAAATGCAAAATGCAGCCATTAGGTTTGCTGGTAAGAGCTCCCCGTTTCGGAGGCCGATACAGGAAAGTGTGCTAGGCTTTGTGCACAGGTTAGCTTGGTTTCAGCACAAAAAAAACTTTCTGCACTCCCAATACAGGAACAAGTTTTGCGCATCAGCTCTCTGTATGCAAAGTCTTGAGCAGACAACAGCTCATCAAAATCTTTTTCGATGCACGGTGATGAAGCAACGAGTTTTGCGGTGCAGACGCAGCGCATTCCAAGACTGAGCTGCTTGTTCTCAGCTCTGCGTCCATGAGGACGTTTATACCCATTTCTTCTGCAGCATATGCTGGAATACTACTATTTAACGCATAGCAATTTGGAAATATTTGTGCGCAGAATAGCATTCCATCATAGACAAGGATATTATGCGCATGCAACTCTGACGTGCTGAACTGCGCATGGGGCTTCAAAGTGGCGTGTGCACAACATTCATGCCTATCACTGAATGCTATTCAGCGCAGAAATAATCTTGCTATGAGCTGAACATACTATAAGAACATAGGAAATGCCTTATTGAGTCAAACCAAGCTCCATCAAGCCCAGGATCCTGTTTCCAACAATGGTCAATCCAGGCCACAAGTATGTGGCAGGTTCCCAAAAAGGCACACAGGTTCCACAACGCTTGTCCCTGGGGCAAGCAGTGGATTTTCCGGGTCCTCTTTAATAATGGTTTACGGACCTTTCCTCCAGGAACCTGTCCAAACCTTTTTTAAACCCAGCTACACTAACAGCTTTGACTACATCCTCTGGTAACGAATTCCAGAGTTTGATTACGTGTTGAGTAAAAAAATATTTCCTCTTATTAGTTTTAAATGAGTTGCATTGTAGCGTCATTGGATGCCCTCTAGTCTTTATACTTTTTGATGGCATAAACAACCAATCTATGTTTACCCGTTGCACTCCATTCATTAATTTATAGACCTCTATCATATCCCCCTTCAGCCGCCTCTTTTTCCAATTTAAAGAGCACCCGACCTTTTAAGCCTCCCCTCAGAGGTATCCTTTCATGCCTTTACCATTTTTGTCACTCTTTGTACCTTTTCTAATTCCGCTATATCCTTTTTAAGATACGGCGACCAGAATTGCACACAATATTCAGGTTCAGTCACGCCATGGAACGATACAAAGGTATTATAATATATCCTTTGTTTTATTCTCCATTCCTTCCCTCATGATTCCTACCATTCTATTTGTTTTCTTAGCCGCCGCTGCACACTGGGTAGAGAGTTTCTAGATATTGTTCAGGATGACACCTAAATCTTTTTCCTGGTTGATGGTTTCTAAGGTGGTACCCTTGCATTGTGTGACCATAGTTTGGGTTGTTCTCTCACAGGTGCATAATTTTGCATTTGTCCACATAAAATTTCATGTGCCAGTTGGACATCTAGTCTGCCAAATTTTTCAAGGTCCTCTTGCAAGATTTCACAATCCTCTTGCGTTTTGACAACTTTGAATAATTTTGTGTTATACACATTTGATCACCTCATTTGTTATTCCTATTTACAATTCATTGATGATCGACTATGTTAAAAAGCAACGGGCCCAGCACAGATCCCTGGGGTACTCCACTATGCACCTTTCTCCGCTGAGAAAATTGGCCATTTATCCCTACTCTCTGCCTTCCTTCGTTTAACTAGCTCCAGATCCACAATACTACACTGCCTCCAATTGCATGACTTTTTAATTTGGCCAAGAGTCTCTCATGAGGGACCTTGTCAATGGCTTTTTGAAAATCCAGATACACTATATCAAGTGGCTCACCTTTTTCTATTTATTCACACCTTCAAAAGAAACTTAACAGATTAGTAAGACAAGAGTTTCCTTGGCTAAATCCATGTTGGCTTTCTTCCATTAAACCATGGCTATCTACATAGTCAGTAATTTTATGCTTTATAATGGTTTCTACCATTTTGTCCAGTACAGAGTCTAGCTCACCAGTCTGTAGTTCCCCCGGATCACCCCTGGAACACTTTTTAAAAATTGGAGTTATATTGGCTACTCTCCAATCCTCAGGTACTACAGATGATTTTAATGATAGTTCACAGATTACCGATAGTAGGTCTGCAATTTCATATTTCAGTTCTTTCTATACCTTTGGAGGTATACCATCCAGTCCAGGTGATTCATCACTCTATGGTTTATCAAACAGTTATAAAACATCTTCCTGGTTTGTCGATATTTCTTTGGCTTTAACACCTATTTAAAACAAATTCCTAGATCCCTTGCCTACAAAGAGGCTTTCCTCTTAGGAAAGGTATCTAGAAACAATTTCTCTCTCTCAGCTCAAAGAATATTTCACCCTATTCTTCCTTCTATGCTTACTCTGATTTGATTTAAATTAAACGCTTTCTGCTAATATTAGGCCCTAATTTAAACTAAGAACTTTCTGCTAGTTTTAAAAGTAAACAAAGCTCTCTGCTGAGTTTTTAATTTAAATTAAAAGCTTTCTGCTAATACAAGGTCCTGACCGGGTTAACAACTACACAGGATTCTAAAATACACAGATTTATCCGTTTTAACCCAAAGAATTCCCTTTTCCCCATGAATTATGATTTCCTCATTAGTAAATACTTACAAGTGCAGATTTCTTTCCAGCAGAAGCAGCCCCTTTTGATAGTCCCATCAAAGGTGTGGTGACTCTTGATGCAAGTGGTGCAGATCCATGAGCGTGCATGGTTTTGGGGCACAGCCCAATTTATATACTTTTGTTTACAGCACTGCTGAGAGCAAACGTCCTGTGTTAGGTTTGCCTTAGAAAACAGTGTACCAAGCTTTAGCACACTTCCAGTTCAAAGCAACTGCACCTGCATCAACGTGTCAGTCACATCTCACTACATTGGTTACCAGTGGGGTCCAAAATAAAGGCTTAAAACTGTGCTTTTAAATTGACAAAGCATGAAATGGAGATGCCCCTTATCTAAACTCTTTTCTAAAAACTTATAAACCAAATCAGACATTAAGCACTGAGGGGTCCACACTTATCTATCCGTTCGATCTGACTGGCCCACTTTGCAGACAAGAGGAAATGCTGTTTTCCTAGAGCTGGTCCGACCAATCAGTTTATTACTAGAATTAAAGATTAATGACCGACACTGTTCATTTTTAGAAGCAAATGAAAGCGGTAATGTTTTCCCTGGCTTTCAGTCAGTAAACATAAGGAGTCAGGAATCGCAGGTCTGAGTAGTTTATTAAACAGCAGAGGCCTTGAGAGGAAATAGTGTCTTTTTTTCGCCGAGCATTTTAATGATCAGGCGGTAGGGTCAATTTTTAGCAGGTTCCAGAGAGGAGCGGCAGCAGCAGAGACAGCAATGGGGGGTGGAGAGGAAAGGAGAGCACAAGGAATGAGGTTCGTCTAGGGCAGTTCATCTCCTTGCACTGGCCCTGTTACAGGATAGAGAAACAGCAAACGAAGCATAAAGCGAGAAGAACTGAAACAGTAAAATTGCCTATGTTTCAGTTCAATATTTGCCACAAGAAAAGCCATTAACAGGACACCGATTGTGTCTTTTTAGCACTACTGATTCCCAAACTATTAGCTGGAAAGATATTGCAGCAGCTATGAAATCCACGCCCTACCTTTCTGGGCCCTAAGTTATGGAGGGATTCTCCCATTTGAAGCCTGGGTAGATGCCTCTCCTCTCATGTTTGGAAGAGTAACTTGTTTTAGCTAGGACCGTTCTGTCCACCCGGCGAACCAGGTTGTCACTGAAGCAGCAACTGAACTGCCACTTCAGCACCACAGCGGGCTTTAAGACGTCCACGTTACAGCCTCCCGCTCCTGTCCCCTTCAACAGGAAGTTGCGTCAGATGAGGGCAAAAGCGGCAGGCCATAAGCATGCATACAGGCACTTTAAGGCCTAAGGCGGTGCTGAAGCAGCACCTCAGCCACTAACTCAGCACGAGGAGGAATCGCCATGCTGCCCCCCCCCCTTCTCCAGGTGAGAAAATGAATGCAGGGGGGAGGGGGGTGGCATGGCTTGCCAAGCAGCGCTGATGTCAGAGGGGGAGGGTGGCACGGAGGGCCTGCCTAGGGCAGCAGAAACCCTGGGCCGGCCCTGGTATGAGCTTAAAATATATACACACACTGTATATATATATTGCTGTTTCTCATTGTCTCCTTTCTGAAAAAAAGAAAGAAAGAAAAAAAAAACCCTTCCAAGAAAATGCCCCCAGTGCACTTCAATGAGAGATTTCCTAATCTCCTTCCTCGTAATGAGTTTACAAATCTTGGAAGGCTTACTGTGGGAACACACTTGCTGAATCAGGCTTTATTTTTGGCACTGGTCTCTCTTAAGGGTGTCACTCGATGCTATAAGATATTACGTAATATAAATGATACCTGCTCTCTTCTCTGCAGCTCCACCTTCCTCTCTTCTTTCAGCACATTGCTGACTAAGCCAAGTGTATGCAAGCATGCTTGATTCTACAGTACCTACCCAGTTCACACTCAAAAGAAGAGGCCTTTAGGGACCTATACTGCACTCAGGGCCATATATGTCTACTAACAGAGGAGCTGAAGTCTCCATTAATTATCAACCATTTCTGGTGATTGTTTTCACTGGGATAGGGGCTTCATTTTATAACAGAACACCTGTGCCAGAAGTCCAAAAAGGTCCATTTTATGCCTATTTTTATAAATGGCTCCCACAACCATCCTCAATAATGCACTTCTTTGAAAAAGGAGTCAATTTGTGCATGTAGGCAATGCATATAAGCACTTAAAAAAGAAATATGCATATAAATTTCATTTCTACCTCAACTCTGCCCAGACTACAGCAGCAAAAAAAAAAAAAAAACCCTTACGCACATAGGGGGTTACTTTCAACCATCTATTTGTGCTTTGGACACCTGAAAACGGGCGTGGAGACCTCCCCAGAGCCATTTTAGATGCCGGCTCTGTGGAGGTTCCCAGGGTGAGGACATCAAAGTCTGAATGGGGGTGTGGAGTAGGCATGTCCAGGGTATTCCCAGAATTTGAATGTCTTTACTTAATTTCAGAAATGCCCTGGACAAATCGCGTCCAAGTTTATTCCTGCTCAAGGCATGAATAGACACTGGAAAAGTGTTTGTTTCGTCAGACAGGATGTGGAGGAGGTCCTCTAGTTTCCCTTATATTTTCCATGACAATAACAAACAATGAAGGGGAATGAGGGCTCTTGTTTTCGTTTTGCTATATCACTGGATGTTCCCTTATGCTAGCTTGCATGAGATGATGTCCCCGCCCCACGCTTTCCTAAGTGGGAATGTTTGTCACTAAAATTGGGCAAAGACAGATATTCCTGGCATTTCTCAGCACATTGTGCCTGTCTGATTTGTATGGGAGGAATGGCCTAGTGGTTGGGGCAAGTTGCTTCAGGTTGGAGGGCCGGGGGTTCAAATCTCACTGGAGGATAGCAACCTCAGGCCAGAGGAACTGGGGTTTCTAGTCCCACTGGTGCTCCTTGTGGCCTTGGGCAAGCCACTTAACTCTGTTGCCTCAGGTACAAAAAAAAAAAAATCCACACATATTGTGAGCCCTTCAGGGACAAGGGAAATATATACCATACCTGAATGTATACCACTTTGATGCAGTGAAAAGTGGTATATAAGGATCGCTAAATAAATAAAAAGCCACTTAAAATGCATAAAAGTAGTCACACACTTTCCATGCGTGGACTTAAGTATGCAGTCATACAGTTTTATAAAAGCCTGTCGCTGAATGTAAAAGAGAAAGTTTTATAAAAAAACTTCGAAATCCAAGAATACAATGATTATTTCACTTTTATTTAGAGTGCTGACAATGTACTCAACAGTGGCACCAGCTTCCAGTCTGATTTTAAAAAACTCAAGGGCCTCCCCTGCCTTCCCCTGCGTGCTGCTGCTGGGAGGCCTCTCTCAGGAAAATCACGGATGGGCTTTCACGTCTCTGTTTTGTTACTAACTTCTTAATGCTATTAGGTAATATTATCGACATTTTCCTTATCTCTAGAAGTTTCATTATAGCAAGGTTCCAGGCATGTTTTCTAACCAGCTATCTCAGAGGTGGCAGCATTCATGCTTCCAAAGAATTGTATAAAGTGCTTTGAAAATCTGTTTGGATGAATGTAGTTTGGACATAAATCAACGTAGCAGTTATTAGTTTCATAAAGATGACTCACACAGCTTCCAGGCACAATCTACACCATGTGAGAAGCCATCTCAGCTCTCTACCGATGCCTGAAGTGATCCTCAAATCAGTGCCTAAGAGCATTCAATAGGGAACGTTTTTATTGCAATGAAAACAGATATTCATGAAATAAGCGATTATGCTTAGTCAGTGACCCAAGTTAATTTGCATGCTATTGGTTGCCCTGACAAAAACCTATTGGGGGTGGGCTGAGGATTAGATGTGAGAACCACAAGATCTGTCGACCAAGCACAAGAGATGCAATATACAGTAAAAATGAGCACTGTAAACTAACATGGTGACCATTAAAAATGAAATATCTAATTCTAACCAGGCCATGTGGTTTTTGAAAATGTCTTCACTACGTACAGTATGTTAATTAGCTACACAATCCTAAATGTTTGTTAGTCCCAAATATAATTTAATGTTAAAAAATGTAAGGTCATGCATTTGGGCTGCAGCAATCCAAGGGAGCAATACAGTATAGGAGGTGAAGTACTTTTGTCCACTAAAGAAGAGTGGAACCTAGGCGTGGTTGTGTCTGATGATCTTAAAGTAGCTAAACAGGTAGAAAAGGCGACGGCAAAAGCTAGAAGGATGCTTGGGTGCATACGGAGAGGAATGGCTAGCAGAAAAGAGGAGGTGATAATGCCTCTGTATAAGTCTTTGGTACGACCTCATTTGGAGTATGGTGTGCAATTTTGGAAACCGCACCTTCAAAAGGATGTGAACAGGATGGAGTCGGTGCAGAGGGTTGCTACTAAAATGATTAGTGGGCTTCATTATAAAGCATATGAGGACAGACTTAAGGATCTTAATATGTACACCTTAGAGGAAAGGCGGGATAGAGGTGATACGATTGAGATATTTAAATACCTCCGTGGCATAAATGCTCAGGGAGAGAGCCTCTTTTAATTGAAAGCAAGTTCTGCTACGAGGGGACATGGGATGAGGGTGAAGGGAGATAGATTCAGGAGTGATATGCGGAAATATTTCTTTATGGAAAGAGTAGTGGATCCGTGGAATAGTCTCCCAGTGGAGGTGGTAGAGATGAGGACAGTAACTGAATTCAAAAAAGCATGGGACCAACACAGAGGATCTCTAAAGGTAAAAAGTGGACTGTTGTAGTTGTTGTTATGGAAGGACAGACTAGATAGGCCATGTGGTCTTTTTCTGTCATCATGTTTCTATGTTAGTTCTTACACCATACCCTTTTAATTGAACCCAGCCTTCTCATCTAATAAAGAAAGTGTAAATGAAACAATTTAAATGTTTGACACACAAGAACATACTAAATAAGAACAGTATGAGTAATTCCTTGTATTGCGTAGCTACCGTATAGCCGGGTTGTTCTTCCTTAAGTTCTGAATTTGCATTTGTCCGCATCAAATTTCTTCTGTTTGCGCGCCCTGTCTCCCAGTTTCTCAATGTCCTTTAACAACTTCAAATAATTTTTATGTCATCTTCAGATATGATCACCTCACATATTGTTCCCATTTCCATGTCATTTATAAATATGCTAAAAACGAGTCCTTCCAGCACAGATCCTTGGGGTACTTCACCAATTTACCTTTCTCCATTGAGAAAAGTGACCATTTAGCCCTACTCACTGTTTTGTGTCTTAATAGGATACTACCATCTATTCTGACACGTTTAAATTTCCTCAAGAGTCTCTCATGAGGGACCCTGTCAATATCTCTCTGAAAATTCAGATACACTATATATCCACCGGCTCACCTTTATCTACCTATTTATTCACAATTTCAAAAAAAATGTAAGGCAAGACTTTCCTTTGTTAAGGCCACATCAGCTTTGTCCCATTAAATCATGGCTGACAATCCATATTTCAGTAATTTTGGGGGTTTTTGTATAATAGAAACATAGAAATATGACGACAGAAAAAGACCACATGGCCTATCTAGTCTGTCCTTCCATATCAACTACAACAGTCCCCTTTTTACCTTTAGAGATCCTCTGTGTTTGTCCCATGGTGTTTTGAATTCAGTTACTGTCCTCATCTCTACCACCTCCACTGGGAGACTATTCCACGGATCCACTACTCTTTCCGTAAAGAAATATTTCCACATAGCACTCCTGAATCTATCTCCCTTCACCCTCATTCCATGTCCCCTCATAGCAGAACTTGCTTTCAATTGAAAGAGGCTCTCTCCCTGAACATTTATGCCATGGAGGTATTTAAACATCTCAATCGTATCACCTCTATCCCGCCTTTCCTCTAAGGTGTACTACTATTTTGCTAGCACTGGTCAGGCTCACTGGTATGTAGTTTCCCCAAATACAATGGAACCCTTTTTAAAAATTAGCATTACTTTGGTCACTATCCAAATCTTCAGGTACTACAGACAATTTTAGTGATAGTAATTTGAAAACTAATAGCAGATCTAAAATTTCAGTTTTGAGTTCTTTCAGCACCCTGGGATATATACTATCTGGTCCAGATGATTTGCTATATTTTGGTTTGTCAAATTGCCTTATTATATCTGCCAAGTTCACAGAGGTTTGTTTCAATTCCTCCAATTCATCACCTTTAAATATAATTTCTGGCATGGGATCTTCTCCATATCTTCTTCGGTAAAGACCAAAGTAAAGAAATAATTTAGTTTCTCCATTATGGCCTTGTCTTCCCTTAATGCACTTTTTGCCCCCTCTATCTAATGGTCCAATTGACTCCCTTGCAGGCGTTTTGCTTCGAATATACTGTGGTGAAGAGCGCCCTCCTGAGGAAATGGAGACTGAAGGAAATCCTGAAAAGCAGCAGGATTTACACAGGATTTTCAATCCTAGAAGAAAAAAACCCTCTTCTGTTGAGCTGAGAATGGAGACCAGCCCGGGGAGGAGTTGAGCAGTGCTGATTGGGCACACCCAGGGGTTGGACGGGGTGTGGCTGGAAAAGAATCCCTTTTTGAAGTGGTGAATGACGCTGCTAAGCAGAAAGAGAAACAGAAAGAGAAAAGCCATGAGCAGATGACCTGTGAGCAGAGGGCCTGGGAACAGACGAGCTGTGAGAGGACGTTTGGAACGTCAGATGAGACCGAGTCAAGCAGTAAGTGCAAGACCAGGAAGCAGTTTGGATGCACGTCTGAGCCTGGTAGCAACAGAGGACCTGCAAGGATTCTTACAGGTGCTGTGAAAGGAAGTCCTGTGAGAAGTGGACAGAACCCTGGTTTAGAGTCCTGGGAAAAGGCAGAGCCCTGAAATAGAAAGCCTCCAAGGCAGACACCTGCAAAAGGTAACTCATTCTATGGGATACAGTTTGGACCGGAGAGACCCAGAAGCACTCACAGCTGGAAAGCTTTTGAGCTACCTAAGAGGAGAGAATCCTGGCAGAGAGAAAGCAGTTCCAATAGGAGTCATGATAGAGAAGGTAAAGTTCAATCTCCTATGTTTGGGGCTTTGTTAAAGGATCCCAATTGTTACCCTGATTTATTTAAGCCAAGAGCTGAAGGGGGAAGCATTACTGACCGGGAGAGAAACCCAGTATTTGCTGACAACTGCTTGTCAGGAAATGAACAGGCTGAATTGCTCCTCCAGGAGTTTAAACAATTCTTAGAGTTGAAAGCAGGCAGACAGCCAAAGCTGAATGAGGACGCTAGTTCTGTGCAGTCAGAAGATTTAATGCAGGTAGATTATGCCTTACCTTCTACAAACTCTGACAATTGTAGCATGGACTGTTCAATACGCTGTAAGGAAATAAAAGTATAAAGAAGCTTGCTATACCTTGTATGGAAAGAATACAACGTGGTAGTTTCTGCTGCCGTGCTTGGAAACTTGATTGTTTGCACCTGAGTTTGAGCTCACACTGTGAAAGGAACAGTGATTGTTATGAGGCTGCAATGTATGTGAGTCACCTCTTGAGGCAGAGCTGAGTTAAGCTCCATAAGAAGGAAAGCTGATCCTATTTTTTGGTTGTCTTATATTCCTGAGTTTCTTCTGTTCCTATTTAAAAGCACCATTTATGTTCATGTATTTGAATTTTGATGCGCTGGAGGAATTTCCCCAACACGAATAAATATTCTTGCAAAAGCCTTACCGTCTCTGGCACAACTACATTTATTCCTGAGAGAAGGGAGAATAAACTAAACTACATTACCCATCATTCCAAGGGAACAGTTTACCTCCATTCCTCACGGGACAATAGGCCACTCCTGTCAGTTAGCCCTAGGGCAGGGGCAGGAGCGTCGCAATACTTCGAAGTTTTATGATGAGTTTTTGCTTCCATGGCAAGCTTTTTTTCAAGTCTCAGAATGTCTTGCAGCTAACTTGTCAGTGCTGATGTTTCCTGTTTATTTTTGTTTCTTCTTTTGAATCCTGTTTTTTGGCTAACAGCATCTCTCTCTCAAATCATGCCGGCAGTAGTTTGACTTTCCTTCCATTTTTTTTTAAAGCAGGGAATATATCTAATGCTGTTATTTACTCTTTCACTATATTAAGTTCTCTGTTTAGCTACATGTTTAATTTGTTCAATGTAAACCGTTTTGACTGGTAGAAAAATGGTATATTAAATCCAGTTAAATAAATAAAATATCTGGTCTGAGCTTCCAAGATGGTGTTTTCAAAAAATGTCAAGGCCTGATGTGAACTCTTAGCCTTTGTAGCTGCTCCTTATACATTTTTTTCCTAACCATTTTCCTCATTGTATCAGTCTCCTGTTTGAAAGTTATATGTTAGCACAGTAATGTCTTTTTTGTCCTCCCTCCAATAGTTAAATTAAATTTGATGATGTTATGACCATTACTGCCAAATGGCCCCAACACAGTCATCTCCTGCACCAGATCAGATCCTATGCTCCAAGGATTATGTCCAAAAGAGTTTCCCTTATGTGGTTTCCTGAACCAGCAGCTCCATGAAGCAATCCCTTGATATTGGATAACTGAAATCACCCATTAAGACTGTGTTGCAGATTTTATTTGTTTCCCTAATTTGTGTTAGCATTTCATCATCTGTCTTTTCATTCTGGCCAGGTGAATGATGGTACACCCCCATTGCTATTCCCTTCCCCTTGTCACATGGAATTTCTATTCATAAAGATTCTACAGTGCATTTTGCTTTCTGCAAAAAACGTATCCTATTTGACTCAAAGGTCCTCAAATATATAAAGCCATTCTTCCACCAATTTGATCTACCCTATCTTTGCATTTTAATTGGTACCCTGATATTGCAATGTTCCATTGGTTATCCTCTTTCCACTAGGTTTCTGAGATGCCAATTATATCTACCTCTTCATTCAGTGCTATATATTCCAACTCTCCCATCTTATTTTTAACTTTTCGGACTTCTAGCATTTGTATACCGGCATTTCAAAATATATTTTTTGTTTCTATTTACAATCTGCTTAGAGTTAGCAGTTGACAAAAAATATTTAAATCTTCTATCTGCTCTTAACTTAAAGTCATGGACTACTTTTTCTTTTAAATGCAAACACTATCGAGAAACTGTCATCTCAGGCAGAATGAAGATGCCTTACTCAGAAACATGTGCTCTTCAGCGATTGTCAGCTTTTCCCCAGGTTCTAGTTTAAACATTTTTTTATCTCCTTTTTAAATATTAGTGCCAGCAGCTTGGTTCCATTCCAATTAAGATGAAACCCATATTTTAACATAGTAACATAGTAAATGACGGCAGATAAAGACCAGTATGGTCCATCTAGTTTGCCCAGTAAGAAGGCTGGAGTAAGATGGCAGGAGTAGGTGCCGCTCTGTGCAGGCCGCCCCTCAGGCCACCCCTCCCCATGTCTTTGTTTAGGGGTGAACCCACCACTCCATGCAGGACACCCCTATTTGTTCAGAGGTTAGATGGTTCAGTTTATTTTGATTTTATTCTGTTGCTATAAATGGATCCATTGTGTCTGTCCCGTGCCATTTTGAATTCTGTCACCATATTTGCCCCCACCACCTCCATCGGGAGGGCATTCCAAGCATCCACCACCCTCTCAGTGAAAAAAGTATTTCCTGATATTGCCTTTCAATTTTCCACCTTGCAGCTTCATGTTATGCCCTCTCGTTTTACAGCTTCCCCGTCTTTGGAAGAGGTTTGTTTGTTCATCGTTCCTCTTTAAGTATTTAAAGGTCTGAATCATATCTCCCCTATCCCTCCTCTCCTCCAAAGTGTACATATTTAGGTCTTCAAGTCTCTTCTCATAAAGGCTTCTGACGCAGGCTCCAAATCATTTTGGTTGTCTTCCTCTGAAAAGATTCCATTCTTTTTACATCCTTTGCAAAATACGGTCTCCAAAACTGAACACAGTATTCCAAGTGAGGACTCACCAGAGACTTAATACAGTGGTATTAGAACCTCTTTCTTTCTGCTGGTAATTCTTCGTATGCAGCCCAACATTCTCCTGGCTTTTGCCACCGCCTTGTCGCACTGTTTCGCCACCTTGAGATCTACAGAAATAATCACACCAAGGTCTTTCTCCTGATCTGTGCACACCAACCTCTCGCCCCCCATCGTGTACATTTCTCTTGGGATTCTGCTACCTAAGTGCACGACTCTGCACTTCTTTGCATTAAATCTTAATTGCCAAGCATTTGACCATTCTTCCATTTGACCATTTTCTGAAGCAGTTCCTTCTGCCCCAGAATATTGCCTACTTCCTAACAAATCTAAAGCCCTCTTCCCTACACCATTGTCTTATCCACATATTAAGACTCAAGAGCTCTGCCTGCCTCTCCTACAAAGTCCTGTGTTTGGAAGAAGGAGCATTTCTGAGAATTTTTCCCCATTCCATGTGACCTACCAAATGAGTTGCAAGACAATTTCTACACAATTGGGGCTCCAACCACAGTCTACTAATGGACACATTGATGGCTAGTGATTCTACCCAAGAGCAGTTGTCCTAAGTTACCCGAAGAGCAAACCAGAATATTTATTTATTTTATTTATTTATGTTTCTTTTATACCGCACTATTTGAAATCAGCGCGGTTTACAAGCAACGCATTTGTCCAGTGTAGGCAAGGGCCTTACTGGACTCACAACAAACAGGTTCATTATACAGGGTTCAACAGGGTAACTATATACACTCGGGTATAGCAGTTCGTTAAACAGGGTAACTATGTACATTCCTGGGTGTCGCGGGATGTTGTGGTCGCTTAAAATTATTTACATGCTAACACCGTCAACATTTACATTCTCTCTGGTAATAGTTCTTCTTGTCACACACGTGGGGGGGAGGGTGCACACAGGGGGAGGGTTTGAGGGGGACTATCGAGAGCAGGGGATGGGTTGTGCTGGAGGTGCTGGGCTGGGTCACCCACAAAGGACCTTGGACCAACATCTAAAGATCTGCATAAGACCTCTCACTGCAGCTGATGCGAGGATTTATCAATCATTAATCATGAAAAAACTTGAATAGGAACTGGGGTTCATAGGAGGATAGCTGGGAAGAAACCACCGATCTTTAAAAAGAACTGCTGCCCACTTCAGTTTTGCTTAAGAGCATCTGGATGACCTGCATAACGTTCTCTAGACAGACGAATCAAAAACAGAAAGCTCTCGTTGCAGTAATAAAACATTTGGTTCGGCAAAAACAAAAACACTCTCTTACAAAGTAAGAATCTCACTGCAACTATCAAACAGTGGTGGCAGTATCATGATGAGAGGCTGTTTTGCTGCATCAGGTCTGACCATTACTGATGGAACTATGAATTCTGTTTTATAGCAGAAAACTATAGAGAAGATGATCAGACTATCCATCTGCAGGTTGAAGCTGAGAGAAAACTGGGTCATAAAACAAGACAAACATTCAAAGTAAATGTATACTAACTGGCTAAAGAGGAGATTTTTGGGACCTTTTACTAAAGGATGCTATGATTTTGCACCTAAAGTGCGGAAAGTGAAAATTTGCATGCGCTAGATGCAAAGCCTCTCACCATTTATTTATTTGCAATACTTTTATATACCGCCAATTCCTAAGATCATTGGCGGTTTACATCAAACAATATCAAAATCAAAATACAGAGAACAATGTGTAACCATAAACCAATACATGTAACATTAAGCAACTTTATACAAGTAGTATATCAGGATTAGAACTATTTACATAATTTACAAATATACAAAATTTTAGACAACAGCTTGGTTACAAGTATGGGTAATAGAAACTGTATGGGAAAACAGATTCAGGTTGTGTTATGGAGGATCGGAGGCCATATCCTGGTCACAATCCATATTGAAGTAGTGTTGTGTGAACAGATGGGTTTTTAGTTCACTTCGGAACTTTTGTAAGTCTTTTATTTCTCTAAGCTGGTCAGGGAGATTATTCCACAAGGTTGGTGCAATATATGAGAAGGCGCTATTGCTTGTTGTTTGTTTAGTCTTTCTTATTAAGTCAGACACTAGGATGGTGTTAAGATTCCTCCTTCTTATTATTCTGTTTTCAGGTGGGTTGTGAATCAGTGTGGCTAGGTATGATGGGGCAATCTTATTGATTAATTTGAATGTGGTCAATATGATTTTAAATTGAATCCTGCTCGAAATAGGCAGCCAATGTAGTGAGTATAGGATTGGAGTAATGTGGTCAATAAGTTTGGCTTTGGATATATTATTCCTGCAGTAATGTTTTGAGCCATTTGAAGGATTTTTAAATTTTTCTTTGTTACGCCTTGTAGTATACCATTACAGTAGTCTAAGTGGGGGGGTTATTAAGGCTTGCGTAATAGTTCTGAAATCATCGTTTTCTAATAGTGGCCTCAGTTGTTGAATAGCTCTAAGCTTGTAATAGATTGTTTTGGTTATTTTCTTAATGTGAGAGGTGAAGCTAAGGGTCCTGTCAAGGGTGACTCCTAGATATTTAATTTCTTCTTTAACTGGAAGGGTAAAATTCAGGAGTTTGATGTCTGATGGTGGTGTAAAATTTGTGTTTCTTGATGTAAATAATACTTCAGTTTTTTTGAAATTTATGTTCATATGTTTGATCGAAGCCAAAGTTCAGCTTCAGTGAGGCAGGATGCTAGATTATCATAGTTGGGATCGAGTATGTTAATTGAGGAGCACATAATGTTGTCCACATATATGTGGTAATTTACCTTATATTTTTGGAAAATGGTGCATATTGGTTGCAGGTATAGATTAAATAGGAGGGCAGATAGCGCAGAGCCTTGAGGTATTCCTTGTTCTTGAGGAAATGAAGGTGTTGACATTTGGTCAACTTGTACATATTGTGAACAGTCAGAAATATATGATTTACACCATTCAAGAGTTATTTTCTGTAGACCTAGGTGGCTGAGCCTTGAGATGAGTATATTATGGTTTACACTGTCAAATGCAGCGGATATATCAAGGAATACTAGGATGAATGCCTGTTTAGTGTTGTCTAAGCCCTTAATGAGAGTGTCTAGTAGTAGAGTTTCCACACCATGGAAGGGGCGAAACCCATATTGATGATCATCAAGGGGGGCAGATATATCTATATAATCTTGAAGTTGTAGTTGGACAACTTTTTCAATAATTTTAGTAAGAAAGGGGATACTGGCAATCGGTCGATATGATGATGGGTCATTGTTATTTAGTGTTTTGTTTTTCAAAATCGGGCGGATTGCAGATATTTTAAGTTCCCTAGGTAATACACCTTGCTGAAGGGATTTGTTTACTATATCTAAGATAAAGAGGGCAAGTACTAGTTTAGATGTCTTGATCCAGGATACAGGGCAAGGATCTAGGATGGATGTGGCAAGTGTTAATTTTAGTAATTATATTAAGCAATTGCTTTTCATCATATCTTTTCAATTGCTTACCATCATATCTCCTCCAATTTCTACTCCCTCCCTCTCATCCCAATGGCTCCACATCACTTTCCTTGCCTATTGTTGAAACTCCCTATTGTTCTCCCCATTCCAACGATCTCAAGCCTCCACTCCTTACCACCACCCCCTTATTATCCTCACCTCTCCTACCATCTCCCCTTCTACCCTGTCATGTGTTCTTCAGCTTCACCATTTTCTTCCTCATATTCAGCCATTTCCCCTCTCTCTGAAAAGATCTCACTTTCGTTACCATCATGCCCACTCCTCTCTACTCTGCTGTTCCTCCTTCTCTCATCGGGGGATATCAATCCCAACCTTGGCCCTCCCCTAGAAATTTTTTGCATCCCAGGGCAGATCCACATGCAACCCCTCAAATCTTATTCCTCTCCTTTCCCAATCCTCTCCCTTTCTCATGCGCCTTGTGGAACGCATACTCCATCTCTAATAAACTCACCTTCCTTCACAGCCTCTCTTTCTCTCTAATACTCTGCATCTTCTTGCTCCAAGACCTGACTTCTCCACGAAGACTATTTCAGCTGCTGCCCTTTGTCATGGGGGCTACCAATTTTCCCCATATGCCTCGCTCTGTTGGACATGGTGGAGATGTTGGTTTTCTACTCTCCTGCCAATTTCAACCTCTCCTTCTGCCTCAGTCTCACTCCATTTCTTCATTTGAAGTCCACTCCATCTGCTTTTTTTACTCTATCGCCTTTCCGGATAGCTGTTATTTATCAACTCCCTGATAAATCTACCTCTACCTTTCTCGCTGATTTTGACTCATGGTTTTCCCTCTTTCTAGATGCATCTTTCCCCTCCCTTATTCTGCCCCTACTCACCAGCTAGGCCACTGCCTTGAACTTTAACTGCTTGCCCTCAAATTTTTGCACTTCAGGTTTTCCCTTATCTGACCATCACTGGCTAAGTTTCACTCTTCATCATTCACTACCTCACTCTCACCCAATCTCCTCCATCTTTAGGAATCTTCATGCTGTCAACTCATCAGCTCTCTCCACTGCTGTCTCACCACCTCTTTCCTCCACTATAATATCTAAGACTAGTGATGAGGCCGTATCTTCTTATAACACTGTACTCTCCTCTGCTCTGGATGCTCTTGCTACTCCCACTTCACTGTCCTCTAAAACCTGCTACCTAATTCCTGTGCCCGCTCAGCTGAGTGCCTTTGGCTCAAATCCTGCACTCTTGTGAACTTCCTATATTTCAGATTCATGCTAGCCTCTTTCCAGTCTGCCATAGCACTCGCCAAACAAGAGTACTATGCCCATCTAACTCTCTTGCCTTCGATCCTCACCGTCTCTTTACAACTCAACTCTCTCCTCAAAGTGCCTCCGCCTCCAACCCCTCCTTTCCTTTCTGCCCAGACTCTGACTACTTCCATGATGAAGTCCACAAGATTACTCTTGCGTTCCCCTTGGGATGATCTCCATCCCCCCTTCTCCCTCTTCAATCCCTAATCCTTCCCTTAACCTCTCACCCTTTTTTCCTTTTCTAATGAAAGATCATTAAGAAAGAAACCACTCATCTTCTCTCCTCCTCTAAACTTACTATAATGCTCCGCTAATCCCATTCCCACCCATCTACTAAATTCTATCTCCTCCACTGTTGTCCCTTCCATCTGTCATATCCTTAACTTATTGCTTTCTACAACTGTTCCTGCAGCCTTCATTCATGCTGTGGTTACACCTCTCCTCAGGAAACCATCCCTTGATCCTATCTGTCCTAATTAATGGACCCATCTCTCTCCTCCCCTTTATTTCTAGGCTACTTGAATGTGCAGTCACCATCTCTGCCTCAACTTTCTCTCCTCTCAATCCCTTCTGGATCCACTGCAATCTGGCTTTCGTCCTTGATATTCTTCTGAGAGGGCTCTTGCCAAAGTCTCCAATGACTTGGTTCCTCACCAAATCCAAGGGTCTTTAACTCTATCGTCATCCTTGACCTTTCTGCTGCTTTTGACACTGTTGATCACCACCTTCTCCTCGATACCTTGTTCTCACTTGAAGACAGGAAGAAAACCAGGGCAGGGCAAAACCATTCCTACCGCACTTTTAATGTATGCTCTGATGTATCCTCTTCTACTGCTATCCCGCTTTCAGTTGGTGTACCCCAGGGCTCTGTCTAGGGGCCTCTCCTTTTTTCTCTATATTCAGTCTCTTGGTACACTCATCCCCCCCCCCATGGTTTTCAGTACCACGTCTACGCTAATGACTCTTGAGATCTACCTCTCTGCACCTGAAATCTCTCTGGGAATCTGGGCCCGGATCTCTGCTTGATCTGCTAGATCTGACATTAGTGCCTGGATGTCTCACCGACATCTGAATTTGAGCATGGCCAAAACTGAGCTCTTTATCTTCCCCCCTAAGCCCACCCCCCCTTCATTTCTGTAGATAACACTCTACTTCTCCCTGTTGCCTT
Source organism: Ichthyophis bannanicus (assembly GCA_033557465.1). Classification (NCBI taxonomy): domain Eukaryota; kingdom Metazoa; phylum Chordata; class Amphibia; order Gymnophiona; family Ichthyophiidae; genus Ichthyophis; species Ichthyophis bannanicus. Next base: position 98,032,232 of record CM066035.1, read on the forward strand.
GGCTTGCATCCTTGAAGTCATCTTTGACTCTTCCCTCTCTTTCTCCTCACACCTCCAACAGATAACTAAAACCTGCCGTTTCTTTCTCTATAGTACTGGCAGAATTTATTCCTTCTTTTCTTTGTGCACCACTAAGCCTTATTCATTCTCTAGTCACCTCCTGACTAGGACTATTGCAGCCTCCTCTTTGCTGGTCTTCCTCTGAATCATTTTTCCCCACTTCAATCTGTCCAGAACTCAGCTGCACGGCTAATCTTCTGTGTTGCTATGCTCATTTGACCCCTCTTCTCACTTCATTGGCTTCCTCTCCATTTTCACATCCAGTTCAAAACCTCTACTATCGACCTTTAAAGTGCCTTCATTCTGCTGCTCCTCACCATCTTTTCTGTCTTATGTCTCCTCAGGAACGCCACTCTTCTGGAAGATCACTACCTGTGCCCTTCTCATCTACTGCCAACTACAGACCTCTTTCTTTCTACCTTGCTGCTCCTTATGCCTGGAACAAACTACTCGAGTCTGAAAGCCTGGAGCTGCACTACACACAGCTAAGACTAAGCTTTTTTCTTTCTTATCTCTGCTGGGTTTTTATTGCAAATATAGAATATTAACTGTTGGTTAAACTTTTAGGTATTGGGGATACTGCTAATTGCTGGTCCTACATTACGTTTGGGGATATTCAAACTGCTTGATTTCCCTGTGTAGCCTTAACAGATATCTGAGTGTGCCCACAGTTCAGGTATACGCCTACTGGGGCAGGAAAACTTAGGTTCCCGCCCACCCTACCCCTCGCCCCACATACATATATCTATCTATCTATCTATCTATATCTATATCTATATCTATATATATATAGTGGCCAATAGCTTTGGATATGCTCACATTCTCTTAACCAGCATGTCGTGTATTCAGTTCAATACCTGCGGTACTTTCATTCCAAGACAAATCATTTGGAGCCTAAGAGCATGTCCTATGTGCCGCAGGTGATCTGCCATGCATAACAAATTGACTCCACTAAGGGAAGACCTAGCTGCCATGTATAAAGAATTGTCTCTACTGAGGGAAGAACTGGCTGCAATGAAGCGCACCTCTTCTAGGATACAGACTGAACAAAGTCCACCACTGCTCCCACAAACACACCAGGAACAAATGGATCACAGTGGGTTCTGGTAGACTGTGACCTGTAACACAGAGACATCCTATACATCAAGAGATATCCCTGCATAATACATTCTCTGCCTTGGTTAATGAGGATGCCCAATCCAAAGAAACTGAACGGCCATTAGATGAGTCAGTCAATGCCCAATCTCCTGCTAAAGCACAAAATATGAAGAAAAACTCAAACAGAAAACTACCACTACTTGGAGATTCCAACATCAGAGATATCAACTTGGGAACACAGTTCAAAGAAGAGAAGATAGTCAAATGCCTCCCAGGCTCCTCAGTCAGCAGGAATACAAACCAAATTATTGATGTACTTAGCGCGGAAAGCAAATACTCCAAACTTGATGTTGTCATCCATTTGGGTACGAATGACCTGGCTAGAAATAGTGCCTCTACAGTCCAAAAGGACTTCCAATCTCTGGGAGAAAAACTCAAGCTCATTGTTAACACTGTTGCATTCTCAGAAGTTCTACCTGTTCTAGGTAAGGGGGCAAAAAGGCTAAATCACATTAACAGCTTTAATACATGGCTCCAGACCTGGCGCAAGCGAGAAGGATTCAGATTTATTGGCGACTGGGAAAACACATGGACCAACAAGAGACTACTGTGCTGACGGACTACACCTCTGTCTCAGGGAAAAGAATCCTACTTGATAAATTCAGGCAGTATTTCGATTTGCATTTAAACTGGAAGAAGGGGGTGACGGATGGGGAAGGTCAAGTTCTGGACGTCACCCCCTGCAAAAGCAGAACAGAAACAACCACACTTTTAAACCACACATCAAAAGCAACTGGGAAGAAGTGGGTAGAACAAAATCAATGCAAAATACACACAAGCCAGTTAAATGCTGGAAAGCAATGAGCACAAATGCTCGTAGCTTAGCCAACAAAGTTCCGCACCTGGAAGCCCTAATGGTGGAAAAGAACTTGGACGTTGTGGCCATTACAGAAACATGGTTTAATGAATCACATTATTGGGATATAGCCATACCTGGCTATAATCTATTCAGAAGAGACAGAGAAAATGGAAAAGGGGGAGGAGTAGCCTTATATGTCAAAAGCAATATTAAAGCTACTGAAATGCAGGGGGCATGGGGAAAAGAAGCAGCGCTCTGGATTGTGTTGGAAAGAGGAGATGGCACTGTCATCCATACTGCTGTAGTCTACAGACCTCAGACTCAAATTGAAGAGATAGATAATGAATTGATTATAGATATTGCCAAGATAGCCACAAAGGGGGAAGTGATCATATTGGGTGACTTTAATCTACTCAATGTGGATTGGATTACTCCTTCTGAAAATCTGGAAAGAAGCAAAAAAATCATGGACGCTATCCAAGATGCGTTACTTAGACAAATGGCGATGGAACCAACAAGGGAAAGCTCAATGCTGGATTTAGTGCTCACCAACGGTGATAGCGTGTCGAATGTCTGGGTGAGTGCCCCTGTGAGCAACAGTGATCATCACACGGTTTGGTTTGAAATAAAAGCCAAGGTGTAGTCCAATCATAGCAAGCTCAAAGTCCTAAACTTCAAAACCACTGACTTCAATAAAATGGCCGAGTACCTAAAGGAGGAGCTGACAGGGTGGAAGGGGATAAGGGAAGTGGAATTGCAATGGGCTAAACTAAAAGGGGCAAGAAAAGGGGCAATAGATAAATATGTAAGAAAAGTAAATAAAAACAAGAGGAGAAGGAAACCTATTTGGTTTTCCAAAGAAGTGGCTGCTCAAATAAGGGCAAAAAACACAGCTTTCGCAAAATTCAAAAGCTTGCAAACAGAGGAACACAGAAATGAATACAGGATCAAACTCAAGGAGATAAAAAGAGAAATAAGGAAAGCAAAATCAAAGGCAGAGGAAAAGATGGCTAAAGATGTTAAGTGCGGTGACAAAAAAAACTTTCTTCAGGTATATTCGGGAAAGGAAGAAGATCAGATGTGGAATTGCAGGACTCAAGAGTGCTGGGAACGGACTCGTGGAAAATGACATTGATAAAGCGAAATTACTAAACAAATACTTCTGCTCTGTTTTTACTAAAGAAAATCCTGGAGAAGGACCACCTGTGACTCCCAAATATAAAAATGGGAATGAAGTAGATATCACACCGTTCAGAGAAGATGAGGTGTTAGAACAATTTGCAAAACTGAAAGTGGACAAGGCCATGGGACCGGATGGGATACATCCCAAGATACTGAAAGAGCTCAGAGGGGTTCTTGCAGGGCCGTTAAAGAATGTTTTCAACAGATCCTTGGAAACAGGAGAGGTTCCTCAGAACTGGAGAATGGCTGATGTCATACCTCTACACAAAAGTGGTGACAGGAAAGAAGTGTCAAACTACAGGCCCGTGAGCCTTACCTCGGTGGCTGGAAAGGTAATGGAGGCGCTCCTGAAAGAGCGAATAGTGAACTCTCTCAAACCAGCGGGTTACAAGATCCAAGGCAACATGGTTTTTCCGAGGGACGATCTTGCCAAACAAATCTGATTGAGTTCTTTGACTGGGTGACCAGAGAACTGGATCAAGGACATGCGATGGATGTCATCTACCTGGATTTCAGCAAAGCCTTTGATACTGTCCCTCATAGGAAGCTTATCGATAAACTCAGTAGTTTGGGAATGGGTTCCAAGGTGGTAAACTGGATCAGAAATCGGTTGACTGACAGACAACAGAAGGTGATGGTAAATGAAGCTCACTCGGATGAAGGGAAGATGATTAGTGCGGTGCCTCAGGGTTCAGTCTTGGGCCCGGCACTGTTCAATGTATTTGTGAGTGATATTGCTGAAAGACTGAATAGAAAGGTCTGTCTTTTTGCAGATGACATGAAAATTTGCAACAGAGTGGACTCCCCCGAGGGAGTGCTTAACATAAGGAAAGATCTACAAAAGCTGGAAGAATGGTCTAATGCTTGGCAATTAAGATTTAATACGAAGAAGTGCAGTGTCATGCACTTGGGTAGCAGAAATAAAGGTGAAATGTACACAATAGGGGGCGAGAGGTTGGTGTGCACGGAGCAGGAGAAAGACCTCGGTGTGATTATTTCTGTAGATCTCAAGGTGGCAAAACAGTGCGACAAGGCGGTTGCAAAAGCCAGGAGGATGTTGGGCTGCATTTGAAGAGGAATTACCAGCAGAAAGGAAGGGGTGCTAGTGCCACTGTATAAGTCTCTGGTGAGGCCTCACTTGGAATACTGTGTTCAGTTTTGGAGACTGTATCTTGCAAAGGATGTAAAAAGAATGGAAGCTGTTCAGAGGAAGGTGACCAAAATGATTTGGAGCCTGCGTCAGAAGCCTTATGAGAAGAGACTTGAAGACCTAAATATGTACACTTTGGAGGAGAGGAGGGATAGGGGAGATATGATTCAGACCTTTAAATACTTAAAGAGAAATAATGAACAAACAAACCTCTTCCAGAGATGGGGCAGCTGTAAAACTAGAGGGCATGACATGAAGCTGCAAGGTGGTAAATTAAAAGGCAATGTCAGGAAATACATTTTCACAGAAAGGGTGGTGGATGCTTGGAATGCCCTCCTGATGGAAGTGGTGGGGGCAAACACAGTGACGGAATTCAAAGTGGCCTGGGACAGACACAGTGGATCCCTTTACAGCAACAAGATTAAATCAAAATAAACGGAACCATTTAATTTCTCAACAAATAGAGGTGTCCTACATGGAGCGATGGGGGGAGGAGTGGTGGGTTCACCCCTAAACAAAGATATGGGGAAGGGTGAAGACATGGGGATGTGCTATCTGCCTTGTCTAGACTAAGCTCTTAGGAGCAGGGACTCTCTTCCATGTCTCTCTACAGTGCTGCATATGCCTTGTAGCGCTATATTAATGATAAGTAGTAGTCGTAGGAGCTTTTGGAAAAATATGTGCTTGAACAACTTTATTCCCTCAGATATTCTCATCTGCCCGATTCTGCAGTGAAATCCTACGTCTGAATTTGTGACACCTGAATTTCATCTCTCTGATAAAGTAACGTGATGTTACTAACATGGATCTGTGATTTCCAGGAGAAAAGCGGCATGTGAAAATCCTTGGAAACAGCAAAGGGAAACAGACACAGGAAATTACTTCTGACCTCAAGCGCTTTTGAAGTTTATCATCTCAGAATCTACCTCCTGTGCTGTTGCTCTGATCTCTCCGCTGGGCATTCAGAGATGTGGAAGAGGAAATCCCTAAATACACTGAAAGGAAGGATCAAAACTATATAAAGCATTCAAAATAAACTCGCTTTTTTTTGTATTGCACTCTGCCGCTTCCTCTTCTATCTTCTCACTCCCCTCCCCCGCTCCCCCATTTAAGGAGGTTTTGAAATTTAAAAAAAAAAAAAAAAAAAAAAAAAAAGGAAGAGTGCGCTTTCCAACTATGGGCAGACACCACTCGTACAATCTTCCTCTTTGGCATATACTCTTTAGCTACCCATGCCATCTTCATCTTTTCCAGCTACCAACCGGACGCCTTATTTCAGTTCTTATCACAAACCACAGAGCAGTATCCTACACTAGGGGCATACTTACTAAAATGCACTGAGTTACCGTAGCACATGTTAAGGCCTGTTCTTTAGTGGGAGGTGGGGGGGCCTCGACCGGTTCTAACTGATAGGAGCATGCTTGGCACATCCACAAGCAGTGAGCATGGGTTCCGCTCTGCCCTCTGCACTAACTTATTTATAAAACATTTATATTCCTGACTAAACATTCAAAGCCATTTTGCAGCCAGTGAGGTGGTACTGGTAAGTGCACCCATCCGAACTGCAGCGTTGGCAGTTAGCATGGGCCGAAGACGCTCACACTAACCACAATGTGCACACTCAGCAAAATGAACTGCACTCTCTCTGCCCCAACGCATGCTAAGTGGTTAGCATGTGAATTTTACTGCGGCCGCATTTTTGGTGTGCGATAAAGGTTACAGCAGCACGTTTAGTGTGTGGAAAATCCAACACTAAACTTTGGAACTCTTTAACCCTGGAATTACTGAGATTTTTTGCACACACTGAATACCGTTGGGGTCATAAATGACCCCACGACAAATTTTAATTGTTAACCATGAAAATTTTCAACTAAACAGACAAAATATTATTCCAAATTAATTATATGAAGGTTAAATGTTTTGAAATTTAATGCTTTATCATAAAATTACATGAAGAAGAGTTGCCATGAAAGCAGTTTTTGCATGCACTTGATGAACACAGTAAAGTACTACAGTCATTTGCATGAGACACAGACAATTTCTGAATGTTCTTTGCAAACACTGCGCTTGCAGGAGGTGCAAACTATGTTGCTTTTCTTGTCTTTTTCTCTGGAACAGCAGTGACACCTTGCCCTTTTCTTTGGGATCCCGACATTGCAAACAGCATCAGTGGCTTCTTCAATGCTGGAAGAAGTCTCGCTGCAATTACTCTGAAGCAGTTGCTTTCCTAATTCCAAGAGGAATAGACGACGTCTGTGCTTTGACTTGGACTGCCATTCTGGATTTAGTGACATCCAAACAATGAAGGCGTTCAAAGCACTGATGTCCAACATGTTGTAGAAGATTGTCACTGGCCAGCGTCTTGTCATTCGTTTTGTGGTATACGTGCCAACATTTGATCTGCCGTATCTACTCCACCTTTACTAGAATTATAGTCTAAGATCATACGTGGTTTTTTTGTCTGGACGTGTGTTATCTACTTCTTCTTGATCATGCAAACTGCTCAGAAGAACAACCACTTTTCCTTTCTTCGGGCAATAGGAAACCAGAGTGGCGTCATCGCGAAAGGCAAACAGTGAAGTGAATAGCTCTCGGCCCTTTGCTGTTACAAATTCTGGACGTAATTCTTTTCTGTTCTTTCGAATTGTCCCCAAAAGTGTCATTTGTTTTTCTAGCAATTTCCGTGACAGGGATAAACCTCAGAAGAAATTGTCAACAGTAACATTTCCGCCAGATCGCGTCAATCCTTCAGTGAGTTGCAGCACAACCCTTTCACCCGGATTCTGTTCCCTGTTTTGTCCGAGTTCCCTTCCTGTATACACTTGAAGACGCAGAACATATGACGTTGCACTGTCACACAACATCCATAGCTTTATGCCATATTTCCCAGGTTTGCTGGGACTATATTGTCTGAATGGAACACGGCCACGAAATGCAAGCAGTTGCTCATCCACGGTAACATTTTCACCAGGAACAAAGGCGTCACTTAGAGTTTCTTCCCAGGTATCAAAAATGTGTCAGATTGAAGCAAGCTTATCCACGCCTTGTTGTTCATGTCTGTTGGTTGCATCATCAAATCTGAGAGCACAAGAAATTTGCTGAAAACGGTTACGAGCCATATTTTTGCAGAAAACAGAACGACCATCTTCAAGGTTCCACAACTGAACTATAGATTCATTTCATGACTTGTACACGCCTGAGAGGATCAGAAGTCCAAGAAAACGTTGAAATTCTCCGTCTGTCAAATCTTTCCAGGTGTCATCATAAATGTGTCTTCCTTGTTTGCTCGTCCACATCATGATTTCATTCAATGAGTTCTTCCTCATGAACAAGTGGAATGCTGCCAGAGGGCCATCAACATTTCGTACAGCATACCTTGTAGGACCTTGTTGTATGGGCATGACATTAGCTCTGGCTTATCTTCCAGCAGCTTGCTTTATAGGTTTCCTGTTCCATGATGTGGCATCCTTAAATACATAGGCTTCAATGGCAACATTTGTGCTTATAGTTGATGACCTCTTAGCTCCTCTACAACCACAACTAAGATTCCTCACAGATGATACTGCCACCGAGGACTCCTGCCTTCTTCCCCATCCAGCACAGCCTCGACCTGTAACATGACTCTTTGCTGCAGGCGATGTTACCGGCTCAACATCAGTCTCACATTCACTTGGCGACCAACTGCTGTCGCCATCTGAATCATGACTATCATCATCAGATTCATCGCCCGAACTTGGCTGGTATGCTTCTTCGCTTGCTGAATAAGCTGCATCATCAGACGACTCAGAGCCGTCACTGTCAGCATCTCGTTGCAATATTTCTCTTACTTGGGCAGCTGAATACTTTCGTTTTGACATCATAAACAATAACCTAAAATAAATAAACAAAGATAAAGTTGAATAAAACGCAAAGCAGTTTTACTATAGGTGTACAATAATCGTGATGAACGAGCTGGAAGCCTTTAGATTTCATCGGAAATAATGAGAGAACGTATGATATCAATTACAGAAAATGTGTAATTTTCATAAAATAAGAGTACAAAAAATAAATGATATATAATTAATGATAAATATCTTTGTCAGATCAAAAAATTCACAAAACTGCAAATTGTATCACGATCCAAACTGGACGTAAGCAACTGGGGTCAAAAATGACCCCACTGGTACTCTGTGCTGCAATTCATCACTAGCGTCACCTAGCAGATGAAAATTATTCCTCTCATGGTGCAATATAAAGAGAATATTGACATGTGAAAAGTTATAAAAGGATTGCATTCTTGAACAACTAGTTTCCGAGATACGCGTTGTGAAACTTGCAATGGGGTTACTTTTGACCCCATCGGTACTCCCAGGGTTAACATACATGCCCCTTAATTTGGGCTAAAAAAAAGCAGGCAAAACTAGTTAACATCTTTTAAACATTTTGACTAACATTGAAATAAAAGTTGGCGTGCAACTAAACGACATAACTGCCAGCTGGGTGACTTTTTTTTAAATGCTTCTGCTGAGCTCAGGGGATTTATATAGGGAGCCTCTATCCATTGGGGCTTCCCTGTATAGCACAGTATCTCCCAGTGATGATATTCTAGTAACCTTGAACAAGCCTCTTAACCATTGCCTTGGATATAAACTTAGAGTGCAAGCCCTACAAAGCAGAGGAATATTTATGTGCTTGTATGAAACTCACCTTGATCTCAGATTTGTAAAAGTCAAAGGCATTGGAGAAGAGTCGGCCACAAGGGCCCTGGCACACCAGAAATGCATCCCTGAAGTCATGAATGGCGAAACACTCATTGTCAGGGCTTTGACGAGCAGCAGGGTGTATGGTGCAACCAAGACGCCAAGCTAAGTACTCTGAGGATTATTCAACTTTGCAGGATTATGCTATTGATTTGTGCTGCTTATATTTGGACTTAAATGACCAGCGGGGTCTACTGTATAACCAAGGCACCAAGCTAAGAACTTTGAGAGACTTTGACGTTGTTGTTAAGTGCCGTCGAGTCGGAGTCGACTCATGGCAACCCTCTGGATAGCTATCCTAAATTGTGTTCGGTCTTCAGTCAGGCGGCTCATTGTTGACAGACTGCTACCCGTAGCTGCTGTTATTGTCTCGATCCATCTCATTGCTGGCCTTCCTCTTTTGCGTTGACCTATCTTGCCAAGCATGATGTCTTTCTTTAATGATCTCTCTCTTCACGTAATGTGTCCAAAGTATGAAAGTCGAAGTCTTGTCATCTGAGCTTCTAAAGAAAGCTTAGGTTTGATCTCCTCTAGTACCGACTGGTTTGTTCTTCGGGCAGTCCATGGTATACACAGTATTCGCCGCCAGCACCATAATTCAAAGGCATCAATTTTCTTCCTGTCTATCTTTTTCACTGTCCAGCTTTCACATCCATATGATGTTATTGAAAATACCTTGGCTTGAACAAGTCGAATCTTTGTATGGAGAGAGACATCTCTGCTCTTGAGAATCTTATCTAGGTCTTTCATAGCCATTCTGTCAAGAGCAATGCGCCGTCTGATTTCTTGACTGCTTGTTGCTTCTTTATTGATAGTTGATCCAAGTAGGTTAAAGTTGTTCACGATTTCAATTTCTTCTCCTTCAACGATGAACCTGTTGATTAAGCCAGTTGTCATGATCTTTGTCTTCTTTACATTAAGGTGCAGGCCCATTTTGAGATTATGTTCTTTGATTGTGAGAAGCAAATGTTTCAGATCATCTTCACTTTCAGCCAGTAATGTGGTATCATCAGCATAGTGAAGGTTGTTGATGACTCTTCCACCAATCTTCACACCTCTGTTGTCTTCATACAATCCTGCTTCTCTGATGATTTGTTCTGCATATAAATTAAACAGGTAGGGGGAAAGTATGCAGCCTTGTCTTACACCTTTGCTTATTTTAAACCATTCTGTTTCTCCTTGTTCTGTTCGAACTGTTGCTTCTTGATCAATGTACAGATTGTGCAAGAGTACGATCAGGTGTTCTGGTATACCCATGCTTCTTAATGTGGCTCAGAGTTTCTCATGGTTTATTTATTTATATTCTCTTATATACCGTGCTATTCTGCATCAGTGCAATTTACAGTGAACAAACTGAAATTACATTGAACAGGGCATTATAACTTGGAGATAACTATTTTACAGGGAACATGGGCTATGGAGGGTTAAGTGGCTTGCCCAAGACCACAAGGATCACCTGTGGGACTAGAAACCCCAGTCCTTCCGGCCCAAGGTTGCTGCCCTCTAGTGGGATTTGAACCCCCGACCTTCCGGCCTGAAGTACCTTGCCCCAACCACTAGGCCACTCCTCCACTCCACACAGTCAAAAGCCTTGCTATAGTCGATAAAGCACAAATAGATATCCTTTTGGTATTCTTTAGTCTTTTCAAGGATCCATCTCACATCCGCAATGATGTCTCTCGTTCCTCGCCCTTTCCTGAACCCTGCTTGCACTTCAGGTAGTTCTTGTTCCAGGTATGGTTGTAGTCTCTTTTGAATACTCTTCAGTAGGATCTTGCTGGCATGTGGAATCAGAGCAATTGTGAAATAATTTCCACAGTCAGTTGGATCACCTTTCTTTAGTATTGGTATAAACACAGATCTTTTCCAGTCAGTTGGCCATGATGTTGTCTTCCATACTTCTTGGCAGAGCCTTGTAAGTACAGTAACAGCTGCATCAGATTGCTGTAATACTTCTATGGGAATGCTATCAATGCCTGGTGCTTTGTTCTTTGATAAGGCTTTCAATGCTGCTTCAACTTCTTCTTTCATCACCAATAGTTCCCGATCATAAGGTACAGGATGAAACAGCTGTTGGTCCACTTGATCTTTATCATATAAAAACTCTGTAAATTCCTTCCACCTTTTTTTGATCTTCTCAGCATCATTCAACATAGAACCTTGAGCATCTTGTAACATTCCAATTCGAGGCTGGAACTTTTTCTTTAACTCTTGTAGCTTTAGGAAAGCCAACCTTGTTCTTCCTCTAATAGTTTCTGCTTCTATTTCCTTGCATGCGTCGTCGTAGTACTTTTCCTTGTCCTGTCTTGCTGCACGTTGGAAATCTCCGTTGAGTTCTGTTATTGTCTTTCTTTCTCCTCTGGCTTTAGCTTCTCTGCGTTTCTGGGCAATTTTCAGAGTTCCTTCCATCATCCCTTTTGGCCGTTTTTGCTTTTTCACCTTTTGTAGAGACTTCTCGCTTTCTTCCAACACAACTTTCTTGATGTCATTCCATAACTCTTCTGGAGCTCTGTCATTTGTATCTAAATCAGCAAATCGATTTTGCAGGCAGTCTTTAAATTCCAGTGGTATATTCTCAAGGTCATATTTTGCTGCATTCATGGTTTGCCCTTTTTCAACTTTAGCTTGAGTTTGCATACTAGCAGTTGATGATCTGTACCACAGTCAGCTCCAGGTTTTGTCTTTGTTGATGTTATAGAACGTTTCCATCGTTGACTTCCACAGATGTAGTCAATTAGATTTTTATACAATCCATTAGGTGAAGTCCATGTGTACAGTCGCCGCTTGTGTTGATGGAACAAGGTGTTTGAGATGAATTGATCGTTGGTCTTGCAGAATTCTATCATTCTCCAGCTTCATTTCTGTTTTGTTTTTTGTTTTTTTGCTGCTTGCATGTGATAGTGTTTGCGAGCATTTTGAGAGCATTTTTGAGTTACATGTTTTGTTTTCAATGTATGATTGCTATTTATAATTCTGCTTTGCAGTGCTTCACATGGGTTTTTGACCGTTGATGTTTTGAGTCTAGCTGGGCACTGTCATCTAAACTAGCTAGCTCGCCCTCATTTCATCTGGGTGTGCTCAAGGCCCTGAGGGATACGGAGGTCTTTTCTTCTTTAAAGTGGGATGTGTATTTTTGACGATGCTGCTCTATAGGATCTTTAGTTTAATCCATCTATTTATTTTTTGGCCACAATGATTGTGGTATGGCAGTCAGCAGGCTGCCTACAGGATCCCATCCCCCATGGACAGAAGTAGTAGAGAAGACACGATTAGAGCAAAAGGTCCTTACTTTCTACACACAGGGGCGCAACTCGAGGTGGAGTTAGGGTAGTGCTTGATGCCCCCCTCAAAGAAAAGAGGCCTTCTACCATCCCTGGAAATGCAAGCAACAAAATCTAACAATCCAAAATCTTAAAATGATAAAATAAAAAGTCATAGCACAGGCTGAGGGGTAATATTCTTGGTTTAATGTAAATTTAATTCATAAGAACTGCTATATGTGTCAGACTCAAGGTCCGGGACAGTAGCTATATGCGAGCATCGTCCATCAGGTGTGTCCCGATGGAAAAAAGATCGAGAACCACTGCTGTAGATGGAAAGCCATCACATGCTCACAGGTATGCTCACTGTACTCACCGGTAGAACAGGTTTGAAAACCATATTGAATAGAGGGAAGGGGACCTTGACCTGCACGTCTCATAAAGTACTTGCAAAAATCTGGAAGAATAAGAGACTTCTTCTAACCTGCAAAACATATTAGGATCTGTTAATTGAACATATTTTGCAAATATAATTTAATAGGAATTGTAAATTAGATCATGTTTATGTCCCTATCCCCCCTTGAAAGTTTGCAAACATTGATAAGAACAGGGATTCACAAACACACATTTCCTAGACCAGTGGTTCTCAAATCTATGTTCTGCAGACCCCTAGGGATCTATGAGACTATTACAGGGGATCCACAGGACATAGAAGAGAGAAAAAAAGCCGTTGGAGGATTGCCTGTATGGAACAGAGTTTGGTAGGGGCTGGCTAGAGAAAGAGCCTCAGAGGAACAGGCTGAAGGGAAAGAAAGAAAACCAAGACTGGCAGGGATTAATTGGGGAAAAAGAGAGAGAGTCTGGCGGAGACAGGAAGCAGAGGAGTGATAAAGAGGGCTAGCAGGGAGAGAAGAGAGAGTCTGATAAGAGAAGTGAGGATAAACTTAAAGGTCCCTGACCTTTTTGGAGGTTAATAAGGTGTCCACACAACCAAAAAGGTTGGGGAACTTCTGCCTTAGACAACTTTAATACATACATTTAACGAAATAGCTATATAGGCCTGGAAGTGCAATGAATGATAAAACCTGATGAATGATGAAACCTGATGAATGATGAAAGCTAAAAACACAGCTACACCTGCTAAAACCAGGACATAACTCTACTAACTCCTTCAGTGCATGTTTTTTGCCCTCAGAAGAGGTCCAACCATTGCACAAGCATTACTAGATCGCAACCATGCCAACAAAGACTGAACATTACCGAATCTTAATCTACTAACAGCTTCATGCTCTAATCACATCCTAGTGAACAATAAACCGGTGTCAACTCATGGCGACCCTCTGGATAGTTGTCCTAAACTGTGTTCGGTCTTCAGTCAGGTGGCATGCCCTAGTAATAGGCACACCGCAGTCTCAAAAATTCTTAACCAAAAGCACGCCAGAATCACATTACCACAATTGGATCATTGTAACACCCTTTTTCTGGGCCCATTAGGTAAGCAAAGATCTAGATTAAAGATTTTGCAAAACACAGCAGTAAGACTCATATTTAGGGCTCCACTGCTGATCACATTATGCCAATGTTGCAGCCACACTAACTTCTGGTGTAGGCCAGAATCTCTTAAATTATTGCATCTAACATTTAAAGTAGTACATGGTTTGGCCCCAGAATATACGTTAAGGTTGAATTTCTCAAAAGTAATCATAACATTTAAGATCATCTCTTGCTAGTCTATCCATCAGTAAAAACGATCCCATCTAAAAGACGAAGAAAACGTTTCTTTAGAGAGCAGCAGGGGAATGGAATCTACTGCCAAATGATATTAGGATTCATAACAAATTATAGGGAGTTCTGATGTAAGATAAAATTTAGCGGGGGGGGGGGGGGGGGGGATAGTAAAACCCATTTAGGCAATTTCCAGACATGCAAAGCATTTAAATGATGCTTAGTGGAATATCCCCAGGTGCCACTTCTAAATTTGTTCCATAGTCGGAGTGTAGGGGGGACCCTGGGATAACAGGCTAGCAGCAACATTCAGCCACTAGTGGGTTATGCCAAAGCGGCAAACATTAGGTACCTGAAAAGCATGCCTAACTTTAGCTATTTTACCTAACTGGTTATCAGCTGAAGATCGATGCTAGCCGGTTAGCTACTGCTCTATCCAGCCAACCTGGACATGCAATGCTGGCGGCAGGATATAGCCCCGACACTGAACATTCGGATTCGAAGTTCTACAGTGACAGCTAGCCACTTTATCAGTGCTAACTGCAGCCTAGGAAGATCTCCCCCTTACCTTTTCCAGTTATCTCTGCGCTAGCCTGCTATTTACAGTCCTAAATTTACAGGCACGGCATTTTAGTGAGATAGATAAGAAATGCCATACTGGGTCAGATCCAGATCCATCAAGCCCAGTATCCTGTTTCTAACAGTGGCCAATCCAGGACACAAGTACATGGCATGTTCCCAAAATGTACAGATTCCACAATGCTCATCTTGGGGGAAGCAGTGAATTTCCCTGGTCCTCTAATCGTGATTTATGGACTTTTCCTCCAGAAACTTGTCCAAACCTTTTTTAAAGCTAGCTACACTAACAGCTTTTACTACATCCTCCAATAGCGAATTCCGGAGTTTGACTACTCATTGAGTGAAATTTCTTCTTATTAGTCCTAAATGGGCTACATTGTAGCTTCATTGGGAGTTCCCTGGTCTTTCCACATTTTGAAGGAGTAAACAACCAATCTACGTTTATCCGTTCCACTCCATTAATTTATAGATCTCTATCATATCCCCCCTCAGGTGTTTTTTTTCCAAGTTGAAGAGCCCTAACCTTTTAAGCCTCTCCTCTCCTTCTATCCCCTTTACCATTTTGGTAGCTCTTCTCTACATGTTTTCTAATTCTGCTATATCCTTTTAAAGATATTGCAACAAGAATTGTACACAATATTCAAAGTGCAGTAGCACCATGAGAAAAAAAGAGGCATTATAAAGATCATTGGTTTTGTTCTCCATTCCTTTCCTTATGATTCCTAGCATTCTATTTGCTTTCTTGATGACCGGTGCACACTGGACAGAGGGTTTCAATGTACTCGTATTATCCATAATGATGCCTAAATCTTTTTCTTGTGGAACCTTGCATCGTGCAGCCGCAGTTTGTGTTGTTCTTCCCTAAGTGCAGAACTTTGCACTTGTCCACATTAGATTTCATCTGCCATTTGGATGTCCAGTCTTCCAATTTATCAAGATCCTCTTGCAATTTTTCACAATCCTCTTGTGTTTAACAATTTTGAATACTTTTGTGTCATCTGCAAAATTTGATCAGTGTGCTCATTATTCCCATTCCAGATCACTTATGAAGATGTAAACAAAACAGCGGGCTCAGCACAGATCCCTGGGGTACTCCACTATTCACCTTTCTCCATTGAGAAAATTGGCCATTTAGCCCTACCCTCTGCTTTCTATCTTTTAATCAGTTCCTGATCCACAATAGTACACTGCCTCCTATCCCATGACTTTTTAATTTCACCAAGAGTCTCTCATGAGGGACCTTGTCAAAGGCTTTCAGAAAATCAAGATACCCTCTATTGACCGGCTCACCTTTGTCTACCTGATATTTCACACCTTCACCAATATAACAGATTAGTAAGACAAGACTTTCCTTGGCTAAATCCATGTTGACTTTTTCCCATTAAATCATGACCAACTATCTACATGTTCAGTCATTTTTTTTCTTCATAATTATTTCTACCATTTTTCCCCGATACGGATGTTGGGTTCAGCAGTCTGTAGTTTTCCAGATCATGTCTGGAACCCTTTTTAAAAAATTGGCGACTGGCCATTCTCCAATCTTCAGGTACTATAGATTACTAATGGTAGGTCTGCAATCTCATATTTAAGTTCTTTCAAAACCCTCAGATGTATTCTATCCAGTCCAAGTAATTTTCTGCTCTTCAGTTTATCAAATAGCTGTAATGTATTTTCCCAGTTTAACGATATTTCTTTCAATTCTTCGCATTCATCACCTTTAAATACCATTCTGGGCATGGGTAATGTCCCTAGATCATCTTTAGTAAAGACCAAAGCAAAGAATCCATTCGGTCTCTCCACTATGGCCTTTTACTCCCTTTGTGCCCCTTTTAGCCCTCTATCATCTAAATGGTCCAACTGACTCGCACACGTTTTTTGCTAGATGAGATGATGAATATTAGCAGCAAATTATTCTTTGTACTTCTTATATGGTTTTAATTGTTGGTATGTGCTTGTTCTATTTAATCCAGCCTGGACCATTAAGAAAAGGCAGAACATAAAGAGGAGAACTGTAGAAGATCTGTCCGAGTGCAATCTGGAATGTCTAAGGCAGAACGTCGGGGAAAAAATGCAGGTGCATTTCACAAACTGGATGTGCCTGACAGGGACGCCTGCAAAGGCATCTACTTAGACATCCCCAGAACCCCATATTTCAGAACCCCAATGTCTAGGATAGCAAAATGGTTAGAGCGATGGAAGTGGTGGGGGCAAATACGGTGACGGAGTTCAAAAGGGCATGGGATCCCTTTACAGCAACAAGAAAATATCAAAATAATCTGAACCATCTAATTCCATAACAAATAGGGGTGTACTACAAGGAGTGGTGGGATCACCCCTAAACAAAGACATGGGGAAGGGGGGCCTGCACAGAGCGGCAGGTGTACCTAAGAACATAAGATATGCCATACTGGGTCAGACCAAGGCCCATCAAGCCCAGTATCCTGTTTCCAACAGTGGCCAACCTAGGTCATACGTACCTAGCAGTTTCCCCAAAAGACAAAGGTTCCACAATGCTTGTACTGGGTCAAGCAGTGATATCCTGGGTCCCTTCTTAATAATGGTTTATGGACCTTTCCTCCAGGAACTTGTCCAACCCTTTTTTAAACCCAGCTACACTAACAGCCTTTACTACATCCTCCGGTAACAAATTCCAGAGTTTGATTACACGTTGAGTGAAAAAATATTTTCTTTTATTAGTCTTAAATAGTTTACCCTGTAGCTTCATTGCATGTCCCCTAGTCTTTCTATATTCTGATAATGTAAACAATTGATCTACGTTTACTCGTTCCACTCTGTTCATTAATTTATAGACTTCTATCATATCTCCCCTCAGCCGTCTCTTTTCCAGGTTAAAGAGCCCTAACCTTTTTAGCCTTTCTTCATAGGAGTATCCTTCCATCCCCTTTACCATTTTGGTGGCTCTTCTCTGAACCTTTTCTAAAATCGCTATATCCTTTTTAAGATACGGCGACCAGAATTGCACACAATATTCAAGGTGCGGTCTCACCATGGAACGATATAGAGGCATTATAATATCTTTTGTTTTATTTTCCATTCCTTTCCTGATATCTAGCATTCTAGTTGCTCTCTTGGCCGCCGCTGCACACTGGGCTGAGGGTTTTAACATGTTATCCACAATGACGCCTAAATCTTTTTCCTGGGTGGTGGTTCCTAATGTGGAACCCTGCATCGTATAACCATAGTTTGGGTTGTTCTTCCCTAGGTGCATAACTTTGCACTTGTCCACATTAAATTTCATCTGCCATTTTGATGCCCAGTCTTCCAATTTATCAAGATCCTCTTGCAATTTTCCACAATCCTCTTGGGTTTTAACAACTTTAAATAGTTTTGTGTCATCTGCAAATTTGATAACCTCACTCATGATTCCACGTTCCAGGTCATTTATGAATATGTCAAAAAGCAACGGACCCAGCACAGATCCCTGGGGTACACCATTATTCACCTTTCTCCATTGAGAAAAGTGGCCATTTAGCCCAACCCTCTGCTTTCTATCTTTTTTTTTTAAACTTTGTTTTTATTAAGCATGTGAAAGACAGGATAATAGCATACATGACCAACAAGTACAAGACCCACAGCCATTCCCTCTCCAGGCAGCATCCCCCGATGTACTAAACCATCTTCCACAGCCAGCAACTATCTGGAGTCGAAGGCTCAGCTAAAGAACCTCGTAGCCCAGTGAACATAGGAATACAACAACAAGTTATAACAAACTAATAAACTTAAACAAACACTTAACCCGTGTGCCATGTGCTGTGTGCTGGGCGCTGATGCACACCCCCCAGTGATATCACCCCACTGACCCTTGCAGGTAAGGGTCCCAAATCTTATGAAATTCCCACTCCCGACCCCGTAACCGATATGTCAATTTATCAAACTGAATCATCTCCTCCACTTTCTTCTGCCAGTCCTCCTTCGCCGCCGGCCCCCCTCCCCCTTCCAGCGCCAAGCTATCGCAATCCGCGCTGCCAACAGAAGCTTCTGCTCCCGCAACCTAGCCCACCGCCCCAAACCCTCCTGGTCCCCTCCCCCCAACACCCACACCCGGGGCCCCCCATCCAGCTCCCCCTCCCCTCCCGCCCTCCCACCCCCCCTCCTACCTACCCCCTCCTGCACCAACCGCCAGAACCGCTGTATAACCCGGCACCCCCACCACATGTGCAGAAAGTCCCCCCGCTCCCCACACCCCCGCCAGCACATCCCTGCCCCTTGCCCCCCCCTCCAGGCTAGCCTACTCGGGGTAACATAGGCCCCATGCACGATTTGCAATTGCGTTTGCCTCCAAGAGGAAACCGCCGTGTACTGATAAATAGCCCTATAGATCCCCTGCCACTGCTCCTCGTCCCAAACCGCCCCTACCCATCTGTGCCACCGATCCCGATGACCCCACCTCGCTTTATCCTTGGATTCCGTCGCCTCCTCCAACAACACCCGATAAATCTTCGAGATAATCCACTTATCCTTATTTCCTGAAACAACACCATCTCCATCGCCGTGCTGGGGCGGCTAATCCACTGGACGGTCTCCCCCGTGTGTAGAAAGTGCCTAATTTGAAAATACTGATAAAATGGTATGGGAAGCTGTGCCCTGGACTCCAACTCACGATGAGAGCCCACCACCCCATTCACCAAACAGTCCCCAAATTTTACAATATCTTACCCTGAAGCCAATCCGACCCTCCAAAGGGAAAGAGGTCCCCCACCCTGGTCCAGAACGACACAGGACTGGGAAACCACCTCCGCCCCTCCCCCCGCAGTGCAACCCTCCACATGGCCCCCAAAATAGGGTGGCCCTTCCCCATGACCCTTACACCCACCCCCCTTGGGGAAGCCAACCACTGAGTCAACGACAGTGCCCCCATCAGGGTGGTTTCCAGGCCCACCCACGCCGCTTCCCCCCCCCCCTCCGGTAATGGTCCCGCCAGGCTCTTAGGATACATGCCTGATGGTACCACTGCAGGGAAGGCAACCGGACACCTCCGCTGTCCTTAGCCATCCGAAGCTGGCTAATCCTGATCCTCGCCTTCCACCCTCCCCAGATAAATCTGCGAACCTGCTCCTCCCACCTTCGAAATACCCCCCCCCCCCCCCGGGATCCTCAGGGGCAACTGCACAAACAAGTACAGAAACTTAGGCAGAACGCTCATCTTAAAAGCTTCAATTCTCCCCACCCAACTCAGCTGCAGAGCCTTCCAGCTATCCATTAGACTCCCAATCTTTCCCCCCAACATCCGATAATTAAGCTCATATAAGCAGTCAGGGTCCACCGATAATTGGACCCCCAGGTATTTAAAATACCCTGGCGCCCATTTAAAAGGAAAGGTCCCAAACACCTCCCTCCTGACCCCACCGAGAGCCATCGCCTCCGTCTTGGCCATATTGACCTTAAAACCCGACACCCCGCCGAACGCCTCCAACTCGTCCACCAGCGCCGGAAGAGATCCCACCGGGTCCTCCATAAAAACCAATGTATCGTCCGCATAGAGGAGGATCTTATGCGCCCCCTGTCCTACCTGAACCGGACGGATCTCCTTGCGGGACTGTATGCGGATCGCCAAAGCCTCGATGGCAATTGCAAAGAGCAGGGGGGAAAGAGGGCAACCCTGCCTCGTCCCCCTCTGCAAATCAAACCACTCGGAACATTGCCCATTCACCAATATCCGGGCCGTCGGGCCCCTATAAAGGGCCCGGACCCCCTGCACAAAGCCCTCCCCCCAGCCCCATCTTATCCATCATAGCAAATAAAAATTCCCATTCCACCCGGTCAAAAGCCTTCTCGGCGTCTAAGGCCACACAAACTGCCGGTATGCGGGCCACCTTCACATAGTGGAGTAGCCCCACCGCCCGCCGCACATTGTCCGCTATCACTCTACCCTTGATAAACCCGGTCTGATCCGGGTGTATCAATCCCGGTAGGAGACCCTCCAGTCTCCCCGCCAGCACCCTCGCATATAGCTTCGCGTCACAATTAATCAGCGCAATCGGCCGATAATTCTCACACCTGTCCGGCTCTCTCCCCTCCTTGGGAAGAACCACCACGTTCGCCCGGGACATCGTCTCTGGCAACCTCTCCCCCCTCAAAAACCCCGTAAATAGCCGAGCCAAGAACGGCGCCACCTCCTCCCTCAGGACCTGAAAATACTCCGCCGGATACCTGTCCTCCCCGGCCGCCTTCCCCCTGGGAAGCCATCGGATTTCCCTCCGCACCTCCCCCAACTCTATAGGTCTCCCCAACCACTCCGCCTGCTCCGCAATAAGCCGCGGAATGTTCATCCCCTCCAAGTACTCGCCTATTTTCGCCCTACAGGCCTCTTTCTGTCCCGTGTACAACTGCTCATAAAATCTACGAAAGGCCCCGCAAATCTCCCGACTCTCCGCCACTCTTTCCCCCTTCTCGTTCCTAACTTCCGCCACCACCCTACTCTCCCGGCGTTGTTTGAGCTGCCGCGCAAGCATCCTCCCCGCCTTATTCCCACCTTCCATAAAGTTTCGCTTGGACGCTCTCATCATCCTCTCCAACCCCTCCACATCCAACCTATTCACTCTCGCCCTTAACTGAGCAGCCCGCGCCCGAGCGGCCTTGGATCCGGTCTTACTGTGTTCCCCCTGCGCCTCTTCTAACTCCCTCATCCACTCCCTCTGCTGCGCCTGCCTCTCCCGCTTCCTCTGACTCCCCATCTGTATCATCAACCCCCACATATACGCTTTCCCACTGTCCCAGACCGTGGCATCCGAGACCTCCCCGTTGTCATTCCATTCCAGAAACTCCCGCCAGGCCTTCTTAAGCCGCTCCTGCCCTTCCGCAGACTGGATCAAGGCTATGTTCCCCCTCCACCCCCCCTTTCGGGTCATCCACCCCACCCCCACCCGGTGTCCATTCCCCTGTAACCATCCCATGATCCAAAATGAGCACAGGGTGTAGTTGCACATTCCCCAAGGCTCCCATCTGCCCCTTCCTCCCGAATAGCATGTCAATCCTAGAGTAAGTCCCCAATCTGGGCGTGTAACAAGTGTAGCCTCACACCCCAGGGTTCTCCCACCTCCAGATATCAACCAACCCCCAATCCACCATGCACTGCCTCAACTCCCTCCCCTCCCGTCTATGCTTCACCTGCTGGTAATTAGACCGGTCCTCCGGCCCCACCACACAATTCATGTCTCCCCCAACCACCCACTCCCCCCGAGCATGCCGTTCAAAATCTCGCAGTGCCTTCCGGAAGAAAGACCCTTTTGGCCCATTGGGTGCATACAAGTTTAGAAAGGATACCTCCCGTTAATCCACCCGCCCCACCACCCACCCCATCTTGTCCCCCCCCCCCCCCCGATGCGAATGGAACAAACTTCAACTTCTTATGCACCAAAATCACCACCCCTCTCTTCTTAGAGTTATAGGGGGCCCCAAATAGTTGCTCATAGCCTTGGGCCTTCAAATTAACCTGCTCCTCCTCCACCAAATGAGTCTCCTGCAGCATGGCCACCTCTACCTTGTGCCTGGCCAGCTGCGTGAGAATCCTCTTCCGCTTAATGGGGCTATGAATCCCCCTTAAACGAGGCAATTTTATGTCCCCCCATCATATATGTACCGCGCACCCCGCCACCGTGCCCCCCTCCCTGCAGCCAGTAGATCCCACCTAGTTAGCATCAGCCCCAGCACCCCCCTAGCACACATAATTTGCTCCAAACACAACCCTTCAAACTGTACAGTCCCCCCTCGTCCCTCACATTTTTGTTGGTTACAGACCTCCATTAGCCACCCACCGCCCAACTCCATCTGCTCCCCTCCCCCCCGGCACCCCTTCCATTCAAACCTGCCCCGGCCCCCCACCCCCACAAACCACACTCACATCTACCCACAGCAAGTTATCCCGCTATGCCACCCAGCCTTCCCCTCCTGGAATCAGTCCAGTGTCTCTCATTCTCCGGAGCTTCGCCGCCCATCGGCCTCCCCGCTCGCTGACTGCTGGTCCTCTCCGGTCTGGCGCGTTGGGCTGGCACACGGTGGGCTCCGGCGGGACTGCAGATATTTCTCCAGCAGCTCTTTCGAAGCAAAAAAACCGTCGCACCCCGTTCACCACCATTGTAATCCGAGCCGGGTACCAGATCGCAATCTACACTCCTCGCGTTGCCAGCTGGTCTCGCAGCCATAGTAAATCCTTTCGCCGCTTCACAGTCTCCGAAGCCATGTCTGGAAACACATACACTGTCCAGGCTTTATATTGCACACTTTTAGATTTCCTTGCCGCCCGGATAACATGTTCCCTGTCCTGGAACCGCAGCAGCTTGACAATGAGGGCACGTGGCTTACCCCCTTGTGCAGGTCTAGGCCGAAGCTCCCTGTGAGCCCGCTCGATTTCAAACTGCGGCGACGAGGGGGGGTCCGGGAAACAGGTAACCAACAAGTCCTGAACAAAAGTAATCACATTGTCCCCTTCGGCCCCCTCCGGAACTCCAAATATGCGCAGGTTGGAGCGTCTATCCCTGTTCTCCATGTCCTCCGTTTTGGCGTGCAGCCAACTTACTTGCTGTTGCAAAGAGCTCACCACGCGGTTGGTGGAGGCCTGAGCGTCCTCAACCTGACTCACACGGCTTTCCACTTCCTCCAACCGCTGCCCGATCACTGTAAATTTCTCCTCGAGTCTCCCACAGACCCGATCCACAATCTCCTCCTTCGTTTCCCGGATTTCTCTGAGGATCGTCTCCAGATCAACCTGCTGCATCGCTGCACTCTCCTCCCCGTCCGCCGCCTTGGAACTACTTGGGGAGACCGGCGCCGAAGGCGCGCCCGAGCTCGCCGCCACTTTTTTCCCTCCTCCAGCCTTCGCCGCATACAGGTCTTTAATAGTTGAGCCCGGCTTGAGTTTCACTACCTTCGGCATATTTTATCAAAGCGGGGGCCCGCAGGGAGCCTTTTCTACCACGCTTTTAGGGGTGCGGGACCGGGAGCTCTCTTAAACACGTCTCTCCACCTCCGTGGCTAGACCGGAAGTCCTGCTTTCTATCTTTTAACCAGTTCCTGATCCACAATAGTACACTGCCTCCTATCCCATGACTCTTTAGTTTTGCCAAAAGCCTCTGATGAGGGACCTTGTCAAAGGCTTTCTGAAAGTCCAGATACACTAAATCAACTGACTCACCTTTGTCCACCTGTTTATTCACACCTTCTTGACATCGTACTGGGAAGACTAGATGGACCATACTGGTCTTTATCTGCCGTCATTTACTATGTTACTATGTTACTATGAGTAGTGGGATAGGAACAGGACAGCCAGGGTTTAAATCCCACTGCTGCTATAGTTGAAATTTGCCAAGTACTGGAGACAATAAAGTGCTTTGTTCTGGATATTCTTCATCTAAAAACAAGCATTTTTTAGATACTTGTTTGTTGCTATGCGTGCCTCAGAGCTGGTCTAAAGTTAGACATGACACCAAACATCCATGACTACTTTTCTGTAATCAGGTGGGGATATCCTGGTCCTTGGGAATGCCCTAATCACACTTCCAAGGTCATGGGAACACCCCAGACATGCCTCCCCCATGCCCCTGTTCAGATTCAAACAGCCTCACACTGGGGATGTCCCCACAGCCAGCTTCTAAAATGGCTCTGGAGATGGTCTTTGTGCTTTGGACGTCCAAATAGGGACAGATACATCCAAAGCACAAAAAGGGCTTTTAAAATAACCCCCCAAAGGGGGAATTAAACAGCTAGGCATTCAGCAGTTTACAAAACATCATCTTAGTACCTTCAAAGCAAAATTCATGGAGCACTCCATTCCAAAGACAAGGGCCTACAAATACTATAAGATACCAGCCTATCGAGGAGAAAAAGCCAATATCTGCAGGCCCAGGTGAAGAACAAACCTTGCTGCAGTGACTACAAAACATCCTGTTGGGATGTTTTGTAGTCAGACGGAAAGAAACAGAAAATATACAGGCTCCCTCATCTGCAGCCCCTTAGTGATGACCCACAGAATTTTAAATTCCGCTGTAAATAAGAGAGGAAGCCAGTGCAGGTCTTATAAGAATGGATTTAGCTCACGCCCTTTTTCAGAAGTTCAAGGTGAGTTACATTCAGGTACAGAAGGTATTTCCCCTTTCCCCCCTGAAGGCTTACAATCTAAGTTTGTAGCAGAGGCAATGCAGAGTTAAGGGACTTGCCCAAGATCACAAGGAGTAGCAGAACATGATTCCAGAGCTTTTTCCCAGTCAACCACCTTGCTGCTGTGTTCTGTTTAGTTGAAGCCTCTTCAAAAGGGTTTCCGGGTAACCCCTGTAACAAAGAATTGCAGTGATCCAATTACTTTGAACCCAGCACAACCAATGAATCAAAAGAAGATATAAAGAAGCTAGGATCGGGAGACCTGAGAGATTGTCTGCAGAAGTGTGGAATTGGCCTGTGGTCGCCATCTGGTGCACTTTGTGCTGACGTCATTTGGGGCCTTTAAAATCGCAACTTCTACTGTGGGATATGGGCACATCCCTGTGGGCATGTGCCCAAAAGGGCAGGCACACCGCTTCGGAAAATGAACAGGGGGCTTTCTTGGCTAGAATGGTCAAAAGGAAGAAGAGGAGTGTCCCCATCTTTGGACAAATTTCCCGGCGAAGGCTATGGCAGAGGTATTTCCTTCTCTTTCAACTTTTGTGAGTACCAATTCCTCTGCTTGTTCTGCTCAGGGGGACGTGTAACACAAACCCAGCTACCTACTGAAGGCTCTCAGATGGGGGACATGGAATCTCCTTTTAAGTAGTCGTCCCCTACTCCATCGACGGTATCGATGGGGACTGACATCGTGACTGGGCTAATTGATAACTCTGGCGTTCCTATTCCTAAGGCAATGCAATTACAGATGCTGCCTTCTGTTACAGGGCAGAAGGATTTTTCCTTGAAAGAGATTTCCTCGAAAGAGATTTGATCTGTAGTCTCGCGTACTGAATCCATCTTGACTGGTACTTTGCAACAATTTTCGGATTTCATAAAAGACACTGTTGCCAAGTTTACTGATCTTGGATTATAAACTTGATAACGTGGTTAAAACATTTAGATGGGATTGAAATGCAGGCTGTTACTCTGCAAACCGTCTCTTCCTCATTCATTAAGGATCTTTCCTCCATAGGAAGATTGAGTTTTTGGAAAATGCCTCTAGGGCAAAAAAATCTGCACTATTTAAGCTCTCCAGTTACTCATTACCTCTTACCTATGATTTTATTTCAAAAGTATTTGAAGGAGGTTGTTCTTTTTGCAAATCCCACTGAAGAACAGATTTCCAATCTTTATTATCTCCCTAGGGGAACAAGGCTAGAAAATTTTGATAAGGCTTTGGTGGGTGAACCGGACCAGGGAGTGTCTCCAGACAGTTTGGACTTATCTGATTTTTTTTTTTTTTTTTTTTTTTAGAGAGTCCTTTAAGGACACTATCTTTGTGAGCCACTCTCGTGATCTTTATGTCTGAGGTTGATAAAATTCAGTTTTGAAGTCTTTTATTTCCTAAGAAGGATGTGCTATTTTGTGGTCAGAATATTAATGTTTTTTTCCAGACGTCTCCACAGTCACTCAGTTACATTGGAAGGCTTTCCTGGAGCGGAGGCCAAGGTTTTAGCCTTGGGGGCTGTTTTTTCTGAAATTGCCGTCATAGTGCCTGGTGACCTATCAGGAGAAACATTATTGTTTTATTGAACCATTACAGCTTGAGGATGGTTTTGAAGGTTAACAGCGTCTGAATTCTTTGGGTAGTTTAGTATAACTGGGTTTGTTAATTGTTTGGTACACTCTGCTCTGTATGTTTTTTTGAAGTTTTTTAAATTTAAATTTTCATTCTCTTTTTGGTCTCCCTTAATGTGGGCTAGATGACTATTGATTATTTTTGGTCTGTGGTCTTTAATACCTTTTGGGGTTTTGTATTTTTCCCCCTTCATATCTTGTAATAGATGTTTGTGTATGTTACAATGAATATTCACATTAAAAAAAAAAAAAAAAAAAATCAGCAGCTGGACTCTTGTGGGCCACATCCAGCCTGACTCACCAAACCAGACTATAGATGACCAGAGAGCACCGTTTCTAAAAAGAGAATTAGTTCAGCTTTGACATGGTGCCGACTACAAGATATGCTGCCAACTTTAACATCCTTCCTACAAATGGGAGCCATTAAGGTTTGTAAAACCTTTTACATGTCTCAGAATATAGTAAACTAGCCATGACAAACCATTGCCTCAGAAAAATCCAAGTTATCAATGTCCCTGTTTAATGTACATTATGAAGTTTAAGTTTCAGTATAAACCGCGTTGATTTAAATGATAAAGAGGTATATAAAACCTGTTAAATAAATAAACCACAGGTGAGACACACATGGAAATGGGTAGGGGCAGGTTCCTCACCACCAGGAAGCATGTGCAGTTAAATGACATAGGTCATAAGAACGCTCTATCACAGATTTCCTCTCTGACCTTGGTCAAGTTATTATGCGCATTTCACATAACCAAGAGCAGTATTGTTGAGGCTCCATTCTTCTGTTTGCTATTTTTGTCTGCCCGTACGTATAGAGTTCTTTGTGCTTGGCACGCACGCGCACGCGCACACACGCTTGTGCTTGCCCAAGGAACCCTATGGGTTCGGATCATGAGTGGCAGGCAGCCCCAGGGATCAGTCCTGGAACAAATACTGTTTAATGTATTTGTGAGTGATGTAGCAGAAGGATTGAAGGGAAAGGTCTGCCCTTTTGCAGATGACGCAAAAATTTGCAGTAGAGTGGACACTTCTGAGGGAGGGGACAACATGAGGAAAGATGTATAAACACTAGAAGAATGGTCTAATGCTTGACAGTTAAGATTTGATGTGAAGAAATGCAGAGTCATGCACTTGGGGATACAGAAATCCAAAGAAATTGTATGTGATAGGGGACAAGAGGTTGGTGTGCATGGACCAGGAGAGGGACCTCAGAGTGATAGTGTCCGAGGATCTCAAGGCTGCAAAACAGTGTAACAAGGCAGTTGCCAAAGCCAGAGCGATGCTGGGCTGCACACAGAGAGGAATACCCAGCAGCAAGGAGGAGGTACAAGCAGTTTGTGAGACCTCACTTGGAGTATTATGTTCCGTTTTAAAGACCATATCTCAAAGGATATAAAAAGACTTGAAAATGGTTCAGAGGACGGTACCCAAAATGATTTGGAGCCTGCACCAGAAGACGTATGAGAAGAGACTTGAAGGCCTAAATATGTATACTCTATAGGAGAGGAAGGACAAGGGAGGTGACACAGCCCTTTAAATATACTTAAAGGGTATTAATGAACAAACAAACCTTTTTCAAAGGAGGAGAAGCTGTAAAGCTAGAGGGCATGCAATGAAGCTGCAAGGGGGTAAACCTAAAATCAACATCAGGAAATTATTTTTCACTGAAAGGGTGCTGGATGCTTGGAATGCCCTCCCGATGGAGGTGGCGGGGGCAAATACAGTGACAGAATTCAAAATGGCATGGGACAGACATTGTGGATCCCTTTATAGAAAGGGGATGAAATCAAAGCAAACAAATATCTTGCATGGAATGGCGGGTACAACCACTCTAGCCAGACTAGATGGACCATACTGACCTATGTTACTGTTGCATGTTACTATGTTCTAGTTAATCTGAAAAAAAAAAAAGTATTTGGTGCTGACAAACAAAATGTACCTAGCAATAAGCAGCTAGCAGAAAAGTCCAATCTGGCTTGTGCATCTTTCTGTACCTACCACATCTGTCACAATAGCATTAGAAACACTGGCCAAGTCTAATTACCAAGTACAGCTGAACACTTCTGCTGTACAATTGCAACACTGCTTTCCTAGGAAGAAAAACAGATTTATGGTAGGAGCAATGTTTCAATTGAAAGGGATTAGGAAGGGCTAGATCAATTTACTGTATTTTAAATGACTCCCCCTTCTCCAAACACTACCCGAGACCTTCGAAGATGCACTATGGCATCACAGAGCAGCCAAACAGCTTTCAGGGGTGCTCCCCAACTTCATTCAGAATCCACATGGGTGTCAATATGTCCAGCTTTTTTTCCACCAGGATTTTTACAAATGGAACTAAAGGCTTGTCATAAATAGTTTCCTCACCCAAAACATTAAACGTTATTTTGAGAGGTGGCCATAAAACCCTAGATGAACACCAATACGGCTTCAGACAACATCATGGGGTTGAAACACTTCTAATAGCACTGCTCAACAACCTACTCAAAGGGCTTGAAGAAAAAAATAAAATGTTTATACTCATCTTCATTGACATCTCAGCCGCTTTTGATACAGTTCATCACGGAATCCTCCTAAACAGGATAGAATCAATAGGAATATTGGGAACCCCCCTGAAATGGTTCTCTTCCTACATAACCAACAGGATGCCACAGGTTCACTTCAATGGTGAACAAGCAGAAGCTTTCACGCAAACGCAAGGAATACCCCAGGGATCGGCTCTCTCTGCACTACTTTTCAACGTTTACATGCAACCCCTCTGTAAGATTTTCCAACAGCATAATATCAACTACCACATCTATGCGGATGATATTATGCTCTACACACAATTGGATACCGTTAACCCTAACTATACTCAGCTGGAATCATGCCTAGATGAGATGCTAAAATGGTTACAGCAAAACATGACAATCAACCATAAAAAAAACTGAGGTGATGTATATCTCCGGAAAACCAAATTTTGACCCTCCTGCGTCAGTCACCCTATGCAACAATACGTACAATACAAAGAATGAAATAAAATATCTGGGGGTAACGCTTGACAGCAACCTAAAAATGGATAAGCACCTCCGCAAAACCAACAAAGCTGTTTTCTACAAACGTAGAGTCCTACAACCTCTAAGGAATATCATCGAACCTCATGATTTCAGGACTGTTGCACAAGCACTCATTATGCCACACTTCGACTATTGCAACGCCATCTTACAGGGCCTTCCGAAGAAAACCCTTAACATTCTGCAAATGGCCCAAAATGTAGCAGCTAGGGTCATCATGGGAAGAAACCTTGCTGAACACATCACGCCTGTACTGATTGAACTCCACTGGCTCCCCATTGCTGCCCGGGTGAAATATAAACCCTAATAACCACATACAAGCTCATACATAACATAGCACCATCCTTTCTTGCCACCCTCATCAACACGCAACCCCCCAACAGGAGCAGAAGAACAATCAGCTCGAACAGACTCCAAGTGCCTCTTGATATCAGATCCGTAAAAACCAGTACAAGCCACCGAGTATACTCTTACTCTGCCCCGACCCTCTGGAATCAGCTACCGACTGAACTACGCGACATTAAAGGCCTTATGGAGTTCAGAAATAAACTCAAGACGCATCTTTTCCAGTGCTACTACAATCTGATATAAACCATAGCGGGTCTGCAATGGGCCTCTAAAGGAACCATAGATGCAGTTATGTATATATGTAAATATGTAAATTTCTGCCCCCCCCCCTACTTAGACCCACTCTCTGTGTGCTGTGCTGTGCTCTCCCTTTTGAATCAATGTGTATATTCCTTAAATTTGTCATGATTTGCCAGTCTTCCGTCTGTAATCAAACCGCTACTGATCGCTGGAAGTAGCGGTATACAAATGTATGCTAAATAAATAAATAAAGGTTTCCCAGACTCACTTAGGTGCCCAACTACAGGTTGTGAGACTGCCATGTGTTAGAGCTGGTCAGATCCACTCCTCAAGGGCTGCACAGAGGTGTGGATTTCAAAAGTGCTCACGATGCATAATCATTGCAGCATGTTTCCAAACTGGGTAGGGATGTTTGATAAGTTTGTACTCCCTGTAGTCTCTCTTTTGGCAATC
This sequence comes from Ichthyophis bannanicus, assembly GCA_033557465.1. Lineage (NCBI taxonomy): Eukaryota > Metazoa > Chordata > Amphibia > Gymnophiona > Ichthyophiidae > Ichthyophis > Ichthyophis bannanicus. Next base: position 98,062,714 of record CM066035.1, read on the forward strand.
AGAATATATATTGAATGCCCGCCCGATGGAAGTGGTGGGGGCAAATACAGTGGCAGAATTCAAAATGGCATGGGACAGACACAGTGGATCCCTTTATAGCAACAGGATAATATCAAAATAAACATAACTACCTCTAATATGTGAACAAATAGGGGTGACCTACACAGAGCTTTGGGTACACCCCTAAACAAAGGCATGGGGAGGAGTGAGCTGCACGGAGCAGCAGGTGCACCTACTCTTGCTGCCTTGCTGGGCAGACTAGATAGACCATACTGGTCTTTATCTGCCATCATATACTATGTTACTATGAAAACTCAGAATTGTGGCCTTTCCATACAGCCCTTTAGTGACTGTCTGCATGCGAGAGATCACTGAAAGGTTCCACCATAACAAAAGCACTATTAGATGATATCAAAGCTGAAAATGCTGTGAATGTTCCCCGATTCTAAATCTGCTTCTAAAACAGCATCCATGCACTTGGGGGTTTTAGCAGCATTACCCTGTTCCCAGTCAAATTTTGCCGTTTCTGACCTATGAGTGAGAGCACAAATCTACAAAACCTCGAGACAAGAGATTTCAAGCCTACTTCCAGGTACATCTTTGTAGGTATCTCAACCTTCCTCATGCCTAAGATATAAAGTAAGATCCTGGGGAAGGGGGTAATCTAATCATGCATATTTATCTTGACAGTCTAGTGTAGAGGTTCCCAATCTTTTTGCTTGTATAGACCCCTTATTAACCTCTGAAAAGTTCACAGACCACAGTTCATCACCACCACTCTTCCCAGACCTCTTCCTTCAGCACCAAGCCTGTCCCCATTAGCCCTCAATCTCCCTCCTTCCTGTCTCCAACAGTGTCTCTCTCTCTCTACCCCACTGCAGCCAGTCCCCGCCAGTTCTCTCTCTCTCTCCCTTTCCCCACAGGCAATCCCCAGCAGCCCCTCTCTCTAGCCATTGCCTACTGATCGCTCTCTTCACACGGCTAGACCTCCACCAGCCTCTTTTTACTCATTTTCTATGTCCTAGGAACCCCTGCTAATGATCTCATGGATCTCCAGGGGTCTACAGACCCCAGGTTGGGAACCACTGATCTAGTGCATACCAGCAGTGCTACAGCATGCAACTACTGTATATACTTACCAGAGCTGGGCCCAAGGGTATATGATGCCCCAGGCAAATCTTTGGCCAGGTGCCTTTCTTACCCCCAAGATGTCCAGCATCTCAACTTCCCTTCCCTATGCCTGTCCACACCTCTCTCCTTTCCTATTCCCCCCTACCCAAAAAGGTATCCAGCACCTCCCTCCCCCAAAGAGGGCCTACCATCTCATTCCTTTCCTATTCCCCCCGCCACTACCAAGGCAGCCATCCAACCTCCCCCTCTACCACCACAGGAGCCAGACCAAGCCTACACAGTTTAAAAAACAAAGCACAGTGAAAGAGTGGGCAATTAAGCACTTGTGCATCCTACTACCCCCCCTCCCAGAGGGATGAAGGGGGCAGGACACACAGGTCTTGAATAGACATAAATGTGCTGATGCTCAGGGCCGGCACCCCCGCCGCCCCCCCGCCCCCCCCGTCCCCCCCGCGCCCCCCCATCCCCCCGCGCCCCCCCCGCTGCCCCCCCGCCAGCCCCCCCCGTCCCCCTCCCCCCCCCCGTCATGTTGCACTTTGCTTTTAAACTCTAGTCCCAGGTCTGGCTCCAACTCTGGTGAAGGAAGGGTGGCTACCGCTGCAGGTCTTTCTCTGGTTTGCCGGTTGTGTTGGGGCTATGCTGCCCCCCCCCCCCTCCCAATGTGTACCACCCTAGGTGGATGTCTAGTGGAATGGCTGGCCAACTGTAGAGTGGCCCAAATACATAGGAGGAAAATGGTTATTTGTTAACATTAAGGGACCTGACTATGTGTTAACATAGTGAAAAATCACATAAGAGTATAGGCAACAAATTATGAAAATTACTGCTGATAGAGTTTATTAATGGTTGTCACATGTCTCTGCAGCGAGATCAGTACAGCCCAGCCACAGTAATTTAAGATCTCTGTTTTTAATTACGAGCAATAAAAAATGGTCTTTTGTTAATAACAGCTATAATGTTCTCTCTTGCTGGAAGAGATTCCAGGGCTTCTCACATATTTATGAGAAGCAGGTGAGTGGGCAACAGTTTTTCCACTAGGGGGTGGGGAGGATGAAAACGAACCATACATCAAGAATCTCCTTTTAATTAACCGGCGATGACTGGAACCTGTAAAAGGAGGAACCAGTGCCGATCCTGGGCCCAGTGCCATGAATTGGGCTCCCTAGACAAGCCTTCAGTCTTACTTCCACCCCCCTCCCCCAAACTTTTGATAATTAAACGTCATCATCATCATCTAGCTACTACTCTTCTAACAATCCTATAAAAATGCATAATTTGATCATCATACTTTTATTGTACAAAACTGTTTAACAGTCCAACACAACAAGAACAAATGTCAAATATAGTATTAGCCATAATATAAACCATAAAGCGAAAAAAGAAAGCCCAATGTACAGCCCCAGATTGGTATTATTTCCATTATGTTTATACTCCCCCCCACCACAAACCTCCCAGTACAATAAGCCGAATATCCGCATCCATTGTATCCCCCATCCCACCCCCCAACAACCATCAGGAAAATTCTGGGTGAGCTCAAGTCTAACAGTTGCTGTTTGGTCCATGCACTGTCCAGTAAGAGGGGCTGCTTTGAAGGATATAGAGGTACGAAACCCAATCCTGTCTCAACCCCCCTCCTCTACAGTTTCACCCTCCTGTCAAGAACTTAGAAGAGTCCTCAGCGTACGTAGTTCCTTCACATCGCTTGCTTGTAAGGTCTGTCTGCCTGCATATATTTATTTATCTTAGCATTGTTAGAGCGCCTTACTTTCAGTATATTTTTTTTGTGATCTTGTTCACCTCTCCCTCTCCGTTTTCAGCTGTGTCTCCCTCTCTTCCCTCAAACAATTTAACTTCCCTGCTTCCCCCCTCTCTCTCTCTGGTGTCTGCTTTTGGAGATCAAGTATTAGCTTCAATTGCCTTAACCACTCCACCTCTGCAGCCTTCTGCCAGTTTAAAATCCCTCCCTGCCTGCCTCCTATTACTGTGTGCTGAAAGAATAATCTCCCCTCTCCCCCCCCCCCTTGAAGCACGGTTAACCCTCTTCCCCACGTGTGCTCAGCCATTTGCCCTCTTGCTGTAGAACACGCGAGTCTATTACAGGCTGTGCTGCTAACCTCTGCCTAGGATCTGACTTTAAGCGTTTGCTTGTAAGGTCTGTCTGACTGATTAATAATAAGATAAATAAATTATATACAGAGTGCTTTACTTTTCAGTATTTTTTGTTTGTGATATTGTTCAGTTCTCCCTCTGTTTTCAGCTGTGTCACCCTCTTTCTCTCTCCTCTTCCTTATTATCCCACCCACCCTGTAGCTTATAGTCTCTTATAGCCGCCCTATGCTCATTACCATGATCACTCACAGGTGCACCTTACCTTATCCCCTGCAATTTCTACCACCCATTCTTTTATTTCTTCCGACTTCTGTGTTTCAAGCCTCTCTCCCTTATCTCCCATTTACCATCCTCACTTCCCCCACCATCTTCTCATCTACCGTGTCAGCAGCTCTTGAGCTTCACTACATTCTCCCTCTCATTCAGCCATCTCCTCTCTCTGAAACAACCTCACCCTTGTTACTGCTGTACTGTCTCCTCTCTGCCCCACACTCTTCTACTCCTCCTCTCTTCTGGAGATAATCAACCCCCCTAGACTTTCATCACACTCCCCCCAGAACATATCCTCACGCAACAGCTCAAATCTTATTCATGTCCCTCTTCTTTCCAATGTGCCTTGTCGAAAGCACATGCCATCTCAAATAAACTTGCCTTTAACCATGATCTCTCTCTCTAATGCTCGCCATCTCCTTGCTCTAACTGAGACCTGGCTCCTCCCAGAGGACTCAGCTTCAGTCACTGCTCTGTCATGGCGGTCATCAATTCTCCCTTATGCCTCGTCCCACGGACCATGGTAGTGGTGCTGGGCTTCTACTCTCTCCTTCTTGTCAATTTCAACCCTCTTTCTGCCTCAGTCTCACTCCTTTCCCTCCTTTGAAGTCCACGCCATCTGGCTTTTTACTCCACTACCTGTCCGATTGGCTATTTTATCAATCCCCTGACAAGTCCACCTCTACCTTTCTTTCTGACTCTGAATTTAATCTTCCCCCTCCCTTATGCTCGGAAATTTTAACATTCACATTGATAACCCCTCTGACCCTTATGGTTTAAAGCTCATCTCCTTTATCTTATCATTCAACCTCCAGCTTTGCTCTACTGCCCCTACTCACCAGCAAGCCACTACCTCAACCTTGTATTCTTCACTAATTACTTACCCTCAAACTTCTGTACCTCACTTCTTCCCTTACTGGGCCATCACCTGCTAAGATTCACTCTTCATCACTCACCGTTTCAACCTAACCCTGTCTCTTCCAGCCTCTTTAGAAATCTTCATGCTATTGACCATTTGGCTCTCTCCTCCACTGTCTCATCACCTATTTTCTCCGCGATGTCATCTGAGTCTGTTAATAAGGCAGTATCTTCCTATAACGCTTCTCTCGCCTCTGCTCTGGATAATCTTGCTCCACCCATGCCACGCCCTATGAGACATACTGTACATCAACCCTGACTGTCTTCTACTACCTGCTACCTACATTCCTGCGCCCGCTCAGCTGAGTGTGCTTGGTTCAAATCCCACACCCTTGTGGACTATCTACACTTCATATTCATGCTCGTCTCTTTCCAGTCAACGAAACAAGACTATTGTGTCCATCTGACTAACTTTCTTGCCTCTGACCATCTCCTTACAACTCTCAACTCTCTTCTCAAGGTGCCTCCGCCTCAGATCCCTCCCTTCCTTTCTGCCCAAACAACCCTGGTTAACTATCTCCATGACAAAATCTACAAGATCACATGCCAATTCCCCATGAGGTCAACTATTTCCTCTCCTCCTCCTCTTCACTCCCAACTTCCCACCTTACCTCTGCTACCCTTTCTTCCTTTTCTATGATCTCTGAGGAAGAAACCACTCACCTTTCCTCATCCAAACTCACTACCTACTCCTCTGATCCTATTACACCTGTCTCCTTAACTCCATCACCTCCACTGTAGTCCCCTTCCATCTCTCATATTCAACCTATCATTCTTCACTGCAACTTTCCCTGCAGCCTATGTTAATGAGCCTAACACAGTTGCAGCTTTTATATCTTCCACATTAGTCCCATCCACACTATGACCATCTGGATCTTGATCAGAACACTCTCACCAGACACACTGACCACTTGCTCAATTACTCCCGCCCCAAGCAGACAGCTCTTAACCCTCTTCACCATTCCCAGGCACCAGCAGACATCAGCAACCAACTCCGACCTTTCTCCATCTCCCACATGTCAGAAACATGGACAGTGACTGAACAATACTCCAAGGGAGTCATTATCCTGCCTCCCTTCGTATTGTAACCGGCCACATCTTCACCATCATAGGAACACTGCTCATTGCTGCTGCACTCCTATGATTTAGTGTTGTGTCCCTATTTGCCCCTCATTAGAAAACATACCAAAACTTCCATCCATGCAGTCATCAACCAGCCAGCCAAGGGGACTCCATGTATCAACGGGGACGCAAAGTTCACAGATGGCCAGAAACCACACCCCCGCTTCCAGCACTGACTTTCTACAAATCATCTTGTTCTCCTTACATACTAACCTCCCACCCTCCACATTCATACATCTCAAACACACTCCCACCTCTGAGCCAATCTTATCAGCTTGAACTTCAGAATACAAACAAAAGTGCAGAAACGTGGGTAAAAGAGCAGATCGAACACTTGGTGCAAACATAGACCAATTAGCACACAGACCATGCAACAATATGAACTCTTAGTAATGACTAAGCAGCCCCAGCCCTAAGGCTAGTGAGAGTAAGCGCAGTAGAAGTGACATACCAAACTCATGGTACCGCAGCATGACAAGGCCCCTTAGTCCAGGCACTCAGCTATCTGCTTGATGGCCCCAGCCAGCACCAGAGACTCAAGAGTGTTAGAAAATGTAGAGCATTGTCTGAAAGTCTTAAACATGCACTCCAGTAGAGGTTCCAGGAAGAGTTCAAGCAGGCCACACTTCAGCACAGAACGCTGCCGTTTCTGCAGGAGTGGTAAAAATCTTCTGCTGGTCATTATGCTCTAGTCTGAGCCGAGCTGGGTACGCTAAGGTAAAATGCACCCCAGTGAACTCCTGTCTACAAGCCAAGACTGCTGCAGAGTAGTCCTAGAAGATCAGGGGGACACGAGCATTCTGATCGTCCCTCCATTGAGCCTAGGTGGCCTGGAGCACACAGTCATTCTGGAGGTAGTTGAGAAAGTGAGTTCGTTTAGGTCCCAGCCGGTGAGCCCGCTCAGTAACCATAGAGCCCACTCCTCATTTGAGCGGAAGATTCATCAGGATCCATGTTTCTAGGTATCCCCGGAGTTCAGTATCCAGCACAGACTCGGCAATCCCAATAAATCTCAGGTTTTTCCATCTGCCTCGATTCTCCAAATCGTCAATTTTCTCGATCTGCTGCTATAGTTGGTCCTCTAGCCACTGCAATCTCTCTCTATAGTCATTTGATCACTTTCAAGTGTTACAATGCATTCCATCTGCCAGAGGTGGCCAGTGAAGTCTGCCATAGAATGTCTGACTGCATCCATTTGAGCCGCTAGCCCGCTCATGTGGTCCTCTAGCACTTTAACTACACGGGACACTTCCTTTACCATGCTCTGAGTCCCCTGAGAGTGCAGGCTTGGAGGCTAGCTGTCCGCCATCTTAGGATCTGCCGTGCATGTTTGTCTTTTTGTAGTGCCTTAAAATGTCATGCCATGATGCCCAGACTCAGGATCAGTGGGCTGATCAACTCCAATAAAGGTAGGCGTCAGTGGGGGAGGCCAAATTTACCCCAAATCAGTTGTGATAGGCACAGGAGAAGGGGTGGAGCCCGGAGTTAGAGAGCCCAGCGTCTTCTCCAGCTCACCACATCATGTGACCTCTCTCATCATACTTTTAAAATATTAAATTTTGCTTTCTATGTACATGTGCCTGTTCTCTCTGCAGGTCAGAAAGTGTACTTTGCTGCCCCCAGCCCCCACAAGAAGCTTCTGCCTAGTTCGCCTAATAGTTGGGCCAGCCCTGGGTGGGATGCATGTATCTCGGTGAGAAGGAGATACAAGACAAGGCTCGCGAGTCCACTTGAATAAATCTGTTTGCAGGTTATATAGAATAGATAGGTCAGTCCTGAGTTTTTCCACTGCATTTTAAGACATTTTAGGAGTTTCTCAACAAAATGTTGAACAAGTGGGAGTCCCCTAGACTCCTGCAGTGTCTTTCCCTCCCTTCCATCTTTCCTATCCCAAGTTTTGATAGCCATGTCTTCCGTATTTCACATAAAGCAGTGATGCTCCAACCTATGCCATGGATGTGTACAACCAGCAACTGGCTTCTGGTCCATGACCACTTTCTTTCTCCCCCTCCTCTACCACCACCTGCCACAGTGGTCCATTGTGACTGCCCCCTTAGGTCACCTGCTACGTCTATCCAGCCGCCAAACTCATCCCTTCTGGTCACAGTTAGTCTCTGCCCCCACCACCAGAGTATCTCCATACAGTACTGCAGCAAAATGGTCAGATGGATGGACAGACTGTACCCCTTTTGTTCTTTTTGAGAAGGATCACCCTAACCTATGCCCTCAAAAGCAGGAACCATCTATCATATTCCAAGTGCTAAAAGCATGCATAAATAAATACATAACCGATTAGCTTATTTATTAATCATCTATTATTTAGCTCACACCTTTCCAGTAGTTCATGGTGACTTACAATCAGGAGATGGGAGTAGGCAATATGTAATATGATTGGGGATGTGCAATATAAGTATTTGTTATTTTCTTATATATGAGAAATGAAATTGAGATAACTGAAAATTTATTAATATGTATATTTGTTCCATTTTTGGAAACTTCTAATCTGTACTGATTTATTGTATTGTTGTTTACCAAAGTAAAATATTATATTTTTGTATAGCTATGAAGTTTAGAATTGATCTTTCTATATAAATATAATTGATAAATAAAATAAATAAATAAAAAGTTAACTGTGTTTATATCCAGCTTTTCACCGGGTCAAAGCGGTTTAACATTAAAGGGTGGGGGACAATAATCAATTCTAGGGTTTGGGCTATCACCGGGGGGGCCAACATTAATGATCTGAACAGATATTAAGGACATAGACAATGTACATCAGTCTCTTAGAAAATAGATCCGAGGGTATGATTAGGGGGTCTGGGGGGTAGTCAGTGATGGGTGTTTGCTTCTGGTCCAAGGTATTCCTGGAATAGGATGGTTTTTAGTTGTTTCCTGAATGTCAAGGGATCTCCGTTGCTTCTGATATGACTTGGTAGAGAGTTCCAGTGGGATGGTGCATACAGTTCGAAGGCTCTGTTGCAGGTCCGTTGATTGTATTTGGTCCGTTTATGGGGGATGGTGAGGGAGTTACTGGTGGTTTGTCTGGTTGTTCTGTTGTGGGTGGGTTGGGGCAGTAGAGTACGGAGCTGGGAAGTCTGGGTTTGGTAGAGGGCTTTGTGAATAAGTAGGGCAGATATGTATTTGATTCTTGCTTCAAGAGGGAGTATGTGCAGCTCCCTCAGGACTGGGGTGATGTGATCTTGTTTTTTGCTTTCTGGATAATTCTTGCTGTGGTATTTAAGGCAGTTCGTAGTGGGTTGGTGTGGGTGGCAGGTAATCCATGGTAGATTATATTGCAGTAGTCCAGGTGGGGGAGTGTCATGGCTTGCATGACTGTCCTGAAGTCCTGCGGTTCAATGAGAGGTCTGAAGCGTTGTACTGTTTTTGCCTTGTGGAATATTATTCCGGTAGTTTTTTTGATCTGTTGCTTGAGTGTAAGCGCTTGGTCTATAATTCCTAGGTATTTTATGTGTGGTTGAATTTGTATTTGTGTGGCTCCTATGTTGAGGTGTGTAGGTGGTGTGAAGTCTGGGTCTTTGGTTACTATGAGGGCATCTGTTTTTTTAATGTTGATGGATAGGTTGTTCTTTTGTAGCCAGCTGGAGACTTCTATGAAGCAGTCTGATAGGTGTTTGTTCATTGGGTTAGTGGTTGTGATTGGACCATAGAGCATTATGTCATCCGCATTGATGTGGTAGTTGATGTTGTGGGCATGTATGATTGAGCAGAGTGGTTGCAGGTAGATGTTGAAGAGCATGGCAGATAGTGTGGATCCTTGGGGTACTCCTTGGTGTTGCTGAAAGGGGGGGGGAGGTTGCTATGTTTGTGCGGATCAGTTGTCTATTGGTTAGGTAGGAGTGGAACCATTGAAGTACAACATTTTTTATGCCAATTTCTTGGGAGTCTGTGTAGGAGGATGTTGTGGGAGATGGTGTCGAAGGCTGAAGATATGTCCAGGAAGATCATAGCATAATCATTTTCTACTAGTTATTCAATAGACTGAGTTTATCACACACTGATAATTGGATTATTATATAGTCTGTAAATATTATTTTATGTATGAATATTTGTGAAATTTAAATGTATATTTTATTCATTTTTGCATTGTGTATTTGGATATATGTAGGTTATTTGCAAGTTTAGTGGTGATTTTATTATATAGAGACTTACAATCAGGTACAGAAAGTATTTCCCTGTCCGTGGAGGGCTCACAATCTAAGTTTGTACTGAGGCAATGGAGGGATACGTGGCTTGCCCAAGGCTACAAAGAGTGCCAGCAGGATTCGAACCCTGGACTCTTTGGTTACCAGGCTATTGCCCTTATCACTGCTTTGATGTTTGAGAAGCGGTTTATCAAGTTTTTAATAAACCATAAAACTGTAGGCTGCTCCTCCACAGCTATGACTGTAGAAAGAGAGCGTGGGTCTTGCATTACTCGCCTTATGTGGATGAACTAAAATATTATAGAGCTTTTTGGGATGCATTAGCAGATATGACCAGAGCCAAGTCAACTTTAGCATGGTTATCCAGTCCAGATTTCTTCTTGAAGTGGAATGGAATTTAGGGGAAGTGCTTGGTAAGGAGGTCAGAGGTAACAGTCCAGTTAGATGATCCTGGTCATAAACCTCAACAGATCAGTACCAAGGATAGCACTGCTGCACGATGGGAAAGTGAACTGCTGCTTTGCTGGCCCGCAATCACAGAAACTAAGCCTGCCAGAAGCTAGCATACCAAGAAAACGAAAGCCCAAAGCCCAGACAGAAGATAACCCATCGGGGAGGGGTTCCCCACCCTATACTCCTTTTGCAGAGATCTCTCCTCCCCCGATAGTCTGCCACAGCAACACAAGTAGTCTGCTGGAGGAAAAAAAGTCTTCAGCAATATTTTGGCCAGCAGGGATTGCCATAGCAGCAGCTGACATGTTCTCTCCCTTTGGAGGGCAAGCAGAGAGCACCCAAGCCTCATGGAACAGGAGATTCCAACACGACTCATCTGCATGCTGCAGCCAAGCCACAAGGTTGGCTCACTGTTTTTGTAGCGGGCATTCAAATTTACCAGAGCTGTTCCTTCACGCTGGTCAAAAAACATGTTTATAGATATGTGAGTCTTTTCTAGAGGTGTTCTGTTTGCCAGTACCTCTCCACATAAACACTCCAATTTCATATTAATCATTATTTTGACTATAAAATTATTCAACAGTGACAACTTTCATCCAAGCCAGATCCCAGAGTAAGCTTTGCAAATAGAGTCTCTGAAACATTAATGCAGCAACGTCCAGCGTGAGCAACTGGGTACACATTTCTGGTGTCTGAACACAATGAAAACTTATGGACAGAGAAGGAGAAAGCAGACTTGATTACTATTACCACTCAGCTACAGCTGGGTAAACTGAGGCACAGGAAGCTTCAGCATCATAAGATAGCTGCTTTACCACCATTATTAACTGAACAAATTGAAATAGCTTCCTTTTTTTTTAATCCCACCTGCATATTTCAATTTTAACACCTGCCGACTTTTCACTTAATAGTAGATAAGAGGACAGGTGAAACGCTCCCCTCCAGTAACACAGTCATAAACCACACTCCCTTACCCCAGAAAGCAAGTCACTGGCTAGCAAGTACAAAACAGCAGCTACTGTCACACACACACACACGCTGGGTTCATTTGCAGATGCGACACGGCAGAACGTAATAAAACAACTCTGGACATTACCCTGCAATACGCTAACAGTCTCAGAGCTAATGGCCCAGCTTGGGTTGGAAGCTCACATCCCAAAACATTATGGTATCCGTGTGCCTGTTGCTTCCATTTGCAAGCACCACACGTACCTCAACATGTTAAAAAAGGAGCTCTTGGATTGGCCTCATGGCTCTGTAGCAGTACATTCTCAATGTGAGCTTAAAGGCGCAATCGTCATGTCATGGCTCAGATGTTTGAATTGAATCTTTACCAAAAAGAGATCAAGGAACCTCCCAATTATGATAGCTGTTGGCTAAATGCTCCTTCCTTATTGATAGTGGCGTCAGATCATTTTTGATGACCTTTCTGCAGGCCTTTTGTCACCTTAATCCAGCATGCAAATTTCAGGATGACATAAGGAAACACTTTTTTTTTTCTGGGAGAGTGACAGATAATAGCACAATCCAAGGCGGCAAAAGCTAATATTGTGACAGAATTCCAGCTTGCTTGGGATAGACGACAGCTGCCCCTTCGCCTTTCACTTCCTGAAGACCAGAAGCAGTAGGAGAGAATGTGCAGTAAACAGATACTGGATAGAGAACATACAGTAAAGCCATAGACCATAAAGCAGCTGGAGGGGGCATTGGATGAAGATCAAACAGGATAGATTTAGCAACAGTCTAAGGAAATCTCTCTTTACAGACAGGGTGGTGGGTGTGTATTACAGCCTCCCCGTGGAGATGGTGGAGATGAAAAACATATGAATTCAAGAAACCTTGAGACAAATACAGCATGAAGCATCTCTGAGGGACAGGAGGGGATTGTAGAGCTTAGTAGCTGGTATGGATAGGCAGACTGGATAGACCATAGCTGAAAAGATGAAGAAGAAAAAAAAAAAAAGAAAGGTTGGCCTTCAGAACACACAAGAGATCACAAAGGAAGATAAGCATCGATACTTGGAAAACTTAGGGAAGCTAGGAAAGCAAAGATACAAAATGAAGAGATGTCCCCCCATTTTATTGCATTGGTTAAGACATTTTTAGGATATTTTAGCGAGAGGAGGAAGTGAAAAAGTGGCATTATCAGACTCAAGGAGGAAGGGGAGGGATATATTTATATATTTATTTAAACGTGTTTATATACTGCCCCTTCCAGTGATCAGGGGCAGTTTACAATGAACAGAACTCATTTACAAAGAACATAGAACAAATCAAACTATATTACAAGGTACTATTTACAAATCAGTTGTTCCCATATACAGTAGAATAGCGGATGCTGAGGCAGAGGTATTTACAGTGTAGGGTGGAGAAGGGAACAGAATAAGTGTGACATTTATTTAACAGGTCTTTTATACCGCTTTATCATTTCCATCAAAGTGGTTTACACTATAACTTTAACTTGGTAATGTACATTAAACAGGGACATTGATAAGTTGGATTTTTCTGAGGCAATGGAGGGTTAAGTGACTTGCCCAAGGCCACAAGGAGTACTAGTTGGAATTGAACCCTAATCTCTTGGTTCCCAAGCAAGTGCTCTAACCACTCGGCTACTCCTCCACTCCATATATTTTATTATATGGAGTGGAGGCTAGATAAATAAATATATTAAATGGAGTTTCATAAAGAGAAAGGTTTAGAGGGGGGGAGGAGAAGAGCCTACCTCCCTTAGACTCGCTTAGGTATTTAACCAACTTGTCTAGGTCTTCCCCAAACAGTAGCTTCCCCTTGAAAGGGAGGCGACTCAGGCGTGCTTTCGAAGAGGGGTCCGCCGCCCAATTGCGTAACCACAAATATCTCCTGGCTGCTCCACCGAGGCCATATTCTTTGCTAGACTCCTAATAAGGTCGTACTGGCTATCTGCCAGGAAAGTGGAACCAGATTCTAACCTAGCCGAAACAGCCTGCACGTCGGTTGAGGCGCCGTCCGTTAGCTGAAGCTGTTGAGCCCACCTCAGACAGGCTCTAGCTACCCACGCCCCGGATACTGAGGCCTGTAAGGCGAGGGCACTAACATCAAAGGCTTGCTTCAGCAGCGTATCCAGTTTTCTATCCTGACTATCCCTAAGCGCTGCACTGCCCTCGACCAGGATGGTCGTCTTCTTTGTCACCGCTGACACCGCAGCGTCTACCCTTGGGGACTTCAGCAGGTCCTTGTCTGGCTCCGGTAAAGGGTACAAGCGGGCCATGGCCCGGACTCCCCTTAAACTCGACTCTGGTTGGTTCCACTCCTCCTGGATCATCTGGCGCACCACCCTGTGGACCGGAAACACTTTCTGCGATTTCCTGACGGCTTGGATCAATGGATCCTCCAACGCTTCCTCCTCTGCTGGAGTGTCAGAGGCCATTTTGAGCACTTTCAGTGACTCATTTATTAATGCTGGGAGCTCCTCTCGACGAAAGACTCGAACTATTCGGGATTGCTCCTCCTCCGGGTCTCTCCCTCCTCAAGCTCCTCCTCTTCCTCCCCTACGTCTCTGTCTGAGCCCTCCTCCTCCGGAGTGACCGGCGATAGAGACGTGAGGGGTTCCTCGCTCATTAGCCTTGTGCGCTTGGGAGGGACTCCGGGGTCATGGGAGCTTGTCTTCCCTGGACCGGCCCGGCCACTTTCTTTCACACCCGATGACTCCAAGACTCCTTGCTGACGCATACAATAGGCTTTGTGTAATAGCAGGACAAATTCTGGAGAAAAATGTTCCCAGCCCCCCTGGAAGCAGGGGGAAGGGACTGGGAAGGAACTGGTAAAGTTAAGTTAGAAGGAGGAGTGGAAGAAGGTACCCCTCCCCCCTCCAGGAGGTCTTGAGACCCCTGAGAAGCCTGGGTCATGGTCAATTGGATTTCCTGCTCCACGGAAGCCGCCTCTGCAGCACACCCCCTGCAGATTCCGGCTTCCGAATCCGTATTCCTACGAGTGCCGCAGGACGGACACTGTAATTTGCCCGTCATGCTCCTTTTTTTTTTTTTTTTTTTTTATGAGAACACCTAGTGGGAACCCCAAGGCAGGCCTAAAATCCCCTGAATTTTAAACTAAATTCAAAAGAAATCAGCGAAATAAATGAAAAAACTGAAATCAAAGCAGTAGTGCAAAGGAAATTTCCAAAAAAGCACCCCTCCCCCAACTGCTAAAAACAGCACTCTTATCTCCTAAACTTTTTTTTTTTTAAATTAGGATTAAAACCAGCTGCATTTAAAAAGGAAACCCCTCTGTACTTGCAGTTTTCGCTGTCCTGCTCCTCTGCATGCCGTCCTGCACGCGAGAATCCGATGCCTCCTGCTAGACTCCACGTGGTAGGCCGCAGCCACGTGGAGTCTGGGCCTGCGGCCGGCAAAACTGTTCTCGCCGCCAGGCCCCGGGCTCACCGACGAAATCGGAGAGGCTCCTTCGTCCCCCCGGAGCCACCTCTAGCGCTCAGCCGGATCCGGAGCTGAAAGCGCGAGGCGGGGAGCCGACAACAGCAGTGTGGTGCTGCCTCTAGCGCTCAGCCCACCCAAGGGGCTTCAGCGCGAGGCAGCTGAGGCCGGAGGAAGGGCCGTGGGGAGCCGACTGGCCGCGCAAGTGGGAGGGGAGCAGTACTAACCTCCCCGCTGCAAAGGCAAACCCCCTCCTTCCGAAAAGTACCGGGAAGAGAGCCGGAGGAGGGAGGGAGAGGGGGGAGGGGGGAAGAAGGCTACAACTCTCAATTCAACAGCGGTTCCAAAGGCACAGGAGTAAAGAGAACTCCCAAAACTAATGAAAATGGAAATCAAAGAACTCAAAGAAAAGAAATTAAAAGGTACAGATAAAAGCTTACGGGAACCCTCCAGCTGCTTGGAGGCTGAGAATACTGGTGCCTAGAGGTGGTGCCAGTGGTATTTATACCACACCATCATCAAATCGATGATGGGCTCAGCCTCCAAGCTGCTGGAAGAGTTGCGCAACCCAGAAGTAAAGGGACTGGACTGGAGTTCTGATAAGGAATGGAGGGTTAAGTGACTTGCCCAAGGCCACAAGGAGTACTAGTTGGAATTGAACCCTGATCTCTTGGTTCCCAAGCAAGTGCTCTAACCACTAGGCTACTCCTCCACTCCATATATTTTATTATATGGAGTGGAGGCTAGATAAGTAAATATATTAAATGGAGTTTCATAAAAAGAAAGGTTTAGAGGGGGGGGGAGAAGAGTAATTACCTAATTAAGCTACATCAAGTGAGAAAGAGGTTCAGGAAGCTGATGAGGATGAAGTGCAATTGCTTAACAAATATTTTTGTTCTGTGCAATCCATTGGACTCCAGAAACCTCACGATCCTGTTTTAGCAGCATTTCCATTAATTTACTCACTATAGAGATCAGACTAACCAGTCTGTAGCTCTCAACCTCATCCTTACTTCCGCTTTTGTATAAAGGGACCACTTTTGTGTAAAGGGACCACATATGCCTTTCTCCAGTCCTCTGGGACCACTTCTGACTCTAAAGCAGCATTGAAAAGGTCAGACAGCGGAGCTATTAGAACTTCCCCAAGTTCCTTCAATAGTTTCGGATGTATCCCATCTGGCTCCATCACTTTGTCTACTTTTAGTTTAGCTAGTTCCTCAAGAGCAGTCTTCTGAAATTGTACACGATCCTTTTCACTTCTGTTCCTATTTGTGGTTGTTTTCTGAAGTCCTGCTCCTTGCCCTTCATCTGTGAACACAGATCAAAATTATTTGTTAAGCAATTCAGCTTTATCTCCATCAGCTCCTATACAGTCCTCCCCTTCACCCTGAAGTCTGACAATACCACTTTTGCACTTCCTCCTCTTGCTAACATATGGAAAATCTTTTGTCCCCCCCCCCCCCCCCCCCCCCCCCCCATTTTATTGCATTGGCTATTTCTTCTTCTTTTTGTATCTTTGCTTTCCTGACTACTTTTCTAGCTTCTCTAAGCTTTTCCAAATATTAATGCTTTATTTATTTTATTTATTTATTTAGCGTACATTTGTATCCCGCTGCTTCCAGTGATCAGCAGCGGTTTTACACTTGGTGATGTTGGCTGTACCGGCCAGAATTACGAATCCGTACAATGTGATTCGGGAAGGGAGGAAGAGCACAGCAAAAACATGGGGTTACAGTTTACAATTGATTGTTGTTAAGGGTTCACACGGTGTACTTATATACATATTTACAAGTGACTGGTTGTTAGGACTTTACATAGGATCCTTAGATACATATTTACACACAGCAGAGTGGAGTTCATGAGGTTAAGTTATAGTGTGATTGGAAGAGGTGAGTCTTAAGATTTTTTCTGAAGTCTTTCAGATCACAGATTTCACGTAGGTCACTTGGCAACCGGTTCCAGAGTGTAGGAGCTATAAATGAGAAGGCTCTGTTACTGGTACATGCGTTAACCTTTGTGAAGGACTTCGGGAGGCAGAGGGTATTGAGGTTCGTTGTTCTTCTACTCCTGTTGTTGGGTAGATTGGATATCAAACTGTTGAGATGAGAGGGTGCAACATTATGGATGAGTTTGAACGTGGTGACTAATATCTTGTATTGTATGCGGGCCGTGATGGGGAGCCAATGAAGCTCAATTAGGGTGGGTGTAATGTGGTCAGAGTCTTTTTTGCATAATGATTCTAGCAGCAACATTTTGTGCCATTTGCAGGATATTTGTGGTTTTCCTTGGCAGGCCTTGCAGTATGGCATTGCAGTAGTCTAGGTGTGGAATGATGAAGGCTTGTGCGACAGATCTAAAGTCAGAATGATCGAGGATGCTACGTAAGGGCTGAAGGACTCTTAATTTGTGGAAAATAGCCCAGTTGGTATTTCGAAGGTGCCTGTTCATATTTAGGTTGCTGTCCAGCATCACACATAGGTATTTTATCTCTGTCTTGATGTTGTAATTATTGTTGTTCATGGTGACAGATGCAGGGGGCTCGAATCCCGGTTTCCTGGAGATACACATTACTTCTGTTTTTTTGTGGTTAATGAACATATTATTGCGTTGGAGCCAGAGTTGAAGAGCGTGTAGGCATTTTTCGAGTTTGCTGAGATTTGGGTTATTTATGTCTAGTTGCGTGTAGAGCATTAGGTCATCTGCGTATATATGATAGTTGATGTCATGGTCCTGGAAGATCTTGCATACTGGCTGTAGGTATAAGTTGAATAAGAGGGATGATAGGGCGGAGCCTTGTGGAATGCCTTGGGTTTGAGGGAAGGGGGTTGCTTTGATATTGTTGAAATTGACCTGCTGCATTCTGTTCGTTATATAGGAGAACCACTTTAGTGGGGTTCCTGAAATGCCTATGGACTCGAGTCGTTCTAGCAGAGTTGGGTGATGCACAGAGTCGAAAGCTGCTGAGATATCGATGAATATAAGCATGTACATCTTGCTCTTGTTTTCCAGACCCTTGAGTAGGTTGTCCATTAGGGCTAACAGGAGGGTCTCTACGCCGTGATGTTGTCGAAATCCATATTGATGCACATCAAGGGCATTTGCGTCATCAATGTGGTCCTGTAGCTGCTGCTGCACTGCCTTTGATGATCTTGGCAAGGAAGGATATGCTTGAAATTGGACGGTAAGAGGTAGGGTCATCTTCGTTGAGTGTTTTGTTTTTCAAAATGGGGCGTATGAGAGATTTCTTGAGAAGTGACGGCATGAGACCTTGCAGTAGTGAGAGGTTCACTATGTGGGAGATGTGCTGAGCTATTTCTTCTTTGGTTGCCTTGATCCAGGAGGCCGGACAGGGGTCAAGAGGGGAGGTAGTGGTTTTTAGGTTGGTGATGATGCCTTTTATCTGCTGGTCATCCACTCTCCAGAAGGTTGACCATTTTCTACCCTGCTCAGTTCTTCCACAGGCGTTGATTTTTTGTAGGGAGTTGTCTGTGTCCAGTTTTGGAGCGAGGAGGGTGGGTACTGAGGGATTAAGTTTGTTAGCGTAGTGATCTGCTAGTCGCTGGGCTGTCATGGAGCCGCTAGTATTGCTGTCCTGCAGAGCTTTGGTGAGTGATTTGACAAGCGAGAAAAGCTCCCTGGGCCTGTTGAGGGCTTTATTGAGCGTGATTGTGTGGTGGGTTTTCTTTGCCTGGTTTACTTCATTTTTATAAGTTGATAGGAGGTCAAGGTAAGTCTTTTTGCATTCCTCAGTTTTGAGCTTTCTCTATTTACATTCTTGCTTTCTTAGGTCCTTCTTCAGTTCCCGTAGTGTTGTGGTGTACCATGGTTCGGATTTGGTTTTGGTTGGGTTCTTTGGGTGAGTCCAGGTGGGTTTTGAGATAGCCTCGATTCCTGTGTTCCAGAGGTTTGCTAGCCCTCGAGGTCTGAGAGATCGGTGTGTATGTGGTTTGCTATGGATTCAAGTAGGTCTTCTTTGTTGAATTTTTGGAAGCATCTTCGCTGGTGCGATGCTTGGTCTGGTTGCGATTGGTCAGGTGCAGAGGGGAGAAGTAGGGATAGTTCAATTTTATGATGATCTGACCATGGTACTTGAGTTATTCGTGGTTTGGATTTCAACAGCTCGGGATGTTTAGCAGGTAGAAACACCATGTCTAGTGTATTACCTTTGATATAGGTTGCGTCCTGGATGATTTGCTCAAAACCCAGTTGTTCCATAGCTTCATGGAAGATGTTTGATTGCGCTGTGGTGGTGGAGGCTAGGTTAAGGTCTCCAAGGATGATCTTTTTCTTTTTAGGCGCTGTAGCTGAGATGATTTCCAGAGCTGCTGCCAGGGATTCCTGGGGGGAGGTTGGTGGTCTATAGATAATGCATATGGATAAGGTCCTGTTTTCAATTTTGAGTATGTCAATGCCATCAGGCACATTCAGTGGTGTATTTGTTAGAGACAAGTCGGATTTGGCCAAGATTAGGACACCTCCTCCTCTTCTCTTAGATCGGGGACAGTTATAGGTTGTATAACCAGGTTTGCTTATTTGATTGATGATTACAGGGTCTGTTTCAGTTATCCATGTCTCGGTGATGCTTAGTATGTCAGGCTTTGTATCTGTGATGAGGTCATGTATTATGTGAGTTTTGTTTCTTATAGACCTGGCATTTATTAGTATAATGTAAATTGCGGACTGGGTTGGGTAGACGGTTTGCAAGGTCTTGTCCACGTTCTTGTCTATCTTGGAGGTTCTTGGTTCCTTTGTACGGTGTTCCTTTTTTAGTTTGGGGTGGTGCCTGGTTCGCTGTGTTCTACTGGGAGCATTATTTGGCCCATAACTGGGTTGAAAGGTTACTTGCGCGTGTGGGTGTAGGTAGCTATTGCGCATTGTGAGGGCAGGAAGAGGGTTGGATAAAAATAACGGTTGCCAGGCATATGGGGTGTAGAAGTGGGTGATGGGGTTTCCTATGCATGTGGCTAGGCATGCGGTCAGGTAAAGGAACCAGAGTACTAAGATGTTAAAGGGATCCATTTTCCTTTTTGTTAGTGGCAAAGAGGGTCAGCGCACCATAAACGCTTGTGACCCAAAGCTCCGTGAGTTGCTATTTTCTAAAGGGACCGGTTACCTTATTTCTGTGAACTCTTGTATTTTATGAAGGCCACCCTCTTTTTTCACCTATTTCTTTTGAGAACCATAGTCGCCTCCTTCTCCTTTTATTAACCTAACAAAAAGGTTTGTTGCCCTTAAAATATCCCTTTCAGTTTTGCTCATTGCTTTTCTACATCCCCCGGCTGTTCCCATCCCACTGACTACTTGAGGTGTTGTCCCATCTTTGAAAAATTAGTTTTCCTAAAGCCTTAGACCCTCGCTTTTGAATGGACTTTCAACCCTAGTCCTAATACTGAACCACACCATCCGGTGAACACTGAATGCGAGATGATCTCCCATTATAACATCAGAAACACTCCCCCCATTGGTAAGCACCAGGTCTAGTATGGCCATTTCATGAGTGGGTTCCGTTACCAGAGAGAGACTCCATTTCTGGTGTCTGAACACAATGAAAACTTATGGACAGAGAAGGAGAAACCAGACAAAAAAATAAAAAAAGGAAAAAAAAACATAGGAAATACTATTACAGAAGAAAGATCGTCATAAAACCCTTTTGGACAAAAATGGGAGAACTGAGATCTGGTGAGTTTCAGCATTTGGAGATGGAAGCTTCTCCTTCCTGTGATAGCAACCATCTTGGATCCCTTTCTCTACTATTCAGGGGTTATATTTTTATTATTTCACAATTTCTTTTGGTGTTCTAATGGTCTGAGGTATCCAATTCCAGGAATATGTATTCTCATAATAGTTGCAGTCAGTTGAAGTAAATGCACCATTTGTAAGCAAGTCCTAATACAATTGACAGCACTTAACAATAGCAAAAATAATGTATGTCAACTCTTGGCAACCCTGTAGATAAGCTGTCCATGTTGCAACTATCCCCTGGGTTTTCTTGCCAGGCTTTTCTTTCATGCAGTAAGCTTACAGCACCTGGTATTCCAAGGTGGCCTCTCACCAAGGTAACTAACCAGGCCCAACCTTGCTTAGTTCCAAGATCGGACAAGATTGGGCAGACTTGGGGTCATGTGGCCATACATTACACTGCTGAATTAAGATAAATTTAAAAAATAAAAGTAGTCATTTTTATATATTTTATTTTTATGTGAATTTTACACATCTTACAAGATAACACTTGTATCTAAAAGGGTGGACGGAGAGTACAAATCGGGCCCAGATGTTTCCAAAATTGCCAAAACATCTAAAGCAGTGGTTCTCAACACAGTCCTCTAGGAACCCCCAGGCCAGTCAGGTTTTCAGGATATCCACAATGAATATGCATGAGAGAGATTTGCATACAATGGAAGCAGTGCATGCAGATCTCTCTCATGCATATTCATTGTGGATAGCCTGAAAATCTGACTGGACTAGGAGGTCCCAGAAGACTAGGTTGAGAACTATTTATCTAAAGAATCAACCTATTGAACACCAGGTATAGCTCCAGTACCTGAAGACTAGTAGGAATATAGTAAAGCTTAAAGACTGGGGGATGGGATTCAACTGGAGCCCCAAACACCTCCAATAAATAAGATCTAAACATTTTTTTTTAGCATTAATAGAAGCAGACATAGGAAAAATTGTAAGTTTCAGGTTCTGGTATCTGAAAAAGTTCTACAATTGCTCAGTCCTGGTTTTCATACCAAGAATATCTTTGCAAACAAGTTCAGCAGAACCTTCCATCCAACTAACCTTTCCCTGGAGCTGTACAACAGAAGTCTGTAAATTTGAAATGTCCTCGGCATGCTGTTGGAGAGGTGTTCATCTGAATTTGCAGTGCCAAAGTTTGTACCTGGGGAACCAACGACTCCCCAAGCTGAACTATGGTAGTCCAGATAATCTCTAAAGAAAAACTGCCGGGCGACTCAAAGAGAAAGCCAAAACTCTTGCTACTCTAATTCCAGCCTCCGAGGGCCATAACACCATTCCTGATGAGATGGGAACCACCAGCTCCTCTGCCAGGTCCTCGGCTATACTTTGCAGCAAGAGATTGCTGAGCCGATGATCCAGAAGTGAAATGCCAACCCCTCCCTGCTGACCTGGAGACGCCCCTCCAACAGTTGCCAGTTCACCAACTCAGATAACAACCGGAGTCTGCCTCACGGGAGGGTAAGGTTCCAACAAAACCACCATCGAAGCTGGCAACTGCACCGGGGACAAGCTGTCTGGCCCTTAACTGCTCGACAAGTGTCCTAGCTTCGATGAACAGTTAATGGGGCCCTGAGCCACCACACACATGCTAGGCTGCTGTAGAGCACGAACAAGGTAAGGATCAATAAGACCCTGCACAGGCATCAAAAAGGAAGTTGCCGGGGGCAACAGAGGTTTTTTTTGCTGCCCTTGACTTTCCTCTTACCCATATCAGAAAATGTTACTCTGCCAGGAGCCTGTCTGCAGCCATCTTGGGTCCCCCTCCAATACAGGAGGTACCCTTATGAGGCGAGTCTCTCCTTTGCAGTTAGGCTTGCCCCTTCAGAGGATAAAGAAAAATTGAAGCCAAGGTACAGAGACCATCTGGCAGGTGGCCAGTAATTTTAGATTTTTAAGTGCATAACTGAATTTTTGGGTATATAAAACTTCCTACAGGGCAGACTGAACAAACCAATTTGCCTTTTTTTGCTCTGATCTCAGACCAACAAAGGAGGTCATTTTATGCTTAAGCTTAGACGGTCAAGCACATGGAGAAAAAACACACAGAACACTTGCAGCATAATCTGTAAAAATTCTGACATAATACTAAATCTGCAACTGCACAGTGCTGCAGAGTCCAAGGTAATTTACAATTTACACTTTTCAAAACATGGATGAACTTGTCTGGGATGGGATGTCCTCATGTCAAAATTGTGTGTCTGAACTTCATGAAAGAAGAGGGAAGATGCTCTTTATTCTGTAACTACAGTCCTGGTTTGTATCCCTGCATACAGAGTGACACAGTGGTTCTTAGTTCACCCAGACTGACAGTCATCCTGGCTTACTGTGCCAGCTTTCTGACATGGTGTCCTTTTGGGTAAGGGGGTCTCCTCAGCTTGGCTGCATTTATTTTAGTCAGGTTAATGAAAAAATGCCGACCTGAAACAGTTTCTTGGATCCTCTCATGCACACAGCACAACTCGCTCACTGTTCTTTCACCCTAGTCATCAAGGCACTTCTTGGTTCTCCTGAGAAACGGCAGTGAAAGCATCATCAATGCCAGCACACAGAGCAACTTCAACACTCCTTCCTTGGACTGAAGCCACACCCAACAGAAGAAGAGGAGGCGGAAGGCAGCTGTTACTGCCTCTAGTATTGCAGGAAAGCATGATAGATGAAAGTTTCTGAAAAAAATCTCACAAGCATGGATGTTTCTCCACTCCCTCCCACCCACCCCAACACCCCCGCAGAAAAAGAAACACCCGCCTACATGGACGCACAGCACTTCAGGATCCATTTAAGCAAACACAGCAATGGGAAAAAAGTACCTAGAGGTACAGCAAACCGAAGAGTTTTCAAAGATCTCTCTTCCCCCAATTTAATAGGGGGGAAATGTCATGCTGACCCAGATAAAGACCAATCTAGTTTGTCCAGTTCTCTTCTCTGTCCTATCTTGGATATAAATCCTCATATTTAAACCAACACCAGCTCTCCTCCCGTCTTTTACTTAAGTTCTCACCACCGTCTTCTACATCTCGTCCAAGCATGCTGATTGACGTTAGGGTTAGAACCATGGTTGTGAGAACAGATGTCAATCTTTTCAGGCACATAATGCGGCCATGCTGCTGAAGTCGTAGCATGATGCTCTCTTTTTATAGAACTACTTTTTGCTAATTATTCGAACATAATACTCCCTTTCTGCTTTGTCCTTAAGAGATGTGTCAAGATCTCTTCCTCAGGCCGTCTTGGTAAGCCCTGAATGTCTGCATCCTTAAAATGCGTTAGCCTAATAAAAGGCATTACCTCTTTACAAACTTGCTGGGCATAGCATGATGGACATCTATGAGACTAACAAATGCCTATTGTTCATTGAATGATACGGTACGTGTTGAAAACCAGTTTTAAAAAAAAAAAAAGTTAATTGAAAATATCCTATGATTACAGGGGAATATACATTCCTTCCAGGTGTAATTTTTTGAGCTGGTAGGGGTGTTTTTCCCACCCTCCTTTTTCATCTGCTAGTCCCAAGCTTGGTATCACTTTTATGATGTCCTCCACACCACTAGGCAGGCGTGTGTCATTAACTCCTGCAAGTCCAAAGGTCATTTGTAGCAAAGGAGTTTGCTGAACTGGGAACCCAAATGAAGTAGGCATTACACCAGAACCCTACAATGTGTGGTTGTGCGTGATGGGAAACAGAGTTAACTGAAAAAATAAATACTTAAAAAGATCTAAAATATGTACATTCTGCAAGAAAGGCAAGAGAAGGGACATATGACAGACAATGAAATACCTCCAAGGTATAAATCACCGGTAGGCAGGCATCCTTCAAACGAAAAGAAGCAATGGAACGAGAGAGCGTAGGATGAAGGTGAAAGGGGGTAGGATTGAGGAGTAATCTAAGGCAATATTTCTTTACAAAAAGGGTGGTGGGGACTAGAACTGCCACCGAATTCAAGAAACCATGAGACAAGAGCGGAGGGTCTCCGAGGGAGAGGAAGGGATGGTAGAGCTTAGTAATTGGTATGGATGGCAGGTTAAATAGGCCGTACAGGCTTTATCTGCCACCATTTTTTCTACTTATTTCTAAATGCACAAGTTTTCCCTCAACAGTCCTGCAATCTGCTGCTTGTGTTTGTGTTTTAGCACTGCAGGCAAGCGTATTGAGGAAGCTGGTAAGCTCAGAGCTAATACAGATCGAATATACCTGAAAGCAGCATTTATATTTTTAAGTAATACAAAGGCCAGTTATCAAAGCATCGGATCATTCAGGAGACATGCAGCATAGTGCAACTTCACTCCTGACCCAACAGGTGTCTGCTCACTGCACCTCAAAGAATGAATTCCAAATTGTTGGCGATTACACTACTGAAAATATCAGCATGGAGAACATCATGCTGGAATTTGGTGAGGGGGAAAAAAAGTCTGGCATGTGTTCCCCTGTAAAAGCTTCCTCAGGAGGCCCCGCAACAAGCAAGGCTGGCTAAAACATTAGGCATAGCTAGGCGGTCGCTTAGGGCAGCAGCTTCTTGGGGGAGGGGGGGAGCGCACCTAAGGCTGGGGGTTTACTAGGGCATCCAATACCTTTGGCACTGGCCCTGGTAGCAGGTAATAGGAGTCCACTCAAAAGTAAGGCACCTCAAAGATTTTCTGGCGTCGATATCAGTATGGTTTGCTTTGCTTCATGGCTTTTATTGTATTTTGATGAAAATGTAACATTTAAATTCAAGAAATTGGAGAGGCAGGCTGGCTTTTACAGCTAGTTGTAGATAACACGGCCATGAGGGCTCCCCATTTTTGGCTCATGCCTAGCAACCTGGAGGAGTGCAAAGAGGGAGGGGTGGATCAGGGAGGGGAAGAATGTATTTTGAATCCCACGGACAGTGATCTGCCAGAAGATTGGAAGGAAGGAACAAGAGGAGGGCGAGAGCCCCATGGCACAAAACAGAATGAGCCCTTGAGCCACATTCCCTTGCTGCTTGGGGCAACCTCTTGCCCACTGTTCCATTGAGTATGGCAGGAAAGGTTATTGTTTGAAGTGGAGGGGGGGGGGGGGAGATCCAAGCCATTCATAAGGAAAAGTGTAAGTGAACTGTAGGGGAAGCCTGCCACAGTGCATAGGGTCCGTAATATAAAGATCCCAACATAGGGATCTTTATATTACGATGCATAGGGTGGCATCGGTTCACGGTAACTGGAGGGGAGGATAATTGTACACCCACTTGGACTCCTGCTGGGATGTGCAGGATGTGGGGTTCAGGAAAAGGGGAGAGGGAACATTTCACAGTACTGGATTTCCCATCAGAGCAAAGAATTAGTCACAAGCCACCCTCCGCTGCCTCAGGTACAAGAGAACAAAAATGTAGATTGCAAGCCCTTCAGAGACAAGGGAAATTATATGTAGAATTACCTGAATGTACGCTGCATTGACAAAGAAAAGTGGTATATAAGCCTAGTTAAATAAAATAAAATAAATGTGGGGCTAGATGTCTCGCTCCTTCTAAGGATAGAACTGTGGAGAGTTAGGCAAGTTTGGATCCTAACTCAACTCAGGTCATATGCTTACAAATAAAGGTAATTCAGCATCACAATGCAGTAGTTTAAGTGAAGGTGGAGACAATTTTTAGAGGATAGGGAAGTGTCTTAAGTGCCTATATTATTTGATGTTCATCTTCACCCAGTGATGACTGGTGAACTAACAGAAGTCCAGAAACCAGGAAGCAATCGGCAAGAAGTCTCTCACAAACTCAGGCCGTCTCTCCAAGACAATGAATCGCTCTTCTGCAGTGAGCATGTCCTCTTGTTGCTACAATACCTGCAGTGATGAGCAACCAGTGGGCAGCAGGGACAGATGCCGCAAACTAAATATTCATTCCAGTTTCTCCACTTACTAAAACCCAAAGCAGCATGCTGTCCCTTTTCCAATCGCAGGATGGTCTGTGAAGAAACATCTTTCTTGCATCTCAGACACCAAAGTGCCAGTACTCTCACGCAGGGCTCTTTCGTTAATACATGAGGATCGGGGTCAATTTTAAGAGGCAATGAAAAAAGGCGCCAATACTCAGTACCACCAAGTACTTTCTCCAAAAAGCCCTGCTGAAAAAAGATATTCTCTCTGGCAAACAGGAACGCGCTATAAAGCTGCTGGAAGAACTTTTATTTTGTCTCAGAGGTAACAGAACGGGTTGAAAAAAATTCCCGAGAAGTCAAGTTCTCCTATAAGAGGACAGCACGATATAGAAATGTAACCCATTTTTACCCTTCAAGGCATGCAAAAGAAAAAGTACTCAGGAATCTATGGGGGGGGGGGGGGGGGGAGATAGGGAGGAACTGCACCGTTTTTGCAATATTTCTGTTTCAAGGCTACCATCGTTGCAGAATGCATCTAAAACACCATCATGCTCTCTCTCAGCATGCCAAAATGATTCCAAACTTGCTGAAGGGCGAAGTAATAAAACGCAGGACTTCACATTCCACTGGCTGCATCCACAAATACCGGAATATGGGCCTATGTTTCATTCACTTTCTACACCCTCTGCGAGCCATCGAACGTGATCACAACCTTGTGATGTCTATCTTCATTTGCAAAAGCAGACAGAGGGGCCAGTTTAAATAAATGATTGCTCTGTAATAAAATAAGCCTCCATCTGTTGAAAGGATGATGGACTTACAGCCTACCCATGGCACCACATAAATGTGTTTTCTACATGATTTTCATTGCCTATATGGCTCCAATTTTGGATTTATGTCTGAGGTAACCTTGCAAATAAAAAAAAAACCACCACCCCAGTTTGATGTTTAATTGTTTACTTCTTATGCAAGCACGCCGATTATAAACTCTCTTGGACAGAATCTTGGTTCACCAACACCTCTGCAGGATTTCACATCTAAATAAGAACACAGGTTGAATTTACACAGAGCTGTCCCACAGTGGTCCAAAACTTGACTAGTAGAGAGGACTTCTTCCCTGTGACCTAAATGTTTATTTTATTTGGTCCCACCTTTCCAGTAGTAGTTCAAAGAGTTTTACCTACTGTATCTTAATGTATTTCACTATCCCCAGACAGCTTACAATCTAAGTCTGTATCCAAGGCAATGGCGGGTTAAGAGAAAAGAAACTGATTTTCAGGGATTGCCCCCGATTCTATGGACTATAACCCACTTCCTGTCCCTGATTTCAGTGGGAACAGAGGCAAAGAACATTGCTTCACTTGCAGACCCTTCTAAATACAGTCTTCTCAAGCCTGGTAGATGAAGATGTAAAATTAACTTTTCTGTAAAAAGAGGAAGCATGTTTAGCTATATATTCAGAAAAACAAAACAAAACACATTTTAAGCATAAGTACTGTATGTATGTAGGCACACATCTTGAAGGGCGGCTACTGTCTTTATGCTTTTGAAAGTACTGTATGTTACATGGACTGGTCATTTCAAAATATATGAGGAAAAGATGTGATGAGGGAAGCCCGCTGCTACCCCCTCCTTTCAGGCCAGCTCTGCCTGGGTATCCCGGATTTACTCTCCAAGAATATGGCAACCCTAGCTAAGAGCAGCAATGGAAGGCGAACCCTGGCTTCCCTGGCTCCAGTTTGCTGCTCTAAATCACTCGCCCATTAGAAAAGATTTCATTTATATTTATTAGGAGGCTTACAAAAGCAGCTACCAGTCACGGAATATGAGAGAGGCCGGTTTACTAAGCTATTAATGTAGCAAACACCACCCTAACAGTTAAGACGGGCACTAATAAGCATGCGCTAATTTCCATGTTAACCACCTAATGCAGAAGGGGGCATGGGACAAGGACTGCACCGTAAAGTTAACTGTTCCCATGGCAGATAATGTTGCACAGTTAGCTACACCTAGTCGGCTGGCGTTAACTGCATCGCGTTATCTGCCATTCGGTTAGTATATGTGACCCTCTTTCCTGGGTAGTCGCGGCAGATGCTGTGGAAGTGCCAGGCGGGACAAGGTAGCACACCAAATCCAAACGCTATTGGGCAGAGTTTTCCTGAGCTCCTGGGCTGTAATTATCAGGGTTCAAGCTTGAGGAATTCCCTTTTAGTGGCAACTAGTACTTAAATGTTTAGCACTTGACATTCTCTCATTCACCCTTCTCAAACAGAGTCTAGACCAGACGTTTGTGTTCTGAACCTAGAGTTTACTTAAAAGCTTTGGGTCACCGATTAACAACTTTATTTAGAAGAGTGGATTCTGAAAAGCACTGTAATTTTTGTTCAACATTAAAGGGTTTTTTATATTTATTTACTTATGCAAGTTTTATGTTTATACAAGGAGAATCGCTTGCTACAGAAAATAACAAGGAAATGAGTCAACGCTGTTCCTCCAATCCACTATACAAGAATACATAATATACAGCAGTTATTCACCAGCCGACCACTAAACACGGTGACCAAATTAAAATCAAAGGAAGGTTTATAGGAAATAGGACATATACTGGTGCAGATAATCATTATGTACAGTCTAATGATGATCTTCTAAGAACTTCCGGGGAATCCACAAACTGCGAGGATAGACCCACACTTTTAGTCAATACAAACTGGGTTAAATGGGTAGGATCAAAGAAGGTATAATTAACCCCTTGATATTTAATCAGACACTTGCATGGGTAATGTAAGAAAAGTAGGCCACCAAGCTGCAAAATCTTAGGACGCGACAAAAAACCATGGTCTACGCTTTTGGGTTACTTTGGAGATGTCAGGAAACATTTGAAAACTAGCGCCCATAAAAAGCTCAGTCCTTGCCTTGAAATATAATTTCAAAAGCCAGTCCCGATCAGACTCAAGAGCCAGAGTAAGCAGGAGAGTGGATCGCAGGATAGCTTCAGGATCTGAAATCTCTGGGAACCCAGTCAAATCTAAAGAATCAAGAGGTGATTGAACTGGTGAGGACGATCCATGATCTTTGCACTTGGCAACAGGAAAATAAAAAATCCTTGCCAAAGGAGGAACCAATTCAAGGGGTATATTTAATATGGAAGTAGCATAAGAGTTGAACTATTTTGGTGAAACAGAAGGAATTCAGGGAAAATTAAGCAAGCACAGGTTCCTCTTCCTATCAGAGTTCTCCAATGATTCTATCTTCGCATGGATACTTGATAAGTCTTAACAAGAGTACCTGAAAAGGTAGCAGTGTCCTCAGCCTTAACCTCTAACTAGGCCACCTTGGATTTCGGCAAAACCATCTCCTGCTTCTGCTGGTCAACAATCTGAACACTACCAGACAGTTTGCTTCACTTTAGAATATCCTAAGAGTAAAAGGAAGACTCCAACAACTGAGAGACTTCTCAAGGAGTTCCCAGTGTAACAGTTGCTGGTCATGTCAATAAAGGCTTTGTCTTCTGAACCCTGGCAAAAGTCAACTGTAGGGAAGACAGCCCTTCTAGACGTGAAGGCAATATGGGTCCTTCTTTTGCAGAGACCGAGCTCCCTGAAGCTTCAGCAGGAACCACAGCAATGCACAACACTGCCACTCCCCAACCATCAGTGTCTCGGCTAGAACTCCCCAACGACTGGAGGAGTCTGTCTCTGATGACCCCATGCTGAGAGAGAAGGCTGGGCTGAACAGATCATATCTCCAGGTTGAGAGAAACGTGCAGCTCAGAAGGATGCGTCAAGTCGTCTTCTGCTCACACAGTCCCTAGCAAGCTTTCTTGCACCAGAGTTTCTTTTTCTATATCAGTGGGCCTCACAAAAATATCGAGCAGCCCCTTAGCCTCTGAAGGGCCCTTCTGCAGCTCCAGAAGCTCCACCTTCTGCTTGTGAGGCATCTTAACGAAAGGTAACAAATATATAAGAGTGAGGTCAGGCATAATCGGAGCACAGCTAGCATGTGTTCACCATCTTGTACCCTTTTCCTTATGAATGTCCACCAGCTTAAATTAAGTACTTAGAGGCATGATTACTAAACTGTGTTAGCTGCTACCACAGTGCTAATGCAGAATCATCATCTGGCGCTAACACAGGAGAAATACAGATATATCTGCATGTCACATGGTGGACCCGAGGCAGCCACTCACATCTGCAGCAGACTCTGCTTTGGGCCTTTTCAGGATCACTGCAAATTGGTAGCACCTGTCTCCATAAAAGCAGTAGTTACTCTAATGTCCCGATTGGGCTCTGCCCCTGCCTTAAGAACATTGTCTGTGCTACAGATCTGTACATCTACAGCACAGTCAATATAAAAAGAATGGCTGCACCCCGCCTCCCAGCTTCGGCATGAATCCCTCCCCCAGACAGCTCCTGCTCCCCCATAGGGAACTGTCAAGTGGAGAAAAATAAAATAAAATCGGTGCGCCGCCAAAAAGCAAGCATACGTTATGGCTAGCCAGTCTGTCCCCTCAACCCCTCCCAATGTGTGTGTGTATGGGGGGGGGGTGAACTACAGAATCTCAAAGGGCCAGAAACTAAAAAAAGAAAGGATGGAGGGAATCCATAGCAGGGGAGTGGGAGTACTAGGAGGGAAGGAGAGATAGCCTGGAAGGGGGAACAGAGAGGGAAGGGTTGGAGGCGGGGAAGAAGAGTGAAAAGATTAAAGGGATGAATACATGGGGACAAAAGGGCACAATACAGTCCCCTCCCCTAAGAAAAAAGAAATAAAACCACACACACAGAGGCACCCCACCTCCATAGGACAGACACTCCAGCTCCACGTTACATACACGTACACACACAGGAACCTCACCTCTGCAGTGCACACACAAGAGGCTCATCAGCACACCACCCGCACATCCCATGCACAGACTGGCACACCACTGTGGCACCACACATACTCACACAGACGCTTGTTATCTGAAGTTATAGCTGTTATCTAAAGATGACGCACGGTGTAGGAACTCTGGTGCTGGTCTCACAAGCCTTTAGAGCACAAGACCAGCACAAGAGAACCAGGGGAGGGGGGGCACAAGGAGGTCACGAGTGCTGGCTCCTAAGATTTTGGCCTGGCTCCTAAATCAGCACAAAATTTGTCAACAACTGTGTGGACATACTACATACATGTGAAATCACTGCTTCATTTGAATGGGAGTTCTTTTTTTAATATTTTTGCTGTTCTTCTTACTGCCTTTCCCCGACCACCTCTTTGGAAATCAGGTTTTAAGTTCCCCTGTTTACACAAGATTGGATAGAGCACTTCAAAACTGGACCTAAGAAGATTCCTTTCCAGCCAGCAACTCCGGATTCTCTATAGTCGCTTTATTCCAACCAAACGGCCTCAGTATCATTTCTGTTGCTAAGCTGTTCACCATTTTATCTGTCAAAAAACCCACAAACATTCTCATTAAAATGTAAACACTGAAATCTTATCAAACTTGATAAATGTGGAGGCCAGTCCAGTGGCAAAATGTTGAATCAGGGGCCTTTTGCATGGAAATGTACAACTGATGCATCAAGTCTTTTGGAGCCTAGAGGGATGTTGCGGAGCTGACATTCCACACCCACTGTGGGTGCAGAGGGAGCTGTGGTCATCACTCAAGGATGACATCTAGTGGATGGGATTTAGAGCCACGACTACAGGATTTTAGTTGCATCCTAGTGCATGGTTCCCAGCCTTAGGATCATCGTTGTAATAATTAAACTGGAACAGTGGGAGGCCTCTTAAAAAAGGGAAAAAAGTTCTATGTCAATGTGAATGAAGGCTCATGGCACTATAAATCCTAGTCCTCATTCCGAAAGAGCTAAAATAAGATGGGTAAAACTAGCAGGCCATCCCCCACCCTGCCCCAAAATCCTTCCAGAAAATGTCACTTAAGTAAGAATAGCTTTTGACCATAATTTTTGTGCTACTACCCACAAGATGAAACGAAGGAATCAAAATTGAAAATGTCCTTAAAGAAAGAGAATGAAAAAGAGAATATAGCTCAGTAATTAATTCATAACACTCCAGTTTAAAAACAGAAGTAAAAGGGGAATGGAGGAATCTGTATAGATAGATAAAGATTTTCTTTACTGTAAAGCGTGCTATAATTCACATATCACTTTAACAAAAACTTCATTGCTAATTGTAGTCTCCTGTGTTAAAAGTCAACAACCCTACCCACCCTGCTGGTGCTTCATTGATCGATCAGCATAAGCAGTCATTCAGTGATTGTGCTGATTGGTTGGGAAGACTTTATGACATCATAAACCCTTCATCATGTCAGGACAAAAATCCAAAATAAGCAATCAATGTCACCTGGACAATGCTGGGATATTTCCTTGCATGTGTCATCAGAAGCTGTATTTATGCAATGCAGTGCTGAGATAATGGCGATATTGCAGTAACACTATAATTTAAGACTGTCACGTATCCTTCCTAAAGAGTTATTTGGCCAGTCATGATTGCTGTTTTTTGTTGGACAGGAACACCTGCTCAAAGATTAATAACCTTTGATATCGCTGCTTATATGGATAATTAAATTCCCACCCAGCATATATGTTAAGCAGAATGTGTGTTAATACCTTTAGTAGTATATATGATGCACACTTTAGAAATTAATCGTTAAGGACCCTAAATATGCAAATGCAAAGTCACTTGGCAAAAGTACACTTTGTGGCAGTAAACTCATGCAAAGCCCCTACCTCTAGAGGTCAGCAGGCGCCATTTTAAAAATTGCAAGCATTGCTTTTGTCCTGGTAGCAACCATGCCCTCCAAACCCCTTAGGGTCAGCCAGAGTGCTGGAAGAGGTAACTAGGGGAAGCAGGAGACCCTACGTATTGGGAAAAGATGAGATTTCCAAAAGAACAGGGCTTTACAATGTTTTAGTCCTGTGCTGGGACTGGGGAAAGAGGTGTGTCAGGCCAACTGGACCACCAGGGGGTTTGGGTTCTTGATTCAAGCTGGAGAATCTCTTAAAATTTCCTGTGCTCCTGCACAAAGGACTTTTTAAAAGCACACATTTTTCATGCATTGCCACAGTCTTGAATGTGCAAAGTTCCCTGCAAAAGCACAGCTAAGGATATAAATGGAGCCAAGATCATTGGCATCTTGTAGCTCCACTTCACATAAAAGTGTAATAGCCCGTGAACATTTTTGCAGGTCAATACATAGGCCTCTAAGATTGTTTAAGATGATACGTGAAACCATTTTTCAAACTTTTAATCGGTCTGTTCTCTTAACAGCTAGTACAATTTAAGCTATCAGCATTTTTAAAAACGTTCCCTCCACCTATTGGCTGTTGACAAATCTGCCCTTGATTTGGTTGTTTCAGTCATGTTTCCTTTTATAAATATGGTCTATGCTCTTCTGGTCAGCCGTCGAGTGCGCCTGCCGAGATATGATATGGCTGCATTTTAATATAAAGGAAATGTCTTTGCTTGCAAACTTTATGTCGTTTTCTGTGTAGAAATATGTAGAAATGTTACCCTATGATGTGGGTTTTTTTTTTTTTCCAGAATAAGATCCTGTGACTACCTTTTCAGTAAATACCTCCCCCTAAGGAAGGTAGCTGGGCAAAACGCACATTCTAGTGGTAGAGTTGTCTGATGTTTGAGGATTTTAGAGCTCCTGGGTCCAGTCTGTTCAGTAACATCTTGGAGTAGAGCAGTGCAAGTCTGAAATATCATCAAGCATCTTCAGTTAAGATTTTGGAGCAGCACGCTTCAATTATTAATTTATAGCATGCATAAAACTAAAGATGTTTATAAGCTTTTTTTTTTTTTTTTTAAATGGTAAATGAGTATAGAACACCAGCTACATTTATCAGCGTTTGTTTGTGGGAGGGCTATGATATATGTACATAGCTAGCTAGGTGCTTTACTGCTTTATCTTCCATTAGCGTGCCCCCTTGCTGTATAATTTTCTATGGATATAATGTGTAGCAGGCCAGAACTCCAGCCAGGCTGCATAAAAGAGAGATATTAATGACCCATTGAAGACTGGTCTAAATAGCCCCTTTCATTTCTTGATGACCTCATTTCTGGCCAGAAATGAAAAGAAGCCAGCCGATCACCCTAGAGATGACCTTAGCGTTATCCCAGAAAACAAGGAGGTGGTGCTGGATTACTAACAACCCAGCCCTCTCCGTCCAAGCAGACGCAGGCAGGAAGGAATGAGCACATTTCATACTGGAAGTGCAGACTGCACTTGAATCCTAAAGGAAATGGCTACTGCATTTCATCAGTACTGTTTTTGCTCTTATTTTCAAGGCATTCCCACTTTTGATTTTGGAAAAAATCTGCACTATTGCCTTCTTCACTAGGACCCACTGCAAAGCAAAATAACTTAAAAATTCAGAAGCATAATGGCTTAAATGTTTCCAATGTGACGTTGCAGGTCTACGATGCTTTGTTAGATGTTATAGTCAATAGGACAGGAATTTTGAACAATAAGAGGTACCTCATCTCAGGATTCACTTGAAAAAGTATCCAGGAACTTCAGCTTGGAAATCTATAGCACAACATATTGTCCCAAATTACTATGAGGCATGTTTACTGGGCACTACATTTTATTAACACACATTAACCTTTAATGACATGCTCCTATGATTTGAACATGTCAAAGCTTTATATTTTTAGTTCCAATTTAAAAATGTACATGTTACAAGAGAATGAAATTTGGCTATAATGCCTCCTAAAATTGCTGGTGTGGGTTGAGACTATCATGGAAGTACAGTAAGGGACATGTTAGCCTTGGGGCAAGGTCATATCAAGGGCGGTGTGGGCGATTCAGCCGCACAAGTACAGAAGGCGTGCTAATATCACCGTGCTTCCAGGAAGCCCAACAAAAGTGAGTTGCTGCATGCAAGTAGGTTGGGGGGGGCGCCAGGTTCACCAGTCACACAGGGCACATGACTAACTTGCTATGGTCCTGCCTCTGAAAATGTAGGAGGGTGGGAAAGAGGGTAATCTCTTCCAGCACACTGCCCGATATATGCTGCTCTATGAAATCATCACTGTTACTACTACTACTATTATTGAGCATTTGTATAGCGCTTCCAGTTGTACGCAGCGCTGCACAGACATGTAAGAGACAATCCCTGCTTATCAGAGCTTACAATCTAATCAAGACAAAACACAGAGGTATAAGCTCTGTTGATAACTCGGTAATAATTCTATGAATTCATAGCACTATACAAAGATCAACCTATCAGGTGTACAGTTTGTGAAATGGTGTGTGCAGGACTAGCATGCAGGGGTTCTTAGTGCCCCAGCAGCAGCATAAAAGTATAACTGGCGAGGATTTTTCTAGCTGCCTCCCTACTTGAAGGGTTGCAATGTCATAGATGTAGCCGTATTTCTTACCTAAAGCTGTGGGGGTAATCTGGATGAGCTTACGTACCCCAAAAAAAAGAGGCACAGAGAGAAACATGGAAAATTGATCAGTGCTCACAAAATAAAGGGTTCTGGGTAGACTGAAGGGTGGGAGAGAGTGGGAAGAGAGACAAATCCACAAATCCAAAGCCAAAAGGCAATGCCAAGCAAATATAAAATTGCAAATATTTACTCAAAATGACCCCATAGACACAAAAAGGTGCTGGAGAATAAAAAAAATCTTTTATTGGTGAACCCCCAAAATTAAGCATCTACATTTGCCAAAAACAAAGCAAAACCAACTTTTTTAAAGAAGGGTTAAATGAATTACAGTCCCAAAAGAACCAATATTTCAAATCCCAAGACCTGAAGCTCTTCCTCGGCCCTCTCCTCTTCCACTCCTTCCTGCTTATAGACCCCTGAAAAGCTCCTTCCATTTCTGCAAAAACAACTGCAATAAAATGCAAACGCACCACATTCAATAGTCTAAGCAGGTTCTATCAGTGTCTCACGCTCTGGACAATTATTCAAAACCCCAAACTCCCCTGGGAACAAATCTCCTAATCGAAGCTATTAAAAACGTTGGGGAGCTTTTCTATCTTGACTCTCTTGGTAAGGAAAGGAAAAATGTTCAAAAATGCAAAACCATAAAACAGTTCTTAAAACTAAATCTTCGCAAGGCTGACAAGATCACAGGTCATCGTACCTCGACAAACCTGCCTCCTTCAGCCTTGCCTGTGCAGTGTTTTTTTGCCCAGCTGAAGGCCAGACCAGATGCAATAAGTGATCAGCAGTGGAGCCTCCAAGAATTCACTCCATTTTTCATTTGGCTAGGGACTGGCACTTCAGCTTTGATAGTAAAATTTCCAAGTCCCTTACTCTGTAACTTTTTAAAACTGTAATAGAAAGTCTTATACTACACCGATGACATTGAAGTGGGAAGATCAGATATGTGGTGCACAAAACACATCAGCAAATTTTTAAAAACAGGAAAAAAAAAAAAGGCATAAGGAATGCAATACTGCAGAACAGGGCAACCCCCCTAAACAAACCATGGCTCGTATGATTTCTTTTCGAGGGGGGTGTATTTTATGTTTTAGCTTCTTAATCTTTTTTTCTGCTCTATTCTGTTAGTGTTTCTGGATTCTTACGATATTCTAAAGCCTTGTACATATGGGTTTGATCTGTCCTTGGCGTTCTTAAGAAAGAATCCAGATTCTGCATCCTTGCAGATGTCTGAAGCCCCATAGAGGGCTTGGTCTCTACGCCTTGTGAGACGTACCCCCTTTCTTCCCAATAGAAAAAAAAAGCAGCTAATCTTTCCTGTTACACCCCCTCCCCCTTCATCTAACCTTCCACCAGCCACCAAACTTGAAACAAAAACTTGAAAGGAGTAAATTCAAAACAGAACCCCATATAGGACATGGGACAAAACCCTGCCAATTCCCGCAGTGCAAGAGATACACTTAACACACGACCCTACAGCTTCAGACATGTAAAAGACAGACAGACATTCTCAATAAAAGCTCACATTCATGTTCCTTAATGAATATGGTGTACTGTATATATGAGTCAATGCAAAATAAGTGAAGCGGCGCTACACTGTAGAAAACAAGCCAAAAAGAGAGCACACATCAGCTTTCGTAGACACTCTGTAAACTAATGGAAGCTTAACAGGTGAACACCTCTTAAAAGGAAAAACACACACACACACGCACACTCTCCATTAATGACCTTACAATCAAAATCCTGTAAGGAAACGTCAGGGATGCACATGAAAAAAAAAAAAACACATTTGAAATTAAAATGATAAAATTTTGATACTGACAAATAAGGATTGAATTGAGTTCTACCTTCTCGTCCTTACCCAAATGCAAAAGGTCACCATCTCATCACCTTTGCCATTGAACTTTAATGACATATGGAGATAATCTAAGACAAGACACCACCGTATCCCTCACCTTCCATAGAAATATACTGATCTGCACATAGCCCAGAGTCTAGATAAAGTTTGGATTTAAATAATACAATGGAACATGGCTTGACTCAAGACCGAACACAATTTAGGATAGCTATCCAGAGGGTCGCCATGAGTCGACTCCGACTCGACGGCACTTAACAACAACAACAACCACCACCACCACCACATTAAATTACTTCATAGACCTTAAGAGAGAATTCTCAAAAAAAAAAACCACCCCACAGTCACAACGGGACCTTCTATCAATTGGGAAGCTTTTTCTATGCTGTTGCTCCTAGTGGGCATGGTACAGATCTCCGTTTACAAGGCAGCTTTTACACTTAGAAAAGAAGTTTTTTGGAAGTCAGTTTGTGTTCTATTATCTACATTTGGAATTTGCATCTTTTATGTCTTTAGCCACATGGTGCTCTCCTAAGTTTGGAGAGTACTATGTCAGTGCTTTCCAAACTTTCTGGTGTGACCAGACACTAATAAAATCATCACTCAAACTATAAACATATAAATATGTAAATTTATGCTTTTTAAAGTAATTATCTGATGTATTGAACATGCCTGACACATGGGCTTCAAAGTACTGGCGCAGCTTCTTGAACATTTGCAATGTGGGGGCTGAGCATCTAGGGGCTGTGTGTGTCTGGGAACTGTGTGTCTGGGAGGATGTGCGTGTGTGCATCTGCATGCACGTGGGGTTGAGTGTCTGGGAGCAGCGTGTCTGTACAGATGTGAGGAATATGTGACCTGGGGCAGTATTTGACGCTAACGAAAGTTAGGGGGCTTTGAGGTCCTCTCCCAGGGTTTTGCCATGAGCAGATCCCCAGCCATATCTATCACCAGTACTGGAAGACGTACATGCCAAAAGATCGCATATTCCAAATCACTAAATAGAAAATATTTGTTTTCTATTTTATTTTTTTTAATCATGTGGCTCTAGTTTCTGCTTTCCTCTGCTTCCTCTTAGCTCTTGTTTCCAGGGTCACCTGTTCATTTGCATTTCTTCTTTCTCCTCCCGTCTTCAGTGTTACAGATTGATGTAGGTGATGACGTGATCTCTTTTCCATTTTCTCTCTTCTCCTTTTACTATTTAGTTGTCATTCTCCCGCTGTTTACTGCATTTACACACAGCTTTCCATCACTTTCCCTCCCATACCATCCTCTCTCCCCTTCCCAAGCCTCTTATTGCCCAGTCTTTCACTAACTCTCACCCTCTCTCTTCCACCTGTGATTGAGCCACCGCACATGAATTCAATGGTTCCCAGTTAGTAGGTACCCCCCAAAGGAGGGGTGCAGTTTGTGACTGTCAATATTATTACTGCCAAATAAATGAAATACTCTCAATCTACTCCAGAAAGTGTAATATGTTGATTTCCGAAATTTACTTCAAGCAATCTTCCCATAAACCACAAAAGACTTTATTCAGTGGCAAAAAGGTCTCAGAACTAGCGGGCCACCATTGGTTTATTAGAAACACCAAATGGTCTATTGCCCTATGTACATCAACGACCTTAGGAGGTTTTTTCAGCCACTAATTTTTTATGTAAATTTTGTTCAGAAAAAGCTTGAATAATTTAGTGCTTGTATTATTACTGCTGCATTAACAGCGTTCACTTATATTGTGCCCATTCAAAGTGATGGGTTGTAGGCATGGATGTTGTTAATGTGACCTTTTGTCTTTATTATATGCCCATCCAAGAACGATGATTGTGATCAGGTAGTGTGGCAGGAGATTTCTCCATTGAATTTCACAATTTGAGTTTCGGGCATATCAATGAAATGAGTGTAAATTGAGTAAACTGCAATTAGATTCATTTAAATAATTTAAAGGTAATTTGCTTTAGAAAGCATTCAATATTAATATGTTTTAAGAGTCCCATTATATATGCTAATAGTTGTATCACTTATGGCACTCTGATTTGATGTAATTTTGGGGGTGCTCCTCCATAGAGCACAAAAAAGCGGTCCGATTTTCGGAAACCACCTGTGCGTTGCAAATAGTCTCAGGACCTTATTTGGTGTCCAGAAGCCTCAGACACCATCCCTCTCCGGATACCTCCTGAACCCGCAGTACTGGCAATGATACCAGCTGATTCACATGGTAGGAAAGGGTGAGACCACATTGAGCAAGGAGGGAACAATGCACAGGATCACTGGATAGAAAACCAAAAAGGGCTCATGACAGGACAGAGCCAGCAGTTTGGAGATATGCCATACTGAACAGAGCGCCACCAGGAAGACCATCTTAAGAGTAAGATCCTTCAAGGAGACTTCCCGAAAGGACTCAAACGGTGCTACCATCAGTGCCTAAAGGACCAAATTCATATCCCACGGTGGAATCACTGGGCTCCTGGGTGGATGAACCTGTTTCACTGCCCACAGGAAATGGACGATGTCCGCATGTGCGGCAAGAGAAGTCCCCCTCATCTTCCCATGGTAGTGAGCCAACACCACCACCTGGACTTGCAAAAAACCAAGAGCCAGACCCTTTATCCAGGCTGGACTGCAGAAACAATAAGATGTGCAGGATCGAAGCCAAGAAGGCTGATACTCCTCTGGAAATTCACCAGACCTCAAATACTCTCCATACCCTTATGTACGAGAGCAATGTACAGTTCTTGCGTGCCTTAAGGAGGGTGGACACCGCCGCCTGTGAATAGCCCTACCTGATCAAATATGCCCCCTCAACGGCCAGGCCATAAGTAAGAATCAAGACACTTGGGGCATCCGAACCAGACCCTGCATCAAGAGATCGTCCCTCTCTGGAAGCCACCACGGCATACCCTCCAGTAGGCAGATCAAGTCCACATACCACAGTCTCCATGGCCAGTTTGGGTCAATCAGAATCACTAAGCCCCTGTGGCAACAAATCCAGTGAAGGAAATGCCCAATCAGGGGCAGGGTACAAAAACGTAGGAGTCTCTCCGATGACCAAGGCTGCACCAGAGTATCGAGACCCTCCGACATGTGCTCTCGCTGTCTGCTGAAGCAGCAGCTCATCTTAGCATTGAAGAGCAAGGCCATCAGGTCCATCACTGGCTGGCCCCAACATTCCACTATGGATTGGAAGACTGAATCCAGCAGGGACCACTCCACTAGGTCCACTTGGAAAATGGCTCAGGTAATCTGCCTGGCCATTCTCCTTCCCCACCACATGTGCCACCGAGAGAGCAGAGGTTATTTAACAGGTCTTTTATACTGCTTTATCATTTTAGTCAAAGCGGTTTACATTTTAATGTACATTACAAAGTTTGAGTTACAAAGAGGGACACTGATAACTTGGGGTCTTCTGAAGCTATGGAGGGTTAAAGGACTTTCCCCATTTAGCACGCCTTGTGGCCTTGGGTATCAAAACCTGGTCTCTTGATTCTAAAGCTAGTGCTCTAAACACTAGGCTACTCCTTCACTCCAGGAGTGGAGTGGAGTGGGCGGAGAGATGCTTCTGCCCACTCCAGGAGCACGACCGCTTCCTCAATGAGTCATGCACTGGCTGTGCCTCCCGTGCCACCCTGTCAATTGATGCAGGCCACCGCCATCACATTGTCCAAGAACACATGTACTGCCTGCCCCTGAAGGACACGGATGAAGCTCTTGAATGCCTTGCGCACTGCCCGGAGCTCCAGTCTGTTGATCGACCAGCTTGCTTCCTCCGTCAACCAGTCTCCCAGTATGTCCTGGGTGGGAGACAGTGTGCTCCCTATCTGGCCAGACTGGCATCTGTCTTCAAGGTCACCCAGATGGGAGTCTCCAGTGGGAGTCCTGCCAGCACCACAGGCAAAGAGCGCCACCACTGCAGGCTGTGCCTTACTGCCAGTGGGCAAAGCAGATTCCTCTGGAACAATCTGGTTCTAGGCAGATAAGTCCCACACTCCGCCAAGGTCAGTCAATCCCTTGGTCAGAACCTATGCATCAAACTGCTTCGCAGTTGGGATCCCTGCCGCACTCACACCGAAACACACACACACACACACACACGCTGGCAATTAAAGCCCCAGAAGGCTGCAGGCAAGACAGGAGGAGGGACCCGGGGCTCCCAGAGTGTGTACCCCAACTGTTCAGGAGGCCATCAACATGCTGGGGGGGGGGGGGGGCGGGGTTCGCAGCACAGAGACAGCATAGCCAGGCTTCCAATTAACTCCTTTGGCTGCTCTCCTCTTTAAATAATTTGTTTTGTTTTTTTATTGTGCCCCAGTGCTGTAAAACCAAAAGGGGGAACCTGAACTGGCCTAATAACATTGCCTCCAAGACAAAACACCAGTCCTTCAAGTTCAGACGAGGTACACAGGAAGGTCCCTCACCTGCTAGGAGGCTGAGCAATACTGGATAGCCTCCTGATGCACTGGGTCATTAGTAGGTGATCTGTGAAGCTGGTAGTGCTCAGTCTCCATCGGCTGGTTGGGGGGGGGGGGGGGTGCACAACCCATGTGTATGGACTGGACTGGAGGGATGATTGGGAATCTTTGTTTTCTTCTCTCTCACCTTCCCCATCCAGATCTCTCTCCTCTATCCCATGTTTAGTAACTCTTCTGCCTCCCTAGCCTGCCCTAATATTTGGCATCTAGTCTCCCTAGTTCCCCCCATTCCCAGTATTTCTTCTGTCTGTATCCCTAGCCTCACCCTTAATTTTCAGTCTCATCAGCGTTGCACCTCCATGTCCAGCATCTCTTCTTTCTTTCCGCCCCAGTAACCCCCCAATGTCAAACATCTCCTGTCTGTTTCTTCCTTCCCATGTCCAGCATCTCCTCCACTCTCCCTGCCCAATATCCCCACATGTCAAGCATTTCTGGTCTGTCTCCCTCTCCCTCCCCAGTCCAGCATATCCCGTCTCCCTGCCCTGCATGTTAGGCATCTCCCTGCCATGCAACCTATTCTATACCGCATCATGTCAAGCGTTCCCCCTATTTCCCCTTCCCTGGTGGTCTAGCATCCAACTTCCCCCAGTCCTGCACCATTGCATACACAAAAATTAAATTGAAACCAGGCTCTGCATGCTTTGCAACACCAGAGAAATAAACTAACACAGCTCCCCCTGTACTGTGCAAAATATAAAGATGGCACTTACAAATCCAAAAACTGATTATATATATATATATATATTGCAGTCAAAGTGAAAGCAAGTTCTTAACTTTGTGGTTGGTTTTTTCAATTTTTCTAATTGCCTTGGTTCGGGTGTCTGGTTTCTACGTCCTCTTCTCCTCTTCACTCTTTTCCAGAGTCTGCAGTCCACCCGTCGTCTTCACTTGCCCTCCTACATCCATCTCTGGACACTGATCTTTTCCTTTCGGCTTTCTTACATTTATAATTTCTCAGTCTGTCCGCTCAGGTTTCACTCCTCTTCCTCCTTACTAACCAGGGCCCAAACCTTTCCTCACTTTTAAGGGCAGCAATAGAACATTAAAAATTTGAAAAGCTGTTCAGTTGGCCCATCCTGAATTCTGGCATGGGCAAAACATGTTCTGTATAACTAAGCCCCCTATAATATTGGCTGACATATTTTGCAGCTCTAAACTTTCAAATCCATCCTGGAGTAAACTTACATTCCTAGGCCAGGGGTGGGCACTTCCGGTCCTGCAGGGCTGCAGACCAGTCAGGTTTTTATGATGTCCCTAATGAATATTCACGGCCCTATTTCCATACAATGGAAGGCAGTGGATGCAAATAGATCTCATGAATATTCATTAGGGACATCATGAAAACCTGACTGGTCTGCGGCCCTCCAGGACCGGAATTGCCCACCCCTGCCCTAGGCAGAATCTCCTTGCTGCTGCACCCCCAAAAGACTGCACCCCTATCCAGCCTGCCCCATGCTGCCCCCACCTTGAACTAAAATGGCAGCGGCTTATCTGCAGCTTCAGTGCTACATTAGGCCTTAAAGTGCCCGCAACGTATGCATACTCAGACCTGCTGCTCTTGCCGTCTTCCGATGCAACTTTCTTGAAGGACAGGCAGGCCGGAACTGCAC
The DNA here is from genome assembly GCA_033557465.1 of Ichthyophis bannanicus. Lineage (NCBI taxonomy): Eukaryota > Metazoa > Chordata > Amphibia > Gymnophiona > Ichthyophiidae > Ichthyophis > Ichthyophis bannanicus. The sequence continues at coordinate 98,106,190 of CM066035.1, forward strand.
ACACGTGCTGGGCATGTTAAAGCCCGCTTTGGCACTGAACCAGCAGTTCAGCTATCACTTTCTTTGGAATTGGGTTAGCGATGCCGTCCACAGGGTCTGCGCCCTAGGTGACTGCCTAGTGGGATGGGCCAGCCCTGCATATATTATAGTTGAGTGTATCAAGGCCTGAATCATTGTTTAACACATCTACAGGATTAACGGTTCTCAACCCAGTCCTCGGGATACACCTAGCCAGTCAGGTTTTAAGGATAATCAAAACGAAAGTGCACGAGATCGGGCACATTCACCGTGGTTATCCTGACAACCTAATTGGATAGGTGTGTCCCGAGGACTAGGTTCAGAACCACTAGTCTAAACTAAACAGGCCATCTGAAGGTAACCAAATATAGTCTTAATATTGAGATTTGGGTACCGAAGGACATACTTCAAATGAGGCACATATCAAGATTTCTTAAGATAAGATGATAATGTAACACTTAGACATAAATCTTTTTCCTCCACCCACAAGGCTTTAGTCAGAATGAGGGGCTGGGTAGGGTAGGAAAATTAGCTGGAGACCTGTTTTCAGAGATCCTGCTACTGGCAAGAAAATCTGCATAACAATGACAAAATGTGCTGCTCTAATACTTCACAAAGTGGAGTCAAAGGGCTACAGCTAGATAATGGAACGGGAACTGACAGAGCAATTGTTTTAAATATATTTATTGCCCTTAAATGTTTAAATTACTATAAGCTATTTGGAAAGGTAAGCAACAAAATCTAACAAAAGAAATATGGTGTTTAGCATCTAACCAGATGGCTACATTTTGGTCATATAGAGTTAGGATAATTCAGCCACAAATCAGCAGGCTAGAGGGTAGCTATGAAGTCTCCTATAGTTGGCTAGATTTAAGCCTGCAATTAGGTTGCTCTGAGTTAATTAATAAATCTTCCCCCCCCCCCCCCCCCCCCCCCCCCAATCCTGGGCAGGTAGGTCTCCAGGATCATCCACTTTTATAGTGGCTAAATTTAACTGCTTAATAAAACTATGCAAAGTCACCTTCTCACCCCACAGGATCCAGTAGGTTAGCTCTTGAGTTATTTAGCTAGCTGGATCCCACTACACACTGACCCCTATGTATTTAAACTGACAAACAAAGGACATTGCTAAATCATCTTACGCTTCTGTTTGAAAGTATTTCTATAAATGTACCTAGATTTATATAAGAGACTGAATAAATGTCTAATTTTACTAAAATATAAATATTCTTTGACCGACTGCATGTATATAGTGCCTTTTGAAGCAGAACCTGGGACACTGTAGGAATGTTTAACCACGGACCAGAGACTCAGAGAATCATCAGCAATAGCGCTTCTCCCCAGCCTCCTTGTCTGCAAATGAAACCCGACACTAAATGGATAAATCAATAAAGCATATTACGCACCCTCTGCTGCTGACATGGAAAATGCTAAAGCTGTCTGCCTGCAAGAAGCTCTCTTACTAAATTAAGGGCAGTTTCCTTCCCAGTCTTTGTAGCAACATGAAGTATTTTCTAACTGGCATGCACCCTTCAGCACGCAAGTCAAACACCCAACCCAGAAGTTCAATTCCATTTTCCCTTAATGAGTTTGAAAATTATCCTTAAGGTTTGTTTTTAGAAGTCAAATACAAGCAAGAGCCCCAATTTTTTTTCTAGAGGGAATGTAGAATTTATGAAACAGTCCAAATGGTTCCACCTTCTTTTTTCTAAAATAAAAGCTGGTCCTTCCACTAAGCAACTAGGTATCCATGTAGGATGGCGGGATTTGGGAACAGCAGCACAGCAGTGGGCCTTCTACACATGTCCATGCTCGAGTCCTCCTGTGTCCCAACAGCAAATGTGCATCAGAGGGGACGAGAGGAATCTAGCAGGCCTCGAGAGAGAGCCTGTGCTCAAGTCCCCACCCCAGACTGTTCAGAGTTTTCTTTTGCTGCTGTCTTGGGTCCGAGTAGAGGTAGGGTAGTAGCAATGCCAGGCTCGGAATAGAAGGGGGTGATGCTGGACAGGAAAGGGAGGATGGAGAATAGGAAAGGGGAGCAGATATGAGATGCTGGACACCTGGGGGAGGAGGGGGGAGGCATGACACATGGGCGATTCAAGCCTCCAGGGTTTTGTAGGGGGACGGGAGACGCTTCAACTCAAGGGAGGAAGGGATAGAAGGGAAGAGAGCTGCCATAACACCCGTGACCCCTGCACACTGCATCAAGGTGTTTAGTCTCGGAGACCTTCCCCCAGCCCCCAGTCAGCAAGGGAACTGATGCTATGTAGGTTGGGTAAGTAGGTAACAGTAGGAAAAAATGCGGGTCAGGAGAGCCCAGAGTTAAAGCCCCTCATTCACACTGAGTATAGTCAAAGCTCAGTCTAGCACAGTAACACATTTCTCTGCCAGCTCCCCACTTGCAGGAGGTAAAGAAGAGAGACGTCTCCAGCCCATTAAGCACTTCAAACAACATTACGTTTACATTCTGTGAAAGCCAAGTTCTGCCTTACTAAAAACATCATTAATTCTATGGATCCATGCTCCTTCTGCATTATCTAAGCTAAGTTCAAGTAGCTACTGGCAATCAATTATCACACCCAACTTTCCATGACAGCTTGGGAAAGTTCCCAGAAGTCCTACTTAAAAAGGCTGAGTCAGGAGAAGAAGTGATGTCACTCAAGTGGATGGCAACATAGGAGCCAAAGTCCATCCAGGGCTGGCACAACCATTAGGCAAATGAGGCAACTGCCTAGGGCAGCAGCTTCCAATGGGCCGTAAAGGCCATTCAAAGCTAAACAGTAAGGCTTAAGGTTTACTTGGGCACTAACACCTTCAACCATCTTGGGCCGGCCCTGGCTCCATCTCCCTCCTGTTTTAAAAGCTATTGTTTAGCAGGCTCTGGCCAGTAAATCTCTGTTGTACTGGATGGATTGGAGAGAATTAGCGGAGGTGCAATGGCAAGGAAAAGCAAACCATCTAATAAAGAGACCCTGCAAAGAGCCTCCAAATGCCTGGTGACTAAGGTCAGGTTAAATTCCCCAAAACAGCATGGCATCTGTGGACACTAACACAGGGGCAATGTAAGACAATCTGCTGCCTGAGGCGAGAAATGAGCTGGCGCCTCCCCCTCCCCCCTCAGCAGCCAAAACGGAGGGGTCTTCTTAGCGCTATAATCAGGGAACAGGGGGTCCCTTACTTACGACACCGGTCAGATGGTTGCCTCAAGAATAAAGAAAGCAATATGTTTCCAGGCTATATAATTTAAAAAACAAAAACACAAACACCCTTTGCAATGATGTTTATATGCAGCAAGTTTAATTATCTAACCTGGGCATCTAATATGAGACATATCAAATCCTGACACTCCACACTGGACTGGCAAGGTTTTTAACATAAATGAATATTCTGCAAAAAAACACAGATGTAAGGTGATCGCATACCAAGGAGCAAAATAAAAAAGCAAGAACCATGGTGCAATTTATAACATCAAAATAAAATTATAACTAATTTTATTTTGGCATGTTAAACTCTGCTGAGGTTCGCTCATTTTCTTTTTGAACGTATATTCTGTAGCAAAGAAACCCATCTTTCAACAGATTACTAACGATCCCCACATAGAAACTCCATGTTAACAGAATAGCTGACTTTGGTGATACACTCAGAAACTAGATACTCACCAAGGAATAAATGACCGCAAACTAAGAAACCAGACTCTGCATCAGTGGCTCAGCCAAGGCTGATTTTTTGGTGAGACCTAGGCGGAGCCAGACCAACCATTAGGCACACTAGGTGGTCATCTAGGATGACAGCTTTTTGGGAGTGAAGGATGGCAAAGAAAAGGGCAGTCAAAGCTAAAAACAATAGATTCTGGCAACCAGGGGGAGCATATGGCTTAAGATATCCCTAGGGTGCCAACACCTTGAACCAGGGTCAGCCCTGGGCCTGGGATTCACCTGTAGGGTGATAAGGTTACCAAATCTTTGGTTTTCAAATCTGGGACACTTAGGCAGGGCAGGGCCAGGTGGGGCTACCCCTCCCCTTGAAACTTCACACCATAAGAATTGTAATATACTAATAAACATAAAAAAAATGTACTGTACTTTAAGTTATAAAAAGGCAGCAAAATCACCATATTACTCATAAAGGGCTGTGTCTACTAAGCATTAACGGGCACTACCTACCAACGTTCCCATAGGCATAATATGGATGCTGCAATAGATGGCACACACTAATGTTAGTAAACGGCTCAAAATGTGTCCTACCGTCTTCAATAATGACAGCCTTGAACGTCTACTGGAAAGATGGGAGCTAAACGCAGATAAATACATTTATTTCATTTTAGTTAACACTCATCACATTTCAATAAATGCTCATCTCTTGTGTGTTCACAAACTTTCAATAGTACCCTGGTGTTGTGCGACATGGGGAAAAGTACTAACCTATGCGCTGTTAATTGGCACCGACAGCCAATACAGGGGCATGTTTCAAAATCTCTGCATATAAGTTTCCATGGGCCCACAACTCATTAAATCTTTGCTGTAAAAAATGTATAAGTTGTGGGTCCACGGAAATTTGGCTATTAGTGCCGTGTTTCAAGAATCTGCATCAGGGCCAATGTCAGCCACAGGGCCCTTCTCTCTTTCACAGACTCCCCATTTCCATCCCTCCCCAGCCCTCATTTGCTTTCCTCTGTCTTTCTTCCCTTCATCAGCCCATGTTCCTTCTAGGTCAGTCATCCACTCCCTGCTTTTAACTTACCCAGTCTCTGAACAATTTCTCTTTTCACCATCTCCCAAGCTCTATTGGCATCCTCCTTTTGCTAATATGTTTGTCAACAGATCCCCCCCCTATAGTAGCAACATGTCCTGCATCCCCCTTCTCTACCCCCTCCATGCATCTTAACTCACTTTCTCTTTCTCCCCATCCTTTCCCATTCAGCAACATTCCCTTACAGGTGCACAGGAGTTCTCCACCTGCAGTCTACCACCGGACATGATGCAAGAATAATCACAGTTTCAATCAGGAAGGGCAGGTGGGTAGGCAGGTACATCGCAAATCCAGCAGAACTCGGCTGCCCTTTGCAACTGAAATTATTGCTGCATCATTCCCAAAAGTAGAAATGGCATGCTCGTGACCTGCCAAGCACCTTGGGAACACTGGCTTCCGGCATCTACTCCACCCCTCTTGCCACTTCACATTCCAGCATCTTCCCCTTGCGTCCCCCCTCAATCCAGCATGCCTTTTCCTTCGGAGAGCAGCACATAAAAAAAAATCAGCGCCGCATGCCCACCACCCTCCCAATCCAACATACCCCCTTGCTTTAATGGGAAGCTCAGAAAATGTTGTTAAATACATTGATTTTCATTGTCCAGCTTTTAATATTAGCTTTTAATTTTTTAAAATTCGTTCTGCTGTTTTAATTCTATTGCATCATTATTATTGTTCATGGATATATTTATATGGTCATCTTTAGGATATATGTTATACCTGTTTCTTTGTACGTTTCAAGTAGGTGTTTTCTTGTTTTTATCTTTGAGGTGTGTGCTCCCTGAGGAAGGTGTTGCCAAAACACGTTGGGGCTGAAATAAAGTTGGTAAGCTGACCACACTGTTTGATGCACCCGCCTCTTTTGTTCCGGTGGGGGGGAGAGGGTGGGAGAGGGGGCGAGAGCCATGTGCGGAGACTCATTTGTCTACTGCATTTATTTGGCCAATGCCATGATCAAATTAGTGATAAAGAAGGAAGATATAAAATGAGAATAAAAAAAGGTTTGATAGCAAAACATGCTTACCATAACCACACCAGCGTAAAGTCCAAGAACCTAAACCGGCAACAGCTCCATCTGTAAAAAGTCAGCACTGCAAATATTCTAGAACAGCGAGACACCTCCATCTGACAAAAGAGAACAAGCCAGACTAGTTCTGATGCCTACACAGAACCTACATGTTAAAAAAATCCTTCAATGCAGTTACACAAGGAAAACAGACACAGTCACGTAACAAAAAAAAAACAAGAGAGACTTTAGATAAGAACATCTAAAGAAACAATGAAATGGAAAACCCAAGAAACTGGACTGTGAGCAGCCAAGCAGGGAAGAAATTCATTTTCTCCTGTAGAGAACAAAATATAAAAAAATCCAAATTTTCAAAGCAGACAGGTTTCATTCTCTAAAATCTGACAATAAAATTAGTTTGTACCTTTGTCTGACCATTTTGTTTCTACGATTGGGTTGGTCTTGGTCTCTTTACAATTTTTTCATGTTGATTTTCTCTAATCTTTTTTTCAGGATCTCATTTCTATTCTGTTTCTTCACTCTTCCTGTCTTCTCCCATATCTCCCTTATATCTTGGGTTAGAAATTGGTTGGGTGGGAGGCGACAAAGAGTACAAGTAAATGGAGCTCACTCTGAGGAGAAGGATGTTACCAGTGGTGTGCCCCAGGGATCTGTCCTTGGTCCGATTCTTTTTAACATCTTTGTTAGTGATATAGCGGAAGGGCTGTCGGGTAAGGTTTGCCTCTTTGCGGATGATACCAAAATCTGCAATAGAGTAGACACCCAGGAAGGGGTAGATAACATGAGGATGGATCTAGCTAAGCTTGAAGAATGGTCTAGAATTTGGCAGCTGGGATTTAATGTTAAAAAAATGTAAGGTCATGCATTTGGGCTGCAGCAATCCAAGGGAGCAATACAGTATAGGAGGTGAAGTACTTTTGTCCACTAAAGAAGAGCGGGACCTAGGCGTGGTTGTGTCTGATGATCTTAAAGTAGCTAAACAGGTAGAAAAGGCGACGGCAAAAGCTAGAAGGATGCTTGGGTGCATACGGAGAGGAATGGCTAGCAGAAAAAAGGAGGTGATAATGCCTCTGTATAAGTCTTTGGTGTGACCTCATTTGGAGTATAGTGTGCAATTCTGGAGACCGCACCTTCAAAAGGATGTGAACAGGATGGAGTCAGTGCAGAGGGTGGCTACTAAAATGATTATTGGTCTTCATTATAAAGCATATGAGGACAAACTGAAGGATCTTAATATGTACACCTTAGAGGAAAGGCGGGATAGAGGTGATATGATTGAGATGTTTAAATACCTCCGTGGCATAAATGTTCAGGGAGAGAGCCTCTTTCATTGAAAGCAAGTTCTGCTATGAGGGGACATGGGATGAGGGTGAAGGGAGATAGATTCAGGAGTGATATGCGGAAATATTTCTTTACGGAAAGAGTAGTGGATCCGTGGAATAGTCTCCCAGTGGAGGTGGTAGAGATGAGGACAGTAACTGAATTCAAAAAAGCATGGGACAAACACAGAGGATCTCTAAAGGTAAAAAGGGGATTGTTGTAGTTGTTATGGAAGGACAGACTATATAGAAAAAGACCACATGGCCTGTCGCCATATTTCTATGTTTCTATTCATCTGTCTCTGCCATTGATCCTTCTGTTTCATCTTTTTTGTCCAATTTTCTCATCTGCCTTTTTATCTGCCTGTAGCTAGATTTTATTCTTCATACCCCCTCAGTCTTCCTCTTTCTACCTTTTATCTACTTACCAGGATTTCCACTCCCTACATTTACCTCCCTAGTCCTCCCTTTTCCATGTGCGTCTCATATTCCTTTCCCACCCTGCTGTTCCCTGTCTTTCAGCCACTTTTTAGACCCCCCACTGCCCTCCTCTGTACTATTTGCCTCCCCAGACTCATCTATCTCTACCTCTCGTCACCTCACCAACCCCAGCTCCTCGTCACTCACCCCTCTTCACCTCACCAACCCCAGCTCCCCGTCACTCACCCCTCTTCATCTCACCAACCCCAGCTCCCCATCACTCACCCCTCTTCATCTCCAGTCATAGGTACCAACTTCTCAAGACAATTAGGGTACTAAACACAACACAAGTTATCCCTCCCTGTACCTAATGATGTGATGAGTGTTAATTAAAATGAAAGAACTTGCTCAATATTGGGGGGTGCTCCACAGAGCTGGCACCTATGCCTCCCGTCCCTTTATATTTTAGTTCCTTATTTAGCCTCCCATTCCCTCTTTTAGCTCTCCTTTTCCCACCTCCTCTCATCTCCTTCAGAGACATGGTCCCGTCCTCTCTTTCTCACCCTCTTCATAGCCCTCTGTGCCTTTTCCCCTTTCCCCAGCATTCATTGTCCCTGCCTCACCCATCCCCAGGATCCATTCATTTGCCTCTTCTCCCCAGTATACATCCACCTACCTCATCCTCTAATATTCATTTACCCTGCCTTTCTTCCTCCTTATCAGCATCCGTTCCTCTGCCCCTCCATCCACTCCTTTCCCTTACGGTAGATGTTCTCTCCCAGTTCTGCTATCTCGAGCCCCCTCAACAGCCCTCAGCCCTTGTGTTAGGTCACAGCCCCAACATCTGGCTTAACCCCTGTCCCCCTTTTCCCAGTCCTAGCATCAGACTCCTTCTCCTATGCCCACTCTTTAGCATCTCCCATCTCTAACCCCCATGTCAAATCTCAGACCCCTTGTCTCAGATCCTGTGTTAGGGTGTGGGGGCTTTTGACCCAACCTCTGATTAGCCCTCAGGATCACAGCAGCTTAGCTTGTTTGCAGGTCCAGCTGAAACCCTTTTAAATGTGCCCTCCTCCCCATTTATTTATTATTTACAGATTTTGATATACAGTTACTTGATTAGTATAGCATATCAGTTTATAATACAAGAGTAAAAAACAGCCTAAACACCCAAAAATGGACAATAATTCTCAAAGTTATACAAAGGGAGGGGAGAGTATGGCACAACATTCATCTAGTAGACATACAGTGACATATAGCAGAAAACGTTAGGATCTTTGTAGTACCAGATCTATGCAAAATTTGTCAAGTAAAAATAGAAGGATTAGGTAAAAGCCCTAGGGAAAAAAAAAAAAAGAAAAAAAAGACTACAATGAGGCAATGGAAGATTAAGTGATTTGTCCAAGGCCACAAGGAATGTCAATGAGATTTGAACCCTGGTCTTTCTGGTCCTAGGTTGCTGTCCTAACCACTAGGCTACTCCTCTATGCTTCTCTCTGAAACTCCCGAAGGGTTTAAGGGACAGAGTAGTTTAAGGTGGCCCAAGAGAGCCTGCTTGTGGTAGAGCAGGTGAGAGGAACACCAGACATACCTTCTCCTAGAGAAGGGAGGCGAGAAATGAAGTAAAGGGGTGGACTGAGGTATAAGATAGGGGTCTTTGGCAGTAGGCCACAAGGTGCTATTGGTAGCTTAGCAGGGGTAAGCTACCAGCAATGCCACCCAATCCAGGTGGCAGATGCCAAGGGAGACTGGCCAGTGTCAGACACTTGAGTCTCTCCCAGTTTCCCCATCTTCGTCTGCCCAAGAACAAGGTACTACTGCAGCTCGATACTGCAAGGAATGGAGTGTATCCAAATATAAATATTATTATCATTGCCCTTTGAAGAGACTGTAAATAGCCAGGTGTCTCCAGAGATGTGGGACTGTTAATGGGCTGGTGCCTCTGATGAGCAAAACTGACATCTCTGAAACCCCCTTATATCTTTTGATTGTAAATAGCTGTGGTGTCAGACTTTGAAACCTTGTGGACACTAAAGGTGCCACATTCCCCGGTTTCACATTGATCCCTTTAAAGCTATGTAAGCTACTTGCCTGTGATGTTTATTGTGGAAGTTACTAGTGACCATGTTGAATTATTGGTTTGATGAAGCTATAGTAAAAGCAAGATCCTGGTTCAGAAACAACCCCCAGTCTCCCAGTTCTTTATTTCTCTGAAGGGAAGAATGAGCTGCCTCTTGAGTGTGTGCAATAGGCCTCCCTGCAGAATATCCTGGCCCCACCCCAAGAACCCAGATTACTCAACTAGGACCGACATAAATGTTTTTGTTTGTGGACACGGCACAGCCAGCCAGATAACAGTGGTTACATATATGGCAAACTTACCATACCAAAACAGCGCTGTCTGTGCTCAGACAGCAATCACCCTACCTAGGTAAAGGCAGCACTGTAACTACTATTACAAGCCCTAAAATGCCAAAACCCCTCTTAGTAGGAAAGTAGAACAAAGTGGACAGCTATAGATCCCTACACGCTAGCAAAACAGACAGATCCCCCTCCAAAATAAGTGACAAGTTAGAAATTGAAACATGCAATAAAAACCGAAATGAAAACCACAAGTAGCCAAAATCTTCCTACAGTGCAATAATGGGAAAAAAAACATCACCATTCCAGAAGAAAAAAATTAAACACATGCACAGCAATATATTAAATATACATAATTCATAAAAAACAACAAAATATCATAATAGTAAAGCCATATTACTGGCAAAATGTTCCTGCCTGGAAGTGTTAGAACATTCTGGGTCCCTGCTATACAGCAACACCCATCAAGATAATAAGGGGGAAGTCTAATCTGGAGAACCCCCAGCAGGAGTTCCTAGGTTCTGGACGGAGGTATAAAAGGTGGATGCCAGGGAGCGGCTCACTTTCCACTCCGGAGACCAGAAAAAGAAGTCGGGACCTTTCACAGGGAAAGCGAGGTCCACAAGAGATAGGAGTCAAGAGAATGAGTTCTCAGAAGCTTACCCAAGAGCACAAGGTGCCATGCTACAGAGCAAGAAGCGTACCAGGAACCACCATTCTAGATCCTAAGAGGCAGAAAGCAGAATCATAGTACAGAGCTGCAAAACAGAGGAGCAGAAGAGTTTGAGTCCAAGTGGATAATCCTAAAGGAGCCAAAAAAGAGGTAGGACCCATGTCCTTTGTGCATCCTATAAAAAGGAGTCACAGAGGTCAGAGACAGCTCGAAGGGAGGAATTTAGTCTCAAGGAGGAGAGAGTGGACTACTGTCTGCCCAAAAGAGTGCTTGAATGAATTGAAATAATTGCAAGGAGATTAAGAACAGAGCTTTACTAAGTCTCAGAAGAAGCGCTAGCCACACGGGCACGGAACTAATCAAAAATCCAGGAGAGGGGAAAGCTGAGGTGGGTAAGCAGCCGCCTGCAAAGGGCATCGAGAAAAATACCAGAGGGAGTAAAGGGGCAACCGCTGACTGAGCAAGTTGCCATCATCTAATACTGTTTTTATAGACTCTGCCCAATTGCTTTTGCTTGGGAAGTCCCCGTTAAAATGGGTATTTTTATTCCAGTTACTGCTGGACTTTCATGTTGCATTTTATCACTTGGGTTGCTTTCCAAGCCAAGAAGAGTGAAGGAGTTTTGATATTCACCTGTGCTGTGCACTGGAAAGGGGACACGTGAGGCGAGCATGACCGTTTGACATAAATGAATATATACACATTATAGCTACATTATAGTCTATTTAGCTCAGACCTGTCCCGTGTTTGCTCCAGTTGAGTTATATTCAAGGTAGAGTCTGTATCTCCCTGTCCATGGAGGCTTACAATCTAAGGTTGTACTTGAAGCAATGGAGGCTTAAGTGGCTTGCCCAAGGCCACAAGGAGTGTCTGTGGGATTCAAACCCTGGTCTCTCTGGCTCCCATGTGCTGCTCTAACTACTAGGCTACTCTTCAACTCTGTCCTGTACTTGGCCTTTGGGGGTCATCCTCAGCCCCAAACTTGGGACCCACTACGCTACTACTATATTTTTTTTTTTAAAGTGATAAAAATAACCATCACCACCACCATTTATTTAAAAACTCATAAAACATTAAAAAAAAAAAAACCCCAAAAAACAATTTTGTGTGCTTGCTATTTTGAAACATCACCCACAAATTTAAATTAAAGGATAGGAAAAAACCCTTTCCTTCTGCCCAGATTCGTCTTCTCTTCAGCTACAGCCCAGTTATAAATCTCCCTGTTATAAAGCTTGCACAGCATCTTTCCCCTGAACTCAAAGTTTTATCCGTTCAATGTAATTTCTAAGAAGTTGCACTGTTCTATGTAAACCGCTTGGAATGTAAGAAAGACGGTATATAAAACTTGTTAAATAATTTTATTTACCTCCTCCATTCCCCAGGCACTGGAAGCATCTCAAAAGTCCCCTCTTCCCTCCCTCCCTCACTCCCAACCTATCAGCATTCATCCAGGATCTCTCCACCCTCCTACTAAGGCCACTGCTGGCTTCTACACTCTACAGCACACACCACACTGCAAGAGCATGTAGCCAAGCAAGCGCATATCAACTGCCCTGTTTTCAACGGCATGATGCTGCTGAGGGGGGGGGGGGGGTCGGGCAGCATTGACATTGTCCTTGCTTCAGCATTTTTCCCAACACCGTGAGGCCTTCTCCTTTCTTTTGCCAAAGAAGTGAGCCGGCATCCAAAAGAAGGGCGGCATGTTCATGCTTGGTGAGGATCTGAAGGTAGGTAAAAAAAGTTGCTATACTTGATATCACCCAAATGGCCCAACATCAACCTACAGTACCTGACCCCAACCACCGGGACCCATAAATACTTTGTTTTTACGTTTGTGAGTCGTACCCTGCCTGTTGAATGTGAACCCATTTGTGTTGTGACCACTTTGACTGAAGGATAAGGTGGTATATAAAACTGTCTAAATAACTAAAATAAAAGGCAGAAGTTTACAGGCTGTGAAAAGCAGGGGATGCAGGAGCACCTGCGACTAGCTGAGCATGCATAGCTAGATAATATACCCAGTTAGTTAAACACCTGAGAGTGAAAATGGGAAAGTAAAAAATAGGAGAAGGAGAGAGAAACAAGACAAAAATCTGTGGCTTAAGCCTAGAGATGCGTTATTGAGACATTCACTGAAACTATAGGTAAGCCATAAATACTACGTCATGTAATGCCAGAGGAACCAAGGAAAAAAGAAAAGAAAATCAGAGGGGGGCCCCCTACACACATCAAAATTTATAAATACACCTATTTAAAGCTGGTGGTGCGGAGAAGTCACCAGAATCTCCCACCTTAACACAGGCACATTTGGGGTTTGGATTTAGCTCACACCATTTTCAGTCGAAGCTCAGGTGTGGTAGGTATATCCTTGTCCCCTCTGTGCCAGAGACAGATGGAGGGTTGTGACTTGTCTGGGATCACAAGGAGCAGCAGTATGGTTTGAACTCTGGCCTCCCTGGTTCTCACCCTACTGCCCTGACCATTACTCAGTGTAGGTATTGCTTATTCCAATACTAATACATGTCAACATGATTTATTTATTTATATTTGCATGCTTGAGCCCCATTCTGACAAATGTCAATCAATGGGGGTACAACAGTAGCAATAAGACAAATACAGTATACCAACCCATCTCCAACCCCACCCCACACTCTCCAAACCCCTAGCCCCAGAGCACCCACCTACCCCAGGAGACAAGCACACCAATCCCTCCCTCCCTCCGAACACCAGAGGTTCAGCCACTAGCAAACACCACAGCCTTCAATTGCTTGCAAAAACTAAGCACATTAGTCAGCATACATATGTGAGGCAGTAGCACATTCCAATACTCTGCACCCACCACAAGCAGAACGCACAATTCCCAACCCTGGCACCTCCAAAGAACAGCCCTGAGTGGACTGAAGAGCAAAACCTGGCATGCACCACACCCACAGCCCATGCAAATCCAGCCTCTCCTCAGAAAGCACCCTTAACACAATAACCAGGAGCTTAAAAGGTGGACTGAGCCGGACAGGGGCCAGTGCAGCTGCTGCAAAAGTGGACCTGCACGGCTGCATTTTGGACTACCTGCATCCTGCACACCCACTACAGAGACAGCCTGGTATACAATACATTACAGTAGTCAAAAAGTGCCCAAAATCAAGGCCTGCATCATGAGCCATAGTGCGGTGGCCTCCAAATAGGGCCGCACTTGACAAATCAACTTTGATTTAATCCGAGATGCTCTAACAGCAGCAGACACCTGTTTCCTACCCACTCCCTCCCATTCCAAAATCACCCCTAAGGACCTCTGCTCCTCCATTCAGGGGATGACCACAACATCCACCTTTGGCAGACAGAGAACCACAAGCTCTACCCTCCCAAAATGCAAGTAGACTGGTTTTGTCACATTAAATACTAGTCCACTAGACACCATCCAATCACTAACCCTTGCCAGGCAGGAATTAAGGGTAACCAAAGCCGCCACTGATCCCTTCCGGAGGGGGGGGGGGGGGCAATATCTGTATCCCATCAACATAAGCACAAAATCCTAAACCAAGAGTGCACCAACTAGCCCAAAGGCTGCAGGTAAATGTTAAACAAAGGGGGAGAAAGCAGAGAGCCCCCCACTCCCAAGAGTACAAGCCAGACCGCCACACACTCTGAAATGACACAATCCATTCTAGCACCATACCTCCTAAACCCAACCACACACAATGCTCCACCAACACCTTCTCTACCAAATCAAAATGCAGCAGAGAGGTCTAATAAGATGAGCAACACAGACACACCATCATCAAGATGAGCACAAACATGATCTAGAAGAACTAACAAAATCTCCACCCCACAACCCAGCTGAAACCTTCCCCCGCTCAGGATCAAGCAGCGAGCTGTCCTCCAAAAACCCCCCGATCTGCATCACAATTTCTTTCTCCACCAATTTTGCCAACATGGATAGATTGGAAATTGGCCGATAATTACCAAGACCTTGCTGTTACCGCTGCTTCCTTCAGCCTGACCGGCAAGGAACCCTGCTGTAGCGAGGCATTCATCAGATCCCTTATCTAGACAAGCATCTGCTACGATGCATCCTTAAAGCACCAAATAGGTGCTGTAACACCACCAGAGCAGCTCACCCACAGACTCTGCAATAACTGCGCCACACGCTCAGTGGAAACCAAAAAGAAAAGCATTGAGGTTTAATCAGCCCCCTGCACTGTCCCCACCCCCGCTACCTGGGGACCACAAACTATGTACCACTCTTCCATCTCCATACCTTATCCAAAAAAGTCCACTAACTGACCCAAATCCACCAGCACTGCTGAAGCCTCAGCCCTCCTCCCTCCCAAAAGATCTGACACCACCCGGAAGACCATTCATGGCCGATTCCCTGCCTGGCCCACCTGCTAAGCACAGGATTCTCTTCGTTGCTACGAATTATGTGGTTAGTTAGGAAACAGGCCCCACTGACAATAATGGGACTTGTGTTAAACATGTTAAAAATCACATTAAATGCATATTAATCACTTTCTGTACCAAAGGCAAAGGAAGGTGAAAGGTCACAAAATACAGCGATTTGAACTCAGACTTTTCTAGTTCTCAACCAAATCGCTCTAACCACCAAGCCACTCCCACATCAGATCATTCTAAAAGCTCCTCGGTCCATGTGTATCTTGCCCCCCCCCCCCCCCCGTGTTTTAAACATTTCAAAGACATACAGGTGGGGGTTTTAATGCTCTTAGATATTTTTAGTGGACATGGTCGTCTCTATGTCCACATTACCAAAGAGGTGGTGTGGAAAAGGCAATGTAAGCTATGCCCTGCGGTTTGAAATGGCTGAAAAATACCGACATAAAATTGCATTATGCTGATACCTAACAAAAACCATTACAGAAAAACACTAAGTAGCAAGCATTAAGTTAACCAGCAGAAGAGGAAGACTGGTGTTCGGAATTACATACAGTAAGCCAAGAAACAGTTTCCTAATGAGGAGTACATCTGGTTCAAAGATCAAAGCTCTGCACAAGGCCTGCTTTATATCCATGGACAAACGGAATCCCCTTGGTATATAGAAGAGGAGGCCCTGGTGTAGATTTATGACAGGCTGATAAATCCAGACCGGCACCGATGTTATCCTTGGCACTTATGGACCTCTGGGACCCTACTGGTTCTTTCATCTTCTAGTGTTCCCCATTAGAAAAAGACAAATCCCTTAACACTTCCAGAGAGAAGCCGCAACCTGTCAATAAGATGAAAATCTCCCCAGTAGCCAAGACCAAACCCAGCAAAAATGCCTCATCCCAGGTTCGTTTTCATGAAACAAGAAACTCAATCCAGTCTGTTCTTTCACTTGCCACCAGTGAGAAAGTGATAATAAATATCCTGAATCCAATAGGAAATGGAAGGGAACATGCAGCACCTACAGCAATTTGTTAACTTCTATTTCTACATAGGCAAGCGCACTAACACAGCAAAAGCAATGCTAGCAAGGGTCAACGACTAAAAGAGCCCTAGCCAGGCTTCTTGCAAGTTTAGAAATAGAACGTGAAGGTTTAACACGGGAAAGATTCCACCGCCAAACACAGCCAGATGGAATCTGAACCTATCCCTAAGTGTCCAGCACCATTTAAGGCTTTTTAAGAATAAAATCTCAAAACATCATTAATATTTTATAGGGAGCCAGTCTACCGCGAATTAAAACCCACACCGCTGCCTGCTGTACGATTTCTGATTTATGTAACTTGAGGAAGACCAAGATGAAACATTACTGTGATCTCCACGGGACAGCATATAAGCACAGATAAGTGGTATTAAGGCAGCATTATAAAGAAGGGGCAAAGACAGACACTTTACTCTATGCAGTCTGTCGCTGAAGAAATCCAAACCTCTGTAGATAAGGAATCTAAAATAAGCTCCGGGTGCTTGGGCTGGGAGATAAAAAATAGCTTTCACAATTTCAGTAATCCTTCCATATGCATACAAATTATGTCACATCATTGCTTCTCTTCCTGATGAGCGCATCTGAACAGATTATAATATACACAAAACTGGGCAGCTCGTGCTCTTATAGACTTCAGGTTACATGACATTTCCCCAGAATTACAGATTAACTGCACTGGATTCTTGTTAACATTTACTCTTGAGTTATTTTTATAGTAAGGTCCTTGCTATTTAAGGGAAAAGATTAATATAAGAAGAGGTCAATACTGAGACCCGGTGATCAGCATGTTTAACTGCTGGCCATAGCATTTTAAAAAAATAATATATATTCTGCGGCACTGAATTATGCATGTAGATCGATAATCACTGATAACTACACATATAACAGTGATATCTGGCTGCTATGCATATAGTCAAGATGTTTGCTATAGGGCTACTTTTCAGTAAAGCACATATAGGGGCTGAATATCACTTCTATACATATAGCAAGGTGTTGCCACTCACACTGTGTCCAAACTCCATTACCATGATTTTCACTGACACTATCCACATAGTGCTCTTGGACACTGGTGGTCAAAAGGAGTTGTGCTTGCCAGTCACTGATAAAATGTAGAACTCCTTTTGAATACTGACCCAGTATGTCCCCATTCGCTCCTTAAGATCTCTACAGGATCTACTCGTCTGTCTGACTGCTACAAAAATGATGATATTAGACAATAGGCATTTTCATTAACTGGCCCTACACTGCGGGACTCTGTTCCTACCAAAATGAGGCTTCTGAAAGATTATCTATATTTAGGTTTGTAACACATGGTTATTTATATCTGCATTCAGTTAGTATCTTAATTTTTTCCTAAGTTTCTGTTGTGATATTGTTATGTTAAGAGATGATAAAATAAATCATAAAAGAAAATTGTGAGTTGAATGGCTTTGCTACCCTGATTTTTTAGGAAGGCTGGACTAAGAAACTGGAATAAAATAACCGGGGGAGGACGACGACAAATTTTTGGCCTGCAGACACTGATGACCCTGCTTAAAATGGCACACTGCTCTGTTAATGGCATCCCTTTGGCACTCCATTCAAGCGGCAGAGATTCACACTCTGACCAACCTGCATCACTGATGTCATTTCCTGTCCCGCAGGTAGAAGACAGGATGTTACTATTACAGGTCAAGACACTCCTGCTGCTGCAAACTAGAATGATACCTACAGAATGTAGCTTACAAAGGCTGGGTGAAAAACAATCATCTTTCATTTCATACAGGGACAACATTGCTTATGCATGTACTTTGTTGATAAGTACTAGCAAGGCACAAACATCTTTATAGTGCTACAAGGCAGGCAGCACTGTAAATATACATGTAAGAGACAGGCCCTGCTCTAGAGAGCTTACAATCTAGACAGACAACACAACTAGAGACTAAGGTAAATCTAGAGGAGCAATAATTATACACATAGATAGTGAGCAGGAGAACAAGGGGGATCAGAATTCAAAAGCAACTTCGAGTAGATGAGTTTTTAGTCTGGATATGACTAGGGCCAGAGAAGGCACCTGACATACTGACGGAAGTGGATTGGGAGCCAATGAAGTGGCTCGAGAAGAGGGTTATGTGAGCATAGCGACACTGGCAGAAGATTAGCCATATAGCTGAGCTTAACAGATTGAAGAGGGAAGAGTTGATTCAAGGAGCAAGGAGGCAGCTGCAATAGCCTACAGGGGAAGTGACTAAGGATCTTAGAAGTGTGTTCAGAAAGGAAGGGGCAAATTTTGCTGTTACAAAGAAAAACAACAGGTTTAGCTATTTTTGGATGCATGTGGACAGGGCTGATGCTAGGGTTTCTGGTAACCCCTGCAACCAAAAAATCAGCACCCCCTCCCTCATTACTAATAGCTATACCTCATCCTCTTTTTCTTTTCCCCAAAACTCCTTTGTTAACTCTTTTCACATGGTAACATTTCTCCATCCAAATGATTTTTTTTGAAGAAAATTGCAGTGAAGGGGCAAATGCATAGCTGGAATAAAAGTAATCAGCAGTAAAAGCTTCTCACTGCAGAGAAAGCATAGTTATTCACCTGTAACAGGTGATCTCTGGGAACAGCAGGAATTTAGTCTTCACATATGGGTATCGTCGGTACCGACGGAGCCTGCTCGGGAATGCTCCCCAGCGTCCAATAGGAAACCTCTTGGGAGCATCCCACGGCGCCTGCATACTGCCTTCCCGCCTTTCCCAACTGTCCCTCTCCAGTTGAGTTTAAAGCTGAGACAAAAGAGAGAGATACAACTCATAGGGGAGGTGGGTGGGTTGTGAAGACTAAATTCCTGCTGTTCCCGGAGATCATCTGTTACAGGTGAGTAACTATGCTATCTCCAGGAACAAGCAGGAATGTAGTCTTCACATATGGGGACTCCATAGCTGCAGATGCCAGGGAGAAGGCCCCAGAAGTTGTGTGCCCTTGTGAAAGGGCTCCACTTCCCCCCATGGATCTCTGGCATCCTATCAGGGATGGTGGGTAGGAGTTGATTAAGTATGGAACAGGTGTTGAAAACAGCCTGACCAAACAAGGCATCCCGGCGGGAGTCCTTGTTTAAGCAGTAATGAGCTGTGAAGGTATGAACTGAAGCCCAAGTAGCTGCTCAACAGATGTCGTCGATAGACACAGAGTGAAGATGAACCATAGAGGCTGCCATGGTTCTCACATTGTGAGCTGTGACATGGCCTTCAAGAGGAAGGGTTTTGCTCTCATAGGCAAAAGATATACACTGTGCAATCCAGCTGGACAGTGTTCTTTTGGAGACTGGAAGTTCCAATGTATGTATATAGTTAACCCAGTTATCCAAGTTTGTACTCCTGTTCAATGTAAAACCTGACAGTTTGTCGTAATGGTCGTTTTGTTATGATGTAAACCGCGCTGATTCTAAATAGCGCGGTATATAAGAAACTGTAATAAATAAATAAATAAATAAATAAATGACTAGGATCAAAAGCAACAAAAAGTTGAGAGGACTTTCTATGTTGCTGTGTCCTTTGTAAGTAAAAGGCCAAAGCTCTTTTACAGTCCAAAGAGAACTACCTTATCATGATGGAACCCTGTATAAGGAGGATCAGCTACCAACGCTTGCAATTCACTGATGTGAAGTGCTGATGTGATTGCAATGAGAAAGATGACCTTCCAGGAAAGGAATTTCAAAGAGGTAGTGGCTAATGGTTCAAAGGGCGGTTTCATGAGCTGCCCAAGAACCAGATTTAAGTCCCATGTGACAGGTGGTGGCTTAATGGGAGGCTTAGTTAAAAGAAGGCCTCTCAAATCTCGCTATGAGAGGATGAGAGGAAATAGGTTGTCCATTTAGAGGCTTGAAAGAAGCTGCATTAGCACTCAAATGAACTCTCACTGAATTGGTCTTAAGCCCTGCATTTGATAAATGAAGGAGATACTCCAGTAATGATTCCAGAGGTATCACAAGAGGGTTAAGACCCTTCTGCGAGCATCATATGGTAAAACTTTTCCACTTAAATGCAAAGGAGCGTCTTGTGGAAGGCTTCCTGCTGGGAAAGGTTAAGACCGTGAAGTTCTAGGCTTTCAGCAACCAGGCCCTGAGATGCAGAAATTTGGGATTGGGATGCCACAGCATCCCGTCCTCTTGAGAAAGGAGATCTGGAGCAGATCCTAACTCTAAAGGCAGAGCTTGAGAGAGATGTAGGAGCAGAGGGTACCACATTTGCCATGGCCAACGTGGAGCTATGAGAATCATATGACCTCTGTCTCTCTGAAGCTTGAACAGGGTTTTGGGAATTAGGGGAATGGGTGGAAAGGCATACAGGAAGTCCTGACCCCAATGGAGGAGGAAAGCATCCCTGGCCTGACAACCCTGAGCCGGAATTCTGGAACAGAACTGGGGAAGTTTGGCATTCAGCGGACTTGCAAAGAGGTCTATGACCGGGGTTCCCCAAATTTGAAAAGTTTTGGCCACCTGGTCTGCATGGAGAGACCATTCGTGTGGAAGCAGAACTCTAACGATTCTGTCTGTCCAAGAGCTTTGAATGCCTGGAAGATACACCGCAAGGAGATGAATCTGATGCTCTCTGGTGAGGGCCCATAGTCGCAAAGCTTCGTTGCACAGCGACAGAGCCTGTTCCGCCCTGCTTGTTCACATAGAACATGGCTACTTGATTGTCCGTTTGAACTAGTACTGTCTTGTAGATGAACTGGGTGCGGAATACTCGAAGAGCAAGGAAGATTGCTCTGAGTTCCAGGAGACTGATGTGGAGATAGGCCTCCTGTGGAGTCCAGGTACCCTGGGTAGAGAGGCCTTGCAGGTGGGCTCCCCAACCCACCTGTGAAGCATCTGTTGTTAGAGTGGCTTGGGGTGGGGGTTGCTGAAAAGGAGACCCCACCGAAAGGTTTTGGGGTGACTGCCACCATTGGAGGGACAAAATAAGGCGATCTGAGTTTGCTATTTTGTCTGACAGGCAACCTGAGGCTCGAGTCCACTGAGTGGATAAAGTTCACTGGGCTGCCCTCATATGGAGGCGAGCATAAGGAACCACATTCACGGTGGATGCCATGTGGCCTAGCAACTGTAACATTTCCCGAGCAGTGAGGTGAGGTTTTAGCACTGCTTGCGAAGCTAACTGCACAATGCGAAGGCAGCGGGGCTGTGGAAGGAAGGCCCTTGTCTGTCTGGTATCCAGCAGAGCTCCTATAAACTCTAGGGATTGAGTGGGAGCAAGGTTGGATTTTGGGACGTTTATGACAAGTCCGAAATACTGAAGGATGCGCATTGTGCGAGAGAGAGCAACCCAGGCCTCTGGCTCTGAAGGGGCTTGAACGAGCCAGTCATCTAAGTAAGGGAAGACGAATATTCCCAGGGTGCGGAGAAATGCTGCCACCTTGGTGCAGAGGCCAGGCCAAAAGGAAGAACCCTGTATTGGTAGTGATTCCCTTGAAACAGAAAGTGAAGGAACTTTCGGCGAGTTGGATGGATGAGAACATGAGTGTACGCATCCTTGAGATCTAGAGAACAAAGCCAATCCTGACTCTGAAGGTATGGCAGCAGAGTTCCCAGAGAAATCATTTTGAACTTCTCTTTGAAGAGGAATTTGTTCAATTCTCTGAGGTCTAAAATGGGTCTGTGTCCTCCTGTTTTCTTTGAAATAAGGAAATAAGGGGAGTAAAACCCTGTACCCCGTTGGGGAATGGGTACCTCTTCTATTGCCCCTTGAGCAAGGAGCACAGTGACCTCTTGACCTAACTGGTCATTGAGAGAGGTCTGAGAATTGAACTGTCTTACCATTGTAGGAGGGGGCATGCTGAGGAAATGAAGCTTGTACCCCTCTCTTACAATAGACAGAGTCCAATTTTCTGCTGTCATCTGACCCCATCTGGGGGCAAAATGACATAACCTTCCTGGGATGGTGGAGGGTTCTGGGCCGTTCAGGGCCAGGAAGGCAAAGTTCTCTAGAGAGGAGTCAAAGCCCCTGTGGAGGCCGAGTCTGCTGAGCCGGTTGAGGCTTAACTGCTTTTGTCTTTCTTTGCCTAGGTTGTTGCTGCTGTCCCTTTTGGGAAGACTGAACTAAACGATGCCCCTGCTGGGCAATGTTCCCTCTAATTTTCTGTAGGCTGTGTGCGCATAAAATATCAGCTGTGTGCAGCTTTTGAAGGAAGGTTAAATATTTGTGCGCCACATAACGACACTCGGAGTTATATACTTTAAAATTTGACTACATGTCAGAATACAGTATGTACACCACATTGATTTTAATCAAATTAAATGAAAATAGACGATTACTAAATGAAGCGGGAAATTTCTAGTAATTATAATCATAACTTTTTTTTTTTTTTTTTAAAGTCTGTTTATTGAAAGAACAGAAAAAGACAACCAATAACAACCACGTCACAGAAATTTCCTAGATACAACATAACTTCCTCCCGGTGGGGCTATCTCTTGTCCACCACTACGGGAGCAAACAACAGTTCAAATGAAAAAAACAAATATACAATATCAGAATTAATTCCCCCTCCCCCTCCACCCTTCCCCCTCCCCCTCCCCCCCCCCCAACCCCCAAGCAGGAAGCACACATATCAAGAAAGTCATTGGAGCAGCACAACCGAAGCATGAGCAACCACTATCCGACCTTCAAGACCTCACTGCGGGCTTTAGGTCCCAAACTCTGAATGTAGGGCATCCAGATCAGCAAAAATATAGCCCATCGCCGAGGGTGTCCCAGCGCACTCCTCCGCTCCATAAGCAACAGCTGATGAAAGCTATTGCGCCACTCAGTAAAGGTAGGGACCTCTGGCTCCCTCCACCGGCGAAGAATAGGTCCCTTCCCCACCAGACAGGCCTTCCGCACCAGCAATTTCTCCCACCTCCCCTTAGGGCGGAGTGGTCCCAACTGATCAAACACCACTAATAGCCCCGTCCAACAAATTCGCTGCCCCAGCAACCCACCTAAGTACGCCTCAATGCGCAGCCAGTATCGGCGAATAGATGGGCAGCACCACCACATGTGGCCTAGATCCGCTAGGGGGGAGGAGCACTTGGGGCAGCTACCATCTGAAGTGAGGCGGCTATGAAACGCCCGCCTCGGCGAAAAATAGGCTCGGTGAATACACTTAAATTGTATCTCACGCCACCTGGCGCCCTCCACCAACTGCGCAATCCGACCCAGTGCCTCCCTAGCAGTGCCCGGGGCGATCTCACGGCCCAGTTCTCGAGCCCATCGGCTTTCCAACAGAGCATAGTCCGGGGGTGCCTCCAACCGATCCACCCTCTTCTTTAAATCCGCTATAGTCGGCGGAGCTTCTGCTCCCAGTGCCAAAAAATCAAGAATCCGCGCAGAATGCTCCGTGGTGAGCTCCCGCCGAGGCAAGGAACGAACATAGTGAACAACCTGCGCATATGCAAAGGCATAGCCCCCCGGGGATAACCCATACTCCGCACAAAGCGTCTCCAAGGTCTTACAACTCCCCTCGGGATTAAGGACATGCCCCAAATACCGTATACCCAACCGCTCCCACTTCCGAAACGGGACCGAGTCGGAACCGGGCAGGAAATGAATGTTGCCCTGTAAGGGCAGCCAACTTGAAACCGTAGAGTCACTACCCCAATATTTATTGAGCTGTTGCCAGGCGCGTCGCGTCGCCTGTATTAGCACATTCCGCGTCAGACGGGTCGGCAGGTCCACCTGCCGCACCTGCAGAACCGCCTCCAGAGAGTGCGGGGCCACCACAGCCGCCTCCAACCCCCGAGGTGTGTAGACCTCTGTCCCCCCCAACCAGTCGCCAACATGCCGCGCCTGGCAGGCCAGCGCATACTTCCAAAGGTCCGGGACTCCAATCCCCCCTGACCGCCAACCCCCTTGCATTCTAACCAACGGTATACGGGCTCTGGTCCCCCTCCAAAGAAACCCGCGAAAGGCCCGTTCCATACGGAGTATGTCCCGGCGCAATAACCATACAGGGAGAGTCTGCATCCAATACAGTACTCTGGGCAGAATCACCATCCCCAATGCGGCCACTCTGCCCAACAGGGATAGTGGAAGTGGTGCCCACGCCCGCAACTGGGCCTGGACTTTAGAGAAAATCCGCTCAAAGTTCACACGGTATAACGATGCCGGTTGCTTGGTCAATAGGATGCCCAAATAGACAAAGGACTCATCGGCCCAACGGAGCGGAAATTCCCCAGGCCAACTCGCATGCAGAGTCCCCCCCACGTCTAGGGCCTCTGACTTATCCATGTTAATGCGCAACCCCGAGAACTTACCATAGAGAGAGAACTCCTCAAGTAAGCAAGCCAGAGACTGCGGGGGACACGTAAGATGGACAAGCAGGTCATCTGCAAAGGCCGCCACCTTGAACCCATAGGACCCCATCCGGACCCCGCAAATATCCACGGACGCCTCTATCCTCCGTATCAGCGGATCCAGGGTCAATACAAATAATAGAGGGGACAGCGGGCAACCCTCTCGGGTACCCCGTTCCAAGTTGAATTTATCAGAAAGCACACCATTACAGAGTATTCCAGCGGTGGGGTCCGAATAGAGTAGCTCCACCATCCGGCAGAACGAGTCCCCCAGTCCATAGTGAGGTAAAAGACACTTCAAATAATCCCATTGAACCTGATCAAATGCCTTTTCAGCATCGAAACGGATCAACAGTGACTGGAGGTCTCGCTCCCGAACCCACTCCAGGGACGCCAAAATCCTCCGCAAGTTCCGCACCGCATAACGCCCCTTAACGAACCCGACTTGCGATTCGTGCACCAACTCCCCCAAGACTGGTGCCAGGCGGTCGGCCAAGACTTTGGCCAGAATCTTCAAATCAAAATTCAATAGGGAAATAGGCCTGTAAGAGGCCGCCTTGGTAGGATCCTTTCCCGGTTTAGGTATGAGGGTTATATATGCGTGATTAGTGCCCCAGCCAAACGTCCCCCGAGCCACGTGCCACTGATAGACCTCCGTTAAGGTCGAAGGCACCACGTCCCCCAAAAGCTTATAAAACTCAGCCCCAAACCCATCAGGGCCAGGTGCTTTACCGCAGCTAGCCTTCTGAATGACTCGGTGAATTTCCTCCGCCGTCACCGGGGCATCCAAGCCCGCCTGTTGGTCTACCGTTACCTTGGGCAACTGCGCCACCCCCAAGTAATCCAGCGCCTCGGAGGGAGCCCCGTCCCTCCTCGCGTAAAGTTGCTGAAAAAAGGAGCGAAGAAGCCGAGCTATGGCAGCGCTTTCTTTATGTAAGTGACCCTGCTCGTCACGCAATGCCGCAATCAACCGAGAACCCCCACAGCCCCGCAGGCAACGCGCCAGAAGCCGCCCCGACTTGTCCCCGTATCGATACAGTTGGTACCGGTAGTACATGTGGGATTTCTTCGCCCGCTGGTGAAGCAGTTCGTTAAGAGAGGTTTGTAACTCCCAGAGTCTGCGTTTATTAGCAGCACTCGGGTCCCCGGCACACCTACGTCGGGTTCGCAACACCTGCTTCTCCAGTTGAACAATCTGCATCGCTATAAGTTTCCGCTTCCGCGCCACATAGGCAATGGTGTCCCCGCGCAGTACCACCTTAGCCGTTTCCCAGAGCAACGCCGGCTCCTCTCGGTGCCGTTCATGGTGAGCCATAAAGTCTTGCCAACACTGCCTAAGGTGGCTACGGAAGCCTGCGTCGTAATAGAGCCCCTCGGGAAACCGCCAAATACGTGTTGGTAGCGCCGCCCTCCCCCATCCGAGCTCCACCCAAACTGGGGCATGATCTGACACCATGTTAGGGCCTATTTGTGCATCTCCCACCTGTGCAAAAAGCCTCTCTGTGAGCAATACATAGTCAATTCGGGCACTAGACCCGTGAGCTCGCGACTGGTGGGTGAAATCCCTCTCAAAGGGATGCAGCAATCGCCAAGGATCAACGAGATGCAGTCGGGCGCACAATCCTCGCAACACTTTGGTGGTGGGAACTCGCCCACTCTCCACCCCACTACCAGATGTATCCATCTCTGCATCCAACACTCCGTTCAGGTCCCCAGCCAAGAGCAGCGGGACCTCAGGCAGTTGTTCCACTCTGGATGCCAAGCGAGCATAAAATGCCCTATCTAAAACATTAGGACTATACAGGTTACCTAGTATAACAGGTCTGCCCTCAAGGTTACCATACAGCAAGATATATCTACCTTCCGGATCTGAGTACTCCTTTTCTAGCTCGAATCGGAGCCGTTTGCTAATCAGTATGACCACTCCGCCCTTTTTCCCCTTAGCCGGGGCCCCCCAGCTCTGCCCCACCCAATCTCTTCGCAGTTTCGCATGTTCTGGAGCCGTCTGGTGAGTTTCTTGTAGCATGGCGATATCGCAATGCAACCTGGCCAAAGCCCTCAGCACTTTGTAGCATTTGATCGGGTTACCCACCCCGCACACATTCCAAGAAACAATCTTCAGGTCGGATAGTGGTTAAACAAGTCCAGTTCAACAGTTCTGCACCTAGTAACGGGGGGGGACCCTCCCAGCCTGGAGTCCCACCCCACTCCTTAGAACGCTCCAACCATCCAAGCATAGCTTGAGCCGATAGGGCCAGTGCGCTTCCTGCCAACCCCCCCTTTTCCCCCCCTCAGCTACCCCTCCTCTATAACCCAGATACCCAGAGCCCCACCCCCTACCTTCTACCCCCCCTACCTCAAACATCCCCCATAACCGCCACCCCAGTCCCATCAGGAGCCACTTGGGATGTGAGTAGGACCCCCCCCTTCCCTAAGGCTTCCTGTTCATGGTGTGTGGACCTAAAGTAGCCACGCCCGGCAAGAAGGCCTAGCTACCGGGGGGTTACCAACCAACGCTACCTAGTGGGCAGCCTCCCAGGGGTTCCAACAGTCCCCCTTTCATATCTGCAGGTCCCACCACACTCTTTAAGAAACCCCTCCCAGCCCATAGACCCGGTACACCCCCCACGCCAACTCTTACCTCCAATTAGGATACCAGCGTAAGGCGCTTATTAAAGCTGCATATAAAGGGGGCAGGAGAGAGAAAGAAAACAGGCTCATCCAACCCTAACGGAGTATCCCCCACTCCACCCTGCCCCCACCCAACAGTGCACATTGCTAAAAGAGCTAAAGGCAACATAGGTATATACCTGGTTGCTATTTGTATACACTAACAGAAACAGTATACAGTATCCTACAAAGGCTTAACAATGTATCAAGTCCGCTCTCCAGGTTACCTCTTGGCAGCCTAAGTATATCCAAGGCAAAGGCTGCAATCCCTGAATGCTCCCCAGTGCAAGCAGGCAGGCAAGGACAGAGTCCTGGCACCCAGCCCCATAAGTCAGGCCGGTGCAGGCCGCCTCCCGCACCAGATAGACTATCCTCTCCGGTCCGGTTGCAGCTGCCCAACGGCAGTGGAAGCACCCACCATCTTAAAGCCGTTAGGCGGGCCCCCTTCGAAGGACTAACCTGCGCAGCCGGGCCTAAGTAGGATATCAAAGCAGCTCAAAGTCCCAAACAGTCCAGCTCAGCTGAAGGTATCCTGGGTGTAACAGCTCGGGCTCAACGATAGTCCCCCAGGAGCCAGACAGTACTCAGCTGAAGCCAATCTCGAAGGTTGGGAATTAAAAGCACCCACCCGCTCTGCTGCCGGAGGCCAACCAGCACACCGCATGGAATCTGCGCCGAGTCCTCATTTCCCGGCAGGGCTCACCGCTGTCTGCACCAGCAACTGCTCCACATAGGTACCTGCCTCCGCCGCCGATTCAAACACTCGGTGGGTGTTCTGGTGTGAGATGTGGAGCCGGGCCGGATACTGCACACTGAAACGGATCTGGGCTGCAATCAAACGCTGACAAATCGGGGCATAGGCTTTGCGGCGAGCACTTAATGCCGCCGAGTAGTCTTGGGTAATGCGAATCTTCACCGTTTCCCACTCCACGATCCCTCTCTTCTTGGCCGCTCTCAACACCGCATCTTTCTGCACGTGGCAAAGGAATTTGGCCAGAACCACTCTAGGTCTGCGATCTCCCGATTGCTGCTTCGGCCCCAATCTGTGGACCCTTTCCACTATAATTGGCCCAGTTGATTCAGCCTCCTCAAGCAGGTAAGCAGCCAAGTTTTCCACATGCTGCCGCAGCTCTTTATCTGGGATAGTTTCAGTAATTCCCAAGAAGCGCAGATTGTTGCGGCGCGATCTATTTTCAAGATCGTCGAGTTTTGTGGTATGCTCCTTGGACTCCCTTTGCAGCGCGGCTAGCTCCCGCCGCAGTCCCTCCACTTCCTCTTCAGTGTGGGAGAGACGCGTTTCAGCCTCCTGCACCCGGGTACCTAAGAGCCCCAGAGAGCTCTGAAGGGTGTCCCTCTTCGCATGCAGCGCTTCAAACTGCAGGGACATTGCATTGGTGACAGCGGCTGTGATTTCTTCTGCCATAGTGGAGGTAGCCGCGACCCCAGGCTTCGGGGGTGAGTCCACCATCTTGGAAGGGCCTGCCACCCGTTCCTTTTCTCTTCTCCCTGCCTTTGCCGCCATCGCCATCCCACTGTGTAAGCAACGCCGGGCAGTTCTCGATCCCCAGAAAGGCACTAGGTCCACAGCAACCCAGGATTCGTTTAGATCACGGCACTATAACCACTTTTAGGGGAGAGGGGTCCGGAGCTCGAGTAACTCACATCCTCCCAAGCTCACCACATCACGTGACCCCTCATAATCATAACTTTTAAATTTTAAGACGCCTGTGTTTTCTATCAGAATCAGAGCTGTAATTTTTGTGCGCTCTGTTGTAAAGTATGTGCGCTCGCTCGGCGAGGTGTGTGCGCGCGCACACGTGCACAGCTTAGAGGGAACAGTGGTGCTTCGTATAGGAGGGATAAAACTTTTTCTTCTTGCTGAAGAATGGTTTCTTAGAGGATCTTTTCCTTGCAGGATCAGCTGTAGATTTAGACAATCTATTCAAAGTGATATTGTCAGCATCTCTCATTAGCTTTTTCCTGCCAATTCTTGCCAAAGAGGTTCTCTCCTGTGCAAGGTATATTTCCCAATTTGTCCTGTACCCAGACTTCCAAGTCAGATGCCTGGAGCCAGGCAATCCTACGTGCACCTATGGCAATAGCAGAGGTTCTGCTTATGCATTCAAAGCAGTCAAAGGCTGCATGATTCACAAACTTGGAAACATCCTGAGCATGTCTGACAAGAGTGAGATGATCCTGCCTTTTATCATCATCAGGAAGGAGAGGGCTCATAAGCTCTAAATCTCCTGTGACCTCTTTAAGGAACATTCCCATATACAATATATAGGAACTGATCCTAGCAGAGGGCATAGAAGCCTGGATGGATCGATGTCCAAAGGCGTCAAGAGTCCTACACTCACATCCTGGAGGATTAGATGCATGCCTTTTTGCACTCTTTATCCGTCTCATGGCTGATTCCACCACCATGGAATGGTGTGGTAATTGAGTCTTCTGAAACCCAGGACAAGAAGGAACTCAATACATGGCGTCGAGTCTTCGAGAGCGAGGAGATGTGGTTAGAGGTGTTTCCCACATCCTTAACATAAGATCATGCAAGATCTCATGAATAGGTAAGGTAGCTGCCTCCTTGGAAGCTTTAGGGTATTGTAGGATTTCTAATTCCTTTGCCCTAGGCTCTTTTTCAGGAGCCACTGTGATGGAAAGACCTCAGGCCACATCTCGGATAAAATCCTGAAAGGACATATCCTTTGGTGGAGACATCCTACGCAAAGGAGAAGAGGAATCCTCAGGAAGAAGTACTCTGGTATCGGCAGAGCTTTCAGAGTCTTCAGATTCATCCGAGGATTCAAAGTATCTCCAATCCGAGTGATCATGCAAGGCATGGTACTGGTACCGATCGAAGTCAGCATCGGAGTGGTCTGGTACCGACTTGTCGATGCCGGATAGAAACACATGACTCGGCCCCGGTAGAATACCTGCTGATGTCGATGCAGTCGGTACCGGTACCGGTTGAATTGTCTGAAGCAGTTTCAGGGGCATCAAGGCCGTGAGAAGAGCCGCCAGACTGTGTTCAATAGCCAAGAATCTCTGGTCTATCGACGCTGCCGATGCTTGGGTATCGGTGCCGGATGAAGCAGCCGGAACCCCAGAGCATGGCACCAGTAGTTCTGCCGAGGTTGAAGCCTCGAGAACATCCTGGAGCCCCGTTAGTGCTTTGGAAGCCGAAGCCTCCAGCCAGGGCAATTTTGCTGGTGAAAGTCCCTCATGGGCAACGCCAGAGGCATCTCAATGTTTAGAAGGAGATCTACCCTTTGAGGACCGGCTAGATTTATGTTTAGTTACCTGAGATCCATGGGAGGAAGACGAAGCCCTGGAAGACGTCGATGCCATGGAGGCTGCATCGGAGGGAAAAAGGGTGCTAACTTTAGCAGCTCGGTTTTGCTGGCCCCTCTTCATCATCCCAAAGGCAACACACTCTGAAATAGAGTGGTCAGGACCTAAACATTTAAGGCATCACTCATGGGTGTCGGTGACGGAGATGGTACCGCCACACTTAGAACACTTTTTAAAACCCGCGGGTTTTTCCATTCTGAAGGAAAAAGTTGGGCCTAGTACCCAAAATGGCGCGTGGCACCTGAGGAGAAAATTACTGGAAAGACTTCCAGAAAGAAAGATTTTTTTTTTTAAAAGAAAGAACTGGTGGTACCGGTGTAGCATCGAGGGAAGGCAGACGCGACCACAAAGAAGAATAAGAAGGGAATATTTTCTGCGGTGACAGGATGTGCGACCTGTCGGCTCCGTGGAAAACGAAGAACTGGAGACGGACAGTTGGGAAAGGCAGGAAGGCAGCACGCAGGCGCTGTGGGATGCTCCCAAGAGCTTTCCTATTGGACACTGGGTGCGTTCCCGTGCAGGCTCCGTCAGTACCGACGATACCCATTATGTGAAGAGTACATTCCTGCTTGTTCCTGGAGATATATATTTAAATACAGACAAAAATGCTCTGCTTAGCTTAAAAACAGCCAGCATTCCACTCAGCCAAGAAGCCACCCAACAGGGCTTCATCAAGGGCTAGAGGCACTCTTACATAGATAAACCTATGCAGTAGAGCGAGAAGCTGTCTGTGTGTGTGTTGTAGGCACTGTTGCATTGGAGCTAACAGACTGCTCAAAGTTTGCTTTGGCTGTTTGGGCTCAGTCTTGAGAGTTTGACTATATTCAACAGCCTTTAGAGTCTGTGTATATGAACATTAACCAAAATTGGTTCTGTTTAAAAGTTAATCATTTTTCCAAAAAATGTTTCTCATTTTGGGTAGATTTGAATTAGTATTTCTTCAAATTTTTAAAAGAGACGTGTGATTAATTAAAATGAATATATAGAGGAGTTTTTTTGACATGTGATGTTTGGATAGACATTCCCCTATGGCAGTTCTGGACACAGAGGGAGACTATCTTTATCCTGAGGTCTTTACTCTTCTTTTTGAGTGATGGTCTTCTTCTGTCTGTCAGTTTTCTCTGAGTTTTGATTTTAGGAACTATATTTGCTTAGCCTCCTCTATATCATACTCAGTATTATTAATAATATTCATTGTATGTATATATATACACACACACACACACACACACACACACTCTTTGGCTAGGGTTGCACCACTTCTAAGTACGCACTGCTCTGATTGGCACTTCCCTACTTTGCTTATCATGCTTACAGTGTACCACCAGCCCCATGTGTGGAGAAGGCGAGAGGGAGGAATCAATGACCCCAAGGTTGTGAGTCAAGGAAACAGGGAGGAGTAGAGTTATCCACAGCAAAAGAGGAAGGAGGGGGATGTGGGCTTAGGGGGAAAAAAAGAATCTTGGTTTTGGCCATGTTCAATTTCAGACGGTGATGGGACATCCAGGCAGCACTGTCAGATAAACAAACTGAAATATGGCCTGAATTCCCGCAGAAATGTCAGGTGCGGAGAGGTAGAACCGAGTCATCAGCAAGATGGTACAGAAAACCCATGAGAGAAAAGTGCACCAAGGGACTAGGTGTAGAGAGGGAAAAGGAGAGGTCCCAAAACAGAGCCCTGAGGTACACTGACTGAAAATCAGGAATGCAGTAGAGGAGGATCCACTAGAACATACACTAGAAGTACAATGGGAGAGAAGAAGAAATTCAGAACAGAGCCCCTAAAACCAAGCAAGAACAGGGTATCGAAAAGAAAGTGGTGATCAAGAGTGTCCAAAGCAGCAAAAGGGTCAAGGATGTAGATCAAGTAAACGCTCTTGCTTTTGGTGAGACACTAGTCACTGGAGAGACTTTGGCAAGAGCAGTTTCTCTTGAACGTAGAGGACAAAAACCAGATTGCAGTGGATCTAGAAGGGCTTGAGAGGAAAGAAAGTCAAGACTACTATGGTGAACCACACATTCAAGTAGTTTAGAAGCAAAAGGGGAGGAGGGAGATAGGGTCTAGAGATTTTTTGAGGAGAGGTATAACCACAATGTGTTTGAAGGCTGCAGAACAGTTGCCGTGGAAAGGGATAGACTGAGGATATGACAGATGGAGGCGATGACAGCAGAAGAGATGGAGCTTTGTAGACAGGTGGGAATGGGATCAGAGCAGCAAGTAGCGAGTTTAGAGTTGGAAAGAAGATGTGTGATTTCCTCCTCAGTGATTTTAGAAAAGGAAGAAAGCTTGACAGAGGTTCAAGAAAGGATTTGGGACTGAAGGAGTGGGGGGTAGGGAATGGAGGTAACTCTGTAAAGAGCTCAAGACTAATCTTGTGGCCTTTATTATGGTCAGAAAGCCAAAGAGGGGTTGGGGGGGTGACAGAACTTTGAGGAGAGTGTTCAGCATTGCAAAGAGACAGAAAGGTCGGAGACAAGAGGGTTAGTCAGAACTCACCCAATGCTCCTGCATGATGTTAGGGAGCAAACCTCCCTCTGAACTAATATGGACCTAATTGCCAGTATGGCATTAGGGGCCTATTTTCTCTGTGCTAGCACAGGACCAATGCTCCCTCCTGAATGCTGCTCAGGATCCTGGATGTCCATGAACAAAAAGTAAAAAGTCTAAGAAATCTGAGGTTTTGTGGATGGCTACAATCACACTACCTGTTTCTGACACGTTGTCAGCGATTGACAGGTTTAACCTTCAGATTTAGGAGAAGGTTGAAAGTCTAGATTTAAACGGGTCTCTTTTTTGAGAGACATGCATTTTGTTTACTTCTAGAGCAGTAGTTCTCAACCCAGTCCTTGAGGCACACTCAGTCAGTATTTCAGACTATCCACAACAAATGCGTCGCCACCATTATATGTGAATCTCTCTCATGCATAGTCACTACGGATAGCCTAAAAAAAACTGACTGACTGAGTCTCACGGAAGGGGTTGAGAAGCACTGTTCTAAGTTGTGTTTGGTATGTCATTTGAAGCCATATTTGGATCTACATGATTCAAAAATTAGTCATGCAAGTCTTAGTGTTCAGCAGGGCCATACCAATGACCATGTAAGTGATGAAGCCGCACAAGGCGCAAGTACAAAAAGGGCACCGATATCGCTGGACCTTCAGGAAGCTTGAATAAAGTGAGTTATTGCACATGGCCGGGGGGGTGGGAGGGGAGGAGCACCTGATTTGTTAGTTGTACACTGTGCATTTCTAACTTGGCATGGTCCTAATGTTCAGCAATCTAGATTACTGTAATGCACTTAAAAAAAAAAGTTTCTGTATAAAGAAATTCAATACTGCATAGTGTATAGAAAGCTGCTGCACGATATTTGTTGGCTAAAGCAGAGACATGGCTACACCTTCACTTCAGGAGCTTTAGCAGCTGGTCATAATAAAAAGCAAGTAAAATCTGACATTTAAAGTCCTGTGTGCTGTTCGTCCTCAGTATTTACAAAAGGACCATTAGCAAAAGAGCTTGTACTTTTGGGTACATGCTTATTAGCCTGCATGAGGTTGGTTAGGACTAGGTTACAGGCCTATTTTGGTATTGCCCCTTAACTGTGGAATAACGTCTAGATTTTATTATGCGAGAAAATGATTTGTTCTTTTGCTGATTTTTAAAAGCCTGGCAATGTTGCCAACAAACTGATCGCACTGCTTTTAGTGCTTTCATGCTATTATCATTATTTTATTTGTAAAATAGTTATTGGTAAATCCAAGAGTTAATTTTTTTTCCTATAAACAACTCCTCTGCTACAAAATTTACTCTGTAAATTATACTAAAAAACAAAACAAAACGTAGAAGCCGATACCTCATGTTTGGAACTGTGATTTGTGCACTTACTGCGTGAGGATGCTGGGACAGTTCCTTAAAGTGTGAAGAGCTAACTGGGAATTATGTTGGGTGAGAGGCTTTGCCCCTCCACATGACATCAAATGGCAATGTGCCTAGGATCCTTTAACTTCAGCGCTGTACCCTTAGATGCAGATATTCATGGAAGTATCTCCAAAGAAATGTGTCTTAAGTCAAAAATTTCCCACTGAAGAATTTGAGTTTTGAGTAAAAAAAGAAAACAAGACTTATTTTTGGAAAGAAAAAAAAATCACCATCTGTCTGAAGAACTGTTATGCACCAACCTCTCAGGAGCCAGGTCCTTCATAGGAAGTGAGCTCTGACCTCTTCCTGCTTTTATCTTACTGGCTGACTCTGCTCTATGAGGTGGCACCTGATTGGTTCTCTATACACGCACACCCTGAAACTCCTGGTCTTCTCTGTCCTCTGATAGTACTCTCAGCTCCCCCAAGAGACCTGTGGTACATGCTAATCCTTGATGTCCATCCTCTGCTAGTTTTCTGATAAATGGCCCTTTTCTGTCTGCCCTGACTTCTTCCTTTTCCTCGATTCTGTCTCCCTACCATTCTGAATTAGGTTCTACACCTAGTATTATCTCCTGCCTGACATTCGGTATCCCTTCTTTCTGCTTGGAACACCCATGCTTCAAGTCTTGGCAGCTTCTGAGTACCAAAGGGCTCAACCTAAAAGGGAAAGGGAGTTATAGGTGGCACTCTCCTGAAGTGGATTCCGCCATAACAAGAATGATTCTTGGAGTGAACAAGACTATTAACACCATAAAAGACAAAAAGAACATGCAAAGCCTTCAAGCAAGCACGTAGATTAAAGATGTTATAATGAACGTGCCTAGTTGTATATGCCACCTGCAGAGCTGGCGCAAGGATATGAGGCGTCCCAGGCAAACCTCATTCCAATCACCCCCCCCCCCCCCCACTCTGATTGTGCCTCTTCCGTCTCCATGCAAAGAGAAGAAGACTTGGAAGGTGGCAGAAGCAAGAACGGCAATGCAGTACCTGAGCTATAGGTAGCTCCGAAACGTCGGTGATGTTTAACAAATTATTGCCGCCGCTACACATCAAGCAGAAGGGCCAGTACTCTTGGTGACCACCTATTTCGTCTAATGGTAGCACCAGCCCCGTCTGCCTGCTTCCTCCCAGGCCATGCCCCCAGCCATGCCTACTAGTAAGTTATGCATGTTCATATCAACGTGCCTCCTTTTACCCTGGTTACCACATGTACAGTATAATGATTTTTATAAACTTGTCTAGTTTAAAGCTGGTAGTTATTGCTTAAAGTCACACAAAAACCTCAGACAGGAAGCAGGCAGCTGACAGGCCTTCATCCGGATTTGACCTCAGGGGATTCAGAAGAGGCACTGGGTTGCCGGGAAAATATTTTGCACCTTTAGATGGCTACCAGGTCAAACTGGTGTATGGATCCCAGTGTAAACCTGGGAGTTCCGACGTCAAGATGTCAGAACAACCAATCACCTACAGTCACTGTCAGCTTACTCTAGACTTGAACAAATGTAGAAAAGTTGCTTGATTGTAACTATACATAGTAAATAAATTAAACAGGAAATTGCATTTTCAACGTTCTGTTTCGCTGTACAACAGAGTGTATCTTGATGCCCTTTTGATTATATGTAAACCGCTTTGAATGGTAGAAAGGCAATATAAAAATAAGTTTAAATAAATAAATATGGATGTCCTAATACTTTGAAACCATATCTTGGCAAATACCATGGGTTTGTTTTACTGAAAACCTGAATTCCAGACTTGGATTAGTGGATTGATTTAAGCCTTAACCTAGGAAACTAATTTGTAGCCTTATTCTAAGTTACTTATTCCTTTGTGTCTGCAGTAATTGTAAGCTAGATCTACTTAAGCTCAACCTATATAGGAATAAACTAGAATTTAATTACAACCCTCAAGTGGCCGACTACTGCAGAAGCCTCCAATTCCATGCCCTAAAGGGTCTTGAAGTCATGTTTCAACTACACTTCATATTGATCATGGAATTGTGCCCAGTCTCTGTCCCCAGCATACACCTCTAATCAATAAGGGGGGGGGGGGGATGCAATGCATACATTCTTAGCAATGCAGACCAAAATAACTGGGCAAACAGAATAGGTCAATCGGTATTGATCTACCATCAGCTACAATGTTATGATGAACAAGATTGTCTAAGAGCAAATGCCAAAATTAGAAATTAGGTGAGAAGTTTTTAAGCTACAGGACTGAGACTGGCAGTCAGCAGGGTCCACACTGATTAAGGGTACAGTAACCAGCAAGTGGCCACAAGGACCACAGGTAGTCCCAGCCCTCTCCAATATTTTTATAGATAGTATTGAAGGGCAAACATAGCTCTTCTCGGATAAGTACATCCATTACAAAACAGACGTCTCTAGGGGATGATTAAACTGGCAGTTATAATATTTTAAAATTATCAGGAGCCTTTCAACTGCCTTTATAATTCAAACCCATGCAAAGTGATAAGTTCAATATAAAGAACTCCAAGGGTCACATACTATTTGGGAGGGGAAGAACAAGCAATGACCCCACAGGAGAGGGACCTAGGGGTCCTCGGAGAGCTAGTCAGTCTTATAAAATACCTAAAAATGCTAATAGTACACTTGGGAAAGGCATAAACTAAACACACTCCCAGTGATTGAGGCCACCTAGATCAAACTTCCACTGAAGCTCGTAGGAGTCAGAGCAGAGACAGAATTCAAGATGATTTGGGACAAATACAAGGAGATTTAGCGGCCCTTCTACTAAAGCTTAACATGCATTAAAATGCCCACAACCCTTTCCTTTCCACGGGCACAGTGGCATTTAGCGCAAATTTACTAAAGGTTAATGCGTGTTAATGAAAGTTAACAGGCCCCTTAGTGGCAGATCAAAGGAGGGAGGATCTGCGGCAACACAGTAGACAGGTATAAAAGGAGTGGATGAACTGGATCAAAAATTGCTACCTGCTAACATCTTCCATGTTTCAATAAAAAATGTGTCCTGCTGAGGTGCATCTTGCATGCCCCCTTAGCATAAGAATATCTGTTCCAGAACAGACAGGAATGAACACTGACATGACGACATCTCTGTACACACAACAGCTGCGAAGACTCATCGAAACCATCAGAGCAGGAGCGCAGGAAGTTGCACTGAGAAATGCAGGAAGCATCACAGGTGATGACATGACCGGGTAACACTGCACAGGAAATTTCATTTTTTGTATTTCCTAAGCATCTCGCTGTATAATCAGATCTTCCTAGAGCCGATGTCTACCGTACAATTCTTGTACTAAAGGAACAGAAAAAAACCCTACAACCTACTTCAACAGAAGGCACCACTTCAGTCCGAAAACAAGGGCGGTGGCGGCGGCAGCGTTTTATTCAACAAGTTACTGCTGTGAGTGAGACCTAAGAAATTAATAGCTGAAAACTCTTTACTCCCTTAGAGAGAACAATTTACAAAATTATTAACAGGCCACATTAATTAGCTGTCTGGAAACTGATCTCACGTTTGCTAAAAGTCTGCGTTTTCTGCAACACACCTTCTTTAAGACGTGCTGGGAGCAGGCATTCTCGGGGCGCTTTCTGGTTGGAGAGGAGGAAAATAACTTCTCAGTGCAATCATTTTACTGCCCACCCCCACTAAAATATGCCCTGGAGATGCTTCATCCTAGTGCATCTGTCTGTCAATGCTGTGAAAAAGCACTTTCCGCTGCATTGAGAGATAGACATTTCCAGATGATTTCACACTACGGAGGTTGTTTTAGAAGTATTTCCATGTGTAAATAGCAATGTTTCACTTCATTCATTATTCTATAGATCTTTATCCTATTGCCCCTCAGCCATCTTTTTCTTAAGCTGAAGAGCCCTAACCTTTTAAGCCTTTCCTTGAAGGGGTATTCTTCCAGCCTTTTCGTTGCTTTTCTCTGTACATTTTCTAATTCTGCTATATCTTTTTTAAGATATAGTGACAAGAATAGCATATAATATTTAAGGCGCGTTTGTACCATAGGGTGATACAGAGGCATTATAATATCCTTTGGTTTTATTCTCCATGCCTTTCCTCATGATTCCTAGCATTCTGTTTGCCTTCTTGGCCGCCGCAGCACACTGAGTAGAGGATTTCAACATATTATCCATGATCATGCCCAGATCCTTTTCATGGGTGGTGATTCCCAATGTGTAAGCACTCTCCACTGCCCCTGTAACCTCTCTGCTCTTACTAGGGGCTTTCCTGGTATGTAGTGGTGGGCAGGAACACTCGGCTGCTCCTGCCCCAAAAGGTACCCCAGTTCTAAACTGTGCCAGTGAGTTACAGTGGGAGATGCCTATCCCATAACCAGCCCCTTCAAAGGGATCCTGTGACTTTCCTGGCTGCAGCAATGCGAAGGGTGATGATTTTTTTTCAGCATCTTCAGTGCCAAAATACATGTGCACTCCTACAGGTGTGTGTGTGTGGTGTATGTGTATTTAAGTAGCCATCCAGCAAGTGGGCATTAAGGGATTATTTTAAAAGTGCTATTTGCGATTTGATGTCTGCAACTGGGCATGCAGATATCCAAACATCCCCAGAGCCATTTTAGAAGCTGGACGATCCCGGCATGAGGATGTCCAAGTCTGAATGGGGGCATGGCAGAGACTTTCCTAAGACCCTGGATGCCCCCGCCCAATCTCAGAAATGCCCAGGATGTCCCAAACCATGTCTAAAGTTAAAACCTGCCCCAGGCATGAACTGGCATCGGAAACGTGCTATTTTTGACAGGCAAAGGCCTGAAAGGTGTATTTTACCATGTCAATGAACACCAATAGGGAATGAGGCTCATATTTTCATTTTGCTTTGCCAATGGATGCTCCCTTATGCTAGTTTGCCTTAGATGGGCATCCCCAACACCAGCATCCCTAATGGGGACGGCTATGTGCCCAGCCGCTTGCACGTCCATGTTGGGGATGTCTGTGTTCCTGAAATCAGTCAGGCATAGATGTCCCTGATGTTCTTTTGCACGTTCTGCCCTAGACGTCCCCGATTTCACTTGAATGTTCTTTTTAAAATCCCTTTCCACATGTCCTTGAGTACTTTGTACACAAGGCATATTTCAAAGCAAACATTTAGGCACACTTTTACTTTAAAAGAAATGGATGCAAAGTCTGCAGTTTAAAGTACCCAGTATGAACAGTTTCAGAACTGCACCCATCTCTCTTCACTACCTCCCGTCTTGTGTTTTTTGAAGATCATGTAACTATAAACGCGACGTGTGGCAGAGACAAAAAGAACCTAAAAATGCCTTTTTCAGACCACCACTGAAATTGCATAAAACTGATTACAATGGGACCCAATATTTAAATATCGAGGGGAAAAAGAAAAACCTCTTAAAATATAGCCACTAAAGTGGTTCTCCAAGCTACCAAACTTGCTGAACCAGCTGTACAAGGTTTGATCTCGCTCTTCCCGAACTGTCACAGACCAAGAAAAATCTTGGTCTTCCAGTCTTCTTTCGCAGTCCATCTTGTACTGCTTTATTCCTTATCATTCATGCTCCAACAAATGGGGGAGGGGGGGGAAGGGTTTGTCACTAAAATAAATATTATTTAAACTGCTCACAAAAATGGGTGTGG
Organism: Ichthyophis bannanicus; assembly: GCA_033557465.1. Classification (NCBI taxonomy): domain Eukaryota; kingdom Metazoa; phylum Chordata; class Amphibia; order Gymnophiona; family Ichthyophiidae; genus Ichthyophis; species Ichthyophis bannanicus. The sequence goes on from CM066035.1 coordinate 98,146,024, forward strand.
ATATATAGGGGTAATTTTATAAGTCACCTAAAATGCCTAGATTTCATTCACCCATGTGCACATTTTCAGACTTGATATTGTGTCATACATCAGGACAGTTGCATGTACAGGAATGACGTTTGGGTGGAGCATGGCACAGCACATAAGTGACACTTGCAAAATTATAAAATGCTATAAATTTATACATGAAAAATCTAAGTGTGAGCATTTGCACCAGCCATAGGGCTAATGTAAGCATCTGCAGCTTAAATGATACATTTACATCCCTATTTTATAAAGTATGCATGGAAATCCAATCCATAAGACAAAGAAGGGGGGGGGGGGTACATTACCAATGTACACTTAGCACATATCATTGAGTCAAAGCAAAGGCGCAAAAGAAATAAAGGTTGGAAAACCAGGGCAAAAAAGTCAATCTAGACCCAAAGCTTCTCAAGACTCTCTTGGAGAGGCACCTAACCAGTTGGGTTTTCAGGATTACCACAATGCCTATGCATAAGAGACTGCATACAATTCGTCTTCTTTCATGCAAATCTCTCTCAATTATATTATGAAACCAAACTGGCTAGGTATGCTTCCGGGAGAGGGTTGAGAAGCACCTTGTGAACTGACCTCATTTAACTGACCCAACACAAGGCCACACAAAAAGTGCATCTAAGCAGAGGAACAGTTTCTCTTTCAGGTTATTTTCCAAATAAATAGGGCCAGCAAGAACATACCTATTTTCAAAGTAGCCAATCAGGCATTTGCAAGGGAATTTAAGAAAAAAGTAGTCCCACAGCCAAAACCCAAGGCTTCAGCAGGAGGAATGCCCAGTTATGCAGCTACGTTGTCTTTGTTACATCAGGAAAAATACATATCCTCTGACCACTGGCATATATTTTAGTATAAACACACATAGGTTACATGCTTCAGAGTAGAGAGTGGTAAAGGCTGGGGTGAGTTTACATATGACACAATAAAAGGAATTATTAGAATTGTGAAATGGGGCTTTAAAAAACAAAAAAAAAAAAAGTTTGTAGTCAACTCATCACCCAGTTCTTTTACATCCCCATAGAGCAGGGGGTTCTAACCCAAGTCCTCAGGACACACCTTACCAGTCAGGTTTTCAGGATACCTAGAAATGAATATGCATGAGAGAGAGGTTTGCATACAGTGGAAGCCATGCATGCAGACCTCTCTCAGGCATATTCACTGTGAGTATCCTGACAACCTGACTGGATAGGTGTGCCCTGAGGACTGGGCTGAGAACCATTGCTATAGAGTAAGATCAGCCATAAAAAAAAGCAAAACTATTGTTTCCTAATAGCTGCTTAAAGCAGAAAAATAGAGAAAGAGGAGAACATGTTGAAGAGTGATGTAGAGAAGGCCACTTTTCATAAGCGCTTTCACACACTTACAGGTACAGCACCTTAGAAAGCTGGTTTGGCTTTTCATAGAACTGGGCTGTCTTGTATCCATGATAGAAAAGGTTCCTAGGCATGATTAGCACAGGATCGAGGTACTTAAAAAAAATGCACACAGAGGAAAATCCTATTGGCAAGTTTTGATGGTTCTTTCATTACACACAACATAGATGAGAAAACAAAACCAGCAGTGTATGAAAAGGAAAATAGTATTATTCACCAACAACTGTACAAAGTGCTTTGATGTGCATGGTCACATCTGTTACTGGCCCAACATAAGAATGAAAACCACAAAACCAACGCTGTCCACGAAACCTCGCTGAAGCACTTCCGCCCCTTTGAGAAAGAAGAGATTCGAGGGAAGATCCTCCCACTTCTCAACAATATACCACACGACCTAGATACGATGGTGTCCACATGGGACGAGAGCCTCAAGACCATCGCATGCATACCACCCACACATAAAACAAAAAAGAAAAGAGAACACGCACCATGGTATACCAAGGACCTCCGAACTTCACTCCAGTGCCTGCGCAAGCTCGAGAGAAGATGGCGTCGGACTCGCTCTACCGAAGCACAAAGTACTTACATCACTCACCTAAAAGCATACCGTGATGAATTAACAAAGAAGCGGAAACAATATCATTCCGACATACTGAAGCGATCGTTAAAACAAACCCCACGACCTCTTCAATATAGTAAAATCCCTCATAAAAGAACCTCCCACAGACCAATCACATATGCCACAACCCCAAGCATACTCTAACTACCTACAAACAAAAATAATCCAGACTGGCGCAACCTCAACCAACTATCTACAACCAGGAGTAACCCACGCTGGCGAAACTTCGAGCTCCGCAAACAACACCCTTCAGCATAACTTACCCCAACCATCACCACTAGCCAATTTTGACAAAATATCACGCAGAGAGATTGAAGACACCATCGCTGCAATCAACCCTACTACTGCACCCAACGACCCATGCCCAGCCCTATGGATAAAGGAGTTGCGATGTGACTTAAGCCGATATCTGAGCGAATTAATAAACCAATCCCTCACAACTGGATCATTCCCACAGAGCCTGAAACAAACATCAATCAGACCACTGCTGAAGAATAACAAGATGGACCCAACGAAGGTGGAATCATACAGGCCAATTTCAAGTATCCCCATGCTTGCCAAAGTAATTGAAAAGTTAGTACAGCGCCAAATTCAACAGCATATTGATACTGAAGCCCCACTGGACCCCTCCCAGCATGGGTTCAGAGAAGCACACGGGGTGGAAACCCTCCTCACCACCCTACTTGACAACCTAGTATCCGGAACAGACAAAATTCACCAGGGATATGCTCTCATCTTCCTCGACATTGCAGCGGCCTTCGATTCTGTGAACCACGAGATCCTCATACAACGCCTCAGCGAAAAAGGAATTCAAGGGGCAGCCCTAGAGTGGTGCAAGTCATACTTGACCAATAGATGGCAACATGTAAGGTCTGGCTCCACAACCTCCGAACCATTTTTGCAAAACCAGGGCGTGCCACAGGGTTCTTCTCTATCTGCATTGATGTTTAACATCTACATGCAGCCCATAGTGCCCTAGCACGTTCATTCAAGGTCAACTGTTTAGCCTACGCAGACGATATCCTGCTATACATCCCTTTCAGGACCAACCAACCAGACCTCTTCCCTCTAACAAGCTGTTTTGAGGCAGTAGCAGAATGGCTCAACACACAAAATTTAAGAATCAACTACAGCAAAACAGATGTCCTTTTCATCTCAAGGAACCAGGACTTCACCCCTCCACCCTCCTTAAAAATCGGCAACACAGAACTGAAAACCAAATCAACAATCCGCTACCTTGGCATTACTCTGGACCAACACCTGGATCTGAAAACCCACATAAAAAACACAGTAAAAACAGTATACATGAAAATAAGGACTTTAAAGCATCTCCGACCACTACTAGATTTCAGCGACTATCGATCAATCTATCAAGCATTAATATTACCACATTTTGACTACGCCAACGTAATCCTACACGGTCTCCCCCAATCAACACTAGCACCACTCCAGCTCGCAATGAACACTGCCGCGAGAGTACTAACAGGGGCCTCAAGGAGAGAGCACATAACGCCAGTACTGATGAACCTCCATTGGTTACCGGTTCAAGCAAGAATCCTCCACAAAGTCCTAACCTTGACCTTCAAAGCGTTAAACACTTTGACTCCCACAGCTATCAGCGAGATGATACACAAAGTACCACATAACAGAAACAGAAGACCTACGACGCAAAACACCCTCGAGGTCCCAAAGGCAACAACGAAATGCACAAAAATAACAACAAACAGAGCCTTTACAATTTATGCACCTAGAGCATGGAATGCCCTCCCCACCTATATACGAAACATCACCCACCTAACCCAATTCAGGAAAGCATTAAAGCACCACCTGTTCACCACATACTACCCTGAATCCAGCCTCAGTATTCATACATGTTGCCCCTCAGACAATCACGCACCACACCTAAACAATCAGACTCACTATGAAAAAGGCTAACCCACCGATCCTTCAAAAGTAATAAGATGTAGATAGACCCTGCTTGAAAAAGGTAATAGTGTAAATACAATGTAGATAGTTTCCCCAGTTGTTTCCATGTTGATTTCCCTGTTTATTGTAAAGTTTACAACTCAGAATGCCTGTGTTGTATAGTTGACGTTGAATGTAAACCGCACTGATCTGAAAAGCGCGGTATAGAAGAACTGTTAAATAAATAAATAAATGATCGAAGCATGACCTTTCCAACTCACAAAAGGCTCCATCTCGAGTGTAAAGGGCAGCAGCTAAGGGCATGACCTCAGCAGTCTGGAAGCTCCTGGTGCCTTCACTGGCCCAGCTTGATTGTAAACGTCAAAAGAATTCCATTTTCTCCAGGGTCAATACAGCATCCTAGAATCCCACAAACAAAACGTTCCAGAGAGAAAACTGGAAAGGACAATAGTGCTGGAGGAGCTTAGAACCCAAGCAGCATGTCCTGAAAGTCCTGCGAACACCAAATAGCATCCAGGACAGCTCACCAGAAAATTCAGATCAGGAAGACCACAGCCCATCAATGGTTCAAAATCTGCAACAGCCTCCCGCTCGCATTCTTAACGTCCAGAAACATTCCACCCTTGCAAACGGAGGGTTCAAACATCTCATTTTCTATTGGGATTGGTCATCTTGTTGCAACTCACATAGATCACTGATTTGTTGGCGAGGAGGTGAAGATGGAAACCTGAAACTCTTAAATCCATGCACATGGCATCTGCATAAACAGGGTCACTGCTTGAAGTTTTGCTACAGGGCATCTGATCACCCAGTTTTCTCAGTTCAAACGATGATTTCACTTTAGCAGTCTAAGGGCAGAAATGGGGGTTGGATGGTATCATGGGCTTCCTTCTAGTTCCTGTAACAACGAAATGGGTGCATCTCTGCCTAGAGGGAAAGCTCCTGTTCCGCAAAAGCTGTGAACACCAGCAACTTCCCACGAAGCTGTGCGGGGTCTTCCACCCATGCTGCTCTCATTGGAGATAGGTCCTGCCATACTGCAGTTTCAGTCGTAAAGGGGTCCTTGAGACTGAAAATGCGATATTGCAGCACTTCCTCCCCTTGTCCACTGGGGCAGTGCAGGTGAAGAACTTCCACGCAGTTTCCCAGGAATGCTGAACACTGACTGTAAGACACCTAGTTGTGAAAAACTGAAGTATACTGTGCATCTAAGTTCTCGAAAAGCAGGACTGCTGGAAGGACAGGCAGAAAACACTCCACCCTCTTTCCTCCCTCTCACCCAGAAAAGTTTATTTTATTTGTATTTTTAGGAACATGCATAAATACACAATTTCACACTTAATTGGAATGGTTTATTGCATTATTGTTCAATTGTACAGCACACGTTGAGGGTTTAGGTGGTAAAGTTTATTAGAAATGAAATGTTATATATTTTTAGCCCAGGCTTCTACAGGGAAACTGGCCTTATAAAATCATTGGGTGGGCCGGTGGGCCTGTGTCCCCCCCACGTAGCTTTTATACTGTATATCCAATTTCATTCAAGTCTCTGCTACAGACAGAGCACCCAGTAGCCCCTAGCTCAGTTTCCATATACCCTTGATACACAACATGCAGAATCGATTATCTGACTGACTGTCTGAAGATCAAATAAAATAGGTACTAGAGGAGGAGAAAAACCTAAGCTTTCCTTAGAAGCTCAAATGACAAGACTGTGACTTTTATACTTTGGACACATCTGTGGAGAGAAAGATCAACAGAGAAGACATCATGGTCAAGGTTGAAAGTCAATGCAGAAGAGGAAGACTGGTAGGCAAAGTGATCGATTGATACAATAGCAGCTATAGATGCCACTCTATCAACAATTAGCCGCCTGACTGAAGGCCAAACACAGTTAACATTGACTGGTTGGCACTATAGTAGACAAACAAGCAGTCCAATCCAGTCCAGTCCAGTCCAGATCCGGGCTAAGAACAGGGAACACTGATGTCACCAAGTATTCTGAAAGCTGCCTGCCATTTGTTTATTTATTTTACTTATTTACATTCTCTTATATACCGCGCTATTCTGCATCAGTGCGGTTTATTATTTATTTAACAAACTTTTATATACCGCAACCTTCCGATGATCAGGAGCGGTTTACATATAACAGTTAAGGAGACAGAAAAGGCATTTCTGTTTTACATTAAATAATATCATGAACTATGTACATTAACAATTGAACTTTTAGCTATTATACTTTGTAGAACTATGTACAAATTAACTATGTACAGTTAGAAAAAGAGAGTTCAACAGTATAAATATCAATTGACAGTATCAAGGTCAAAATATCTTGAGGCACTGCAGTATGTGTCTCCGTGTGTTATATAGATTATCCCTTTTCGTTTTGAAGTTGAGAATTTGCCATTGGACCGTAGTGGGAGATGAAAAGGTGAGTTAAGTTTTTGCGTAGGTCTTTAATGTCAGATAAGGCTCTGATTTCGTCAGGTAGAGAGTTCCAGAGTGTAGGGGCTGCATGGGAGAATGCTTTTTTATTGGTTGTTTTTTTTGGTTTTTGTGAATTCTTTTGGGATCCTTGTTTTATTGGTGTTGCCTCTTCTATGTGCACATTGGGGTGTGTCTTTAGTGATTAGTTTGTTTAGGGTAGCTGGGGCAGTGTTGTTTAATGCTTTAAAAATGCTTTAAAAGTTTACATTGAACAAACTGAAATTACATTGAACAGGGTATTATAACTTGGAGATAACTATTTTACAGGGAACATAGGCTTAAGTGGGGTGGCTTGCCCAAGACCACAAGGAGCACCTGTGGGACTAGAAACCCCAGTCCTTCCGGCCCAAGGTTGCTGTCCTCTAGTGGGATTTGAACCCCTGACCTTGCCCCAACCACTAGGCCACTCCTCCACTCCATTGACTGGTGAGCAATGTTCCCTCTAATTTTCTGTAGGCTGTGTGCGCATAAAATATCAGCTGTGCAGCTTTTGAAGGAAGGTTAAATTTTTGTGCGCCACATAACGACACTCGGAGTTATATACTTTAAAATTTGACTACATGTCAGAATACAGTATGTACACCACATTGATTGCACTAGAAAATATTGTAGAACTTGTGAAAACCATAAATACACAACAACTTTTAAATTTTAAGATGTCTGTGTTGTTTTCTATCAGAATCAGAACCGTAATTTTTGTGCGCTCTGCTGTAAAGTATGTGCGCTCACTCGGTGAGGTGTGTGTGCGCGCGCACACGCGCACAGCTTAGAGGGAACAGTGCTGGTGAGCGCTGATAGCTCAAATCAGAAAAAAAAAAACCCCAACAACTTGGCATCATAAAAGGAAAAGTTCACTCATAGTTGTCTGAAAAGACAAAAATCTTGCTGTTATCCCTCCTCCCAAAGCCCCTCTCTTCAGGCAAGCAGGGAATGCACTGGGAGCTGGAATCATAGAGCAGACCTGTCGTTACAAATTCTGCTGAAGAGATTAATTATGGAAATACAATGCATACGTAACTATTGCATTCTCTCACACTGCAAAACACGTTTAAATCAGATCAAATGAACTCCTCCCGTATAGCGTCAGCTTAAATTATTTGGTTAAATGCTTCTGCTTGCTTTAAGTTTACTTCAGATAATCACCGTGGCCAGTAAACTGTAAAATTCCTGAGCCATGCAACAAAAAGCCTGGGAGGAGGGACAGCTATGAGCACATCCGATTCAGTCCCATGGAGATTTACTCTCGAGTATAATTGTCACACGCCTCTGAATTTTGCAGAATAGAGGTTCATGCTTTATTCTTCATATTTATGAATTGTAGGTCGTGCAACTTTATAAACTAAAAAGTTTTCAATACTTCATTTGCAGAAAGAAGGCCAGAGTCTTAAAGTTACTGTTTTAGTCTGTTTAAACAAAGTATGTTTATTCTACTGGACAAGATGAGGACGTTTGCTACTAGTTGTGGAGACGTAGCCTTCCATCGCTTCATTAACTTAATATGCACCGATCGAATGGCGAAAGCATGAGAAAAATCAGCCAAAGTAGTAAAAAAAAAAAAAAAACACACTGCACCGACTTGAAAGACTTGTGCCTAGAGCCAGCTAAAGCAACTTATATGGACGGATCCACGAAAAGAAGCAGTAAACGGAGGCAGATCAAAGAGCGAAGCGAAGCGCCGCATCTGGGCCAGGGAGGGCGGGTTAACTTTAGGCGTTCACTCGCTCTGCGGATGAACCGCGAACAGCCGAAGTCAATGCAAATACAGTGTTTATTTACCTCGCCTTTGTTTGGCCCCAGCGAGCACCGCCCCTGCCCTCCTCTGCATAGGATCCAGGTGGTTATTCCTAAATACAGATCGGAGCCAATTACTAGGAGGGGGGGGGGGGGTGCAGATTGTCAGCTGCTTCCTGGGGCAGTTGCAAGCAGCCGCCTTTCGGGGTCTGGCTTTTGATCTGCTTTTCGGAGACCTGCAGCGGCAGACGCATGAAAAGCTAAACAGCACCGGCCGAGTCAGCCAAAGGCGAAGTTAAGAGCTCCAGCTTGTTCTCCTGCTATTAATAAGCAGCCCGAGCTACTCTCTACCAGATCGCACCACCTCAGTCCCTGCTAATCCCAGCCCTGGGAGCAGACGGAGCACCGCAAACGCACATCCTTGAACTGAAAAGGTCAAAAGCGTCACCTAAGGACGAGCCGCTGCTCTGAGCTGCGCCCACCCGCGGTGGGGGTTTTCGTGGGCACCGAAGGACGATTCCGATTTCATTCATTAACATCCCCCCCCCCCCCCCCGCAAAAAACGTTTAAAAGCAGCGCCTCTCGTTCACTTACGTATCTTCTTAACTTTTTCTCCGGCGGCGACTTTCTCAGCCAGCCCGAGCAGACCACCTCGCCTCCGCTCATCCTCGGTTACTGCGCCCCTCAAAGCGCCGGCATCCGGGGTGCCCTTCAGCCCCGCAGTCCAGCCTGATGCACAGGGCGCTGGCAGCGAGCGATGCCCTACCGCTGTCATCCACCGGCTTCACCCACTAAGGCACTGGACGGATCGCAGGATTTTCTCTTATTTTTTTTTTTCCACTCGGCGAGGGGCAGATGACTATCGCGGCTCGTCTCGCACTTTTAACCCCCTCCCAGCTGCTCGGGGCTCTAGGAAGCAGGAAACTGCTCGACCGAGTTCCCAGTAAGGGCACCACGCCCACCTCCCGGTCTGGGCAAAGCCTCTTAAAGGCGAACGCCGCTCGCTGCCTGGCTAATCGCCCCAGCTCGCCCTCCACGGATCGATCGTGCTTTCCAGGAACTTACTGCACTGCCGCTATACGCGCATACATGAAATACGTTTATTACTGTGAGCAGTGCGTTCGCTGGGGCTGGAGACGGTGCCTGGTCCCCGCCCTGTTCATTTCCCTTTCGTCTAGTGAAGTCAGCTGCTCGGGTCTTCAAGGACACAACTCGATGAGGGATGGGGCTGCCTTTGATCGGGCCAGCTGGCCTTTACCTGCTCTCGTCTTGCTATCTTAATTCAGCAGAGGTTAAGGGGTAGCGCTCCAGTTGCGGGTTGGAAGATATTCACAATGTTGCAATGCCCCGGGAAGACTTGTTGAGAAGCGATGCAGCATGATCACTTAGTTCCGGCTCATGCTTCTCAGTATATTATAAAAATATTTCTAACACTACTGTGAAGGTTCAGTCGGTATTCCAAACACACCTTCCCACAGTGTCCTGGGTAGCCCTTTAAAATCAGAGGTTCTGAACCCAGTTTTTAGGACACACCTAGCCGGTCAGGTTTTCAGCATGGGCACAATGAATCTACATGAGAGATTTGCCTACAATGGAGGCAGTGCTTGCAGTCTCTTCATGCATATTCATTGTGGATATCCGAGAAACCCCACTGTCAGGTTTGGGAACCACTGTAAAAATATTTAGTTATGACGATCTTCAAGCTGCATTGATTTGCTACTTTCCTGGAGAGGCTGGTTCATGCACCCACTAGCCTAGGGCTTTCCAAGTTTATCTCGGTGACTCCACAGCCAATTAGTCAACAAATTTTACAAAAGTCATGTTACTGAAATAAAAATAGTAATTTCTTATTAATTTTTATATGCTGAACAGTGAAATTGCAAAGTTGGCTCTAGTTTTTTTGTAATCTACAAGAATTAATGTTTACATCACAGAAATGCATGTCAATAGTAAATATAATAGGCCTTCGGTTAATACCTATAAAAAAACAAGTCATAGACTACTTCTTAGATTTTTCACCTGTCTCTTGTACAGCTGTTCGGGAGCTTCCCTGGGGAGTGTCCAGCAGTAGTGAGCCAGCATTGTAGTGGACCATTTTCCCTGGTATCTTTGCTCCATCGTTGCGAAATCCTGGTGAAAACGTTCGCCCTGTTCATCACAAAATGTGGCAGGAAACAAAAAGACAAGCTCTTATTCTATCACTCATCCACAGAAGGAAGACTCACAGACAGGCTGGAATGCAATCAGGATCTTTAATGTGCACACAGGATCAGACAGAGATACCAGCAACCTCCACAAGGGTCTGAACCCCGAGGGACGGCCTACAATTGCCTTATATACAGTACAGTTTTAAACTCATTCTACAATCCCATTTGCCACAGGTATTTCCTGCCCACCAATCAGCAGCCCCTGGGGAAGGTACCTGGGTGACCTGTCCAAACGGGTATGCTCAGGTCTGCTGATTTCTGGGCTAGGGGCTATTGTGCTCAGACCTGGAGTGGGGGAAGGGTGTCTACTGAAATCTCAATGCCTTCTCTTAGCAGGCCGATTACCTCATGGCTTGGGGGAAGGGCTACCTACAGCCAGACCTCATGGCTGTCTCATTCCCCCCTTTTTAAGTAGGACCTCGGCTGTATTTGGGACAGGGCCATGACAGTGGTAACAACCTTGCCTTCTACCAGGGTATCAAGGGTGGTGGTCAAGAAGCAGTAAAGAATAGGGATATAACATGGCAGAATGGCACATAGCAGTAAATGAAAGGAACCCCTACCACTGGGATTTTTAGTCCCCCTGGCCAACTGAACCACTTCATAAACCACCCAGGACCCATGGACAGGTAACTAGATCACTTAGGTCTTGGATAGGGTGTTCAATGGAAACACTTGCATCAGTGAGTTTAAAACAACACATACCCTATACCCTCTATAGCAACTCCTGCACAACGTTTTCGTTCCATGTGCAAAAGTTGCTGTTCTGACTGTAAAAGGTTGCAGGGCCTGCAGAGGCCTCTTCCCTTTGGGACAAAGGAGGGCCGTGTGCAAAAAGTCTGCAGAGGCTTCTTTCCTTTGGGGCAAAGGCTCTTTCCCTGGGATCCACCCTTATCAGCATATTAATGGCTTTTTATTCTTGCTAGTGTTGAGTCATTCTGGCTGCACCCTGCCATTCCCTTTGCTTCATTAATCACTGGCACTGTAATCTTCAGGGCATATGAGTACTTTGTATCACCAGCTTTGTTTGGCCTGTTGAACCTGTTCAGGCCTGGCATGTCTTTTCTTGTGCTGGGTCCATTTTCTGTGCACTTTCAGGCCTGACCTGTTTCTTAGCTAGGTTCATTCTCTGTGCACTTCTGTTCAGAGTATGGTTCCCCTGGCTTTACTCTTGTTGTGCTGGGCTCTGAGTACTCATTTTCTTAGCCCACATGCTTTTTCCGTGCCATCATAATGTATTACAGCCTCAGGCAAGGATGCAGCCATACTAGACATACCTATCAGCCAATTTCCCTTCAGTCCCAATTTTTCTTTTTTTTTTTCTTGTTTATGGGGGAAAGGTAATCCCACTACGGGCAATGGACAAGCAACCATTTGAGACAGATATTGAGACAGATAGGAGTCATCAGAAAAGCAGCTTCTGGTACTGTTCCCTATAGACAACATACATTGTAATATCATTTTCTTGCAGCTGGTCAATAATATTGAAACACATAACATGAAAGTATGTCAAAAGCAGCAGTGCTTAATAATGTGATAAAGAAAGCTCTGAGAATAGTACAGCAAAATCTTGAGCTGGTGTGGGTATTGCAGTTGCTGAAGCCGAAATGGCTTGTAGATTTCCGTTACTTTCTAAGAAAACAATATTAAAAGGATAACAATACAATCGTTCACAGAAGCCACAAAACCCCCCCCCCCCCCCCCCCCCCCCCCAGTCAGTCCAACAGTTCTTTTTCCTGCCTCCCAGCAGTTCTCCAGGACCTCACAGTGTGCTTCACCTTTCTCTGAAGTTCAAGTTCTGTCTCTCTCAAAATTTGAACCTCTCATTCTCATAGGCAGACACCCTGGCCCGTTTTCGATGTTACACACTGATCCAGATAGGGACTCCTTCACACATCTCAGCAGTGGGCAGCTCTGAGTTCTCGGGATGGTCTGTTCCATCTGGACTCTGGCCAATTTCCTCTGATGGACTCTTTGGATTGCCATTGGTGACATGGTTCCAGGCCTCATTCAGAAAAGCAGCACCAATATTGAATGAAAAGACTAAATATGCTAGATTAGATTTCACAATGAGATAAACTTAACTTCCTTCACATTTACCAAGATCACATCCTACAAATATTGCTGTTTAAACTTTCAATGGTCTTCCAGTAACTATCTCGTATGGTGTCAATTTTTTTTCTGGCAGTTTGATTAACTTCTTGTTTATCTGTCACTGGAGATTCACTTGCTGGTAGTGAACATTCCATTATGCCCTTGACTGACCTTTACATGCTCCCCCTTTGCCCATGCATGCCTGGCCAGGACATGCCGAGGCAAAAAAGGAGGCAAAAAAGGATCTGGAAGTACCGCATGGCCAGTGTAGGTCCTCCAAAACCCATCAGGGTGCACCTAGCCTGTCTCCAGGTGTCCATTTCCAATTATTGAGTATGTGTTGGGGCCTAGATGAATTCCTAAATTGAATATTCTGGAGATGGCATAGTTGAATAAAGTGCTCATCATTTTTTTGTTTACATATTCATTAGCCAGATACATCACTTCACATCATTGAATTACCTTCATCAGTTTACTGTCTATCAGAGTCCTTCCTCTTAATAATCCCACTTCATCCCTCACCATACTTTTTATCACTTGCATCATTCCACCAACTATATACCTAAGTCCTTTTTTTGAATTATACCAATTTTTTATAAATTGTTCACTTCCAGTATGCTAATGGACATGAGGCTTTTAAATAAAGTTAATCAACAAATCAATCAATTAATCAACAAATCAATCTTTGGCTTTAAAAATATAAAAGCTTCAAAAATCATGGATGTTCTCTAATCATAAGTACCTAGTGTTTTTGGGAATTGATACATAAATATTTGCTGATTCCCATGATAGTTCAGGCAGGCTTTATGAAGCTGTCCCAGTGACCCCAAGCCAGTCAAGTTTTCAAGTCATCCAGAATGAAAATGCATGATATGTCAGCATACATTGCTGACCCATTATATACAAATTCATATTAATTGTGGATATCCTGTGGGTTCACCAGGGCAGCCTCAGGCAGTATTGGACTAAACCTTAAATATATGACTGACAATGCGGCTGAAATACTGACTTTCTCATGCTCTGGAAGAATGTGACATCAGACATATTGGGATCCCCTACATCATTGCATTGCGAGCTGTAAAGCAGTTTTGTTTGTTTTTTTATCCCTAGGTTGAACTCAGTTAGTAAATCAACACTGTTCAATGTTACCAAAATTGTGCACACTCCAGGGGTGACTCAGCATGCAATGTTCCTAAATGGGTTAGTTGTGTACATACTATGACAGAAATTAACTTCATACCGAAGCCAAGGGATGATGGAGATTATTATACACACCAGCATTATTTGTGCAGTGTGCACTGTATGGATCTGTGTGAATCAGTACTAAAGGGCAGTGCACACGAGGAGTGGGGCAGCATTATCAGTGCATTATTAACTTCAAGTGTGAATTAGTGTGAACGGTGTACTGCACAGTATATGCCTTTCAGCAGTGCTAATTCTGCATTTTATCTTTCTATTTTGAAATTGCCAATGATCAGTGTATTCACCCTGAACCAAAACATACCTGAACATCAGAACAAGCTACAGTGCATACTAGAACTAATCCAGATGTTCTCATCAGAAATCATGAGTTAAAGTACTGCTATCAGTATATTTGGTACTAAAATCATTTTAAGGTATCATTGTAGTATCAGAAAAATGAATACAGTTGATCAAGGCAGTTTAATGTACTAAGCAGAAAGAATGCAATCACCAAAACAGCATTTACTGTCTGCAGAATAAAATGTCATATCATGCAGAAGTATTACTTGTTTAATTTTGTATGTGCAGTCAAAACCAAATATATGTACCAGAGATAAAATTCAGGCTTTAAAAAGACAAGTAAAAAAATCTTCATTTCTTCATAATCTTATAAGGATTTTCTTCAGCCTTTGTTTGCTTCCAGCAGACATTTGAGGATGCTCAAAGGAGGCACCTCATGGTTCTAGAAGCTGAATACTCTACAATTAAAATTGATGACAAGAGGATTGTTTGCAGGCTAGGTGTGGCTAGGTGAATTGGGGTTCTTTGTCCTCTAGGAGAAAAGACTCCTAGGTGATTTTTTTTTCTTTTGTCCTCTCTAATGGGCCTCCATTCATCTGCTAGAAGAAGGAACTCCTCCCAGTATCTTTCTATAGCTATGCAAACTGTTTCAGCAGTTTCAATCACCCCCCACTCACTGCTGAGAGGTGTGACCAAAACACCTGGTTCCCTGACCACTGATCATGCATGAAACATAGCAATGAAACTGGATATGCATCAAACAAAGCAATTGTCTTCCTTTAATGCTATACCAGTACTACAGTCCACACACAGCAAACCCCAACCCCTTTCTAAACTGTCCCTTTCCCTGCAATGAGTAGACCTGGTGTTTTTCACTGTTTGGGGACACAGGGGCGATTTGTTAATAACTTCACCTTTTACTGATAGAGTATCAAAATCAATCCTGAAATATAAAGACCTAATGTCTGGACAAAAACTTTCTTTCCCTAATGTCACAACTAAACACAGAGACACTAAAGGTTTTTACATAACAGCACATTTACTATATGGGCCAGCCATGAATCTATATAGGGAAGCTGGTCCGGATACTCCCCCACCACAATTTAGCCTCTGGTCCCCATGCTCTAATCACAATTTGCAAAATCACAATTTACAGTGCAAATCTTGTAATCCCAATTCTAGGAATGCAATGTTCAGGGTAAATTTTCCAATCCCACTTCTGGGAATACAATATACAATATAATCCAGGCAACAGGCAGAGTTTGGTTGCACAAAACACACAGGACCACAAAGGGAAAAAGAAAAAGGGAAAACAGAAAACAGAGACGTCTCAGCAGCGAATACGTTACAAATACACATTACACACACTAGCATAGGATTTAACTTTTATAATAGCAACGAGAAACACAGCTAGCCACTCCTCCAATGTCCACCAGATGGAGCCACAGGAGCACATGGCAACACAAAAGAAACCCCCAGCAACACAAAAGGAGACCCCCAGCAACACAAAAAGCCCCCAACACTATAGGAGCACATGGCAACACAAAAGAAACCCCCAGCAACACAAAAGGAGACCCCCAGCAACACAAAAAGCCCCCAACACTATAGGAGCACATGGGGAAGCAGAAATTAACATCGGAGCAGAAATTAACACAGCAGCAGCATGGGGGGGGAACAGAAATTTACATCGGAGCACATTAGAGAGCTTATCAAGTGCTATAGTTTGGTTACTTTTTTTTTTCTTCTCAGATTACTGCAGTTCAGATATTTTTACCGGTATTCAGATACAGGACGAGCAATGGCTTCAGGGCCACTAAGGCCCCTAATAGGACTGCTCGTGCAGTTGATCAGACTGCTACAGGTTCCCAGAAATTACCAGGACTCACAGATAGAGTACAGAACTAGCCCCAAACAGTAAGGTAGCAGTACTCACCAGAACTCTGATCAGACAGGAAGTTTGGAAGCCAGTCTATCCAGCTGTTTTTTCAATCGTGGATTCAACCGCAGGGACCGACTGTCCAGACAAATCAAGGTGTCCTTCCGAGCACAAAGTGGCCCGGGGGCGCCAAGGACCGTTAATCACCTGGGGAGGCCGGTCCCTGACTGGTGGAGGCCCAGACGCTGCAAAAGCAGAAGTCTTCCCACCGTGGGTGTGATGAGAGAGGCTTTTCTTTTAATGTTTCCTGGCCAATGCACCAAAAATGTGGCAGGAAACAAAAAGACAAGCTCTTATTCTATCACTCATCCACAGAAGGAAGACTCACAGACAGGCTGGAATGCAATCAGGATCTTTAATGTGCACACAGGATCAGACAGAGATACCAGCAACCTCCACAAGGGTCTGAACCCCGAGGGACGGCCTACAATTGCCTTATATACAGTACAGTTTTAAACTCATTCTACAATCCCATTTGCCACAGGTATTTCCTGCCCACCAATCAGCAGCCCCTGGGGAAGGTACCTGGGTGACCTGTCCAAACCGGTATGCTCAGGTCTGCTGATTTCTGGGCTAGGGGCTATTGTGCTCAGACCTGGAGTGGGGGAAGGGTGTCTACTGAAATCTCAATGCCTTCTCTTAGCAGGCCGATTACCTCATGGCTTGGGGGAAGGGCTACCTACAGCCAGACCTCATGGCTGCCTCATAACCATACCACAGAGGGAATCAAGGAAATGGATCTTTAGAAACATATTGCAGCCAAGTTTCTGATACTGCATTAGCATGTCTTCTACTAGTTCCTTGTAGTTTTCTGCCCTAACATTCCCGAGAAAGTTTGTTGACACTAGGCGAAAAGCATTCCATGCTTGTTTCGCATCACCCTGCAGCAAGTTGTTGAACCAGTCATCTTTGAAGAGCTCTCGAATCTGAGGACCCACAAAAACTCCCTCTTTAATCTTTGCTTCACTGAGTCGAGGGAATTTTTCATGCAGGTATCGGAAAGCTGGTGAAGTGCGGTCCATGGCTTTCACGAAGTTTTTCATCAAACCTAGTTTGATGTGAAGGGATGGTAGCAAGATTTTGTGAGCCTCAACCAGAGCTGATTGCTGGATATTCTTCTCTCCAACTGTTACATTTTGTCTGTGATTCCATTCCTTCGGCAAATAGTGCCAATCCCTTGCTCGGCTATCCCACTCACATAAGAAACACGTATTTTATATATCCCTGCTCCAGTCCCATTAAAAAAGGGTGGGGAGAGGCAAGATGGTGGCGGTGAGATACTCCCGGTGAGCAGTCTCGCTTCGGCGGTGTGCTGTGTTGGCGTGTTGTTTGCTGCTGGGAGCTGCTATGGGCAGAAGAAAGTGGAAGCAAGCCTACCTACCCTTGGGTGAGGCTTTTTCCATCAGTGCCGCCCAGAAAACGCTGCAGATGTGTGGATTTTCTGCCCCGCGAGTTGGAGCAGCATCTTCGGCGGGTACAGTGTTTTCACCGGACCTGAGCACATCCGGGGTTTTCTTATCCCCGGAACAGCGGGCCCCCCCTGCCATGCCCTGGAAGCGTTACTGCCGACAGAGGAGTGCTTCCCTCCGGCGTGGGAGGTGGAGAGGGATCCGGTGCTGGCGTTGCTGATCCGTGTGGGGCTCCTGGAGGTGAATTACGAGCAGAGGCTGGGTCTCAATTGAGGGTCAGCCCTACCCAGGAGGTATCTTCCCCGTTGGTCACTGCAGGTGCTGGCGGGTTGGTGAGGCCCTCTAGAGTTACATTAGAGGTGCTGTGGGACGCTATTTCTACAATGAATTCTTCCCTGGTGTCATTTGCTGCATCTGTGAGTACTGAAATTAAGACTTTACGTATAGATTTGCAAGAGGTTTCCAGAGTTCAAAAGGAACAGGAGGAGAAGCTGGCCCGGCTGAGTGGAGAACTGGAACAACTTCAGGATTTACACTGTGCCCACATTAAAGATCGGGGTGTAACTTCTAGGAGGATGGAATATCTCGAGAATCAAGTCCGGAAGAACAATTTAAGACTGATTAATTTTCCTAGATCTCCGTTACATTCCCCTATGGAAATGGTTCGTAGGTACTTCCAGGAGGTCCTGAAGATCCCTAGGGAGGATCTCCCGCCATTAACCAGGGTTCAGTATCTATCTGCGGGTAGGGGTATCCAGGGAGTTAGTAGTGGTGCTCTTGGGGCTCCTGGAGACCTACTGGGTTTCTGGAGAGCTCCCTAGAGCTGGTCACTGCCCGTACTACTCTCCTTATTACATTGGCCCTTGAAACCGATAAAGCTTTAATTCTTTGGTTATATTTTAGGAATTTCAGTGAGCAGTTTATGGGCTCAAATGTCCGTATTTTTCCTGACCTTGCTAGGGGTACCCAGCTGAGGAGAAAAGAATTTCTGGGTCTTAAGCCCAGAGTACTTTAGTTTCCCTCGGCGGGACATTTCTGTTGAAGTTTCCTGTTAGATGTTTTGTATCTTATAAAGAAAAATTATTTCTGTTTTTTGAGCCCCGCCAGCTGCTGGAGTTTCTGTTAGCTAGGGAGGAACCAGTTGTTGATCCTGCGTCTCATATAGCTGACGTATAAGCCTCACACTGCCATGTTATTGTATAATTTCCTATTATGTAGTTTTATATTTTCCTGATGCCCCTCCTATTAATTTGTGGGCTGATTATGGTAATGTACTGATATAACTTTGTTGTATTTGCTTTTATGTTTGTTTGTTTCCTACTTACCGATTTGCCTTCATTCATTTGTTTGAATGTATTCTTTAAATTTAATAAATAGTAAATTAAAAAAAAAAAAGGGCAACTACCTTCAAGTCACCACAGAGGTGCCAGCTGTACTTGTTATAGTTAATTGAAGTCAGTAGATGCTTTAAGTTATCGTATGTCTCTTTCATGTGGACGGCATGCGCTACTGGAATAGATGGAAGATGTTTTCCATTGTTCAAAAGCACAGCCTTCAGATTCAGTTTCAAAGAGTCTATATAGTCTCCAGTCTTGTGGGTCATGAGTGATTTTTAAGGCATTCATGAGGCTTTCAATATCGGAACAGAATACCAGATTACTTTCCTTTCTGAAGAAAGGCTCCAACTGCTGGTGGCGCTTTCGATATGAAGTAATGTTGACATCTTCTTCTAGAAGATTCCATTGTTGGAGTCTTGATCCTAACAATTCTGCCTTGTTCTTGGATAAGTCCAAATCACGAACCAGGTCATTTAGTTCTTCCTGTGTTATTCTGTGTGGAGTTGATAATGCATCCCAGTGAAAATCTGGGTCACTGCATGCTGACGGACCAGGAGAAGAACAGGTCGGCTCACCCTTGTTCCTCATCAGATGAATCAAGAGAATATTCTGATGGAGGTTCTGGAATAGGAAGTCCCTCACCATGTGGAACTGGTCTCAATGCAGACGGAATGTTTGGGTAGACTATGCTCGACTTCTTTTGCTTCGTTATTCCGCTGGAAAGAGGAGGAACCAAGCACAAGTAAGAGTCATTTATGTGGTTGCTTGGCTCTCTCCACACCATGGGGACTGCAAACGGCATTGATGGTCTTTTGCAATTCAACCACTGTGAAAGCTGTGTTGTACATGTAGCGCAGCATATATGCGGGGCCCAAGGCTTGTCTTGGTCACCAATCTTGCATCCGAAGTAAAGACGATATGCCTTCTTCAGTTGAGAAGTGATACTTTTCTTCTGGTTGGCAAACGTCACTTCCCCACAAATGTAGCAGAAATTGTCAACAGTATTAACGCACTTTCGCGGCATTACTGTTCTGTATTGTACCTAAATGGATAAAATTATATGATTAATAAAAGTTACATGTAACAGTTGCTTAAACTGTCTCGCACACATTCTGAAATATTTTAAATGCTCAACCTTTCTGACTGCGTATAGTACACTGCTGACGTCAGATGGCTTCAGCAGCCGTCTGGCAGTAGTATTGCATTGCATCAGAAAATGATGCAATCAACTCTGGATGTTGTGTGCATGCTGGTATTATGCAATGTGATGCAATATTACATCATTCAAGGCTTATTTGGGATGTCGTTGATGTCCTACTGGATAAATTTACACGGTGAAACGTCAGAAATGAACTACATGCAATATCTTCAAAATGAGAGCCAATAAATTTTTTTAATGTTATATTTGTGTTCAGCTCACCAAGATATTACAGATTAGGGCCTTTTAAAGTCAGTAACAATTTCAATGTTGACCTTGTCAGAATATTCACCATGAATATGCATGAATAAATATAAATATACGTGATCTCTAGAAATTCTACCTTATGCAGTTCCAAGAGGAACATTTTAGGCTAGTCCTGGCTTTCTGACAACGCAATCCTGATGCATCATAGGAACTGCAGATTGCCATAGAAACAAAGACTATAAATCCCTGGCTACTTTGGGATGTTAGTTCAAAACTAGCATTGGTCAAAAAGCTCCTTCCTGGAACTGGATCTCTGATAATCACAGTTGCCAACTTATCCAGTACCTGTAAGGCAGGGGTTCCCAGCCTGGGGTGCCCGCACCTCCAGGAGGTGCAAAATGGACTTTCAAGGGGTGCAACAAAGAGTGGTTTGTGTTCCTTAGTCACGACTCATCACTCAGCCAGCTGCCAGTGTACCTTGAGCAGTGGTAGTAGATGGTTGTGTTGCCTAGATAGTAGTCTCATTGTTTATTTAATCAAAATGAGAGAATAACAGAATGAACATATAAGTAAAGTAAGTAACTGATTATCAGAGTATTGCTTTTAAAATCATTATAACGCAACATCTGACATAATCATTGTATATTGTTTTACTCATAAATTCACAATGGCGAGAGTTCGTTAAGTATTTCACCCCCCGGAGCCTCTTGAAATGCAATTTGAAAGCGAGACTTTGGAGGAGTTTTGGTGTGCAGCACTGGATATGTCCATAAGACTCGGTGGAAAAGCGCTCCGTGTCCTCATTCCACTTGCAACCAATGTTCCCTCTAATTTTCTGTAGGCTATGTGCGCATAAAATATCAGCTGTGCGCAGCTTTTGAAGGAAGGTTAAATTTTTGTGCGCCACATAACGACACTCTGAGTTATATACTTTAAAATTTGACTACACGATGTACACTACATTGATTTTAATCAAATTAAATGAAAATAGACGATTAGTAAATGAAGAGGGAAATTTCTAGTAATTACAATCATAACTTTTAAATTTTAAGACGTCTGTGTTGTTTTCTATCAGAATCAGAGCCGTAATTTTTGTGCGCTCTGTTATAAAGTATGTGCGCTCTCTCGGCGAGGTGTGTGCGCGCGCACAACTTAGAGGGAACAGTGCTTGCAACATACGTGTGCGAATCTGGGTTCCGTTCTCTTTTGTCAGTCAAGACAAAATCTAGGAATCTCCTGAATCCACAGGCAAATCTACGGATCGCAGTCAGCAAGAAAGTTCCACTTTTTGACAAAATCATAAATGAGAAACAGGAGCAACAAAATCAATGAATTTCATGTTCACGATGGGGATGGATTTTACATTTTACAATTTTTTTTCTGAATAAATTAGAATCTAATTTCTCAATTTATATTTGCATTTTCCGCACTGAGTTAAAAGTTTATTTTTTTAAGTTCAATGTGTTCACCCGCAGCATTGTACATGGTTCAATTTGTAGTTCAAAAATTAGAAATTAGACTACTTCATCTTCAAATGTGATATTACTTTTTTAGGGGGTGCAAACATTAATCAAATATTTCCTAGACATGTGGGGCATAGAGAAGGTTGGGAACCACAATCCTGGATTTCCAAAAACCCTATCCTGGTGCATTATGGGACCTGCATTACTGATATGAATGGATAGAATAGAATCAGGGACTACAAATCCCACACTGCTTTGGGACATAAGATAAAAACCCAGGAATGGCTGTGACCTAGTGATTAGAGCAGTAGACTGGAAAGACACATTCAAATCTCACTGATATTCCTTGTGAGTTGGGCAAGCCACTTAACCCTCTATTGCCTCAGGTACAAAATTAGACCTTAAGCCCTCCAGGAACAGGGAAAAAAACAATTGTACTTGACTATAACTTGTCTTGAACTATTACTGGAAAAGTGTAAGCTGAATACATGCAAACAAGTAAATCCCAGTGACAACTGAGTATGTTAGCAGCTATATAATATATGTAAATTTATCAAAAATATATTCATCGCATGCTACCTGAAAATACGGCTTTGCACCATCCTTTCTAAAACAAACTATTTCCTTTTGTTGCTTCTAAGTTGGCCCCTTTATGCCCTCATTGCATAGTCTAAATCAGTGTTTTTCAAACTTTTTTGTGCAAAGGCACACTTTTTTCATGAAAAAAATCACGAGGCACACCACCATTAGAAAATGTTAAAAAAATTTACCTCTGTGCCTATATTGACTATATATAAAGTAATTCTCTTGAATAGGAATCAAACACTCACACCACAACCACTCACCTGCTGTTTCACACCAAACCCCCTCCCCAGCTTGCTCACACACACCACCACCCCCCTCCCCTGCTGGTTCACTCACCCACCCCCGTCACTTACTCACCCCTCCTGCTGGGTCACTCACTCACTTACCCCCCTCCCCTGCTGGTTCACTCACACCATTGCCCCCCCCCCCTTGCTGGTTCACTCACACCACCACCCCCCTCCACTGCTGGTTCACTCACACTCCCACCCCCTTGCTGGTTCACTCACACACACACACACACACCCCCTCTGCCCAAGCCGCTGCTTCTGCTTTGTACAGAGCAGCGGCTGCACTACACTTACATTGAAAAGTAAAGAGAAACTGTGTCAGGAGCCCTCCGGTCATCGCAGAGCCCGAGGAAGTGATGTCATGGGGGCGGGCTCCTCACAGGCTGTCTTTCCTTTTCAAATTAACTTTATTGCAGCTAAAGTTAATTTGAAAAGGAAAGACAGCCTGTGAGGAGCCCGCCCCCATGACATCACTTCCTCGGGCTCTGCATGATCGGAGGGCTCCTGACACAGTTTCTCTTTACTTTTCAATGTAAGTGTAGTGCAGCCGCTGCTCTGTACAAAGCAGAACCAGCGGCTGCACTGCTATAGGGAATCGCGATCGCGTTTGCGCCACGGACTTCGGCACAAAAGCCGGTTTTTTGCTCTGGCCGCTCCCGATCTTGCGGCCAGAGCAAAAAAACGGCTTTTCAATGGCCGGTTTTACAACTGTGCCGGCAGCCGGCCTGGCCATGGAAAAACCGGCCAGGCCGGCTGAAAACCGGCCGGTTGGCAACCCTAATTTGTGAGCCGAGGCCACATGTTACGGATGAAATTGGAATTTTTCCCACGGCACACCAGACAATATCTCACGGCACACTAGTGTGCCGCGGCACAGTGGTTGAAAAACGCTGGTCTAAATGTTAGCAGTGGTGGGGTGGAGCCAAGATGACGTCATCATGAGATGCTGCTTTGTATTGAGCTCCTTTTTCCTTTAGCGTTTTGATTTTGGTTTCTATGAAGACCAGCAAAGGAAAGCCCAGAGGGTCCTCCACAGCAGCGGGGCTTGCAAAGCAATGAGGTCCAATGGATGTGCACATTACTCACAAGGGGTTCTTTTAGTAAAGGGTGCTAAGCAGTGCAAGTTACAGTATGTGCTGTGTGCTGTGATCCATGGGAACTGTTAGCATAGGACCAACACATCTAGCATGACCCGATTTTCTCTACTAATTGTGCTTCCTGCATTGGAGTGATAAGTGGGCGGTTTAGGGTTGAAGCGTGGGCATGTTGAATGCCTTCTAGCCAGTGTGCCCATGCTAACTGCAAGGCTCGCAATTGCTGCAGATGCAATTACCACCTCCTTAATAGCTGGAGGCAAGTGCATCTGCACTAATTTTGGCATGTTAGGGCACAGTGCTGCGCATTAACTAATGGGAACATGCTGGCCATGCCCCCAACTGTTAACCTGGTGGTGTTAACCTAATGCGCAATGGCTTTGCGCACTTAGGTGCAAAGCAAGCGCGAACATTAATAAAAGGCTCGTAGTTCATCTCAAGGAAAAAAGAAAGAACTAGATTGCTCATTAACATAAGAGAATTCCCTGCGGGATCACAGATAAGTTCTGAAATGTTTAAAAGCCTAAAACCTTTTCCCTTCAAGGTATTTGGGAGGCGTTGGCCTCCTTCGAAAAGGCAAACTGTATCCAAAATGCTCAGATAATGACAGTTCCAGGTAAATTGAATGTTTTGGAACAGGAAAACTTTGTGGTCCATCAGAGGTTCTCTTTTATACTGAGAAGATTCCAGAAGAGACGTGTTTTGATGAAGGATAATATAAGTTTGTGAAATAAGGTGGAAAACGTAGAGAATGTTCAGCGGAAGCTACTCTGAGATGTATTCATTTTCCAGGGTTTACAGTACACCAGCTTATAAAAAAGGATGTTTCACCTGCAAAGGCAGGAAAAGCAATCAGGTTTCCTTTGAATCCTAATGAATTTCCAGAAACATCAAAAGATATGCAGCTTAAGCTGAAAACCTTAATTGTTTTAGAACTAGATAGAGATTGGGCACTGCAATTGTCTTTTTCTGTCAAAAGCTGGAGACGTTTATGAATTGTACAATTTTTGTGGTTCCTGATGTGGCAAGAGCCGCATAGAAAAGAAAACGATTTCTCCTCATGTGTCCTAACGTTCTAAGCATGGGTGCCGAATCTTGGTTGAATTTCCCATGTAAACATACTATTATTTGTGAGTTAAGCAGTTGTTTGTTGAAGCACAACAGCTGACTGCTTTTTTGGTGACTCATGAACAATTTTGGGTGGTAACCTCTTCCCCTTTACCCTGTCCAGAAGTTCAGGTGGCGGGTTAGTACAGCCACAAGTTGGTACTCCTTGTAGATTTATTGCTAATATTTCCTAATATATTTTTCTTGGAATTGTATTAACTGTACACCCCCTCTTTCCTTCTCTCATGAATGGATTACTGTATGTCAGTTGACTTTATTACCATGGCCCTTGGGGTTTCCAAATTTTTGTTGTTTTGCCTTTTCATATTACTCCGCACTCCCATTTTCTTTCTCAAGATGTCATTGCTTGTGATTATTGTTTGTAAAATGTTGATAAATTAAAAAAGAATTGCAGTGGCTTCTCATACATATTTTAAAATAAAAGGTCTGATAGCCTATCACAAGGTCCCATGATAACCTTTATTTCCAATGTACACAGAATATTTCTCAGTGTAAACATAACCTATGAAATTAGTTTAACTGAGGGACTCCTAAACTTGCTCCACTCGACAGCCTCAAAAACAAGTAATATTAACCCCGCTCTGTATTCTAGAAATTAAAGATTCCCTGCCACCACAAATGCTCCTGTCCAGCGAGCTCTCTGAGCGTCCTCTACAAGCGCACCTGTATTAAAATAGCTGCTCCATGGCCGACCCCAGTCACTTTGGACTTGAATTTGCTAAACCTCATTTCGTTGTGTGCTGCTAACAATATACACTGTAACAAAACCAGAACCCTTCTGAAATGAATGTGTAGCTGCTGTACCTCATTTTTATTGAGAATTGTACATTTTGTGGAGTAATTTTTTTGTTTATTTCCAGTATTGTATTTCACTCTGAAAGTGACCCTTTATCAATATTGTGTGAGCAAAATGGATAGTCAAGTGCTTTGGCAGGATACCTTGAGTTTTTCTGAGAAACATATTGAGGATTTAATGAAGGAGATTACCTTTTTCGAAGATGGGATAGAGCCCCAGCCGGTGATCACTTGGATGGCAGTTTTGAACCTCCAGAGGAGGTTAGCAAGGACTGAGCTCCATTGTTCTTCATTGCTTGAATACATTCGGAGACAGCAGATCCCTAGAGGACTTTGAATGTATAAGGAACTGCGCTTACCAATGACTGACACAAGTTTTATGGAGAAATGGAATAAGATCTTGAATAAATGTTCTTTGGACTTGATGGTCTTGGTGGTTGATACCACCAAGGCTATCACTGTTACTTTACAAAAAGAGATTACTGACATGATTGATGCACTTAAGCTTACGGAACCTCATGAGACATTTAAACAACAACAGGATGATATGCAAAAGCAGATTGATCAATTACGAGATGAAGTGAAGAAAATTAAGGTAAAAAAATTGAAACGGGACAATGCAGATTATACCACTGGATATGTTTACCCATGGATGAACCCCAACCGGAAGGAGGATAAGAAGGGCCATAGGAGAGTGGATTTTGGATTAACCTCAGATGAGTCTTCTCATACTGATGAAGAATAACAGGTGAAAGAAGATTTTTTGGGTTACGGCAGAGACAGGAAGAAGAAGCAATCGGGGTACAGCAAACGGAAAGACAACATTTTCTTGGCCTCTGTAGGCAGGAAGGGACGAGGTCCCCTGGTGGGGACGAACGAACCCTAGTAGTGAATCTGTCCAATGTTAACCTTACGCCAGTTCAGTTGACATTACTAAATAAAGGTTTGTCTGTTTGGTTTTTCCTTTGTACGAATTATAATTTTTATTGAGAATTGTGCATTTTGTGGAGTGATTATTTTGTTTATTTCCAACACCTCATATTTGATCAATCTGCAAATATGGTTCCTGTATGGCAATATGGAAAAGCATTTTCCAGTTTAAGAAAATATAGCCAAATGTTACTGCATGACGAGGAGACAAATTGGTGTCAAGGAGAAGGCCCAGCCTCAGGGCCAATGCAAGTTTTGGGCACCCGAGGCAAACTTTCAGCCTTAGCCCCCCTCCCCCTGAGATTTTGATAATTAAGCTGAACAATCATGATCACCTGAACACACCCCTTTCAAGAATGATACTGTAACAATGCATAATAGGACATCAATGTGCTTTGGACATCTGAAAATGGACATAGAGACGTCCAAAGCACAGAGACATGCCTGCAGCCATTTAGTAACTGGTTTTGTGTAAGTCTCCGGTGTGATGGTATCCAAATCTGAACAGGAACCACACAAGGGCAAGTAGGTGAATGGTCATTGAATCTGTTCTTCTTCAGTAAAAAAAAAAGGGTCCTCCAGAAGCATCGTTTGTAGGACATCCTCTGTGTAACTAAGGACCTCCTTCTGGGGGAGAACATGGTTTGTAGAGTAATAGTCCACAGAAAGCTCACTGAAACCAGGAACCACACAAGGGCGAGTATGTTTTTTCAATAAAGGACCATTCACCTACTCGTCCTTGTGTGGTTCTGGGTTTCAGCGAGTGAGGTTGTGTGCTTTCTGTGGACAAATCTGAACAGGGGGAGGTCCTTTGTTACGGAGAGGATGTCCTACAAAATATGCTCCTGGAGGACCCCTTTTTTACTGAAGATGAACAACATCCAACAGATTCTATTGAGCAATCATGGGAAACGTTGGTCCAGTTGACCCAAAAAAAAAGCATCAAGGAGGACATGCATTGGGGTTTTTTCAATAAAGGACCTTGTGTGGTTCCTGGTTTCAACGAGTGAGGTTGTGTGCTTTCTATGGGCAAATCTGAACAGGGGCATGGTGTAGGCGTGTCCAGGGCATTTCCAAGAATCTAGACATCCTCCCTTGAATAAAAAAATGCCCTATACATCCTGCTCCAGGCATGAACAGGCAGTGGAAAAATGATCATTTTGCCTGTAAACAGCGAGAGAGTGTGGAGAAGGAGGTAAACTCCGATCCCATATGTTTCCTGTGTTGACAACGACTTTGCTGGGTAATGGGGACTCATATTTTCAGTTTGCCACACCACCAGACATCTCCATATGTAGCCTTGCATGTGCTTGATGTCTCCATCCCACTATTCTGTAGCCAGGACATCTATGTGGACGAGGCTGTGGATGTCCACATCAGGGACTCTATACTTCTAAAATGGGGCTGAAAAATAGACGTTCCCAGCGCTGTACCTAGCCCTGTGTGAATAGTGCAGCCACACAGGGTGCAAAAGATTAGGGGCACATTTGGGGTTGCCAGCCTCGGCTCTCCCCCTGCTGCCTGCCCTTGCCCCACTGCTGCTATTTGTGTTCCCTCAGTGGCGGTGGCAGCAACGCAGCGGACCTGATCTCAAATTGAAAAAAATCAACATGGGTCTTTCCGACTTCGTGCTTACACGCAGGTCTGATCCCTCCCTCCTCTGATGTAGGCTTGCATCAGAGGAGGGAGGTACAGCGTAGTTACTCACCTGTAACAGGTGTTCTCTGGGGACAGCAGGAATCAGTCCTCACATATGGATGATGTCGGCGCCGATGGAGCCCGCGCGGAGCAAATCCCCAGCTTTCAAAGAAAGCCTTTGGGAATTGCTACCAAGCATGTGTGGTCCGCTTCCCGCTCAAAAGAGCCATCTTGCTCAGTCAAATGACATTGCTAAAGACGGCAAAAAGAACAAAAACAGTAATATAGGAGGACTGCAACTCCAAGAGGAGGAGGGAGGGTTGTGAGGACTGATTCCTGCTATCCCCGGAGAACATCTGTTACAGGTGAGTAACTACGGGAACAAGCAGGAAGTCAGTCCTAATGGGGACTCCCCAGCTATAGGCTACCATGAACCCATAGCCAAAAAAAAGCCCCCTCATTGAGAGCCGCGAGCAGCTGCAATGGAAACTCTCAGCTGTCAAGGAATTAGCACTCCAGTAGCCTGAACACAGAAGTCGGAGGGCAGGAGTTGCCTAGACCTCAAAAAGGTTACGGAGTTCAGCCTGACTGAAGGCACTGTCCCGTTGTGACTCCCTATCCAGGCAGTAATGGGCTGCGAAAGTATGAACTGAAGACCAGGTGGCGGCCTGGCAGATGTCTGCTAAAGGAACAAAGTGCAGATGAGCCACTGAGGTTGCCATGGCCCTGACCTTGTGAGCCATGACACAGCCCTCTAAAGGAAGTTTTGCTTCCTCATTGGCCCAGGCAATACAGTCCGCTACCCATGTGGACAGCATATGCTTGGTCACCGCCTGCCCCAGATTACTTGGGTCATAGGAAACAAAAAGCTGAGATGCTTTCCGGTGGACTTGAGTGCATTGAATGTAGAAAGATAAGGTCCTCCTACAGTCTAGGGTATGGAGGACCTCCTCAGCACAACTGGCGTGCGGTCTGGGAAAGAAGGTAGGGAGGACCACCTCTGATTGAGGTGGAACGAGGACACTACCTTTGGAAGAAACTTGGGGTGTGTGTGAAGCACTACCCTATTCTTGTAGAACCTGGTATAAGGCCTCTCTGCCAGGAGGGCCTGGAGCTCGCTCACACTTCGGGTGGAAGTGCGTGCGATGAGGAATACCACCTTCCAGGAGAGATAGCGGAGATGACATGTAGCCATCAGTTCGAAAGGCAGTAGGGTGAGCCGCCCCAACACTACATTGAGATCCCATTTGGCTGCCAAAGGGCAGACCGGGGGCTAAGACAGGAGTAGGCCCTTAAGGAACCGGGACACCATTGGGTGAGCTGAGAGGGGCTTCCCATCCACTGGATGGTGGTTCGCCGCTAGGGCACTGAGATGTACCCTGATGGAGTTGGACTTGAGCCCCGTGTTGGAGAGGTGGAGAAGGTATTGCAACACCATAACCACCGGACAGGAAAAGGGGTCAGTCCCCATGCCAGACACCAAAGTGCAAACCTGCACCACTTAAAGGTGTAAGCCTGTCTGGTAGACGTTCTGCGTGAAGCTAGCAGAACATCCTCCACTTCCCTCGGAAGTAGAAGCGGAGCTAGTGAGACCCTCTCAGCAGCCACGCTGTCAGCGAAGGGGAGCTGGGGTTGGGGTGCAGGAGAGAGCCCCCCTCCTGGGAGAGAAGCCACAGGGGATCCACCGCTAACTGCAGGAGGAGTGGGAACCACAGCTGCCGAGGCCACCATAGAACTATCAAAATTACTGAAGCTCTGTTGCAAAGAATCTTGAACAGGGTCTTGGCGATCAGAGGTGTCGGGGGAAACGCATAGAGAAGACCCACCGACCATGAAATTAGAAAGGCATCGGCGGCCACCCTAGCAGGATGTGGTTGCTGGGAACAGAAGCGGGGCAACTGGTGGATGTCCGGGCTGGCGAACAGGTCCATCATCGGTTCCCCCCAGATCTGGAAGAGCCCGCAGGCCACCTTCGGGTTCAGTTGCCACTCGTGTGGTTGGAGCAGTCTGCTGAGTCTGTTGGCCAGCTAATTGTCCTGGGCTGGCAGGTACACTGCCCTGAGGAGAATGCCCTGTTGGGTTGCGAATGAGCACAAGTCCAGGGCCTCCCGGCAGAGGACGCAGGACCCTGTGCCCCCTTGCTTGTTCACATAGACCAGGACCAGGATGGATCTGTGGCTCAGGGGTCGCCGGAATGCCTTTAGGGTGAGGCGGATCGCATGCAGTTCCAACAGGTTGATCTGTTGGGCACTCTGTTGTGGTATCCCTCTCAGTGGGCTCCCCAGCCCAGCAGGGAGGCATCTGTACTGAGGACCCTCGAGTGATGAGGAGCCTGAAAAGGCAATCCCGCTTGCAAGTGGTGGGGTGACTACCACCAGTTCAGGGACTGCGCCAGGTGCCTGGTGACTTTGACTCTGTTCTGGAGATGCCCCATTGCCTGGGACCACTGGTCCCTGAGGCACCATTGCACAATTCACATGTGTACGTGGGCATCTGCCGTTACATGGACCGTGGAGGCCATGTGCCCGAGGAGGCGCAACAGGTGTCTTGCTGGCACCAAGGGACGGCACTGTACGTTTCTGGCCAGCACCATGAGTCTACTCATCCTGTCTGCAGGTAGGAAGGCCTTGGTTTGAAGGGTATTGATCCTTGCCCCGATAAATTCCAGCTCTTGAGCTGGACACAGGCTGGACTTGGGATAATTGATAATGAAGCCCAAGTGCTGAAGGACCTGGATAGTGCGTGCCATGGCCTGCTGCACCTCGGGAGTCGTGGTGCCCCTGATGAGCCAGTCATCGAGATAGGGGGAGACAAAGATCCCCTGAAGTCTGAGAAAGGTGGTGACCACCACTAGGCACGTCGTGAATACCCTGGGGGCCGAGGCAAGGCCAAAGGGCAGCACCCTGTATTGAAAATGATGGCCCCCACCACAAAACATGGTTTGGGTGGATTAGGATGTGCGTATAAGCATCCTTTAGGTGTAA
The DNA here is from genome assembly GCA_033557465.1 of Ichthyophis bannanicus. NCBI lineage: Eukaryota > Metazoa > Chordata > Amphibia > Gymnophiona > Ichthyophiidae > Ichthyophis > Ichthyophis bannanicus. The sequence continues at coordinate 98,176,967 of CM066035.1, forward strand.
AGAGCATAGCCAGTCTCCCTGGCGGAGGTAAGGCAGCAGTGTTCCAAGGGAGAGCATCTTGAACTTCTCCCGCATCAGAAATCTGTTGAGGTTGCGCAGGTTGAGGATGGGCCTTAAGCCCTCTGTCCTCTTTGGCATGAGAAAATACCTGGAGTAAAACCCCTTGCACTTGAGATGGTGGGGCACTGGTTCCACCGCTTGGTCCTTGAGAAGGCCTGCCAACTCCTTCATCAGAAGGTCCCAGTGAAGGGGAGGCCGAAAAGGCTCTCTGGGGAAATAATGTGGAGGTACTTCGGCTAGGCAGAGGAGGTAACCCTCCTTGATCACCTGCAATGCCCATGCATCGGTGGTGATAGCTCCTCACCTGTGGGCGTACAGGGTGAGTCGACCTCCTGTGGGCTTCCCAGCCTCGCTTGGGAGAGGGGTCCTGCTGCAGGAGTCAGAAGCTCCCTCCAGGCTGAGCCGGGGTTGAAGCTTGGGGCTTGGGAGCCTTCTGCTTACGTGGGCCATGCCCTTGCCCCTTGGCCTGCTGCCCCTACTGGGGCGCTAGGGAGGCCTGATAAGGGGGGTAACTTCGGTAAGCAGTGGACTTCCTCGGGTAGAAGGGCTTTTCCCCCGAGCCCTTCTTTCGGGAAGGGGCCGAGGTCTTCTTAGAGAGCCTAGTCCTTGTCATGAACTCAGTCTCCAGTTCAGCGGCCTTTTCGGTCATGGGTTTGCTGAATAGGTATTTCCCCACAGCATGGGACATCGACCAACTTGTCTTGTACCCATTATTTGAGGTCTGACAATGGTAGCCAGGCTTGGCGGCATGCACTGATGCCTGCCACGGCTACCCTGGCCACCGACATGAACCTGTCATAGGCCGCTCGAGAAATAAATTTGGAGCATTCACCAATGGCTCTGAATAGGCCCTTGAAGTGCTGCAATGACTCCTTGGAGAGACCAGCCGAGAACCTGGTGATCTCCTTTGCCAGGTCTCTCAGGTACATGCCCATGTACAGTTGGTAGGCCTGGATCTGGAAATTCAGCATCTCGCCCTGGTAACATTTTCTGCTGAGAGCATCCAAGGTGTGGGCCTCCCTGCTGAGTGGCACCGAGGATTGCGTCTTCTGACTTTTTAGTCGATGCATGGACGATTCCACGACCATGGAATTATGTGGCAGTTGTGACTTTTGAAAACCGGGGCTTTGGCGTCTCCCAAATGCGGAGCATAAGGCGTTCCAGGATAGAAGGAATGGGCACCATGAGGGTTTCCCGAGGGGGGGCTTCGTACTGGAGGATCTCGAGTTCATCTGCTCGAGGATCCTCCTCGGACTCTGTTGGGAAAGCCAAGGCTTTGGACATATCTTGAACGAAGTCCCAAAAAGCCATATCTCCTGGAGGAGATCTTCTCCGAGGCTCCGATACTGGGGAATCGGACAGAACATCTCGGTGAAGGCGAGTGTCTGGTGACACCTCGTCTTCGGACTCCCAGACAGAGGCATCCGAGGAAGATAGGTGGCATATCTTGGGCCCCGAGGGTCAGGCCGCTCCGGCACTTGCTGGCTTGCCGGTGACGATCTCCGTCCCGAGGAACGGGAGACCAAGCGGGACCGCAGCCGAGGATCTACTCGGGCCTATAGGGCTTAGAGGATCAGCTCGGCCTCTGGGGTCGACTTCGCCATTGAACCTCTGGTGGTCTGGGCGGAGGAACCAGATGTGCCAGATACCAGCGCTGCTGCTGCTTCAGGAAGGCTGTGATCCTGAATTCCAAGGACACCATCCTGGACATGAGTTCCGGAGGTTCCGGAGTATCCAGCTTGGGCACCGATGTACTCGGGCCCAAAGCCGGTTCCTCCAGAGGGGTGTCCTCGACTAGGATAGGATGCGCTTGCCAGGGTCGGTCCGTGGCCGGATCCTACCAGGAAAGCTTGACCGGGCGCTCCTTCCCCGATGCCTCGAGCTGGCGCTCGGGGCTCTGTGACCAGTCCCAAAGGGACCTGGCCGTTCTGAACCATCCAAAGACGCAGCCATGAAGGATTTTCTCCTTCTTTTCGGTTCCCTCGAGGGGGACCCCCTCTCTGAGGTCCCCCGACAGTGCTCGGGTTCGGAGTGTTCCTCCTGAGGTATGGAGGCCTCAGACGAGGCCCTGGATTTCAGAGGCATGGGGGAATCAGGGAAACGTTTTCCATGCTGCTGCTGGCAGCTTCTCAAAGCCTTTGAGGAAATCAGTTTGCAAAGGCCACAAACAGTCGGGTTGTGGTCTGGGCCGAGGCACCAGAGGCGGCAGTCGTGCGTATCGGTGAGGGACATAATTTTACCGCACCTGTCACACTTTTTGAACCCACTGGTAGCTATGGGGGTAAAAAGGACCCCAGCAAGGACAAAAACCCTTCGGGCTGCCAGCGAGGGAAAAAGAGGGGCGGAGACACCCAAAAAGAAAAAAGAGAAACGAAAAAATGAAAAGAGGGCCAACCCGATACCAGGGTACCGGGAGCGGGTGAGAAGGGTACCGGTGCTATCCGGAAAGAAAAACACAGCCAAAATGCAAGAAGAAAAAAAAATCACTTTTTCCGGGACAGAAAACAGACTATGTCTGAAGGGCTCCGTGGAAAAAAGGAGACTGAGTAAGATGACTCCTTTGGGCGGGAAGCAGACCACACATGCGTGGTAGCAACTCCCAAAGGCTTTCTTCGAAAGCTGGGGATTTGCTCTGTGTGGGCTCCGTCGGTGCCAACATCACCCATATGTGAAGCCTGACTTCCTGCTTATTCCCAGAAAACAGACCAGCCGTTTAGATGTGGGTCTTTGCTACTGCACGCTTGAATGTCTGGTCTGGTCTGGTCCCTCCTTCCTCTAACACAAGCCTATGTCAGAGGAGGGAGGGATCAGATCTGTGTGCAAGTGCAGAGTCGGAAAGACCCGTGTGTTTTTTTTCAATTTGCTGCCACTGTGGGAACACAAATAGTAGTGGTGGGGCAAGGGCAGGCAGCATGGGGGCGGGGAGTCGGTTGGCCATGGAGGTGGGGTAAGATGGGGAGATGTCGGGCATGGGGAAAATGTGATGGGGGGAGCGCGCTAGATGTGCAAGTCGCATAGGGCACATTTATGTCTTGGCACGGCCCTGGATGTTCCCAATGTTTTTCTGCATGTTTCCCTGGGATGTCCTTTCTAAAATCTACTTCCTACTTTTAGAATTTTGAATCTATGTCTGTCTGTGCCTGCCCGTCCCACAAGTAAAGAATGTGCTGGTGGCTCTTTGAGTTTGTGAGACTGTCAGGATCCATTGCTTTGCTTTGGCTGTTGCTGCTCTTTGTGCTGCTTCCACCCCCCACCTCCTGGAGTTGCTGCCCTAAGCAACTGCCTACTTACCTAATGCCTAAGGGCAAAATATTTCTGCTAGCTCATATAGCTGCAAATTATGTGGTTGCTTTTAATTCACATACTGTACTTTGGTAAAAATTATATATTTTATTATTGAGTAAGTTTACTATCGACATTTGCTATTACAAAAACACATCGCATCAAAACTTAAAACTATTTTTCTCTTTGAAGTTTAGCAAATGCAGTTATATCTGTACTTACTGAACCCAGCTCTTCGGTTCAAAGGTACTTGGATGAGTTTGTAATTTTATAAGAAATGCTTTACCGAGCTATTCCAGGGAGAAAAACATGAGTGAATACATTAACATTGTACATTTTTATCGCATATTACCAAGGCTTGCCCAATCATTCAGTAAACGAGGTGGTCGCCTAGAGTGCAACTTCTGAGGGGTGGCAAAGAGCAGGGCATTCAAAGCCAAAGAATAGATTCTGACGGTCGGAAGTGGGGTGGAAGGCTTAAGATTTACCTAGGGAGTCAACACCTTGAACCAACTCTGGGGCCAGCCCTGCATATTACCGATGTACAGTTCTTTAAACACAGTCCAAGTTTGCATTCTGTTTGAAGAAATTCAAAGGAAATTGTTATTTTCTAGCTGGTTAGTTATCACGTTTTCAGCCCGATTCCTGCTAGGGATGCGAGTGAGTGGGTTAGGGGAAGGGCGGGCATGTGAGCTTAGCACTGGGTTCATACCATGCACTAATTGTGTCCCGTGCAATTAGCATGGGTTCACCTAATGCCATCTCAATAAATGAAGTCATGTGCACCCACACTAATGAGGCATGTGTTTGAGGAAGGGGCTCCATGTTAACTGCTGGGGAAATGCTTTCCACACCTCCAACAGTTAATGAAGTGGTGTTGCTTTTGGCACATTAGGTTCAACACCCTAGCACCTACAGATTCTCAGAGATGAGTCCTTGGGCTAAATGACATAGTCTCTTTTTCTATTGCCTTTACTTGTTCCAGACCACTAAGATCTTGCCCTAACATCAGCTTTGACTGGCCCGTTTACCAGAACCTGGATCCACCAATCAGGCTTAAGACTCTCTCATTGCAGGCATTTCATGGCCACTCTGCTTGCTCTGAAGGGCTTTTTAAGGACATAGCCTGCATGTTTTTGAACACTGTAAATCAAATTTAAAAAAAATCTGTGCATTGAGATGATATTGATATTGGGGGTGATATTGATATGGGGGGGAGGTATTTTCAAAGCCATTTACAGCTGTGGTCAACATTATTGACACCCTTGCATTTTAGGTATGCTGTAATTGGAAATATTCCAACTGTATGTCATCATAATATTTTAATAATATATTCAAAGGTAAACAACAAAAAAAAAAGATGTCCGTGCAACTTCGAAATAGTAATTTATGAGAAAAATAACAAAATATGACCTGGATTGGATTAATGGCACCCTTTACTAATATTTGGTTGCACAACCCTTGGCAGTGATGACAGCCTCCATACGTTTCTTGTAGCCATCTATAAGTTTCGTACATCTGTCTGCTGGTAGTTTCTTCCACTCTTTAACTGTGATTTGTTCCAGCTCATGAATGTTTCCAGGATTCCTTTTACCAATGGCAGATTTCAGCTCTTTCCAATGGAATGAGATCAGGATTCATTGTTGGCTAGTTTAAAACAGTCCATTTGTTCCTCTTTAACCATTCTTTTATACTTTTGGATGTATGTTTTCGGTCATTGTCATGCTGGAGGACCCATGACTTTTGACCCAGAAATGTGCTACCTAGCTTTCTGGCACTAGGTAACACATTTTGCTCCAAAATACCTTGGTAGTCTTCTGACTTCATGATTCCTTTAATATGTTCCAAGTCTCCAGTTCCTCAAGTTGCAAAAAAGCCCCACAACATTATGGAACCTCCACCATATTTAACTTTAGGAATGGTGTTTTTTTCCTTATAAGCTTCATTTCTTTGCCTGTAAATATATCGCTGATCTGCATTGCCAAAGAGCTCAAGTTTGGTTTCTTGTGTCCATAGAACATTTCCCCAGAAGGATTGTGGTTTCTCAAGGTAGGTTTGAGCAAAGATCAGGCATGCCTTCTTATGTCTGACTTTGAGCAGTGGGTTCCTCCTTTGCCCATGAAGTCCTTCTTTGTTAAGTGTGTGGCATATGGTGCTGGTTGAAACCACCATTCCAGATTGCTCCAGCTCAGCCTTAAGCTCTTTGGATGTTGTACATGGTGTTTTTCCAACAAGTTGCACTAACCTTTGAAGACTTCTTGGATTAATTATACTCTTCCCACTATGTCCTGGGAGGTTCTTGACAGTTCCATGAGCAGAAAACCTCTTGATAATATTGCGATCTGTAAACACAGGAATCCCAAGGTCTTTGGAGATGGCCTCGTGTCCCTTTGAAGTTTGATGTTTGGTGATAATGGCTTTTCTGATGGTCTCAGGCAGCTCTCTTGTTTTCATCATTGTGAAATGGAACAGGGAGTGAATGTGGCCAATTTAAACATTAGAGCCATCATTCATTGGACATTAAGGGGTTGAATTGCAAGGGTGTTGATAATGTTGACCACAACTGTAGGTGGTTTACAGACGTGAACACACATAAATGGCACTAAGCAGGATATTCAGCAGTACTATCATGGTTAGTGCCGCTGAATATCCACGGGTGCCACTGCTAAGCACCCCAATGCTAGCCGGCTAGCATGGGGGCAGAGTGGGGGCGGCATCCAAGGATAACAGTTTAGCGATGATATGCAGCTGCTAGCTGGTTATTTTTTATTTATTTATTTTATTTAACAGGTTTTATATACCGCTTTTTCATTTCAATCAAAGTGGTTTACATTGAAACTTAAACTTGGTAATGTACATTAAACAGGGACATTGATAACTTGGATTTTTCTGAGGCAATGGAGGGTTAGTGACTTACCCATGGCCATGATAGTAAAAGTTAGGCACTTTAAAGGCTGGCCTAACCTTTGCTGCCGTAGCTAACTGGACAGTGGCTGAAAATCACCACTGCCCAGTTAGCTGCGATGCTATCGGCCAACCTGGATATTCAGTGCTGGCCCGGGCATTGAACATTCAGGTTTAAAGTTCAGCAGCGGTGGCTAGTCATTGTAGAAGCTCTAGCCACCACCATTGAACACTCCCCCCCCCCCATAGTGCTTTGCAAAGGTCTTTGTACCATTGTACACCTCCTTGACTCAGTACCTGATTGGAAGCCCCTTTTGCAGCAAACAATCCTAAACAAGGGCATCGAAGGGGTCATCTGTACGGTGTGACAGGCACACTCTAGCCGTCTTATTGGGCAGACTAGATGGACCGCTCTGGTCTTTTCTCTGCTGCCATTTACTATGGGACCCTTTTACTAAAGCATGCTATGCAGATAGTGTAGGTTTTGGGGTATGTTAAGCATACTCTGAGGCCCACGGTACTTATTAGTGTGGGGCTAATACAGTGTGGGCTGAATTCCATGCTGTGAATCGGGTGGGTTAGGGGTGGAAAGTGGGCGTAGTGAGCACTGCACGGTTAGCATGGGGTAAACATTGCCTGCTAACTGCAATCCTTGTAATTAGTGTGGGTTCACCTAATGCCACCTCAGTAGGTAGTGTTACGTGTGCCCACAGTAATTGTGTATGTCACTTTTGAGCTTATGGTACTGCTTAGTGCGATAATTGCTGGGAATATGCTGGACGTACCCCCAGTAGTTAATGAATCGCGGTTGCAAGTACCGCACATTAGTTTTGCGCTAAACGCGTTAGCTGCAAAACCCCTGCGCACTTTAGTAAAAGGGCCCCTATGCTACTAGTTCATAGCAGCCATGAATCTTTTAGCTTAAGTAGCCACCAGCTGCGCACATTGGGATGGTGCAGTTTGGGACAGTTCGGTTTTTGCCCATTCTTGGCAGAATAGCTCAAACTCTCAAGTTTCCTGGGCAACGTCTGTGAATCCAATAGATTTTCTATTGGATTCAGGTCTGGGCTTTGACTGGTCTTCTCAAGAACATTCACGTCCTTCTCGCTGAGCTACTTGGCTGCATTTTCTTCTTAGGATCACTTTCCTACTAAAAAGTGAGTTTTCTCCCCAGTCTTGGGTCTACTTTATTTATTTTTTTAAATCTAAACGATTTATAGATCACCTAACTTCTATTCTAGGTGTTTAACAAATAACAGATGAATGGAATTAGCGGTCTCCTCCTCCCCGTAACTGGCAAACTTACCTTAAAATCGTTGCCGTGTTGTCCCTCCCAGCTGCTGCTGCTGCTGCTTTCTGCTAAAAGTCTTTCTGCCCCGGCAGTCAGCACCTCTTGCTGCCAGGCTAAAATCTAATTGAAGGGACAGCCTATAATTACTACTACTACTACTACTATTTAGCGCTTATATAGCGCTATGCACGCAGCGCTGTACAGAATACATAGAAAGACAGTCCCTGCTCGTCAGAGCTCACAATCAAGTCAAGACAACACAGAGCAAAGTCAATTCGGGGGAGAAAAAGGATATGGCATTTACAATTCGGGGCAGAACAAAATATGGCATTTACAATTTAGTCATGACAAAGGACGGGAATCAGGTCAAGACAAAGGCTAAATGTCAGGATCTGAAAGCGACAGTGAAGAGATGGGTTTTTAACCTGGACTAGAAGTGGGCCAGGGAGGGTGTCTGGCATATAGACACAGGTAGGTTGTTCCAGGCATAGGGTGCAGCAAGGTGAAAGGAGTGAAGTCGGGAGTTAGCGGTGAGAGTGAAAGGCCTAGATAGAAGTAATTTGTTAGAAGAGCGAAGTTCTCGAGAGGGGATGTAGGGAGAGATAAGAGATGAAAGGTATTGAGGGGCCATAGAGTGAGTGCATTTATAGGTCAGGAGGAGAAGTTTAAATTGGATGCGGAATTGTTTAGGGAGCCAGTGAAGCAACTTATGAAGAGGAGTAATGCGGGCATGGCAAGACTGGCGGAAGATTGGTCGAGCAGCATAATTTCGAATAGATTAAAGGGGGAAGAGATGGCTCGAAGGGAGACCAGCAAGGAGTAGGTTGCAGTAGTCGAGGTGAGAGGAGATTAGGGAGTGGACAAGCACTTTAGTAGTGTGTTCAGAAAGGAAGGGGTGGATTTTGCTAATGTTGTAGAGAAAGAAGCAACAGATCTTAGCTACGAGCTGGATATGTGTGGAGAAGGAGAGAGAGGAGTCCAAGATAACTCCCAGGTTGCGGGCCGAGGAAACAGGAAGGATCATAGAGCCATCCACGGAGACTGAGCAAGGAGGGAGAGGAGGGGAGGAGTTGTGGGGAAAGATAAGGAGTTCAATCTTGGCTATGTTCAATTTCATGCGGCGGTGAGACATCCAGGCAGCGATGTCAGAAAGGCAGGCAGAGATCTTGGTGTGGATTGCTGGTGTGGATTAGGCGTAGAAAGGTACATTTGGGAGTCATCGACATAGAGATGGTGCTGAAAGCCATGGGAGGAGATAAGCACACCAAGGGATTGGGTATAGAGAGAGAAAAGGAGCGGACCCAGGACGGAACCCTGGGGTACACCAACATGGAGCAGGGTGGGAGAGGAGGAGGAGCCACCAGAGCATACACTAAAGGAGTGGTGGGGGAGGTAGGAGGAGAACCAGGATAGTACGGAGCCCTTGAAACCAAGCGAGGAGAGGGTGGCGAGGAGAAGTTTGTGGTCAACAGTGTCAAAGGCGGCAGAGAGGTCGAGAAGGATGAGGACACAGTAGAGGCCCTTAGATTTAGCCAGGAACAAATCACTGGAGACTTTTGTAAGAGCCATTTCAGTGGAGTGTAAGGGATGGAAGCCGGATTGTAGAGGGTCCGGGGGGCCTGAGAGGTGAGGAAGTCGAGGCAGCGGCGGTGGACTGCTCGTTCTAGTAGTTTAGATATGAAGGGAAGGAGCGAGATGGGTCAATAGTTCAAAGGATAGGTGGGATTGAGTGAGGGTTTCTTGAGGAGAGGTATGACCACGGCATGTTTGAAGTCTAAGGGGGCAGTTGCAGTGGAGAGTGAAAGGTGGAGAATAAGAGATGGAAGGGACAATGGTGAGGGAGATGGGGTTGAGGAGGTGAGTGGGGATAGGATCAGAGGAACAGGTGGTGGGTTTGGAGGATGAAAGAAGGAGTGCGGTTTCCTCTTCAGAGATCATAGGGAAGGAGGAGAGGGTAGCAGAGGAATTATGGATGGGGGGGGGGAGAATTGGGGAAGGGGGGAGGTAGGTAAGGAGGTGGGGAATTGGAGGGTAATCTTGTGGATTTTGTCATGAAAGTAGTCAGCCAGGGTTTGGGCAGAAAGGGAGGGCAGGACCAGGGGTGGGGGCACCTTGAGGAGAGACCTGAGGGTATTAAAGAGGCGGCGAGGATCAGAGGCAAGAGAGTTAGTCAGATGGATGTAGTATTCTTGTTTGGCAAGTGCTATGGCTGACTGGAAGGTGCCAAGCATGAATTTGAAGTGTAGAAGGTCTTCCGGCGAGCGGGATTTGATCCAGGCACATTCAGCAGAGCGGGCACAGGTGCATAAATAGCGAGTTGTAGATGAAAGCCAGGGCTGGGGTGCAGAACGTCTGATAGGACGTGGGGTGGGTGGGGCAAGAGTGTCCAGAGCCGAGGAAAGTGCAGCATTATAGGAGATTACTGCCTCGTCGACGGATTTAGAGGACATGATGGAGGAAAGAGATGGAGAAATGGTGGAGGCAAGAGTCAAGGGATCAATATTATGAAGGTTTCTAAATATGTCGGAGGAGACAGGATGAGGTTGAGACAGCAGAAGCTGAAGATTAAAGCTTAAAAGGTGATGGTCAGATGAGGGAAGGAGTGAGTTACGGAAGTTTGAGGGAGAGGAATTAGAGAAGAGTATCAGGTCAAGGCAGTGGCCGTGCTGGTGGGTGGGGGCAGTAGAATAAAGTTGGAGGTCAAATGAGGAGGTGAGGGTGAGGAGCTTTAAAGCATGGGGATCGGAGGGGTTATCGACATGAATGTTAAAATCGCCAAGAATAAGAGTGGGGGAATAGGGATCCAGAAAGACGGAAAGCCAGGAGTCAAAGTCGGTAAGGAAGGTGGATGCGGATTTGTTGGGTGGGCGATACATGACAGCTACTCGGAGGGGAAGTGGTGAGAAGAGGCGAATGGAATGGACTTCAAAAGAGAGAAAGGAGTGAGACTGAGGCAGCAGGAGGGGTTGGAATTGGCAAGATGAAGAAAGTAGAAGCCCAACACCACCTCCACAGCCTGTGGAACGAGGTGTATGGGAGAACTGGTAGCCCCCGTGACAGAGAGCAGCAGTAGATGCAGTATCATCTGGGAGGAGCCAGGTCTCAGTTAGAGCAAGAAGATGTAGAGCGTTAGAGATAAAGAGATCATGAGTAAAAGCAAGTTTATTAGAGACTGATTGTGCATTCCATAAGGCACATGAGAATGGGAGAGTGGAGGGGGAAAGGAGAGGGATATGGATGAGGTTGGACAGGTTACATGAGAATTTCTTTTCAGAGTAAGACAGAGGTCTAAGGGGGTCGTTATGTGAGGATCTCTTGCCAGAGTAAGAGTAAGACAGAGATCTAGAGGGGCCAGGGTAAGGGTGGGTATCTCTGGATGAGTGAGCCTTCCATGAGGCGCATGAGGGAGGGGGAGTGGAAGGGGAATGAAGGGGAATATTGATGATATTGGACAGGTTGCATGAGGATCCCTTCTTAGAGTGAGATAGAATTCTAAAGGCGCCCGGGTTGGAGTTGGTATCTCTGGATGAGTGAGTGGCGCATGAGGGAGGGAGAGTGGAAAGGAGAGGGATGTGGATGAGATTAGATAAGTTATGTGAGGAACTCTTCTTAGGGTGAGAAAGAAATCGAGGGGGCCAGGGTTGGGGTTGATATTACCTGATGAGAGAAGAAGGAGTAGTAGAGAGCAGGGTAAAGAGGAGGCAGCACGGCAGAAGCGACGGTGGGGTTGCCTTAAGGAGAGAGGGGCTGGTTGAATGAGGGGGAGAGTGTGATGAAGCTCAAGAGCAGATGCTAGGTTAGAAGACAGAATGGAAGGAGAAGTGAGGAAGGTAGAGGGGGAATGGGGGGAGGAATGAGGGTGCTGGTAGGAGGGGAGGCAGTTGAGGAGTATGAGGAAGAGAAGGACCATGTGATGTGGGGCCATAGAAGAGGAGTAGTGGGGCTAAGCAGCATATGTTATTTTACAACCAATGAGGTGGCAGAGGATTCTATACACTATGTAGTATGCTGAGCAATGGAGGCACAGGCTAAGCAATAGAGTCAAAGGCTGAGCAATGGAGACACAGGCTGAGCAATGGAGTCAAAGGCTGAGCAATGGAGGCACAGGCACGGGCACGCTAGGCACGGGCATGCCAGATGGGAAGGGAATACGTGGTGTGTTGTGGGGCCCGGAGGGGAGCGTGGAGGAGCTTACCTGCGCGCTCTCCCTCGATGCCGCCGATCGGGAGCTGGATCGGAGTGGAGAGGCTTTTTGCTGAGCTGCATTACAGTAGGTTATTACTTGAGACCTTCAGTAGTGTTTCCTCAGTTAGGAACCTACACATTATTTTACATGTAACCTAGTTCTTATGTAATCTAGTTTGTTTACTTAATGTTTAATGTAATGCAATATTGCTCTGTTTTGCTATATTGTTATTTAAGTTCCTTGTAAACCGCCCCTGATCTCTGGAAGGGGCGGTATAGAAAAGCACACAAATAAATAAATAAAATAAAAAATTAGGAGGAGGGCACGAAGATCACTAGGTCGCAGCAGTGCCATGTTTAAACTGCTGGAGGAGGGGTGCTCTTGCTGTGGTGACGCCTAAGTCCACACCTAAAGGGCCACACCAAAGTGCCTTTTGGCGAGGCCTGCCCGGTGCGGGCTGCCTGCAGCGGCAGCGGTTTTTAAAGCCCTAGGGGGCCGCGGTGATTGGTCCTGCCAGTGGGGAGTGGGGAGGAGCTTACCTACCCACTCCCTGCATGGATGGCTGCCCGTCGCGGCTGGATCGTTGGTGGGAGAGAGGGGTAGAAATTGCGGAGAGAGGGTGGCAAAACGAACACTAGAGAACACTGCTTATAACAACAATTATCTTGGGACGTCTCACGGGAATATACCTTTTTGTAAAGCTTTTCTTTTATTTCTTTATTCACATTTATCTGTCACGCCCATGTACATACACAAAGAAAGTCACTACATAAAATATAATACAAAATAAAACAAATTTACTCTACTGATGGAGCACCGTGCCTAAGCATACCATGCAAACCCCTTTCATCTACCAATACTATCCACCTTCAAAACCACTCACGGCCACTAAAAATATCTAACCCTTCCTACAAACAAATGCCTGCTGCCAAAGACAGGACTTCACTAGCTTACAAAATTGATGCGCGGCGTTTTTTGGAATACCCCCTGGTTCAGTAAATGTTATGGAAGGCAACGTGGGCAGCATCTTTGTAATAGTTTTTATCGATCCCCCTGAAGAAACTCTGGTTTGAGTGAAATGCACAGATTGGCGCCTGAAAGTGGCGTTGGGGGACGTCTAAAGCTAAGCACTAGTTCATTTAAATAGTGTTTACAGACCCATATTGTGGACAACTTCGTGTAAAAGCATTTTCACGAAATATTATCTGCCAGAATTGTCATTGATGCTATCAAGCGCTATAAATTGATATTTGATATATCATGGATTGAGCGCTGTTTGGTCTGAGTCATTCTGAGCATGAATATTTGAGTATTGATCAATATCACTGAGTTTGTCCACAGGAGGGGTATTGATCACGTTGATTAAATGTTGTTATAGAGCTGAAACCTCATTTCGTTTTTATGCTAGTCCACATGAAAGAGACATATGATAACTTAAAGCATCTACTGACTCCCATTAACTATAACAAGTACCGCTAGCACCTCTGTGGTGACTTGAAGGTAGTTGCCCTTTTAATGGGACTGCACTGCAGCAGGGATATATAAAATACATGTGTTTCTTGTGTGAGTGGGATAGCCGAGCAAGGGATTGGCACTACTTGCAGAAGGAATGGAATCGCAGACAAAATGTAACAGTTGGAGAGAAGAATATCCAGCACCCAGCTCTGGTTGAGGCTCACAAAATCCTGCTACCACCCCTTCATGTCAAACTAGGTTTGATGAAAAACTTAGTGAAAGCCATGGACCGCACTTCGCCAGCTTTCCAATACCTGCATGAAAAATTCCCTCAACTCAGTAAAGCAAAGATTAAAGAGGGAGTTTTTGTGAGTCCTCAGATTCGAGAGCTCTTCAAAGATGACTGGTTCAACAACTTGCTGCAGGGTGATGCGAAACAAGCATGGAATGCTTTTCGCCTAGTGTCAACAAACTTTCTCGGGAATGTTAGGGCAGAAAACTACAAGCAACTAGTAGAAGACATGCTGATGCAGTATCAGAAACTTGGCTGCAATATGTCTCTAAAGATCCATTTCCTTGATTCCCATCTCGATTTCTTTCCTGACAGCTGTGGTATGGTTAGTGATGCACAGGGCGAACGTTTTCACCAGGATATCGCAACGATGGAGCAAAGATACCAGGGAAAATGGTCCACTACAATGCTGGCTGACTATTGCTGGACACTCACCAGAGAAGCTCCCGAGCAGCTGCACAAGAGACAGGCGAAAAAAATCTAAGAAGTAGTCTATGACTTGTTTTTTTACAGGTATTAAGCGAAGGCCTATTATATTTACTATTGACATGCATTTTGTGATGTAAACATTAATTCTTGTAGATTACAAAAAAACTAGAGCCAACTTTGCAATTCACTGTCATATTCGTGTTCAGCATATAAAAACTGATAAGAAATGACTATTTTTATTTCAATAACATGACTTTTGTAAAGGTTTGTTGACCAGTGAATTAAACCTAGACAATACCAATGCCTGCAGCATCATGCATACAGTAATTGATCCCTCATTAAAAATGCTCTAATTGACAGATTACCCTAAAATGAAGGAACTTTATAGAAACCAAGCTTGAAATAAGATCCTTAGATGGTAGGTCACTATTTAGCCAGATATCTAAGTTCAAGTTGAACCCCATAACAACATCTCCACATCAGTCTTCACTGACCAATTCCCCTCTTTCTCCTTTCTTCCAAATTAAGAAGCCTCTGTCTTGTCCACATTAAGTTGCTAGCTACTTCATCTCAACTAATCTACCATGATTTGCAAATTTCCATTAAGCTGTTTCACATTCATGCCATCCTGAACCCTCAGAGGAACAAAATCTCTATTGTCTGCATAAAGATGGGATCTCAAACCCCACCGCCTATAAAACAGCACAAAGTGGGACCAGAAAGATCTTAAATAAAGTCAGTGACAGCACCAAACCTTGTGGAACTCCACATCTCATCTCACAAGCTTCTGAAATCTCCTTTCCCCAACAAACCTACTGTATTCTACTGTCCAAAAATGACAAAAAATCTTAAAAATAACCCAGAAATCTCCACTTCATGCAACTGCTCCTTTGATAGGCCATGATGAATGATATAAAGGCTGTGAACAATTTTTTTTAAAAAATGACTAAAACCTCCATCCTTTGTCTCATGATCTATATATTTCATCCATCAAGGCCACCAACAATGTCTCAGTATTACAACACCTACCAAAACCTGACTGAAACTTGTTCAATGCTCCTTGGGACTCCAGAAAACTACAACCGCATCCCTACCACTTTTTCAATCACCTTTGCTAAAAGACTCAAATTTAGTACACTCCAATAATGACTTATTTCCCCTGAGTCTGTTGACACTTTCTTAAGAATGGGTCTGTTTCAATTTCTCCAGCAAATTTACTTCCCTCTAAGAGACATTCAAAATCAACATCAGTCGAATCACTAAACCCTCTCTACCTCCCTTAACTAATCCCGAGGGACAAGGATTTTAACTGAGTTCCAGCAACTGATCTTTTGTCACTAAATCAAAACTCCTCCAACAATTACTTTCTCCATCCACCTTCACATCTGTTCTCTTAATGCTTTTCTCTTCCAACACCTACCCCTGCCATGGCTTCACAACCTTTACCTTCCCTCCCCCCTCCTGCATCCCACCCTCCACTCCCCACCTCCTCTACCTCCTCCTCTTTCTTTTGGAAAAAAACACAAAATCACAACAGCATAATCCATCCCTAGCTCCAACACCAAGGATGACCTCATTGGCCAACTCACGAACCACTGCAAACAGTTCCCATACCATCGTCCATGCTCTGTCTGCCTTTCCCTGTATACTCCCATTCAACATAGTCCTGTAGCACTGTATTTGCTAAGTTAAGGTTAATGATTTTAATAAGTAAATCGTATAGCACACAGTAGAACTCCAAAAAGCAAACAAATGCTCTTAATAAAACACAACACCCATCCGGGCTTCCAAAAAACTCTGGGTGGAATATTCAGAACCTGGATTTGCAATGCTGGGGTCATATCTAGCCACCGGGATTGAATATCCAGGTTGGCCGGATAGTGCTGAAGCTAACAGGGTAGTGGCAATATTCAGCTGGTGCCGGGTTAACGTCAGTGGCAAAGGTTAGGGCAATCTTTCAGGTGCCTCACCTTTGCCACTGAGGGATAACTGGCTAGTGGCTGAATATTGCCGTCAGCCAGTTATCCCGGGTGCCACCTCCGATCCACAGGCTAACCAGCTATCACTGGAGCATTTAGTGGCAGCACCCACGGGTACTCAGTGGCACTGGCTGCATATCCCACTGGCCGAGATTAATCTTCTCAAGTCACTTCACTGGCTTCCTAGCAGTTTCCGCATACAGTTCAGATTTTTCTTACTGACCTACAAGTGCATTCATTCTGTGGCTCCTCATTACCTTTCCTCTCTTATCTCACTCTACACTCTTCCTCCTCAGGAACTCTGCTCCTCTGACAGATCCCTCTTATCTGTGTCCTTCTCTGTCACTGCCAACTCCAGACTGTCCATTCCACCTTGCTGCTTCATATGCCT
This sequence comes from Ichthyophis bannanicus, assembly GCA_033557465.1. Classification (NCBI taxonomy): domain Eukaryota; kingdom Metazoa; phylum Chordata; class Amphibia; order Gymnophiona; family Ichthyophiidae; genus Ichthyophis; species Ichthyophis bannanicus. Next base: position 98,193,236 of record CM066035.1, read on the forward strand.
GGAACAAACTATCTCAGTTGGTGTGTTGGGCTCCTTCTCTAGCCTTATTCAAATCCAGGTTAAAAACCCACCTCTTTGAATCTGCTTTTGGATCCTAATGCCCCTCACTCTCTTGTCCACTAGCTATGTGTATCTTACCATGCTCTAGTCCCCAGTTTTGCTATGGAGGTCATTCCAGAACACAAATAAGCTGGTTAGACATGCAGGATAGATGTTTTTCTTGCTGAAATGTCTAGAACCATATTACAAAACTACGTGGCCCTGCATGTACCCGACACTAACACGGGCAGGAGGCGGCAGAATGGGGGCATGGCAAGCCACAGCAACGTAGAAAGCGTATTCAGGAAAGGCCCGTGTATGTCCTGAGTGTTTCCAATAGATGCCTACATTATATCAGCAGCACGATGGAATAAGGTCAGCACTTAGAAACATTTCTGCTCTGTTCTTCAATGTCCCATAGAGACGAATGGCTGTGACACGTCTGTATTGAATGGGTGTGTCTGCTGTCTGGAAGGGCACAAGATGCATTTGTAAAGAATAAAATGTACAGGTGAGGGACGTTTGAAAGGTTAAGGAATGATAAAAAAAACACTCCTACAGAAATATAAAGCACGGCAATAGGCTTTATTCTGGTTATGCTGACTGTTTTTGCTAAAGGGGCTATTCTCGGCTTCCCTAACAATTCCAGTGTTTAGAAAAATGGGATTGTAGATGTAGGGACGTATGTGAAGTAGTATGGAGCAGAATCATGTTTGGCTGAGAAATGCAGATCAGATGTTGTGTTCTGAGATGCCATGCAATTATGTCTTCACAGCAATTGCTTATAGGTGCAGGGAATGGTTTTGGCAAATGCAATGTGTGCCTTCGAGTCAGTCCTGACTCCTGGCAGAGGTATGTTATTTGTGACTGGAAATGAGTCTGTGTGTGTGTGTGATTTGTGTGTTGTACAGGAGCATCTGCTGTGCTCATCCGCAAATCTGTGGAGACATGAATGCCTGGCCAGTACCTGAACCGTAGGGATGACCGCAGCGTCACCAGGTGCCAGTGTGATTGGGCAGAATAAATCAGAACAGGTCCTCTGTAACAAAATGTCAAAACATATCCCTGTCACTAATAAGGGACTCTCAAAATGAGAGCATTCAACAGTGCAAACAGCACTAAGACATGCCCAGAAGCACCCTCATTGGTCTCTAAAAATATGCACATTTGTAGAGAGCGATGATGGTGCCTTTATTAGTGCTGTTTGCACTGTTGAATACTCCCATTCTGAGGGCCCTTATTAGTGACAGGGATATGTTTTGATTTTTCGCCATGGAGAACCTCTTCTGATTTTTTCTGGTCTATACTTAGCATTGTACAGACTGTTTTCAGAGATGACCAATGCAAGCATAACTAAGGGTGTCCTCTACTGCCATATATTTTGTGATTCAAGGTATGTCATGACAAACACATCACTTTCTACCTGTTTTTATACTATCCTAGAGTGCACTGAGATTATTTTGTGGTGTTCTGGGCCTGCAACAGACTGGTATATATAGTCTAGTGTCACGCCCTCACCACTCGCCTCTAGCTTAGAGTTACGTGGTTGTATGAGGAACTTTCCCCTTTCAGCCTTAACTGACTAATTCCCCACAATGTTTTCTGGGAAATGTAGTTTAATTGCGCTATATATGGGCTTCAGGTAGAAAGCTGTAGTCGGGTTCCTTGGGTAAGGCAATCACAGAAATTTATTGAGCACAAAAAAGGTTCATAAATACCACATTCAGGCATACTTCTCCAGGCTTCTTCAAAGTACAACAGGTTATAAAAACCCAAAACCAAAGTGGCAGCTTACAGTATTCTTCAGCTCAGAAAAACATAGCCTTTAACAGCAAGGCTACCAGCTTCCTTTAGCCTTGCTGGTTAAAGCACAAAACACAAAACAGGCTTTCTTCTGTGGCAGTTTGCCTTCTTTTCCAGTCTCAAACCTTTCCAGGCTGTTTTCCAATTAACAAGCAAAACAAAAACTCCAAACAGGAACAAACTTTCAACGTGCAAGCAAAGTTCTATTCAGGTTTCTCAGGAAAATTCAAGAGTAAAAAGAAAGCTTTTTCCTCACAGTTAATTTGGCTTCTTGCCGTCTCACTTCACAGGTAGCAGGTGGTTAACAAGCACAATTCACAACTCCAGCTTGTTCTTACGTCTTAGTAAACAATCCTATTCCGTGAGCACCTTTGATCAGAACTTCCACCCTACCCACACGATCTAATACCTAGACCCAGCAGAAATGTACATGTCTATGTCCACCCAAAATCACTAATTGTTGTCCCTGGTGATGGCCCCACCCTATAAAATACTATCCCCCCCATGTTATATGTTACACTGCTTTGACCCGGTGAAAAGCGGTATATAAATGCAGTTAAATAAATAAATAAATAAAAATAAAACCTCCCCTCTTTACCACGTGGGAATTTACAATCCATCTACCTGCTTCTTATGGTTACCTTTCTCTGGAGGGCTTCCTCTCAGGGCTGGCTTTCCTTCAACCCTTCTGTGGCTAAGGCTTGGCACAAAGAGCAATCCATGAGGGTTTCTTCCTTATTCAGCTCAGCATCAGGCTCTCCTAGTTGCATAGACTCTGACCCTCCTTCTGGTTCACCGGGCTCGGCTAACAGCCTCTCGTTAGAGCTGAGAGCGTCTCCTGCTCCTCTGCATTGCCCATCATAAGTCAGGCTTCTCCTGCTCTGCTCAGCATTAATCAGGCTTCTTAGGCTCGTACCTGTGCCTCGGCTTATATCAGCTTCTCTCTCTTTCTCCTCTTCTTGCCTTTGCCTCTGCCCTTGCTTCTGGCGTTCCTTCCACCCTCTCTCTTTCTCCTTTACTATAATCTAGCATAGGCTTATATCTCCAGGATTCTAGCCCCACCTCCTCTCTTCCCAGGTGACAGAGATCACTCTGCTTTCTGGCACCTGAGTAATCAGGGAGCTGACTGACGTAAGGGTCTTGGACCTTAGGTCTGTATTCACTCTCCCTTATTTCACTAGGGGAAACATGAAACCTGTTCCAGCTGGGGGTTTTCTGGTTCCTAGGTGAGATTGTGGCTTTGTTTCCCTGACCTTGCAAAAGGGACCCTTTTACTAGGGTGAACCTCTTTGCCTTTTTCCCTTTCCCCTAACTCAGGATAGGCTTCCTTACCACATACCCCCCTACCCAAGATATTACGGGCTGGCGGAGGTTGTTGGAGTTCCTCCGAACAGTCCGTAATCCTTGATAAGGCATCTGTATTTTGATGTAGTTTTCCTGCCCGATGTTCTACCCTGGATAGACTGTCCATTGCAGATCTTTCCCGCCAGGGCCTAAGCCCATTTATATGATAAATTTGCCTGCGACCCATGCTACTCTCCACCTCATAGGATACCGGGCCTACTTGTTTGGTCACTTTCCATGGTCCCTTCCACTGAACCTCAAATTTGGGAGTGGCGCCTACCACCATTACTAGAACTTTCTCTCCCAGGGCTAACTGGCGAGGCTTTGCCCTCTGGTCATATCGCTCCTTCTGTCGAGCTTGACTAGCCTGTAAATTCTCTTCGGCTACCTGGGAGGTCCTACTCAACCGCCCTCTTAAATTGCGGAGAAAGTGAGGGACTCCCTTAGCCTCCTTCTCCGTCTCTAACCATTGCTCCCTTAATATGTCTAGGAGACCCCGAGGGGCTCGACCATACATTAACTCATAGGGAGATATGCCTAGGGAAACCTGTATCCGTTCCCGGCAGGCATAAAGAATGAAAGGAAGTAACACATCCCATTCTGTCACGTTCCCGTCTAAACCCCGTCTTAACATTTGTTTCAATGTTTGATTCAGCCTTTCCCACCAGGCCATTAGACTGGGGGTGATAGGTGGCCGTTTTCACATGATGCACCCCAAAAGCGTCCCAAACCTGGGCCAGATATTTCGACACAAAATTGGTCCCACGGTCTGTTAATACTTCCCGGGGAAAACCCACTTCGCAAAACAGTTTTACTACTTCTAACGCTACTGTTTTGGCCGAGATATTGCGCAATGGGACTGCCCAAGGAAATCTAGTGGCCTGATCCACCATGACTAAAATATATTGAAATCCTCAGGGTGTTTTTACCAGGGGTCCAACTATATCCATGGCGATTCGTCCGATAGGGTCAGATATTATGGGTGTTGGAATCATGGGTACTACTGGAGGCCGGGCAGCCATGACCCGCTGACATGAAGGGCACGCGGCACAAAACCGGGCAGTTTCTTTAAAGACCCCGGGCCAGTAGAAACGTATAAGGATCTGATACAGGGTCCCCTGTACCCCCTTTGTGGCCACCCACTGGATGGTCGTGGGCAAGCCTTAAGACCAACCCCTTGAAAGCTGTGGGCACCACCAGCTGTTTCCTGATCGTCCCTGTCCGAGGATCTTGACTTTCCCTGTATAATATCTCTTTGTCTAGAAGGAATCTCGGGAGGGTATCTCGTACTACCCGGGCATACTCAAATGCTTGGGTGAGTGCAGGGTCTGCTCGTTGTTCATAGGGAAAGGTTGGGAACTTTTCGACCAATTCCACTGGCACCCAGGGTAACCCTTGGCTAACTTCCATCCCAGCCCTCCCCTGTGCCCTACACCGCCTCTCGCGGCGTTTCACAGCTTTCCCCTTCTTAATCCTAGAAGATGGGGAAGCCACTAGGTCATCGTGTGAGGGCAAAACTCCTAGGGAATCCTCTGGGGACCCGTCCTTTTGGTCTTTGGCCATAGTCTGGGACCGGGTAGATACAAGCCCGACCTTTTGCCGTAGGCCTTTCCTCAGTCCCCTCCTAAACTGCGGCCAGTCTCTTCCCAATACCAGGTCGTGGGGGAGTTTTGGAACCACTGCCACCAGAATTTCTTTCTGCACCCCTAACCCTTTTATCACTACTTTGTACACGGGGTAAAAAGAAGCAGCGCCATGAATGCATCTAATTTGAACCCTAACTTCTGGCCTCCTCTGTTCAGACTCATTCTGGGCCTCAATTGCCCACCAAAGCCTCTGTGATACCATGCTTTGGTTGGCCCCAGAGTCAAGCAGAGCATCGGTAGTGACCCCCTGTATGCTAACCGTTAAGAGAAAACCCTCTCCTAGCTGTTTCACACTTGTACCCATTAGGCCAGTGCGGGCTTTGCAACCCCTCTGCAAGTGTCCCACCTTCCCACAACGATAACATTTCTTTCCAGCCCACTTTCCTTCTTGAGCAGGCACACAAGTTTTCCCAAATTCTGCATTATTTCCCTGTTTCTTTTCTGATGAACCAAAACCGACCTCTGCCCCTGTTTTTGGAGCGCCCCCCTTTTGCTGACGAGCTAACTCAGCTTCCATGTAGCGTTCAATCAAAAGGGTTGCGTCTCCCGTGCTCTGGCAGTTTTGCTGAATCAGAAAGGATTGTATCTCTTTTGGTACTGCAGCCATAAACTGCTCTAATATTACCATATCCACCACCATATCTATAGTTTTCCCCTCCGGAGCCAGCCACTTTAAGGCTAAGCCACAAATTCTCTGGCTTAAGGCCTTAGGCATTTCTCCGGCCTTCAGGGCCGTGGCTTTAAACATGCGATGATACAACATTTTTGTTAACCCTAATCGATCTCTAATTGCATTTTTCACTGCATTATAGTCCATAGCCTGCACTGCTGGCATAGCTCTATATGCGGCTAGTGCTTCTCCTGTTAAGGAGGTTGCTAATCGCACTGCCCACTGGCTAGCTGGCCATCCTACAGCTTGAGCCACCCTCTCGAATGACTCCAAAAAGTCATCTATGTCATCCTCAGGGGAAAGCTTTCCAAAATTAACTGCCCCACCGTTGTGTGAGTCTACCAGACTGTCCATTTGAGGCATAGATGGTCCCGCTGGTGCTGGTATTCCTCTGCTTCCTTGTCTCTGGAGTGTAATAAGGGCTTCCACTAAGTCGAGGACAAGTTTTTGCTGCTCCTTCATGGCTGCAATCACACTCTCCTGCGCCAGCTGTGCCAACTCCTGCTGGCGTTGAAATTGAGTGGCCATCCATTCTACCAGCTCTTTTGGATCCATGTCTTCGGATACCTGTAAGAGAAAATAGAAACACCAAGGGCGGCACCACTCAACAGCCTTTTATGCCCCCTTTATCCAAAAGCATTCACTTTTTTTTTCCTTCAATCCGGTCCAGCCCACGCCTTGGTACCCTTTTCCTTATTCAGGCGTTGGTTCTCGCTTCAAAAGGGTGTCCTTTTCCTGGTATTCCAACCTAGACCGCTCCCTTGTTTGGCCAACTCTGCCAGTGAAGTCCTGCTGCCACTTCCACCAACCTTTGGGCTGTAAATCTTTGCAGCTGTATATCCTGATATGTAAAATCCTGGTATATCCTTAAGGGTAAAAATCCGTACAACTACGCCACTGTCACGCCCTCACCACTCGCCTCTAGCTTAGAGGGCCGTGGTTGTATGAGGAACTTTCCCCTTTCAGCCTTAACTGACTAATTCCCCGCAATGTTTTCTGGGAAATGTAGTTTAATTGCGCTATATATGGGCTTCAGGTAGAAAGCTGTAGTCGGGCTCCTTGGGTAAGGCGATCACAGAAATTTATTGAGCACAAAAAAGGTTCATAAATACAACATTCAGGCATACTTCTCCAGGCTTCTTCAAAGTACAACAGGTTATAAAAACCCAAACCCAGAGTGGCAGCTTACAGTATTCTTCAGCTCAGAAAAACATAGCCTTTAACAGCAAGGCTACCAGCTTCCTTTAGCCTTACTGGTTAAAGCACAAAACAGGTTTTCTTCTGTGGCAGTTTGCCTTCTTTTCCAGTCTCAAACCTTTCCAGGCTGTTTTCCAATTAACAAGCAAAACAAAAACTCCAAACAGGAACAAACTTTCAACGTGCAAGCAAAGTTCTATTCAGGTTTCTCAGGAAAATTCAAGAGTAAAAAAAGCTTTTTTCTCACAGTTAATTTGGCTTCTTGCCGTCTCACTTCACAGGTAGCAGGTGGTTAACAAGCACAATTCACAACTCCAGCTTGTTCTTACGTCTTAGTAAAACCTCCCCTCTTTACCACATGGGAATTTGCAATCCATCTACCTGCTTCTTATGGTTACCTTTCTCTGGAGGGCTTCCTCTCAGGGCTGGCTTTCCTTCAACCCTTCTGTGGCTAAGGCTTGGCACAAAGAGCAATCCATGAGGGTGTCTTCCTCATTCAGCTCAGCATCAGGCTCTCCTAGTTGCATAGACTCTGACTCTCTTTCTGGCTCACCGGGTTCAGCTAACAGCCTCTCGTTAGAGCTGAGAGCGTCTCCTGCTCCTCTGCATTGCCCAGCATAAGTCAGGCTTCTCCTGCTCTGCTCAGCATTAATCAGGTTTCTTAGGCTCGTACCTGTGCCTCGGCTTATATCAGCTTCTCTCTCTCTTTCTCCTCTTCTTGCCTTTGCCTCTGCCCTTGCTTCTGGCATTCCTTCCACCCTCTCTCTTTCTCCTTTACTATAACCTAGCATAGGCTTATATCTCCAGGGTTCTAGCCCCACCTCCTCTCTTCCCAGGTGACGGAGATCACTCTGCTTTCTGGCACCTGAGTAATCAGGGAGCTTACTGACGTAAGGGTCTTGGACCTTAGGTCTGTATTAACTCTCCCTTATTTCACTAGGGGAAACATGAAACCTGTTCCAGCTTGGGGTTTCTGGTTCCTAGGTGAAGTTGTGGCTTTGTTTCCCTGACCTTGGAAAAGGGGCCCTTTTACTAGGGTGCACTCTTTGCCTTTTTCCCTTTCCCCTAACTCAGGATAGGCTTCCTTACCACACTTGTTTGCATCAGCATTTATGGTATGTATCATCAGTATTCCTGTGTAGTTTGCACCAGCACAACACTGTCAGTGAGAGGAGCAGCTTAGGAGATGCACGTTTTACAGGGGGGAGGGGGGCGTGGCTGTTCGCAGGTATATAGTGCAGACGGGAGGGATTGAAAACGTCCATCTTTTCAGAATACAATGAGAGCGGGGGCATACAAAGCCATTTGCTGCGTATAGCCGTGTCTCGTACTCCATAGTGCTTTGCTTGTGCCATGCTGCAAATTTCTATATCCCTGATTCCAAAACCGTGGGTGCGTCTATCCCCACGGTTGCAGAATAACGTTTAAATTGGGCCCGTTTTCAATTTGGACATGCCCGCTGGCCTGATGTGCATGTTCTGGAATTGGGCTCCATGTGTTTTGTCTTGATTAGACTGTAAGCTCTGATGAGCAGGGACAGCGCCTTACATCTATATGTACAGCTCTACGTACACCTTATAACACTATACAAATGATAATAGTAGTACAATAGTGGCCAAAATTGTGGATACACCTTGATGTTTAGTTCATTTCTAGCAATATGTACTCAATTGTTCAAATATTCTATGTGCTTTAGGAAGGAAAGTACACAACATTGGTTCAGAAATTATATTGAAATAAAAATTCATCAATTTAAGTCTTATTCTGAAGATACAGAGTCAGAAGTATATAACTATGGGGTATTATTAAATTGGGGCCTCAGGAGGCAACCTCTCCCACCAGGAAACTTGGAGGGCTGCTCCCAGCTCTCACCTTCGGAGTCGTGCCGAAGGCTCTTATGCTGATACACTTGGCACTTCGTCCTGAGCTCTGTATCACCCTTTGATGCTGACGAGGTCAAAGTTCGGTCCTTCTGAGGCTGCTCCTTATCAAAGTAGAGTGGCCGTTCCAGTGCCCTGCAACCCCTTGGCTCTGAGTGAGCCCAGTCCCCGTGCGAAGTTTGAGGGCTGGGGCCGATGTCTCGGAGCTGAACAGCAATTCCTGCTGCCATTCCTGGTTCTTAAGCTGCTTGTGTGTCATCTGCAAGCAGAGAGCATAGTCCAAGGGCTCATGGTCGGGCCCAAGGCATTGAAGGCATCAGCTGTGGTGGTCCTTGATGGAGATCGTCCAGCCACACCAAGTGCACTTCTTGAAGCCACTTGCCAGCTTTGACATGGCAGGGAAGATGGCTTCTGCCAAGCCAAAGGACTCCAACATTCTCATCGACCAGGGGGGTGTGAGAGAAAAATCCCAACCGAGAAAAAAAGGAAAAAGGAAAAAAAAACGGAGAAAAATGCGACACTGAGACAGCAATGTTCCTGGAGATGGCAGGAAGATGTTGTACAGCATGTGATACCGAAAAAAGTAAAAGAACTATCAAAACCCAGTAATCTTTATTCTGGGACACAGACGACATCTGGAGGGCTCCACAGAAAAAAGAAGACTGAGGTAAGATGGCTTCTTCGGGCGGGAAGACTGACACGCATGTGTATAGCACCTTCCAAAAGCTTCCTTTGCAAGCCGGCAAGCATTCTCGCACGGCCTCCATCGGTGATGCCACCCAATGTGAGGACTGATTCCTGTTTGGTCCTGGAGAATAGCTATTCCCACAAAAATTAAAAGAAAAACAAATCAAGATTTCCTTATTCCAGTTATTACCCGGATTATTTGAAAATCAGCAGTCCTAGTTGGTCAATGTTTAAGGCATGAAAATGTTAGAGAATTTTATTTTTATTCTGTCACAACTTCAAGCTCTCTCATTGACACATCAGTCTTAGAAGATCTCCTTTCTCCATATTCACTAGGAATAGCTTTGTTTATTGATTTATATTGTCAGGAGGGTGTGGTATAGCGTGGCATGTGGCGGCAAGGGGCTTTTAAAATATCAGGCACACTACAGTTCATGGCCAATAAAAACACTTTTATTTCCCTTCAGTGATCCAGCAATCACTCCCAGCTTGTTACCTTCATAAGGCTGGTTCTCAGCGTCCTTCTCCCGACCCACAATTTAAAGCACAGAATTCAGTTCAGCACAAAGTCCAGTCAGTCACTTGGGCATCAGTACCTGTAAATATAAATCCCACCTCCTGAACTGCCTACCTTACAGCCGGACTCTTCTCCCAGCCCTGTTTGGAAGGAGCTTTCTGTCTCCATGGGCCTCTCTTCTCCCTTGTGCACACAGCTGGAGTCTTAATCCCTGAGTTCTGAGCTGTAAACCCTTTTAAGGTGGACTGCTGATAATATGGGTAAATTCCCATATACCCTTTCACAGAGGGCATATTCAAAATGGTTTAACTGATTATCAGTCCTGCTAACCAGCTAAACTGCACTATTCAGCAAAAAGCGTTTACTGCCCCTCCTACCAGTTAAGCAAAAAGAAAGCTGGTCTAACTTTAGCTGATTTAGCTATCCAGGCAATGGCTGAACATTGCAGCTGACCAGATAGCTAATTCACGATTTGGGCCTACTGGATATTCAATGCTGATGGGTGGATATGGCCCTGGCACTAAATATCTGGGTTTAAATTAAAGTGGTGATGGCCACCCCTTTAAATATGTTGGCTGCTGCCATTGAATATGCCAGTGATATATATTTATCATTTTTTATGTTTTTTTAAAATTTGTACTCATTACCCTGGCATTCTCCACTTATTCCCTCAAAGGCTTAGCTGTTGAGAATTAACAACAGCTTCCAGGTTGCCTCCTTACAGAATCTCTAAACCAACGCAGCCAGCTAAGTTTTCTGTTCCGGTTCACTTCGGACTCTGTTCTAAAATTTCTCAAAAAGCATTTGATAAAATTTATTTTCCGAATTAATTTGTAAAAGTTACCATTTATTTTACTGAGAGTCACTCAAGCTATTGCAGACACTTCAGAATCTGTTCACTGAACTCTGTTTTAAAAATCTCCCAAACCCTGTTGAAGTACGTGTCTCACAAACATAAAAATTTTTATCTATTAATTTCAAAATATGTCCTGTGAAGGTCCAATATCATAACAGCACTTCAACACCCAACCTTACTCATATCCCACAACTGCCTCATGGACTCTTTATAGTGAGGCAACACCAGTTCCCTCTAGCACACAGTTTACAGCAGTGGCATCGCACCTTAACCCCTTCAGCATGCTGTCCTGGAACCTGTTGCCCATACATTCAACCACGCAAAGTGACCCATTTATTAAACTATGGTAACGGTTACTCTGGGGTTTAGTGCATGCTAATGACGCGAGGTAATAGATACCGTGTGCTAAGAGCACAAAGTGTGGTAAAAATACCACGCTAACCGCTCTTAGCATGATGGGGTAGGATCAGGGTGGAAACTGGGGGTGTCAGCCAGTGACAGTTAGCATACGGGCAGCACTACAGGCTAACTGTCATGACTTTCCAGTAATGTGGCCAGAGTCCAGCGCTGAGGTGCCATGGCTGTGGTAGCATAACCCTTGGGACATATTCACCTCCAATAAGCCCCCCAATGCTGCTACCCTTCCCCAGATATTCCTCCCAATCACACATTCCCATCCCAAGCTTTCTTCCCACTCACACACCCTGTGATCGCAACCCCCACAATCTTTATACCTCTGCCCAAGCCTCTCTTCTCAACCCCCTCTCCTGGAATGGCCATACGATGCTAAAATCAGTCTTCCCCTCCAGATACCCACCCTGCACTAAAGACCCTACCTCTAACTCACCTCCCAGCCCCCCTGGGTCCAATCCCTGTTTTCTAGTGGACATTAGAGAAGGAGCGCTCCCCCTCTACCCCTGCCTGGCCAGTGAGGCTTCTAATATGGCAGCCTTCATGTCTCCAAATTTCCCATTACAAATTATTCGAAATCAAGCTCCACACCCAGTGCGGTAGAGACTCGATATATAGGGCCTGATAGTCAAAGGTAATTACATGGTTTGCAGACCTATGAACTGCGTAAATACCCCTAAGTGGGACATTCCGCGGCAGTAACATGGTTTGTGCCGCTGAATATCCATGGGTACCACTGCTACATGCCCCAATGCTAACTGGTTAGTGTCAGAGCATGCCGGGGGTATTCCACGGGTGGTACGCAGGGATAAGCAGTCAGCAGCGATAATCAGCCGCTTTCTGGTTACCCTCAGTGGCAAAAGTAAGGTGCAGCATAGGCTTTTGCCACCAAGGTTAACCGGGCATTGAATATCCATTGCCAGTGGCTGGATATGGTCTTGGCATTGAATATCCAGGTTTCGTGTTCAGCAGTGATGGCTAGCCACTGTAATCGCACTAGCCGCTGCCGCTGAATATCGGGTCCATGCTTCCTATATCCCTAAGGAGGTTCAGTGGGATTTGCTCCATTAACATCAAAGCATGGAAAAAATTCTTCCACTCACTTTTCCACACCCGTCTTTAACCTACACCTTCAATCCCCTATGCACAATAATCAGAAAACACAAGATCCACTATCACATATATGCCGATGATATTATGCTGTACTGCCCACTGCTCTCCAATTAACTTGATTACAAACAAATCCAAGACTGTTTCACAGAAGTCACGCACTGGCTCTCAACCAACAACCTAACCATCAACTTAAAGAAGACAGAAGCGATGTTCATTACAAGAGATACCTCCTTCACACCCCCACCTACCATAAAATTAAACAACATATTAATAATTGTAAAAACTGGGCTGAAATACCTCGGCATCACAATTGACCAGCAACTATCCTTCAAAACCCAAATAACAATGACAGCAAGGACAATCTACTTCAAAATAAAGACCCTACAAAGACTTTGGCCACTTCTAGAACCAACAGATTTCAGATCTGCACTACAAGCCCTCACTCTCCCCCATGCAGACTTCTGTAATAACATCTACCAAGGTCTACCTCGATCAACACTCCTCCCTTTACAAACTGCTCTACACACCGCTGCACGTACCATACAAGGTGCAAATAAGTATGATCACATCACACCCATCCTAAAACAATTACACCGGCTGCTGCTTACCAGCAGAATAAAATACAAATGCATCCTCCTCACACACAAAGCACTTCACTCCCAACAAGAAACTTGTCTCAAATCCCTACTACAGAAAACACAAACATACAAACCACAAAGACAAACTACAATCAAGAAACTCAACATACCACAAACCAAACGTAAATACAATCAACAAACATGCTGCAGATCATTTGAGCTGTACGCCCCATCCCTATGGAACTCTCTCCCGTACATCCTAAGAAACATCACCAACCTCCCTATATGCCCTAAACACCTAAAGACCTACCTATTCACAGAACACTTTGCCCCCCCCCACCTAACCCCCTCAACTACACAACTCACCAACAAGAAACTTGCAAATGTAAATAGCTGTTTATATCAGTTAAAATGTTAATGGTTGTGTATATCAGCTAAATTGTTGGAATGTTACATAAGAAAAGTGTTTGAATGTTAAATGTTACCATGTTATTTGTGTAACAAATGTTCAATGTAAAATGTTCTATTTTCTGGAAACCGCTTTGATCTGATGAAAAGCAGTATATGAGCTAAATAAATAAATAAGGAGGTTCAGTGGGATCTCTATTGAAGTTTTCAGGCAATTTTCTCCATTAACATCAAAGCATGGAATAAATTCTTCCACTAGCAAAATGAGGGACTTTCTGCTGGCTTCCAATTAAGAAAATCACCAGCTTAGCAGAGAGGCTTTCCACAAGTAAAAAAACTTGTGTTTACTTCGAATCTCCCAGCCCAATGTATTATCCAACATCATTTCCTCCACAGTTGTTTCCACTGCCACGCTCAACACCCAGACTACCTACCGAGTGATCATGATTCACAGCCCAAAACATCTGAATCACCAGACAGGTCCAAAAGGTATGCCCTAGTGTCCCAACTCAATGCCAGCCAGTCCCTCTGCTGGGAGAAATAAGCTCTCCTTACAATCCTAAATTGAATCTCCCATAGACCCATATTAAATGCGAGGCTCAAAACATGAGTACAACGTTTGGCCATACACTCTGTGGTTGTGTAGAACTCCACCTGCTGACCCCACCACTCCAATAGATCCAACCACAGATCCACCTGCCTAAATCCTGCAAAGGCCCTTTAACTAAAGCCTTTTAGCCAATTAACGTATATTTTAATGCGCTGCAAGTGGCATTTGGGAATAGCAAGTGCAAGCACGTCTACTACTGCATGCTAAAATACAAATTAATTGGCAATCGTGAGATGGGCTGGGGAATGGGAAGAGTGTGGTCAAGGAGAGCACATTACCACTAGTTCTAGGGCTATTGCCATGCACTCAGCAGCAACATAGCTCTTAATGCAAGCTCACCTAATGACTCCTCTAAGGGCATCATTAAATGAACCTGCCTTGGTGGAGCACATCTTAGAATGGACCAACATGCATTAGCTGGCAGGACTCTACTGGTCACATCCCTGGCAACTACTGCAGAGGCTTTGCAATTAATATGCATTTGTTTGGCTTATTAATTGCAAATCCTTAGCAGGCTTTGGTAAAAGGGGCCCAATGTGTAAGCATGTCTGTCTTTTCTATATAAGTACCCATTTTCAGTCTATAGAGTAGCCTAGTGGTTAGAACACTAGCTTGGTAACCAAGCAACCAGGGTTCAAGTCCCACTAGCACTCCTTGTGGCCTTGGACAAGTCATTTAACCCTCCATTGCCTCAGAAGAAAGGCCTGGAAATCTACTTTCGGTCATACTCCCAAGAAACCCAGGATCTTCTGGGCCCCAGGAGTCATCACTGACTTGAAGGCACACATTGCATTTTTGCATAATAGCAAAAGCCCTTTGTCTGTCTATCTGTCTGTCTGTGTTCCACACCACACTTAAGCTCCTGCTCCTCTTAGCAGTGATGCCACATACTTCACCCCCTGCCTACTGGCCAACACTTACCCACACTACGGTAACACTTCTTGAATTGGCAGCAGAAGCTTGCTTGCTCCTCTGACAAATACTTACCAAAGCCGATGATTTTAAATCACTGCCGCTTCCTCTCTTTTGATCTAACTTGACAGCCTCCTGAAGTTTATGCATCCCCTCTTCCACTGTTCACTTATCCTAGACCTTTCTCACCTAACACATAAACCAAAATCTCTTTTACCAACTAAACACCCCTCCACACACCCCACACAGCATATACCCTATTCTCTCCTTACCCACTGCACATCCTACATTCGCTAGAAACTCACATACCATCCTCACTCATTACAAACCATTTACAGTCTACTTACCACTCAACATCCCGCACACCACCCGTTTCCTCTCCTTAGTCTTACTCCTAACGCAAAAACACTTCTAGTGTAGGAAAATTGAATGAAATCACAGCACTTGTCTCTTTCCAGTCAGTCATAGCTCTTGCCAAACAAGACTACTATGTCCATCTGACTAACTCTCTTGCCTCTGATCCTTGCCGTCTCTTTACTACTCTCAGCTCTCTCCTTAAAGTGCCTCCGCCTCTGATCCCTCCCTCCCTTTCTGCCCAAACCCTGACTATTTCCATGACAAAATCCACAAGATCACCCTCCAATTCCCCCCAAACTCCTCCCCCTCTCCACTCCCAACTCTCCCCCCTTCCCTTGCTACCCTTTCTTCCTTTCCTGTCATCTCTGAAGAGGAAACTGCACACCTTCTTTCTTCCTCCAAACTCACCACCTGCTCCTCTGATCCTATCCCCACCCATCTCCTAAGCCCCATCTCCTCCATTGTTGTCCCTTCCATCTCTCATATTCTCAACCTTTCGCTCTCCACTGCAATTGTCCCTGCAGACTTCAAACATGCTGTGGTCACACCTCTCCTCAAGAAACCCTCACTTGATTCTACCTGTCCTTTCGACCCATCTCTCTCCTTACCTTCATTTCTAAACTACTTGAACATGCGGTTCATCGCCGCTGCCTCAACTTCCTCTCCTCTCATGCCCTCCTGGATCCCTTACAGTCTGACTTTCGTCCTCTACACTCTACTGAAACAGCTCTTGCCAAAGTCTCCAGTGACTTGTTCCTGGCTAAATCCAAAGGTCTGTACTCTGTCCTCATCCTTCTTGACCTCTCTGCTGCTTTTGACACCGTTGACCACAACCTTCTCCTCGATACCCTGTCCTCACTTGCCTTTAAGGGCTCTGTACTATCCTGGTTCTCCTCCTATCTCTCCCATTGCTCCTTCAGTGTGTGTGCGGGTGGCTCCTCCTCCTCCGCTCCCCCGCTCCCAGTTAGTGTACCCCAAGGATCTGTCTTGGGTCTGCTCCTTTTCTCTCGCTATACCCAGTTCCTTGATTCACTTATTTCTTCCCATGGCTTTCAGAACCATCTGTATGCTGATGACTCCCAGATCTACCTCTCTACGCCTGAACACACTCCGGAAATCCAGACCCGAATCTCTGCCTGCCTTTCTGATTTTGCTGCCTGGATGTCTCACCGCCACTTGAAATTGAACATGTCCAAGACTGAACTTCTTATCCTTCCCCCTAAAACCTCCCCTCCTCTTCCTCACTTCTCAGTCTCTGTGGATAGCTCTATACTCCTCCCTGTTTCCTCAGCCTGCCATCTGGGGGTTGTCTTTGACTCCTCTCTCTCTTTCTCCACACATATCCATCTCGTAGCTAAGACCTGCGGTTTCTTTCTCTATGACATTAGCAAAATCCGCCCTTTCCTTTCTGAACACACTACTAAACACACTTCTTGCCGCTGAACGCTCTCCCTGGAGGGATCGAGCCTCCGGACCGCCTCCCGCTGAAGCGGCTGTCCAATCGGGGCAGTCCCTGGCGCTTTAAAAGAGCGTGCCAGCTTTCAGCAACCTTCTTGCCGCTGAACGCTCTCCCTGGAGGGATCGAGCCTCCGGACCGCCTCCTGCTGAAGTGGCTGTCCAATCGGGGCAGTCCCTGGCGCTTTAAAAGAGCGCGCCAGCTTTCAGCAACCTTCTTGCCGCTGAACGCTCTCCCTGGAGGGATCGAGCCTCCGGACCGCCTCCCGCTGAAGCGGCTGTCCAATCGGGGCAGTCCCTGGCGCTTTAAAAGAGCGCGCCAGCTTTCAGCAACCTTCTTGCCGCTGAACGCTCTCCCTGGAGGGATCGAGCCTCCGGACCGCCTCCTGCTGAAGCGGCTGTCCAATCGGGGCAGTCCCTGGCGCTTTAAAAGAGCGCGCCAGCTTTCAGCAACCTTCTTGCCGCTGAACGCTCTCCCTGGAGGGATCGAGCCTCCGGACCGCCTCCCGCTGAAGCGGCTGTCCAATCGGGGCAGTCCCTGGCGCTTTAAAAAAGCGCGCCAACAGGCGCCCCCGCGCCGGCGGGTCCGCGCCGGAGGGCCGCGCAAGAAGGCCCTTTGGCACGGCCCTTAGGCTAAGGCACGTAAGCCTACCCACCCACAGCAGAAACAAAGAAGAAACTCTCACCGCAGAATCATCAACCACACAGAGCACAGCTGAGTTCCCAAGGTCGAGCTCACCTACCTCATCCTCTTCATAGATTCATCAAGCACAGCAAGTATTCCCCTACAATTGATATTTATGGACTATTTATGTATATAATTAACAGCCTAAAACCTGAACGTTTACCACACTACTCTGCCTCAATCTATAAAGTGACAATCAGAAGTACATGTTAACAGTTATCTGCTGCACTGAGCTACACTAAATACTATTGTTAGTAACCTCCACAGTTTTACCACTATTGTGAATACTTTATTTCCATCATACGGTACTGTTGCTAGTAGCTAGCCAGATAGTATATCAAGTAACATTAACAAGCAACAAAACAATAATTTCTATTGTTACTGTGATACTATTGTTAGTAGCCCCCACAGTTTATTACCATCGTCAATAGATTATTGTTACTGTGCTACTATTGTTAGTTGCCTCCACAGTTTATTACTATTGTCAAAAGATTATTACCATCATATAGTACTGTTGCCACTAGCTATCTAGCACAAAGTTTACTACTGTCAGTAGAATACTTTCAATCTGCACCGTTGCCAGTTGCCAGTAGCCATCCTTCAATAGGTATCATTTTATTACTGTTGTCAGTAGTATACCCATAACTAGTACTGTTATAAGGATGTTAGTAACTAGCCTGTAATAGTTACTACCCATGGCATTATTGTTGTCAGCAATACTATCATAAAGCTACACTTACAAATCATTGCACTGCTGTTACAAATAGCTGATACATTGTAACAATCTCATACAATTGTAACAATCTCATACAATTGTGACAAACAGCCAGCCAAAACTAACTTACTGTTCTAACTCTTCTAACCGATACTTTGCTGTTCTAACCTAATCACGTACAACTCAACACAACCACACTCAAGCCCTCTTGCATAGCCCGCCAGAAACACCTCTCTCTTACAAAACAAAATACAAAAACATAATGGCCTACCTAAAAATAAAGTCACTGCCAACCACTCTCCTTCTAATAGCCCTCCTTCTGCAACTAATATACACATATAAACTCAACAACCCCCCTTGTAATAGCATCCCCATCATCCACAACCCCAACCGCAATCTAACACGCTCTCCGCTACACCATCACTCATACAACCCGCCACCAAACAACAGTTCCCACAGACATCCTCCTAGAGTAATCCAGATAAACTGTAAAAACCATGACCACAAAATATCCTCTACTTGCACGGACACCAAACTAAAATTGATCTTAATAAACATTCGTTCTATTCGGAACAAAATACCAATAGTAAATGACATAATAAGAGACGAACAACCTGACATCATCTTCATCACTGAAACATGGCTAACACCTACAGACACAATATTATTAAACCAACTTCACACATCACAATATGATGTATTCAACTGCCACCGTGACACAAAAAGAGGAGGTGGTGACACAAAAAGAGGAGGTGGTGCACTCATCCTCACTAAAAAAAACCTACAATACACCCTAACGAACTCAAACAATGTCGAAGGAATGGACATAATAAACATTGAAAACAGAACACTAGCATTCTCCTTAATCTATAGACCCCCATCAGCTGATCACAAAAATCTCTCCCCCATCCTTGAACTCGCATGCACAACATCTCAGAGAAAACCCCTCATAATCTTAGGTGACCTTAACCTCCCATCTCTGAACCAATCCCAAAAAGACAACTTCATTGACTCAATGTCCCACATGGGATTTAACCAGATAGTCCATACCCCCACACATAATAAAGGAAACTCACTTGATCTTGTTTTCCTCCCTACCCCCTTTAACCTACATAAACTCCATTCTTCCCCGATAGCTACGGAAGTACCATGGTCTGACCACCATTTGATAACATTCCACCTATTAGCACAAACAACATCACAGTCCACAAACACAATATCACATATCTCACGCTTTCCCCACTTTGATAATGACACATTCCTTGACAAGGTACTACCTAAACTCACTACAAGTCTAAATGACATAGAACAAACTATAGAGAACTGGAACCAAACTATCCAAAAAGCAGCAACCCCCACTCAAACAATGCAGAAGATAAAGAAGGAATCACAAAAATGGTTCACTAAAGAAATTGCCCTGCTAAAAAAGCAACTACGGAAACAAGAAAAAATCTGGAGAAAAACAAAATCACACGATAACAAAACTAAATATATAAACATACTTAATAGATACAAGGAAGCAATCAATAAGTCAAAAAGGGAATACTACTCCAAACTAATAAATCATGCTATCAATCGGCCAAGAGAACTCTTCTCAATTGTGAATACACTAACAAAAACACAAAACCCCGAACTGAACCAAGACTCAATCAGTGTACAAACCTTAGCATTACATTTTGCTGAGAAACTAAAGGTAAAACCTTACTCTCCAACCACCACAATATCTAAACATGTCAGTAATTATGAATGGACAACCTTTCACAAGATTGAAAGAAAGCACATCCTTAATATTATAACAATGATTAACACCACAACCTCACCGCTTGACCCTTGCCCTGTATCATGGATCAAACATACTAAGGAATTTCTTGCAGAAAATATCCAACATATAGTAAACCAATCACTCTCTCAAGGAACCATGCCCAATGCCCTAAAGCTCTCCTCGATCCGTCCCATAATAAAAAACAATAAACTAGACCCAAAAGACCCCAACTCCTACAGGCCAATAGCTAGCATACCACTAATTGCCAAAATAATAGAAAAGACCATACAACTCCAATTACAAGACTACATTGATGAACAAAAACTCCTTGATGAGCATCAATTTGGCTTCCGACCCTTCCACGGAGTTGAAACTCTCCTAATCGCCCTAACAGATCTACTCATCAGAGGCACCAATGACAACAACAAAGGCTTCCTTCTCCTCTTCATAGATCTGTCTGCTGCATTCGATAGCATCAATCATAATACCCTCATTAACAGACTAGAATACCTAAAAATAGGAGGGACAGTCCTTGAATGGTTCAAATCATACATCTCAAACAGGTTAATACGGATACAATTAGGTAACGACACATCCGAAACTTTCCCACAAGGTCAAGGCATCCCCCAAGGATCAGCCCTCTCAGCCCTCCTCTTCAATTTATACCTCCAGCCCATTACAAACATATTTAAGAAGCACAAAATTAACCATTTCATATACGCAGATGATATCATGCTTGCCACCCCCATAAACCCTAACAATCCCAAATATGATAGCCTACTCCAATGTATGAACGAGACTACTAAATGGCTTGAAGACAACCACCTAAGCATTAACCTCAAAAAACAGAGGCAATGTTCATAACGAGGAAATCAGACACTGACTACAAATACCCCAATACAATCACAATAAATAATACACCTATACCTGTTAAAAAGGAGGTAAAATACCTTGGAATAATCTTAGACCACTCACTCTCCATGATTCCACACATAAAACACACAGTAAAAACCATATTTTATAAACTCAAGACAATACAACATCTGAGACCCCTACTCAACACCGATGACTTTAGATCTGTAGTCAATACACTCATAACCCCCCACTTCGACTATTGTAATAGTCTCCTAAATGGACTTCCATTAAAAAGCATATACCTTCTCCAAAGAGCCCAAAACATATGCGCCAAGATGGTCACTAAAGCTAATCTAACAGACCATGTGACCCCAATTCTCCTAGACTTACACTGGCTCCCTATAAACAGCCGAATAAAATATAAAATCCTCCTAACTACATTCAAAATCATCAACAACATCTCCCCATCACAACTATCCACCCTAATACACCCCCCATCAGATACTAGATCACGCAGACAGAACGCAACCCACTCCCTCAACATAAAAACAAATTTTAGAAAAACTAAAGCGACAACAAGTGACAGGGCCTTCTCCTTCGCTGCCCCCACCCTCTGGAATGAAATACCATTAACACTCCGCATGATAAAAGACCTTCACCAATTCAAAAAAGAATTAAAAACCTACCTCTTTACAAAACACTTTGAAATCCCCTACCAACAAAGAACCTCACCAATACAATCACAGAAACACATACACTGTACCCAAGACAGAACAAATGACTAACACAGGAAATTTCACTAACCCCACACAACACGCTAATGAACCACTCAAACAGTTGACTATTTCACCACTGTAACTAACTAAGATGCGCTCCATGTATATAACTTGTAAATAGTTTGAAAAGCTCTGTTATAGTTAATGTTCAAAATATGTTCAAAATGTTGTTCAAAATATGTTCAAAATAATGTTCAAAATATGTTCCCTGTAAGTACACCTGTATATAGTTAAAGCATAATGTTCCTTGTAAATGTATACAGAAGTATACAATTGTTCTGTTTAATGTTCAATGTAAACCGCCCCTGATCTCTGGAAGGGGCGGTATAGAAAAGACTGTTAAATAAATAAAAATAAATAAATAAATAAATAAAACGCTTATCCACTCCTTAATCACCTCCCGTCTTGACTACTGTAACCCACTCCTTGCTGGTCTCCCTTTGAATCATCTCTCTCCCCTTCAATCTGTTCAACACTCCGCTGCACGGCTAATCTTCTGCCAGCCTCGTCATGCCCATATTACTCCTCTCCTTAAGTCACTTCACTGGCTCCCTATCCGTTTCTGCATCCAGTTCAAACTTCTCCTGACCTATAAATGCATTCACTCTGCGGCTCCTCAGTACCTTTCTTCTCTTATCCCCCCTTACAACTCCACTCGGGAACTCCGCTCTTCTAGCCAACTGCTTCTATCTGTGCCCTTCTCTTCTAATACCAACTCCAGACTTCACTCCTTTCACCTTGCTGCTGCACCTTACGCCTGGAACAAACTACCTCTGTTTGTACACCAGGCACCTTCTCTAACCCTCTTCAAATCCAGGTTGAAAGCTCACCTCTTCGCTTCTGCTTTTGGATCTTGACTCATCTGATCTCCTGTTCCTTCCCCTTGTTTTACCCCTGCTTACACCTTCTGTGTTTTGTGTTTTGTCTTGACTAGATTGTAAGCTCTGATGAGCAGGGATTGTCTCTCTTACATGTCTGTGCAGCGCTGCGTATGACTGTTAGCGCTGTCCAAATGCACAGTGGTAGTAGTAGTAACCCAGAAGCAACATCCCATTTATTATTGTAGATGACCTGAAGCTCTACAGTTCCAGTGACCAACAATTAGCAGAGCAACTCAATGTCGCTAAGGCAACTTTTTTTTTTTTAGAAGAAAATTGAGCAAAATGGAAAACGTCTCCCTGGCTGAGCGCTGTGACATCAAGAACCTTGAAAAGGAAGGCATCTATAAGTATCTCAGAGTAGAGGAAGAAATGACACTCAAACAGAAATTATAGAGAGAAAAGATCAGTAAAGAATACTACAGGAGATTAAAATCATTATTGAAAAGTGCTTTAACATCATGGAATAAGATACAAGCCATCAATCAGCTAGCAATTCCTGTACTTTCATTTTTGGGATTGTGGACTGGTCTTTTAAAGATCTTGAAAAACTGGATGTGCGAAGAAGAAAACTCCTCCATGCCCATGAAGTAATTTGCAAGAATCAGTGTATGCTAAGACTATACATCCCTAGAGATGAAGGAGGGCTAGGCCTCCAGGACTACCTAACTGCATCACCTGATCCAAATACACAAAAAGGGCTGAAATATGAAAGTAAACCTCCAGAATCTGTCTCCATCATTAAACTTGGACAAGCGTTCCAATGACTAGAAGGGATGAATGAGAATCCACAAGCACACACAGGGAAGGAGGTAACAGAATTTGCAAAACCAGAGAAAAAACTCTTCAAAGAATTAGATAAACAAATGAGGAAAAACAAGTGGCAAATATACAAATACAGTGGGAAATACCAAGTTTACTCCAGGAATCCTTTGTCAATCAAGAATGGACACATGAATGGTTAGGGAGAGGTGAACTGAAACCAAAGGATGAGAAGTTGATAGCTGCAGCCCAGGACAGAGGATTACGGATGAGATGGTTTACAGTGAGCATTGAAAAAATTGGCAAAACAGACATATGTCAATTCAGTGGGAAAGAACTGGAAACAGTGACTCACCTCATAGCTGGCTGTGAAGTTCTGATGGCAGAAAATTTCTTTACAGAAAGGTATGATAAAGTAGCACGCCTCCTCCACTGGAAGCTCTGTAAACACTACAACATCACTGTCCCTGAAAAGCACTGGGATCATGACCCTAAAAGAATTTCAGAAAATAGATTATGATCACCTGAGATACTCCCATTCCGATCAATAAAAAGCTGGATGAGAGGAAGCTGGATATAGTGGTAAAAGAGAAAAACGGCCAGAACAGTATTGATTATAGAGGTGTCAGTTCCAAGTGACTACTCTGTGAATTAGGTTGAAAGGGAAAAAAAATCTTCAAGTACCAAGAAATTAAGTTGGAGACCAAGAAAAAGTGGCAAAAAGAAACCAAGTTATTTCCCATTTGTGTTGGGTGCCACAGGCTTAATTAAGAGGAATTTCCAGGAAACAACTTGATAAATTACCCATACACATGGAGTGGAGGAGTGGCCTAGTGGTTGGGGCAAGGTACTTCAGGCTGGAAGGTTGGGGGTTCAAATCCCACTAGAGGACAGCAACCTTGGGCCGGAAGGACTGGAGTTTCTAGTCCCACAGGTGCTCCTTGTGGTCTTGGGCAAGCCACTTAACCCTCCATAGCCCATGTTCCCTGTAAAATAGTTATCTCCAAGTTATAATGCCCTGTTCAATGTAATTTCAGTTTGTTCAATGTAAACCGCACTAATGCAGAATAGCGCGGTATATAAGAGAATATAAATAAATAACATCTTACGAATTCCAGAGAGAGGCTGTGGCTTACGCTGAGCTTTAGCAGTAAATTTGAGAGACTGAGATCATACTCCACGTATCCTGGCTTAGAAGTGAGATTCATGGGGGAACTGAACTGTTACATCGTGGAGGAAGAGAGGGGCTTGTGAACTGCTCTGTGTTTCTCCTACTTGCTGCTGTTCCTGGTTCCCTGTACATGCAGTCAGTGTGCAGCTGTGACTGAGGTGGACCCTCCCCCCCCCATTCTATATATTTCCTGAGGCCTTCAGCCATGGGTCACGGCCTGCGGGTCATGTACCGAAGGGATGTGACCAAAGGGGCTGGACACGCCCCTTTGGCACCCCTTCGGCATACTGACAGTGTGTTTGAGTTGGTGGGATCTTAGTGACTATCGGTGAGATGGGGAAACGGAAAAACAAAGGAAGAGGGGTAAAAATGGACCTTGGGATATCTTTGGCAGGTAAAATTTGTTAGTCCACTAGATAAACATTTAGTTTCTTTGCAGAGTGGTCAGCCCTCCCCCAATGGAACTTCTTTAAGATTCAGGACTCCAACGCCACCACCTCACCCTCTGCCTCTGTTGTCATCAAGGTTATTGGGAATTGGTTCCCCTGGGGAGGTAGCTGGAGACACTCAGGTTTTAATTCCAAAGCCTGTTAATTTTACAGCGTCTCCTGTGGTTGTGACGGCCCCCTTGAATGGGGAAGTCACACTTAAAGATTTATGGGGTGCGATTAGTGCTACTGATGTTAAAATTTCTTCTACTGTAGTTTCATTATGTACTTTTACTCAGGGTGCTGTGGAAAAGATGTCTGAAGTGGATACTAGGTTGTCTAAGGTGCAAAATTCGGTGGTCCAAGTGGAAGCTCAGCTGCAGTTGGTTTTCATTGTGCAGGTGGCTTCGATTGATGATTCATTGACGGTTCATGCTCGTATTGAGGCATTGGAAAATGCCTCTCGAGCCTGTAATTTGCACTTTTTAAACTTTATAGTTACACATTTATTAGCACCAGAAATTCTTCTTACTAAATATTTTACTGAAATCTTGAAGTTGCCTCAATCTGTGGATAATGTTCAAATATATTATGTACCGTCTAAAGTTTGAGTGGCTTCATTGGATGAAGGGAAGTTTGATTCCTTTCGTCTAATTGTAAGTCAGAATCTTACTGAATTTTGGGAGGACTCTTCTGATACGATTACAAAAAGAAACACCTTATTTGTTACCTTTGCTACTGTGGCAGCGAAGGCAAAGATCTTGAAGTTATACTTTAAGTATAAGGATATTCCTTTTTGTGGTCAGAAAATAAACGTATTTCCTGATGTGACTAGATCAACTCAAGCACGTTGGAAACAGTTTCTTGCTTTGAGGGAGAGAGTTCTTTCCCTGGGTGCAAGGTTTTATTTATGATTGCCTTGTAAATATCTTATTACTTTACAGGGACAGTCCTATGTTTTCCTTGATGTTTCTCATTTAGAAACGTTCTTGACTGATAGGCAGAAGTAGAGTTGGTCTGTGTTGGTTGGAAGTATAGAAATCCTCCTAAATATGGTGCACTTTTGTGCCTAATTGTCTTTTATTTATGTGGGTTATTTTTGATGATGTAAATTCCCCAAGATGTGGGTTTGAATATTTTTTTCTTTTGATTTGATCTAATGTGATAGTTTTCTTCTTAAGTGGATTGTATGATGTTTTTCCTTTTGAAAGTGGAAATGTATAATTTGCAAATTCTATAAATAAAAAAAAAAGAAGTGAGGTGCATGATTGTCATGGTATGTGCAAAACTCACCCATTTGGAGAAACTGCCCTGTAACAAACTGCACTATAATTCGGGCACTTCTTTCTCGTCTCTTAGTGCTACATTTTTGCGCTAGCCAGCAGTGTTTTTTTGTGGATTGGGGGATGGGAGGTCCATTTAGGCTACAAATGTGTTTTTTCTGTAGATCAGGAGTGGGGTGGGAGATCCAGGGAGTCAGCGAGGGAGGGGAGCAGGAAAGAAGGTAGAAGTCTAGTGTTTTTTAAAAATCTCCCGTCCTGTCAAATTTGGGGCAATCACTGCTCATGCACTGACAAGAAGGGAGATATTTACTCCCGATACAGCAAAAAGATGCATTTTAACACAGCAGTGTGCACTATTTTTTTCTGACAGTGCATGCTCTTTAAAGCCGTGGTTATTTGCATACCATTAATTTACTTGATCATGAGTGAAATATCTTTTAGTGCATGCGTAGAACGCTGTGCACTGGAGCTTAGTGCAGCATTCTAATGCACGGCTTTCTGCATTGAGGCCCAAGTTCATAGCCATCATATTATTGCTTATTTAACTTAATTTAATCAAATTCCTTCTATCTTGCCCATAAAATTAACTCAGGGCAGCTTACAATAGCAGGCACAAAAAATATATAAAATAATCAACATAATGCAAGTAGCAAATCACCTGGACTGGATGGTATACATCCGAGGGTGTTAAAAGAACTGAAATATGAGATTGCAGACCTACTATTAGTAATCTGTGAACCAGGGCCGTACCAAGCCAGAATTGCACCCTGTGCGACTTGCACAACGGGTGCACTCCCACCCCCTGCCCCCTTCACCTCATCCATGGATAACATGTTGAAATTCTCTGCCCAGAGTGTAGCGGCGGCCAAGAAGGCAAATAGAATGCAAGGAAACAAAGGAAAGGAATGTAGAATAAGATGCCTCTGTATCTTTCAATGGGGTGACCTCATCTTGAATATTGTGTGAAATTCTGGTCGCTGTATCTTAAAATGGATATAGCGGAATTAGAAAAGTTACAGAGAAGAGCCACCAAAATGGTAAAGAGGATGGAAGGATACCCCTGTGAGGAGAGGCTTAAAAGGTTAGGGCTCTTCAACCTCAAAAAGAGACAGCTGAGGGGAGATATGATAGAGGTCTATAAATTAATGAAAGGAATGGAACGGGTAAACATAGATCGGTTGTTTACGCCAGTGTTTTTCAACCTTTTTTGTGCAAAGGCACACTTTTTTCATGAAAAAAATCACGAGGCACACCACCATTAGAAAATGTTTAAAAAATTTACCTCTGTGCCTATATTGACTATATATAAAGTAATTCTCTTGAATAGGAATCAAACACTCACACCAACCCCCCTCCCCTGCTGGTTCACACCAACCCCCCTCCCCTGCTGGTTCACTCACACCACCCCCCCCCCCTCCACTGCTGGTTCCCTCACCCACCCCCCTGTCACTTACTCACCCCTCCTGCTGGGTCACTCACTCACTTACCCCCCTCCCCTGCTGGTTCACTCACACCATCGCCCCCCCCCTTGCTGGTTCACTCACACCACCCCCCTCCCCTGCTGGTTCACTCACACTCCCCCCCCCCTTGCTGGTTCACTCACACTCCCCCCCCCTTGCTGGTTCACTCACACACACACACACACCCCCTCTGCCCAAGCCGCTGCTTCTGCTTTGTACAGAGCAGCGGCTGCACTACACTTACAATGAAAAGTAAAGAGAAACTGTGTCAGGAGCCCTCCGGTCATCGCAGAGCCCGAGGAAGTGATGTCATGGGGGCGGGCTCCTCACAGGCTGTCTTTCCTTTTCAAATTAACTTTATTGCAGCTAAAGTTAATTTGAAAAGGAAAGACAGCCTGTGAGGAGCCCGCCCCATGACATCACTTCCTCGGGCTCTGCATGATCGGAGGGCTCCTGACACAGTTTCTCTTTACTTTTCAATGTAAGTGTAGTGCAGCCGCTGCTCTGGACAAAGCAGAACCAGCGGCTGCCCTGCGATAGGGAATCGCGATCGCGGGCGCGCCGCGGCCTCCGGCCCAACAGCCGGTGTTGTGCTCTGGCCGCTCCCGATCTTGCGGCCAGAGCAAAAAACCGGCTTTTCAATGGCCGGTTTTACAACTGTGCCGGCAGCCGGCCTGGCCATGGAAAAACCGGCCAGGCCGGCTGAAAACCGGCCGGTTGGCAACCCTAATTTGTGAGCCGAGGCCACATGTTACGGATGAAATTGGAATTTTTCCCACGGCACACCAGACAATATCTCACGGCACAGTGGTTGAAAAACGCTGGTTTACGCCATCAAAAAGTAGAAAGACTAGGGGACATACCATGAAGCTACAGTGTAACCCGTTTAAGACTAGTAAGAGAAAATATAATCAAACTCTGGAATTTGTTACCGGAGGATATAGTAAAAGCTGTTAGTATAGCTGGGTTTAAAAAAAGTTTGGACAAGTTCCTGGAGGAAAGGTCCATAAACCATTACTAAAGAGGACCCAGGGTAATCCACTACTTGCACCAATACAAGCATTATGGAACCCATGTGTCTTTTTGGGAAACTGCTAGGAACTTGTGACCTGGATTGGCCACTGTTGGAAACAGGATACTGGGCTTGCTGGACCTTGGTCTGAGCCAGTATGGCATATTTTATGTACTTATGTTCTAAGTCCAGTTTTAAAAGTACATCAAATTCCATCCTTGTTCATTATGCCCATAAAATATCACAGCCCCAGAACATCAATTATTATTAAAATATTTTTCAAATTCCCATGTGTTTAATAATTTCCTAAACCTTAAATAAACTCTCTAATTTTGCATTTCTGCAGAAAGGTAATTCCATAAACCAGGAGCTACCCCCTTGCAGCAGCTTTTCCCTCATCCTTAGCAATCTAAACTGAGAGGCTGTAGGCAATTTCAACCTATCTGTATAGATAGAACAAATAGTTTTTATCACTGGGTATAATTATAAGAACCCCCCCCCCCCCATAGAAATTGAGTATAAAACATACAAAATCTTAAAAGATAAACATATCAGTTTGAATTCTAATCGAGCAGCCCCAGGTTAATTCCGGTCATAGTATGTGCACAATTAACCCATTTGGGGAGGCTACCCTGCATAGGGAACAGCATTCTGCTGTCACTAAGAAGTGCATCTTGGAATACACTTGGGCACTGACGGAGAGAAGGTAACACAGCGGCATGCATCTTAATCCTGCCGCAAAAAGCAAAAGCCAGAGTAATTTTTCAACAACCTGCTGCCTACAATTCCTAGTAAGGTAAGGAGCAGAATATCTAAACTTTGTACAGACAGTTATCTCCCTACAGCTGCAGCTGAAGTTGCCAGATTTACCAACCTCAATCATGCATTTGTGTCTCTGTCTGTTTTATCTTTCATATACAGAGGCTGACTTTCCATCAAACTAATGCAGCAGTTATAAGATAAAGGACCAAATAATGATAAGCACAGAGTTATGTAGTCACTCCTATCCATATGCTTAGAGGAACTGTTTATCTGTGCCAGCTACTCTACATAGTTTACTTGATACCACGTAAATTATTATTATTTGCATGCAGTTAACAGAGGGCACTGTTTGTAAGCTGGGGAAGAGAGGATACGAGTGATGGGTAGAAAAATGATGCAAGGTCCTGTAATTGGGGAAGAAGTAGGGTTATGCCAAATATTATCAACACATAAATCAGCAGTGGACAAATTGACGTGGGTCTCATGTTGGCACAAGCGTTCCATGTGTAGGTAAGATCGAGCGTGCTTCCCTTCAAAAGGAATCGCTACTGTCTTGAGTGGCAGATACCACTCTCTGCTGTCATTATTATTCAAGGCTTTACGACAGGAGACAGCTGCTGCCATCATGCACTTAAGACAACTAAAGGGCAATGGGTCCAAACGTTGATACTTCTTACAAATATCTCGTCGCCCTTCTCAACCGTGGTTCCATGATGGTCTTCGTCTTCTCCGCACTCAACTTCTACACACAGAACGCCTTTGGCGTGTCACCCACCTATAGGTTCCCAGAGGCATAAAGCATGGGAGCTACAGTGGGGCCTCTTCTTAAACAGCGAGGGTGTCTCAAGCAGGTGTTGAAATGCCCCCTGGGATTTGTAGTCCCACAAGCTAATCTAAGAGTGTAGTTGCAGTCGAGTAGCAAGGCTTCAAAAGAGGACTTTTTATTTACCCGTCCCAGGTGAATTTTAGCACATATGAACAAAGGACAAAAACCATACTTCTGGTATGAAATAAAGGCAAACTACTATAACAAAAATGAATGCTTGTATCTTCAGCCTGACAAAACAAAGGTAATGCAAAACAGTCCTTATTCTTAAAACAAGCACGTTTCTTCACTTCTGTTTCCTTAAACAGATTCTCTCTCTGGTCAGTTCAGCACAGTGAAGAAATATCATCTGAAATTATTAGTGTACAATCCATGTAGGATTCAGCCGGTGTTTCATCACAAAAATCACATTGCATATCCTCACATTCTTCCCTGGAGCTATCTTCTATAGGATTGTAACTCAGGCTACTTTTAAACAATCCCTCTTCTCTGTTAAGAGGGCTCCCCTCCTCCTCTCTACCAGAGTAAACTGGGAGGTTACCACACACTGCAGAGTTTCCTTCCTGAGAGCCACACACTTTTGGGTAAGTGTAGGAAAAACTCTGTCTTTCAGCTTCCCTTCTATTATGAGGAATAAGCCTACCTTCTGGCTTAGTTTTCACGGAGCTTCTGGGCACAGGAAACTTAACGGAGCTTTTCTCAAATGAAAGCCTCTCACTGCCTTTCTCTTTCCATTTCTCTTTGGGCACAAAAGTATCCTCCAGATAAAAACTTTTGCCCTCCTGGTACCTGTTCTTAGGAAGATTCTTTCCCACAGCTTTTCACAGCTTGCCTTCAGAAGTACCTCCGTGGCTCAGACCACTGGGCTTTTGTTCAGTCCTGCACTGCTCCCTGAAACAAATCCCTGGTATTCTCTCCTGGGCTTCTTCCTGTAGAATTCTGTGTGAGTCTCCGTGTGAAGCTCTGACCTCGTGTCCAGCTCTCTGGTCAACTCCCCAACCAGCTCTTTCCTCGGCTCTCCAACCAGCTCTCCCATCGGCTCTAACTCTGACCTCTGGTGAGTGATTTTTAACTGCGTCACTCTTGGTGTTTCTCTGAGCCTCGCCTCTCCCCAGCTGTCCCTCATTACCTAATGGGCTATGAGGTAATCTACTGCCTGGGCGTGCTCTTACACCTGGTACTTCAGTTTGTGTTCGTTGCCCATAGCAACCCTGGTCCATATGCTGCTCTAACCTGTCACTATTAGAACTGCTCTGCTCAGTTTTTCCTATTTCCATAGGTACTATTTGATCCACCTCATGACAGGCGGAAATCATCTTCTTCAACTACCCTGTCCAACTTTAAAGCCAGTCACGCCAACTACCAATCAAAAGTTCATAAGGCCAAGCAATCTTACTTTTCCACCGCTATTTCTTCTGCACCTAACCAGACTCGTCACTTGTACACAGTCCTTAGGTCCCTTACGTCCCTCCAGTCCAACTCTACTTCCGCTCCACCTCCACCCCCACCATTTCCTCCCCCCTCTCAACATGCAGCCTTCTTCAGTAACAAGATCTTGGATCTGAGAATGTCTCTGCCTCACTGTCCTCCACCCATCTCCTCTCCTCCCCCTGTCTCTCCCCCTCCTACCTCTCAGCTTTCCCATACCTGGGCTTCTTTCCATTCTATTACCACCCCGGAACTCATGGGACTCATATCTTCTTCCAATAAAACTTTCTGTCCTCTTGACCCTATCCCTTCTTCCTGGTTACTCACCCCTCCCTTGCTCTCATTCCCTCCATCCTTATCAATATAAACATCAGTCTCTCCACAGGTGTTTTCCCCCACTCCTAGAAGCATGCCCTTATCTGCCCCATCCTCAAAAAACCCTCACTCGATCCCCAGATTCCTGCTCACTATCGTCCCGTCTCCAATCTTTCCTTTCTCTCCAAGACACTCGAGAAAACTGTCTTCGCACAATTATCACATCATCTTGACTCTACCCATTTTCTTCATCCCCGTCAGTCAGGCTTTCGACAAGGTCACAGCATGGAGACTGTTCTTTTGTGCTTTCTTCCAAAACTTTATTTTATTCATTGCAAAACTTACAAAGTTAAACAGCACACCATCTCCGGGGGGGGGGTGAACTCTTATCCCCACCCGGAGTATAACTCCATGCAATGAATACAATATTTTATGATAATAATACCCCCCCCCCAACTCCCCCCCCCTTTCCCCCCCCACCCCGCTCCCCTCCAACCCCCCCGCACACCCTTCCACCTCGACAGCGCTAGCGCTCTGTCATATTGCCCTCTCGCCCTCTGGGCTCCTTCTCTTAGTGGCCAATATGTAGAAGCTCGTTCCGACACCTGGCGCCCAGGGTTCCGATATAAGTGCCCCATATCTGAATAAAGGTAGTCCATCGCTTGACACTGCCCCGTGCATGCCACCGCTCCATTAACATGACCTGGTGGAAACAGTTACGCCATTCCACAAATGTGGGAGGACGTTGCTCCCGCCATCGGCGCAGAATGGGGCCCTTCCCCACCAGACAAGCCTTCCGCAATAACAGCCGATCAGAACTCTGGGTTGGGCAGGGGGGGTCTAGCTTGTCCAGTATCACCAAAGCCCCCGTCCAGCGGATCCGCAACTGCAATAATTCACTAATATAGGCCTGTATCCGAGCCCAGTACCGTTGGATATGGGGGCAAGCCCACCACATGTGCAGCAGATTGGCCAGAGGCGCTGCGCATCGGGGGCACCGGCCATCCTCCGTCAGACAGCTACGTAAGGCTCGTCGTGGCGAGAAATAGGCTCTGGTAAGGCACTTAAATTGTATCTCTCGCCACTTCGCCCCAACCGCCAGAACCGCGATCCTGCACAAGGCTGCCCTAATAGTGCCCGGAGGAACCTCTCTTCCCAGCTCTGCTCCCCAAGCCGCCTCCACACCCTTGTAATCTACCGGGGCGCGAAGGCCATCTAGACGGGCTCTCAGGCCCGCTATCATGGGTGGAGCTTCCTCCCCTAGTGCAAAAAACTCCAGCAACTGTGCAGAGCGCTCCACCGCCAGCGCTTCCTGGGGCAGGGAAGAAATGTAATGAGAAGCCTGTAAAAACGCAAAGGTATGCTTGGAGGTCAAGTCATATTCCTGACTGAGATCCCGAAAAGATTTAAAGTGACCATTGGCCTCCACCAAATGTCCCACTAGACGGATGCCTTTCCGTCTCCAATCTCGAAACCCCCAAGACCCCGATCCGGGAGCAAACTGAACATTACCTTGCAAAGGCAACCAACTGGACGCCGTCCAGGGCGCCCTCCAGCAGGTATTAAGGTGGCGCCAGGTCCGCTGTACAGAGCTAAATAAAACACTGTTCACCAATCGACTGGGCAGGTGTTTGGGCCGTGTATGTAAGGCCCCTAATAATGAAAGAGGTGCTGCCAACTCCTCCTCAATAAGTATGGGTGTATATACTCCTGTTTGCCCAAGCCAGTCTCCCAAATGGCGTGCCTGACAGGCCAGGGCATAGATACCCAAATCCGGTAGCCCCATCCCCCCTTCGCGCCACTTCCCCACCAGCCGCGTCAGAGGAATACGAGCCCTAGCACCGCGCCAGAGAAATGCCCGGATCAGCCGTTCCACCTGTCGCAGATCTCGTCGATAGAGCCAGACCGGCAGGGTTTGGAACCAGTACAACAACCTCGGCAGGATCACCATCTTGATGGCCGCCACCCGCCCAGACAAAGAAAGTGGTAGCGGTCCCCAGGCCTCCAACTGGGATTGTATACGATTCAACATCCAGTCCAAATTACTCCTGTAGAGGTCTCGTGGCTGCTTAGTCAGGCGAATACCTAAATAAGTAAAATAAGAGTGCGCCCATCTCAAAGGGAAAGGGCCCGCCCAGCTGTGTTGTAAAGACCCGGAAATATCCAAGGCCTCCGACTTTGCTCCATTGATCTTCAGGCCAGAGAAGCGGCCATAGGTCTGAAATTCCAGCATCAGTCGGGGTAGGGACTCCTCCGGTGACAAAAGGTGCACCAAGATGTCGTCCGCAAAAGCCGAAAGAGTAAAGGTTTGCGAGCCGATCTGTACTCCGTGGATCCCAGGTCTGGCCTCTATCGCCCGAATCAGCGGGTCTAAAGACAATACGAATAGTAGGGGAGAAAGCGGGCAACCCTGTCGCGTACCTCGTTCCAACGGGAAGTCCTCCGAAAGCACCCCGTTACAAAATATTCCCGCTACTGGGGCGGCGTACAAACAGTCTATCATGGCACAGAACGAGGCTCCAAGACCATACCAAGGCAACAACGTTTTCAGGTATCTCCAATCGACTCGGTCAAAGGCCTTCTCTGCGTCAAAACTTATCAATAGAGAGGGGAGGTGTTGCTCGTGTACCCACTCCATCGACGCTAAAATTTTCCGCATATTCCGTACAATATAGCGGCCTTTCACAAAACCGACCTGGGAGCCATGAATTAAAACGTCTAGGTACTCCGCCAATCTATTGGCCAGCACCTTAGCAAAGATCTTAGAATCAAAATTCAATAAGGAAATCGGACGGTATGAGGCAGGTAGCTCCGGGTCTTTGCCTGGCTTGGGAATCAAGGTGATGTGAACTTTGTTCTGGCCCCATCGAAAGCCACCCTGTTCCACCCGTTGCGCGTATACCTCAACCAAAGCCGGGCTAACCAAGCCATGAAGCAGTTTATAAAACTCGGCTCCTAGGCCATCCGGTCCAGGGGCTTTGTAACAACTGGCCTTCGCAATGACCGACCCCACCTCCTCCAATGTCACTGGGCGCCCCAGATCCCGGCTTTGTTGCTCTGTTAAGGACGGGAGATTGAGCTGCCGGAGGTAGTCAGATGCTGCCGAGGATAGATCACCCTCCTTTGCGTATAGCTTTTGGAAGAAACCCCGAAATACCCTGGAAATCTCAGTAGTATCACTTTGTAAGCGTCCGTTTTCGTCCCGCAGTGCCGCAACCGTATTGGAACCGCGTTGGCCTCGCAAACAGCTGGCCAACAGCCGCCCAGGTCTGTCCCCATGGCACTGAAGTCGGTGACGGTAATATAACAAGGACTTTTTAGCTCTCTGGTGAAGTAACTCGTCCAGACTCACCCAGGCTTCCCATAGTGCTTTTTGCAGCACCGGAGACGGAGCCTGTGCTGTCCGACGTCGTAAATAGGATACTCTCTTTTCCAATCTGAGAATCCGATCTACTAAGAGCCGTCTCCTACGGGCCGCATATCCGATAATTTCACCGCGCATTACCACTTTAGCCGTCTCCCAGATCAATTCCGGGTCCCCTTGATGTACCCGATGGACCTCAGCGAATTCCTGCCAGCGCTGTTCCAAGAATTTATGGAACTGTGCATCTTTGTATAACTCTAATGGAAATCTCCAAAGTCGCGGACGGTCTGCTCGTCCGCCCCAGCTCAGATCCGCCCATACCGGCGCATGATCAGATATTTCAAAGGGCCCGATCTGCGCTTCCCCCACTTTCGCAAATACGCCTTTAGAAAGTAAGATATAATCAATACGGGAACTGGAGCCATGGGCCCTAGAGTGATGAGTAAAATCTTTGTCAGAAGGATGCAGAACCCTCCAAGGGTCCACCAACCCCAAGCGAGCCTTAAAGCGCTGTAACACGCGAGTGACCGGCCCTCTTTCACACGCCTCTCCGCCTCTGGTAGTATCCAGATCCACATCCAATACCCCATTAAAATCGCCGCCCAGCATCAGGGGTATCTCAGGCATCTGTTCCACCTTGGAGGCCACATTAGCATAAAAATAGGGGTCATGTGTGTTCGGGCCATACATCGTCCCCAGGATGACCGGCTGCCCTTCCAAGCGGCCCTGCAACAGCAAATAACGGCCCGCTTTATCGCGTACTTCTGCTTCCATCACCCAGCGAACCCGCTTGTGGACCAAGATAGCCACCCCTCCCTTCCTCCCCACCGCCGGTGACCCCCATACCTGCCCAACCCAGTCGCGGCGTAATTTGGCATGTTCTTCGGCTGTCTGGTGTGTCTCCTGCAGGAAGGCTATATCACAATTGTGCCTGGCTAACGCTTGCAAGACTTTATATCTCTTGATAGGGTGGCCTAAACCGCACACATTCCACGTAATGATTTTCAGGACGGCAGGGCAGTGTCAAGCGTCCTTTGTCCGGTCTGCCACAGTACTCCGGATAGGGCCCCCCCAGCCTGGAACCCCCTCCTCCTGCTCTCTGCATAATGTCGCTGTAGAAGCTTACAGGGTGTGCAGCCTAACCCTCCCCCCTCCCCTCCCTCCCCTCCCCCATTCCCTCCCCCCCCAAGCCCTGCCCTCCCCTCATTCCATACTGTCCTCTTCCACTCTTACCTCTCCTTCTACCCATGGAACTTTCGGTGATGCGCTCCACCGCCCCCCACTTCCCTAAACCTCACCCACCCCAGCCCTCCCCCACCCACGTACTAATAGCCCCCCTCCACAGCCCGAGTACCCCCCTTCCCCCCATTGGCCCTCAGGCACCGCAGGCGAAGCCATACAGGCGAATTGGGGAACCCCACGCTCCTTTGCTCGCATTCCCGGGGTGTTGCGGTTTGCCAGCACGCTTGAATGTAGGCTAGCCTCACGCCACCATGCCTCAACACCAACAGTCTCGGGCAGAGCCGCTATATAGCAGGTCCACCGGGCCTATTGTCGGAGGGGTAACATATCTCCATAAGGGGGAAAAGGAAACCAACCGACTGGGACCCAGGGAAGGAGGAAAGAGAACAAACAAAGGACATCGGTAGCTCCCCGCCTTTTATCAGGGTGGGCCCCGGTACATACAAACCGATAGTTTCCCTCTATGCCTGAGTGCCTCTCCCTGGGATTATTACAGAGCGCTTGGGTCATGCACAGTGTTATCATTAACTTGTTCTCCCCCCTCCCCCCCCCCTCCACCCACGTGCAAAGTCCCCACTACTACCAGCCGGATGGAAACCCTCGCCCTCCCCTCCCATCTCGCTGGCATGTTCCGACACTGGTGTGGGCCTACCAGTGATTATCGCCCTTACCCAGCCCCTTATCAGGCACCCTCACTAGGTCTCCCCCCTAACCCCAGGGATCTACAGGGACACCCCAACCCATGCCCCCTCCTGAATCAGAACCAGAACCCCCCCCCCCTCCTACCACACTTTAGGAACCCCTCTCCAACCAGGTGTCAGGCCCCTATCCTCGACTTTGTCAACCATTACATTAACTTTAAAACCACCCCCAACCAGATACAAAATATCCATCCAAACCATACAATTGAAACATTGTTTTAACTTACAGTATACCATGTATCCCCTACAGTCCTCTCTCTCGTTTTAAAGTTCACTAGCGAGAGGTCTAGGGGAGAGAGCCATTTTTAATGTCGGGGGAGAGAGAATCCCCCACTCCACGCCTCATAGGGCGCCTCAACATGCCGGCTACTCCCCTATCTCTCCTAGCCATTGCTGATGCGAATGGCAACAGGCCTTAAACAAGAAAGTTCCTGCGACGACGTGATCTCAGCTCTCTCCGCCGGTGTTGACAATACTGTCCACGAAGGACTTCGCTGCTTCTGCCGACTCAAAAATCCGCCGTTGGCCCTCATAAAAGATGTGCAGACGTGCAGGATACTGCACCATGAATTTGATCCGGCGATCCACAAGTCTTTGACAGATAGGGGCATAGGCTTTGCGGCGCTGACTCAGGGGCACAGAGTAATCTTGCGCTATGCGAATCCGCACGTTGTCCACCTCCAGACCGCCCTGGGCCCGCGCGGCCCGCAAGATCCGTTCCTTTTGAGGGAAGTGGAGGAGCTTCGCGAGGACTACGCGAGGTCGAGTGTCTCTCCCATTTCGGGCTCCTACCCGGTGGGCTCGCTCAATATAGATCGGGTTCCCAGCGCCCCCCTCCTGCAATAATGGCGAGAACAGCTCCAGCAGATACCGTTGCAGGTCCACATCAGCCACCGATTCCGGCACCCCCATCACCCTCAAATTGTTCCTTCTCGACCTGTTTTCCAGGTCGTCCAGTTTGGCCTCCTGGGCCCACAGCTGGGTCTGTAGTGTGTCTACCGTTTGCTGTAATACGGTAGTAGTGTCCTCTATCTGCCCCACACGATCCTCCACCTCCTGCAGTCTTTGTCCATAAGATTCCACCGAATTTTGTACTGCATCTAGTTTCTCTCGGAGGGCAGTGAATTGCGTTGCCAGCGCCTCCGCTACCGCCGCTGAAATTTCTTCCACTCTGGCTTGGGAGGTTGGGGAACTCGGTATCGCCGTACCCTCCGCCATCTTGCTAGGACCAGGTCCCCGCTCCTTCTTTCCCGTCCGTAATGCTGCCGCCATCCTGGCTTCTTCAATTAGTCACTCAAAGTGAGTATCGGTATGTTGAGCACCCGTGGAGGTATTGTGGGGGGGGGGGGGGTCGGGGAGCTTCGAAACGGTTTAAATAGCCGGCTTAAGCAGGGGACGGCCGGAGGACGAGCAGCACCCGACTACTCGCTCTCACCGCATCACCGGAAGTCCTCTTTTGTGCTTTCTTAATGAACTTCATGTAGCTCACGACTGTGATGACTTCTCAGTGGCGGTATCCCTGGATCTTTCAGCAGCATTTGACTTAGTTGATCACTCTCTTCTTCTTTCTTGTCTACGTGAAGCTGGTCTCTGTAGCACAGTTTATCATTGGTTCCACTCTTTTCTTTCCTTGGTGTTTTCTTTGATTCTAACCTTTCTTTTCGTGCTCACATCTCCC
Source organism: Ichthyophis bannanicus (assembly GCA_033557465.1). NCBI lineage: Eukaryota > Metazoa > Chordata > Amphibia > Gymnophiona > Ichthyophiidae > Ichthyophis > Ichthyophis bannanicus. The sequence goes on from CM066035.1 coordinate 98,231,822, forward strand.
AAGTTACTAAAACCTCCTTTTTCTTTCTTTGCCAGATCCGAGCTATCTGTCCTTTTCTTACCCCTCAGGCTCTCACCACCCTTTTTCTTTCTTTGGCTATGTCACGTGTCGATTTCTGCAACTCGGTTCTGGCTGGGCTTCGTCTTTCATTGTTACATCGCCTCCAACGTATTCAAAACACTGCTGCAAACCTTATTTTTCACTCTTCACTCCGCGATCATGTCATTCCCCTCTTTTTTCGCCTTCACTGGCTTCCCCTTCAATTTTGCATACATTACAAAGTCCTCACACTGGCCCACCAGGTATTATACAATCACACCCCTCAATACCTGGCAGATTTACTCCAATTCCATACTCCCACTTGTTCACTTCGATCATTACACATTAACTGCCTTCACCTCCCCTCTCCATCACGTGCCCACTTACAATCTACACGCACCTCTGCTTTCTTTTTCATTGGCCCTGCCTACTGGAATTCCCTACCCACTTCCCTCAGACTCGAACAACACTATCTCACCTTCAAGAGAGATCTAAAAACACACCTTTTCTCCATTGCTTTTGACCTCCCTTCCCCTTTTGTGTGAAGCCCTCCTCTTCCCCCTCTCTCGCTCCTCTTCTCTTTAGTCCTGTATATTTAAATGTCTTGAATGCTTTCCTATCACACTTTGTAACTTCCTTTCCTTTTCTGGCTCATTGGCCTCTCCTGTACATTTATTAACTTTGTAAACCGCTGTGCTCTTATTGAAATGGCGGTATATCAAACTAATAAACATAAACAAATAGGTTTGGGGGCCTGGATTAGGCAGATCTAATGGAATGTAGGTAAAAATCTGCTGATGTGATATAGAAGCAAGATCATTAGCGGCTCCCCTTATCACAATGGCTAGGCAAGGAAAATGCTACTAGGACATGACTAATATGTACCACTGATTACTCTGTCAGTCAAATTTACATAATTAACCTCCACCCGTCTACTGTGGTTAAAGTGGATGAAAATATTGTTCCTAGCACAGTCAAAGGGTTTCCCAGAGGTAGAAAAGAGAGACTGAAGCAAGACTGAAGCATGTTGTTGACCTGAATCATACAGACTGCTCTATTCTATTAAATCATTCTGCAGTACAGTTTACACACATTGCATCATAAGATAAGAATACATCTGTTTTGGGGAGTAATTTTAAAAAGGGCTGTTTTGTGAAAAAAGACCTTTTTGTGCATGTAAAGGGATTTTTATAAAATTATCCCAGGGGTTATGCACATAAAAAGACACGCAATGCCAAGAAGCAGTGACATCGCCAAGAAAGGGCCTGGAAGGACATAGGCTCTCCATTTTGGCTTCAGCCTTCTCCAATGCCCAGGCCAGTTGGTGGAACCCATTGTGCAAGTACTAATCTTGCATAGAGGAGAGGTCCAGAGGGGGCGGTGACGGCAGCAGCAGTGGCGAAGGAAAGTCCAGTGGCAAGAGCAGCAATATAAAACCCCGGCATTTATCCTTAATTTGCTTTGAGCTGCGCTCCTTTCAGCAGCAAGCGGTGGTTCTTATGATTCACTTCCGATGATGGTGAGGGGAAGATGCTCTACTGCAGTGAGGGGATGAGGACAGAAGTGGGGAGATGCAGGACCTTTAAAAGGAATGGGAGAGTGGTGATGCTGGACCACTGGGTGGGGGAAGGGGAAAAGAGAATGCTGGACCTCTGAGGGAAAGGCAGGGGGAGATGCAGGACCTTTGAGAGTGAGAGAGAAAGAGAGGGGAGATGCTGGGCATGGTGGACGCATGTGGAAGAGGGCATGTGGGAGGGGGGCTTGGCAAGGAGATGAGTGAGAGGAGGATGGAAATAAAGCTGGGGAGGTGGTCAACGTACACAGCTGGAGACTGAGTTGGGATAAGAAATAGAAGAAAGGGACTGGAGAGAATGACTAGCAGAGAAGAAGCCAAGACTGGTGAAGGGATGAAACAGAGAAAAGTAGATGAGGTTTGGAAAGAGGGTGAGTTCAGAGGTTGGAAGTGGAAGGAGGAGAAGGCATGGGATAAAGATAGAAGAGAATTAAGGGCTGTAAAGAAGTGAGAATGAGGGGACGAGAGTGCTAGGAAGAGGATAAGAATAGGAAGATGGGCTGAGGAAGAGATAGAAAGTTGATGTCAAAGGTAAAAAGAGGGAGATCGAGGACTAGAGGGTGAGAAAGAGGGTACAATTTGAAAAGAGGCAAAATAGAAAAAAGCGGAGAAAAGAGCTGAAAGGGAAAGATACATACATTTATTTATTTAACAGGTTTTTCTTAATACCGCTTTATCATTTCAGTCAAAGCGGTTTAAGTGACTTGCCCAAGGCCACAAGGAGTGCTAGTGGGAATCAAGCTCTGGTCTCTTGGTTCCCAAACCAGTGTCAAAGATAGATGTTAAGAGAGGAATGGACAAAGACAGGAGGAGAGGACAAACAGCAAATGGACAGCAGACCCTGGAAAGAATTAGGTAAAAACAGACAGAAAACAGAATAAAGAGACTGGGACTAACATGGCTGGAGGAATAAAATGCCTAGACAACATTGGTAGAAAAAGTATTGTATTTTGACTGTATTAACTGGAATATGTCAGCCCTGGCAAATATCCATTTCTGATATCTTTGCATTCTGCACAGTTGGAGACAAAATGCTTTTCTGTTCCTATTTCCCCAGTGTCACACTTGGAGTTTTCTGCTAACATTTCGTCTGCATATTTCCATTTCTAATTTGTGGCCGCTTGTTCTGTATTTGGTCTGTGGTTTGCCTGCGTGACTGAGGTGTGGTATTCAGGTCCAAGGCAAGGATATGAGGTGCTCTAGGTGAACCCTCATTCCATCCCCCCTCCCCCTGCTTCAGCCCCCACCCCCACTCCCACCTGCAGCAGCAGAAATGCATTAAACCAGCAGCGTTCACTTAAAGCCTCTGTTGCTGCGTGCTATTACTGGTCACATTGACCCATCCACTTCCACCTCCTCCGACGTGTAGGCGTGTTGACATACGGAGCACAGGAAGCATTGCAATTTGCGTGCGTTATTTATAAAATGCACATGTACTTTAAGCGCAAACATTTACGCCTGCTCCTGACAGCACTAGCCCAACGATTAGGTAAGACAAGGCTGTCACCTAGGGGATCAGCCCCTAAGGAGTGGCAAAGAATAGCTGCAGTTGAAGTAAAACAATAGATCTTGACATCCACACAAACTCAAAGACCTATTGGCGCATTCATTTATCTGCAGGGAGAGCAGGCACACACACACACATATAAAGCAAAGTTTAATATTTAAACGTATGTAGCAGAGTTACCAAGTCACCTAGATCCAGGCGTGAGATTTTAATCCACTCCTGGATTTCTGACCAGCTCATTCTGATGAATTATGGGATATGCGGCACTGATTCCAATGGGTAAAATCAGGGACTGCAAATACCATACTTCCTTGCAATGCAAATTTAAAGCCAAAACTGGCCAAAAAAAATCTCACTCCTGGAACTTGGTAACTTGGCAACTCTGTTGTCCAGTTATGCATTTTTATAAGATAGCTATGGGAGGGGTGGTGGTGGGATGATTATGATTGTTGTGTTTAATTATCAAAATCTTGGGGAAGCATAAGGCTGAAGGGTCGCCTAAGACACCTAATATCTACTACTACTACTACCACTTACCATTTCGATAGCATTACAAGGCATATGTGGCGCTCTACATAAACACACAAGAGACAGTTCCTACACATAAGATAAGCCATACTGGGTCAGGCTAAGGGTCCAACAAGCCCACTATCCTGCTTCCAAAAGCGGTCAATCTAGGTCACAAGTACCTGTCAGGTTCCCAAAAAGGTACACAGATTTCATGCTGCTTATCTAAGGGGTAAGCAGTGGATTTCGTCCAGGAACTTGTTCAAATCTCTTTTAAACACAGCAACACTAACAGTTTTGCTCCATCCTCCGGCAACGAATTTCAGTTTGATTACACATTGATTACTCACAGAGCTTACAGTCTATTCAAGACAAACAGAAAAGGGCGGTAGGATAGTTCTTGAGGGAAATGATTAAAAGACACCTGGGTTGGTTTTTAGCCTAGATTTGAATAGGACCAGAGATAAAGCCTGATGTACTGACTCAGGTAGTCTACTCCACTCGTATGGTGCAGCAAGGTGGAACAAAGTCTGAAGTTAAAGGTATACAGGTAAAAAAAAACAATCATTCATTTAGTTTCCTGTATATTTTGCAGGTTTGTTTTGTTTTAATAATTTTTTATTTCAGGGCAATTATGTCAATTAAAGAAGTGGCAGCGGCTACTGCTCAAATGTAAAACATAGCTAAAAGGTCACTGACAACTACAAACCCCAACTGGCTTTGTTTTCTCACAGTCAGAGGCTGGTCTCGAACCAGTGCATTTTATGGCAGACATATATGTGGAAGAACCATCACATTTCTATGGGGGCTAGCTCTAGCCAGCCTGCTCTTAACTCTTGTATTGCTGATGATCTTCCTTCCTGTTTCCTGACTGGCTTGAAGTTTGTCTGGTCTGGAGCTCTATGGAAAAAGCTAACTGGATTTTTTTGATCTGTGAATCTGCTGAAACATGCAGTAGAAATTTACTCCAAAGATTTTTCTTTTGCCATATTCTTGTGCCAGAAATTCTCTGAAACCATGCCTAAGTATACTATCAGAGACATTTACTAAGCCCAATACAGATCCTGGTTATCCAATTACTGATGATCAACCAGGATCTTCTAGTGTCATTTCATAAGCCGTGGTTCTACAGCATCCCCAACTTTGAAAAAGTTTTGTTTGTTCATTAATATCCTTTAAGTATTTAAACATTTGTATCATATCTTCTATATCCCTCCTCTTCTCTAGGTATACATATTTAGGTCTTCAAATCTCTTCTGATATGTCTTCTGGCACAGCCCCAAATCATCATGATCACCTTCCTCTGAGATGTTTCAAGTCTTTTTATATCCTTTGTGAAGTATGGTCTACAAAACTAAACCTAATAGTCCAAGTGAGGCCTCACCAATGACTTGTATAGGAGCATTAATACATTCTGTCTTCTGCTGGTTATGCCTCTGTATGCAGCCTAGCATCATTCTGGCTTTGACAACCGCTTTGTCACACTGCTTTGCCACCTTGAAATCTTCAGACACTATCACTCCAAGGCCCTCTCTTGGTCTAAATATACCATCTTTTCGTGCCCTATGTCATACAGCTCCTTTAGCTTTCTGCATCTCAAGTGCATCATGTGCCCCTTCTTTGCACTGAAACTTAACTGCCAAGCAGTGGGGGCCCCCAAGCAAAATGATGCTGAGGGCCCCGCTATTTTCACCCTTCCGCTCTGGTGGCAGTGGTGATAGCAGCAGCATAACACCCCTCCACTTTCCGGCAGCAGTAGTGGCACATTCCCCCCACTCTCCAGCAGCAATGGCGGCGGCGGCAGAAGCAGTGGAGGCCCCGCGCAGCAAACTTACTTAAACCCGCGGTGCCTCTATTCCACGCTTGGAAGTGTTCCTCCGTGGCTGAAGTCTCGCGGTAAGGCTATTATCATGAGACTTCAGCCCATGAGCTAACAAACGGGCCTGGAATGGAGGCACCACAGGGGCTGCTTGGGCGGAATTTACACCACTGATGCCAAACATTAGACCATTCGTCTAATTTTTGTAGATTATTTCTCATGTTGTCTACTCCCTGAGCAAGCACAATAGAGTGAGGTGTACAAAGGCAGCAGGGGTGAAAATATATTTTATTGTAGAAAAGCCCCAACGCGTTTCGGCATATGCCTTCTTTAGGGGGTTATAGCTCATTTTCCTAATCACAGCAATCAATTCAGTGTAGTAAATACCGCTACTGAAGATCCTCACTGTACAGGACCTAATACTTTAGCATCAGCATCAGAGTAAAGCGTAGTTACTCCCTTGTAACAGATGTTCTCCAGGGACAGCAGGAATCAGTCCTCACACATGGGTGATGCCGACAGAGCCCTCATGGAAGCACCTCCCCAGCTTTCAAAGAAAGCCTTTGGGAGATGCCACCATGCATGCATGGTCCCCTTCCCACCCAAGGGTGCCATCTTGCTCAGTCAGATGACATCGCTGAAGACTAATAGAAAGACTAGGGGACATGCAATGAAGCTATAGGGTAACCTATTTAAGACTAATGAGAAAATATTTTTTCATCAACATGTAATCAAACTCTGGAATTTGTTACCGGAGGATGTAGTAAAAGCTGTTAGTGTAGCTGGGTTTAAAAAAGGTTTGGACAAGTTCCTGGAGGAAAGGTCCATAAACCATTATTAAAAAGGACCCAGGATATTACTGCTTGACCCAATGCAAGCATTGTGGAACCTGTGTCTTTTGGAGAAACTGCTAGGTACTTATAACCTAGATTGGCCACTGTTGGAAACAGGATACTGGGCTTGATGGACCTTGGTCTGACCCAGTATGGCATATCTTATGTTCTTATGTTCTTAAGAGGATGGTGTTCCACACACACCCTAAGTTCCTTCCGAAGGTGGTATTGCCCTTTCACCTCAACCATGAGGTGGTGCTACCCATCTTCTTCCCAAGGCCTCACTCCAGCAGGGTGGAGACCGTCCTTCACATCCTGGACTATAAGAGGGCCCTGTCCTTCTCTATCCAATGTACCCAGAGTCACTGCAAAGCTTCTCAGCTTTTTGTCGCATATGACCCTAGTAGGCTGGGTGGCGGACTGTATCGCCCTTGCCTATGAGCAGGCGGGGCTCCTGCTGGAAGGCTGGGTCATGGCGCTCCATGTCAGGGCCATGGCGCACCATGTCAGGGCCATGGCGGCTTCTGTGGCAAACCTGCATCTGTGGACATCTGCCGTGCCGCCACCTGGTCTTCAGTCCATACCTTCACAGCTCATTACTGCCTGGAAAGGGAGTCACGATGGGACAGTGCCTTTGGCCAGGCTGTCCTCCGACCCTTCTGTGTTCAGGCTATCGGAGTGTCGCTTCTATTGAACGTACAGGTCCTACTGTAGTCTGTGCCTGCAGACTCAATTGCTACTGCTCAGGACTCCCCTTTTGCGTGACTGTGTTTTTTTTCCTACTGGCTTGCGGTAGCCTGTAGCTACAGAGTCCCATATGTGAGGACTGACTTCCTACTTGTTTCTGGAGAAAGCATAGTTACTTACCTGTAACAGGTGTTCTCCGGGGACTGCAGGAATCAGTCCTCACAGCCCTCCCTCCTCCCCTTCGAGTTGCTTCTTTACCATCTTTGAATTTTTGCCATCTTTAGCTATGTCATCTGACTGAGCAAGACGGCACCCTTGGGTGGGAAGGGGACCATGCATGCGTGGTGGCATCTCCCATTTTGGTGGCTTTTATCTGTACCTTTTCTAATAATGCTATATCCTTTTTAAGATATGGTGACCAGAATTGCACACAATATTCAAGGTGCGGTCGCACCAAGGAACAATACAGAGGCATAATAATATCCTTTGTTTTACTTTCCATTCCTTTCCTTATGATACCTAGCATTCTAATTGCTCTCTTGGCCGCCGCTGCACACTGGGCAGAGGGTTTTAACATGTTATCCACGATGATGCCTAAATCTTTTTTCCTGGGTGGTGGTTCCTAATGTGGAACCTTGCATCGTGTAACCATAGTTCGGACGAACTGGGGGTTTTGACAAGAGAAGTCCCCTCAAGAAGCGGGTCATCAGCGGCTGGACTGAGAGGGGTTTGTTATTCACCAGGCTGTGGTGCGCCACCAGGGCACTGAGGTGCACCCTGACAGAGTTTGATTTATGCCCGGATTGCGAGAGATGGAGAAGGTACTAGAGCACCAGTTGCACCGGGCAGGAGAACAGGTCAGCCCTGAGTTCCACGATCCAAATTGAAAATTTGCGCCATTTGAAGGTATACGCCTTACTAGTGGAAGCCTTGCGGGAGGCCAGCAGGATGTCATCCACTTCACCTGAGAGGTAGAAAGGGGCCAGAATCACCCTTTCAGCCGCCACATTGTCAGTGACAGCGACCCCAGGTTGGGGTACAAGAGAGAGCCCCCTCCTGAGACAGGAGCCCTGGAGAATCCCCCAATGGGATGGGAATCTCCAACAATAGCTGGAGGAGTAGCAGGAACCATGGCTGCCTGGGCCATCAAGGGGCTATCAGAATAAGTGAGACATTGTCGCGGAGGGTCCTGACCACGAGATGAGGAACACATCTTCTGCCACCTGGAGGGGTGGGCTTGCTGGCAGCAGAAGTGGGGCAACTGGTAGTTGTCCAGGCTGGTGAACAGATCTATTCAGGGTTCCCCCCATAGCTGAAAGAGCCAGTGGGCCACTCTGGGTCCAGCTGCCACTCGTGTGACTGGAGGACCTTGCTCAATCTATCGGCTAGTGAATTGTTCTGGCCTGGCAGGTATACTGCCCACAGGAACATGCCCTGCTGGACTGCATAGGAGCAGAGGGCCACCGCCTCACAGTAGACGGCATGAGACTCCATGTCCCCCTGCTTGTTCACATAGAACATTGCCACCTGGTTGTCCATTTGGATCAACACTGGCTGGCGCTGTAGACGGAGGCAGAAGGCTCGGAGGGCTAAGGAGGTTGATCTGTTGATTGCTCTCGTCCTGTGACCAGCTGCTCTGGGTGTGGAGTTTCTCACAGTGGGCTCGCCAGCCCAGCAGGGAGGTGTCCATAGTGAGAACTCTTAAGGGGGTTTGGAAGGGCACCCCTGCCTTGAGATATTGGGGATTTTGCCACCAGGTCAGGGAGTCCGCCAACTGGTGGGTCACTGAAACTCTGTCCCGGAGAGAACCTGTGGCCTGTGTTCACTGGTCCCGGAGGCACCACTGTGCGGCCCTCATATGCAGGCGGGCATCTGGGGTGACATGGACTGTGGAGGCCATGTGACCGAGGAGGCGCAGCAGGAGCCGAGTGGACACTGAAGGATGGTGCTGTATGTCCAGGGATCTGGGATGGAGGGCTCAATCCCTGGAAAGGAAAGCCTTTGCCTGAAGCGTGTCCAGTCTTGCCACTATGAATTCCAGACACTGTGTCGGGAGGAGGTGGGACTTGGGGTAGTTTATTATAAACCTCAAATGCTGCAGGACCTGGATGGTGTGTGTAGTTGCCAGCTGCACTTCTGAGGTTTTGCTTCCTTTTATGAGCCAATTGTCCAGGTAGGGGAAGACAAAAACCGCCTGGAGGCGGAGGAAGGCGGCCACGACTACCAAGTACTTGGTGAAGACCCTCAGAGCGGAGGCCAAGACAAAAGGGCAGCACCCTATATTGGTAGTGGCTGCCCCCCACAATGAACCGCAGGTATTGCCTGTGGTTGGGGTGAATGAGGATGTGGGTGTAAGCATCCTTCAGATTCAAGAAGCATAGTCAATCTCCCTGCTGGAGGTAAGCCAGCAATATTCCAAGGGAGAGCATTTTGAACTTCTTCCTCACTAGGAATTTGTTCAGATTGCATAGGTCGAGGATAGGCCTTAGGCCTCCTGTTCTTTTTGGCATGATGGAGTACCTGGAGTAGAATCCCGTGCTCCTGAACTTGTGGGGAACTGGTTCCACTGCTCTGTCCTTGAGAAGGCGTGCAAATTGCTTTAGTAGAAGGTCCTGGTGAACGGGAGACCTGTGGGGGCTCTCCCGGAAAGTAAGGGGGAGGTATCTGAGTCAGATGGAGGACGTAGCCCTCCTTGACCACCTGGAGTGCCCAGGAATCAGTGGTGATGGCTGGCCACCTTTGGGCATAGTAAATGAGATGTCCCCCTGTGGGCTATTGACCTCCTTGGGGGTGGAGAGGCTATGCCCCAGAAGTCAATAATGTCTGCCAGGCTGGGCCGGAGCTGATGCCTGGGGTTTGGGAGCCTTCTGCTTATGAGGGCCATGCCCATGTCCCTTGGCCTTCTGACCCTGCTGGGGAGGCCTGAAAAGGTGGGTAGTTTCTGTAAGCAGCCCCTTTCCTCAGGAGGAAGGGCTTTTTTACCTGAGCCCTTCCATCAGGGACGTGCAGTGGTCTTTTTAGTGAGCCTTGTCCTCGTTATGAACTCGGTCTCCAGCTCAGCAGCCTTGTCGGTCATGGGTTTGCCAAAGAGGTTCTTTTCCTGGCATGGGACATATGACCAATTTTTCCTGAACCCATCAGTCGAGGACGAACGACTGTAGCAAAGTGTGGCGTTAGGCACAGATGCCCGCTGCCACTACTCGAGCCTTCGATTCAAAGCAGTCGTAGGCTGCCCGAGACATAAACTTGGAGCACTCATGGATGCCTTGGCCAGGTTCTTGAACCACTGCAGAGGTTCCTCGGAAAGACTAGCCGAGAACCCAGTGAGTTCCTTCACCAGGTCTCTCAGGTACATCCCATGTAGAGCTGGTAGGCCTGGATGCAGCCGATGAGCATCGAGCCCTGGTAGCACTTTCTGCCGAGGGCATCCAAGGTGCATGCCTCCCTACTGGGGGGGCACCGAGGAGTGCATCTTCTGACTCTTCAGCTGATGCATGGCCAACTCCACCACCATGGAGTTGTGCGGCAGCTGTGACTTCTGGAAGCCCGGGCACTGGCGGACCCGATACATCGAGTCGAGCTGCTTGCTCACCACTGGCACCGATGCCAGTGTCTCCCACATGTGAAGCATTAGCTGTTCCAGGATGGGTGGGATGGGCACCATAAGGGATTCCCTCGGGGGAGCCTCGTATTGGAGGATTTCTAGCTCCTCTGTCCGAAGGTCCTCCTCCGATTCCATCGGGAACTCTAGGGCCTTGGACATGTCCCTGACAAAGTCAAGGAATGCCATGTCCTCTGGCGGGGACCCTACCGGAGCTCAGAAGGAGGAGAGTCCAAAGAGATGTCGCTGTAGCCACGGGTGTCTGGCGACTCCTTGTCCTCCGTCTCCCACTCGGAATAGTGCGTCGAGGACTCTAGGGAAGGATGGCTTGCGGGCTCTGGGCATGACTCCAGCCCATGGCTTTGAAGGCCCCAAACCTGGTGCCAGGAACACTGGCCAGGGAAGATTGTGGCCCCATCGAGCGGGAACCAGATCGAGACCTCAGCTGAGGATTGACTTGAGGCCGAAGGCTCTTGAGGATCGGCTTTGCCTGCAGGGACATCTTCGACATCGAAGGCCCATGTTCTGAGCGGAGGAACCAGTGGAACTGGACAATAGCGCCCACTGCTGGTCCATGAAGGCAGAAAAGCTGCGCTCCAGGATGCCATTCTGGACTCCAGGCCTAAAGGCTCCACAGCTATCAGCACGGGCACTGAAGGAATCGGGCCCGATGCCGGTTCCACCGAGGAGGAGTTCTTAACGAGGCTAGTGTCTGGCAACTGAGGCTGGTCCGAAGTCGTCCTTTCGGGGGACATATCCTTTGTTCATGATCCAATGATCACACCAGCAAATTCTGGACTTGGAATTGACCAGTAGACAAAATGCGTGACTGCTACAACTGGATTCACTACTTTACATAATCACATTTCTCTGTGCACTCGTACAATCACCTCTCCTTACCATTGCTAATGTCCCTGGAAATTCAGTGGGTTATATAAACTCTGTATATACTATCAGAGCAACAACCTAGTACCCAAAGGATCAGTGTTCGATTCCCACTGGCACTGCTTGTGACCTTGGGCAAGTCATTTTATCTTCCACTGCCTCGGAAGAAATGGCCTGGCAATCTACTTCTGGTCATACCTTGCCAAGAAAACCCAGGGACTGCTGGGTCACCAGGAGTCAACACTGACTTAACAGCAACTTTAACAACCCCAAATCTGTACTCTCACTCATATGCATTTTGCCTATATCATCCTAGCTGGAAGTCTCTCCATTAAAATTCAAACTATTGACTCCAGAATGTTGAAGAAAATGGCTAGCTTCATAGGTGCTCTTGCAAAGTAAAATTAATCATTAATGGAGTACAAGTATTAGCAAATGAAAACTTAGCTCTTACTAGCCCCAAGAAGATTTAAAAAGTGAGGCAAACTAATGAGGTGAAGTAATAATTTTATCAGTAGATACTAGCCAAGGAAATTCAGCTGCAGTTTTGCCACAATTCTCAACTGAAACTGTTGTATTTAACCTAACAATAACAACAGATCAATCTAATCTTTATCGAGTAGCCCATGGATGCCATCAAAAGCACTAGAAGGAAGGTCTCAATACTGTCATAGCACCAAAATCTGCTAAAGATGTGATGCTCTTCAAGAAAGTCCAAAAACTGGATTGCCGCAGCTTTTTCAATTATCTTCCCCAGAAATGGCAAATTTGAAATTGGTTGGTAATGTTCAGGGGCAGCCCACGAGTGAAGCAGGGCCCATGTGCGGAGACTCATTGTGGGGCCTCATTTGCATATCAACTGGACCTCATTTGCATAAATTAAATGTATTTTATTTTAAAATATATATGTTGCCCATCTAAAATTTTAGGCGGCTTTCAAAGGAACCCTTCACAACCTTCTTTTTTCTCCTGGCAATGACTTAGAGGCATGCTTACTAAATATTAATGTGCGGTAAGTGCCACTGCACTGGAGTGCCTGGAGATTAAGGGCATTTCCTATCTTACGTGAAACAGAAAATGCCCTTTAATCTCCCGGCAATCAGCGCAAAGCGGGCTGCAAGAGAACACAGCTTCCAGAGTGAACGAAAATGCCACTCTTCACTCTGGTGCCTGTACAGAGGTGAGCCAGGGCTTCGGGCCTCCCCAGCTCCCTCTGAAGCCGGTCAGGCAGTCGAACAGCATGTGCGGCATGAAGTTGGCGCAGGGCCCTGTGCAGACAACATTCTCGCACAATGGATGGGACGGCTCTGGTAATGTTCCGTCTTACCAGGATCAATGGATGTACCATTCAGAATGGGACTAATATAGGCCCATTTTAAGGCAGGAGGATAAATTACTTCCTGAAAGGAGAAATTAACTATCTGGCTAATTCTAGCAACAATGGCATCGCCATCTAAACACAAGAGGACTGGACAGGGATCAGACTTAAACATGATTGGTGTCATACTACAAACCATCTGTACACCTCAGTGGGGTAGAAAGGAGATAATTTGACCCTATCTTGGGGCTCCAACTAGCAATCCTGCCGACCATCCCAAAACTTTGTTTTAAGTTGATCAATCTTAGAAGGATCCACCGTAAAGGACACTAGCGCCAAGGCAACATCAACAGGTACAGAGGAAATCTTAGACTGAACCGTACAAAATGCAAAGCTGACAGCCCATTTACCAAAACCTTTACCATACTTCCTGAATAAATGGAATTATAGTGAACATTAAAATCACCTATAATAAATATGTTGTTTAAATCAACAGGCACTGTAATGCTCCATTCTAAAAACAATTATGAATCTGTCTCAGTAGCATGCGGAGGGATATAACCCCCCCCCCCCATCTTTTATTATATACTCTGATATACTAAGAAAGCTTCAGACATCATAGTTTTAAAACAAATTGGCAGCAACAAGAACAGATTGCTATGACTTACTAACATTACTCCCCCACCAACGCCCTTAGCTCTATTTTTTTTAAAGCAAACGCAATTCTTTTACTAGCAATATATCTGATGTTGTTAACCAAGATTCCAACACAGCTATCACTATGGCCATGCCATCCTGAGAAACCTGCTCTCGGAAGCAAAGCTGGATGGGAGACCACCTTGGAATACCAGGTGCTGTTGTCTTATTGTGAGGAAGAAAGACCTGGCAATATACTTCCTGTTGCACCTTGCCAAGAAAACTCAGTGGATAGGGACACCTATCCACAGGGTTGCCATGAGTCAGCATTAACTCAGCAGCACTTAACGACAACACAGTTAGAACATCCAACTTATTCATCTTAATGAGGTCATATATTACTAGCCCAATGAACTGTTTAAATTTAAAGGGCTAACAGGCACACCTGCACGAGGCGTGGCCCTTAGAGTGGCCTCTGAGTGCCGGTAACCACAACCTCCTGTCCATCTATGTCTTACATATATGAGCAAGGCTGGGTACTTTATTAGCCGATTGGGCAATTCCGATCTCCACAACAGCTCTGTACAACTACTGACGAACAACCTGCAGCTTACCCGCTGCCTAAATGAGCACAAGCAGCACCAGCAGAACAAAAAGAGGGAACCTGTGTGGTCTAGAGGCTACTACCCCCTACCTCCCTTGAAAGAGGCAATTACTTTAATTTTTCAAATTACCTGTTATAAAAAGTCCTAAGATATAGTTTATTTGACATTTCCTGGTCATACCTGCTGGTTCCTTTATTGCATCTCAGTAATTCTGGGCTGGGGACCCTCATTCCCATTGTACTGAGGCTGCTCACATGACTTCTATAGATCAAGGTCGGATGTCTCTAAAGTAGTATAATGGGTACACTACTCGTCAAACTGATTGACAGGTGAGATAAGGATGACAGGAGCCAATCAGCGTTCACTTCCGGTCTATGTCCCGCCTTAGGCCACGCCCCCTCCCATAGAAGTGAATGGTGAGTTAGCCCCGCCCACTCCCGCCCCCAAAATGTTGACAGGTACCAATCAGCGCCCACTTCCGGTGTATGTCCCGCCTTAGGCCACGCCCCTCCCATAGAAGTGAATGGTGAGTTAGCCCCGCCCAGCCCCGCCCACTCCCGCCCCCAAAATGTTGACAGGCACCAATCAGCGCCCACTTCCGGTGTATGTCCCGCCTTAGGCCACGCCCCCTCCCATAGAAGTGAATGGTGAGTTAACCCCGCCCAGTCCCGCCCCCAGGCGTGGCCACCGCCCCCCACTTGACACACCCCTGCCCCCGCCCCAAGGATGACATCATCCAATCAGCATACACTTCCGGGGGTGTGTCACACCCATGCCACGCCCCACAATATGACATTAGCCAATCAGCACCCACTTCCGGGGGTTTGTGCTACGCCCACAGCCTCCCACCCTCCTCCACGCCCCCTGCCTACATCATCGGAAATGACATCACCGGAAACAGGGCGTCATCAGAAGAGGGACTGTCCCTTTTTTGCTGACATCAGCGGAAACAGTATGGCTGACTCCGGAAATGTGTTTTTGCTTCTGCTTAATACTGAAAAACAAAAATGCTTTTCTCTCTGTCTCTCTCTCCCACACAGACTCAGTTGTTTCTTTCTCACACAAAAACTGATTCCTAGCACAGAGAGACAGGCAAGCTAGAATCTTTTTTCTTTCCAAAATGCAATTAGCACATCTTTGTTAGAGGGATCACCCTCTCACCCTCAAACACGCCCCTGCCCACATCATCGGAAATGGACTGTCCCTTTGTGCTGACATCAGCGGGGAGCAGTGTGACTGACTCCGGAAATGTGTTTTTTTTTTTTGCTTCTGGTTAATGTTTACACCTGCAAAAAAAAAAGCAGGAACCCTGGAAAAATAAAATGCTTTTCTCTCTCTCCCACTGCACCAGTTCTTATTTCTCACAAAAAGATTCACAGCACAGAGAGACACAATTTTCTTTACAAATGCAATTACAAATGCAATTGTTAGAAAAACTAGTGCGGTCCATGTGATAGAATTTTACTTTTAAGACCTCACTGTTAGAAATATTCTGACAGACCTGTAGAGTTCAGACTGAAATACAGAGAGACCTGAGTTCAAATCCCCCTAATACAGCTATTTTTTTGAGAGAGCCGAGTTCAAATCCAAATACAGCTATTTTTTAGTGGCTTTGAAAAAACCAATACAGAGAGACAAGCCTGGACATGTCTCTCTAGGGTGTGGTAACACGTGATTGGTTGAAACAAGAGGTCTGTTCTGAGCATGCTCCAGGTGTTCTGAGCATGCTCAGAACACAGACTTTCAGAAAGGAAAAAATGGCTCTTTTTGGAACACCAAGCAGAATTTCCAGCAGGGCACACAACATTAATTACTTCCTTAAGGATCATGATGCCGTTGCAGAGGGGTATCCACCGATTGAAAATCCATTTGAACTACAGGAGAGTCTGGCAGATCCTCCGCCAGAAATAGCAGCTTTTGTGGATTATCCAGATGCCCAAATATTTTTCAACTCTCAAGAACCCTACAATTCTGGCACAGAACTTGGCTTAACATCTGACAACACAATGGACCTGGAGGATATAGAATTATATCACGCCACTGTAGATGCAGAAACAAACTGTTTATTGGAAGACCTAGGATCAGCAGAGGTAAGAGAAGTTTTTTTATTTAGAAAAGTGTTATAGAAGAAACAGCAGTTCACACTGACATTATTTTGGTTTTTTTTTGTAGGGAAGTGACGAATCTCTGCTCCTACAGGGGCACATACAGGCTGCCAATCTACGCTGTTTGTGCTTTCTCTGTACATATCAAAGGGAGGCATTTGATGTCATAGCCAGTCAAAGGGATTGTACAAAACCTGATGAAATAAACAGATTTAAATCTGTTATACAAACAACGGTGGCCTGTATTATCAAGAAATGCTGGCAGGGCATTATGCATAGAGACTGTGCAGCGTGTGTAATACATGCTCCAGGCCAAAGACACCATGACTGTTTAAAGTGGGAACGCAATGAAATACATCAGAAAATCCATAAAGCTTGTAACAGGTTGTGTCTAGGACCTATTTTAAATGTTGCCATGATTGCGGGTCATAAAATGAAAGCAACTGTCCTAGTTTATGAAAATTTGAATTTTTTGTTTGAACTCGTCAGAGATTTTAACAACAGTAGAAATCCAGTACAAATGCTCAATATTTTGCTTAATTCTGTGGCAGACAGCGAAATAGAAATAGTGGAAGGCTTAATCTGTGACAGAGATTATAGATCGTTCTTTAAAAAACACCAAGTTCTGTAAAAATTGACTTTTTATGAAAATGTATGTATTTCCAGAATCTATTAGTTGAACATACAGATGAACAAAAATTATATGTATGCCTTTTATTTTTTTTAAAACTTGTAATGCTCAAATGAATTTCACAAGATGAAAACATTTTATTTGAAATAAAATATTTTGAACCTATGTGTGGTGTGTTTTAGGAATGATTAGTTAATTAAACCTACAATGGTTTGTCTGGAAAAAAAATGGGGCCTCCAGGTGTGTCCTAAACAATAGGCCATAAGATAAGAATGTGCAGAACTGTCGTGTAACTAAAATCCACTTAAGACGTCTGGGAAATGGATGGGAATACATACACAGATATATAGCATCTATTACACTGTACTGTCTGCGAAAAAAGGCATTGTGAATTAGCCAGGTCGTATGATAAGCTTATGAGATCCAGTACATTTCAGCAGCCAGAAAAGATCACACAGTCTCTATAGCTTGTATCATCTGCAACTTTTTCTTCAGACATGGTGAGTAGATATGAGTCTTTTTTAAAAATATTGTTGGCTATGTAATGTTTCTGTCTCTTATGATTGTCTTTAAAAAATAGGAGCAGAAAAAGGGGGTTACAAATAAACTTTCTCTTACAAAAAGAAGGCGGCAAAGAAATTTAAAAGGTATGTCCTGTGTTGTTTTAATTTTCTAACAGCTATGTTCTTTATAATGTGTTTCAGAGGACAGCCTCAACCTGTAATCTTTTTTTATTTTAGACCAAGAAGATGCTACAAAACAAGATGGCCAGTCTAACCAACAGACGGTACCTTACAGAAAGCCAAAAGACAAACAGAATCGTGAGTATTCCAGTTTTATCCAGCACCTAGATTTTAAGGTCTCTGTAAAAGTATTAGCCCCCACGTTTTCTTTTTCAGACCGAGAAAATGTTAGAAAATCAGCGGCTATGGGAGAGAAGTCTAACAGAAAAAGATCACACAGCAATAGTTTTTCTGATGGTGAATCTACACACACCGGTACAGAAGAGCAAACAGCTCCATACCGAAAACCAAAAGATAAGCAACATAGTGAGTATTCCGGTTTTATCCAGTACATAGATTTTAAGGTCGCTGTAAAAGAAAAAAAAGTATTAGCCCCTACATTTTCTTTTTCAGACCGAGAAAATGTTAGAAAATCAGCGGCTGTGGGAGAGAAGTCTAACAGGAAAAGATCACGCAGCGATAGTTTTTCTGACGGTGAATCTACACACGCCGGTACAGAATACGGAGGGCGTGGTGAAAGCCGTGTCTTTGATCACAGTGTTTCAGAGGACAGCGCAAATAATCATGCATTAGGCCTCGCTGAAGAATCAGAACCAGTTAGCTATGTTCAGTTTGTGAAAAGGTGGGATCGTAAATTGGACAAGTTTAATGGTGTAATTTATTCAGAGGAATTTCGGTTTATTAATTTAGACAGGATAACATCATTATCTGAGGCTCAATTCGCCATTCGGCAAGGTATTCAACATATTCTGGATGAGGTTAGCAGCCGGGTTTCACCCGGTGATTATGTACAGGTGCATCTACACTCATCTCTTTTCCACAATTCCTTATATTCTGGTAAGTTAAACCCCGAGGCATTAGACGCTGACGATTTCTTAAATCAGATCGCTAAACTCCTTCAGAGTCACAGAGAAATCCAGGTTTGTGATATATTCCGGGTTGTTGTACTTGTCATAAAAAATCGGGGTGGGGGTGCTCGTAGGGTCTTAAAGACCATACCGTTTAGCCATATTATTCATAAGAAAAGGATGTATTTGATAGACTTGAACAACACTGATAATAGCCTGTGTTTTGCAGGTAGCCTCACAGCCCTCATGTCACAGGTAAAAATGACAGATGTCGAATTGTTAGAAGGTGCTAAAAAACTACATAACGAATTGGGGTGGCCGGTACATAGAAAAGTCATGCTCGATGATGTAGCAATATTTGAACAGCATTTAAAGATAAACATACGCGTTGTGCTTTACACAAAATCATGGGTTTGTTTTAAGACATCAGACAGACCTGTGTTCCCTAAGACTGTGTTCTTGTTGCTACACGATGACCATTTCTATGGTATAACCGATGTCAAAAAATTCTATGGGGAGCGCAACTTCTGTAGTTACTGTCAGAAACCGTACAGTCACGATCATAATTGCACATTATGGTGCCGTCTTTGTTTGACACTAACGTGTACGAATAATGTTGGTGTACAACAGAGATGCCCTAATTGCAAACTCTTTTGCTGTTCTAAAGAGTGTTTAGATAGACACGCGGATCTGGCTCTGAAAAAAGAAGTGGCGTGTTTATCTAAGATACTGTGCCAGAAATGTGAGTCTTATGTGGACAAGAAACATAAGTGCAAGGGCCGTCATTGTAAACTATGTCGCGAGCCCCTAACCGGGGATGGCGTCCACTTATGTTTTATGACCCCTATTGGTAAAACTGAAACATCTGAAAAGTATATTTTTTATGATTGTGAATGTATGCAAGAAACAGGCTGGCATGTCCCTAATTACATATATGCGACGGACTTAAATGATGAAAGAAACTGGGAATTCAAGGGTCTCGAATGTATTTCTGCCTTTATACAGATTTTTTGTGACAAAAAATTTAAAGGTTACACCTTCATAGCCCATAATTCCAAAGGTTATGACGGATATTTTGTTCTTAAACAACTGCTTAAGGAAAAGATGGACACGGGGCTGTTGGTTCAAGGTGCTAAACTTTTACAAATTACCGTTGAACCTCTGACTATCCGTTTTATAGACTCTCTAAATTTCCTGCCTATGAAACTTAGCAAACTTCCACAAGCCATGGGTTTTACAGGCAGCAAGGGGTACTTTCCACACTTTTTTAATACGCTGAAAAATCAAAATTATGTGGGTCCCATGCCGGGTGTTGAACATTACGGTGTGAGTAACATGTTGCCTGAAGAAAAAGATGAATTTTTACAATGGTACAAGGACAATCAGCATAAAACTTTTAATTTGCAAAAAGAGCTGGCTTATTACTGCCAGCAGGATGTATCTATTTTGCGACAGGCCTGTGTTCTCTACCGAGCTGAAATCATGAAAATGACAGAGAAAGAAGTGTTTGTAGAGCAGGGTGACATCTCAGAAATTCAAACAAGGTGTTTAGACCCTTTCCAATATATAACCCTTGCATCTGTATGTATGGCTATGTTCAGATTCATGTTTTTAGAACCCAAGACTGTGGCACTCATCCCACCAGATAACTATCACCGGCAGACAAAGAGATATTCAACCCCCTCTATTCAATGGCTGATGTATGTGGAGGCCAAAGAAAATATACAGATCACACATGCTCTGAAAGGTGGTGGTGAAAAAAAGGTGGGGGCTTATTTTCTTGATGGCTATGCCGTGATCGGTGGGGTAGAAACAGCTTTTGAATTTAATGGTTGTTTTCACCACGGCTGTCCGAGCTGTTATAACGATAAAGACCAGAATCCTATAGCAGCCACGACCTATGGTTTTCTTTATTACAAAACACAGCTAAAAGCTGCATTCCTGGAAAGCCGTGGGTTCAAGGTCATAAGTCTATGGGAGCACGAGTGGAAGCGGATGGTAAAAGAAAATGATGGGGGCTGCGCAGATTTCCTGGCTGACTCCGCATTACCGCAACCTCTGATTCCACGAGATGCCCTTTTCGGGGGTAGAACAAATGCCATTTGTCTGTACCACAAAACAAGGCCTGGGGAAAAAATACACTACTATGATTTTACCAGCCTATACCCTTTTGTCAATAAAACAAAGGAATATCCAATAGGCCATCCAAAAATCATTTATGACAAATTTGGCCCCCCTACAAAGTACTTTGGTTTTATAAAAGCAAAAGTATATCCCCCACGAAAGCTCTTTTTCCCAGTGTTACCCATACGGTTGGGCGGTAAGCTAATGTTTCCGCTGTGTCACACGTGTGCTGACACACGGCAACAGGAAATGTGTGCCCACACGGATGAGGAGAGAGCTTTTGTGGGGACTTGGTGTACGGTGGAGATGAATTTAGCCATTGCAAAAGGGTATGTGGTTGTTGAAATCTATGAAATCTGGCATTTCGAGCAAAAATCTGATCATCTCTTTTCCGAATACATCAAAATGCACCTCCGTCAAAAACAAGAGGCTTCTGGCTACCCTCGATGGTGCAATGATACTGAAAAACAAAATGTGTACATAGCTGATTTCTTTAGAAAAGAGGGGGTGTGTTTGCGTACAGACCAGATTAATGTAAACCATGCTAAGCGTCAAATAGCAAAACTTTTCTTAAATTCCCTGTGGGGTAAATTTGGTCAAAGAACAAACCTGCCTACCACAAGCATTGTGAAAGAACCTGATGATCTCTTTAAATATCTGTTTTCTCCTGAATTCGAGGTTTCATCATGCGATTTTATTGATGATGAAACAGCCTGTGTGTCTTGGAGGCACTCAAAAGACCAGTGTATATTGTCAGGTAGCACCAACGTTTTCATTGCCTGTTTTACAACGGCTTATGCACGCCTGGAGTTGTACAACCTTCTAGATAGTTTGCAAGAGCGCTGTCTGTACCATGATACAGATTCTGTGATATTTCTAAGTCGAGAGGGTGATTGGAACCCATCTTTGGGCGATTATTTAGGTGAGCTCACAAGCGAGATACCCTCAGATGAACATATCACAGAGTTTGTATCAGCGGGGCCTAAAACATACGGCTACAAGCTGTCAAGCGGGAAGACCTGTATGAAAGTAAAAGGGATTACGTTAAACGTAGAAAACTGCCAGAAAATCAATTTCACTAGTTTGAAAGATCTAGTTTTGGACTACAAGCCTGGGACAGCAGATTTATCCCAGAAAAAGATAGGAGTACAACAACCTGGTATTATAAGAAACAAAAAGGGTTGGACAATAGAGACTGGTGTGATTAAAAAAACACAAAAGGTTGTGTATGACAAAAGGGTGAAGTTGGAGGATGGCTTTAGCACATTACCCTATGGATACTAGCGTGGTGGATGTGCGCTGGTCACATCCTTTTTCTTGTATTTTAGCGGGGCCGTCCAATTCAGGCAAGAGCTTCTTTGTTAAAAAGATGTTAGAACATGCTGGTCGTGTATTGACTGTCATGCCTAACAATATTGTGTGGTGTTACAGTTGCTGGCAACCTCTGTATAAAGAAATGTTAAATAAATATCCTTTTATTACATTTATGGACACTTTGCCTGATACTTTTAATGATGAACGGATGTTTCCAATCAATAAAGTAAACTTGGTTATTGTTGATGACCTAATGGATTCTGCCTGTAAAAGTGATGAAATAGAGAAAGCCTTTACCAAGTATGTGCATCACAGAAACCTGAGCATCATATATATTGTTCAAAATGTTTTCTGCCAAGGTAAAGCAAGCCGAACTATAACTTTAAATACCAAATACATGGTGCTCTTTAAGAATCCTAGAGATAAGTTACAGATTGCCATTCTAGCCAGGCAGATGTACCCTGGAAAATCAAAATTCTTTTTAGAAGTCTTTGAAGATGCAACCAGAAAGCCGTTTGGGTATCTCGTCGTGGATTTAAATAACACAATGCCTGAGGCTTACAGACTGAGGACGGATATCTTCCCGCCAGATTGGACCACGGTATACTGTGAAAAACCACAAATCTCACATAAAAAGAAATGAATATGTAACCAACCCCTTCATACATGCCTCTGTGTGTCTCAGACAACATGTCTCGCCGTGTAAAGAGAAACCTGCCCCTTTTAAAACTTTTGGTTCAAGCCTCTCCGCAGCACAGAAGAGCCATCCTGAATACAGCTTCTAATGATTTGGTAGCAGCTATAGTTGAAATCGCTCTCAACACCCTAAAAGGTAACATTCCTCTTTCACAACAACAGATAAAGGTTTTAAAAGGGAAGCGTCATGCCATAAAGAGTCTGTGCGATAAAAGACTACCCATTAAAAAAAAGAAGCAATTGGTGAGACAGTCGGGTGGCTTTATCGGGCCCCTGCTAAGTTTTGCATTACCGTTGATAACGGGGCTTCTGACAAACCTCTAATGCATCACGCTGAAAAAATGTACATAGTCCCTAGTCAACAACTTGAGCGCTTGAGAAACCCGCCAGATCGGGATGAAAATATTAGAACCACAACCATCCATAAGTTAGATGAAGAAATGAAAAACATCCTGCAAAGCGTCGGTATGTCTGAACACGAAAAGGCTAAATGTTACTCAGAAGTGCTACAGCGCTATCTCGTGCTTAACAGACAGAGGGATATGGAAAAAGAAAAAATAAACTTGTATCTACAGGCACAAGATGAGACATCAACGGCAGCATCTCTAGAAAATATTATACCTCCAGACCCTGTAATACAAGAAGTGTTAAACAGCATCAATATGCGCTATAGGAAAAATGCTGAGTTGCTGCTTAATAAACTGTTAAAAAACAAGAATGTGGCATCCTGGGAGGGAAATGGAACATTTGTATACCGGGGAAACCCCGTCAATGGCTCTAACCTACTCGACCTCGTTCGTGGGGCTACGCAGCCCCAAGCTCTTTCACAACGAAGAATATCCAGGGGCTGGGAGGAGTTCATGCAAACCCTAGCCGAATTAAATATGCCCTCTACGGTAATGGGTAATGCAGCCAACAGAGATGTACTGGCACGCCTCAAAGAGAACCCATCTGTGAAGGCTACTAAAATGTACACGAGTCCGATAAAGAGCAAAGAGCTACTCCCTCACAAAAAACGTAAATTATCCCACAGATACCGGTGGTTGAGTGTGTAAAAAAAAAAAAAATGTATTTTCAATAAAATGTTTAAAAACAAAAATAAAAGACTAGACAGTGGTTTCTTTTCAAAAAACCTCCTTAGAGGGGTTACTTTTTATTTAGAAGCATCAAAACATTCACGATAGGAAACACACACTTGCTGATTATGGAATGGATTTCTAAAAGATCTACACAAAGTTTGTTTGTTGCGTTTTACAAAATGTAACACCATATCATCATTTTGCATTAAATCTTCAGAATACATTTCTAAAATATTTTCAAAAGGCACCCCTTTACAGCGGTGGTGCAAGAAAAATACACAGTGATATCCACAAGCCGTAGACATTGGGTGCTGTAATTGTCTGTTGTGGTATAAAACAGTTTTACAATGCTTGTTGAAAAAGCTCATAATGCTGGTAGGAAAGAATAAGCTATCAGGTGGTTGTCCATAAGAATCAAAAAATTCTCCTGTTCCATCTCCACATATATAGATGGCTAACCAGTGTTCTCCAGGTAGGTTATGAGGGTGTGTATTTACCACCAAACACACTGGCTTCCTTGATATTTGTACATCCGCTAACCAATCGCTGGGTAGCACATCTAAAAAGAAATCTGCAACACAGGGGTCCTTCTTTAAAATACGGAAGATCTGCAGGGTGTTCATTTTCACGAATGATCAAAAAGAACATTCCTTCTATGATTAATTTCTATCACATTGTCAAAAACCCCATAAACAATCATGTTAACTGTATGGGGTAAGGCACTGGCAAAACGTATTTCAGCCCGCAGGTTACCAGTTTTAATCAGCGAGTAATGGTCTGCACACTCCTGATCCGGTGAAAGGTCAAACGCCAACAGGGTATAACCTTTGTAAAACTCCTGACGGTCAATCAGCAACGCTGTATCTTTCAGATGTTTACCACTTGCTTGTATCAGTTGCATATATTCTCTTACACAACATCCGTTTTGAAAGTCAGGTTGAAGAGGTTTCCCGGGTACTTGTTCACCATCCACATATAGAGCGGCAAAATTAATATCATAATGTTTAAAATTGAAGGGGTTTTTAGCATAATTACCGCTGAAAGCATCATTATCCACAAATCCCAGCACAATGAGTTTTGGTAGCTGCCCCAAAAAGAGATTTTCCTGGTTAGTCACACGGGCACCAGCTGGTATGCTAAACACCTTCAGCCCCACACGGTCAATAGCATACTTGACATTAGCTTTCAGCAGAGCTTCCGCATGTCCCAGGCGCACTCCGGGGGAAACTTTAACTCTCTTTACAAAGAGCGCAGCATTTAGGATAAGGATTTTATAACTTTTTTCGGCATCACCGCTCATTAAACAGAAAGCGTTTTTGTTGCGGGTCAATTTGATTTTGAGATCCACGCCATTAATCAACAGCTTTTCTTGAAAAAATAGATCGCTATGTAATTGCCCCAATAGCTCTACCTTGTTGCTAGAGACCGTAAATTGAGCCCTTTCAGTAAAGCCGATGTTGTGAGATCCTATCTCTCTCACCTCATGCTGCCCGGCTGTGTCTTTATAAAACAGACCGCTTGTAAACTGTGATTTGAGGGATCCTTCGCCATAATTGAGAAGCAGCTCTATGAGGGCTCTGTAGGGGTAGCAGTTGTTGCTCTGGCTAATGAGTTGGTCACCCAGTGTAACATCCAGCTGGCTAAACAGAGCTGCGATTGGGTAGTTCACCAGCGCTACTTTGGCTGCCGGTTCGATGTTCGAGCCATCTTCTGCCACAATTTTACAGGTCAGGTGCAAAAGTGTACTATTTAAATCAATGTAGTCTTCACCATGACCTGCGATATAGAAGTCCAAAGGGGCTGTTTCCGACAAAGCCGATAATGGCGGAATTTCCACATAAATACTTTTTTCGATACTTGTTTGAGTCGGTGCTAGTTGAAACAGGTCCAGTTCCGATTTAACACACTCTTCAGAGCCGTGGTGTACAAAAGCCATGGTGCTTTTTAGAATATATCTCGCTGCCTAGAGCTAGCGCTTCTCTTCTTAGACCGGCGGTTAAGCTTCTGAGACCTGCCACCCACGGGTTTCTTTCTTTTAAAAGGTTTGGGCGGTCCTTGTGGTAACTCCCGAGACTCGGTTCTCTTTCTTTTAACAGCTCTTCTAATCACAGCCAGTCCTGATCCTGCCTGTTCTGTAGCCTGGTTCATTTTATTTAGAACGGCCGTTGTGACATGGCTCATGACATCCTTGGCTATGTTTTTTGCGGCGCCTTTCACGTGTGGTTTAATAATTTCAAAACCCCTTCTCAAAAACGGCATAGCTTTTCTAAAGAGGCTGCGAAAAACACCACCTACACCGGCCCCATACATGACCGGTACTCCATGATATCCTGAAAGCCCATAGCCGGCTTGGGTTGTATAATAATGCCTGTATGCTTTGGGGTCTCCGTAGTCTTTAGCCACAACCATTTTAAAAAACAGTCACCCTCCGGGGTCGCAGATGAAGCTTAAGGATCACCTTCCCGTAACGAAATGAGACGTACTTGTCCTGATCCGTCTTTATTTCAAATGTGATGGTATCAATATGCTGTTTGTTCACAGGGACATAGTGCGGCTTATCATAAGTTAACGTGATAAACTCATCCCTAACCCCTTTAGTTGGAACACAGCGCAGCAGTGGCACAAAATGGTCACCTACTAACTGGTGCTCTACAATATCTGTGTACAGGTAGAGGGTATTAAAACCGGCCGTGATATCCGTTGGAAAATGGGAACGTTGTGTATTAACGTATGCTTCTATTCCCAAAATGGTTGCCAAATCACCATATGCATAAATAGTAGACCTATCTTCCGATTTTATCCGGATTCTTCGCGCATGGGGCTCATAAATGATTAGTGGTACCGCCGATTTATAGATGTTGCTAATGTCCTGATTCATGGATTCCACTAAACGCTGCATGGTCGCGTAATGTCCTTTCCTGACTATAAGGTGCTGTATATTTCCTGCTGCGGAAACGATAACATACTTATGGTCTTCCTTAATATTCTCCCAGGTGTTGGGGTATTGTATTTCCACGAGCCCCACTTCCCACTGTCCTTGTAAGTCCAAAGGCCTTGCTAGTTGTATGGTAAAATTAGAGCTGGTATTTTGGGAAAACACATCTGCTGAGGCATTGCTAGGCAGGGTGATATAAAAGCCACCATCATTCATTTTCAATTTTATTTTAATGCTGCTTCAAAAGAAAGAAAGAAATCAGATGTCTTGAATCTCTGATGCTTTAACCCAACTGTTAAATTTAACAGGCCATCCCTCCATTTCACGAGGTAGAATCTGTTCCTGCCACATCCTTTTACCTTTAGAACCTTTTCGATTCGGTATATTCTGTCCTGTTGCTGCGTGACTTTTAGCAATTCTTCAGGATAAAAAGAACCTTGTATGGCTTCACCGTCATAATCCTGTATCTTGTATGTTGCTTTCTGGCCCCTGTTTAAAATGTCCGTTATTATAAATACCTCGTCAGTCCACGTTTGCTCGTAACCTTTTTCAAATTTTCCTTTAGTTTTTGAAAGTCTTACATGATCTCCTTTCTTTAAGGGATTCTCGGTATGCTTACGCTTGATGCTATCACCGTAGACTCTTTTCCAGATCTGCAGAGAATTTGTGCGTGTCACATCTACAGGTCTCGTCTTTATTGTTCTGTGAAAACTATGATTATAACTGTGCACAAAAGCCTGCAATACGTCTTGATACCTAAAGGTGTTGTGTGTAGTAAAATAACGCCACATTTTGGATTTCAAAGTCCTGTTAAACCTTTCTACCACCGCTGCTTTAACATCGTTATTGGTTACAAAATGATGAACCCCTCTTTGTTTTAATAAATTCTTCAGGGACCTATTTAAAAATTCTTTACCCTTGTCTGTCTGTATTTTTTCAGGTGTACGACCTAGATTAAATATTTTTTCAAAGGCTTTAGCAACTTCATGACCGGTTTTCGATTTTAAACTTGCAGCCCATGCATATTTTGACAGGATGTCTACCACTGTTAATATGTATTTATAGCCATTGTTATAATGGGACAAGGCTGCCATATCAACTAAATCAGCCTGCCATTGCGCATCCACATCTGACACGATCGTCTTGTTTCTTTTAAAACGGACCCTAGCAGGTCTGTGTAAAGTATAAGCATCTTGTCCGGTAGCCCATCTAACTACATCATTTCTGTTGACTGTTTTATCCTGCTTTTTAGCAGCTTGAAGTAGAGGATTTATGCCCCCAAAGCTCCCTGCTGCTTTGGGGTTATAGTAAATGCTCTTCAATAAGGTTTCCTTCATGATTGCCGTGCTTTGACTGTTCTTTTTATTTTGCCAACATCTTCCGAATGGTTTTAGTAATTAATGTTGTGTGCCCTGCTGGAAATTCTGCTTGGTGTTCCAAAAAGAGCCATTTTTTCCTTTCTGAAAGTCTGTGTTAAAATGCTCCCCTTACAGCAGGAGCATGCTCAGAACACCTGGAGCATGCTCAGAACAGACCTCTTGTTTCAACCAATCACGTGTTACCACACCCTAGAGAGACATGTCCAGGCTTGTCTCTCTGTATTGGTTTTTTCAAAGCCACTAAAAAATAGCTGTATTTGGATTTGAACTCGGCTCTCTCAAAAAAATAGCTGTATTAGGGGGATTTGAACTCAGGTCTCTCTGTATTTCAGTCTGAACTCTACAGGTCTGTCAGAATATTTCTAACAGTGAGGTCTTAAAAGTAAAATTCTATCACATGGACCGCACTAGTTTTTCTAACAATTGCATTTGTAATTGCATTTGTAAAGAAAATTGTGTCTCTCTGTGCTGTGAATCTTTTTGTGAGAAATAAGAACTGGTGCAGTGGGAGAGAGAAAAGCATTTTATTTTTCCAGGGTTCCTGCTTTTTTTTTTGCAGGTGTAAACATTAACCAGAAGCAAAAAAAACAACACATTTCCGGAGTCAGTCACACTGCTCCCCGCTGATGTCAGCACAAAGGGACAGTCCATTTCCGATGATGTAGGCAGGGGCGTGTTTGAGGGTGAGAGGGTGATCCCTCTAACAAAGATGTGCTAATTGCATTTTGGAAAGAAAAAAGATTCTAGCTTGCCTGTCTCTCTGTGCTAGGAATCAGTTTTTGTGTGAGAAAGAAACAACTGAGTCTGTGTGGGAGAGAGAGACAGAGAGAAAAGCATTTTTGTTTTTCAGTATTAAGCAGAAGCAAAAACACATTTCCGGAGTCAGCCATACTGTTTCCGCTGATGTCAGCAAAAAAGGGACAGTCCCTCTTCTGATGACGCCCTGTTTCCGGTGATGTCATTTCCGATGATGTAGGCAGGGGGCGTGGAGGAGGGTGGGAGGCTGTGGGCGTAGCACAAACCCCCGGAAGTGGGTGCTGATTGGCTAATGTCATATTGTGGGGCGTGGCATGGGTGTGACACACCCCCGGAAGTGTATGCTGATTGGATGATGTCATCCTTGGGGCGGGGGCAGGGGTGTGTCAAGTGGGGGGCGGTGGCCACGCCTGGGGGCGGGACTGGGCGGGGTTAACTCACCATTCACTTCTATGGGAGGGGGCGTGGCCTAAGGCGGGACATACACCGGAAGTGGGCGCTGATTGGTGCCTGTCAACATTTTGGGGGCGGGAGTGGGCGGGGCTGGGCGGGGCTAACTCACCATTCACTTCTATGGGAGGGGCGTGGCCTAAGGCGGGACATACACCGGAAGTGGGCGCTGATTGGTACCTGTCAACATTTTGGGGGCGGGAGTGGGCGGGGCTAACTCACCATTCACTTCTATGGGAGGGGGCGTGGCCTAAGGCGGGACATAGACCGGAAGTGAACGCTGATTGGCTCCTGTCATCCTTATCTCACCTGTCAATCAGTTTGACGAGTAGTGTACCCATTATACTACTCTCTAATAATTTAGTATTTTATATTTTACACTTTATAGACTTATAGTCTACTTGAGATAAGGCTTGCCTGCCTACTGTTTTCACTCACTGTTTCTTGATTATTTCCTCTGTTAATAAGTTTCCCTATCTGATCATCTCAGTGTCTTTTAAGACTTGTACTTATCTGTATCTTATTCCATTTTATTTATTCTACTTTATTTTTTTTACCTTTATTCACTTACTACCTATTATCCTTCTCCTTCTTCTAACTTTACTTTCCTTCTCTGTCATTTCTTATGGCTCCACATCATTCTTTGCTCCTTTCTCTGATCCTCCCTAACCTTCTTCCCTTACTCCATCAACCTAATACCCCCTCTTTCTCACCCTCCCTATTTCCTCCCCCATCTTATCCTCCACCCTTTCCTCAGCTCTTGAACTTCCCTTTCTCCTTCCTCTCATTCATCCCTCTCCTTCCTCTCTAAAACCACCTCATCCCCATTTCCAACATGCAGACTCCTCTCTCCCTCACACTCTTCTTCTCCTTTTGTCCTCTGGTGACATTAATCCCAACCCTGGTGCCCCTTCCCGTCTCACTTCATCACCCTAATTTCATCAGAACCTTCTCCTTTCCCCCTCCTCTCTCCCCTTCTCATGTGCTTTATGGAATTGCTCATGCCATTTCTAATAAACTTCCCTTTACCCATGTTCTCTTGATCTCTCATGAGTTCCACCTTCTCGCTCTTACTGAAACCTGGCTCCTCCCTGATGACACTGCTTCGGTTGCTGCCCTTTGCCACAGCAGCTGTCAATTCTCTCACTCTCCTCGTCCCAAGGGCCGCAGCAGTGGTGTTGGGTTTCTACTTTCTCCTTCTTGCCAATTTCAACCCTTTCTTTTCCCTCAGTCTCATTCCTTTTCCTCCTTTGAAGTCCATTCCATTTGTCTTTTTAATCCTCTACCTCTCTGGATCGTTATCATCTATAGACCCCTGACAAGTTCTCTTTAACCTTCCTCACTGATTTTGACTCTTGGCTCTCCTTATTCCTGGATTCTTCTTCCCCCTCCCTTATTCTTGGTGACTTTAATTTTCATATTGATAACTGCTCTGACCCCTATGTGTCCAAGTTCCTTTCCCTTACCTCCTTTTTTATCCTCCAGTTTTGCTCTTCTGCTCCCACTCATCAGCTTGGTCACTGCCTTGACCTTGTTTCTACTCTAATTGTTTACCTTCTAATTTCTATACCTCTGCTCTTCCCTTATCTGACCATCACCTGTTAAGTTTCATTCTTCATTACTCCCCTCCCCCCTCAATCTCGCCCAATCTCCTCCTATCTTTTTAGGAATCTTCATGTTATCGATCCATTGACTCTATCCACTATTGTCTCATCTCTTCCACTGTGTCCTCTAAGTCTGTTGATGAAGCCATAGCTTCCTGTAATACTGCTCTTTCCTCTACTCTGGATACCTTTGCTCCACCCATTCCACATCCTGTGAGGTGCACCTCGCCTCAGCCTTGGTTGTTTTCAACTACCTGCTAGCTACATTCCTGTGCTTACTCAGTTGAGCACACTTGGCTCAAATCCTGATCTCACTCTGACTTTCTTCACTTCAAATTCATGCTTTCTTCTTTCCAGTCCACCATTGCATTCGCTAAGCAAAACTATTTTCTCCATCTGACTAACCATCTTGCCTCTAACCCTCTTTCCTGTAACCCTCACCAGCTCTTTTCTACTCTCAATTTCTCTTCTTAAGGCACGTCCACCTTCAATCCCGCCTTCTCTCTCTGCCCAAACCCTAGCAGACTATTTCCACGACAAAGTGCATAAGAATACTCTTCAATTCCCCACTAAATCTTCTTCACACCCTCTTCCTCCTCTCCATTACCAACTTTTCCTCTCAACCTCTATCACCCTTTCATCCTTTTTCTAAAATCTCAGTTGAGGAAACCTCTCTTCTTCTTTCCTCCTTTAAACTCACTACCTGTTCTTTGGATCCTATCCCCACCCATCTTCTCAACTCCATCTCCTCCTCTGTCATCCCTTTCATCTCACATATTCTCAACCTTTTGCTTTCCATTTCAACCTTCCCTGCAGCCTTCAAGCATGCTGTAATCACTCCTTTCCACAAAAAATCCTCACCTGACCCTACTTGTCCTTCTAGTTATTGACCCATCTCCCGTCTCCCATTCATTTCCAAAAATTCTTGAACGTGCAGTTCTCCACCACTGTCTTGAATTTCTCTTCTCTCAAGCTCTCCTTGATCCACTTCAATCTGTTTTTTGGCCATTTCATTCTACTGAAATTGCCCTTTCCAAAGTCTCCAGTGATCTGTTTCTCGCTAAGTCTAAAGGCCTTTAATCAGTTCTCATTCTTCTTGATATTTCTGATGCTTTTGATACTGTTGACCACCTCCTCCTCCTTGACACTTTATCCTCTCTTGATTTTAGAGGCCTTGTAACTGTCTTGGTTCTCTTCTTATCTCTCCAATCGCTTTTTCAGTGTTTGTTCTGGAGGTTCCTCCTCTACTGCCATCCCTCCCCCTCTCAGTTGGTGTATCTCAAGGGTCTGTTCTGGGCCCTCTCCTTCTCTCTCTACACCCAGTCACTTGGTGCCCTCATCTCTTCCTATGGCTTTCAGTATCATTTTCATGCTGATGACCCTCAAATCTATCTATCTACACCTTCGCTCCAAACTCATATCTCTACTTGCCTATCTGACATCGTCGCCTGGATGTCCCACCTAAAATTGAATATGGCTAAAAGTGAACTTCTTATTTTATCTCCTAAACTCTCCTTCCCATTTCCTCCTTTCTCTATCACTGCTGACAACACTCTTCTTCTTCCTGTTTCCTCAGCCCACAACCTTGGGGTCATCTTTGACTCTTTCCTTTCTTTCTCTACACATATTGAACATATAGCTAAAACCTGTCGTTTCTTTCACTACGACATTAACAAAATTCATCCCTTCCTCTCTGAACACACTACTAAGGCTCTTGTCCACTCTTTGGTCATCTCCCATCTTGACTATTGCAACCTCATCCTTGCTGGTCTCCTCAGTGTCATCTCTCTCTTCTTCAATCCATCCAGAACTCTGCTGTGTGGCTAATACTCCGCCAGCACAGATATACTCATATAACCCCTCTTCTAAAGTCACTTCACTGGCTCCCCTTCTATTTCAGTATCCTATTCAAACTTCTCCTTCTAACATAGATGCATTCACTGTACTGCCCCTCATTACCTTTCCTCTCTTCTCTCTCCTTACACCTCTGCTCTGGCTTTCTTCTCTCTATGCCCTTTTCTTCTTCTGTAAACTCCAGACCGTTCTTTTCTCCTTTCTGCTCCTTATGCATGGAACAAACTTCCTCTATCTTTACATCGAGTCTCTTCTCTCCCCCTCTTCAAATCCATGCTAAAGGCTTACCTCTCTGAGGCCGCATTTGGATCCTAATCCCTTGTTCTCCTTGTGTCTTCTTCCCTATTTGAACCCCCCTTGTTTCTCTTGTATTGTTCTGTCTTGATTAGATTGTAAGCTCTAATAGCAGGGACTGTCTTCTTTATATGTTTGTACAGTGCTGTGTACACCTTGTAATGCTATATAAATGAATAATAGTAGTAGTGGTAGTTCTCAATGCTGCCATATTTATACTTACAGGCTTAACAGTATTATATCTTATATTTAGAAGTGATGCACTGGCTGAAGTTCCCCATACTTCCCCTACCCAAGTACTACTTCAACTGGTATCAAACCATACCCATAATAAAATTTCATCAAACCAAACACCAAATAAATACAGAATAATTGTGACATATTATAGGCTCATAAAATTATTTAAAAAAATACAATTTCAATATAACTACATTAACTCATCTAGGAGGAAACACATCTTCATATTGTATAATATAGTTTTATCTATACATCATTTTAGGATCAGCAACAAACTGACACCAAACTTTTGCACAGCAGATTCCAGCATAGATACATGGCCCCACAAATTGTGTTCAGAAGAATATCTCAAAATTATACTGAAGGTGAAAAAGGTACTGAGAATAACTATAAAAATGATAAAGTGGATGAAATGGCTCCCTTTATGAAGAGAAAAGGCTAGGTTCTTCAGCCTGAGTGGAGAGTAGCAATTTACCCTTTCAAGTAGGGGAAACTACAGAAAATAACAGGTAAAAATGTATTTATTTATTTATTTAGCTATTCTTATATACTGCCATAGCTATATGTCAAAGCAGTATACAGACTGAACAACAATAAGCTCAAAATAGTTTTATATTGAACAGAATTGCATCTAGGTAAAACATAATTCTAACTTTTTAACTTTAACAGGGTGAGGATAGAAAAAAGCAAAGTAATAGAGGATTGTAATGAGACGTTGCAGAATCTTGTGTTTCCTTGAAGGATGTTGAGGTTAGTTCTCGTTACTGAAGGGCTCTCTCAATAGATTGGTTTTTAGTTTTCTTCTGAAGTCAGTTAAGTCAGATATAGTGCATAAGCTCTCTGGAAATGCATTCCATAAGGTTGGAGCAAAGAGCATAAAGGCCCTGTTGGACATAGTTTGGTTGCTCTTCATTTTTATAGCAGATACGATGGAATGTATTTGGGAAGTTTGTTCTTCTAGTTCTGTTGCTGGGGGTCTTTGCAGTAATGATTGGAGGTATACTGATGGGAGGCCGTGAGCAGCTTTGAATATTATGAGGAAGAATTTGTATCTTATTCGTTCTGTGATGGGCAGCCAGTGCAGCTGCTTAAGTATTAGAGTTATGTGGTCGGTTCTAGAGGCACTACACAGGATATGGGCAGCCGTATTTTGGACCAGCTGTAGGGAATGGAGTACATATTTTGGTAGACCCTAGAAGAGGAGGTTATAGTAGAATGGGAATATTTTTGCTTGAAATACTGTATGGAAGTCTTGCATAAAGCCAACAGGAACAGATACAAAGACTGGCAGTAATTCAGGGAAACCCCTTTTATTGATGACCCCTATGCGTTATATTTGTCAGATAAGATTCTCCACGGAATAGCGTGGTGTACGTCTCTATTTATATGAAAGATTTGTCTGAAGGTTTGCCCTCTTACGTTACCCCCTGAGGAAGGCCTTTGGCCGAAACGCATAGGAGTCATCAATAAAAGGAGTTTCCCTGAATTACTGCCAGTCTTTGTATCTGTTCCTCTTGGCTTCATGTCTTTTACAGATACTTTGTTGGTTGGTTTGTTTGGAAATCTTGCATATCCAGGAGTGGTCGTAGATGTTGTGCTGTTTTTATTTTGTGGTATATAATTCTTGTTATGTTCTTTTTAACATCTCTGTTAGTGATATTGCGGAAGGGCTGTCGGATAAGGTTTGCCTCTTTGCAGATGATACCAAAATCTGCAAAAGAGAAGATACCCAGGAAGGAGTAGATAACAGGAGGAGGGATCTAGCTAAGCTAGAAGAATGGTCGAGAATTTGGCAGCTGAGATTTAATGTTAAAAAATGCAGGGTCATGCATTTTGGCTACAAAATTCCAAGGGAGTGGTACAGTGTAGGGGGTGAAGTACTGCTGTCCACAAAAGAAGAGCGGGACCTGGGATTGATTGTTTGTTACTTATGATCTTAAAGTAGCTAAACAGGCAGAAAAGGTGATGGCGAAAGCTAGAAAGATGATTGGATACATAGGGAGAAATGGCTAGCAGAAAAAAGGAGGTGATAATGCCTCTGTATAAGTCTTTGAGGCAACTTCAGTATTGCGTGCAATTCTGGAAACCACACCTTCATAATGATATAAACAGGTTGTAGTCAGTGCAGAGGATGGCTACTAAAATGGTTAGTGGTCTTCATTATAAAGCATTTGAGGACAGACTTCAGGATCTTAATATGTATACTTTAGAGCAGGGGTCTCCAATTCCGGTCCTGGAGGGCCATAAACCAGTCAGGTTTTCAGGATGTCTCTAATGTATATGCATGAGATATATTTGCATGCACTGCCCCCATTGTATTCAAAATTTATCTCATGCATATTCATTAGGGTCATCCTTAAAACCCAACTGGTTTGCAGCCCTCCAGGACCGGAATTGGAGACTCCTGCTTTAGAGGAAAGGCAGGATAGAGGAGATATGATAGAGGCGTTTAAATACCTGTGGCAAAAATGCACAGGAGAGCCTCTTTTGATTGACAGCAAGCTCTGCTACGAGGGGACATAGGATGACAGTGAAAGAGGATAGGAGTAATATGCGGAAATATTTCTTTATGGAAAGAGTGGTAGATGTGTGGAATAGTCTCCCAGTGAAGGTGGTAGAGATGAGGACAGTATTTGAATTCAAAAAAGCATGGGACAAACACAGAGGATCTCTAAAGGAAAAAAGGGGACTGTTGCAGTGGTTGATATGGAAGGACAGACTAGATAGGCCATGTGGTCTTTTTCTGCCATCATGTTTCTATGTTTCTAATATGCGGGAGGAAGGATAGCTGCTGATCTAGCATTACACTTAGGTAACGCACGTCAGGCTTCACGTCTAGATGTGCATCTGCAACAGTTATTGAGGTGGGTGGAGTAAAGTTGGTGTCTTTGGTGATATAGAGGACTTCTGTTTTTTTTGTAGTTTACAGCCCAGTTGTGTTCAGATAACCACTGAGTGACAGAGTTAAAGCATCTTACTAAGGAGGTGTATACTGGTTTTAATGTGGAGAAAGGAAGATAGAGCATTACGTCATCCATGTAGATGTGATACAGCATGTTATAGGCTTGAATAATTGTGCAGATTGTCTGCTGAAATATATTAAACAAAAGTGAGGAGAGGGTGGATCCTTGCTGGACTCCTTGGTGTTGAGTGTAGATTTAAAACAGAGAAAGCATTTTTTCCCTCACAATAAAACCATGAAATTTATTGCTTGAGGATGTGGTCAAGTCTCAAGATAACTAGCATTGCTGAATTTAAAAGGGGTTTGGACAAATTCCTGGAGGAAAAGTCCATAAAAAATTATTAGCCAAGTAAGCTTGGGAAGAGCCATCACTTATCTCTGGAATGAACAACAAGGAACGGAATTACTGACCCTGATTGGCCACTTCCAGAGGCAGAATGCTGGGCTCAATGGACCCTTGGCCTGATGCAGCACGGCACGTCTTATGCGTTGTTGGAGATATAGCGTCATTGAATGTAACCTTTTGGTAAATGCTGTCTGTCAAATTCACAAGCTGGAAGGTGCAGCCTCCATTATATCTCACTGCATTGATAAGATAGAAAGACTATGGAGAATCTTGTATGTTTATATATCTAACTCCTGATATGTATATAATTCAACCTCTGGGGGTTTTTTAGGAGAGGTTTGTTCTTTATTATATTTTTAGTCCCATTTGTAATATTGCTTTATCTGTATGTTGTTTTGTGTTATATAATTTAAATAAACTTGGAAAAAAAAGAAATCTACAGTAACAGGCAATCTTTTCTTCCCGTACCCTACATTTCTCAAGAAAGACAGTACTTCCCCTTAATAATTCTAAGAACAATGACCTCTCACTGTGGATTTGACTCATCACCACACTTTTCTCATTCTTTTAGAGCATGCAGTCAGTAGAAAATGGAGCACACCCTTGAATTAAAAAAAAGTTTAAGAAAATAATTATCAAAGCACAACAAAATAAGTATTTATTGTGTACTGCATAATGATGTAGTCCTAAGCAGTGCACAATCCATGACATACAAAATAGACAATTTTTTTTCATTTATTCCATTTTCAACACATCATAAGCAAGATCATCATTGCTATGGAAATACAGGAAGGTCATGAAATGTATGAAAATCAATTGATATATCACAAGGGGAAAGAAAAAAGATCCCAAGTTAGTTCACAAATTATCAGGGAAGGGGGAGTTTTACAAACAGGACCAGATTTCAAATATTGGTGCCCACAGGCAAGTCCAGATAGTAGATCTCAGAGAACATGGGCTGGGGGGGAAGGGGGGGGGGGTGATCAGAGATCCCAAAGTATGGGGAGCCAGAGGAGAGGCAGAGGAAAGCCTAGTGCCACAATGGTGCCTTTCTGAAGCAGCACATACACATCACCAGGGCTGGCCCAATCATCAGGCAACTAGGTAGCTGCCTGGGGCAGAAGCCTTTTTTTGGAGGGGGTGCAGCAAATACAGCTACAATCAAAGCAAAGCTATGGATCATGCCAGCCATTCACACTCAAAGAATCATCAGTGTGCACTTTTATTTGCAGGAAGAATGGGCAATATGCCCTTTTAAGTGGCTCTTTGAAATCGCCCTCATTATGTATATATTTACAAAACAAAGTTTAATATTTCAAAGTATGAAGTCCAAATATGTATTTTTATAGAATTGTTCTGGGAGGGACAGTGTTGAGATGATTACAATTCATTTTAATGATCAAAATCTTGAGGGGGGGGGGCTAGGAGTATTAAAACTAATTGCAAAGGGGCGCAAAGCTGAAGTTTCACGAAGAGCACCTAATACTCTTGTGCTGGAACCGCATATCAGTGGAGGAGTGGCCTAGTGATTGGGGCAAGGTACTTCAGGCCGGAAGGTCAGGGGTTCAAATCCCACTAGAGGACAGCAACCTTGGGCCGGAAGGACTGGGGTTTCTAGTCCCACAGGTGCTCCTTGTGGTCTTGGGCAAGCCACTTAACCCTCCATAGCCCATGTTCCCTGTAAATTAGTTATATCCAAGTTATAATGCCCTGTTCAATGTAAACCGCACTGATGCAGAATAGCGCAGTATATAAGAGAATGTAAATAAATAAATAAAATAAATAAATAAGGAGGTGCAGGGTCCTTTATGGCCTGGTAGCTGGTGCTTTAAAAATCTAGCACCCTAGGAAGTTGCCTATGCCTAAATCCAGGCCTGAGGAAAAATAGAGGCAGCATAATCAAAGGGGAAACAAGGCAATGATGCTAAATATTCCAGTTACCTAACAATTTATTGGGATGGCCGAGTACTCTCTTCCAGCAGGCCAGAGACTATAGGTGCTACAGTTTTAGGGGCAAGAAAAGCAGATAGTTGAGATATATAATAGCACATTTACAAGGAAAATGTAAAATGAACATTGTCCCCATCTAAGTAACAAAATCAGTTTCCTTTTCTTTTGCATCATATTACTTACAGCCGGATAGACATTTTGCAGTTCAGGAATAATACATCCTCAACTTTGAAATACATATACAATAAGCAGTCGCTATCCAAGTTGAATACTAGTTGCACTATCAGTGTAGATGGTATGGCCACCTCTTCTCTCAGTTTCTCCAAGAAATTTGACGACTCCAAGCTGCCTATTGGGAAGACTGAAGACTGTTCAAAAGTCTCATGCTTTTTCCCTTGAAAAAGGTCATATATTTTAGAAATGGGAGGAAAGGAATTTTCCAGCACTTTAGCCACCCCAGGAAGGTATCTTTTAAAGATGTCATAATGCGAAACCAAAGGCATTTTTGGAAAATTAGTGACACAGAGGTTTCTTTCATCATAGTTTCTATGTTTTCAGTCTTCTCATGGAAATTTAACTCTCTTATCAGAAATAAGTCATTAGTCTAACTTATTGATGCTCTAATCAATTTCTGATACTCATCGACTTGCTGGAAATCCTGCTTAAGTTGAGAGGATTCATGAGATATTATTAATCTGATCAGACAAGCTTGAAATTTGCCCAGATAGGGATCACTGGGACTTCCTAAATAGACTGTAGGTTAAAAAAAGCAGGGCATTTCAACTCAGCAACAGTGGAAAAAAAGCAAGGATGAGGAACTCGCTGTCCCAATGTCTGGCTCTTCTCCGTTCCAAGCTCTACTAGTGAACTCACAAGCCAGAGGTTAACAATTCGGTGTCCTTCCTCTGTCTTCCAATACGGGCTCTTCCTTCCTCAATCCAGGTCCTGGTTCTCTGCACATCATCATCAGGAGACACCAACACATCCAGCTGCCTCCGTAATCTTGCTGCTGGCTGCTTTGGAAGCATCCGCTCTCCAGGAGATAGCAACATCATCTCAGATAATGAGGAAGAATTCTCCTACCGTTCATCCATCAGCGCAGGTTCAACTGGAGATGAGGAAACCACCCATCACAATACAAACATGCTCATTGGACCCATTATCAAGTGTTTTGGTATGTTCAAGCTGGGCTTGGGTTTTCTTACCTGAGATTTCCTCTTCCTCTTGCCCATCAGATGGGGAACAGCTAAGAAGACCATGCAGAGTAGCACCCTCCATCTTAGACCACTCCCTGCTTGCCCATAAACAACATTTTGATACAGCAAACTCTCATCTATCCTCCCCAGCAGTGGGATTGACCTTAAATTTTAAAAAGTATAGGATTGGCTCAGTGAAGACCTAATGCAACAGCATCTTCAAAGCTGTATGTATATAGGGAAAGACAGCAAGCTACTGGTGTACACAGATCTGCGGAATGTAATGGCCCCATTCAGTCGTCATCTTCTTGAAAAATACCAAGTTGGGGCTTGCAGCAAACACCACCTTCCACTCCAACTACAGTGAGAAAAAGGAAACAAGCTCATAGTCAGTTCCATGTCAGGGACAAAATGTTCTAGGTTGTGACCTGGCAGAAAATCCCCACTGGCCCAGTCATACTCCCAACCTGAGTTTCAATAAGGGAAAAAAGGTAACATAGGAT
The DNA here is from genome assembly GCA_033557465.1 of Ichthyophis bannanicus. Classification (NCBI taxonomy): domain Eukaryota; kingdom Metazoa; phylum Chordata; class Amphibia; order Gymnophiona; family Ichthyophiidae; genus Ichthyophis; species Ichthyophis bannanicus. The sequence goes on from CM066035.1 coordinate 98,271,838, forward strand.
GCTCAGTCATACAACGAAAGATGGCGTCAACAGATGGTGACAATCAGAGGGCATTCCTCATGTAAACATCTGTGCTCTGTTTCAACACATCCTGATGCAATCATGGTTAATCCTGTCGGTGAAGTGTAGTTAGCCTGAAGACTGGTTTGAAATTCAGTTACTAGTGGGTCAACAATCAGAAGACATTATGGTTTAGCGACTGTTACAGAAACCAGGATTAACAACAACAGAAAAAAATCCAGCTGCTGTTTTTATTTTTAGCTTGTTTTCATAACATCTCTCCTGGCTTAGAAGGGCATGGCACATTTGTTATGAAGGAACGCTGAGCTTCCATGGTGACCTGTAGCCACTAAACCTGCAAGCTAGTTAGCACAGGTTTTTTAAAGGAAGACCCACAGACACAGTGATATTTTTATTTTAAAAAGAACAAAGCAAAACACTACCAGGCCATGTATTGGGAGCCAGGGGCGTTTCTACCTTCTACTCCAGTTGCAATAGGGAAAAGCAGTGTATTTTTCCAAGCAAAAAATGTGCTGGTACTCATATGCAGGGCTCTTTCGTTAATACATGAGGACTATGGGCCAGTTTTAACAGGCATTGAAAAAAGGTGCTAGCTGATGTGGTACTTCTTCTCAAAAGTGGTAATAGGGAAGAGGGGACAAACTATAGGCTGGTAAGCCTTACCTCAACGGAGGGAAAAGTAATGGAGATGCTCCTGAAAGAATGAATGGTGGACGTTTTAGAATGAATAGTGGTTGCATGATCTGAGGCAACATGTTTTTACCAAAGGGCCATCATTTCAAACACATTTGATTGAGTTCTTTGACTGGGTGACCAGAGAACTAGGTCAAGGGCATGTGATGGATGTGATCTACCTAGATTTCAGCAAAGTCTTTGGTACTGTTCCTCATGGAAGGCTTATTAATAAACTGAGTAGCCTGGGGATGGGTCCCAAAGTGGTGAACTGGATCAGAAATTGGTTGACTGACTGATGATAGAAGGTGATGGTAAACGGAATTCACTCAGAAGAAAGGAAGGTGAGTAGTGGTATGCCCCAGGGATTGGTCCTAGGACCGGTTCTTTTCAATTTATTTGTGAGTGATATTGCTGAAGGATTGAAGGGAAAAGTCTGCCCTTTTGCAGATGTCACAAAAATTTGCAACAGAGTGGACTCCTCTGAGGGAGTGGATAACATGAGGAAAGATCAACAAAAACTGGAAGAATGGTCTAATGTTTGGCAGCTAAGATTTAATGTGAAGTGCAGATTCATGCTCTTGGGATGCAGAAATCCAAAGGAATTGTATGCGATAGGGGGCATGATGCTGGTATGCACAGACCAGGAGAGGGACCTCAATTATCCAATGTGACTTTGCTGCGCAAGGACTTTCATACTATGTGCAAAGTGATTTGCTCTAGACAGGTAATAGCCAGCCTCCATCTGCTGGAGGGCGAGCGTGCTAAACCGTTTCAAGGGCCACAACCAACTCTGATTACATAAGATTGATCAGAAAACATCCACACTATATTGTAGCACCCCCTAATGACATAATGTATCACTTATTGAAAGTGCTGTCATTTAAAAATAGTTTTGCAGTACTTTGCTATATTTATTTTTTGGCCCTGTAAGATATCATCAAAACAGGAAGTTAGGACACTGATAGAGAGCCTGCAATAAAGGCAAAGGTATCCCAAGTCCCTTTAAGTAAAAAGCAGATAGAGTTGAAAGACTGCAAATTCTTTCTGCCAACTGTTAAGCAGGTTGCAAATGCAAACAAAACCATGGAGTGGAGGAGCAGCCTAATGGTTAGATCACTAGCTTGGGAACCAAGAGACCAGGATTCAATTTCCCTCTAGTACTTCTGGTGGTGTTGGACAAGGCCACACTGCCTCAGAAAAATCCAGGTTATCAATGTCCCTGTTTAATGCACATTACCAAGTTTAAGTTACAATGTAAACCACTTTGACTGAAATGATAAAGTACCACTCCAAAATAGCCTTGGCCAGTAATATAAACCACACTTGTCAACAAACCTTTACAAAAGTCATGTTACTGAAATAAAAATAGTAATTTCTTATCAATTTTTATATGCTGAACACGAATATGACAGTGAAATTGCAAAGTTGGCTCTAGGTTTTTTGTAATCTACAAGACTTAATGTTTACATCACGAAATGCATGTCAATAGTAAATATAATAGGCCTTCGGTTAATACCTGTAAAAAACCAAGTCATAGACTACTTCTTAGATTTTTTCACCTGTCTCTTGTACAGCTGTTCGGGAGCTTCTCTGGGGAGTGTCCAGCAGTAGTCAGCCAGCATTGTAGTGGACAATTTTCCCTGGTATCTTTGCTCCATCGTTGCAATATCCTGGTGAAAATGTTTGCCCTGTTCATCACTAACCATACCACAGTTGTCAGGAAAAAATCGAGATGGGAATCAAGGAAATGGATCTTTAGAGACATATTGCAGCCAAGTTTCTGATACTGCATCAGCATGTCTTCTACTAGTTCCTTGTAGTTTTCTGCCCTAAAATTCCCGAGAAAGTTTGTTGACACTAGGCGAAAAGCATTCCATGCTTGTTTCGCATCACCCTGCAGCAAGCTGTTTGAACCGGTCATCTTTGAAGAGCTCTCGAATCTTTGCTTCGCTGAGTCGAGGGAATTTTTCATGCAGGTATTGGAAAGCTGGCAAAGTGCGGTCCATGGCTTTCACGCTACCACCCCTATGATTATAAGGAGTACCCGCTGCGGGGAACGGTTTACTATCTGTCCGCTTTTGACAGGTTGCTCCAACAAAAAGAAATTTTCTCATTCATAATATTGGTCAGATTTTAGATTGATGAAATGATAAAGTGGAATAAAAAACCTGTTAAATAAATAAATAAAACTTTGAAATGTCTGTATACAAATGCTATAAACCAAAAAATAAGATGGGAGAGTTACAGGATAATACTGGGCAGAGGTAATTATTTTAGGCATCTCGGAGACACAGTAGAAGTAGCATAACCAATGGAACACTGTGATGCCTGGGTACAGATTGTATTACAATCATATGGTGGATCAGATTGATGGATGGGTGCCACTATATGTTAAAGAGGGCAATGAGTCTAACAGATTTTGGCAGAAAATAAAATTCCCCATGGAATCTTTATGGAGAGAAATTCTATATTTAAAGGGGAAGAGAATAGTGGTAGGGGTATACTACCAACACCTGGTTACAGTTTAATGCAGTGGTTCCCAAACCTGTCCTGTGGGCTCCCCAGCTAGCTGGGTTTCATGATATCTGCTATGAATATTCATGAGAGAGATTTGCATGCACTGTCTCCATTGAATGCAAATCTCTCTCATGCATATTCACTGTGGATAGCCTGAAAACCCGACTGGCTGGGAGCCTCCAAGACAGTTTTGGGAGACACTGGTTTAATGCAGTTAGCCAAGGAAAGTCTTGCTTCACCATTCTGTTATATTTTTTGCAAAGCTTGAATAAACATGTGAATAAAGATAAGCCAGCTGATATTGGGGGGGGGGGGGGGGGGGCGGGTGATTTTAGAAGCCCTATTTGTGAGTTGGACATCTGAAAGGGCACTTAGACGTGCAAATCATGGAAACATCCCTGAACTATTTTAGAAAACTGGGGGATGGCGGAGATCTGCCCTGGGTGGAGCAAGGGAGTTGCACGTGGTGGTGCAATTTTAGGCTGGCACCAGCATATCAGGCCTGGGTTGTTGAGGTGTACATGCCTATACCTGCTTCTGACCATGAATAAGGCAAAAAAGTGCTTGTTTCATAGCTGTAATGCACTTTTAACACCACAGTTAATATTTTCAGGCCAAAGAAACCTGTATGTAAATATATATTCTGAACATATTACTAATCAACCACTGCACATCTGAGTATCTAAAATGGCAGGCCAGGACATGCTAGTCTCATAAAATATGAGGGGTGTCCAATATTAAAGGTACAGGTGGCAATCATACCAGCTCCGCATGCGCAATAGTGCCGTCATATGCAGGATTACTTGTACTCTTAGTAGGAGAGTTTGTAGCGTTGTTTTTTTAAAAACTCAAATTATGAGTAGTTTTCAGGACGCAAACAAATATGGCGTGTGTAATCGCAGAGTATTCAAAATTTGAGGTGCGTGGAGTTATCAGATTTTTGCAAGCCGAAGGAGTTAAGCAGAGCAAAATTCATCGCAGATTAGAGGGCGTGTATGGCCCGAACATTTTAAGCCTAAAAGAAGTCAGCATCTGGTGTAATAAGTTTAAAGATGGCCGAAGTTGAATGATGATCCGGAAAATAAAAGAGGCAGAACAAGGACCTAACACACGGATGACAACTGCGCAATTGTCGAATGTCTGATTAGGGAGGATCGTTGCATTAAAGTTTGTGAAATTGCTGAAATGATTGGCATTCCTAAGAGTTCTTTTCATGAAATGATATGCGATCTCAACTTCCGCAAGATCAGGAGGAATTGCAAGACACCGTTATGGACTACTTCAAGCAACTTGACACGCAACTGGACCGTGAAGGGATGTTCAAACTTGTGTCACGCTGGGATAAATGTCTCAATATTTACGGCGATTATGTGGAGAAGTAAACAAAAGTATGTAGTTTTTGGTGGAATGTATTGAATAATTTCTTTAAATACAAATGTTAGTGTAATTTTGGCCTGTACCTTTAATATAGGACACCCCTCGTAGATGCCACCCTTCTGAACTATGCTTGCCGGGACGTCCATGTACCCAAGTTCTGCAGGCATGCAATTCAGGGATGTCAACATCTGTGAAATGACCTACCCAGTCTTGCTACCTGTGCGGGGTCCATCTCCAGGATCGGTTCTAGGGACATTCATGTTTTGGGGTGGAGATAGAGCAATTCAGATTTACATTGCAGGTGGAGCTTGCATCCAAATGGCAGATGAAATTTAATGTGAGCAAGTTCAAAATGATGCATGTAGGGAAGGACAATCCAAAGTATGGCTACACATTGTTAAGTTTCATATTAGGAGTTACCACCCAGGAAAAGAATATAGGTGTCATTGTGAACAATACATAGAAATCTTCTGCTCAGTGTGTGGCACTGTCCAAAAAATCAAACAGAATGTTTTGAATTATTAGGAAAGGTATAGAGAATAAAGTGTAGAATATCATACTGCCTCTGTATCTCCCCATGGTGTGACTGTACCTTTATTGTGTGCAATTCTGGTTGCCACATCTCACAAAGATGAAGTGGAATTAGGAAAGGTACAGAAGATGATGACAAATTGACAGAAGGGAGGAACAACTCCCCTATGAGGAAAGGGTAAGAGTTTGGAGAAGGCACAGCTAAGGGGTAAAATCCTGAGTTGAAAGGAGCAGATAAACTTGAATCAATTGCTTACTCGTTGCAAAAGTACAAATACTAGCAGACAAGTCATGAAGTTACTAAGCGGTACATCTAAAACAAATAGAAGAAAATATTTTTTCATTCAATGCTTCTAATGAGCTCCATACACCCCCTCCAACTGGCACAAAATGCGGCCGCCCACATTATTACTGGAAGTTCCAAACAAGATTACATAACCTCCATTCTAAATCATCTTCACTGGCTTCCAATACTCTACTGGTCTAAATTCAAGACAATGTTCATTATTCACAAAATTCTACACCACTCTTCTGCAGAGATTCTACAAGATTTGATTGCTCGAGACACCAGCACATGTCCCAGAATAATCAACAATAAAAACATGATCGTCACCCCATCCAATTACAAAAAATCTAACCAATCCACTTCTAAAAGAGCACTTTCCCTCTCTGCCCCAGTGTTATGGAACTCCTTAATGGAAGCTATTAGAACCACAACAAACATCAAGGACTTCCGTAAGAAGCTCAAAAAACACCTGTACACTGAACATTATGGACAGATCACTTAAGCCAATACCATCCTTCAAAGCCTCACGAATGCAGCCCACATTGTACCAGACCATTTACAAACGGAATATTCACCCTACTGTCTGCCCCTCTTACTGTACATAAGTTCCAAGTTGTTTTATATTGATTGGTGTTCTTGTTGATTGCTGTTAAGAATTATATGACTCTGGTTCAATGTAATAGTTAATTTATTGCTGTACCTTCACTTGTTTATTGTACAAACTTATGTTCCTTGTAAACCGCTTTAATTGAAGGATAAGGCGGTATAAAAAAACAAATTAAATAAATAAAAATAATTAAGCTCTGGAATTTGTTGCTGGAGGATGTGGTAAAGGCAGTTAGCGTAGCTGGGTTTAAAAATAGGTTTGCATCAGTTCATGGAGGAAAAATCCATAAACCATTATTAACATAGTCTTGGGTGTAAGTAGCATGGAACCGTGCTACTCTTTGGGATCCTGCCAGGTAGTTGAGACCTGGTTTGGCCACTGCTGGAAACAGGATACTGGGTGTGATGAACCTTTGGTCTGACCCAGTATGGCAATTCTTATGTTCTAACTGGCATTGCAGGCAGGGTCGGCACTATCTGCTTAAACATCTTGTGCATGTCAATCACTCCTTACTGTGGACCACTATCTCATCTTTTATTCTCTCTGGCCCCCCAATATGGACAATCATGCCTTCTCCTCCTCCTCCTGTGACCATAAATCACCATGACCTCTTCTCTGTACCCTCCTCTGCTGATATCCACTTCCTCTTACCTACTCCTCCACTCACTAGAAGAAAGTGGCAGTTTTGGTGGTGGTGGAAATGGTAGCAGTATCCATCAGGGGCAGTCCCAGGCTCCCCAGTGGTCCAATCTCCCACATGGGTTTCCTTATTGAGCAAAAGACGCCATGGGGAGGAGGAAATGGGGTCACTTAAAGAACTGTGAGCATGCGCTGGTTTACAAGTTCCATGCCCTGCGATTGCTGTTTCTCTTATCAGCCAGTAGGTGAGAGGAACGGAGGGAGATGGTGGTGGCGGGCAGTGAGATGAAAGAGTGATGTTCTGGAGAGAAAGAGAAAGAATGGCAGACACAGACAGGAGAGCCACTAACAGATGCTGCGACTTTAGACCGCTCTATCTATGTGTCTTGCTGCTGTGCATAACTTCACGTTGCATCTACCGTCCCCTTAGTTCTGTCAGCTCTAACTGCAAGCCATAAAAATGCTGCTTCGGAGCCACCACAGCCTGAAAAGAATTAGTGAAGTGGAGAGATTACATAACTCCAATTATAGAAAACAGAGAGACAGTTTCAAGGAAAAAGAGCAGCGTCACTGTCTGGAACAGAAGGAGCTCTTTAGTGCTACATGCCTGATAACAGACTGAGAACCACAAGCAGCTGCACCAGTTGGCAACTGAGATCGTCGTGATTCTCCATTTTCATTTCGTTTCTGCTTAGAAGTTCTAGAAAGCTCAGGGTTCCGGAAAGTTCCATATGGAGGTATTTATTTACTTGTTTAATAAATAAGGAAATAGGGTGGGGGTCACTGGGGTCATGGCCCGATCACCTTTTCCTCTCACATGCATTCAGCAACTAGGGACCCTGGGGGGAAGGGGGAGAGAATGAAGAGGCAGGGGGAAAAGGTTGAGTTGTCTAGATCCCCCAACTAAGAGGTGTGTTTTGCTCTCCAAACCAACCAGACATAATCCCCCTGTACGCAAAATGAATAAAGCACAGAGAACTGAGATTTGGACTCATAGAAAGTTTACAAATACAAAGCACAATTTAAAAGAAAGAAAGAAACATATCTGAGGTCAAAAGAGAGAAGAAACCAACAAATACAACTAAGAGAGACCCTCCTCCCTAAAAAAAAAATAAGAAAAAGGGTATATTAATACTTCGAGGAATATACACTTGTTCTGCTTATAAAGAGAAGTTATTGTGATTTTGACTATGTATATATTCTGCTTTATACCACAAGGCCTAGAAACAAACCACCCAGTACTTTATAGGTTTATGAGCCATTGTAGAATCAAACTGGTGAAGAAAATCTTTGAAAGAAACAAAAGATTTTGCCTTGCCTGTAATGACTGTCAAGCATGGAGTGCAGGGCTGATACTACCCATTAGGTGAACTAGGCAGATGCCTAGAACACTTACTTTTTGCAGACAACTCAAGGCCACCGCTGCCGCCCCTCTCCAGGGCCTGCAGTGGCAGTGATGACATGAAACCAGCAACCCAGTGCTTATCCAAAGCCTCCAATGCTGCAAGCTGTCGGTGCTATGCTTTGACCAGCCACTTCAGCCCCCATGCAAACAGGAAGTCTGTGTCAGCACCAACAGCACACTGCGTCGGAGACTTTGGGTAAGTCCTGCATTGCTGTTTTAATGTCATTAATGTTGCTGCAGATCCCGGAGAAGGATGGCAATGGCAGCCTTGGAGGTGCGGACGGGAGTGGGAGGAGGTGGCGGCAGGAATGAGGGTTCACCTAGGGCACTTCATATCCTTGTACCAGCTCTGATGGTGTGTCTGTCCTCTATATTCAGAATTTGCACAGCAGATCATAAGGGGTGTGAAACATCTCGACACAGACAATTTTATAGAAACATAGAAATATGACGACAGAAAGAGACCACAAGGCCTATCTAGTCTGTCCTTCCATATCAACAACTAAAACAGTCCCCTTTTTTCCATTAGAGATCCTGTATGTTTGTCCCATGCTTCTTTGAATTCAGATACTGGCCTCATCTCTACCACCTCCACTGGGAGACTATTCCACGGATCCACCACTCTTTCCGTAAAGAAATATTTCCGCATATCACTCCTGAATCTATCCCCCTTCACCTTCATCCCATGTCCCTTCGTAGCAGAACTTGCTTTCAATCGAAAGAGGATCTCCCCCTGAACATTTATGCCACGGAGGTATTTAAACATCTCAATCATATCACCTCTATCCCGCCTTTCCTCTAAGGTGTACATATTAAGATCCTTAAGTCTGTCCTCATATGCTTTATAATAAAGACCACTAACCATTTTAGTAGCCATCCTCTGCACCGACTCCTTCCTGTTCACATCCTTTTGAAGGTGCGGTCTCCAGAATTGCACACTATACTCCAAATGAGGTCGCACCAAAGACTTATACAGAGGCACTATCACCTCCTTTTTTTCTGCTAGCCATTCCTCTCCGTATGCACCCAAGCATCCTTCTAGCTTTTGCCGTCGCCTTTTCTACCTGTTTAGCTACTTTAAGATCATCAGACACAACCACGCACAGGTCCCGCTCTTCATTAGTGGACAAAAGTACTTCACCCCCTATATTATATTGCTCCCTTGGATTGCTGCAGTCCAAATGCATGACCTCACATTTTTTAACATTAAATCCCAGCTGCCAGATTCTACACCATTCTTCAAGCTTAGCTAGATCCTTCCTCATGTTATCTACACCTTCCTGGGTGTCTACCCTATTGCAGATTTTGGTATCATCCGCAAAAAGGCAAACCTTCCGCTATATCACTAACAAAGATGTTAAAAAGAATCGGACCAAGGACAGATCCCTGGGGCACACCACTGGTAACATCCTTCTCCTCAGGGTGAGCTCCATTTACATGTACTTTGTCGCCTCCCACCCAACCAATTTCTAACCCAAGCAGTAAACTTTAGGGTCCATCCCTAGGGTGCTCAGTTTGTTTATAAGTCGCCTGTGAGGAACAGTGTCAAAGGCTTTACTGAAATCTAAATACACCACATCTAGGGCTCTCCCTCGGTCCAACTCCCTGGTCACCCAGTCAAAGAAATCGATCAGATTTGTCTGACAAGATCTGCCTCTGGTGAATCCATGCTGCCTCAGATCCTGTAATCCGCTGGACTCCAGAAACCTCACTACTTTCTTTTTCAGCAGCGTTTCCAATAATTTACTCACCACCGAAGTTAAACTAACTGGCCTGTAATTTCAACCACATCCTTACTTCCGCTTTTGTGTAAAGGCACCACATGAGCCTCTCTCCAGTCCTTTGGCACCACTCCCGACTCCAACAAGGCATTGAAAAGGTCAGTCAGTGGAGCTGCTAGAACGTCCCCAAGTTAACCTCAGTATTCTAGGGTGTATCCCATCCAGTCCCATCGCTTTGTCTACTTTAAGTTGAGCTAGTTTCTCACGAACACAGTCTTCTGAAAATTGTTCAAGATGTCCCTCGCTTCTGTTCCTGTTTGTGGGTGTTTTCGGAGGTCCTGCTCCTGGTTCTTCATCTGTGAACACAGAGCAAACTTGCTCTCCCAAACAAAAAGCCTTGCACTATATTCAGTGTCTGGTGAATAACTCACACACCTCAGAGGGTTGGAGTGCACAGGCTCCCTGAAGTTGACTCATAAGAAGCTCCAAGGTGGATGATCTCAATAACAAGGCCCTCGTGGCAGATAAGTGCAAGAGACAAAGGATTATTTAGCTCACATCTTTTTCAGTGGAGGTTCAAGGCAAGTTACATTCAGGTGCAGCAGTTATTTCCCTGTCCCCTGAGGACTTACAATCTGAGGCAACTGAGGGTTAAGTGACTTGCCCAAGGCCACAAGGAGTATCAGTAGGATTTGAGTCCTGTTTTTTCCAGCTCCAAGCTGCTGTCCTAACCACTAGATTAACAGTGATGAAAGAAACTATCCTTCAAAACATCCAAATCACCGTGGCCTACACGTGGCCTTGAAGACAATTCTGCATATTTCACAGTAGCTGCTGGCAGCCATCTGAAGTAGAGAGAAGCCACATTCCAGTACCACTAGAGCAAAACATGTACTTACATCAGGGGTGTCAAACTCACTCCAATATTGGGTTGCACCAGAAACATCTTTAATTTAAGTGGGCTGTCTGTTGTGGCTAAAAAGGGCGGGACACATGCATTTATATTTATATATTACATTTATTACTGAACTCTTTAGATGAAGTACAATCTGTGTCTCTATCAGTCCATTTGTACACAGCTGTTCGTGCATGCTCTCAGGGTGTCCTGGGCTTCCACCCTCCCAGAGATCTACCTGTCACAGAGACTGAGAAGCAAAGGGGATATCTGGCACATAGCTGGGTTTATACTAGCTAGAAGAATTGGAAGGGTTGTTCTCCATGGACAAGCAGGATGCATCAGCCACACCTGGTGATGTGCTCCGGGCGGCGCCACAGATACGGACGTGCTCTCCAGAGCTCAGAAAGGAGACCTTTCTGAGCATGCACAGGTAGACCCCACCTCACCGGCCAGTCTTCTGCTCTCCAGCTTCAACCTTATCAAGAAAACAACTTCAATCAAATGCCTAAACCAGGATTTAAAAAATGCACCCATTGCAAGAAGAAGATGAACAGCACAGACACACATGACCTGTGTGTCCGATGCCTGGGAGCCGGCCACAGGATTGAGGATTGCCTTCATTGTGCCAGGATGTCTCCATGGGCCAGGAAACACAGAGGGGACACACTCAAAGAGTACCTGGCTGCTTCTGCTGCTCCTGAACCCACTCCAGAGACGCCTCCTCCTGCTCCGACCCTGGCATGGGATGCACCTGACAGGGCCTCCATCCCCGGCCGTGTGGCTGCTGACCCGACGGCTCTGCCTACTCCTGCCGAGCTCCCCTCTACCTCTGCGACCCACTGCCTTCCTCCGATGCCTGCACCGGCGCCTCCGAATGGGGTTTCTCAGCTTCGGCCGCCCCCAGCATGCAAGATCGGGCCTCCCATCATGGCGCCTCCAGCATGGCTTCTAGCTCCGCCCAGTTTCCTTTGATTGGCCAGCAGCAGGACAGCCCGGGGAAAACGCATCATCGCGCAGACAGACGTGCTGACGCACATCACCAGCGACATCGCAGCAGCTTTGCGAGAGCCTCCTTCCCCCTCGGTGCTGAACGGCTGTCTCTTGGCGGGACACCCCAAGCGCCGATCGAGCCCAATTTCGGCGCCGTCCCTCCTCCAGCAGCAGTGAAAGCAGCAGCAGCGTTGGAAGGCATCGAGGACGCATGGAAGGGAGGAGGCACATCACAACCTCTGACAACGGCAACAGCAGCGACGGACCAAGAGCAAGACAGCATCAAGGTAAACACCACCGGGGCAACCTCCATGCCTCCCGTCGGGAAAACAAAAAATGGGGCCAGTCCAAGCAGTAGTGCCTATCGGACTCCTCCTCCTTGAGCTCCAGCCCCCGCTCCAGTCGCAAGAGATGCAGGGAGAGGAGCATGACCAATAATTCTGCCATCCTCAGCCTTCTCACGCGTTTGGTGGAACAGACAGCCCCTCCACCCACCACAGCTAAGCCCAGCAACGTGAACTCTTCACCGGTGCACAGCACCCATGACTACATGATGCGCAGCACCCATGGACGCGCACATTCCGCATCTCCCGAGACACACTCCCTGGACAGCACAGCGGACGGACATGAGATTGAGGCGGTCGTAGTCTCTGCATCAACCAACCTACCTCCCTCGGAGGAAGGCCCTTCCCTGGACACAGAGCGCCAGCCTCCCCCCACCGAGGACTTCACCTATCCCAAATTTATACGAAAGGTGGCGACTACATTGGCCCTTGGTGGACTGGATGCATCAAGCCAACCCAAGCCGGAGGTACTTAAATATCTCAACGCACCGAAACCCACGTTTGCACTACCCATTCACTAGGAACTATGGGATAATCAACTGAGACTCTGGCAAACCCCTGCCTCAGGCCATCCCTTCTCAAGGAGACTCGACACCAAGTACCAAGTCCAGCCCCTACATGGATTCACGAAGCCACAGCGACCACACCAGTCCATCATGGTGTTGTCTGACTCAAAAGAGCTAAGTCGTCACGCACCCACTCTAACAACCACCCCGGACGGGACCACAAGCTCCTGGATGACATTGGCAAGAAAGTCTTTCAAGGAGCCATGCTCAATGCCAGAATAGCTGGTCACCAATTTCAGCATATCCTCTCTTCCAGGATGCTCTCATGGCAAAGGTCAAGAGTGTCATCGCATCCCTTCCCAAGGAGATGCAGATGCCCATATCTGCTACCATCATGGATATAGCTGAATGCAGAAAGCATCTAGCTAGCACGGCTTTTGACTCCTTTGATACATCCATCAGAACAGCGGGGACAGCCATATCCGCCAGGCGATGGGCATGGCTAAGGGTCTCTGGCTTACGTGACGAAACGCACGACAGGATCGCTGACGCTCCCTGTTCAGGAGAATCTCTATTCGGCGACAAAGTGACAGATGCAGTAAATGATATGAAGGAGCATTGCACGACCCTTCAGACCTTAGCAGAGGATGGCCTCAAACGCCATAAAAAAAACCAACTAGAGGGTCAACTAACAACGTAAGCCCTACTACCCATCCAAGAAAAAGTACACATCCTATAGCTCACAGCGAAAGTGGCAAGGGCCCAGGTACAAGTACGACACCTACCACGGCCCCCCTCATCAACGACAGAACCAAAGGGAGCACAAATAGAAGAACCATAACAACCGTTAAGCATCCAAAAATGGACCATCCTTTTGACAGCAAAATGTGGGCGCTTCCCCCAATTGGGGGATGCCTAACGAAATTCAGACACACCTGGGAGGCCATTACTTCCAACAGGTGGGTTCTCCAGATAATCCGAAAGGGATACCGCCTGCGCTTCTTTACACTGCCCCTACAGCGGTCCAAACCAGTCAGCGACACCCCAATCCATCTAAGAACACCCATGGTGCTGGAACTCCTCCACCATCTGGTCTCTCGAGCCATAGAAGAAGTACCTCCCACCGAGATCAACACTGGATTTTACTCCAGATACTTCCTCATCCCCAAAAGATCAGGTGGTGTTCGTCCCATTCTAGACCTTCGCAAACTCAACAAGTTTATCACCAAAGAAAAGTTCAGGATGTACTCCCTCAACTCCATCCTGCCTCTAATACAACACGGTGACTGTATGGCATCTCTAGACCTCCAGGAGGCTTATACCCATGTCCCCATCCACGAATCCCACAGGAAATATCTGCGATTCCACATCCTGGGACAACACTTCCAGTACAGAGTGCTTCCCTTTGGCCTCTCTCCTGCCCCACGAGTCTTCACAAAGTGTGTGGCCGTAGCAGCAGCGCACCTCTGCAGACAAGGGGTCAACATCTTCCCCTATCTGGATGACTGGTTCCTCACAGTGCCCTCAGCATGAGAGCTCCAGAACTCACTACACTGCACAATGTCCCTACTAGCCACCCTGGGGTTCATCATCAACCACGAAAATCGCAGCTGCAGCCCTCTCAATGCCAGGAGTTTATAGGGGGGGGGGGGGGTGATCAACAACTGCTCCTCAAGGGCTTATCTTCCAGAATGCAGGGTGTGTGCCATCACTTCCCTAGCACAGGAGATATTCACGAGGGAGCAGACTTCCGCTTGCTCCATATTCTGCCTCTTGGGCCATATGGCAGCGACAACATCTGTCCTCCCCCTGGCGAGAATGCACATGTGCCACCTCCAGTGGCATCTGCGCCATCACTGGAACCAGCATTCCCAGTCCCTCTCTAAGCATGTCCTGGTCCCTCAGATGTCAGGAAACAGCTCCAGTGGTGGACCTCGCCGATGAATCTATCGGAGGGCAAAGACCTCCGCCAACACAAACATCAGGCAGTGCTCACCACAGACGCCTCCAACATGGGGTGGAGAGCGCACCTCCTCCAGCTCAACACTCAAGGGGTTTGGACTGCACAAGAGAGGAAGTTGCACATCAACATCCTCGAACTGCGTGTAGTCAGGTACTCCCTATGAGCATTCCTGCCACAGCTACACGGGACCTCCATCCTAATCCAGACGAACAATCAGGTGGCAATGTTCTACATAAACAAGCAAGGGGGGACCGGGTCTCACTCCCTCTGCAAGGAAGCATTAGCAATCTGGTCCCTAGCACTCAAGAACAACTGCAAGCTACGAGCGTCCTACCTTCCCGGGGACCAGAATGCCTTGGCAGACAGGTTGAGCAGACAACTGCAACCTCACGAATGGACACTGCTTCCCAAGGTCGCCAACGACATCTTCAGTCGATGGGGTACCCCACAGATCGACCTCTTTGCCACGGAACAGAATGCCAAATGCCCCCTGTTCTGTTCCAAGCACCCGTCTGCCCGGAGGCTGGCAGCGGATGCATTCGATGTGTGCTGAGGGGAGTGGTCTCTGCTGTATGCCTTCCCACCCATTCTCTGCGACCCTGCAGTGGGTCATCCAGGACAAAGCAAACATCATCATCTTGGTGCCCTGCTGGCCTCGCCAGATGTGGTTCGCACTCCTACTACGCCTGGCCCGCGGCCCTCCAATACAACTCCCGCGATGTCTGGACCTGATCACTCAGAACGAGGGCATGATGCAGCACCCCAAACTCGGAGCCCTCGCTCTCACAGCCTGGAGTTTAAAAGGCTGAGCCTCTCGGCCCTCCACCTACCGGCTGAAGTACAGGACGTGGTCCTGGCGGCCAGGAGGCCGTCAACACAAAAGTCATATGGCCTCAAATGGAAGAGGTTCAGCATCTGGTGCTTGATTCGCTGCCTGGACCCGACCACATGCCTAGTTCCCAACATCCTACAATACCTCGCCTCGCTCTCCGAGCTCGGCCTCAAGACCCAGTCAATCAGGGTTCACCTCTTTGTGATTGCTGCGCATCATGCCCCAGCGGACAGATCCACAAACAACTCAATTGCTATGCTTCCTCTGGTCACCAGGTTCATGAAAGGCCTGTCGAACCTGAAACCACCGGTTAGACCACTGGTGCCACCGTGGGACCTTAATATTGTTCACCAGCGGCTCACAAGAGAACCTTTCGAGCCGCTCCAGGTGGCCGGCCTAAAGTTCACTTCCTGGAAAACACTCTTCCTAATAGCCATAACATCTGCAAGAAGGGTTAGTGAACTACAGGCGCTCGTAGCTCATTCGCCATATACTCAACTACACCACGACCGCTCTTCCCTGCGCACACACCCCAAGTTCGTACCCAAGGTAACATCTGCTTTTCACATCAACCAAACAATTGAACTCCCTACCTTCTTTCCCGAGCCCCACTCCTCGGTGGAAGAGGAACGGCTACACACCTTGGATTGCGTGAGAGCCCTCTGCATCTACCTCCGCAGGACAGAATCGATCCGCAAGGGAGAACTATTTGTATCCTTTGACCCTAACAGACCAGGCAAGCCTGTCACAAAAAGGACACTCTCACATTGGGTATCCGCCTGCATTACCTTCTGCCTCGACCCAAGTGGCACCCAGGAAACCCTGAAAGTGGGCCCGCACCATCTCAGAGCACTGGCCATGTCCTTGGCCAACCTACGCTCGGTTTCCTTGGGTGACATCTGCAAGGCAGCAACGTGGTCTTCACTGCACACCTTTCAGAAACACTACTGCCTTGACCTCGGATCACAGTGGGACTGCGCCTTTGGCAGAGCGGTACTGACTGTGGCACTGGACAACACCCATCCTGCGCCGACCCACACCTCATGACGTGGTCACTGGCTCTCTTGGACCCTTAACTCTAAGACTCCAGCTGTCAGCCTAATTGACATTTACTCACTGATGTTATTGACATTTTACTCACTGATGTTTGCACGGTATCCATGTTGCTCAAAGTTGCACGTTTTGTTTACACTTTGTTACCGCACTTGCACTTGTTATGTTGCACTGCTTATGCACCGTTTGCACAGGTTATGCACTCTTTTAGAATAAAGATTCCTGCTCATTCCACGTGACCCTGTGTCTCCTAGTGGATCCAAGCACTCCTGCCTCCTCAAGCCTCACTCTCCACCTCAGCGCGTGCTCCGCACAGCTAGGGAGACACCAGGTATGGCTGACGCATCCTGCTTATCCATGGAGAAAGCGAAGTTACTTACCTGTAACGGGAGTTCTCCGTGGACAGCAGGATAAGTCAGCCACACAATCCCTCCCGCCTCCCCTGGAGAAGATCGGCCTATACTGGTGCACGCCCCAGCCTGGAGGATCCGAGCTGGAAAAACCCTGGCCGGGCTGGGGGTGGGCCGGTGAGGTGGGATCTACCTGTGTATGCTCAGAAAGGTCTCCTTTCTGAGCTCTGGAAAGCACTTCCGTATCTGTGGCGTCACCCGGAGGATGTCACCAGGTATGGCTGACTTATCCTACTGTCCACGGAGAACTCCCGTTACAGATAAGTAACCGCTGACAGCGAGGGCGGCCCCAGAGAGAGGGAACACCTGAGCAGGGGTCTACAGAGACTGGTGGGCCATTAGATGCAAGAAATTTCACTTTTGCCTTTCAGGCAGTGGGGATACTTCCAGCTCCCATGGTGGTAAGGTTACCAGAGACATTCATTCCCTGTAGTTTAGTTTAGTTTATTCGCATTTGATATACCGCCCTATGTTACGTCAGGGTGGTTCACAATTTTGTAAACAGTCAAAGAAGGTGCAAGGCCAGAAAAGGGAAAACAGAACTACAATTTTTGACAGAAAAGGAAAAAAACGATTAAGAACGTAGAGAGAAGACATAGGGAGATTTGGACAAAACATAAATAATCCAGGTCACGTTTGAGGAGTTGAGAGATTACAGGCTGTCCTGAAGAGATGGGTTTTCAACTGAGACTTAAAGGATGAATAGTTCATTTCGAGGCGGAGTGAGTTGGGTAGGGAGTTCCATAGAGCTGGACCATAAAAGAAGAAAGCAGAGTGTTGGGTGGATTGAAGATGAGCACGTGCAGGTGAAGGGAGATGAAAGCGATTGACGTGGATTGAACGGAGGGAATGAGTGGGGGTGTGGAACTGAAGAAGATCGGTGAGATACTGTGGCGTGTGAGTATAGATGGCTCAGTAAACTAGAGTAAGGATTTTGAAGTGTATACGGAATTCCATGGGAAGCCAGTGCAAGTGAATCAGGAGTGGTGCGACATAATCCCTGTAAGATGAGCAAGTGCTGCAGTATTCTGTAGGAGTTGTAAGTGACGTAGTTGAATGCGAGTGATCCCTGTGAAAGCAGAGTTGCAGTAGTCAAGACGAGAAAGAACAGTAGCTAGAGTGAAAGTAGTCAGAGCAGAGGAGGAGAGAAAAGGTCGTATGGAACGTATTTGGTGCAAGAAAAAGTAGGAAGTTTTAGTAAGATAGGAGATATGATCCTTGAAGGACAGGGTTGAATCAAGCAGAATCCCAAGATACCGGAAAGAGGAGACCAATGAGATTAAGGAACCATCGATAGAGGGAGCGAGTGTAGGGCAAATGTTCCCAAAAGTGAACCAAGTACAAGAGGTTTTGGTTAGATTGAGATGAAGACAATTAGTAGAGAGCCACTGTGATACAAGAGCAAGACAAGAGTTTAGAGGAGTGAGATCGGGATGGAGAGGACTAGTGTGGTGTAAGATAATGATGTCATCTGCATAGAAGAATGCGGAAAGACCAGATTGCTGAATACAGAGGGCAAGGGGTGCAAGGAAAAGATTGAACAGGAGGGGTGCCAGAACAGAGCCCTGAGGGACACCACAGGGAAGGGAGGTGGGAGCAGAAGAGCAGTGTGGATCAGAGGATGAAACCATAGAGAAAGTGCAGGAGGATAAGAAAGAATGGAACCAATGATAGACTGTGCCCCGAAGCCAGGCGTCCCAGAGACGAGAGAGGAGAAGAGAATGATCAATCAGATCAGATCAAATATACCAAGCACTTATCTTACCACACTTTGACTTTGCCAACGCTATTCTCCAAGGTCTCCCTCAATCATCTCTAAATCCGTTGCAACTTGCCATGAATGCCGCAGCCAGAATCTTAGTAGGAGCAGCAAGATGCGACCATATAACGCCTATCCTAATACAACTTCATTGGCTCCCCGTTCAAGGAAGGCTTACATTCAAATCTTTGTTACTCACCTTCAAATCTATCCATGGCATCACCTCCCCCTCATTAACCAACATCATCCAGCCAGCTCCTCCCAACAGAACAAGGAGAACCCCATCTACAAATGTGCTTGTAATTCCAAAGGCTTCAACAAAGTACACAACCGCAACATCTAACAGGGCATTCAGTATCTATGCCCCAAAATGTTGGAACGCATTACCACCAGGCATCCGTGCGATTACTGACCTATCACAATTCAGAAAGGCTCTCAAATCCCATTTATTTACTCAATACTACCAGATTAACCCTACCCCTACATAAGTGCCTCTCCCTCACCCCCTCAAGTTAATATATCAACTCCATTGTACACATGTTCACACTGAATTCCCAATACTCGATCTCATTGTACATATGTAAGTAGTTTAGTTTGCATTCCCCGTTTATCCAAGTTATTACTCCTGTTCTATGTAAAGCATAAACATGTTATCCAAGTTATTACTCCTGTTCTATGTAAAGCATAAGCATGTTATCCAAGTTGTTTTCTCCTGTTCTATGTGAAGCCAAACAGTTTGTTATGGTCATTTTGTTGTATGTAAACCGCGCTGACAATAGTGCGGTATATAAGAAATTGTAATAAATAAATAAATAAATAAATAATAAAGGCGGCTGATAGGTCTAATGAAACCACCACCGAAATATCACCTTTGTCATAGTAACATAGTAAGTGACGGCAGATAAAGACCAGCATGGTCCATCTAGTCTGCCCAGCAAGATGGCAAGAGTAGGTGCACCTGTCGCTCTGTGCAGGCCACCCCCCCATGTTTTTGTTTCTGTTTAGGGGTGAACCCACCACTCCATGTTGGACACCCTTATTTGTTCAGACGCTAGATAGTTCAGAAGTTAGATGGTACTGTTTATTTTGCTTTTATCCTGTTGCTGTAAAGGGATCCACTGTGTTTGTCCCATGCCGTTTTGAATTCCATCACCGTGTTTGCCCTCACCACTTCTATCGGGAGGGCATTCCAAGCATCCACCACCCTTTCAGTGAAGAAATATTTCCTGACATTGCCTTTCAATTTACCACCTTGCAGCTTCATGTTATGCCCTCTAGTTTTACAGCTTCCCCGTCTTTGGAAGAGGTTTGTTTGTTCATCATTTCTCTTTAAGTATTTAAAGGTCTGAATCATATCTCCCCTGTCCCTCCTCTCCTCCAAAGTGTACATATTTAGGTCTTCAAGTCTCTTCTCATAAGGCTTCTGACGCAGGCTCCAAATCATTTTGGTCGCCTTTCTCTGAATAGTTTCCAGTCTTTTTACATCTTTTGCAAGATATGGCCTCCAAAACTGAACACAGTATTCCAAGTGAGGCCTTACCAGTGACTTGTACAGTGGCATAAGTACCTCTTCCTTTCTGCAGGTAATCCCTCTTTGTATGCAGCCCAACATCCTCCGGGCTTTTGCCACCGCCTTGTCGCACTGTTTTGCCACCTTGAGATCATCAGAGATAATCACACCAAGGTCTTTCTCCTGAACCGTGCATACCAACCTCTCACCCCCTATTGTGTATTTTTCCCTTGGATTTCTGCTACCCAAGTGCATGACACTGCACATTTTCACATTAAATCGTAGTTGCCAAGCATTAGACCATTCTTCCAGCTTTTGTAGATCTTTCCTGATGTTATCCACTCCCTTGGGGGAGTCCACTCTGTTGCAAATTTTTGTGTCATCTGCAAAAAGACAGACTTTTCCATTCAGTCCTTCAGCAATATCACTCACAAATATACTGAACAGTGCCGGGCCCAGGACCGAACCGTGAGGCCCCCACTTTATGGAACCAGCTCCCACACGAGCTGAGAGCAATTAAAGACATAACCGATTTCAGAAAAAAATTAAAGACGCACCTGTTCAATTGTCACTATATACAGATGTAAAGCCAAGAAGATAAAAGAGAGTGAATAGCTGTATGTAAAACTGTTCACCTGTTCAATTGTCACTATATACAGATGTAAAGCCAAGAAGATAAAAGAGAGTGAATAGCTGTATGTAAAACTGTACATAGATGACGGATAATCGTGTGTGTAAATGTATAATTGCTTGTATAAATATATAATCGATTGTGATAGTAATTATGGTCTAAATATAGACCCTAATATGTGTGCTGTGTATTACCCCTGTTCTCTCTATCTATGCCCCAAATTTTCTGTCTTGATTTTTTGACAAATCCCAAACTTGTAATCAAACCGCTGCTGATCGCTGGAAGTAGCGGTATATAAGTATTTACTAAATAAATAAATAAATAAAAATGAGGCACCCCGCTAATCACCTTCCTCTCATCCGAGTGAGCTCCATGTACCATCACCCTCTGTTGTCTGTCAGTCAACCAATTTCTAATCCAGTTTTCTATCTTGGGACCCATCCCCAAGCTACTGAGTTTATTGACAAGCCTCCTATGAGGAACAGTATCAAAGGCTTTGCTGAAATCCAGATAGATGACATCCATTGCATGCCCCAGATCTAGTTCCTTGGTCACCCAATCAAAGAGCTCAATCAGATTTGTTTGGCAAGACCGTCCTTCGGTAAAACCATGTTGCCTTGGATCTTGCAACCTGTTGGTTTTGAGAAAGTTCACTATTTGCTCTTTCAGGAGCGCCTCCATTACTTTTCCTGCCACCGAGGTAAGGCTCACGGGCCTGTAATTTGACACTTCTTCCCTGTCACCACTTTTGTGTAGAGGTACAACATTAGCCATTCTCCAGTCCTGAGGAACCACTCCTGTTTCCAAGGATCTGTTGAAGACATCCTTTAATGGTCCTGCAAGAACCTCTCTGAGCTCTTTCAGTATCCTGGGATGTATCCCATCCGGTCCCATGGCTTTGTCCACTTTCAGTTTAGCAAGTTGTTCTAACACCTCATCTTCTGTGAATGGTGTGGTTTCTACTTCAGTCCTATTTTTATATTTGGGAGTCACAGCTGGTCCATCTCCAGGATCTTCTTTAGTAAAAACAGAGCAGAAGTATTTGTTTAGCAATTTCGCTTTTTCAGTGTCACTTTCCACGAGTCCTTTCCCAGCACTTGAGTCCTGCAATTCCAACTCTGATCTTCTTCCTTTCCTGAATATACCTGAAGAAAGTTTTGTTGCCACCCTTAACATCTTTAGCCATCTTTTCTTCTGCCTTTGATTTTGCTATCCTTATTACTCTTTTAGACTCTTTGAGTTGGATCCTGTATTCATTTCTGTGTTCTTCTGTTTGCAAGCTTTTGAATTTTGTGAAAGCTGTGTTTTTTGCCTTTATTTGCGCAGCCACCTCTTTGGAAAACCAAATAGGTTTCCTTCTCCTCTGTTTTTATTTATTTTTCTTACATATTTATCTGTTGCCCCTTTTATTGCCGCCTTTAGTTTAGTCCATTGCAATTCCACTTCCCTTATCTCCTTCCACCCCGTCATCTCCTCCTTTAAGTACTCGGCCATTTTATTGAAGTCAGTGTTTTTGAAGTTTAGGACTTTGAGATTGCTATGATTGGCCTGTACCATGGCTTTTATCTCAAACCACACTGTGTGATGGTCGCTGTTGCTCACAGGGGCACTCACGCAGACATTCGACACGTTATCACTGTTGGTAAGCACTACATCCAGCGTTGAGCTTTCCCTGGTTGGTTCCATCACCATTTGTCTAAGTAATGCATCTTGGAGAGCATCCACAATTTTTTTGCTTCTTTCCAGATGTGCAGAAGGAGTAATCCAATCCACATCAGGTAGATTAGTCACCTAATATGATCGCTTCCCCCTTTGTTGCTATCTTGGCAATATCTATAATCAATTCGTTATCTCTCTCTTCAATTTGAGTCGGAGGTCTGTAGACTACAGCAATATGGATGACAGTGCCATCTCCTCTTTCCAACGCAATCCAGAGCGCTTCTTCTTTTCCCCATGTTCCCTGCATTTCAGTAGCTTTAATACTGCTTTTGACATACAAGGCTACTCCTCCTCCTTTTCCATTTTCTCTGTCTCTTCTGAATAGATTATAGCCAGCTATGGCTATATCCCAATCATGCGATTCATTAAACCATGTTTCCGTAACGGCCACGATGTCCAAATCCGTTTCCACCATTAGGGCTTCCAGGTCTGGAATTTTTTTGGCTAAGCTTCGAGCATTTGTGCTCATTGCTTTCCAGCATTTACCTGGCTTGTGTGTATTTTGCTTTGATTTTATTCTGCCCACTTCTTCCCACTTGTTTTTGATGTGTGGTTTAAGAGTGTGGCTGTTTCTGATGTTGTTCTGCTTTTGCAGGGGGTGGCATGCAGATGTTGACCTTCCACATCCGTCACCCCCTTTTCCTAGTTTAAATGCATATCCACATACTGCCTGAATTTTTCACTTAGGTTTCTTTTCCCTGCGACAGAGAGATGTAGTCCATCAGCACAGTATAGTCTCTTGTTGATCCATCTGTTGCCCCAGTTGCCAATAAATCTGAATCCTTCTTGTTTGCACCAGGTCTGGAGCCATGTATTAAAGTTGTCAATGCGATGCAGCCTTTTTGTCCCCTTACCAAGAACAGGAGGAACTTCTGAGAATGCAACAGTGTTAACAATGGGCTTGAGTTTCTCTCCCAGAGATTGGAAGTCCTTTTGGGCTGTAGAGGCACTGTTTCTAGCCAGGTCATTTGTGCCCAAGTGGATAATAACATCTGGTTTGGAGTACTCACTTTTTGCGCTAAGTATTTCAACAACTTGGTTTGTATTCCTGCTGGCTGAAGAGCCTGGTAGGCACATGACTATCTTCTCTCCTTTGGACTGTGTTCCCAAGTTGGTGCCTCTGATGATGGAATCTCCAAGTAGTAATAGTTTTCTGTTTGGTGAGGTTTTCTTCATATTTGGTGCTTTAGCAGGAGATTGGGCATTGTCTGACTCATTTAAGGGCCCTTCAGTTTCTTTGGGTTGGGCATCCTCATTAGCCAAAGCAGAGAAGGCATTTTGCAGGGATATCTCTTGATGTGTAGGATGTCTCTGCATTACAGGTCGCAATCTTCCGGAACCCACTGTGATCCATTTGTTCCTGGGGTGTTTGATTCTTTGTGGGAGCGGTGGTGGACTTTGTTCAGTTTGTATCCTAGAAGAGGTGAGCTTCATTGCAGCCAGTTCCTCCCTCAGTAGAGACACTTCTTTATGCATGGCTGCTAGGTCTTTCCTTAGTAGAGTCAGTTCTTCATGCATGGCAGCTGACTTTAGGCATATAGGACAAGCTCTTAGGCTCCAAATGATTCTTCTTTGAATGAAAGTACCACAGTTATTGCACTGAATACACGACATGTTGATTAAGCAGTCCCAGAAGAGGAAGAATAATAAGAAAAGTTTAAGATGTGGGCGTTACCCAAGTTAGGAATGACAGATGGCACGTATGTGACCACTATATAGGCAATGTAGCCCCTGGGGTGGTGGGGTGAGGGGTAGGGTGGACGGGAACCTAAGTGTCTCTGGCCAGTAGGCTGTTCCTGAACAGTGGGCACACAGCAAGGGAGTAGGTAAGGGAACCCACCAAGAAGGACAAATAGATAGATAAATATGTGGAGTGAAGATCATTAAGGAGTGCTACTAGAACTGTGTCCGTACTGTGGCCCTGATGAAAGCCTGACTGTCTTGGGTGTAGGAAGTTTATAGAAAGTAGGTGCTGGGAGAGTTGAGAAAAGATGAGTTTTTCTGTGATTTTTGCAAGAAAGGGTAGATTGGAGACAGGACGATAGCTGGCTGGAATGAGTGGATCGAGAGTAGTTTTTTTCAGGATGGGATGAATCAAAGCATGTTTCCAGAGGAAAGGGAAGGATCCAGAAGAGTGGGAGGTATTGATTATATTAAGAACGTAGGGTATAAGGACAAGAGAGGGCTCAATAAGCCAACCAGAGGGAATGGGGTCCAGAGGGCAGGTAGTCTTTCGCATTGATGAGATGAGGGCTAAGAGTTCTGGTGTGGTGATGGAACAAAAGGATGACCAGTGATGAGAGAGAGAAGAGGGAGGGGATGGGGGAGGGGAGGGAAGACAAAGGGTGAGGACAAGATGGAAGGGCAGCGCGTAGGACTGAGATCTTAGAATCAAAATACGAAGCAAGAATAGAAGGAGAGGGTGCGGACTGGGAAGAGACGGGGGGAGGACCAGCATTAAGTGAAGTGAGGGTATGGAGAACAGTGAAGAGCTGTCTATAGGGGTTAGTAGCTGTAGAGATACAGTTTGAGAAGAAAGTGTGTTTGGCTTGGTGGACGGAGGAGTGGTAATGCTGATGAGATTCGTGGAACTTTGCCAACGATTGAGGAGTGGGATGTTTACGCCACACACATTCTGCACGTCTTAGGTGATGGTGCAAAAGACACAACCCGGAGTGATACCAAGGATGTGTAACAGAGGGACGTTTAGACTGAGCTAGCTGGAGAGGAGCAATCAGATCAAGAGTAAAAGATAGAGTGGAAGTCCAAGTGGAGACCTGCAAATTTGGGGAGAGAGTAGAAAAGACATCGGGAAAGAGCTGATGAGCAGGGGGTAAGGGGGGTGATATGACGGCATGGGGGAACGGGGGGGGGGGGGCAAAGGAGGGAGGAGCCTGTGGTGAGGGTGACTGGAGGGAAGGAAGATGAAGCAAAAATGACAGACAGTGATGGTTGTTCCAGGGGAGAGATTGTACTGAGAACCAAGCAGTTGATCTGTGAATGGGGTGGATTTTTATTGGGCTGTTTCCACAGAAAAACTGTAGTAATTAACTCTCAAAATATAGCTAAAAGCACATTCTTGAAGTTTTGTTGCCACAAAATATTTAGGACCCAATGCAAAGATTTAAGGCTGGTGTTTATGTCTTGCTCAGAAGAAATTTATGTACCCAAAGAAAGCCAAAATAGTAACAGAATCTCACTGCTGCTAACATAAATTATGTGCAAGAGATATGTCCAAGTCAGAGGCTTTGAACGGAATCCCAGAATATTTTACACTGATGAGTTCTTAATATTCTCAGTCAAGCAATTCATGTTTCCAGCCCTTGGAGTGTCTAGATCTTCTGACTCAGTGACTCTTTTTTAGCCCTTGTTCTCTGGTCTTATCTTTGTCCCTTTTTTGGTTTTCCCTGTCTCTGTCTTGCATCCTTCCTTTTTTTCTTTTCAGTTTCAGTACTTAAAGAGAAATAATGAACAAACCTCTTCCAAAGACGGGGCAGCTGTAAAACTAGAGGGCATAACATGAAGCTGCAAGGGGGTAAACTGAAAGGCAATGTCAGGAAATACTTTTTCACTGAAAGGGTGGTGGATGCTTGGAATGCCCTCCCGATGGAAGTGGTGGGGGCAAATACAGTGACAGAATTCAAAATGGCATGGGACAGACACAGTGGATCCCTTTACAGCAACAGGATAAAATCAAAATAAACTTTAACTAATTTCTCAACAAACAGGGGTGTCCTACACGGAGCGGTGGGTTCACCCCTAAACAAAGACATGGGGAGGGGTTGCCCTGTACAGAGCGGCAGGTGCACCTACTCTTGCCATTTTACTGGGCAGACTAGATGGACCATACTGGTCTTTATCCGCCGTCATTTACTATGTTACTATGTATTTCATCGGTGTCTGTTTCCTTAATCCTGTTTCATCCTGCTCCCTTTCGTCCCTTCTTCTGCTTCTCTCCTTTCTCTTCTCTTCCTTCGCCTCCTCTTCCTATTCATTTTGCCTGTTCTCTCTCATCCCTCCTCATCTTTCTCCTGTGCACTCTTCTCCACTCCTCATTCCTTTCTCGTATTAACTTCATAGATTCTTTTCTTTCTCCCCCCAAAATCAAGGAACCTCCCCAACATTCCCAGCCTTATCCTCCTTTAACCCAAAACCTGGTCCTCTCTCTTTATCTCTTATCCCAGGAGCTCCTTCCCCTTGTCCTCCATCCTTGGAAACCTCTCCCCATAAGCAACTCCCCCCACATCCATTTTCCCTCCATCCTGGGTTCTTCCCCTCACTCCTTGCTTGTTAGTCCACTCTCTCTCTCTCTCAGCCACCATTCCTATGCATGACTTTGTCCATCCTTTTTTATGTTTTTTTAAATTTATTTGTATTTATTTCAAAGTTTTTATACCACCTTATCAGGCAATCAAAACAGTTTACATGGATCAAACTTAAACATTCACATTCAACAGGATTAACTTTGTACATCAAAATAGTAATTAACTATATACGATGTAAATAGTTGCGTTTACAGTGCAACTAGTTGTGGTTCTTAACATTTAATGGCTATATACAATGAGGTTAATGGCAGATATTTACAGTGCTGTTAACATTGTATGTATCATGTGCATGGCTTTTTATGGTGGGTGTGTATCTGAGTCTGTTCATCCCTCTCCCCACAGCATTCCTATACACCCTCAGCTCTGCCTGGAAAACTAACCCATCAACCTCCCAACACAATTCCTGGAAAGTTCTCCTCGCATTCCACATTCATTCCCCTCCAAATTCCTGGTAAGGACTCCTAGCTCCAGCCACTCTGTTTCCCGATTCCCTGACCTCACCCTTCCTCATAATACCCAACTCTCTCAGTTATCTTCTCCCTCCCCCGCCCCCAATCCCCATGCAGTAGAGAAGCTACATTTGCTTGATCACCAACTTCCAGTGCCATTGGGGGGTCAGACTTACACAGCTCATAACATGTGACTGACCCTGTATCTTGCAGAAAAATAATGTCATTAAGGACTACTCCAGGCTAGAGGCACACTGCAGGTAGGGGGAATTGATTCAGGGAAAATAGAAAAACTTGATGCTGCCTTGATCTACGACACTATTGGGTGGAATTAGTGTATTGGCCTCATATGCCCATACATAGTGATGCCCCCTGTTGTTTAGCATATGTTTGAGGGTCAGTAGATTCTCAGTCTGCTAATGTGCATCAGCTTCTGTTGTATTTTTTCCCAGCAGTGCTGAATTACAGACACAAACTATACTTTTAAAAATATTGCACAGACAGCTGAAAGATACTTACATACTTTTGAGACGTTTGGGGAGGAGGGATGGGTGAGTGAAATGCATTTACTATTTATTTACCTAGGAGAATATGGAAACAAAATAGAGGTACTCATTTCTCCACCTCAAAATATGCTCACTTCTTTCAGACAAATAGAAATTACATTTACTTGAAGTGAGAGAGCGCTTGTGATACAGTACTGGAGCTAATTATGGCATTTTCCATAGAGGATTTTAAGTACAGATACACATTCTCAACAGCAAAGAACTGTGCTGGAGATGTAGAAAATGCAGAACATGTGTTTTCTAATCCAGAAGTAGTCTGAATATGATGAAAAAAAGCAGTTCAGAAACCATATAAATAGATTCCAGCTATTTTTCTCTGTTCCAGAAGCAAGTTTTGGTTGGAGGGTAAAGGGTGGTAAAAATGACCCCCTGGGCTGGTAAAGCAATATTAGAACTGCCATACTGGGTCAGACCAAGAGTCCATCAAGCCCAGTACCCTGTTTCCAACAGTGGGCTATCCAGGTCAGAAGTACCTGACTTATCCCAAACGTAGCCAGTTCCATGCCACTTCTCCCCAAGGATAAGCAGTGGTTGTCTCTCGGTCTCCCTTAACGATTTAAGGACTTGTCTTCCAGGAATTTGTCCAAACCTTTTTAAAACCCAACTACACTACCTGCTTTTACCACATTCTCCAGCAATGAGTTCCAAAGCTTAATTATTTATTGAGAGAAAAAATATTTTCCCCTATTTGGTTTAAATATACTACATTGTAACGTCAAGGCATGTCCCCTAATCTTTATACTTTCTGAAAGAGTAAACAATTGATTCACATTTACCCATTCCACTCCACTCAGGATTTTCTAAATCTCTATCACATCTCCCATCAGCCATCTCTTCTCCAAGCTATAAAGCCCAAACCTCTTTAGCTTTTCTCATAGGAGAGTCATCCCCTCCCCTTTACAATTTTGGTTGCCTTTTTCTGTACCTTTTCTAAAGCTGCTATATCTTTTTTGAGATGCACAGACGAGACTTGCACACAAAATGCGTTTGCACTATGGACTGATTATTCTCTATTTCTCTCTTAATGATTCCTAACATTGTTTGCTTTTTTGGCCACCACCGCACACTGAATAGAAGATTTCATCATACTGTCCACAATGACACCTAGTTCCTTTTCCTGGGTGGGGATTCCTAGTATTATGTATCTATAGTTTGCAGCTTGTGCTGTGAGGGCTTGTGTGCATCAGTGATGCTGAGGGCTAAGCTATCGGTAGTTTAACTACTGGCAGGGTCTCCCAAGATGGACAGGTCTCAGCTGAGGTGCCAAACCAAGAGAAACCACCTATCTGGGCAACAGCAGAATGGGACAGTGTTGGCAGCGGAGGATCACATTTCTGTGACAATGGCAACAACACTAAACTTAAACTGCATGGAAGAAAAGCCTGGCAATCTACTTAAGTATCTTGCCACGGAAACCTAATGGATAGTAACAACAAAACAAATTGCACTATAGTGCTGGAAGATGAGACCCCCTAAGTCGGAAGGCACTCAACTGGCTACTGGGAAGGAGCTGAAGACCTTTTAGAGTAAAGCCAGCATTTATGATGTGGTTGGATCAAAGCCCTTAGGGCGTCTCACTGCTGATGTAGCTGCGCATGAAATGAGAGTCAGAAGCTGCAAATATGTCTTAATATTGGGACATGGAATGTATAAAGCATGAACCAAGGGAAGCTGAAGGTGGTCAAGAATTAAATAGAACGTGTACAACTCGTTTGGTTGAGTGTCAGCGAATTGAAATGGACTGGCATTGGGCACTTTGCATCTGATGATCAGAAGGTCTACTATGCTGGAAATGAAAGACAAAGAAGAAATAGTGTTGCATTAATAATTAAGAAGAAACTTGCAAGAACTGTAAGGAAAAACAATGTTGTCAGTGAACGCTTAATTTCTATTCGTCTACGAGGAATACCTATCAACACAAATATATGCCCCAACAATAGCTGCAGAAGAAGATGAAATTGATGAGTTCTATGAACAAATACAAGCTGAAATTGACAGAGCATTCAAACCCAGGATATCCTTAATGTAAAGAAGACAAAGATCATGACAAGAAATTGAAATAGTGGACAACTTTAACCTGTTTGGATCAACTATCAATAAAGAAGCAACAAGCAGTCAAAAAATCTGATGATGCTTTGCTCTTGGCAGAATGGCTATGAAGGACCTAGACAAGATTCTCAAGAGCAGAGATGTCTTTCTCCATACAAAGATTCGACTTGTTTAAGCCATGGCATTTTCAATAATGTCATATGGATGCAAAGTTGGAGAGTAAAAAAAGATAGACAGGAAGAAAATTGATGCCTTTGAATTATGGCGCTGGCGACAAATACTGTGTATACCATGGACTGTCTGAAGAACAAACCAGTCAGTACTAAAGGAGATGAAACCTAAGCTTTCTTTAGAAGCTCAGATGACAAAACTTCAACTTTCATACTTTGGATATAGCATGCAAAGAAAGAGATTATTAGAGAAAGCTATCATGCTTGGCAAGATAGAAGAGGTCAACGCAAAAGAGGAAGGTCAGCAATGAGATTGATCGATACAACAACATCAGCTACAGGTGCCAATCTGTCAACAATAATCCGCCTGACTGAAGACTGAACACAATTTAGGACAATTATCCAGAGGGTCGCCATGAGTCGACACCGACTCGACGGCACTTAACAACAACAGTTTGGATTATTCTTCCCTATGTGCATCACTTCGTTCTTGTCCACATTTAATTTCATCTGCCATTTGGATGCCCAGTTTCTTAAGGTCCTCCTGCAATTTCTCACAATCTGCATGTGATTTGAGAAGTTTGAATAATTTGGTGTCACCTGCAATTCATTTGTTCCTAATTCTAGGTAATTTATAAATATGTTGAAAACCATTAGCCCCAGGTCAGATCATTGGGGTATTCCATTATTCACCCTCATCCACTGAGAAAATGTATCATTTCATCCCAGGGCCGGCCCGAATTGGTTTAAGGTGTTTGAGCCCTAGACAGACCTTAAGCCTTACCCCTCCCCCCCCTGTCTGTCAAAATCTATTGTTTAGTTTTGAATTCCCTACTATTTGCTGCCCTCCAGAAGTTGCCACCCTAGATGACTGCCTTATTTGGCTAGTGGATGGCCATCCCTGTTTCACCCTTCTGTTTTCTTTCTCTCAATCAGTTCCCAATCCATAATAGAACACTGCCTCATATGCTATAACTTTTTAATTTCCACAGGAATCGCCTGTGTGAGACTTTGTCAAACACTGTCTGAAAGTTGAAATGTATCAACTGGCTCACCTTTATCCATATCTTTATTGATGCCCTCAAATAAATGGAGCAGATTAATGAAGTAAGACTTCCCCTGGCTGAATCCATGTTGACTTTGCCCCATTAAATCAAGTTTGGTCATGTGTTCAATAATTCTGTTCATTAGTGTGGAGTGGAGTGGAGGAGTAGCCTAGTGGTTGGGGCAAGGTACTTCAGGCCGGAAGGTCAGTGGTTCAAATCCCACTAGAGGACAGCAACCTTGGGCCGGAAGGACTGGGGTTTCTAGTCCCACAGGTGCTCCTTGTGGTTTTGGGCAAGCCACTTAACCCTCCATAGCCCATGTTCCCTGTAAAATAGTTATCTCCAAGTTATAATACCCTGTTCAATGTAATTTCAGTTTGTTCAATGTAAACCGCACTGATGCAGAATAGCGCGGTATATAAGAGAATGTAAATAAATAAAAATAAATAAAATTATAATGGTTTCTACCATTTTGCCTAGCACCAATATTAGTCTCACCAGTTTTAGTTTCAACGTTTTGATCTGGAATTTGTTTCCAGCTTACTGAAGGCATTTTAAAAATGCTATTTATTTAAACAAAACAATCTGTTTATATCCTTCCAATCTCTTGAGAGTACTAGTGTTTAGAGCCATGGGCTGGGAGCCAAGGAAAAGTGTAGTTGCTTTATACTAGTCGCTGGCATCATCTGATAGCACTTATACAACCTCAGGTTTTTCTGAGAATGGGCATCTTGCCACACAACAGTCTTCATGCTCTTCAGTTTAACATAGGGATAAATGGTGGACAATAAATGTTGGTACATCTGATGGTCCCTAATTTATTCACTTGGATCAAAGTACAGGAGTTCTTTTTCATGTTGCTTGAAGTGTTTCTGGATTCCCTTGCTTGAAGTTATATTATCGATAAGAAAGATGGTGCAACAATGTCAAACCTAGTTGTTCATGTTAAGGTTGGGAGTCACTAACTACTCTTCTTCAGCAGAACAAAAAGAAACAAGGAAACAAGCAATGAGAAAGGAGTGCGGTGAGTTCCTTCAGCTATCCTGAAATGCAGCTGGGAACTGGAGTCAGAAGGATCCATATCTGAACAAAGCGTAGACTGAACATACCAAGAAGTGGGAAAGAGGCTACTGCGCAGGTACATATACACACATTTCAAATCACCTTTAATTTTTCTGAGCTCTGAGAGAGCAAAATCTGCATT
Organism: Ichthyophis bannanicus; assembly: GCA_033557465.1. NCBI lineage: Eukaryota > Metazoa > Chordata > Amphibia > Gymnophiona > Ichthyophiidae > Ichthyophis > Ichthyophis bannanicus. Next base: position 98,304,041 of record CM066035.1, read on the forward strand.
GTAGCTGATTTGATCCTGCTGTCAATGGAGAACCCAGGATTCAAATCCTACGTCTAACATTGCCACACTTTATGACCTTTGACAAGTTACTATCTCCTGTTGCTTCAGATATCTCATTTGGGGAAGTAACTTATACCAAAATTCAAAGAATGCTGTAAAGCCATCTTAATATAAACCAAACCAAAATTCACTGTGACAGTACCTCACTTTTCCTTATTTTTTGTCGGAGCTAGGCCGTGGGAGGGACAAAACAGATATATATGTCCCCCAACCAGACTGCCAGCTACTTTTTTTCTTTTAGTGGTCCTACAAAAACCAAAATATTAAGTTAATTTAAGTTTCGGCACAATATTTTGGTTTTTGTAGGACCACTAAAAGAAAAAAAGTAGCTGGCAGTCTGGTTGGGGGACATATATATCTGTTTTCTCCCTCCCACGGCCTAGCTCCGACAAAAAATAAGGAAAAGTGAGGTACTGTTACAGTGAATTTTGGTTTGGTTTATATTAATTGTTTTCACTGGTGGGGTGGATGAGATTTTGTAAAGCCATCTTAAGCACTCTTTGGAAAGGCAGGCTCAAAATACAAAATTAGCATATTTTTGGACCCAGCAATCAGAACCATGGCTTGCATTTAACCATCCAGGTTTTTCTCCTGTTTTATATCTCCAACATCCTACCTCTGGTTATTGAAGTGAGAGGCCTACAGTACACCAGAATCCTGTGATCATGGGTCCTGAATCCAGTCAAACTAAATTGTGTGTAAGTCCAATCCTTGACTGGGGTCTGGATGAGAAAGCATAGTTACTCACCTGTAACAGGTGTTCTCTGGGGAATCAGTCCTCACATATGGGTGATGTCGGCAGCAACAGAGCCCTCCTGGAAGCATCTCCCCAGCTTTCAAAGAAAGCCTTTGGGAGATACACCACGCATGTGTGGTCCCCTTCCCACCCAAGGGTGCAATCTTCCCTCAGTCTAATGACATAGCTAAGACAGCAAAAATAAAATAGGGTAAAGAAGCAACTCCCAAGGGGAGAAGGAAGGGTTGTGAGGACTGATTCCTGCTGTTCCCGGAGTACACCTGTTACAGGAAACTATGCTTTCTCTGGAAACAAGCAGGACGTCAATCCTCACATATGGGACTCCCCAGCTACAGGCTACCAAGAACCTGTAAAAACGCCACGGCAACCTAAAAAGGGTGAGTCGTGATCAGCAGCAGTCAAATCATTACTGAGAGACTCTCGCAAGACCTAGATGTCCAGCAGAGAACCAGCACTCTGATAGCCAAAACACAGAAGGGTCGAAGGGCATGAGTTGCCTACACCCCGAAGAGATTATGGAGTATGGCCTGGCCGAAGTTGCTGCCCCATCAGGACTCCATCTCCAGGCAGTAGTGAGCTGTGAAAGTATGGACCAAAGACCAGGTGGCAGTCCGGCAGGTTTCCGTCACGGAGACAGAATGCAGATTGACCATGGAAGTAGCCATGGCCCTGACACGATGCACTGTGACCCTCTGGTCCAGTGAGATCCCCGCCTGCTCATTGGCGAGGGTAATGCAAGCAGACAGAGTTTACTTAGTCACTGGGAGCCCCAGGCAACTGGGGTCATAGAATACAAAAAGCTGTGGTGCTTTGTGGTGGCCCTGAGTCCGTTGCAGGTAGAAGAACAGAGCTTTCTTACAATCAAGAGTGTGGAGAACTGTCTCTGCCCTATTTGCATGAGGCTTTGAAAAGAAGGTGGGAAGCAATGGGGATACCCCCTAGGTCAGAAACTCGGAGTACCACACTGTTCTGTGAGCTAATGTGAATACTACTAGGAAGGTAACCTTCAAGGAGAGGTACCGCAGATGGCAGGTAGCCAGAGGCTCAAATGGAAGTTTTGTGAGCTACGAGAGAATCACATTAAGCTCCTACTCCACTGCTGGAGGGCAGACGGGGGGTTTGGATAACATGGGCCCTGCAGGAATCAAGATACAAGGGGCTGAGCCAAGGACGACTTTCACTCAACGGAGTGGTGATGCGCTGCGATGGTGCTCAGGTGTACTCTGGCCGAATTGGACTTTAGTCCCACCTGTGACAGGTGGAGCAGGTACTGGAGTACCACTTGCACTGCACAGGAGAATGGGTTTGCCCATCTTTCTGCACACCACACCAAGAATCGGCACCACTTGAAGGCAAGAGGCCAGAAGAATCTTTTCCACATCCCGTGGGAGGTTGAAGAGGGCTAACACTACCCTTTCAGCAGCCAAATCATGAGTGAGAGGGACCCCAGGTTGGGATGTAGGAATGAGCCCTGTTCCTGTGAAAGTAGCCCTGGGGTCGGCCCAGGGAAATCGGCGATGTCACTGATAGGGAGAGGAGCAGTGGGATCCAGTGCTGCCTGGGCAACCGATCAGCTATCAGCATTAGCGATGCTCTGTCGCTCTGGACCTTGAACAGGGTTTTGATGACCAACAGTGTCGGTGGAAAGGTGTACAGAAGGCCTTCCATCCACGGGATGAGGAACGCTTCCGCTGCCACCTGGGATGGGTGCCGCCAGCAAGAGCAGAATCGGGGCAACTGCGTGTTATCTGGACTGGCGAACAGGTCCATCAAGTGGACGCCCTAGAGACGAAAGAGCCATGAAGCTACTACTGGATCCAGGGGTCATTCATGAGACTGGAGGACTCTGCTCGGTTTGTTTGCCAGGGCATTGTTCTGCCTCGGGAAGTAAATCGCCCTTGGGAGCAGAGGGCTACTGCCTCCTGGCAGAGGGGGTATTTATTTATTTAGCAAAGTTTTATATACCCCCCTTCCTGAGATCAGGGGTGGTTTACATAGAACATCATAACAAGTTTTATAATGAACAATGTAACTATATACATAAAACATTCCATAACTATATACAGATAACTTTGTACAATATGGTTGCTTAGGTTATTTACCCTAAGGGTACGCCATAATTTAAGAGTCTGGGTTAACGGATGGTATTATTTGCTTGTTCTTTATGTTCCTTGTGAAATAGTGCGGTTGTTTGGGCCACCAAAACATTCAGTGAAAAGGTATGTTTTTAAATCCTTTCAGAATTTCAGGAGGTCCTTTGTTGCTCTTAGGTCATTAGGGAGGGAATTATATAATGTTGGGGCCACGTAGGAGAAGGCTTTGGCGCTGGTGCATTGGTTTGTATTATGGATGTGTGATGGAATTGCATATGTGTTTTGAGAGCAGTTTCTTCTTACCCTTGTGGTGTTTGGCATTGTAAGGAGCGTGGATAATGTGGTGCTGGCTATGTTGCAATGGTGCTTAAAGATAATCATTATGTATTTGTATTTTATCCTAGAGGTGATTGGTAGCCAGTGAAGATCACGGAGTATGGGGGTGATGTGATCTGAGTTTGATTTGAGTTTGATGTTATACGTGCTGCAAGGTTTTGCACTAGTTGGAGTTAGTGTGTGCTTTTTTTGGGGAGCCCCTGGAGGATACTATTACAATAATCAGTGAGGGGTTATTAGAGATTGTAATACAGTCCTAAAGTCGTGGTCTTCCAAGGGTGGTCTAAGGTGTTGAATTGTTGTCAGTTTAAAGTATATAGTTTTTGTAACGTGTTTTATGTGTGGAATCATGCTCAGGTTCTTATCTAATATTACTCCTAGGTATCTAACTTCCTCTGTAACTTCTATTTCTGTTCCTTGTAGAAGGATTTTACTGGGGTGATGAAGTTTGGGTTTCTTGAGATAAATAGCACTTCAGTTTTCTTGAGGTTGATTTTGAGATTTTGAGTGTTGAGCCAGTTTGTTATTTCAGCCATGCATGCGGTTATTGCGGAGAGGTCCAGGTTAGTAGTATCCAAAGGCAGGTACATCATGATATCATCCGCATAAAGATGATATCTGATGTTATGTGTTTTAAATATGTTGCAGATTGGCTGAATGTAAATGTTAAAAAGGAAGGTGGAAAGGGAAGATCCTTGGGGGATACCTTGTTTCTGTGGGAAGGTTGAAGAGGATTTTTGGGCTATTTGAACCTGTTGGGTTCGGTTATTTAGGTGAGACGTGAACTATTGTATGACTGTTCCTTGGAGTCCAATGTGTTTTAGTCTATTAGTAGATTATAGTAACATAGTAAATGACGGCAGATAAAGACCAGTATGGTCCATCTAGTCTGCCCAGTAATATGGCAAGAGTAGGTGCACCTGCTGCTCCGTGCAGGCCACCCCTCCCCATGTCTTTGTTTTAGGGGTGAATCCTCCCCATGTCTTTGATTTAGGGGTGAACCCACTGCTCCGTGTAGGACACCCCTGTATGTTGAGAAATTAGTTAAGTTTGATTTTATCCTGTTGCTGTAAAGGGATCCACTGTGTCTGTCCCATGCCATTTTCAATTTTGTCACTGTATTTGCCCCCATCACTTCCATCGGGAGGGCACTCCAAGCATCCACCACCCTTTCAGTGAAAAAGTATTTCCTGACATTGCCTTTCAATTTACCCCCTTGAAGCTTCATGTTATGCCCTCTAGTTTTACAGTTTAGCTGTCTTTGGAAGAGGTTTGTTTGTTCATTATTTCTATTTAAGTATTTAAAGGTCTGAATCATATCTCCCCTGTCCCTCCTCTCGTCCAGAGTGTACATATTTAAGTCTTCAAGTCTCTTCTCATAAGGCTTCTGATGCAGGCTCCAAATCATTTTGGTCGCCTTCCTCTGAACTGTTTCCAGTCTTTTTATATCCTTGGCAAGATATGATCTCCAAAACTGAACACAGTATACCAAGTGAGGCCTCACCAGTGACTTATACAGTGGCATTAGTACCTCTTCCTCTTTGTATGCAACCCAACATCCTCCTGGCCTTTGCCGCCGCTTTGTCGCACTGTTTTGCCACCTTGAGATCCGCAGAAATAATCACACCAAGGTCCTTCTCCTGGTTTGTGTACACCAATCTCTCTCCCCCTATCGTGTACATTTCACCTGGATTTCTGCTTCCCAAGTGCATGACACTGCACTTCTTCGCATTAAATCTTAACTGCAAAGCATTAGACCATTCTTCCAGCTTTTGTAGATCTTTCCTCATGTTATCCACTCCCTCAAGGGAGTCCACTCTGTTGCAAATTTTCGTGTCATCTGCAAAAAGACAGACTTTTCCATGCAGTCCTTCAGAAATATCACTCACAAATACATTGAACAGTGCCGGGCCCAGGACCGAACCCTGGGGCACCCCGCTAATCACTCTCCTTTCATCTGAGTGAGCTCCATTTACCATCACCTTCTGTCGTCTGTCAGTCAACCAATTTCTGATCCAGGTCACCACCTTGGGACCCATCCCCAAACTACTGAGTTTATTGATAAGCCTCCTATGAGGAACAGTATCAAAGGCTTTGCTGAAATCCAGGTAGATGACATCCATCTATCTAGTTCTGTGGTCACCCAGTCAAAGAACTCAATCAGATTTGTTTGGCAAGATCGTCCTTTGGTAAAACCATATTGCCTCAGATCATGCAACCTGTTGGTTTTGAGAAAGTCCACTATTCGCTCTTTCAGAAGTGCCTCCATTACTTTTCCCGCCACCGAGGTAAGGCTCATGGGCCTGTAGTTTGTCACTTCTTCCCTGTCACCACTTTTGTGAAGAGGTACCACATCCGCCCTTCTCTAGTTCTGAGGAACTACTCCTGTTTCCAAGGATCTGTTGAAAACATCCTTTAACAGCCCTGCAAGAACCTCTCTGAGCTCTTTCAGTATCCTGGGATGTATCCTATCCGGTCCCATGGCCTTGTTCACTTTCAAGTTTTGCAAGTTGTTCTAACACATCATCTTCAGTGAATGGTGTGGTATCTACTTCATTCCCATTTTTATATTTGGGAGTCATAGATGGTCCTTCTCCAGGATTTTCTTTAGTAAAAACAGAGCAGAAGTATTTGTTTAACAATTTTGCTTTTTCAATGTCACTTTCCACAAATCTGTCCCCAGCACTTCTGAGTCCTGCAATTCCATCTCTGATTTTCCTCCTCTCCCAAATATACCTGAAGAAAGTTTTGTCGCCACACTTCACAGCTTTAGCCATCTTTTCCTCTGCCTTTGATTTTGCTTTCCTTATTTTTCTTTTTGTCTCTTTTAGTTTGCTCCTGCATTCCTTACCGTGTTCCTCTGTTTGCAAGCTTTTGAATTTTGTGAAAGCTGTGTTTTTTGCTTTTATTTGAGCAGCCACTTCTTTGCAGAAACAAATAGGTTTCCTTCTCCTCTTGTTTTTATTTACTTTCCTTACATATTTATCTGTTGCCCCTTTTATTGCCACCTTTAGTTTAGCCCATTGCAGTTCCACTTCCCTTATCCCCTCCCACCCTGCCAACTCCTCCTTCAGGTACTTGGCCTTTCTACTGAAGTCAGTGTTTTTGAAGTTTAGGACTTTGAGCTTGCTATGATTGGACTGCAACTTGGCTTTTATCTCACCATGTGATGATCGCTGCTGCTCACAGGGACACCCACCCAGACATTTGACGCGCTCTCCTCAGGAAATGGAAAAAAGAGCCAAACGATGAAACCTGGAAACAGCACAAGCACTGGCAAGTCAAATGCAAGGCATTGATAAGGCAGGCAAAGGGAGAATTTGAGACGAAGCTTGCTGCGGAAGCAAAAACGCGAAATAAAGATTTTTTCAAGTACATTCATAGCAAAAAAACTGTGAGAGTCAGTTGGTCCATTAGATGATAGAGGAGTTAAAGGGGCACTAAGAGGCGACAAGGCGATAGCGGAGAGACTGAATGAATTCTTTGCTTCGGTCTTTACTGAGGAAGATGTAGGGATGTTACCCATGACTGAAGTGGTATTTAAAGGTGCAGAAGAATTGAAGGAAATATCGATACATCGGGAAGATGTATTACAACTACTGGATAAACTGAAGAGTAGCAAATCACCTGGGCCTGATGGTATACATCCAAGGGTGTTGAAAGAACTGAAATATGAGACTGCAGACCTGCTATTAGTAATCTGTGAACTATCATTAAAATCATCTCTAATACCTGAAGATTGGAGGATCGCCAATGTAACACCAATTTTTAAAAAGGGTTCCCGGGGTGATCCGGGAAACTACAGACCGGTGAGCCTGACGTTAGTACCGGGAAAAATGGTAGAAACCATCATAAAGAATAAAATTACTCAGCATGTAGATAGTCATGGCCTAATGGGAGACAGCCAACATGGCTTTAGACAAGGAAGATCTTGTCTTACTAATCTGTTATGTTTTTTTGAAAGTGTGAATAAACAGGTGGACAAAGGTGAGTCGGTTGATATAGTGTATCTGGACTTTCAGAAAGCCTTTGACAAGGTCCCTCATCAGAGACTTTTGGCAAAACTAAAGAGTCATGGGATAGGAGGCAGTGTACTACTGTGGATCAGGAACTGGTTAAAAGATAGAAAGCAGAGGGTTGGGCTAAATGGCCAATTTTTGCAATGGAGAAAGGTGAATAGTGGTGTACCCCAGGGATCTGTGCTGGGTCCGCTGCTTTTTGACATATTCATAAATGACCTTGAAAGTGGAATAACGAGTGAGGTTATCAAATTTGCAGATGACACAAAACTATTTAAAGTTGTTAAAATCCAAGAGGATTGTGGAAAATTGCAAGAGGATCTTGATAAATTGGAAGACTGGGCATCAAAATGGCAGATGACATTTAATGTGGACAAGTGCAAAGTTATGTACCTAGGGAAGAACAACCCAAACTATGGTTACACAATGCAAGGTTCCACATTAGGAACCACCACCCAGGAAAAGGATTTAGGCATCATTGTGGATAACATGTTAAAACCCTCGGCCCAGTGTGCAGCGGCAGCCAAGAGAGCAAATAGAATGCTAGGTATCATAAGGAAAGGAATGGAAAATAAAACAAATGATATTATAATGCCTCTATATCGTTCCATGGTGAGACCGCACATTGAATATTGTGTGCAATTCTGGTCGCCGTATCTTAAAAAGGATATAGCGTTATTAGAAAAGGTTCAGAGAAGAGCCACCAAAATGGTAAAGGGGATGGAATGATACTCCTATGAAGAAAGGCTAAAAAGGTAAGGGCTCTTTAACCTGGTAAAGAGATGGCTGAGGGGAGATATGATAGAAGTCTATAAATTAATGAACGGAGTGGAACGGGTAAACATAGATCAATTGTTTACATTATCAGAATATAGAAAGACTAGGGGACATGCAATGAAGCTACAGGATAAACTATTTAAGACTAATAAAAGAAAATATTTTTTCACTCAACGTGTAATCAAACTCTGGAATTTGTTACCGGAGGATGTAGTAGAGGCTGTTAGTGTAGCTGGGTTTAAAAAAGGTTTGGACAAGTTCCTGGAGGAAAGGTCCATAAACCATTATTAAGAAGGGACCCAGGATATCAATGCTTGACCCTGTACAAGCATTGTGGAACCTGTGTCTTTTGGGGAAACTGCTAGGTACGTATGACCTAGATTGGCCACTTTTGGAAACAGGATACTGGGCTTGATGGACCTTGGTCTGACCCAGTATGGCATATCTTATGTTCTTATGTTCTCACCGTTGGTGAGCACTAAATCCAGCATTGAGCTTTCCCTTGTTGGTTCCATCACCATTTGTTTACGTGATGCATCTTGGAAAGCATCCACAATTGTTTTGCTTCTTGCCAGATTCGCAGAAGGAGTACTCCAATCCACATCAGGTAGATTAAAGTCACCCAATATGATCACTTCCTCCTTTGTGGCTATCTTGGCAATATCTACAGTATAATCAATTCATTATCTATTTCTTCGATTTGAGTTGGAGGTCTGTAGACTACAGCAGTATGGATGACAGTGCCATCTCCTCTTTCCAACACAATCCAGAGCGCTTCTTCTTTTCCCTATGCCCCCTGCATTGCAGTAGCTTTAATATTGCTTTTAACATACAAGGCTACTCCTCCTCCTTTTCCACTTTCTCTGTCTCTTCTGAATAGATTATAGCCAGCTATCGCTATATCCCATACATGTGATTCATTATACCATGTTTCTGTAATTGCCACAATGTCCAAGTCCATTTCCACCATTAGGGCTTCCAAGTCCGGAACGTTGTTGGCTAAGCTTCGAGCATTTGTGCTCATTGCTTTCCAGCATTTAACTGACTTGCATGTATTTTGCATTGATTTTGTTCTGCCCACTTCTTCACGCTTGTTGTTGATGTGTGATTTAAAAGTGTGGCTGTTTCTGATGTTGTTTTGCATTTGCCGGGAGTGACGTCCTGAACTAGTCCTTCTCCATCTGCCACCCCCTTTTTCTAGTTTAAATGCATATCCACATACTGCCTGAATCTTTCACTTAGGATTCTTTTCCCTGTGACAGAGAGATGTAGTACATCAGCACAGAATAGTCTCTTGTTGGTCCAACCTGTTTCCCCAGTCGCTAATAAATCTGAATCCTTCTCGTTCGCACCAGGTCTGGAGCCGTGTATTAAAGCTGTTTATGCGATGCAGCCTTTCTGCCCCCTTACCATAAACAGGTAGAAATTCTGAGAATGCTACAGTGTTAATAATGGGCTTGAGTTTCTCTTCCAGATTCTGGAAGTCCCTTTGAACTGCAGAGGAACTGTTTTGAGCCAGGTCATTTGCACCCAGGTGGATGACAACATCAATTTTGGAGTGCTCACTTTCTGCTCTAAGTATATCAACAATTTGGTTTGTACTCCTGCTGGCTGAAGAGCCTGGGAGGCATTTGACTATCTTCTCTCCTTTGAACTGTGATCCCAAGTTGGTGCCTCTGATGATGGAATCTCCAAGTAGTAGTAGTTTTCCGTTTGGTGAGTTTTTCTTCATATTTGGTGCTTTAGCAGGAGATTGAGCATTGACTGACTCATTTAAGAGCCCTTCAGTTTCCATGGATTGGTGATCCTCATTAACCAAAGCAGAGAAGGCATTATGCAGGGATATCTCTTGATGTATACGATGTCTCTTTGTTACAGGTCGCAATCTACCCGAGCCCACTGTGATCCATTTGTTTCTGGGATGTTTGATTCTTTGTGGGAGCGGTGGTGGACTTTGTTCTGTTTGTATCCTAGAAAAGGTGTGTTTCATTGTAGCTAGTTCTTACCTTAGTAGAGTCAATTCTTAATGCATGGCAGCTAGTTCTTCCCTTAGTACAGTCAATTCTTTATGCATGGCAGCTGACTTGAGGCACATAGGACGGGCTCTTAGGTTCCAAATGATTTGTCTCAGAATGAAAGCACCACAGGTATTGCACTGAATACACAACATGCTGATTAAGCAGTCCTAGAAGGAGAAGGAGAACAGGTGGGCTTAACACCAAATTAAAAGGGATAGATGGCAACGTATGTGACCACTATATAGGCAATGCATCCCTGGGGTGGGTGGGGTGAGGGGTAGGGTGGGCGGGAACCTAAGTGTCCCTGGCCAGTAGGCCTTACATGAACAGTGGGCACACTCAGATATCTGATTTAAAGGCTACACAAGGAATGTAGGTAGTCAGAATATTCCCAAAAAGTAATCTTTAACCAACAGTTAAATTCTACATTAGCAACAGGCAAAAAGATAGAGCGCTGAAAGCTTAGCTGTGTGGAGGCTCTTTATACTGTCAAATCCAGCCGCTATGTCTATAAAAATCATTATGAAGGCCTGTTTACCAGAGTCCAGGCCACGCATGTGCTTATGAAGTAGGGATAACATCAGGGTTTCAACACTATGCTGAGGTCTAAACCCATACTGGTTCTCATCTAGTGGGACATTCATTTCAATAAAATCTTGAAGTTGTAGTTGTACAACCTTTTCTATAACCTTCATTAGGAAGGGTAAGCTTGAGATTGGGTGATAAGAATTTGGTAGGTTTTTGTCAGAGTTTGCAGCTTTCAGTATGGGTCGGATTGTTGCCTGCTTAAGTGCATTGGGCATATATCCTTGGTTCAATGAGGAGTTAACTATCTCACAGTTGATAGGTAAGAATTCATCTTTTGTTGATTTTAACCAACTGACCGGGCAAGGATCATTGGGTGAGGTAGTGGTGTTGATGTTAGTAATAATATTTTTTGAGGTGTTTGTTGTCCATGTAGAGTTACAATGTAAGTTTGAGGTTGTGGGCTTGGGTACAGGGGAGTCCACTGGATCTCATTCTGGCATGGATGAGTAAGCTTATCTATCTAGTAGTTTGCAAACTTTTGTGGGTGTATTACTATGTAGTCATCTTCATGGGAGTGAGCTTTGGTGAGTGTTTTTACTATGGAAAATAGCTCTCTTGGTTTGTTTAGCGATTTAGCATAATTACTCACCTGTATCAGGTGATCTCCGGGAACAGCAGGAATTTAGTCTTCACATATGGGTATCATCGGTACCAATGGAACCTGCGCGGGAACGCTCCCCAGCATCCAATAGGAAAGCTTTTGGGAGCATCCCATAGCGCCTGCGTGCTGCATTCCCGCCTTTCCCAACTGTCCCTCTCCAGTTGAGTATAAAGCTGAGACAAAAGAGAGAGGGAAAGAGAGAAAGAGATAGATAGAAAGATAACACTCCTAGGGGAGGTGGGTGGGTTGTGAAGACTAAATTCCTGCTGTTCCCGGAGATCACCTGTTATAGGTGAGTAACTATGCTATCTCCAGGAACAAGCAGGAATGTAGTCTTCACATATGCGGACCCCCTAGCTGCAGATGCCAGGGAGAAACCCCAGAGATTGCGTGCCCTTGTGAAAGGGCTCCACTTCCCCCCATGGATCTCTGGCATCCTATCAGGGATGGTGGGTAGCAGTTGATTAAGTATGGAACAGGTGTTGAAGAACAGCCTGACCACACAAGGCATCCTGGTGGGAGTCCTTGTCTAAGCAGTAATGGGCTGTGACGGTATGAACCGAAGCCCAAGTAGCTGCTCGGCAGATGTCGTCAATAGACACAGAGTAAAGATGAGCCATAGAGGCTGCCATTGCTCTCACATTGTGAGCTGTGACATGGCCTTCCAGAGGAAGGTTTTTACTCTCATAGGCAAAAGATATACACTGTGCAATCCAGTTGGACAGTGTTCTTTTGGAGAATGGAAGTCCCAAATGACCAGGATCAAAAGCAACAAAAGGTTGAGAGGAGTTCCTATGTTGCTGTATCCTTTGTAAGTAAAAGGCCAGAGACCTTTTACAATCCAAAGTATGAAGATTCCTTTCTGCATTTGAGGCATGAGGCCTTGGGAAGAATACAGGAAGGTAAACGGCTTGGTTTAAATGAAAAGGTGACACCACCCTTGGCATAAAGTGTGGATGAGTCCTAATGACTACCTTATCATGATGGAACCTTGTATAAGGAGGATCAGCCACCAATGCTTGCAATTCACTGATGTGATGTGCTGATGTGATTGCAATAAGAAAGATGACCTTCCAGGAAAGGAATTTCAAGGAGGTAGTGGCTAATGGTTTCAAAGGCGGTTTCATAAGCTGCCCAAGAACCAAATTTAAGTCCAATTCCACCGGTGGTGGCTTAATGGGAGGCTTAGTCAAAAGAAGGCCTCTCATAAATCTCACTATGAGAGGAAATAGGTTGCCCATGTAGAGGCTTGAAAGAAGCTGCAATAGCACTCAAATGAACTCTCACTGAATTGGTCTTAAGCCCTGCATTACATAAATGAAGGAGATACTCTAGTAATGATTCCAGAGCTATCGCAAGAGGGTTAAGACCCTTCTGCGAGCACCATATGGTAAACCTTTTCCACTTGAAAGCATAAGAGCGTCTTGTGGAAGGCTTTCTGGAAGCATAAAGGATATCCTTTACCTGCTGAGAAAGGTTAAGACCGTGAAGTTCTAGGCTTTCAGCAACCAGGCCCTGAGATGCAGAGACTGGGGATTGGGATGCCACAGCATTCCGTCCTCCTGAGAAAGAAGATCTGGAGCAGATTCTAACTCCAGAGGCGGAGCTTGAGAGAGATGTAGGAGCAGAGGGTACCACATTTGCCGTGGCCAATGTGGAGCTATGAGAATCATAAGACCTCTGCCTCTCTGAAGCTTGAACAGGGTTTTGGGAATTAGGGGAATGGGTGGAAAGGCATACAGGAAGTCCTGACCCCAATGAAGGAGGAAAGCATCCCTGGCCTGACAACCTCGAGCCAGAATTCTGGAACAGAACCGGGGAAGTTTGGCATTCAGCGGACTTGCGAAGAGGTCTATGTCTGGGGTTCCCCAAATTTGGAAAATTTTGGCCACCTGGTCTGCATGGAGAGACCATTTGTGTGGAAGCAGAACTCGACTGAGTCTGTCTGCCCAAGAGTTTTGAATGCCTGGAAGATACACCGCAAGGAGATGAATCTGATGGTCTCTGGCGAGGGCCCATAGTCGTAAAGCTTCATTGCATAGCGACAGAGAGCCTATTCCGCCCTGCTTGTTCACATAGAACATGGCTACTTGATTGTCCGTTGAACTAGGACTGTCTTGTAGCTGCAGCTGGGTGTGGAATACTTGAAGAGCAAGGAAGATTGCTCTGAGTTCTAGGAGACTGATATGTAGATAGGTCTCCTGTGGAGTCCAGGTACCCTGGGTAGAGAGGCCTGCAGGTGGGCTCCCCAACCCACCTGTGAGGCGTCTGTTGTTAGAGTGGCTTGGGGTAGAGGTTGCTGAAAAAGGGACCCCACCAAAAGGTTTTGGGGTGATTGCCACCATTGGAGGGACAAAATAAGGCGATCTGAGTTTGCTATTTTGTCTGACAGGCAACCTGACGCCTGAGTCCATTGAGTGGATAAAGTTCACTGGGCTGCCCTCATATGGAGGCTAGCATAAGGAACCACATGCATGATGGATGCCATGTGGCCTAGCAATTGTAACATTTCCCGAGCAGTGAGGTGAGGTTTTAGCACTGCTTGGGAAGCTAACTGTACAATGAGAAGGCAGCAGGGCTGTGGAAGGTAGGCCCTTGTCTGTCTGGTATCCAGCAGAGCTCCTATAAACTCTAGGGACTGAGTGGGAGCAAGGTTGGATTTTGGGAAGTTTATGACAAGTCCAAAATACTGAAGGATGCGCATTGTGCGAAAGAGAGAAACCCAAGCCTCTGGCTCTGAAGGGGCTCGAATGAGCCAGTTGCCTAAGTAAGGGAAGACGAATATTCCTAGGGTGCGAAGAAATGCTGCCACCACAGCCATGCATTTTGTGAACACCCTTGGTGCCGAGGCCAGGCCAAAAGGAAGAACCCTTTGGTATTGTGTCACACACCTACTTACCCCCGTAGATAGGAGACCTGAGGGTTTCAGTGCTGCCCCTTCTAATAAGCTGGGACAAGTAATGCCCCCTGGGAGTTGGAGTCCCACTAGCTTTTAAAGAAGTGTAGTTGTGGAAACGAGCAGCTAGGCTTTTTTCAAAGAGGTATTTTATTTCCCGTCCCGGGAACTTTTGCAAAACAAGTATCAAAAGGAAAAACAAACCATACTTTTGGCATAACACAAAAATAGAACTACAAACTAGAAATCATGCTTCTTTTCAGCTCACAAAAACAAACGGGAGAAAAACAGTCCTTGTAATTCTCAACAGCTGTGCACTTGAAATCTGCTTTCCCAAACAGATTTCCCTTCTATATACTTTAGCATAGAGATGTTACCATACCTGAGAAAGCAAGCGTGATTTGATAATCCCCCACGCTTTCCCCACAATCCTCACAGTCCATCTGTTCAGGGGCTTCTGTATAATTTTCTTCTGGGGAACTTAATTAGTGCCAGTATTGAAGAGTCCCTCTTCTTTCTGAACCGGGCTTCTCTCCTCGTCACTATTGAGGTGAAAAGGCAGGCTACCGTGTAGTTTAGACTTCTCCCTTAGAGGGCCATACACTTCAGGATAAGTGTAGGTGAAGTCCTGCTTTTCAACTGCCCTTCTATTAGAGTGAATTGGACTTTCTCCAGCCTGAGCTCTACCAAGACGTGTTAAGCCAGGAAGTTGGAAACAGCTTTTCTCTCTTAAAAGCTTTTCCCTTCCCTTTACAGGACGTCTCTCTCGGGGTTTAGAAAACTCCTTGGGAAAACTACCTTCACCCTCCTGGTACCTGCATTCAGGATAATTCCCTCTCACAGCTTCTCTGCGTCTGTTTGCAGGAATCCTCTCCTGAGCAAACTCCTCTATGAAACTGCTGGAATCTTCGTCAGAGGTTTCTAGGTAGGTTTCCTGGATATCACTCTCCTGGATATCTCTGTTCCAGTTAGCATTCCTCCCTCTGGCTTCCTGCTTGGCTACCCTCTGACTGAGGTGATCCTGGTTAGCTCTCCCCTCCAACTGAGGTGGTCCTGGTTAGCTCTCCCTCTACTCAAGACTGACTCTTTCTTAAATGCGTCATTCTTAGCTTTTCCCCGTGGCTCAAGAGTGTGCAGCTGTCCCTGCTTAGCTAATGAGGCATGAGGTAATCTTTTGCTGGGGCGTTTCCCTACACCCTGTGCTAATGTTATTGATGGTTGCTCATAGAAACCCTCAGCCATGTGCTTGGAGCTACGTGTTTTAAAACTGCCCTGCACTTTCTCTTCTGTTTCTATAGGCACAATTTGCCCTGCACCATGACAGATCCCCCGCCTTAAAATATTACGGGCTGCAGATTTTTCCTGACAGCCCGGAATTTCCTTATGGGACCTATGTCGGTACTCTACAGTGACCAAACTGGCCGTGGCAGACCTTTCTTTCCAGAGCTTTAGTACATTTACATGATAGACCTGTTGGCGGCCCCTTTCATTTTCCACCCGATAGGATACTGGGCCAACCTTCCCTACCACAGTAGCAGGACCCCTCCACTTGGACTCGAATTTCGGTCCTGGGTCTGATACTTGAATAAGTACTTTTTCCCCTATATTTAGCTGCCTCGGTCTAGTACCTTGGTCATAATAACGTTTCTGTTTACATTTGCTGGCCTGTAGATTCTCTAGGGTGGTCTTGGAGGTCCTCTCTAGTCGTTGTCTCAAATCTTTTAGAAATTGAGGCACCCCAATCTCTTGCACGTTCGGCTCCACCCATTGCTCCTGCAGGATGTCCAAAATCCCTCTTGGAGCGCGTCCGAACAGCAACTCGTAGGGAGATACCCCCAGGGACGCCTGTATGTGCTCCCTGCATGCGTATAACGTGAACGGGAGCAACGTGTCCCATTCAGTCATTTCCCCTTTCTTCAAACCCCTGCGTAGCAGTTGTTTGATAGATTGATTCATACGCTCCACGAGGCCGTTGGCCTGTGGATGGTATGCCGAGGTCCGTATGTGTCGGATGCCGAAGGCTTCCCAGACCATTGCTAGATGTTTGGACAGGAAGTTACTACCCTGATCAGTTAGGACTTCCCTGGGAAAACCTACTTCACAGAAAAGTTTAATCAATTCTAAGGCCACTACTCTGCCAGATGTGTTTCTCAATGGGATAGCCCAAGGAAACCGCGTGGCATGGTCAACTATGACTAAGATGTATTTAAAACCCCTCGGCGTCTTCACCAAAGGTCCTATAATGTCGACTCCCATTCGGCTTATAGGAGCCGCAATGGTGGGTGTTGGCACCATGGGTACTGCCTTGGGTTTACTAGCAGTTATTCTTTGACAGCTAGGGCATGCCTCACAATACTGCCGGGTCTCCTTAAAAACCCCTGGCCAATAGAATCTGACTAAAATTTGGTCCAGTGTCCCCTGGATCCCCTTGTGACACCCCACTGGGTGGTCATGGGCTAATCTTAATACACTAGCCTTGAAGGTTGTTGGTACGACTAGCTGTTTACGTATGGCCTCATTGTGGGGATTTACACTTTCCCTATATAAAAGATCATCTTCGAGGAAGAATCGGGGTAGGGTCGATCTAGTTTCCTCAGCCCACTCCAAAGCCTTTTTAAGAGCTGGGTCAGCTCTCTGCTCCATGGGGAATGAGGGAAATTTTCGGACTACCTCTGCGGGTATCCAAGGTAACCCTATCGCCTCCTCTAACTCTGCCCTTCCTCGGGACCTAGCATATCTCTCCCTTCGTTTCTGGGGTTTATCCTTCTTCCCCACTTTACTAGGGGGATGTATTAAATCATCATGACTAGGAAGAGTATCTGGCCCTTCCTCCTCTGGTTCCTCTTTTTGGGAATTTTCCACCCCTTCAGGTTCCTTTGTTTTTCCCGCTAACTTTACTCCCTCCCGCGAGGGTCCAGCTTGCGAGCGAGTGGACACCAAGCCTAACTTGGTCCCAAAGTCTTTTCCTAACTCTTCATACAAGGGAGGCCAATCCTTCCCCAGTACAACCTCTTACGGTAACTCAGGACTTACTGCCATCTCTAACTCTCTAGTGGTGCCTAACCCTTGTACTGTTACCTTGTGTAGGGGATAAGGAACAAATGCGCCGTGCACGCATTTGACATGTACTTGGCCCTCTGCTTGACTCGGTGGCGACCGGCGTTGCCCCTCAATGGCTTTCCAGAGCGCCCGTGATAACATGCTCTGGTCAGCCCCCGAGTCAAGTAGAGCCAGTGTGTAAATACCTTCCACTTGAACTGGTATAAGGAACCCGTCCTGTTCTGTCTCCTCTGTCCCTGTCACCAGGACTGTTCTTTCCAGGCAGGACCTTTGAAAATGTCCCTTCTTTCCACAGCTGAAACAGCTCCCTTTAGGTACAGATAAGACATTACTGTTACCAGAATTCTTTACATCAGACATTTCAGGCTTATACAGTTTTTCATGCAAACATTTTTCTTTTTTGCTGCTGTCTTTTTTACCAGCTACTGGCCAGATACCTTGCCCTGAGGCGTCAGTCCTCTCTGCCGCAAAATAGTGCTCAGCGAGAGTGGCTGCCTCATCAGAGGTTTGGCAGTGCTGTAGCGTTAGAAACGCTTTTACGCCTCTGGGAACAGCCTGCATAAATTGCTCTAAAACAATTTTATCTAGAACTGTTTCCAGGGTACTTCCTTCAGCCAGCAACCATTTTCTGGCTAAGGTTTTTAATCGCTGCGCCAGGGCCTTAGGGGTCTCTTGAGGCTTAATTAATGCCTCCCTGAACATAATGTCCCTAGTAACATGTACATATTCAGTAGTATTACATCTGTAAATAGATTGCAAATAGTTTCCCATGTTATCCAAGTTCCTTCCCTTGTTATCTGTAAACTCATGCAAGTTGACTGTACTGAGATTTTTGTTCTATGTGAACCGCGCTGATGCTGAATAGTGCGGTATATAAGAGAATTTAAATAAATAAAAAATAAATAAATGTAAAGGTGTCAGCCCCAACCTATCCTGGATTGCTTTTTTAACTTCTAAGTAATTAGATGCTAAACTGGCTGGCATGGCTTTATAAGCTGAAAGGGCTTCGCCTGTAAGCGAAATGGCGAATCTAGTGGCCCATTGCTCCTCCGGCCATTTTAATGCAGTTGCTATACGCTCAAAAGCATCAATAAAGTCATCAGGATTATCCTGTGGCCTAGGTTGTCCCAAAGAAAAAGCATTACAAGAACTTAGTCCTGTTCCTGGAATCACCATGGGGACGTCTGCTGCGGCATTCATTGTCCCTTTCAGAAGTGCCTCCATAGTGTCCATCAACAAGGGCTTCTGTTGCTCTCTTAGGGTCTGCGTCGTCTGCTCTTGGAGATAGTGGATAAGCTCCACTTGCTTGTCCCACTGTGTTTTCATCCAGAGTGCAACATCCTGGGGCTCCATTATCAGCTTCGGTGAACCTGTGGAGAAAGAAAGAAAACAAAAAAAAACCCCAAGTGCGATATCGCTACTTTTTTCCTCTTTTCCACTTCCCACCATCTATTTCTTCTGCCCACCAGCGCCCCCTTTCTCACTTTTTATCCTTCCCCACTTAGGACTAGGTAACTTTTACCTGAGCCTTCATGCAGGGTTCAGCTTGTGAGAAAGTTTTTGCTGGGTCCTCAGGATCTGGCAGCAAGAAATCCTCAGCATGGGTCTCTCCCTCTGGAAGCACAGTCTTCTCCAGTAGACCGTAGTTCTGTGTGTAGCCCTTTTTAAACTTGCGCAAAAATCCTGCCGACTACGCCAATTGTCACGCACCTACTTACCCCCGTAGGTAGGAGACCTGAGAGTTTCAGTGCGGCCCCTTCTAATAAGCTGGGACAAGTAATGCCCCCTGGGAGTTGGAGTCCCACTAGCTTTTAAAGAAGTGTAGTTGTGGAAACGAGCAGCTAGGCTTTTTTCAAAGAGGTATTTTATTTCCCGTCCCGGGAACTTTTGCAAAACAAGTATCAAAAGGAAAAACAAACCATACTTTTGGTATAACACAAAAATAGAACTAGAAACTAGAAATCATGCTTCTTTTCAGCTCACAAAAACAAACGGGTGAAAAACAGTCCTTGTAATTCTCAACAGCTGTGCACTTGAAATCTGCTTTCCCAAACAGATTTCCCTTCTATATACTTTAGCATAGAGATGTTACCATACCTGAGAAAGCAAGCGTACAGTCCATTTGATAATCCCCCACGCTTTCCCCACAATCCTCACAGTCCATCTGTTCAGGGGCTTCTGTATAATTTTCTTTTGGGGAACTATAATTAGTGCCAGTATTGAAGAGTCCCTCTTCTTTCTGAACCGGGCTTCTCTCCTCGTCACTATTGAGGTGAAAAGGCAGGCTACCGTGTAGTTTAGACTTCTCCCTTAGAGGGCCATACACTTCAGGATAAGTGTAGGTGAAGTCCTGCTTTTCAACTGCCCTTCTATTAGAGTGAATTGGACTTTCTCCAGCCTGAGCTCCACCAAGACGTGTTAAGCCAGGAAGTTGGAAACAGCTTTTCTCTCTTAAAAGCTTTTCCCTTCCCTTTACAGGACGTCTCTCTCGGGGTTTAGAAAACTCCTTAGGAAAACTACCTTCACCCTCCTGGTACCTGCATTCAGGATAATTCCCTCTCACAGCTTCTCTGCGTCTGTTTGCAGGAATCCTCTCCTGAGCAAACTCCTCTATGAAACTGCTGGAATCTTCGTCAGAGGTTTCTAGGTAGGTTTCCTGGATATCACTCTCCTGGATATCTCTGTCCCAGTTAGCATTCCTCCCTCTGGCTTCCTGCTTGGCTACCCTCCGACTGAGGTGATCCTGGTTAGCTCTCCCCTCCAACTGAGGTGGTCCTGGTTAGCTCTCCCTCTACTCAAGACTGACTCTTTCTTAAATGCGTCATTCTTAGCTTTTCCCCGTGGCTCAAGAGTGTGCAGCTGTCCCTGCTTAGCTAATGAGGCATGAGGTAATCATTTGCTGGGGCGTTTTCCTACACCCTGTGCTAATGTTATTGATGGTTGCTCATAGCAACCCTCAGCCATGTGCTTGGAGCTACGTGTTTTAAAACTGCCCTGCACTTTCTCTTCTGTTTCTATAGGCACAATTTGTCCTGCACCATGACAATTGGTAGTGCTTCCCCTGAAATAGAAAGCGAAGGAACTTTCGATGAGTTGGATGGATGAGAACATGAGTGTACGCATCCTTGAGATCTAGAGAACAAAGCCAATCCTGACTCTGAAGGTATGGCAGCAGAGTTCCTAGAGAAATCATTTTGAACTTCTCTTTGAACAGGAATGTGTTCAATTCTCTGAGGTCTAAAATGGGTCTGTGTCCTCCTGTTTTCTTTGGAATAAGGAAATAGGGGGGAGTAGAATCCTGTACCCTGTTGGAGAATGGGTACCTCTTCTATTGCCACTTGGGCAAGAAGCATAGTGACCTCTTGACCTAACTGGTCATTGAGAGAGGTCTGATAATTGAACTGTCTTACCATTGTAGGAGGGGGCATGCTGAGGAAATGAAGCTTGTACCCCTCTCTTACAATAGACAGAGTCCAATTTTCTGCTGTTATCTGCCCCCATCTGGGGGCAAAATTACATAACCTTCCTGAAATGGTGGAAGGCTCTGGGCCGTTCAGGGCCAGGAAGGCAAAGTTCTCTAGATAGGAGTCAAAGCCCCTGTGGAGGCTGAGTCTGCTGAGCCAGTTGAGGCTTAGCAGCTTTTGTTTTTCTTTGCCTAGGTTGTTGCTGCTGTCCCTTTTGGGCAGACTGACCTAAACAATGCCCCTGCTGGGTATAGGAGGGATAAAACTTCTTATTCTTACTGAAGAATGGTTTCTTGTAGGATTTTTTCCTTGCAGGATCAGCTGTAGATTTAGATTTATCCAAAGTGATAGTGTCAGCATCTATCTCATTAGCTTTTTCCTGCCAATTCTTGCCAAAGAGATTCTCTCCTGTGCAAGGAATATTCCCTAGTTTATCCTGTACCCAAAGTTCCAAGTCAGATGCCTGGAGCCAGGCAATCCTATGTGCACCTATGGCAATAGCAGAGGTTCTGCTTATGCATTCAAAGCAGTCAAAGACTGCACGATTCACAAACTTGGAAACATCCTGAGCATGTTTGACAAGAGTGAGATAATCTTGCCTTTTATCATCATAAGCTCTAAATCTCCTGTGACCTCTTTAAGGAACATTCCCATATACAAGATATAGTGATCCTAGCAGACAGCATGGAAGCCTGGAAGGATCGACGTCCAAAGGCGTCAAGAGTCCTACACTCACGTCCTGGAAGATTAGATGCATGCCTTTTTGCACTCTTTATCCATCTCATGGCTGATTCCACCACCATGGAATGGTGTGGTAATTGAGTCTTCAGAAACCCAGGACAAGGAGGAACTCGATACATGATGTCGAGTCTTCGAGAGTGAGATGTGGTTAGAGGTGTTTTCCACATCCTTAACATGAGATCATGCAAGATCTCATGAATAGGTAAGGTAGCTGCCTCCTCGGGAGCTTTAGGGTATTGTAGGATTTCTAATTCCTTCGCCTTAGCCTCTTTTTCAGGAGCCACTGTGATGGAAAGACCTCGAGCCACATCTTGGATAAAATTCTGAAAGGACATATCCTCTGGTGGAGACATCCTACGCTGAGGAGAAGAAGAACCCTCAGGAAGAAGTACCCTGGTATCGGTAGAGCTTTTGGAGTCTTCAGACTCATCCGAGGATTCAAAGAATCTCCGATCCGGGTAATCGTAGAAGGCACGGTACCGGTACCGATCGAAGTTGGCATCGGAGGGATCCGGTACCGGCTTGTCGATACCGGATGGATAAGCATGACTCGGTCCTGGTAGAATACCTGCCAATGTCGATGCAGTCGGTGCCAGTACCGGAGTTGGTGCCGGTTGAATTGTCTGAAGCGGTTTCTGGAGCATCGAGGCCGTGAGAAGACCCGCCAGACTGTGCTCAATAGCCAAGAATCTCTGGTCTATCAACGCTGTCGATGCTTGGGTATTGGTACCGGATGAAGCAGCCAGTACCCCAGAGCATGGCACCAGTAGTTCTGCCGAGGTTGAGGCCTCGAGAACATCCTGGAGCCCCATTATTGCTTTGGAAGACGAAGCCTCCTGCCGGGGCAATTTTGCCGGTGAAAGTCCCTCAAGGGCAACGCCAGAGGCATCTCGATGCTTAGAGGGAGATCTACCCCTTTGAGGACAGGCTAGATTTATGTTTAGTTACCTGAGATCCATGGGAGGAAGACGAAGCCCTGGAAGACGTCGATGCCACAGAGGCTGCATCGGAGGGAAAAAGGGTGCTAAGTTTAGCAGCTCGGTTCTGCCGGCCCCTTTTCGACATCATCCCGCAGGCAACACACTCCGAAATAGAGTGGTCAGGACCTAAACATTTGAGGCACCACTCGGGTGTCGGTGACGGAGATGGTACCGCCACACTTGGAACACTTTTTAAAACCCGAAGCAGGTTTTTCCATTATAAAGGAAAAAGTTGGGCCTAGTGCCCAAAATGGCACATGGCACCTGAGGAGAAAATAACTGGAAAAGACTCCAGAAGAAAGGTGTTTTTTTTTTTTTTGAAAAAAAGGAAGATGAACCGGTGGTACCGGTGTAGTGTCGAAGGAAGGCAGACGCGACCACAAAAAAGAATAGAAGGGAATTATTTTCTGCGGCGACAGGATGTGCGACATGTCGGCTCCGCGGAAAACAAAGAACTGGAGAGGGACAGTTGGGAAAGGCGGGAAGGCAGCACAAGGATGCTCCCAAAAGCTTTCCAATTGGACGCTGGGAAGCGTTCCCGTGCAGGCTCCGTCGGTACCAACGATACCCATATGTGAAGACTACATTCCTGCTTGTTCCTCAAGATAGTTATTAATGCTGTGTGATATTCTTTATACTGTTTTACAGTTTGCATGTATTTTTTGTTGTCATTTTCTGTTTTTGTGCGTCTCCATTTTTGTTCTAGGTTTCTTAATCTTTGTTTTAATCTTTTTAGGTCAAGAGAGTACCATTTATTTGTGTTTCTTTTTTTGGTAATACTCTTTTGTATTGGAGCTCTGGCTGCGCTGGCTAAGGTTGCATTCCAATTATGTATGATCTCATCCAAGTTTGTGATTGAGCTATCAATGTGTGGTCGTGTGCTGTCTAAGAAAGTTTCTTTATTAAAAGATTTGAATTTACCATGTTTCATTGGCGTTTTGTCTGGCATATTTTTGATAGGTTGAGCGGGTAATCTGAGTTCAATAAGAAAATGGCCTGTCCATGGTAGTGGGGTAGTTTTTGGGGATGAGTAGCAGATGCTCTGGATGGTGTTTTCTTAGAGGAATATAAGGTCAAGTACATTCCCTTTATTGTGAGTAGCCCTTGCTTGTTCACATAGAACATTGCAACCTGGTTGTCGGTCTGGACAAGCACGAAGTGGTGCTGCAGGTGGTGGCAGAAGGCTTGGAGAGCCAGGAATATCGTTTGGAGCTCTATCAGGTTGATCTGCATCCAGGATTCACTCTGGGGACCAGCCGCCTTGTATTTGGAGGCCTCCACAATGCGCTCCAACCCATTAGGTAGGCGTCTGTAGTGAGGACCTTCTGGGGGTGGGTGCCTGGAAGGACATCCCGGCCTGAAGGTGATGTGGAATCTGCCACCATCCGAGGGAGTCTGCCAGCTGACAGGTCACTTTCACTCTGTCCCTGAGCCTGCGTGTGTTTGAGTCCACTGAGAACAGAGGCACCACTGGGCTGCCCTCATGTGCAGGTGGGCATATGGGGTCATGTGAACTGTGGAATCTATGTATCCCAACAGGCAGAGTAAAAGCTGGGCAGGTACGTCAGGTTTCGGTGTACCTCTGCAGCTAACTCCCTGAGGCATTCTGACCTCTCCTGAGGGAGGAAGGCTTTTGGCTGGAGGGTATCTAGTTACGCCCTTATGAACTCTAGGCGCTGGGTTGGAGTGAGGTGGGACTTGGGGTAGCTTATGACAAACCCCAGGTGCTGCAGGGTGTTTATGGAGCACCAGGTGGCACATTGTGCCTCTGCAGCTCTGTCCCCCTTTATAAGCCGCTCGTCCAGGTAAGGGAAGACGAAGGCCCCTTGGAGGCAGACGTGGGCTGTGACCACCACGAGGCACTTTGTGAAGACCCTTGGTGATGAGGCCAGACCAAAGGGCAGCACTCTGTATTGGTAGTGCTATCCCCCCACCACGAACTGGAGGTATTTTCTGTGGCTGGTATGAATTAGGATGTACATGTAGGCTCCTTTAGGTCTAAGCAGCATAGCCAATATCCTTGCTGGAGGAATGGCAGCAGTGTCCCAAGGGAGAGCATCTTGAACCTCTCCCTGACCAGAAACCTGCTGAGCTCTCGCAGGTCCAGGATGGGCTTGAGGCCCCCTGTCCTCTTGGGGATGAGGAAATACCTGGAGTAGAAGCCCATGCCCCAGAGATGTTTTGGCACTGGCTCCACTGCCTTGTCCTGGATTAGGCCTGCTAGCTCAGTGAGAAGCAGACTCTCAGGAAGAAGGAAATTCTTCCCTGGGGTTTTCTTTTGGGGTTGCTCCAAGATCTTCGAGACTCTGGTTCTCATCAGGAACTCTTTTTCTATCTCTGCAGCATTGTCTGCCATGGGTTTCCAGAATAGGTTCTTTCCTATGCAGGGGATATCAATCAGTTTGTCTTGCACCCATTGCTCTAGGCCAGACAACTACAGCCATGCTTGGCGTTGTGCCCCTGATGCCTGCGGCGGCCACCATGGCCAAAGACTCGAAGCCATTGTAGGCTGCTCAGGACAAAAACTTCAAGCACTCTTTCACCGCCAAGGTCAGGGTCTTAAACCTCTGTAGCGGTTCCCTATCGAAGCCTGCTGAAAATACACCGAGCTCCTTCGACAGTTCTTTCAGGTACATGCCAATATAGAGCTGATAGGACTGGATCCAGCAAGTTACAACGAAAGGCCTTCCAGCCAAGGGCATCAAGGGTTTGGGCCTCCCTGCCGGGTGGTACTTATGAATGAGTTTTTTTGGCTTTTTAGCTGATGCATGGCCAACTCCACAACCATTAAGTAGTGGGGAAGCTGGGTCATTTGAAACCCAGGGCTTCGGAATACCCAGTACAAGGCATTGAAGTGCCTACTGACAATTGGTACCAACACCAGTGTTTCCCACATCCAGAGGAGGCGGCAGCTGAGGATTAGGGGCACCGGTACCATAAGAGTTTCCTTAGGGGTACCTCGTATTGGAGTACTTCTAATTCCTTGGTGCGTTGGTCCTCCTCAGCCTCAGTATCGATAGTGAGAGGCTTGGCCATGTCCCACACAAAATCGAGGAAGGCGACGTTCTCAGATGGGGAGCGGCATCAGGGCATCGGGGGAGATGGGTCCAAGGGCACATCTCTGTGTTGGCTCGTGTCCGGGGACTTTTCATCTTCAGTCTCCCATTCAGACTCAAAATCCGAGTATGAGTTCGATGCCACGCGATCACCTCAGTCAAGGTCCGCTCCAGGCGATCCATGACCTCTGAAGGATTTGCAGTCTGAGCTTCGGGTGCTTGACGGGGAGGACAGGTGCCCCAAGGAGCAGGACCGGAACCTTGTCCGGTGCTGGCAGCTCTCTCAAGGCCAGTGGCACTCGTGGACCGGCTCGACAACCAGCTCGACGATCGGGGAAGCCCTTGATGTCAAAGGTCCCATTGTTGGGGCAAATGAACTGGACAAGCTGGATATAAACACCTGCTGCATGGCCACGAGGGCAGATATACAGCTCTCTAAGGCCGCCATTCTGGTCTTCATACCAGTTGGCTCCACAGCCTTCGATGCAGGCACTAAGGGCTTTGGGACCAGTGTTGGTACTATCGAGGTGGAGTCCTCAATGAGGATGGCCTCGGAGGTCAGAGGCTGGTCGGTAGGTGCTGATGACTCCTTGCAGGGCAGCTTGGAAGGCTACTCCTGCTCATGCCTGAGACTGCGGGGCCTGGGGTGGGATTTCCTTTTCTTCCCAGACCCATCCTCTGAAGCAGTCTTCGAGGGTTTCTTCTTCTTGCGCTCCACCTCCAGGGATTTCCGCACGGTGGAACCAGATACTCCAGAGTGGGCAGCAGGAGCCGATGACTCTTTGCAGAGCAGCTTGGAAGGCCACTCCTGTCCCAACTTGTTGGACTCACGCCTTGGACTGCGGGGCCTGGAGTGGGATTTCCCTTTCTTCCCAGACCCATCCTCCGTGGAAAAAAGGAGAATGAGACAAGATGGCACCCTTGGGTGAGAATAGGACCATGCATGCATGGTGCATCTCCCAAAGGCTTTCTTTAAAAGCTGGGGGGAGATGCTTCCACGAAGGCTCCGTCGGCGCTGATGTCATCCATATGTGAGGACTGACTTCCTGCTTGCTCCCGGAGAAAATCTGATCCACACATGTTTTTTATATATTTTTTTGTCTCATCAGCTTGCTCCAGCTCCTTTGGGCTGCAAGCTCAATCAAAATGAGCCCCCTTAATTTGCAGCCACCTGGGGCTTTTTCCCCTTTTTTCATAAAATGTCCCTCCCTTCATTAGACAGTCCTTGGCCAGGGGACCACAGACCATAGTTCCCTTCTGACCAGAGGTTCTCAACCCAATCCTTGGATACACCTAACCTGTCAGGTTTTCAGGATAACCACCATGAATATGCATGCACTGCCTCCATTGTATGCAGTTCTCTCTCATGCATATTCATGGTGGTTATCCTGAAAACCTGACAGGTTAGGTGTGTCCCAAGGACTGGGTTGAGAACTCCTGCTCCAAACAATGATACACATATACAGTATCTTAGGTCCAGTCACTAGGTGTCACTTAAGATTGATGGTGAAAGCTCCTTATCTACCACCTCCACAGCACCTCCTGTCTAGGCAAAGCCTGGTTTTGAACCTAGGTCTTACATACAGCCATATGCAACACATAGACTGGGCTGGCATTTTTGCTCTGACTGAACCCATTTTATCAGTTTTTGTTGTATTTCCAGGATAGTCTACACCTGTGTAAGTACATAGGATACCTCTGCCAACAACCATCACATTTTATTTTATACAAAAATCTTGCATGTAGGAATGGACAGTATATTTTTACTGTAAGAAACACAGCAAAGAAGACATACCTCTAGCTCTTTTTCACTGTGCAAACAATAGATTTTTGGAAGCAACAAACTCCCAACAATCCTTGCAGCCAAATGTGGAAATACTTTTGTACTTCTAGAAGACAATTGTTTTTAAAAGATTAACAGCATATAGTTTTTGAAAGATAACTTTCACCTTGTTAATTTAGGAGGTAAAAAGTCCTTCCAAACAGAAGGTTAACTGAAGCTCTGTCCAAACTCTAGTTTCTGACAAACTATATTATTTGAGACGGATATTAAGAGAGAAAAACAAGAAAAACTAATGTTTACAGAGGCCAACTCAAAACAGGCATGTTAGTTCCCAGATGAAAAGAACAAACTATTTGTCAAGAGAAATTTGTTCACAAACCATGATTAGTGTAAGCCCCTCTCATCAGTGCTTCAGCGTTTAAAGACGTAGTCAGACTTCCCAAGCAAACTGAAATCCTTCGCGATTTTGCAACTCTATTCAATTTCAAACAAATACATTTGCTTCAGCCTTCTCAAGTGTTTGGGGCTCCGTTTCCATCTGTATTTGCTAATCAGGACAAGAGGCACATTCTTCCCGTCACTCAGGTCCCACCCATTCACTCACAGTAGACTTCTGAGAGTCTGCCCTCCATCAGGGCAAGGGACTGACCACATGTGAATAAGGACAATTACAACTTCATAAAAATAATGTTAAAAAATCTTTTGATCTACATCTGCAGAGGTTCTATAAACATATGTCTACCTTTTGGGATCCTGCTAATTATATGTGACCTGGATTAGCCACTGTAGGAAACAGGATATTGGGCTTCATGGACCACTGGCCGGACCTAATATGGCATATCTTATGTTCTTTACATAGAGGTGTGCATGTGTACACATACATGCACAGTATACACTACAGTGAGGACAGGCAGTGTAATGAGGTCATTTTAGAAAGCATGTGCGGCTTTTATATGTCTAAAATTGTCTTTAGGCCTCATCCTTTACTATGCTAACACTGTAGATTGCCTTGCTGTGCCTCAGTTTGAAAGTGTAGTACAGTCAAACCTCGGTTTTCATGATTAATCCGTTCGAAAAAGTCTGAAAACTGAAGCAATATTTCCCATAAGAAATAATGTAAATCCAATTAATCCGTTCCAGACACCCAAAAATATTCACAAAAATACATTATGTTAGGTTGTATTCCTTTGGGTAGTGGCTGCTTTAAGGCCTTAGGCTCAGCTGGATCCCACAGGGCTTTGAGCTGGCTAACTGGTACGAGATGTTTTTATATTTCTTTCTTCTTTTTTTTATTATTTTTGCTTAACCTACAGTACCTTATGAGCTTTCGCTTTCTTCCCCTTCGCTGCTGGATGCCACTCGGGTTTCACTGCTCCTTTTTTCCCCTCCAATCTTCCTGCCACGTTCTTGCTCTCGCTACTCCCCGCAGCAGTCCCCCGACTCACTTCGCCTGTTCACAAGGCTGTCTGCTACGCAGTCCCGCTCCCCGCCGGGTCTCTTACGTGGCTCCTGGTGCACGTTTGTTCTCCGACGCTCTCCCCAGCACTCCGTTGCCTTCTCATCTGCACTATCACGCGGTTCCCCTCTCCGCTGCCACAATCTTCAATTTATGAATCCTCCGTTGGTTTCTGCGGCCCCTTCATTGCTCCACTGCCCGATTGCTGCTAGGGAAGCACAAATTCCTCTTTTGGCAGGCTTTGTAATGGAGCTCTTCTACAGCCCCGCCATGGAGCCCGATGACGTCACCGGACCATTTCAAATTGTATGAAAACCGAGCGGACGTACGAGAACCGAGACAACATAGCAATGAAAAAAATCATCGAAAACCGAAGCTAACGAAAACTGGGGCATACGAAAACCGAGGTTTGACTGTATATCAAATGGTAAAATAAATCACCAACCACATAAGAAAATAGCTTTTCTACCAAGCTGCTCTTTACACATGTAAAACCCACGGCATGTTGAGTGTGGTCAGAAACGTTAGCCCATATTTCTAATTTCGCAATGTATACTGTAAAAATCTGGATGCTGCAAACAATAATAAATAGTGTCACCTTTCAGAGCATAGAATACGAGATAGTAACAATATAACAAATTTACAGCTCCACTTCTTTAACTGCGAGAATAGAAACCTCTCACAAATAATGTCTTTATGGCAACTAGGTCTCAGACTTGTATCAGGCATATATATAAACTCATCAAAATGAGAATTTAATGCTTCTTGTCGCATCAATGACCTGTCGATGTTGCCGTGTTTTTTCTTTTTGCATAAATTTTATCTAGAAACATGTAGTGAACTCTTGGTAATTCTTCAAAATTAAAACAGCACTTATCTGTTGACCAAAAATGATCCTTTAAAACCATTCAAATCAGAGAATAGCCCCAGAGCAATGCAGTGCAGTAGATGGTCTGACTCATTTTGATGAGTTTATATATATGCTTGATACAAGTCTGAGACCTAGTTGCCATAAAGACATTATTTGTGAGAGGTTTCTATTCTCGCAGTTAAAGAAGTGGAGCTGTAAATTTGTTATATTGTTAAAATCTGGATGCTGACATTTACACCTATTCCAAGACAGGCATGTCAGCTAACTGCTTGTTTGGATCAGCAACTTTCATCAGTGACCGAGGGAGATGTTGCGCTTACCTCTGTTTAAAACCACCTCAAGTTTTTTTTTTTGTAAAGAGTTATTTCATTTGGGTCTTTAATTGGTTCTTTCTGGACATCCAGTTTTAGAAAAACTGGCACATATGTATTGTAGGTTGTATAATCAGTTCCTGCACTTTTAAGCACCTGCACTTACAGGTTAAAACGCTGAGCGATTTTGGACATATTTCTTAATAAAATGGCCGTTCCCAGTATTTCCTAGCATCCTTTCACAAATTTTACTACTACTATTAATCATTTATATAGCGCTACAAAGAGCCCTTTGTAAAGTACTTGGAGTTGTGCATGTCGCTACCTGGACGTCCCAATTCCTACCTAGATTCCAATTATGTTATGTTGGGCTTCACAGGTCTAGCCATGAATTAATAAGACTCTCTACAAGACAGCTGAAAAGCCAAACCAAGTGCAGCAAAGCGAACAATCTGTGCATACCAGTCTAGACCAAAAGCAGCTCATCTTTTATAACGTATTAAAAGGTTAAAAAGCAGCATACAAAAATGCAGATTGGCTGGGGGAAAGTTGTATGCGCTCTCTCCAGAGCTCTTATCGCTTACCATGTTGTGACAACTTTTGGGTTGCATGTGATGAGGAGCCTGAAAATGCCACAGGTCCCATATTTTGATGCTTCTATTAACAAAACACACCTGAGAATTCCCAGGAGCAGTGCCAGTAATTTACTAGCGAGTTTCAGCATTATACTGTTGGCTTTTACTGCTATAGGTTAAAAATGAACCTTCTACTTTATTCCTATTTGTTTAGGCACAGTAATGTAACACAGAATACAGGTAAGAGGAAACGCCCCCCCCCATCTTTATGTTCATTCATTTAGGAAAAACAACAAAAACAGAGCACAAATTATTATATGTACACCCCTAGTTACAAAAACAATCATACACATTTGTCTGGAATATATCTAGGACTCCCAGTTTACATTAGTTGTTGCAAATATTGTGGTAAGAGGGAAACTGGAATATGATTATGTAAATCAGGAGGCTTGAAGGTATTCTAGCTAAACCCATATGTATGGTTGTCCCTTAAAAACAAAAAAAAGCTTTTATTTACTTATTTGGGAAGCTTATGTACCTCTATCGGCATTAGCACTGCAGCAGTTTACAGAAAAAATATAGTAGTTTACAGACACAAACATGAACCAACAAGTCCACATACAATAAGAACCAGCGATAAGGGGTAAGCTTGTGGGTGTGAGAGATCCAGAGGGCCTCAGACGTATTCAGATTAAGAATCATTGTGGGGGAGTGGCTTTCTGTCAAGATGGCGGCAGTGAAGTTCTAGCCAACAATGCCTAAGAGGAAAGGCAAATCTAAGGCTCTTCCCGCGGAGCCGTTGCCTATTGGTGAGGGGGCCTATGGATCGTTTTGTTCAGTTATCGAAGGATCAGCTTCAGGGGATTCGAGAGGGCTTGGAGACACCGGTGGAGGAAGGTTCGGTGCTCTCTGCCCTGGACATCTCTCTCTCCCCGAATGGGCGTGTTCCCCCTGCTCCTCCTGGGCCCATGGCAGGCCTGTCAACGAGGGACACCGCAATCCCATCTGGAGTGGTGGTAGTAGCAGCGTCAGAGCAGGACTTGCTGCCAGAGACCACCGGAGGTCAGCCAGGAGTTACAGGCTGATATCTCAGCGTTAACATCGATATTTGGCAGTGGGGATGCCACTCAGGTAGCGGATGTTTCTTCAGTGGTGAAAGGTGAATCGGGTTATTCTAAGTTCCAATCTCCTGGTTTCTCTTTGGGTTTGGTCCGCCCTGCTTCTGTGACCCTGGACAGTATTTGGGACACAATTTCTCATTTATCCACCGTTGTGGGTAATCAGTTATCTTTATCATCTACCAGGATTTCTTCCCTTGAGGAATCTATTCAGGCGATTAAGACTGATATTTTGGAAGTCAATACCAAGCAAGTGGTTTCGGAGCAGAAGCTTGAAAAAACCTCTAACAGTCTCTTTGGTTAAGGATAACGTCGCTCTTCGAGCAAAGACAGAGTTGTTGGAGAATGCGGTTCGATCATCAAACATTCGGTTGCTAAATTTTCCCATTTTTTCTGGTGTGGCTCCGCTTGATTTATTCAAGAAATAATTTGCAGGAGGTTCTTTTGGTACCCGCTGACCTGATGCCACCAGTTTTGAAAGTTTATTATTTGCCCTTCGGGAAACGAGAGGGGAAAATATCTTGTGGTTTGCTGGAGCTGGATTCTCTTAACGTTTCTGATTTACTTCATACCCCTAAAGAGGAGGACATGGCTGTTTCTACGTTGCTTGTTACTCTGGCGCTTTCATCAGATAGAGAATGGTTATTAAAATTGTTCTATAAAAAGCGAGCCAATTTGTTTTATGGAAAAAAAATCCTACTTTTCCCAGATGTTGCTCGGGAGACGCAGAAGCGGCGGAGGGCTTTTCTATTGTTGAAACCAGGGGTGGTTCGTATAGGTGCTTCATTCACGCTGAGATTTCCTTGTAAATGTTTGGTAATGTATAAAGCAAAGAAATATGTATTTTTTTCTCCTGAGGATCTTTCATCTTTTCTTAGTGCTCATGTACCTATTTCTTCCTCTTCCTGAGTAGTTTAAGTATACCCATTCATGTATTTATAATCCTTTGAACACTGCTCTCATCTTGTTTCCTTTTCTTTTTTGTAAGATAACATTATGCAGAGATTCTCTTCGCTATTGCTATAAGCTGACTCCCCTCAAATGGGCTAAATTAATAATTCTTGCACTGTGAATTTCCTATTGAAATGGTTTTTTTTTCTTTGTAAATTGCTGCAAGTTTTATTTTTATTTTCTGTAAAAGCTTTGCTTGATTTATTGTAAAAATTCATAAAAATATAAAATAAAATAAAAAAAAAAGAATCATTTTGTGCAGTGTAAAGCCAGGATGCTATCGATTGGAATTTGGAAAGTTCAACCTGAAAATACAGGCCCCAGGCCTCATGAGCGATGACTAGCTGAATGTCATCTACATAAAGGAAGGTGCTACTGTTCAAGTTTTGAATATGGAGGCCTAGCAGGGAAATAGGGTGGGGACAAGGATGGACTCCTGTGGCATCCTGAATGATTGGGGAATGGACATGGAGGTGTTGTCACTAATACACGTCTGAAAACTGCAGTCAGAGAGGTAGGAGCAAAACCAGTTGAGGGCGATATGGGTAATGCCAGACTCAGCAAGCTGAAGGTCGTGAAGGGAGTGATCGATGATGTCAAACGCAGAACCCAAATCCAGTTATGATTATAATGTGCTTGCAGATGTTTGCATGCAGAGCAACTTCATTGAGAAGGCTCATGAGAGCAGTCTGGGTCCTATGATATGGCAAAAGTCAGACTGTCGGAGGTGGAGTGATTCTAGAAATGGGAGACCTGCTCAAAGTTGGCTTTCTCAAGCAGCTTGAGTAATAAAGGGAGGTTGGAGATAGGTCAATAATTGCAGGGCAAGGCAGAGTCCAAATTTGGATGCTTTAGGAGTAGACGAATGAAAGAGAAGATGTTTCCAGGATGGTGGAACAGTCCCACTGGCTAGGCTTTTGCTGATCAGGTTTAGGATGATCGAGGAAAAGTGATGCCAGCAGGACATGAGCACTGTGGGGGGAATAGGGTTGGCCAAAGAGGTGAAAGTTTTTATCACAGTATTTGTACTGAATTATTACTGCGTCCATGTTCTATTTTGTGGGCACGTTTAATACTATGCCATTAAAAAAATATTCATATAAATCATATCTACATAAGATAAGCCATGCTGAGTCAGACCAACGTCCATTGAGCCTAGCATCATGTCTCCAACAGTGACCAGTCTGGGTTACAAGCGCCCAGCCTATTCCAAAAAGTAGATCTATTTCTTAGCTCTTTTCCAGGGATAAGCAATGACTTTCTCAAGACTACCCAGTTCATAAGTTTTTATGGACTTTTCTTCCAGGAACTTGTCCAAACCTTTCCCTCTATATTATCACCTGGACCACAGCCTCCAGCAACAGATTCCATAGCTTCATAAGAACGTAAGATATGCCATACTAGGTCAGACCAAGGTCCATCAAGCCCAGTATCCTCTTTCCAACAGTGGCCAATCTAGGTCATAAGTACCTAGCAGTTTCCTCAAAAGACACAGGTTCCACAGTGCTTGTATTGGATCAAGCAGTGATATCCCTGGTCCCTTTTAATAATGGTTTATGGACCTTTCCTCCAGGAACTTGTCCAAACTTTTTTAAACCCAGCTACACTAACAGCTTTTACTATATCCTCCGGTAACAAATTCCAGAGTTTGATTACACATCGAGTGAAAAAATAATTTCTATTATTAGTCTTAAATAGGTTACCCTGCAGCTTAATTGCACATCCCCTAGTCTTTCTATATTCTGATGACGTAAACAATCGATCTACGTTTACCCGTTCCACTCCATTCATTAATTTAAAGACTTCTATCATATCTCCCCTCAGCCGTGTCTTTTCCAAGTTAAGGAACCCTAACCTTTTTAGCCTCTCTTCGTAGGGATATTCTTCCATCTCCTTTACCATTTTGGTGCATCTTCTCTGTACCTTTTCTAATAACGCTATATCCTTTTTAAGATACAGCGACCAGAACTGCACACAATATTCAAGGTTCGGTCACACCATGGAACCACACAGAGGCATTATAATATCTTTTGTTTTATTTTCCATTCCTTTCTTTATGATACCTAGCATTCTATTTACTCTCTTGGCAGCCGCTGCTCACTGGGCAGAGGGTTTTAACATATTATCCACAATGACACCTAAATCTTTTTCCTGGGTGGTGGTTCCTAATGTGGAACCTTCCATTGTGTAACCATAGTTTGGGTTGTTCTTTCCTAGACGCATAACTTTGCACTTGTCCACATTAAATTTCATCTGCCGCTTGGATGCCCAGTCTTCCAATTTATCAAGATCCTCTTGCAATGTTCCACAATCCTCATGGGTTTTAACAACTTTAAATAGTTTTGTGTCATCTGCAAATTTGATAACCTCACTTGTTATTCCCATTTCCAGGTCATTTATGAATATGTTAAAAAGCAGCGTACCCAGCATATATCCCTGGGGTACTCCACTATTCACCTTTCTCCATTGTAAAAATTGGCCATTTAGCACTACCCTCTGCTTTCTATCATTTAACCACTTCCTGATCCACAATAGTACACTGCCTCTTACCCCATGACTTTTTAGTTTTGCCAAAAGTCTCTGATGAGGGACATTGTCAAAGTCTTTCTGAAAGTCCAAATACACTATCAACTGACTCACCTTTGTCTACCTGGTTCCATCCTGGTTAAGGTGAAACCCATCTGTTCAGAAGAGCCCTTCCTTTCCCCAGTACGCTCCCCAGTTCCTAACAAATCCAAAACCCTCATCATCGCACCATTGTATCATCCACGCATTGAGACTCCGGAGCTCTGCCTGCCTTTTGGGTCCTGCACATGAACGGGAAGCATTTTGGAGAACGCTACCCTGAAAGTTCTGGATTTCAACTTCCTACTTAAAAGCCTAAATTTATCCTCCAGAACTTCCCTACCACATTTTCCTATGTCATTAGTACCGACATGTACCAAGACAGTGACTCCTCCCCAACACTATCTAAGACCTTGTTTAGGTGGCGCATGAGGTCTGCTACCTTCGCACCAGGCAGGCACGTCCACCAGCAACCCAGCTATTTACGCGCCTAATGATCAAATCACCAACTACAATGGCTGTCCTAACCCTTTCCTCTTCAGCACATGGTCCTGGAGAAACT
Organism: Ichthyophis bannanicus; assembly: GCA_033557465.1. NCBI lineage: Eukaryota > Metazoa > Chordata > Amphibia > Gymnophiona > Ichthyophiidae > Ichthyophis > Ichthyophis bannanicus. The sequence continues at coordinate 98,339,679 of CM066035.1, forward strand.
TCCTCGGCGCGAGAGGGTTTTACATCACCTGGAGGACAGGTCCTAGCTACAAGATCACTTCCTGCCACATCAGGGTGATGCACTCCTGTCACGTGACCTCTCTCCGGAACACAGAGGGAGGAAGACCCTCGCAATAGCAAGCAGAGCACAACTAGCGAGGGATGAAAGGAGGTCACAGGTGCTTTTTGTTAATGAGAAAACCCCTACGCATTTCAGTAACACGTCTTCTTCAGGGGGTACGCATCTTAAAACATAAAACAAACAAAATAAATAATATGTACAATAAATAAAACAGAATATGTATGGTATTAATAATAAAGATAAAACAAAATCATATAATGTATGCATAAAAATATATAAATAATTAAACAATATTGCTAAATAATGAAAGTATAATAAAATAAATAAGAACATAAATTTGGACAAGACAATTAAAAACAAGTGGTGAACGGATGTACAAATCTGTTATACTGAACTCAACTATAGTTGAAAAAGATACGGTTAATATTAGGAAGGAAATAGAGGAGATGAGGAGGACGAGGAAACATACTTACAAAGGGCACCCTGTGAGGAGGTAGTCTTTAAAAAGACACCATTCAATCTGAGGCTAAAATATATAAAAGAACATGGTATTATGTACTTATACAATTTTTTGGGTGGCCAGCAGGAAGTCCAGTGAGTAAGAGAGGTGTACAGCTCAATTTTTGATTTTTTGAAGCAGGAGGAGGTCATAGCGAGAGGATATATAAGTAAAGCACAATCATGGGGGCTTACAGCACATAAGCAGTGATAATGTATCATTGTATAGAGTGCTGTAACAGCGACACGCCGCCGGGACATGGCTTCATTCCAACAGAGTGTCATATCTCCAGGAAAGCATAGTTACTCACCTGTAACAGGTGATCTCCAGGAACAGTAGGAATTTAGTCTTCACATATGGGTATCGTCAGTACCGACGGAGCCTGCGCGGGAACGCTCCCCAGCGTCCAATAGGAAAGCTTTTGGGAGCATTCCACAGCGCCTGCATGCTGCCTTCCCGCCTTTCCCAACTGTCCCTCTCCAGTTGGGTTTAAAGCTGAGACAAAAGAGAGAGGGAAAAAGAGAAAGAGAGAGAGATACAACTCCTGGGGGAGGTGGGTGGGTTGTGATGACTAAATTCCTGCTGTTCCCACAGATCACCTGTTACAGGTGAGTAACTATGCTATCTCCAGGAATAAGCAGGAATGTACTCTTCACATATGGGGACTCCCTAGCTGCAGATGCCAGGGAGAAGACCCCAGAAGTTGTGTGCCCATGTTAAAGGGATCCACTTCCCCCCATGGATCTCTGGCATCCTAACAGGGACGGTGGGTAGGAGTTGATTAAGTATGGAACAGGTGTTGAAGAACAGCCTGACCAAACAAGGCATCCCGGCGGGAGTCCTTGTCTAAGAAGTAATGGGCTGTGAAGGTATGAACCGAAGCCTAAGTAGCTGCTCGACAGATGTCGTTGATAGACACAGAGTGAAGATGAGCCATAGAGGCAGCCATGGCTCTTACATTGTGAGCTGTGACATGGCCTTAAAGAGGAAGGTTTTTACTCTCATAGGCAAAAGATATACACTGTGCAATCCAGCTGGACAGTGTTCTTTTGGAGACTGGAAGTCCCAAATGACTAGGATCAAAAGCAACAAAGAGTTGAGAGGACTTTCTATGTTGCTGTGTCCTTTGCAAGTAAAAGGCCAAAGCCCTTTTACAGTCCAAAGTATGAAGATTCCTTTCTGCATTTGAGGCGTGAGGCCTTGGGAAGAATACAGGAAGGTAAACCGCTTGGTTTAAATGAAAAGGTGACACCACCTTTGGCATAAAGTGTGGATGAGTCCTAAGGATTACCTTATCATGATGGAACCTTGTATAAGGGGGATCAGCCACCAACGCTTGTAACTCACTGATGCGACGTGATGTGATTGCAATAAGAAAGATGACCTTCCAGGAAAGGAATTTCAAAGAGGTAGTGGCTAATGGTTCAAAGGGCGGTTTCATGAGCTGCCCAAGAACCAGATTTAAGTCCCATGCCACCGATGGTGGCTTAATGGGAGGCTTAGTTAAAAGAAGACCTCTCATAAATCTCGCTATGAGAGGATGAGAGGAAATAGGTTGTCCATTTAGAGGCTTGAAAGAAGTTACAATAGCACTCAAATGAACTCTCACTGAATTTGTCTTAAGCCCTGCATTTGATAAATGAAGGAGATACTCCAGTAATGATCCAGAGGTATCACAAGAGGGTTAAGACCCTTCTGCGAGCACCATATGGTAAACCATTTTCACTTAAATGCATAAGAGTGTCTTGTGGAAGGCTTCCTGGAAGCATAAAGGATATCCTTTACTTGCTGGGAAAGGTTAACAGCATGAAGTTCTAGGCTTTCAGCAACCAAGCCCTGAGATGTAGAGACTGTGGACTGGAATGCCACAGCATCCCGTCCTCCTGGGATAGGAGATCTGGAGCAGATCCTAACTCCAGAGAAGGAGCTTGAGAGAGATGTAAGAGCAGAGGGTACCAACTTGTCGTGGCCAATGTGGGGCTATGAGAATCATATGGCCTCTGTCTCTCTGAAGCTTGAATAAAGTTCTGGGAATTAGGGGAATGGGTGGGAAGGCATACAGAAAGTCCCGACCCCAATGGAGGAGGAAGGCATCCCTGGACTGACAACCCTGAGCCGGAATTCTGGAACAGAACCGGGGAAGTTTGGCATTCAGAGGACTTGCAAAGAGGTCTATGTCCGGGGTTCCCCAAAATTGGAAAATTTTGGCCAGCTGGTCTGCATGGAGAGACCATTCGTGTGGAAGCAGAATTTGACTGAGTGTCAGCCCAAGAGTTTTGAATGCCTGGAAGATACACTGCAAGGAGATGAATCTGATGCTCTCTGGCGAGAGCCCAAAGTCACAAAGCTTCGTTGCAGAGCGACAGAGAGCCTGTTCCGCCCTAGTTGTTCACATAGAACATGGCTACCTGGTTGTCCGTTTGAATTAGGACAGTTTTGTAGCTGAGCTGGGTGTGAAACACTCGAAGAGCAAGAAAGATTGCTCTGAGCTCTAGGAGACTGATGTGTAGATCGGTCTCCTGTGGAGTCCAGGAACCCTGGGTAGAGAGGCCTTGCAAATAGGCTCCCCAACCCATCTGTGAGGCATCTGCTGTTAGAGTTACTTGGGGTGGGGGTTGCTGAAAAGGGGACCCCATCAAAAGATTCTGGGATGATTGCCACCATTGGAGAGACAAAATAAGACAATCTGAGGTTGCTATTTTGTCTGACAGGCAACCTGATGCCTGAGTCCACTGAGTGGATAGGGTCCACTGGGCTGCCCTCATATGGAGGCGGGCATAAGGGACCACATGCACGGTGGATGCCATGTGGCCTAGCAATTGTAACATTTCCCGAGCAGCGAGGTGAGACTTTAGAATTGCTTGGGAAGCTGAGTGCACAATGTGAAGGCAGCAGGACTGTGGAAGATAGGCCCTTGTCTGTCTGGTATCCAGCAGGGCTCCTATGAACTCTAGAGACTGAGTGGGAGCTAGGTTGGATTTTGGGAAGTTTATGACAAGTCCCAAATATTAAAGGATACGCATTGTGCGAGATAGAGAAAACCTGGCCTCTGGCTCTGATGGGGCTCGAATGAGCCAATCGTCCAAGTAAGGGAAGACAAATATTTTTAGGGTGCGGAGAAATGCTGCCACCACAGCCATGCATTTTGTGAAAACCCTTGGTGCCGAGGCCAGGCCAAAAGGAAGAACTCTGTATTGGTAGTGCTTCCCTTGAAATAGAAAGTGAAGAAATCTTCGGTGAGTTGGATGGATGAGAACATGAGTGTACGCATCCTTGAGATCTACAGAACAAAGCCAGTCCTGACTCTGAAGGTATGGCAGTAGAGTTCCCAGAGAAGTCATTTTGAATTTCTCTTTGAACAGGAAATTGTTCAATTCTCTGAGGTCCAAAATGGGTCTGTGCCCTCCTTTTTTCTTTGGAATAAGGAAAAAGGGGGAATAGAACCCTGCACCTTGTTGATGAATAGGTACTTCTTCTATTGCCCCTTGGGCAAGAAGCAGACTGACCTCGTGATCTAACTGGGAGTTGAGAGAGGTCTGAGAATTGAACTGCTTACCATTGTAGGAGGGGGCATGCTGAGGAAGTGAAGCTTGTATCCCTCTCTTACAATGGACAGAGTCCAACTTTCTGCTGTTATCTGCCCCTATCTGGGGGCAAAATAACAACCTTCCTGGAATGGTGGAAGGCTCTGGCCCATTCAGGGCCTGGAAGACAAAGTTCTCTAGATGGGAGTCAAAGCCCCTGTGGAAGCTGAGTCTGCTGAGCCGGTTGAGGCTTAGCAGCCTTTGTTTTCCTTTGTTTAGGTTGTTGCTGACCCTTTTGGGCAGACTGACCTGAACGATGCCCTTGCTGGGTATAGGAGGGGTAGAACTTCTTCTTTCTAGTGAAAAATGGCTTTTTGTAGACTTTTTCCTTGCAAGATCAGCTGTAGATTTTGATAATCTATCCAAGGTGAGATTATCAGCATCTAGCTCATTAGCTTTCTCTTGCCAATGTTTGCCAAAGAGATTCTCTCCTATGCAAGGAATATTCCCGAGTTTGTCCTGTAGCCAAAGTTCCAAGTCAGATGCCTGGAGCCAGGCAATCCTACGTGCGCCTATGGCAATAGCAGAAGTTCTGCTTATGCACTCAAAACAATCAAAAACTGCACAATTTACGAATTTGGAAACATCCTGAGCATGTTTGATAAGTGCAAGATAATCTTGTCTCTTATCATCAGGAAGGAGAGGGCTCATAAGCTCTACATCTCCTGTAACTTCCTTAAGGAACATTCCCATATATAAAATGTAGGAACTAATCCTGGCAGAAAGCATAGAGGCCTGGAAGGTTCGACGCCCAAAGGCATCAAGAGTTCTACATTCACGTCCTGGAGGATTATATGCATGTCTTTTTGCACTCTTGATCCTTCTCATAGCTGATTCCACCACCATGGAATGGTGGGGCAGCTGAGTTTTTTGAAATCCAGGACAGGGAGGAACTCGATACATGGTATCAAGCCTACGAGAATGAGGAGAAGTGGTGAGAGGTGTTTCCCATATCCTTAGCATGAGATCATGCAAGATCTCATGAATAGGCAAAGTAGCTGCCTCTTTGGGAGCTTTAGGATACTGTAAAATCTCTAATTCCTTTGCCCTAGGCTCTGTTTCAGGAGCCACTGTGATGGAAAGAACTCGAGCCACATCTCGGATAAAATCCTGGAAGGACATATCCTCTGGAGGAGACATCCTACGTTTAGGAGAGGAAGAATCCTCAGGAAGTAGTACTCTGGTATCGACAGAGCTGTCAGAGTCTTCAGACTCGGAGGATTCAAAGTATCTCCTGTCCGGGTAATCGTGCAGCGCACGATACCAGTACCGATCGAAGTCGGTATCGACAGGGTCCGGTACCGACTTGTCAGTACCCGAGGGCACAGCAAGCGTCGGTACCGGTAGTCCACCTGCCGACATCGATTCAATTGGCCCTGGTACCGATGTAGGTACCGGTACCGGTTGAATTGTCTGAAGCGGTTTTGGGGGCATCGATGCCGAGAGAAGAGTCGCCAGACTGCATTCAATAGCGAAGAATCTCTGTCTATCGATGCCGCCGATGCCTGGATATCGGTACCGGACAAAGCGGCTGGTACCCCAGAGCATGGCACCAGTAGTTCTGATGAGGTTGGGGCCTCGAGAACATCCTGGAGCCCCGAAGATGCTTTGGAAACCGAAGCCTCCTGCCGGGGCAATTTTGCCGGTGTGAGTCCCTCAAGGGCAACGCCAGAGGCATCTCGATACTTAGAAGGAGATCTATCCTTTGAGGACCGGCTAGACTTATGTTTAGTTACCTGAGATCCATGGGAGGAAGACGAAGCCCTGGAAGATGTTGATGCCACAGATGCTGCATCAGAGGGAAAAAGGGTGCTAAGTTTAGCAGCTCGGTTTTGCTGACTCCTCTTCGACATCATCCCACAGGCAACACACTCGGAGATAGAGTGGTCAGGACCTAAACATTTGAGGCACCACTCATGGGTGTCGGTGACGGATATGGTACCACCACACTTGGAACATATCGTAGAGGAAAGTTGGGTATAGTGCCCAAAATGGCGTGTGGCACCAGAGGAGAAAAAAGCTGGAAGACTCCAGGAAAAGATTTTTTTTTATAAGGAAAAGAAAGAAAGAACCAGCGGTACCAGTGTAGCGTCGAAGGAAGGCAGACGCGACCACAAAAAGAATAAATGGGATATTTTCTGCGGTGACAGGAGGTGCGACCTGCCGGCTCCACGGAAAACAAAGAACTGGAGAGAGACGGTTGGGAAAGGCGGGAAGGAAGCACGCAGGCACTGTGGGATGCTCCCAAAAGCTTTCTAATTGGATGCTGGGGAGTGTTCCTGCGCAGGCTCCGTCGGTAACGACGATACCCATATGTGAAGACTACATTCCTGCTTGTTCCTGGAGATAACATCATCCTTCCACCAATTAAATTGACATGAAAGGGCAGATCAAATTTGTAAAACCCTCTTCCCTGCATCATCATCTCATCCATGCATTGATAAGAGTTTAGCCTGCCTCTGGGGAGCCTCCATGTGGAATAGGAAGCATTTCAGAGAAAGCAACTCTGGAGGTTCGTGATTTCAATCCCCTATGTAAAACCTCAATTTACCCTCTAGAACCTTTCTCCTGCACCTTCTTATGTTATTGGTACACATATTCACCATGACAACTGGCTCATGCCCAGTACTTTCAGGTGGGGCATAAGGCAGGGAATATCAAAGCCTCAAAGTCTATTAGCTACCCAGCTATATATCTTCTTAAGGATCTCACTGCAACCTACAATAGCCCTCCAAACTCTTCCCTCCTGGGCACATGTCCCTGGAGATACAGCCTTAATGCATCACCCAGAGGGCAGGTCCTAGCTACAGGATCTCTTCTTGCCATAAAGTGCTGCTCACCTTCCAGGTGACCTTGCTCCTCTTAAGGCTGCATCGGAGCTGCCAGACTGGAGGTCCCTGAAAATCTTCCTCCATATACTCCTCTCTGTCTCTCTCAGCTTCTCTAAGTCTGCCACTCTAACCTCCAGAGACAGGATTCATGCTTTGAGAGCCTGGAACTCTTTATACTGAGTGTACACACATCATCTCTCTCTAAATAGTAAATAATCATACCTGTAGCACTTGATGCAAAGATTGGATAGCCCCCTTCTCGCTTCTGAATTGTTAGTATTTTAATACTGTTGAGTTTTTCATTATTAAAAGTGACTAAGGGAGCAGGGATGTTTAATCTATTGTGAGGGCCTTTAAATGTATTTGGTATATTCATGTTTAACTACTGCTAAAAAGTCCGTGATACCTACATGCTGATGAAAAACTGACTGCTGTAAAAATTTAAATCACAGCATGTGAATGAGAGTAAGAAAGAGAGGGTAGGATAAGTCTACCACCACAGCTGTTTCAGACCTTTTTACAGGAAAATACCCTTTTATAAAACCTCTCTTTCAAACAGCATTTTCCCAACCAAACACAGTCCCTCTATCCCTACAGATTTAGTGAACTTTAACTAAAATGAATTCTACTAGCAAACCTCAAACATTTTAAAGTGTTTCTTCTAGTATGTGTTGCTCTTTTCTCCTTTTTCTCTTATGAAGGAAAAGCATGTAGTGAGCTAGGAAGTGTTGCAATTGCAAAATGTTTTTTTATTCTTTAACAAGCTCTCCAGACTTTAGTAGACTGATTTCCAATTCACTGCCAGAGTTAGAAACCGAAAATAGTGCCATCCTCCCTGGATGCTTAGTCAACGGTGTCCTCTCCTTTACACCGATTTGCAGACTCACGGAAGGAACTTATATAGCCGTTCTTATCGTTGGAGAAGAGAAGGCAGAATTTTTTAAATTTTATTTCTCGCCATGAGGAGCACATGTGCACACAGTAGTCAGCAGTGGAGGGGTCCAGCTTTGATCTGCACTGATTGGGAATGAAGGGCAGATGGACTTGCAGGCAATCCCTTGGAGATTGTAAAACAATATCTGTGATGGCTGCAGAAAAATGGTCATGGAGCTAGAGAAGACAGGAATGAGTAAACCTGGGGAAAGGAATAACGTCTTTGATGTTGTCAGCTCCTAAGATGCATTGCAGATAGCGTTCAAATCCCATTCCAAAACCTCCATGAGGGACTGTGCCAAACTGACGCAGATCCAAGTACCTGTTTTTGCAAAATACAAGGCATAAAATAGTGGTCACTATAACCTGCCTGGGGCTGCGCAATGTGGCATGCATGTTAGTTCTTGCATATCTTTAGCACCATCCCAATCACAATCTGACCCCGAGGTCCATCATATTCTCAAATAAAAGATAAATATAATAAACCAATCAATACAAAATCAAACAATGCTGCTGGACTTGCCTTCTGTCAGGTAGGATATCAATCCAAATTCTGCTTACTGCTTGGGTAATACAGATCCTATGGCATGTGTAGCAAAGCAAGAGCTTTCTGAATATCTGCCAATAAAGCTAGACTATAATTTGGTTCAGAAACAAAGCTCTGTCCAACATTCATAGACTGCTATGCAGTGATAAAGCGTAGTTACTCACCTGTAACAGGTGATCTCCGGGAACAGCTGGAATTTAGTCTTCACATATGGGTATCGTCGGTACCGACAGAGCCTGCGCGGGAACGCTCCCCAGCGTCCAATAGGAACGCTTTTGGGAGCATCCCTCAGCACATGCGCGCTGCCTTCCCACCTTTGCAACTGTCCCTCTTCAGTTAAGTTTGTAGCTGAGTGAAAGGATAGAGAGGAAAGAGACGGAGAGATAGAGAGACAACTCCTAGGGGAGGTGGGTGGGTTGTGAAGACTAAATTCCTGCTGTTCCCGGAGATCACCTGTTACAGGTGAGTAACTACGCTATCTCCAGGAACAAGCAGGAATGTAGTCTTCACATATGGGGACTCCCTAACTGAAGATACCAGGGAGATAGCCCCAGGAAGCTGCCACTCAAGTAAGGTGGGCCATGCTTCCTCCCATGGATCTCTGGCATCCCACCAGGGTTGGTGGGTAGGAGTTGAATTAGGTCTGGAAGAGATTTTGAAGAACAGCTTGGCCAAAGAAGGCATCCCGATGGGAGGCTTTATCTAGCCAGTAGTGGACTGTAAAGGTGTGTACCGAAGCCCAGGTGGCTGCTCGACAAATGTCATCAATAGACACAGAGTGAAGGTTAGCCATAGAGGCTTCCATGGCTCTCACATTATGAGCTGTGACATCGCCTTGAAAAGGAAGACTCTTACTCTCATAAGCAAAGGATATGCATTGTGCAATCCATTTGGACAGAGTTCTCTTGGAGACTGGAAGTCTCAAATGACTAGAATCAAAAGCAATAAAAAGTTGAGTAGACTTTCTATGTTGCTGTGTTCTTTGTAGGTAAAAAGCCAAGGCTCTTTTACAATCCAAAGTATGAAGGTTCCTTTCTGCATTAGAGGCATGAGGCCTCAGAAAGAATACAGGAAGATAAATTGATTGATTTAAATGAAAAGGCGAAATCACCTTTGGCATAAAGTGTGGATGAGTTCTAAGAACAACCTTATCATGGTGAAACCTAGTATAAGGAGGATCAGCCACTAAAGCTTGCAATTCACTAATGCGACGTGCAGAGGTGATTGCAATTAGGAAGATGACCTTCCAGGAGAAAAGCTTTAGGGTTGTAGTGGCTGAAGGTTCAAAAGGCGGTTTCATGAGCTGCCCGAGAACTAGGTTTAAATCCCATGCCACCGGTGGTGGCCTGATGGAAGGCTTTGTTAATAGAAGACCTCTCATAAATCTTGTTATGAGTGGATGAGAGGAAGTTGGTTGTCCATTTAGAGGCTTATAGGAAGCTGCAATTGCACCAAGTTGGACTCTTACTGAATTGGTCTTTAGACCAGAATTTGATAGATGAAGTAGATACTCTAGTATTGATTCCAAAGGTATCATAAGGGGGTTTAACCCCTCCTGTGAACACCATATAGTAAAACGTTTCCACTTGAAGGCGTAAGAGCGTCTTGTGGAAGGTTTTCTAGAAGCCTGAAGGATATCCTTTACCTGTTGGGAAAGGTTAAGGTCCTGAAGGTCTAAGCTTTCAGCAACCAGGCCTTGAGATGCAGGGACTGGGGATTCGGGTGCCATAGAATCCCGTTCTCTTGGGAGAGGAGATCTGGAGCATAGCTTAACTCCAGAGGTGCAGCTTGAGAGAGATCTAAAGCAGGGGACACCACGTTTGGCGTGGCCACCGTGGCGCTATGAGGATCATACGACCCCTGTCTCTCTGAAGCTTGAAGAGTGTTTTGGGGATGAGGGGAATAGGTGGGAAGGCATAGAGGAAGTCGTGACCCCAGTGAAGAAGGAAGGTGTCCCTTGCCTGGCAATTTTGAGCCGGAATCCTGGAACAGAACCGGGGAAGTTTGGCATTCAGTGGACTTGCAAACAGGTCTATGTCTGGGGTTCCCCAGATCTGAAATATCTTGGCCACCTGGTCTAGGTGGAGAGACCATTCATGAGGCAACAGTACTTGGCTGAGTTTGTCTGCCCAAAGGTTCTGAATGCCTGGAAGATATACCACGAGAAGGTGAATCTGATGCTCTCTGACGAGGGCCCCTAGTCGTAAAGCTTTGTTGCATAATGACAGAGAGCCTGTTCCACCCTGTTTGTTCAAGTAGAACATAGCTACTTGATTGTCCTTTTGGACTAGGACTGTCTTGTAGCTGAGCTGGGCATGGAATACTCGAAGAGCTAGATTGCTCTGAGTTCCAGGAGGTTTATGTGAAGACAGGCCTCCTGTGGAGTCCAGGTACCCTGGGTAGAGAGATGATGCAGATGTGCTCCCTATCCCACCTGTGATGCATCTGTTAGGGTGGCCTGGAATAGGGGTTGCTGGAAAGGAGACCCCACTAGAAGATTTTCCAGTGATTGCCACCATTGTAGGGACAAGATCAGTCGTCGTGAGTTTGATATCTTGTCCGACAGATGTCCTGTGGCCTGTGTCCACTGTGTGGATAGGGTCCACTGGGCTGCTCGCATATGAAGGCAAGCGTAGGGAACCACATGAACCGTGGATGCCATATGTCCCAATAGTTGTAGTAGTTCTTGAGCAGTTAGGGAGGACTTCACCGCTGCTTGAGAAGCTAGCTGCATTAAACGAAGACAGCGGGGTTGTGGGAGAAAAGCCCTTGACTGTCTGGTATCTAGACGGGTTCCTATGAACTCTAGGGACTGAGATGGAGCAAGTTGGGATTTTGGGAGGTTTATGACCAATCCCAAGTATTGAAGGATTCGCATTGTGAGAGACAGTGCAGATCTGGCTTATGGAACCGTGGGGGCTCGAATGAGCCAGTCATCCAAGTAAGGGAAGACAAATATCCCCAGGGTTTGCAGAAATGCAGCTACTACTGCCATGCATTTCGTGAATACTCTTGGTGCCGAAGCCAGACCAAAGGGAAGAACCCTGTATTGGAAATGTTTTCCCTTAAAAAGGAATCATAAAAATTTCCCGTGGTCTGGATGGATCAGAATGTGAGTATCCTTTAGATCTAGAGAACAAAGCCAATCCTGACTTTGAAGGTATGGCAGAAGAGTTCCCAGAGAAATCAGTTTGAACTTTTCTCGGAACAGATATTTGTTCAATTCTCTGAGGTCTAGAATGGGTCTGTGTCCTCCTGTTTTCTTTGGAATAAGAAAATAGGAGGGAGTAGAACCCTGCACCCTGCTGAAGAATGGGCACTTCCTCTATTGCTCCTTGAGCAAGGAGTGTTGAGACCTCTTGATCCAGTAGATTGCCTGTAGAGGTTTGGGAAATGAACTGTCTTATGATCATAGGAGGGGGCATACTGTGAAAAAGAAGCTTGTACCCCTCTCCGACAATGGACAGAGTCCAGTTTTCTGTTGTTATTTGGTGCCATCTGTTGGCAAAATGACACAACCTGCCTGGAATGTTTAGGGGCTCTGGCCCCTTCAGAGGCAGGAAGGCTAAGTTCTCTATGAAAGAGTCAAAGCCCTTGAGGGGGCTGGGTCTGTGGAGCTGGTTGAGCTCTAAGGCCTTTTGGCTTCTTTTGTCTGGATTGTTGTTGTTGACCCTTCTGGGCAACTTGACCCTGAGCTTGCCCTTGCTGGGTATAGGATGGATAAAACTTCCTCTTTCTGCTGAAAAAGGGTTTTTTATAGGGTTTATTTTTGGCTGGGGTGGCTGCAGATTTTGACAATCTGTCTAAAGTGAGATTGTCAGTATCTATCTCATTAGCCTTCTCCTGCCAATTCTTGCCAAAGAGGTTTTCTCCTGTGCAAGGGATGTTTCCCAATTTATCCTGTACCCAAATCTCCAAGTCTGATGCCTCAAGCCAAGCAATCCGACGTGCACCAATGGCAATAGCAGAGGTTCTGCTGATGCATTCAAAGCAGTCAAAGGCTGCACGGTTTACAAACTTGGAGACATCTTGAGCAAGCTTGACCAGAGTGAGAAAGTCCTGTCGTTTGTCCTCAGGGAGAAGGGGGCTCATAAGCTCCAAATCTCCTGTGACCTCTTTGAGGAACATTCCCATATATAAAATATATGAGCTGTCCCTAGCTGAAAGCATGGAAGCCTGAAAAGTTCAACGCCCAAAAGCATCAAGAGTCCTGCATTCACGACCTAGAGGATTGGATGCATGTCTCTTTGCACTTTTCATCCTATGCACTTTTCATCCTACGCATGGCTGACTCCACTACCATTGAATGGTGTGGCAGCTGAGTCTTTTGAAAACCAGGACATGGTGGAACTCGATACATGGTATCTAGTCTCCTAGAATGAGGAGATGTGGTCAAAGGTGTCTCCCACATTCTGAGCATCAAATCATGAAGAATTTCATGAATGGGCAGAGTGTCTGCTTCCTTAGGAGCCTTAGGGTATTGGAGAATTTCCAATTCCTTTGCTCTAGGTTCTTTTTCAGGAGCTACCGTGATTGAAAAGCCTCGGGCCACATCACAAATAAAATCCTGAAAAGACATGTCTTCCGGAGGAGACATTCTGCGTTGGGGAGGAGTCTTCCGGGAGAAACACTCTGGTACCGGCAGAATTATCAGAGTCATTGGAATCGAAGGATTCGAAGTATCTCTGATCCCGATGTTCATGCAAAGCACGGTCTCGGTATTGATCGAAGTCGGTACCGAATTGGTCCGGTACCAATCTGTCGATGCCAGAAAAAGTCTGCATGGGAAGGATCCCTACTGGGGCCGGTACTGTTGTTGCTGGTACCGGTACCGGCATTGGTACCGGTGCCCGTTGAACCACTGGTGTCAACGGTACCGCAGCTGTAAGGAGAGCTGCAAGACTGCGTTCGATAGCGAGGAATCTCTGGTCTATCGACGCTGCCGATGCCTGGGTATTGGTACTGGTAAAAGCGGCCAGAACCCCTGAGCATGGCACCAGTAGTTCTGCCGAGGTCAAAGCCTCGAGAACATCCTGGAACCCCGTTGATGCTTTGGAGACCGAAGCCTCCCGCCGGGGCTGTTTTGCCAGTGTAGTTTCCTCAAGGGCAATGAAGGAGCTTTGGCTTTGAAGGAGAGCTACCCTTTGAGGACCGGCTCTTATGTTTAGTTACCCGAGATCCATGGGAGGAAGACAAGGCTCTTGAAGACGTCGATGCAATGGACCTGGTATCCGAAGAAAAGAGGGTACCGAGCTTTGCAGCTCGGTTCTGTCTTCCTCTTTGTCATCCCCATACAGGAGGAACACTCAGATGGAGAATGGTCAGGGCCTAAACATTTTAGACACCAGTCATGGGTGTCGGTGACGGAGATGGTACCGCCATATTTAGTACATTTTTTTTTTTTTTAAAACCATTAGCTGGTTTTTCCATCTTTTGCGAAAAATGGAGCCTAATGCCCAAAATGGCGCCTAGCACCAAAAGAAAAAGTTTCTGAAGAGAAACAGTTCAAAAATAGATGTATAGATATATTTTTTTTAAAAAAGAAAGAAATAACCGGCGGTACCGGTAGGTATCGTGCGGAGGCAGGCGCGACCACAAGAAAACAAGTTTAAAGAAGAAATTTTCTGCGGTGACAGGGTATGTGTCCTGTCGGCTCCGCGGAAAATGAAGAACTGAAGAGGGACAGTTGGAAAGGCGGGAAGGCAGCGCGCATGTGCTGAGGGATGCTCCCAAAAGCATTCCTATTGGACGCTGGGGAGCGTTCCCGCGCAGGCTCCATCGGTACCGACGATACCCATATGTGAAGACTACATTCCTGCTTGTTCCTGGAGATGGATATTAACACACTATACGGCTTTTTGAGGGTCTATATGCTATCCAGCCGTGGTCAACATATGGATGGCAAGTTTGCAATATTGTGATATTTAAAAGACTTAGAATTATTTCTATAGTACTACTAGACAGATGGTACGCTGTATACATACACGTATGAGAGAGTCCCTGCACGACACAGTTTACAATCTATTCAAGACAAACAGAACATAAGGAAATTTCAATATAAGGAAACGATTAAAACATACAAGGGTATTAAACAGGAGAATAAGAGGATCGGGATCCAAAAGTAGCCTCATTAAGTTGGGGTTTTAGCCTGAACTTCAATAGGACCAGAGACAGACCCTGGCATACTGACTCTGGAGTATGGTGCAACAAGGTGGAAGGAAAGGAGTCCGAAGTTGACAGCAAAGGAGATGGGCATAGATAAAGTGTGTTATCTGACAAGCAGAGTTCCCAAGGAAGGACGTAGGAAGAGAAAAAGGAGGATAGGTAATGCGAAGCTGCAGAATGAATGAACTTGCAGGTCAGTAAGAGAAGTTTGAACTATATGCAGAAGTGAATATGGAGCCAATGAAGTGACCTGAGAGGAGATTAGTCATGCAGCTGAGTTTTGAATAGATTGACAGGAGGAGAGATGGTTCCGTGAGAGACCAGTAAGGAGTAGGCTGCAATAAACGGGAGGTGATGAGAGAGTGGATAAGGGTTTTGGAAGGGATGAATTTTACTATTCTAGAAAAGGAAGTGACAGGTTTTAGCTGTAGAGGTGCAGAGAAAGAGAGCAGAATCAAAGATGACCCCAATGTTATGAGGTGTAGCAATGGGAAGGATGACCATGTTATCCAAAGAAATAAAGGAAGAAAGTGGGGGCTGGGTTTAGGGAGGAAAGATAAAGATGCTCCATTTTGACCATATTTAGTTTCAGGTGACAGTGGGACATCCAGGCAGATTGAGATTCAGAGAAATATATCTGGAAGTCATCAGTGTAAAGATGGTACTGAAAAACCATGGGAGGAGATCTGGGAACCAAGGGACAAGTAAAGAGAAGAAAGAGTAGTTACTCACCTGTAACAGGTGTTCTCCAGGAGCAGCAGGAATCAGTCCTCACTTATGGGTGACGTCGCCGACGGAGCCCTCGCGGAGCAATTTCCCCAGCTTTCGAAGAAAGCCTTTGGGATTGCAGCGCGCATGCGCGGTCCCCTTCCCGCCCGAGGGTGCCATCTTGCTCAGTCAGATGACATAGCGAAGACAGCAAAAACAGAATGACTGCAACTCCAAGGGGAGGAGGGAGGGTAGTGAGGACTGATTCCTGCTGCTCCTGGAGAACACCTGTTACAGGTGAGTAACTACTTTTTCTCCAGGACCAAGCAGGAAGTCAGTCCTCACTTATGGGGCTCCCAAGCTCAAGGCTACCGGAGGCCTTAAGTTAAAAATGAGCTCCCCAAAGCTCAACAGCACAGAAAGAAGGAATCTTCTCTGAATACGCATCCGGCCGGTAGCCAAACATCGGGGCCGGAGGGTAGGAGTTGCCTAAACCTCAAAGAGATTGTGGAGGACTGCCTGTCCGAAAGCACTGTCCCTGCGGGACTCCCTCTCCAGGCAGTAATGAGCCGCAAAAGTCTGGCTTGAAGACCAAGTAGCGGCCCGGCAGATGTCTGCCAATGGAACAGAGTGGAGATGAGCCACTGACGCAGCCTTCGCTCTGACACGGTGGGCCGTGACTCGACTCTCTAAGGAGAGGCCGACTGCCCCATAAGCCCAGGCGATAGAGTCAGCTACCCAGATGGACAAAGTACGCTTGGAGACAGGAACCCCCAACCGATTGGGGTCAAAAGATACGAAAAGCTGAGCAGCTTTCCTATGCTCACGCGTACAATCAAGGTAGAAAGACAAGGCTCTTCGACAGTCCAGGGTATGCAGAACAGTCTCAGCTCGGCTGTTATGCGGCCTGGGAAAGAAGGTCGGAAGGACCACCTCTTGATTGATGTGGAAAGAGGAAACCACCTTCGGAAGAAACTTAGGGTGCGTCCGTAAGACAACCCTATTCTTGTAGAACTTAGTATAAGGGGGCTCCGACACTAGGCCCTGTAGTTCACTAACGCGCCTAGCGGAGGTAAGGGCCACCAAGAAGAGAGTTTTCCATGAGAGGAAACGAAGGGAGCAGGTAGCCATGGGTTCAAAAGGCGGGCAAGTAAGCCTTTGTAAAACCACATTGAGATCCCAGTCGGGAGCTGGAGGGCGCAACGGGGGCTTAAGCAGGAGCAGGCCCCTGAGGAAACACGCCACCAAGGGGTGCGAGGAAAGAGGTTGGCCCTCCACCGGCGAGTGATGGGCAGAGCGAGCACTGAGGTGGACTCTGACCGAATTGGATTTGAGGCCTAGATCGGAGAGGTGAAGCAAGTACTGCAGTACCACCGATACTAAGCAGGCGAAGGGGTCCTCAGAGCGATGAGAACACCAGACCGAGAAGCGGCGCCATTTAAGGGCGTAAGATTTCCAGGTGGAAGGTCGCCGGGACGCCAGGACGACAGCCTCCACCTCCGGAGGAAGTGAGAGCAGGGCTAGGACTACCCTTTCAGCAGCCAGGCCATCAGATGAAGGGCCCGGAGGTTGGGGTGTAGAAGAGTGCCCTGATCCTGGGTCAGGAGATCGGGCTGAAACCCCAGAGGAAGAGGGGTGTCCACCGCTAACTGCAGGAGCAGAGGGAACCAGGGTTGTCTCGGCCACCTGGGCGCTACCAAAATCACGGAGGCCCTGTCCTGGACAACTTTGAACAGCGTCCGGGACACAAGTGGTGTGGGAGGGAAGGCATACAGTAGGCCCGTGGACCACGAGATGAGGAAAGCATCCGGCGCTACCCTGAGAGGATGCGGATGCCGAGAGCAGAACCTGTGCAGTTGCCGGTTCAGAGGACTGGCAAAGAGACCCACGGTGGGGAGGCCCCACCGGTGGAAGATCTGCCGGGCAACTAAGGGGCTCGTGTGGCTGCAGAATCCGGCTCAGTTTGCCGGCCAGGCAATTGTCCTGTCCAGGCAGGTAAACAACCTTGAGGAGGATGTCGTGGTCGACTGCCCACGAGCACAGTCTCCGGGCCTCCTGACAGAGAAGGAGGGAGCCCGTGCCCCCCTGTTTGTTCATGTAGAACATGGCGACCTGATTGTCCGTCTGCACCAGTACAGACTGACGAGAAGTGAGGTGAGCAAAGGTCCGCAGAGCTAGGCGGATCGCCCGCAGCTCCAGGAAGTTTATCTGTTGAGCTGCCTCCCAAGGGGTCCAAAGGCCTTGGGTGCGTGCTCCCCGGCAATGCGCTCCCCATCCCAGGAGAGAGGCATCTGTCGTGAGCACCTGGGAGGGTGTGGGAGGCTGAAAAGGCATGCCGAGCAGTAGGTTGGACAGATGAAGCCACCACTGCAGAGAGGCGACCAGACGGTCGGAGACCTGTAGCAGGTCCGTCAGACTCCCTGTGGCCTGATGCCATTGAGTGCGAAGGCTCCACTGAACAGGCCGCATATGCAGGTGGGCATTCGGGGTGACATGGACCGTGGAGGCCATATGACCGAGCAGCTGCAGGAAGCGCCGGGCCGGTGCTGGGGATGCGCTGTGGAACCTGCTGGCCAGTGTTATGAGCCTGTCGGCTCGCTCCCGGGGCAAGAAGGCACGAGCCCGCCGAGTGTCCAGCCGTGCCCCTATGAACTCGAGATCCTGAGAGGGGTGCAGCGTGGACTTTCCGAAGTTTATGACGAAGCCCAAGTGCTGGAGCAAAGCCACTGTGCGTTGAGTGGCCTGAGTGACCTCTACGGAGGACTGTGCCCGTATGAGCCAGTCGTCCAGGTAAGGGAAGACGAACAGGCCTTGAAGCCTCAGAAAGGCCGCCACCACTGCCAGGCATTTTGTGAACACCCTGGGAGCGGATGCCAGCCCGAAGGGCAGCACGCGGTACTGATAATGTCTTCCCGCCACCACAAATCTCAGATATTGTCGGTGGTCCGGATGGATAAGGATGTGGGTATAGGCATCCTTTAGGTCCAAGGAGCATAGCCAATCTCCCTGCTGGAGGTAGGGCAGCAGGATTCCAAGGGTAAGCATCCTGAACTTTTCCCGCTGCAGGAACTTGTTGAGGTCGCGGAGGTCCAGGATGGGTCTGAGGCCTCCTGACCGCTTTGGCACGAGGAAGTACCTCGAGTAGAACCCTTGGCCCCAGAGGTGTTGGGGTACTGGCTCCACAGCCTGCTCCCCCAGCAGCCCCTGCAGCTCCTGAAGGAGTAAGTCCCTGTGCAGAGGGGGCCTTGAAGGCTCCCCTGGGAAGTAGGGAGGAGGCACCTGGTGAAAATGGAGGAGGTAGCCCTTTTGAACCACCTGCAGCACACCCAGGAATCAGAGGTTATGGCTGACCACCTGTGGGCAAGTGGATTAGCCTGCCCCCCGTGCAGGGTAGAGGGGCTATGCTGGCATAGTCAAAAAACCCCACCCTGCTGAGCAGGGGGCTGTGCAGTGGGTTTAGGGGCCCTCGGCTTACGGGACCCATTGCCCTGACTCTTAGCCTGCGGGATCTGATTGGGGGCTGCAGACGCTTGGTATTGAATGCACTGATGCTTATAGGCGGGCACCTTCCTCGGGTAAAAAGGCTTTTTCCCCGAGCCCTTTCCCTTTTGTGAGGGAGTAGAGGTCTTTCTGGATAAGCGAGTCCTGTGAGAGTCTCGGACTCGAGTTCCGCCGCCTTATCAGCCATGGGTTTCCCAAAGAGGTTTTCACCTCTGCACGGGACATCGACCAGCTTGTCCTGCACCCACGGCTCGAGGTCGGATGACTGAAGCCAGGCCTGTCGGCGGGCAGCGATGCCGGCTCCCGCAACTCGGACCGACACCTCGAAGCCATCGTATGCCGCTCGAGAGATAAATTTCGAGCACTCTCGAATACTATCGGATAAGGTCTGGAACCCCTGTAAGGGTTCCTCGGAAAGACCAGCCGAGAACCCGGCGATTTCTTTTGCCAGGTCTCGGAGGAACATGCCCATGTATAGCTGGTATGTCTGGACACGGCAGGCCAGCATGGAGCCCTGGAAGCACTTCCTCCCGAGGGCATCTAGGTTCCGGGCCTCCTTACCCAGAGGCACCGAGGAGTGCATCTTTTGACTCTTTAGTCGATGCATGGCCGATTCCACCACCATGGAATGGTGCGGTAGTTGTGCCTTCTGGAACCCGGGACTCTTGCGGACTCGATACAGCAAATCGACCCGCTTGCTCAGCACCGGCGTCGATGCCGGGCATTCCCACATGCGAAAGAGGAGCCGCTCCAGCACAGGGGGAACCGGTACAGTAAAGGCCTCCTTCGGGGGAGAGTCATACTGGAGGGCCTCGAGCTCTTCGGCGTGGGGCTCCTCCTCGGGATCCGCGGGGAAGGCTAAAGCCTTGGCCATACCCCTCATAAAGTCGGAGAAGCGGGTATCCTCCGGAGGGGATCGCCTCCGAGACTCCGACTCAGGCGAGTCGGAGGGGACGCACCGGATCTGAAAAGAACCCGGCGATTCGTCCCCGTCCGTGTCCCAGCCCGACGCCTCCGTGGAGGAGTCGAGAGGGTCCGTGCGGGCGAGGGTTCGCCCCGACGCCGAAGCCGGCGTCGACGACGACCTCGGTCCCGAACGGGAAGCCGAGGGAGACCTCGACCGAGGATCGGCTCGAGCATGTGTGGACTCGAGGATCGGCTCGGCCGCCGGTGTCAACTTGGCATCGACGTCCCGGTGGTCAGGGCAGATGTACTGGCGAAGCCGGTCATCAATGCCCGCTGCTGGTCCAGGAAGGCAGTGAGACTGTGCTCCAAGGATGTCAATCTGAGACCCACCTCAGAAGACCCGGCAGCCTCCGACTCGGGCCCCGACGGCGTCGGGCCCGACATCGGTTCCGGAGGGGAGTCCAGGAGGACTATAGCACTCACGTGTCCAGACGGCTCCACCTCTAGACGAGGGAGTTTGCAAGGCCTCTCCGTCTCCGAGGGCTCAGGGCAGCTGACGGGGCTAAGTGACCCGGCCGTTGAGGGACCAGGCGCGTCCTCCGACGCCGCCCGAGCAAACCTCTTCCTCCGACGATGTTCCCGGTCGGGGGACCCCCGCTCAGAGGAACTCCGATGATGCTCGTGGCCGGAGCCCCAAGACGTCGAAGCCTCCGACGAGGTCTGAGCCTGACCTGACTCGGGGTCAGAGAAGATACGTTCCTTTTGTGACTGCCGACTCCTCAGAGACTTTGAGGACAGTCTGCTGCACGGACCGCAATCCGTCGAGTCATGGTTGGGTCCGAGGCAACGGAGGCAGTAGTCGTGCGTGTCCGTGAGGGACATCAGTTTGGAACAATGGCCACAGTTTTTAAACCCGCTGGCAGCCATCGGGGGGAAAAGAGCCCCGGCAAGGTCGAAAGACCGCGCTGCCAGGGGTGAAAAGGAAAGTGGAGGGAACGCCAGTTAGGAACAAAAACTGAAACAAAAAAGATTAAATAAGGACGGACTCGAATTTATCGAGGCCGGGCGGGGACACGCGAACCGAGAAAAAACAAACTAAAGAAATTAATCAACTTTTTCAGCGGCGATAACAAACTACTGTAGGGCTCCGCGGAAAAAAGAAGACTGAGCAAGATGGCACCCTCGGGCGGGAAGGGGACCGCGCATGCGCGCTGCAATCCCAAAGGCTTTCTTTGAAAGCTGGGGAAATTGCTCCGCGAGGGCTCCGTCGGCGACGTCACCCATAAGTGAGGACTGACTTCCTGCTTGGTCCTGGAGAAACATAGAAACGTAGCAGCAGATAAAGACCACATGGCCTGTCTAGTCTGCCCTTCCATATCAACTATTACAACAGTCTCGGTTTTTGCCTTTAGAGATCCTCTGTGTTTGTTCCATGTTATTTTGAATTCAGATACAGTCCTTATTTCTACCACCTCCAGTGGGAGACTATTCCACGTATCTACCACTCTTTCTGTAAAGAAATATTTCCACATATCACTCCCGAGTCTATCCCCTTTCACCCTCATTCTATGTCCCCTTGTAGCAGAACTTGCTTTCAATAGAAAGCAGCTCTCCTCCTGTGCATTTATGCCACAGAGCTATTTAAACGTCTCAATCGTATCACCTCTATCCCACCTGTCCTGTAAAGTATACATATTAAGATCCTTAAGTCTGTCCACTAATCATTTTAATAGCCATCCTCTGTACCGACTCCAACCTGTTTATATCCTTTTGAAGGTGCGGTCTCCAGAATTGCACACTATACTCCAAATGAGGTCGCACCAAAGACTTATACAGAGGCATTATCACCTCCTTTTTTCTGCTAGCCATTCCTCTCCGTATGCACCCAAGCATCCTTCTAGCTTTTGCAGTTGCCTTTTCTACCTGTTTAGCTACTTTAAGATCATCAGACACAATCACACCTAGGTCCCGCTCCTATTTTGTGGACAAAAGTACTTCACCCCCTATACTCTATTGCTCCCTTGGATTGCTGCAGCCCAAATACACGACCTTGCATTTTTTAACATTAAATCTCAGCTGCCAAATTCTAGACCATTCTTCAAGCTTAGCTAGATCCCTCCTCATGTTATCTACCCCTTCCTGGGCGTCTACTCTATTGCAGATTTTGGTATTATCCGCAAAAAGACAAACCTTACCCGATAGCCCTTCCGCTATATCACTAACAAAGATGTTAAAAAGAATCGGACCAAGGACAGATCCCTGGGATACACCACTGGTAACATCCTTCTCCTCAGAGTGAGCTCCATTTACTTGTACTCTTTGTTGCCTCCCACTCAACCAATTTCTAATCCAAGCAGTAACTTTAGGGCCCATCCCTAGGATGCTCAGTTTGTTTATAAGTCGCCTGTGTGGAACGGTGTCAACGGCTTTACTGAAATATAAAT
This sequence comes from Ichthyophis bannanicus, assembly GCA_033557465.1. NCBI lineage: Eukaryota > Metazoa > Chordata > Amphibia > Gymnophiona > Ichthyophiidae > Ichthyophis > Ichthyophis bannanicus. The sequence goes on from CM066035.1 coordinate 98,361,878, forward strand.
ACACCACATCTAGGGCTCTCCCTTGGTCCAGCTTCCTGGTCACCCAGTCAAATAAATCAATCAGATTTGTCTGACAAGACCTGCCTCTGGTGAATCCATGCTTCCTCAGATCCGGTAATCCGTTGGGACTCCAGAAACCTCACTATTTTCTCTTTCAACAGCGTTTCCAATAAATTACTCACCACCAAGAGGTTCTAAGACAGAGCCCTGAAGTACACTGACTGATAGTGAGATAACAGTGGAGAAGGATCCAGCACAGCATAAACTTAACAGTGTGATGAAAAGATAAGAAGAAAAGTAAGAACAGAACACAGCCCTGAAGTCCAAGCAAGAAAAGCTTATCAAGGAAAAGTGTCAAAAACAGAAGATTAAGATGGATGAGGATTGACAAAAGGCCCTTGGATCTGGCCAAAAACAGGTTACTGGAGACTGTGGCAAGGGCAATTTCTGTAGAAGGTAGAGGATGAAAGCCAGATTGGAATGGATCCAGAACGGCTTGAAAGGAGAGTCAAGACAGCAGTGGTGAACAGCACATTTGAGTAGTTTGGTTGTGAAAAGGAGGAGGGAGATGGAATAATAATTAGATGGGAAGGTAGGGGTCAAGTGAAGGTTTTTGTTTTGAAGAACAGTGTAAACACAGCATGTTTTAAGGCAGCAGAACAGTTGCAGTGGAAAGGGATAGGTTGAAGATATGGCAGATGGAAGGCATGTGCGAGCATGTTGTTAGCACAGTGCCCCACTGAACAGTAGGCCCCACGTTAACTTCATGCTTCAGCACGGAGTGTCTTTTGCCTTCTCTGTGCTGTGCCCTCTTACCACTGCCACCATGCCAGCTTGGCTGAAGCTCCTGCCTCCAGCGCAGCTCCAGATGTCTGTTAGCACTCCCCTGACGTCTCTGTGCGTGCGACGAGGAGCAGAGAACTGAGAGAGACCTCCCACTTCTACCTACATCCGTGGTTCCATCAGCATGTCCTACAATGCCAAATGAGTGACTCTAAGCTGTTTTTTTTTTTTTACTGCACATAACGCAGCAACTTCAGCAAGTAGGCTTGGGAGGGCACTTTCTCATCTTGCCGTGCCTGCAGGTTCCTGCCATGCCACTGCACTCTCTGCCGCTTGGTGAGTCCAAGGCATTCCACCTCCCGCGTCCTGTAGTGCTGTCGCATTTGGCTTAAGGCTGACCCCTGCAGCCCAAGCCTGCCTTCCAAGGCTTTGCTCAGCAACACTGAGCCAACTCCTCTGCTGCTGCGTAGCACTGTCTTGCGCTGCCACCGAGTTCACTCTGCTTAACTAGACAAGACGGCACAGTATGTTTTTTCTTTCTTAACAGTGCAAGAGGGGGAGATAGGACAGAGATCAATGCTATTGTTGGGCTGAGGGGAGGAAGGGAAGCAAGGTGTGAAGACACAAAGAGAATGATAAAGGGGATATTCTGGCTTGGGTACTACAGGGATGCACAGAGACAAAGGGGATATTCTGGATGCAAGGGGGGCACAGAGAGAGGGATATATATATTTATTTTTATTTATTTATTTATTTAACGGTCTTTTCTATACCGCCCCTTCCAGAGATCAGGGGCGGTTTACATTGAACATTAAACAGAACAATTGTATACTTCTGTATACATTTACAAGGAACATTATGCTTTAACTATGTACAGGTGTACTTACAGGGAACATATTTTGAACATATTTTGAACAACATTTTGAACATATTTTGAACATTAACTATAACATATATATGTATATGTGTGTGTGTGTGGATATCTGGGCACAATGGAGACAGACAGAGAAAGGGACTCCATGTTGGGCACGATGAGGGCAAAGAGGAGATATTTTTGGCAGGATGGGAGCAGAGAGACTGAAGGGATATTTTTGGCAGGATGGGAGCAGACAGAAAGACAGCAGAGGGGTCATAGGGAGATTCTGGACACAGGGGGCATATAAAGCTGAAAGGGAGATCCTGGACCAAGGGGACAGAGCATAAAGCTATAGAGGGGAGATACTAGACTCGAAAAGAAAAAGGGAGATGAAGTGGAGATGCTAGCCATGGGAGGAAATAGGGAGAGGGCATGCTGGACACAGGGAAATTTTGGATATGGAGGGATCATGTGGAGTGAAAAAGAGATTCTGGATGGGGGGAGAGAGAGAGAGGGACAGATATTAGATGGGAAGATGATGGATAGCAGCAATAAAGAGAGATTCTGGAAACAGTAGGGAAGAGAGAGAGGGGAGAATTAGTGATAGACTGGGGAATAAGAGGCTGGAGAAAGAGAAAGTTGAGGAATGGAAGGAATGGTTTAAGGCTGAAAAGTAGTAGATTGAGGACAAGATAGTAAGAAGGAGAGAGTCCATAGAAGGATAAGAAAACGACATGGAAGAAAGCTGAAAAGATCAATGCCAGCGATGGAAGCAGAAGAGAAAATTAGTAGAAAGGCTCAAGTCCCTGGAAAGAGCTAAGAGAAAATCTAGGAAAGCAGAAACCACAGACTGGAATCAACACTGTTAGAAAAATAAAATGGCCAGACAACAAACGCAGAAAACAGTATTTTATTTTCAATTTAGTAGTTGGAATGTGTCACCTTTTTGTAATTTACATGTTCTTTCTTTATATGAATCTTTCTATTTCGCTGGTGTTGTGCTACATAGGCTTCTTAGGTTTCAGTTTAATTTTTGTCAGTCTATTTCTATTTTTAGTTTGTAGTCACTTATTCTGTACTTGGTGAGGGCCTATTCATGTTCTAAGTATGTGACTGTGGCCAGGTATTCTGTTAGCATGGAGTTTCTATGAAGGAATCTGACCTGTTCAGTTTTCCTAGTAGGTATATGGATGTTCTGGGTTCCACTGCAATAGGGGCAGAGAATGGGCATTTTCTTTTGGAGGGGGGAGGCCCAACCACCACCCCAAGCTCTGCCCTAATTACACCCAAAGTTCTGCTCCTTGCACAGAAACCCTTCCTGTTCTGCCCGTGGTGATCTGAACCCCATGGGCAATCTGCTGCCTGCTGGCTACAATCATGGCAAAGACCCTTCCTGTCTGCCCGCGGGAGGATCTCAGCGCAGCCAGAAAGGGTCTTTGCTATGATCGTAGCCGGCAGGTAGCAACCTTCTCATGGGGATCCCATCCCCTATGTGCAAAGGAAGAGGAGAAGCTGAGGCTGCGGCAAAGACACTTCCTGTTCTGCCTGCAGGGATCCGATCTCCTGTGGGCAGATAGGAAGGGTCTTTGCCGCAATCATAGCTTCTCTTCCTCTTCTGCTCGCGTGGGATGGGATCCCCGCAGGCAGAACAGGCGTTGATTTTTGGTGGTGCCAGGGCTTGTATGACCCATCCCTTTCCAATGCCTATGCGCTGCAATATTTATGATGATACTCATTTCTGGGCATGCTCGTGGCCTGAGTTTGAAAGTCGGTGTTCTTTTGGAATGGTAGATTTGCTCTATGGGTACTGTACTCTGGGTTCTTGCTTTTTCTTTGAGTGTTTATGGTTGCTAGTGGAATATGGATCGTCTCTGAGATATGCAGTTTTATTTTCTTGATGCTGCCTGAAATTTAAAATATTTTGCCAGTTCAGATTCAAGGAACTCTCTAATTTTAAGGGAATATCTCAGTTTAATTTTGTTTAGCAGCCCGATAGCGTCACTGCTGCCGATTTCTGGACTTTTCCAGCTCTACCATGGTCCAATCCAACCTGGGCACCATGATCTTGAATTCACAATGACCACAAGGCCGGTGTTAGAGGAGGGCAAACAGGGCAGCTGCCCTGTCTCCACAACTACAAGGGGCCTTCAAGAAGCAGAATCAGAGATGGCGCTGTTGCTTTGTATTATTTGTGCTGGTGCCCACAGATTCAGTAAGAACTTTGGTGGTGTTGGCCACTGTGGCAGGATGGTAGAGGATAGTGGAAGGATCACATAGTAGAGCGAAGAGAAATAGGAGATGCTGGATATGGGAAGGGCTAGGGAGACAGAGGGGGAGGGGCCTAGAAAGAGGGAGAAATGCTGGACAAAGAAACCGAGGGAGACAGTAAAAGGGAGAACTACTAGGTATGGGGGCCTAAATGGGGGGGGGGGGGGAGAAAGAGAGGGAGGGAAAAATCTGGACATGGGCATTAGGAGGCGAGAGAGGTAGAAATGCTGAACATGGGGGCCTAGGGAGACAGCGAGAGGTACAAATGCTGGATAAGGGGCCAAGGAGATAGAGAGGCATAGACATGCTGAACAGGGGGGTGGGAGGGATGAAGAGTTAGTGAGACAGGGAAATAAAAGGCTTAGAAAGGAAAGAGATGGGACTGGGAGTGCTGGTGCAAGGGATTGAAAAGCTCTATATAGATGCACTTAAAAAACTGAGATTGAGGGCTGGAAGGTAAGGAGAAGAGTGAAATCTGGTGATAGAGAGAGAAAAATAAATGGAAGGAAGTTGAAATGAACACAAGAAACGGAAAAGGGACAGAAGACCCCGGAGAGTTAAGAGAAGGGAATGGAAAGCAGAAATCAGAGCCTGGGAACACCTCAGTTAGAAAAATAAAATGGTCAGAAAACAAAGGTAGAAAAAAAAGTTCTATTTTCAATTTAGTGATGGGAATATGTCAGTTTCTGGAATTTAGACATGCTAGCTTTATATCTGGACACTGTACAAGGAAAATGCTTCTCTTTCTATTTCTCTCACGTGTTGCTCTGTAAGCAAAGTCAGACTTATTAGCTTTTAATCTAATTGTCTAAAATATTTCTGTTTTTAGTTTGTGGTTACTTAATTTGTGCTTGGAGAAAGTCTATCTCCGTTCTGCATGTGTGCAGGGATTCCATTAGCTCTGAGTATCTTGTTCAGTTTTCTCAGTAGGTATATGGATGTTCTCAGGCCAACTGTAATATTTATGGAAAATGGACAAGAGACCTTGGAAAGCGAGTTAAGGTATCTTGCATAGCTGGACTTTAAAAAAGTGTAGACACGTTCCTGGAGGAAAAGTTCTTGGAGGGGGAGAGAAAAAAGAGGGGATTGGGAGGGTCCCCTCCTTAACTTCTGTCCTGGGCCCCTGCATATATAACATTGGCCCTGAGTGACCAGGATTAGTTTTTCTCATTTTATATCTTCTCTCCTCATCAATAAATAGCGCTGACCAAATAAATTTGGTATGCAGATATTTATAATGGTTTGTTTTCAGGGGGTATGTGAAAGTGGTTTTAAAATTAAACATAATAAAAATCATGAATCAAAATTATTTTATTGTAATGCCTGTTTTAATCTGTGTATGTTTAGAAGCTGCCTAGAATATTAGTTGGGTGACATATACATTTTAAAATAAATAAAATAAAATTACATTTATGCAAATGAGGCCCCATAATGAGTCTCTGCACATGGACCTGCATTACTCTCGGGCTGCGCCTGATGGAAAGGACAACAGCAGGGGAGAGAGAGCTGCATACCTGGGTGGGAATGGTATCAGGAACGAATAGCGAGTATGGAGGAGGATACAAGATATGCAGTTCCCTCCTCTGTGACTGTAGAAAAGGAAGAAAGCGTGACAGGATTTGAAGGAGGGATGTGAGAGTGAAGTGGGGAAAGGGAAGGAGGTGGTGATTTGGTGTGAAAGGCGGGTAAGAGGCGGAGAAAATTTGAGGTGAGAGTTGAGTGTGGCAGACAGCGAGGGATGGAGCAAGCTGCTATTCGGCCAGTTCTCAAGAAAAATCTCTTGATCCAGCAGACCCAAAATCCTATTGTCCGATCTCCAGCCTGCCATTCATTGCTAAAGTCATTGAAAAAAATCCATAAAGATACAATTGTAAGACCACATTGATGTAAATGCACCATCGGACCCGCACCAGCACGGGTTTAGGCCACAACATGGCGTTGAGACTCTACTAACCTCTCTATTCAACAACCTCATAAGGAGCATTGATAACGTCAAGAAAGGTTTCCTGCTAATCTTAATGGACATCTCTGCAGTTTTTGACAAAATATCCCACTCCATATTGATATGACGACTACAGGAAAATGGTTTACGCAGCAACACCATAAAATGAACCCAGCAGGTCATATGTGGTGAAAACAAATCAATGAAGTTCAATGTACCGCACGGCATCTCTCAAGGTTCTGCTTTATCCTCCATTCTATTCAACATATACATACAACCCATTTGTAACATAATCAAACACCACAAGATGCAATATCATCTATATGCAGATGATATCATGGTTTATACTCCTATCGATTTACTCGATCCTGACCTGACTCCCATAACCAAGTGTCTAGAAGATATGATTACTTGGCTTACTAACAATTCACTATCAGTGAACTGCGATAAGATGGAAGTGATGTTCATCACTAGAAACACTACTTTCTTGACCCCCACAAACAATCACTATCCACGACAAATATATTCCAATAAAAAAAAAGTAGTAAAGTACTTGGGCGACACTTTGGACAAAAGCCTGACTCTACAGACACTCAAACAAAACCGCCTCCAAAGCACACCACAGATTAAAACTCATCTGAAGACTCAAGCCTATCCTATGCAATGATCACTTTCGCTTGGTATGCCCAGCAATAATCAACCCTATTCTGGATTATGCAAATTTTCTTTATCAAGGACTACCAAAACAATCCCTTTACCCTCTCCAATTAGTTCAAAATACGGCGTCTAGGATTATCACAAATACTTCCAGAAAAGAACATATCACCCCAATTCTACAACAACTTCACTGGCTCCCCATTCTTTTACGCACATGATTCAAAGCAATTCTAAACATCTTCCGAATCTTTCACAATATCTCGGCCACTGCCCTTCAAAGCCTGATAATCAAGGACTTCAGCATAAGGCCCAGGCACAGTAATAAGATAAATAAGCTAACTACTCCTGCTGAATACCAATGCTCCAACCAGCCTACAGTCAGAAGAGCTCCATCACTCGCTGCCCCCATACTTTGGAACTCTTTACCTGAACATATGAGATCCACACAGGACATTAAGGACTTCCACAAGATGTTAAAAATGCTTCTGTTTTCTGAGCACTACGGTCCCTCCCAATGCTCATAACCAGCCTTTTTATTCCCTTTACCCCTACTAAAATTGCATTTAATATCCCATTGTGAACCACTTTGATTGAAAGAAAAGGTGGTATATAAAACTGGATAAATAAATAAGAGGGTTTGTCAGATGGACACAGTACTCTTGCTTGGCAAATGCGATAGTGGACTGGAAGGAGGTCAGCAATAATTTGAAATACATGAAGTCAGCATGAGTAGGGGGATTATGTTGTCTGTTTATTCTACACCTACTATACCGCCCTCATTGACAGACTCCGATAACATAGGGAAGAGGAGACAGCAGTGGAGAGTGTGCAGGGATTGGTGGAGATAAGACGAGTCTGTGGAGGAGGGTGGTTTAAGTGTGAAAGTTAACGGATGATGGTCAGACGGGAAGAACTGAAGTGGAGAAGGTTCAGAGTGAGCAGTTGAAAAAAAAGACAGGGTTGAGGCAGTGACTATGCTGATGAGTAGGGGTGGTAGAATACAGTTGGAGGTTGAATGAGGAGGTTAAAGCAAGGAGATTTTCAGGATTACCACAGCGTGTATGCATGAGATAATGGCAAATCCACAATGCAAATGCAGGTAGCAAAGGATGTATAAGATGTGGTGTTGATTACATCTGTTTACAAGATTTGGAGTAATTAATGAGTTGTTGTTCTCAGATTGTATGTATTTGCATTGTGTATTTGTGATGTATTCATTGTTTGCAAATAAGTGGTGTGTTTTGTGCATTGTTTGATTTATCCACATTGAATATTTTGGAAAGTCAATATGGCTAATAATGATGTTCAGGAAGCAAAGGATGTATAAGATGTGTTGATTACATCTGTTTACAAGATTTGGAGTAATTAATGAGTTGTTCTCAGATTGTATCTATTTGCATTGTGTATTTGTGATGTATTCATTGTTTGCAAATAAGTGGTGTGTTTTGTGCATTGCATAAAATAATGGGACACTGCTATATGCAAATGCATCTCTTGCATAACCATTGTGGTGACCCTGAAAACCTGACTGGCTTGGCATGACTCCAGGAGAGGTTTGATAAGCACTTATCGAAGTAAAGTAGAAGAGCAGTGGGGGAAAACAAACCTTTTTATTAGGAACATAAAGGAACTAGGAAAAAGAGGCCACTATGGTTATTGAAAGTAGCTGAAACTGTAGAAAGAGGAAGACAGGCCACAATATCTGAAAAAAAGTCAGAGAAGCTGGAAACGTAATCATAAGTGAAGATGGAAACAGAAGAAAATGCAGCTGAAACAAGGGAACTGGCCATTTTAATATATGTTGGTGATAGGAGAAAGTAAAAAAGTAGCATTGTGAGGCTGAAAGATGAAGGGAAGAAGTATCTAGATATTGACGAAGAAAAAGCAGAACTGCTTAACAAATATTTCTGTTTGGTGTTCAGAGAGGAAGGGCTGAGTGTAGGAACACACACACAAAAAAAGATACAAATAGAAATGGAAGTGAGGCAGACCTCGAAAGATTTCCAGAAAGCGTAGTTGCTCACCTATAGCAGGTGTTCTCCAGGACAGTAGGAATAAGTCTTCACATATGGGTGACAGCACCAATGGAGTCTGCACAGGAATGCTCCCCAGCTTCCACAGGAAGCTTTCAGGAGTTCCATCACGTGTGTGCGCCTGCCTTCCTGCCCACCAGAGACATCTTATCTCAGTATGATGACAAAGCTTAAAAAGAACAACTTCACAGGAAGGAGGGAAGGTAGTGAGGACTTATTTCTGCTGTTTCCAGAGAACATCTGCTACAGGTGAGTAACAACGTTTTCTCTGGGAACAAGCAAGAAGTAAGTCCTCCAATATGGGACTCCATCATCACTGTTTAGAAATGGGTCAAGTGGGAGGTGACAAAATGGAGTTCACTCTAAGAAAAGGGATGTTATTAGTGGTTGTCTCACAGGGATCTGTCCTTTTCAATATTTGTCTAAGCGACACTGCAGAGGGGCTGCTGGGAAAGGTTTGCTTTTTACAGATACCACCATAATCTGCAACAGGGTAGAGATAATGGAGGTAATTTCATAAAGTCATCCTTGTGCATGATGACTTTTTACAAAATACCAACCAGCGTAAATGTACATGCTCTTGCATGAAGGTGTGCACTTTGCCAGTAGGCGTAGCTGGGAATGCGGTATGGGAGGAACATGGGCTAAGTTCACACAAATGCATGTAGATTATAAAGTACCATCTATCTAGGTGTGTATGTGTATAAAGTACCCGCAGACATTTACACCTGCTTGCTAGAGATCGTGCCTACATTTAAAGTGCTTTCTCTCCCTAATCCACTAGTATTAGAAAAAGGCAAGTGGGCACCTACTTGTTTTTATAAAACAGCACCTACATAGGTGCTTAACCATGGTGTCCTTATAAAATTACCATCAACATATTTTATTAATATTTGCACTATATCAAATATAGCAAAGGTGTAAGAACCATAATGAGGAATCCACTGAAATCTGAGGAATGGTCTAGAATGCGGCAGGGGCGTGCATTTGGGCTGCAAAACCTTTAAGGAGCTGTGTACAGCATAGTGGGTGAAGTACTTCTGTGCATGACAGAAGAGCAAGATCTGGGGGTGATCATATCTGATGATTATCAAGTGGTAAAACAGGTAGACAGGGCAACATCAAAAGCTAGAAGGATGCTTGCGAGAGGAATGGCCAGTAGAAAGGGCTAGCTCAACCATTAGGCAAACTAGATGGTCAGCAAAGAGTAGTGCAATGCAAAGCTAAACAATAGATTCTGAATTGAAAATAAATATAGATAATCCCTCCAACTTTCCAAGGCTGTAAATCTCTATTGTTGTCCTGCCTTCCAACACTAAAATTAAATTGTACTATAGCAATTCCTTATTCCAATTCAACAGTTTTAAATTTCACATTTTTAAAATTGTAAGTTTATAAGTGTTTCGAACTAGAATGACTGAACATCGGAGTAGATTAAACTGTAAAGTTATCGAAGCCCCTTTGGTAGCACATTGTCTACAGCAACAGCATGAATTTGAAGATCTGAGATGCTTTTGTCTTGAAAGAGTTGAATCGGGGAAACGAGGGAAATCACAACAACAAACTCTATTCATTAATGAACAACGATGGATATATAAATTAAACACAGTCTGCCCGTGAGGCTTAAACAATACGATTGAGTGGGGAGGCTGTATTTAAAAACACACCAGTGTTTGGTCTGCACGAAACTACACTCCGTTCCCAACACTAGCTAGGGACCCATTCAATAGCACAATAATTGTGGAGTGAAGTTAAGTGAACACCATAAAGATATTGTAAGGTCTCTTTGAGAATAAAACCGGAGGATATCAACAGAAAGAACCTTTCACGTCATTGCTGACGTATGCAGACACGCTGCTGTTAAAAAAAAAACCCTAAGAGGAACAGACCCGCATGCGCGGCGTTTTTTTGAGAGCCTTCGATCACAAGAAGGAGTGTGAGAAGCCGAGACAATAAGGTATGATCACCGGTCGGTACATGAGCTAGCACATAGAAAAAGGGTTTTCTTTATAAACATATGGAATTAAGGCATGTTAATACAATTTATACTTGTCATTTTTCTCAGCAAACTATGAAAGTTGAATATCTATATACGCCATATAATAGAGCATCAGATAAGATATATAGTGCTTGAAGGATAAAAAAATCCCCCCTGAAGAAACTCATCTGTGAAACGCAAGAACGGAGCCGGATGATGGCGTTGGGGAGTCTTACATCTGTTCAGATAAGCACGATTATCAATTAACACGTTTACTCAACACTAAACATTCAAGGGGACAAGAATACATAGGCCGTTGATGCAAACAGGCACTAAGGCATAGGACATTGTCTGATTAGCCAGTGCCATGGGAAGTCTGAGACCTATGTACCCCTTATAAACTTACAATTTTAAAAATGCGAAATTAAAAACTGTTGAATTGGAATAAGGAATTGCTATAGTACAATTTAACTTTAGTGTTGGAAGGCAGGACAACAATAGAGATTTACAGCCTTGGAAAGTTGGAGGGATTATCTATATTTATTTTCAGTTCTGTTTACCCTCTGTAAACTGACGTTAAGTGCAAGTGCCAAAACAATAGATTCTGACAGCTAGGGAGAGCATAGGACATATGGCTTAAGGTTTACATACTGTGCCAACACCTGTGCCAACACAGGGCTTTCAGTGGACAATTCTGGGGATGGTCCTACCAGCAGGAAAAAGGAGATAATAGTACTTCTGTATTTAAATCTCTTGCGAGACTTCATTTGGAGTACTGTGTGCAATTCTGGAGACTGCACCATCAAAAGGATTTAAACAGAATCATGTTGGATCAGACGGAGGCTACTAAAATGGTCAGTGGTCTTCGTCATAAAGCATTACATCATCATATGAGGACAGACTTAAAGATCTAAATATGTATGCTTTGGAAGAAAAGAGAGATGAGAGAGACACTTTTAAATACCTCCAAGGTATGAATGCCCTCACTTGGTTTGCATCCTGTCGTGCTGTGAAGGCTTGTGTGCATCAGTGATGCTGAGAGCTAAACTATCAGTAGTTTTAACTACTGGCAGGGTCTCCCAAGATGGACAGGTCTCAGCTGAGGTGCCAGACCAAGACAAACCACCCATCTGGGCAGCAGAAGAATGGGATAGTGTTGACGGCGGAGGATCACATTTCTGTGACAACGGCAACACCACCAAACCTAAACTGCGTGGAAGAAAGGCCCGGCGATCTACTTCTGTATCTTGCCATGAAAACCCAATGGATAGTTACAACAAAACAAATTGTACTATAGTGCTGGAAGATGAGACCCCCAGGTTGGAAGGCACTCAACTAGCTACTGGGGAAGAGCTGAAGACTTTTCAGAGTAAAGTCAGCGTTTATGATGTGGTTGGATCAAAGCCTTCGGGACGTCTGACTGCTGATGTAGCTGTGCATGAAATGAGAGTCAGAAGCTATAAAGATGTCTTACACATTGGAACATGAAATGTACGAAGCATGAACCAAGGGAAGTTGGAGGTGGTCAAGAATGAAATGGAATGTGTACAACTTGATTTGTTGGGTGTCAGCAAACTGAAATGGACTGGCATCGGGCACTTTGAATCAAATGATCACATAGTCAACTATGCTGGAAATGAAAGACAAAGAAGAAATGGTGTTGCATTTATAATAAAGAAGAAACTCGCAAGAACTGTAATGAATACAATGCAGTCAGCGAACACTTAATCTCTATTCGTCTACGAGGAATGCCTATCAACACAACTATAATTCAAGTATATGCCCCAACAACAGCTGCAGAAGAGAATGAAATTGAAGAGTTCTATGAACAAGTACAAGCTGAAATTGACAGAAACAGGATATCTTGCAAACAGGATATTCTGATAGTCATGGGTGACTGGAACGCAAAAGTTGGCAACAAAGAAGGAGGCAAAGTAGTTGGAAAATATGGACTTGGCAACAGAAATGAAGCTGGAGAAAGACTGATAGAATTCTGCAAGACCAACGATCTATTCATCTCAAACACCTTCTTCCAGCAACACAAGCGGCGATTGTACACATGGACTTCACCCAATGGATTGTATAAAAATCAAATTGACTACATCTGTGGAAGTCAACGATGGAAAAGCTCTATAACATCAACAAAGACAAAACCTGGAGCTGACTGTGGTACAGATCATCAACTACTAGTATGCAAACTCAAGCTAAAGTTGAAAAAGCAAACCACTCATGAATGCAGAAAAATATGACCTTGAGAATATACCACTGGAATTTAAAGACTGCCTGCAAAATCGATTTGCTGCTTTAGATACAAATGACAGAGCTCCAGAAGAATTATGGAATGACATCAAGAAGGTTGTGTTGGAAGAAAGCAAGAAGTCTCTACAAAAGGTGAAAAAAAAAAGGCCAAAATGGATGACGGAAGAAACTCTGAAAATTGCCCAGAAACGCAGAGAAGCTAAAGCCAGAGGAGAAAGAAAGACAATCACAGAACTCAACAGAGATTTCCAACGTGCAGCAAGACAGGACAAGGAAAAGTACTACAATGACGCATGCAAGGAAATAGAAGCAGAAACTATTAGAGGAAGAACAAGATCGGCTTTCCTAAAGCTATGAGAGTTAAAGAAAACATTCCAGCCTCGAATTGGAATGTTACAAGATGCTCAAGGCTCTATGTTGAATGATGCTGAGAAGATCAAGAAAAGGTGGAAGGAATATATAGAGTTTTTATATGATAAAGATCAAGTGGACCAACAGCCGTTTCAACCTGTACCTTATGATCTGGAACCATTGGTGATGAAAGAAGAAGTTGAAACAGCATTGAAAGCCTTATAAAAGAACAAAGCACCAGGCATTGATAGCATTCCCATAGAGGTATTACAGCAATCTGATGCAGCTGTTACCGTACTTACAAGGCTCTGCCAAGAAATATGGAAGACAACATCATGGCCAACTGACTGGAAAAGATCTGTGTTTATACCAATACTAAAGAAAGGCGATCCAACTGACTGTGGAAATTATCGCACAATCACTCTGATCCCACATGTCAGCAAGATTCTACTGAAGATTATTCAAAAGAGACTACAACCATACCTGGAACAAGAACTACCTGAAGTGCAAGCAGGGTTCAGGAAAGGGCGAGGAACGAGAGACATCATTGCGGATGTGAGATGGATCCTTGAAAAGACTAAAGAATAACAAAAGGATATCTATTTGTGCTTTATCGACTATAGCAAGGCTTTTGACTGTGTAAACCATGAGAAACTCTGGGCCACATTAAAAAGCATGGGTATAATAGAACACCTGATCGTACTCTTGCACAATCTGTACATTGATCAAGAAGCAACAATTTGAACAGAACAAGGAGAAACAGAATGGTTTAAAATAAGCAAAGGTATAAGACAAGGCTGCATACTTTCCCCCTACCTGTTTAATTTATATGCAGAACAAATCATCAGAGAAGCAGGATTGTATGAAGACAACAGAGGTGTGAAGATTGGTGGAAGACTCATCAACAACCTTCGCTATGCTGATGATACCACATTACTGGCTAAGTGAAGATGATCTGAAACATTTGCTTCTCAAAATCAAAGAACAGTCTCAAAATGGGCCTGCACCTTAATGTAAAGAAGACAAAGATCATGACAACTGGCATAATCAACAGGTTCATCGTTGAAGGAGAAGAAGTTGAAATCGTGAACAACTTTAACCTACTTGGATCAACTATCAATAAAGAAGCAACAAGCAGTCAAGAAATCAGATGACGCATTGCTCTTGGCAGAATGGCTATGCAAGACCTAGATAAGATTCTCAAGAGCAGAGATGTCTCTCTCCATACAAAGATTCAACTTGTTCAAGCCATGGTATTTTCAGTAACATCATATGGATGTGAAAGATGGACAGTGAAAAAGATAGACAGGAAGAAAATTGATGCCTTTGAATTATGGTGCTGGCGGCGAATACTGTGTATACCATGGACTGCCCGAAGAACAAACCAGTCGGTACTAGAGGAGATCAAACCTAAGCTTTCTTTAGAAGCTCAGATGATAAGACTTCGACTTTCATACTTTGGACACAACATGCGAAGAGAGAGATCATAAGAGAAAGACATCATGCTTGGCAAGATAGAAGGTCAACATAAAAGAGGAAGGCCAGCAATGAGATGGATCGATACAATAACAGCAGCTACAGGTACCAGTCTGTCAACAAAGAGCCGCCTGACTGAAGACCGAACACAATTTAGGATAGCTATCCAGAGGGTCGCCATGAGTCGACTTCGACTCGACGGCACTTAACAACAACAAGGTATGAATGAACAGGAGGTTGTCCTCTTTCGATTGACAGGAAGCTCTGGAATGCAGGGTAATGGGATTAGACTCAGAAGTAACCTAATAAAATATTTCTTTACAGAAACGATGGTGGATGCATGGAACAACCTCCCAATGGAAGCGAGGCAACATCTGAATTCAAGAAAGCCTGGAATAAGCACTGAGGATCTCTAAGAGAGATTTTGTAGAGCTTAGCCATTCAGGTGGATGGGCAAAACTGGATAGACCTCATGATCTTTATCAGTCGCCATTTTTTTTATGTGCTCTGCCCCGATTATGATTACGTGAATGGAATGTTACTGATAATTTACAGCTACAGCAGACATCTGGAAAATGGGCCAGTGAGGTCTCCAAATTTTTGTTGGCCTTCTGAAAGGTATTACAACCTAAAAGACTAAAGTACAGCAACAAATTCATGGGTAAGGGCGTGTTTTTCCAAGTAAGGGCTTTATTTTGTGGGATAGGAGGCAGAGTCACCATCATATTTTTCCTTTTTAGAACCATAGAAACATAATGGCAGAAAAAGACCATATGGCCTATCTGATCTGCCCTTCCATATCAACTACAATAGTCCTCTTTTTACCTTTAGAGGATCCTCTGTGTTTGTCCCATGCTTTTTTGAATTCAGATGCTGTCCTCATGTCTACCACCTCTACTGGGAGACTATTCCACGTATCTACCACTCTTTCCGTAAAGAAATACATATTTCTGAGTCTATCCCCATTCACTCTCATGCTGTATCCCCTTGTAGCAGAGCTTGCCTTCAATTGAAAGAGATCTTCCTGTGTATTTATGCCACAGAGATATTTAAATGTCTTTATCATATCTCTCCTCTCCTGCCTTTCCTCTGAAGTATACATATTAAGATCTTTAAGCCTGTCCTCATATGCTTCATAACAAGGACCATTAATCATTTTAGTAGCCGTCCTCTGCACTGACTCCAACCTGCTTATATCTTTTTGAAAGTGTGGTCTCCAGAACTGCACACAATACTCCAAATGAGGTCGCACCAGAAACTTATAAAGAGGCATTATTACCTTTTTTTCTGATGGCCATTCCTCTCCCTATACACCTAAGCATCCTTCTGGCTTTTGCAGTCACCTTTTCTACCAGTTTAGCTACTCGAAGATCATCTGAAACAGTCACACCCAGGTCCCACTCTTCTTTTGTGGACAAAAGTACTTTGCCCCCCTATATTGTACTGCTCCCTTGGATTTTTTTCAGCCTAAATGCACGACCTGCATTTTTTTGTCATTAAATTTTAGCTGCCAAATTCTTGACCATTCTTCAAGCTTAGCTAGATCCTCTCTCATGCTATCTACTCCTTCCTGGGAGTCTACTCTATTGCAGATTTTGGTATCATCTGCAAAGAGGCAAATCTTACCCGACAGCCCTTCCGCTATATCACTAACAAAGATGTTAAAAAGAATCAGACCAAGGACAGATCCCTGCGGCACACCACTGGTAACCTCCTTCTCCTCAGAGTGAGCTCCATTTACCTGTACCCTTTGTCACCTCCCACTCAACCAATTTCTAACCAAATCATCCCTAGGGTATCAGTTTGTTTTTAAGTCGCCTGTGAGGAATGGTGTCAAGGGCTTTACTGAAATCTAAATACACCACATCTAGGGCTCTCCCTTGGTCCAGCTCCCTGGTCACCCAAAGAAATCAATCAGATTTGTCTGACAAGACCTGCCTCTGGTGAATCCATGCTGCCTCGGATCCTGCAAACTATTGGACACCAGAAACCTCACTATTCTCTCTTTTAGTAGCCTTTCCAATAATTTACTAACCGGCCTGTAGTTCTCAATGTTATCCTTATGTCCATTTTTGTGTAACGGGATCACATGTGCCTCTCTCCAGTTCTCTGGCACCACTCCCGACTCCAAAGAGGCATTGAAAAGGTCAGAAAGTAGAGCCACTAGAATATCCCCAAGTTCCCTCATTATTTTTTTTGCTGCTTTCAGCATTTATTATGAAGTATAGTAACTGTTTATTGCAACCTGTAATGAGCACTTTCTTTTTTTTTTTTTTAATTGCCCAGTTTATCACAAGTGGCTACTATAGGAAGAGAACAGCAGAAAACCCTTTGTTCACCAGGTCTAAAGCACATTTGTCTTTCATGGTCCTTTTTTGCCATTTCTAAGAGAGTTTCTCTGAAGTTAGGCAGCGACATCAGGAATAGCATTCTTACCAGTGATACAAGCCAATCTCTCTCTCTGCAGTCTGCCCTAACAGGGTTGCTGCAAGGGGTGGGTGAAAAGGACGACAGCCTTGGACACTAAGCTAGGGGAAAAGGGCATCATACTACCTTGTTGGGTGTGTCTACAAGTCTGCCAACACATGCTCCCAAAAGCCACCCTTGCCTGGAAGAGTTTGGTCCAGCAACTGACTTGTGTCATAGCACCAACTTTATGCCCTTTCTCAAGCGACACTGTTCTACGATTTACAGAAACAGAAATCAATGCATATTTCTAAATTGCATAATAAAAAGAGATTGAGGATGTAACTCTAGGATTCATAACACCAGGAGCTGAAAAACTGTGTGGTGTAATGTGTTTATTTCAGTCTGGTGCTAGTAATTTACAGCTGAGTAATTAAGGTATGCGCAGACGGGGAACCTGTAGTCTCAAGTTCTAACTTTAACCCTCTACTCAACATGCAAAGTCTATGGAGCAGTGCCCTTGAAAGCCAGGTGGAGTTTCTTACATAGCACTAGGTGTGCTGGCAGGAATATAAAACCAGCAAGCATTGCCAAAACTGCATGATGGTGACCAAACGAGATCCAATATCAGGGTGAATTTCACTTCAACACAATTCACAAACTTATTTATACAAATTCTTATGCCAAAATTGTGTAGTCCTGATTTTCTCGGGAAATAATTAGGGAAAGTAAGGCTGCAGGTGGTGCAAAGGGATAAAACCAGGACTGGAAAAAAGTAAAGCTCTCTCACATGCATGAATTGGGTGGCTGTGTCCCTAGACCAGAGGGTTCACAAGTTTGGTCATCAAAGGCCATAACACAGAAAGGTACAAGCAATCAAAACCAGTGAAAGGAGGACAGGTCACCAGGTAGTCTGACAAAACGCCGCAAAGGTCTTGTTCTTATAGACATGCAGGGTTACCTCTGATTGGCTTATGGGGAGGAGGCTTGGACCAGAATTCACTGGACAACTACCTGCTCATACCCATCCGTCAGTGAGCTCTCACCTTTTCTCTCTGTGGCCTCCTTCTTGCTTTCTTAATGCCATCCATTTCGGTTCACTGGGGATGGGTTGCTCCAGTTTCTTCTGTACTTGTAACCCTGCTCTACCTGTGTTACCGAAAAACCTCTATGTCTGCCCTATCAGTTCCTCGTGCCCCCTCCTTAAGCCTCCTCTGCAGCTGCTCAACTCTATGTTGTGCTTCTTAACACTCACTCGCTTCGGTCCAAAACCCTCCTCATTCAGGACCTTTTGGTCATGCAATTCCCTGACCTTTCTTACTGAGACGTGGCTGAGGGAGGGGGAGGAGCCCCTCCTCCACCAGTGTCTCCCCTCTAGTTACTCAGCCTTTTCCATCCACCTCTTCACTTTCTCCTAATTTATGCCACTCCTTCTCTCTGTCCTCATTTATGGGATGCCCTGTCATATACTCTTTCTGAAGCCTCTCTCCTCTTTCCTCATCTTGTGATCCTAGACGATTTCTATGCGCATCTCTTTCCGTCCCAGCGGTCTCGCGAAAGGCTTTTGTTGCAACTGTTCTCTGACCTCTCACTTCTTCAATTAGTCCCCTTCCCGACTCTCACAGCCAGTCACACCTTTGATCTTGTCCTTGCTCCTCCTCCCCTTCACTCTGCACTCTCCACCTTCTCCTCATTACCCCACCCATGGTCTGATCACTTCTGCATTCTTTTCACCTCCCACTTTCTCCCACTCATGGGCTGCTCTATCCCTAGTCGCTCTCCTTTTACCCTTAGCTGTGATCTCTCATCCCACTCTTTGGAAAAATTTCCCTTGGCCTCTTCTCGTTTCCCATCTGATTTCACTGCTCTACCTGTTAAACCTAGGTTCAACTCTGGTCCTCCAATTTGTCCTCTGCCCTTGATGCTGTGGCCCCTCTCCATCCCCGCTCCCACCCTGGTTCTACCATAGCCTTCACCTTCAGCAACGCCATCTGCACAGAATGGAGCATCTGTGGCGAAAGAACACCTCCCCTACCTCCCTAAAACTGTTCAAGGATCATCATTCCCAGTATTGTTCAATGATCCATGCTGCAAAGAGAACCTATTATTCTAACCTTACTTCCTCTTCCACAAACTCCTCCCATTAGCTTTACCTTGTCTTGGCCATGCTGTCAACACCATCCAACACCTCCCCCCCCCCCCTCCCCACTTCTGCCCCTCCTGCTATATATTTATTGGCTGATCATTTTTCCAACAAGATTAGCACCCTCTGCTCGGTTCTCCCTAATTGTCCCCCTCCCCTAACCTCCAGGTCCCTTGTCCCTTTTCCTTCCCTTCTGACTCCCCAGTCCCAATCCCCTCTGCCCTCACATTCAAATCACTCATTATTAAACCTTCTTCTGGTTCATCTCTGGTCTTTTCTCTACAGTCTCCTCTATAGAGCTTCTCAAGATCATCACCTGCCTCTCGGATCTGATTCCATCAGCTTGGTTTCTCACCCCTTTTCTTGCCCTCTTGCCACTAATCTTATCCATGTTCAATAATAGTCTTTCTTCTGGCACTTTCCCCTTTGCCTGGAGGCATGCTGTTATCTGTCCAATTTTAAAGGGTTCCTCTCTTGATCCCTCAGTTACTGCAAATTATCGTCCTATCTCTACTCTCTCTTTTCTCTCAAAGCTCCTGGAGAAACTTGTCTTCTCGCAGCTTTCCTCTATTAACACTCTTCACCCCCACCAATCTGGCTTCCATACTGGGCACATTACCGAAACTGTACTTCTCTCTCTTCTGAATGATCTGCATCGGGCTCATGACCATGGTGATATCTCAGTGGTGGTTTCCATCGACCTCTCATCAGCCTTTGATCTTGTTGACCACGTCACTCTTGTTTCTTGACTTCATGTCCTTGGTCTTCGCGGTGCTGTCCTCAGTTGGTTTTGTTCTTTCTTAGCACAGCGATCAGTCTGTCTCTGAAGGCACTGGTTCCACCTCTTCTTCTAGATCACTCCCCTGCAGTGTTCCCCAAGGTTTGGTCTTGGCCCCCCTTTTATTCAATGTTTTTCTGATTCCCCTCACCCTGCTAAGTCCAACAAGGCATCATAGCTCATTATTATGCCGATGATATCTTTCTTGTCCAACATACCAATTCTTCCCCTGACCTCTCCCCTCTCAACATCTGTCTTTCTCTCGTGGGAACCTGGTTCTCGGACAACTCTCTTCACTTAAATCCAAACAAATGGCAGCTATTTGGTTTACCTTTGGTTGCTCTTCCCCCAACCATAGCCCCTTCTTTTCCTAGGGCCCCTATTCCCTTGGTTGATACTATTCGTTATCGACTCTTCTCTATCATTTCATATTTACCTCTCTTCTCTAGTTCGTCGCTCCTTTTTCACACTGCGACAAATCCGTGCCGTTCGCCCCTTCCTGGCCCCACTTCTCTTGCCACTCTCCTCCTCACCCTTGTCATCTTCAGGTTAGATTACTGTAACATCATTTTCCTTGGCCTTCCCCAGTATCAGCTATGTCACCTCCAACTCATACAAAACACCACTATCCGTACTCTTGCTCACGCCTCCCGTTATGATCACGTTTCTCCGCTATTAATACAGCAGCATTGGCTTCCTATTGAACAGAGACTGCAATACAAGCTCCTTACATTGGTTCATCGTGCCCTTCATATCGTTTATCCCCACTATCCTCTCTGACCTCTTTCTTCCCTACTGCCCTTACCGTTCCCTCTGCAATCTCCATGCAAACTGCCTTCATCTTCCTACAGTTGCCCAGGTCCGGGTTGAAACCACCTGTTTGCTGCCTTTTACTTCCTTGCACCTGCCACCTGAAACACACTTCCTTCTACCCTCCATCTGGAACAGTCCTTTCCTAAATTTAAATTCTTACTGAAAACCCATCTCTTTAATATCGCCCACAATCTTCCGTCTACCTAGTTTGCCCCTACTCCCGCCTCTTTTCCTTCTTCTCTCTCCTTGGCTTCTCCTCCCCTCCTTTTTTGATGTATGATTGGTTTTAAGGTTTCCCTTCTTTCCTGATTTTATTGACATTCTTTTCACCCCTGCAATTTAAAAAAAACTTGTTTTCAAATATTGTACATCGCTCTGTTGTTGTCTCGAAGAGCGGTCTATCAAGATCTAATAAACAAGTCAGGTTTTCAGGATACCTCTAATGATGTGCATGAGATAGATGTGCATACAAATGAGGTAGTAGGCATGCAAATCTATCTCATACATATTCATTAGAGGTATCCTGAAAAGCTGAAATGGTTTGCAACCCTTGAGGACTGAACTTGTGCATCCCTGCCCTAAACTTTGCCAGGCTCTGGTTTCCCCCATCAGGGAACTAATCTGGTTATGCTCACCTGTGTGCTCCCTGTTCCAGGGCATCACTCAGTAAACAGAATCACTACCAGCAACTTTCCATCACATTTATTGGATGTCTTATCCATGGGAACAAAACAGGAAAAAATCTTTTGCCAAGTCAGGGCGCTAATATTCATGGATGTTCACTTCTACTGAGTGCCAAAAGAAATACGCTATAGTAAGTCATATGAATAATTAATAAAAGCTTTATAGTCTATGAAAAGTAAACCCAACAGTGGTTTTATACTGCTTATGTTCTTACCATTGGTAGGTAGTTTTGAGTCCTAACCTGTTAAAAAGAATAAATAAAACATTTCAGTGCGTTAGTGTACATGGCCTACGAGTGCTCTATATGTACATTTGGCAGAGAACTGTAGATGTGGGTGCAACCATTTTTGAAATTCCAACAGGATCTGTCAGTTGGCATAATTGTTTTGAGATCCAGTGGTATTCCTCGCCTCCGTTACCTGGGGCGGATGCCCCCCCCCCACATGGCGCAGTGCACAGCATACTCCCCTCAATCCCAACTGGCCCATGGAGGCAGCACGGCAAACTTACAATTAAGCTGGTTTGCCATGGTGTTTCGCGCTCCAGGGGTCGCTTGCTCGTTTCTCCTAGCTGAACTCTTGCGATTCACAAGACTTTGGCCAGGAGAGAAGAGCAGCTGGCCCCTGGCGTGCAAGGTGTCACTGAAAACCAGCTTAATTGTAAGTTTGCCATACTGCCTCCCTGTGGCTGGTGGGGAGTGCACCCGCACCTACCACCCCGCCCTTGATACGCCACTATTGAGATCACTGAGCATGGAGGTGGCTGCATCCATGAATAAAAAAAAAAGAAATTACATCTCTTAGTATCTGACTCTACAAATGATTTTTGTTAATTGGAAAAATGATGCAATGTTAAATGTTATATTTTGGTGGAAAACTATGTCTTGTGTATATATATGAGATGCAAACGTTAGAGAAAACTAATAGGGTTAGGCAGATTGCTAAAAGCCAGAAGCATGTTGAAATTTTAAGAATGCATGGTGTTCAGCAAGTGTCTCTGGCTATGGTACGTATACACTCCTTTGCATTCGTTTGTTTAGTATTTTGTATATTTGTGACAAAGTCAATAAAGGGGCATGGCTACTAAAGTTAACTTGCGTTAATAAAGCTAATGTGCGTTAAGTGCTACTGCACCCATAGAAATAAAATGGCTGTGGGCACTTAACGTGCATTAAAATCTTTAGTGAACAAGCCCCAAAGTGTTTGAACTGAACTGGAAACATTACATCAGTGGATCGTAACAGCTGAGGGTGACACGTCTATGCAATGCCATTTTACAAAGGGTTAGCAATCTCTGCCACTTACCCATCTGGTTTTACAGGCTATCAAATATACACCAATTATCCATTAACTAGTCACAGAGAGGGTATTTTTATTTTAACAGAGTGCCTACGTACAAAGCGAACTGGATAATATTGGATTTATTTGGAAGAGAAGCATTGGAGTCTTGAACGATAGAGATATCAGGAATAGCACATGACAAATGGGTCCCCCATTCCAGCAAGAGATAGGATTTATGCTCAATTCAATAGCAGCATGGATCGAAGCCCAGAAAATGATGCTCAAACCCCCCCCCCCCCCAAAAAAAAAAAATCAGAAGCATTAAGGATATCAGATAACCAGAAACTACTTCTGTTTCAACTTTGCATTGGTTCTCTCCCTATCTCAATAAAAAACAATCTGATCACTGGGAGTTCAGTTTGACAATCAACTTGCTTTTGGCCCCTTCCTTCGCATGTGGTGGGAATGCCGGTGAATTCGTAATTTTTGGGATGAAGTGGTCTCTTCTATTAGTGAAATTACAGAAGGGAATCTTACGACTAGCCCGGCCTGCTGTCTACTAGGTTTACTTAATGAAACACTGGGCGTCCTGCGGCGCTCACTGCACTTAACCAAAGTGCTTCTTCTGGGGGCGCGTATGGTAGTGGCATGTTATTGGAAAAATCTGATCAGCCTTCTGAGTAGAAGACTCCATGAATATGGATCAGCTGGCCTCCCTAGTTAAAGGGTAGTCAGATACATCACTCTGTGGAAACCGTACCAGGTGTGGCTCACTCCCCAGGAAATTGTCACTAAAGCAAGTGTCAACACAGGCTGATTTAACCCCCCCCCCCTCCTGTCGAGCAGACCTTAACACCACCCTAGTTGGGGATTTTGGGGGACATACCTCCGATGGTAAATAAGGGTGGGATGTCTCTGTATTTGGGTGGCCTCCAACATGTGACTGCATCAATGTATGTCTTGGTTTCACATTGCCCTCATAGGATCAAATCAATGATCATGATTGTATTTGTCTGTGCCTTTCCTCTTGCCGTAAAAGGTACCGTAAAATCGTGATCAGACAGAATGACACTGCCCGCACGCTACTGACTGCTAGCTGTTGAGGGGAGGGGATGGGGGGACAGGGGGCCGCCCCTCCTCCTTCACCTGGTGGGGGTCCATTTTCCCTCCTCTTCCCCCTCCTTCCTGTTTCTAACTCTAGAACCAGGGCCAAATCAATGACTGTACTATAACAACCTGTTGCTCTCTTATCCACAGGAGAGTTGTTGTTGTTTATATAAAATATAAGAAGACTTCGACTTTTGATACAGAGTGTTGATATTTGTATGGTGTATATGTTTATTGTTTGCATTGATATCCTTGCCTTCCATAATTAAAGAATGTCTAAAAAACAAAAATAATAAACTGTTGGTCCTTATTTTCAAGGTGTTAAGAGGGTTGGGACCATGCTACCTACAGGGGACGTTATCTTTGTACCAGCCAGACAGGGCCCTTCGGTCCACACAAGCACAGCTGTTGACTGTGCCTGGGTTTTCTCACATCCGCTTGCAGCAGTGGCAGGCTCAGGTATTTTCGGTGGCCGGTCCAGCCCGCTGGAATACTTACCGGAGATTTTGTGGAATGAGATGGACCTGATGGCGTTTAGGAAGGCACTAAAAACTTTTCTGTGTCCTGTTTAGATGGCAGGCAGTCATAATTTTCTTGTGTTGCTTGGTGGGGTGGGAAGAGTAATTTGGTGGTGGGGGTGTGGGGGGAGAGAGGTGATTGGTACTCTTATGCATTTTTATGCCTTTCTGTAAACCGCCTAGAATGCTGTAGCACTTGGCAGTCAATAAATGTTTTAAAATAAAGGCGAGGAATCAGATAACAAAAACCCATTGATTAGTACTTTTGGCCTTTGTGGGGATGACCGAAAGGTTTTGCCCAGAGGATCGCAATGGTCTTGTGGGGATAGTAAGACATAAGGTGTGTATGAAGTGTCACATCCCCATCCCGTTAGCCACGTGCTTACAGGTCAGGGTGGACATTATTGTTGTATTGAAGGTAGAAACTTTTGTTAGCCCAGAAGCCTTCTGGTACTAGTAGTCCCTTTCTTCATAATGAATAGTTGTGTAAGCCATGTGAATGGTAAAGTATAGGGTTTTATTCCCTTAATGCACAAAAGGTTCAAACGAAGACAACAGGATTTCCACCTTGTTCAGGATTTTCACATAAGGTATTTACATAGGTCAGAAACTTGGATATGCTTCACAGTCTTTGTTAGTTATGCAGGGTTCAAACAAAACAGGTTATACAAACAAAAGCAATGCTTCTTCTTTCAGCTTGTCAAACAAAACTGTGTTTTAAAAGCATATCCTGCATGCTATATTTCTTTCAAGGATTCTAAACTACCAACACAACAGAGTGTACAGTCCATAGGGCATTCAGTTAGCAAAGGGTCAGGTTCAGCAGGGTCTATCTGCATAGCCTCTTGTTCTGCTGAGATATCTGTGGCCCCTGAGTTTTCCCCATATATTCCTGGTTTTACTTCAGAACTTCTTCCTAAGGCTCTCCAGCCTGGCTGTACCCGGTCTGGCAAATATGCAACAGGACTTTTGGTATGCACTCTTTCTATAGGTTCCCAAACCTTTCTCCAGCTGCTTTGGCTGCTCTTACGGCTCCCTGGCTTCCAGGCCTTTCTGTGACCCGGCCTCAGTTCCTGGTTCAGATCTGTGTCTCTTAGACTCCTGGGCTGAGTCTGGTTCACCCACCCCTGAACTCCTTGGTGCTCACATACAGGGGAAAAAGCATGAAGGTACCTCTGAACTCTTGGGTCTGTGTCTCTGGTATTCTCCCTACCAGGCACTCTCCCGGTTCTCCTTCTGTCCTTCCTGAAGACTTCCTTCTGGAGATTCCCAGCCTGAAACTGGCTCTCCTGGAACTTGTTCCTTTCCTGTAAGGGCTGCAAGTTCAACTGCCTTTTCTCCTCTCTTTGAAGCCGTCTCCTTTCTCTTTCTTCTCTATTAGCAGCTGCTGCGGCTCGTGCAGCTCCTCTCCCCTCTGGCTTGTCTATGCTTTGCTTATAAAGCTGTTTCTTAGGTAAGGATTCTGTCCCTCTGACCAGGTGTATCTGATTATGTTTTGAATTAGTTCTTGCATCATCCCAACCTGGGCGTGTTAGCCTACCTTCTGAATCTCCGTGCATGCTCCCTCTAGCTGCACTTCTCACTAACTGCACTTTATGTATATCATTTCCTTTAAAGAGATCAGTGTTTTCTTCTACCTCCATGGGTTTACTGGCATCTGCTTCATCACAGAAGATAAGCAGGAAGTCTTGGGGGCAACTTCTCCAAATGGGCTAATTTTGCGCATACCATGAGAGTCATGACTCCTAAGCCCCAGAGTATGTGGAATATGATCTCTGTCCTGTGTAGAAGGCATGATGAGCTAGCAATAGGATTTTCAGCCTGATCTGAAAGGAAACTTGCAGCCAGTGGTGTCCATACAATAGAAGGGTCACATGATCTGATCTTTTTGTGCCAAAATGAGCTCAACTGCAACGTTCTGATTTAGAGTTTTCCTGCTAACAGGGACAGAATCTAGACAGTTTATCAAGAGTGCATGAAAAATGGGAGTAAGTATTGGTTCTTAATGGTTCTCCCAGAGCCTTACTTAGCCACTACTTCTCACATTGAAACCAGAACCGGAAGTCCTGAAGACCAACAGTTTGAAGACATACCTCTGTCAAATAAGGAGCCAGTGTAGTTGCCTCAACACCCATGATACTGAATCTCGCCTGCCCAGCCCCCACACCTGCTGAGGTGCAGAATTATGGATGACCTGCAGCTTCCTGAGAACATAGGCTGGTAGTCCAACATACAGCGCATTACAGTAGTCCAAGCCATATAACCCGTGCAGCTTAGGAGCTTGCCAACACTGCTTATACAACAGTCTGGTATCTCGGCATACTATTATGTGGATGATATTTATCTCTTGCACTGTACTAATTCCTATGCCCCTGATCTTTCCACACTTGATTCCTGCCTTGCTCGTATCCATTCATGGCTGACTTCTAACTTTCTGCATCTGAACCCGGCAAAAACATCCGCTATCTGGATCACTTTTGGAACCCCCCTCCCCTTCACTAGCTCCCACTCTTGTTTCCACTTCTATCCCCCTGGTGTCTTCTTTCAGATATCTTGGGATCATCTTGGATTCTTTGTCCTTCTATGAGCGTATCTCCTCCATCTCTCGCCGCTCCTTCTTTCATCTTTGCCAGATTCGCATCATCCATCCATTCTTCTCCTCTGCAGCCCTGACCACACTTTTACTGTCCTTTGTTATCTCCTGCATCGATTATTACAATGTTATACTCACCAGACAGAGTAGTTACTCACCTGTAACAGGTGTTCTCCAGGAGCAGCAGGAATCAGTCCTCACTTATGGGTGACGTCGCCGACGGAGCCCTCGTGGAGCAATTTCCCCAGCTTTCGCAGAAAGCCTTTGGGAACTGCAGCGCGCATGCGCGGTCCCCTTCCCGCCCAGGGATGCCATCTTGCTCAGTCTGATGACATAGCGGAAAGACAGCAAAAGTTAGCAAAAATATGCAATAAGAATGACTGCAACTCCAAGGGGAGGAGGGAGGGTAGTGAGGACTGATTCCTGCTGCTCCTGGAGAACACCTGTTACAGGTGAGTAACTACTCTTTCTCCAGGACCAAGCAGGAAGTCAGTCCTCACTTATGGGACTCCCAAGCTCAAGGCTACCGGAGACCTCAAGCCTAAAGAGCTCCCTCAAGCTCAACAGTACAGAGGGAAGGAATCTTCTCTGAATACGAATCCGGCCGGTAGCCCAACACTAGGGCCGGAGGGAGGAGTTGCTTAAACCTCAAAGAAGTTGTGGAGAACTGCCTGACCGAAAGCGCTGTCCCTGCGGGACTCCCTTTCAAGGCAGTAATGAGCCGTAAAGGTCTGGCCTGAAGACCAAGTAGCGGCCTGGCAAATGTCTGCCAATGGAACAGAGCGGAGATGAGTCACAGACATGGCCTTCGCCCTGACCCGATGAGCCGTGACACGACTTTCCAAGGAGAGGCCGGCTGCCCCGTAAGTCCAGGCGATACAGTCGGCTACCCAGGAGGACAGAGTACGCTTAGAGACAGGTACCCCCAACCGATTGGGGTCAAAAGATACGAAAAGCTGGACGGCTTTTCTATGCCCTCGCGTACGGTCAAGGTAGAAGGATAAGACTCTTCTACAGTCCAGGGTGTGCAGCACAGTTTCTGCTCGGCTGGCGTGCGGCCTGGGAAAGAAGGTCGGAAGAACCACCTCCTGGTTGATGTGAAAGGGGGAGACCACCTTTGGAAGAAACTTGGGGTGGGTCCGCAGTACCACCCTATTCTTGTAGAACCTAGTGTACGGAGGCTCCGACACTAGGGCTTGTAGCTCACTCACGCGCCTCGCGGAAGTGAGGGCCACCAAGAAGAGAGTTTTCCAGGAGAGAAAACGGAGAGGGCAGGTAGCCATGGGCTCAAAAGGCGGACAGGTAAGCCTTTGCAGAACCACGTTGGAGGTTTAAGCAGAAGGAGGCCTCTGAGGAAACGCGCCACCAAGGGATGCGAGGAGAGAGGCCGGCCTTCGACCGGTGAATGATGTGCAGAGAGAGCACTGAGGTGGACTCTGACAGAGTTGGATTTGAGACCGAGATCGGAGAGGTGAAGCAAATATTGCAGCACCACCGATACTAAACAGGTGAAGGGGTCCTCAGCTCGCTGAGAACACCAAACCGAGAAGCGACGCCATTTGAGGGCGTACGACTTCTGGGTGGAAGGACGCCGAGAAGCTAGGACGATGGCTTCCACCTCCGGGGCTAGCCGTAGCGGAGCTAGGACTACCCTTTCAGCAGCCAGGCCGTCAGGTGTAGGGCCCGGAGGTTGGGGTGCAGAAGAGTGCCCCGATCCTGGGTCAGGAGGTCGGGCTGGAACCCCAGAGGAAGAGGGGTGTCCACCGCTAGCTGTAGTAGTAGAGGGAACCACGGCTGTCTCGGCCACCAGGCGCCACCACGGAGGCCCTGTCCTGGACAACTTTGAACAATGTCCGGGCCACCAGTGGCGTAGGAGGGAATGCATACAGCAGACCCGTGGACCACGGGATGAGGAAAGCATCCGGCGCCTCCCGAAAAGGATGGGGGTGCCGGGAGCAGAATCTGGGGAGCTGCCTGTTCAGGGGACTGGCAAAAAGATCCACAGTGGGAGAGCCCCACCGGCGGAAGATCTGCTGGACCACCTCGGGGTTCAGTTTCCACTCGAGCGGTAGCAGCATCCGACTCAGCTTGTCCGCCAGGCAGTTGTCCTGCCCAGGCAGGTAAACCGCTTTGAAGAGGATGTCGTGATCGACAGCCCAAGAGCACAGCCTCTGGGCTTCCCGACATAGAAGGAGGGAGCCCGTGCCCCCCTGTTTGTTCACGTAGAACATTGCAACCTGATTGTCCGTCTGTACCAGTACGGACTGGCCGAACGTTAGGTGAGAGAAGGCCCGCAGAGCTAGGCGGATCGCCCGGAGCTCCAGGAAGTTTATCTGCTGGGCGGCCTCCCAAGGCGTCCAAAGGCCCTGAGTGCATGTCCCTCGACAGTGCGCCCCCATCCCAGGAGGGAGGCATCTGTCGTGAGCACCCGGGACGGTGGGGGAGACTGAAAAGGCATGCCAAGCACTAGGTTGGGCAGGTGAAGCCACCAGTGCAGGGAGGAGACCAGACGGTCGTAAATCTGTATCAGGTCCGACAGCCTCCCTGTGGCCTGACGCCACTGAGTGCGAAGGCTCCACTGAGCAGGCCGCATATGTAGACGGGCGTTCGGAGTGACATGGACCGTGGAGGCCATGTGCCCGAGCAGCTGCAGGAACTGTCTGGCCGAGGCCGGCGACCTGCCGCTGAACCTGCCGGCTAGAGCCGTGAGCCTGTTGGCCCTTTCCAGAGGCAAGAAGGCACGAGCCTGCCGAGTGTCCAGCCGTGCCCCTATGAACTCGAGGTCCTGGGAGAGGAGCAAAGCGGACTTCTCGAAGTTTATGACGAAGCCCAAGTGCTGAAGCAGGGCCACCGTACGCTGGGTGGCTTGGGCGACCCCTGGAGCAGACGATGCCCGGATGAGCCAATCGTCCAGGTATGGGAAGACGAAGAGGCCCTGAAGCCTTAGGAAGGCGGCTACCACCGCCAGGCACTTCGTGAACACCCTGGGCGCGGAGGACAGGCCAAAGGGCAGTACCCGGTACTGATAATGATTCCCCGCCACCACAAACCTTAGGTATTGCCGGTGGTCCGGATGAATAAGGATGTGGGTATAAGCATCCTTTAGATCCAAGGAGCATAGCCAATCTCCCCACTGAAGGTAGGGCAGCAGGGTTCCAAGGGTAAGCATCTTGAACCTTTCCCACTGCAGGAACTTGTTGAGGTTGCGTAGGTCTAGAATGGGCCTGAGGCCTCCTGTTCTCTTTGGAACCAGGAAGTACCTCGAGTAAAACCCGTGGCCCCACAAGTGTTGGGGCACGGGCTCCACCGCCCGTTCCTGAAGCAGACTTCGCAGCTCCTGAAGGAGTAAGTCCCTGTGCAGAGGGGGTCTCGGAGGCTCCCCTGGGAAGTAGGGGGGAGGCACCTGGTGAAAATATAGGAGGTAGTCCTCTCGAACTATCTGCAATACCCAGGCCTCGGATGTTATGGCTGACCACCTGTGAGCAAAGTGGGTCAGCCGACCCCCCGTACCGGACGAAGGCCCCTGAGGGGGAGGGGCTATGCTGGCATAGTCAAAAACCCCCGCCCTGCTGGGCCGGGGCCTGCGTGGTGGGTTTAGGGGCTTTCTGCTTCCGGGATCCGTTACCCTGTCCCCTAGGCCGCTGCCCCTGAAGGGGGGTTGTGGCCGGGTATTGTGGTTGGTGATGCGTATAAGCCAACACCTTCCTTGGGTAAAAAGGCTTTTTCCCCGAGTTCTTCTTCTTCTGTGAAGGGGTAGAGGACTTTCTAGAAAGGCGAGTCCTGGTGAGAGTCTCCGACTCGAGCTCCGCCGCCTTTTCGGCCATGGGTTTGCCGAAGAGGTTTTCTCCCCTGCAAGGGACATCGACCAACTTGTCCTGCACCCAGGGCTCGAGGTCGGAGGACTGAAGCCAAGCCTGGCGGCGAGCCCCGATGCCCGCTCCGGCTACTCGAGCCGAGGCCTCGAAGCCATCATAGGCCGCTCGAGAAATGAACTTCGAACACTCTCGAATCCCGGAGGACAAGGCTTGGAACCGCTGCAAGGGTTCCTCGGAGAGACCGGCAGAGAAACCCTGAAGTTCTTTCGCCAGGTCTCGGAGGTACATACCCATGTACAGCTTGATATTTCTGGACCCGACAAGCAAGCATAGAGCCCTGGAAGCACTTCCTACCGAGGGCATCCAGGCTCCGGGCCTCCTTCCCCGGGGGCATCGAGGAGTGCATCTTTTGACTCTTAAGTCGATGCATGGCCGACTCCACCACCATGGAGTGGTGTGGAAGTTGCGCCTTCTGGAACCCGGGGCTCTTGCGGACTCGATACATGGAATCGATCCGCTTGCTCAACACTGGCGTCGAGGCTGGGCTCTCCCACATGCGGAAGAGAAGCCGCTCCAGCATCGGGGGAACCGGTACAGTGAAGGCCTCCCTCGGGGGGAAGTCATATTGGAGGGCCTCGAGCTCTTCGGCTCGGGGCTCCTCCTCCGGATCCGCAGGGAAGGCCAAAGCCTTGGCCATATCCCTCACGAAATCGGAGAACCGGGTATCCTCCGGGGGGGACCGCCTCCGAGGCTCCGACTCGGGCGAGTCGGAGGGGACGCACCGAGTATGAAAAGAACCGGGTGACTCGTCCTCCTCCGTGTCCCAGCCCGACTCCTCCGAGGAGGAATCGAGCGGCTCCGTGCGGGCGGGGCCCGGGGACCTCCGCCCCGACGCCAAAGCCGGCGTCGAGGTCCTCTGTCCCAAACGGGAAGCCGAGGGAGACCTAGGTCGAGGATCGACTCGAGCTCGTATGGACTCGAGGATCGGCTCGGCCTCCGGGGTCGACTTGAGCGTCGACGTCCCGGTGGTCGGGGCAGATGCATTGGCGAGGCCGGTGATCCATGCCCGCTGCTGGTCCATGAAGGCAGATATACTGCGCTCCAAGTTCGTCAGTCTGAGGTCAAGCTCAGAGGACCCAGCAGCTGTCGACTCGGACCCCGACGGCATCGGGCCCGACGTCGGCTCATCCGTGGAGGAGTCCAGGAGGATTATATCACTCACGTGTCCAGGCGACTCCACTCCGAGACGAGGAATCTTCGAAGGCCTCTCCTCCTCCGAGGGCCCGGGTTGTCGGACCGGGCTAAGCGACCTGGCCCTAGAAGGATCAGGCTCGCCGCCCGGTTCCGCCCTTGCGGGCCGCTTCTCCCGCCGGTGCTTCCGGCTGGGGGAGCCCCGTTCAGAAGAACTCCTACGATGCTCCGAACCGGAGCCACGAGGCGTAGAGGCCTCTGACGAGGTCCGCGCGGAGTCAGAGAAGATCCGTTCCCTCTGCGACTGCCGACTCCGCAGCGCCTTCGAGGACATCTTGCTGCACGGGCCGCAGCTCATAGGGTCATGCTCGGCCCCAAGGCAGCAGTCATGCGTGTCAGTAAGAGACATGAGCCTGACACAGCGATCACACTTTTTAAAACCGCTGGCAGCCATCGGGGGGAAAAGGGCCCCTGCAAGGTCGAAAGACCGCGCTGCCAGGGATGAAGGGAAAAGTGGCGGGAACGCCTGTTGGGAAAAAACAAAACGTAAACGGGCCCAATAGTGATATCGAGGCCCGGCGGGAAGAGGAACACGCGAACCGAGAAAATTTTTTTTAACGAAACAAATCAAAGAAATCAACTTTTCAGCGGCGTTAACAGACATGTCTGTAGGGCTCCGCTGAAAAAAGAAGACTGAGCAAGATGGCATCCCTGGGCGGGAAGGGGACTGCGCTTGCGCGCTGCAATTCCCAAAGGCTTTCTGCGAAAGCTGGGGAAATTGCTCTGCGAGGGCTCCGTCGGCGACGTCACCCATAAGTGAGGACTGACTTCCTGCTTGGTCCTGGAGAATTCTCAGTATCAACTTCAACACTTGCAACTGCTCCAGAATACTGCTGCCCGTATCCTCACCCACTCTTTTTGTTTTGATCACATTTCAGCCCTTCTTGCTCGTCTACACTGGTTTCCAAACCACTTTTGAATCCAATATAAAATTCTTACTTTTGTCCACAAAGCTATTCACACATCCACTCCCCATTACCTGGTTGACCTCCTGCATTTCCATCATCCACACTGGCTTCTTCGCTCTATTTACACATATCGTTTGGCTATCCCCTGTCTCTCAGGCACACCTTGAACGCACGCGTGGTGCTGCTTTCTTCTTTCTGGGTCCTGCGTTGTGGAATTGTCTCCCCCTTTCTCTCCGCTCTGAGCCTTCTTTCCCCAGGTTTAAGGCCGCTCTGAAAACCCACCTTTTCCAGATCGCTTTTAGTTCTTCCCACAACTCATCCTAACTGAGTCCTTCTGTCTGTTTTGTCCCTCTGTTTCTACTATGTTCTACCTTTTTCTCCTTCTCTATCCTTTTCTGTGTTCTCTTCTGTCCTGTCTCATTTTGGAGTTCCTTTCTTTTTCTTGCTATTGGCAGCCTATTATTTTGTAAACCGCTTTTATGCTTTGGCCATAGCGGAATATCCAGCACCTGGATAAAGCACAGTTACTTACCTGTAACAGGTGATCTCTGGGAACAGCAGGAATCAGTCTTCACATATGGGTTTCGTCGGTACCGACGGAGCCTGCGCGGGAACGCTCCCCAGCGTCCAATCAGAAAGCCTTTGGGAGCATCCCACAGCGCCTGCGTGCTGCCTTCCCGCCTTTCCCAACTGCCTCTCCGCAGTTGAGTTTTAAAACTGAGACAAAGAGAGAGAGAGGGAAAGGAAAGATAGATAGAGAGATATAACTCCTAGGGGAGGTGGGTGGGTTGTGAAGACTTATTCCTGCTGTTCCCAGAGATCACCTGTTACAGGTAAGTAACTGTGCTATCTCCAGGAACAAGCAGGAATGAGTCTTCACATATGGGGACTCCCTAGCTTTAGATGCCAGGGAGAGACCCCAGAAGTTGTGTGTCCCTGGGACAGGGCACCACTTCCTCCCATGGATCTCTGGCATCCCATCAGGGACGGAGGGTAGGAGTTAATTAAGTATGGAACAGGTGTTTGAGAACAGCTTGACCAAACAAGGCATCCCGGCGGGAGTCCTTGTCCAAGCAGTAAAGGGCTGTGAAGGTATGAACCGAGGCCCAAGTGGCTGTTCGACAGATGTCATCAATAGACACAGAGTTCAGATGAGCCATTGAGGCTGCCATGGCTCTCACATTGTGAGCTGTGACATGGCTCTCCAGAGAGAGGTTCTTACTCTGATAGGCAAAAGAAATACACTGGGCAATCCAGTTAGATAGTGTTCTCGAAGACTGGTAGTCCCAAATGAGAAGGATCAAAGGCAACAAAGAGCTGAGAGGACTTTCTATGTTGCTGTGTCCTCTGTAAGTAAAAAGCTAGAGCTCTTTTACAATCCAGGGTATGAAGATTCCTCTCTGCACTTGATGCATGAGGTGCTGGAAAAAAGACAGGGAGGTAGACCTCCTGGTTGAGGTGGAAAGGTGAGACCACTTTAGGCATAAAGTGTGGATGAGTCCTAAGGACTACCTTATCATGACGGAACCTTGTATAAGGTGGATTAGCTACGAGTGCTTGCAATTCACTAATACGACGTGCTGATGTGATTGCAATGAGAAAGATAACTTTCCAAGAAAGGTATTTTAAGGAGATGGTAGCCAAAGGTTCAAAAGGCGGCTTCATAAGCTGACCAAGAACCAGGTTTAAGTCCCATGCCACTGGAGGTGGTCTAATGGGAAGCTTTGTTAAAAGGAGGCCTCTCATGAACCTTGCTACAAGAGGATGAGATGAAATAGGTTGTCCATTTAGAGGCTTAAGGGAAGCTGCAATAGCACTCAAATGGACCCTTACTGAATTTGTTTTAAGGCCTGCATTAGACAGATGGAGGAGATACTCCAGCAAAGATTCCAGAGGTATGGCAAGGGGGTTAAGACCCTTTTCAGAGCACCAGATAGTAAACCTCTTCCACTTGAAAGCATAAGAATGTCTAGTGGAAGGTTTTCAGGAAGCATAAAGAATATCTTTCACCTGTTGAGAAAGATGAAGCTCTTGGAGATCTAGGCCCTCAGCAACCAAGCCCTGAGATGCAGAGACTGGGGATTGGGATGCCATAACTTTCCGTCCTCTTAAGATAGGAGGATCTGGATGAAGAGAGTTTTGGGAATTAGGGGAATGGGTGGAAAGGCATACAGGAAGTCTTGACCCCAGTGAAGGAGGAAAGCATCCCTTGCCTGAGCTCCCTGAGCCGGAGTTCTGGAACAGAACCGTGGAAGTTTGGCAAAGAGGTCTATGTCCGGGGTTCCCCAAATCTGAAAAATTCTGTCCACCTGGTCCACATGTAGGGACCACTCGTGTGGAAGCATTACTCGACTGAGTCTGTCTGCCCAAGAGTTTTGAACCCCTGGAAGATAGACTGCCAGAAGATGAATGTGATGCTCTCTGGCGAGGGCCCACAGTCGCAAAGCTTCGTTGCAAAGCAACAGAGAGCCAGTTCTGCCCTGCTTGTTCACATAGAAAATGGCTACCTGATTGTCCGTGTGGATAAGGACTGTCTTGCAGCTGAGCAGGGTGTGGAACACTCGCAGAGAAAGGAAGATTGCTCTGAGTTCCAAGAGATTGATATGTAGCCAACTCTCCTGTGGGGACCAGATGACCTGGGTGGAGAGGTCTTGCAGATGAGCTCCCCACCCCATTGGAGAAGCATCTGTTGTGAAAGTTGCTTGGGGTAGATTGCTGAAAGGGGGACCCCAGCAACAGGTTTTGAGGGAACTTCCACCACTGGAGGGACAAAATGAGGTGACTTGTGTTGGCTATTTTGTCTGACAGGCAGTCTAATGCCTGGGTCCATTGGGTGGATAAAGTCCACTGAGCTGCCCTCATGTGAAGGCGAGCATATGGTACAACATGCACGGTGGATGCCATGCGGCCTAGTAACTGTAACGTCTCTCAAGCAGTTAAGTGGGGCTTCAACTTTGCTTGAGAAGCTAACTGCACCAAGCGAAGGCAATGGGCCTGGGGAAGATAGGCCCTTGCCCTTGTGGTATCCAGCAACGCCCCTATAAACTCCAGGGACTGAGTAGGGGTTAAATTGGATTTTGGGATGTTTATTATCAGCCCTAAATACTGAAGGATACACATTGTGCAGGCTAGAGAACTCTTGGCCTTTGACTGAGTGGGAGCTCGAATGAGCCAGTCGTCCAAATAAGGGAAGATGAATATTCCCAAAGTGCGCAGAAATGCAGCTACCACTGCCATGCAATTCGTGAACACCCTTGGTGCAGAGGCCAGACCAAAAGGGAGCACTCTGTATTGATAGTGCTTCTCTTGAAAAAGGAACCGAAGGAACCTTCTGTGAGTTGGATGGATGAGAACATGGGTGTACGCATCCTTGAGATCTAGAGAACAAAGCCAATCCTGACTCTGAAGGTATGGCAGCAGAGTTCCCAGAGAAATCATTTTGAATTTTTCCTTGACTAGGAATTTGTTCAATTCTCTGAGATCTAAGGAGGGTCTGTAGCCCCCTGTTTTCTTTGGAATAAGAAAATAGGGGGAGTAGAAACCTGTGCCCTGTTGTTGAAGAGGCACTTCCTCTATTGCCCCCTGGGCGAGAAGGGTGGCAATCTCCTGCCCCAACAAGTTGAGGAGGGAGGTTGGAGAATTGAACTGGTGCACTCTTGTGTGAGGGGGCAAGCTTGAATAACGAAGTTTGTACCCCTCTCTTATGATGGAGAGTGGCCAATGCTCTGCTGTAATTTGTCCCCACCTGGGAGCAAAATGACATAACCTTCCTGGAATGGTGGAGGGCTCTGGTCCTTCCAGAGCCAGGAAGGCTAAGTTCTCTAGCGGAAAGTCAAAGGCCCTGAGGGGGCTGAGGTTGCTGAGCTGGAGGAGGTCTAGCAACCTTTGCTTTGTTCTGTTTGGATGACTGCTGACGTTTGGTAGGGAACTGAGCTGCAGAAGATGCCCGCTGGCCATAAGCAGGATAAAATCTTCCCTTTTTAGAAAAAGGTGCTTTTTTGAACAACCTTTTCTTAACAGGAGCAGCTGTAGACTTGGATAGTCTATCCAAGGCAGAATTTTCAGCATCCATCTGATTGGCTTTTGATTGCCAATCTTTACCAAACAGGTTTTCACCTGTACAAGGGATATTTCCCAATTCATCTTGTACCCAGATCTCCAAATCAGATGCTGAAGCCAAGCAATTCTACGTGCACCTATAGCTGAGGCTCTGCTTACACATTCAAAGGAGTCGAAAGCTGCACGGTTGGAGAATTTGGAGATATCTTGGGCATGTTTGAGCCAAGTGAGAAAGTCCTGTCTTTTATCTTCAGAAATGAAAGGACAAAGTCTGCAAATGATCAGTGACTTCTTTTAGGAACATTCCCATGTAAAGACTATAGGAATTAATTCTCACATCAAGCATGGAAGCTTAGAAGACTCTACGTCCAAAAGCATCCAGGGTTCTACATTCACGTCCTGGAGGATTAGAGGCATGTCTTTTGGCACTTCTAATCTTTCTCATAGCAGACTCAACCACAATAGAGTGGTGAGGAAGCTGAGTTTTATGGAAACCAGGACAAGGAGGGACACGATACATGGTATCTAACCTGCGAGAATGAGGAGAGGTGGTAAGAGGTGCTTCCCACATCCTCAACATGAAATAATACAAAATCTCATGAACAGGCAAGGTAGCTGCCTCCTTAGGAGTTTTAGGATATTGTAAAATATCTAACTCCTTGGCTCTGGGTTCTGTCTCAGGGGCCACCGTGATGGATAGGCCCCGCCTCCCTAATGAAGTCTTGAAAAGACAAGTCCTCTGGAGGAGACATCCTTCGTTTAGGAGAGGACTCCTCCTGTGGAAGAAGCATCACTGCATCGACCGACTCTTCAGAATCCTCAGAGTCTTCAGAGGAATCGAAGTATCGTCTGTCCGGATGCTCTTGCAAAGCCCGATACCTGTACCGACCGGGACTGGTATTGAGAATAACCGGTACCGGGGTATCAGTACCGGAGGGCTTCAGAGGACAGAGTACCGGCATAGCGGACATGGAAGCCGATGTCGATGCCACTGGACCCGGGATCGGTACCGATGGCGGTGCTAGAGCCGGTACCAGTGAAGTAGTCTGTTGCGGTACCAGGGGCGTCGATGCCACAAGGATAGCAGAAGAATGCTACTCAAATTCAAGAAATGCACAAAGTGCTCTAAAGCAGCACTAAAGCAATCGTGCAATGCAACTGTGCAATTGTGGGAGTTGAACCCCCGGCCCTCCGGCCTGAAGTACCTTGTCCTAACCACTAGACCACTCCTCCCTACAGACAGGTAGCCCCGTAGGACTAGAAATTAGGCGAGCAGCCCTCAATATAACAATGAAATCTTGACTCTGCTGAGAAGGCTGTCGAAAGGCACAGAAAGGGTGGGTCCTGGACTGGTCTAGCAGGATTCCAGGAAAGGAAATTAATGGTAAGTAAAATTTCTCCTAAGTTCATCCTGCTAGACCAGTCCAGACAAGTGGGAAGTACCATAGCTACACCCCCAAGGGCGGGAAGAGACAACCACTGCTACCACATTGGTTCCAAACTGTGCAGCATCTCTGGCTTACAGATCAAGGCGATAGTAGCAGGCGAAGGTGGACAAGGATGACCAGGTGGTCGCCCTACAGATGTTGAAAGGTGCCACCTGCAGCCTGCGTAGAGTGCACGCGAAGACCTGCAGGCACTGGCTTGCTGTGCAAAATATAGGCAGACTCGACCATCTGTCAAATCTAGCAGGCAATCGTAGCCTTTGATGTCACGAGGCCCTTACAAGGGCCAGCAAAAAGTACAAAAAGACAATCGGACTTTCGAAAGGAATTGGTGACTTTCAAAGTAGTGTGCAAGGTTCTCTTAAAAATCCGCTATTTGCTCAAGAACACAGTTCCTTAGAAAATGAAGGGAGCGAAAGCATAGTTACTGACATCTAACAGGTGTTCTCCGAGGACAGCAGGAATCAGTCCTCACATATAGGTAAGAACATAAGAACATAAGACATGCCATACTGGGTCAGACCGAGGTCCATCAAGCCCAGTATCCTGTTTCCAACAGTGGCCAATCTAGGTTATACGTACCTAGCAATATCCCCAAAAGACACAGGTTCCACAATGCTTGTACTGGGTCAAGCATTGATATCCTGGGTCCCTTTTTAATAGTGGTTTATGGACCTTTCCTCCAGGAACTTGTCCAAACCTTTTTTAAACCCAGCTATACTAACAGCCCTTACTACATCCTCCGGTAACAGATTCCAGAGTTTGATTACACGTTGAGTGAAAAAATATTTTCTCTTATTTGTCTTAAATAGTTTACCCTGTAGCTTCATTACATGTCCCCTAGTCTTTCTATATTCTGATAGCGTAAACAATTGATCCACGTTTATCCGTTCCACTCCATTCATTAATTTATAGACCTCTATCATATCTCCCCTCAGCCGTCTCTTCTCCAGGCTAAAGAGCCCTAACCTTCTTAGCCTCTCTTCATAGGAGTAGCCTTCCATCCCCTTCACCAATTTGGTGGCTCTTCTCTGTACTTTTTCTAATAACGCTATGTCCTTTTTAAGATACGGTGACCAGAATTGCACACAATATTCAAGGTGCGATCGTACCATGGAGCGATACAGAGGCATTATAATATCCTTTGTTTTGTTCTCCATCCCTTTCCTTATGATACCTAGCATTCTATTTGCTTTCTTGGCCGCCGCTGCACACTGGGCAGAGGGTTTTAACATGTTATCCACAATGACTCCTAAATCTTTTTCCTGGGTGGTGGTTTCTAATGTGGAGCCTTGCATTGTGTAACTATAGTGAGGGTTGTTCTTTCCTAGGTGCATAACTTTGCACTTGTCCACATTAAATTTCATCTGCCATTTGGATGCCCAGTCTTCCAATTTATCCAGATCCTCCTGCAGTTTTCCACAATCCTCTTGGGTTTTAACAACTTTAAACAGTTTTGTGTCATCTGCAAATCTGATAACCTCACTAGTTATTCCCTTTTCCAGGTCATTTATGAATATGTCAAAAAGCAGCGGACCCAGTACAGATCCCTGGGGTACTCCACTATTCACCTTTTTCCATTGGGAATATTGGCTATTTAGCCCTACCCTCTGCTTTCTATCTTTTAACCAGATCCCGATCCACAATAGTACACTGCCTCCTATCCCATGACTTTTTAGCTTCGCCAAAAGTCTCTGATGGGGGACTTTGTCAAAAACTTTCTGAAAGTCCAGATACACTATATCAACCGACTCACCTTTGTCTACCTGTTTATGCACACCTTCAAAAAATGTTGGTGATGTTGGTGCCGACAAAGCATCTCCCCAGCTTTCAAAGAAAGCCTTTGTGAGGTGTATCACACATGCCTGGTCCCCTTCCTGCCCAAGGGTGCCATCTTGCCTCAGTCAAATGACATAGGAAAAAAATAAAATACTTTAAAGAAGCAACTACAAGGGGAGGAGGGAGGGTTGTGAGGACTGATTCCTGCTGTTCCTGGAGAATACCTGTTATAGGTGAGTAACTATGCTTTCTCCAGGAACAAGAAGGAAGTCAGTCCTCACATATGGGACTCCCCAGCTACAGCCTACCGAGAACCTGTACAAATGCCACGGCAACCTGCAAAGGATGAACCGTTATCAGCAGCAGTTGAGTCCCTACTGAGAGACTCTCGCAAGACCCAAACATCCGGCAGAGAACCAGCACTCTGGAGGCCTGAACACAGAAGGGTCGGAAGGTAGGAGTTACCTACACCTCGAAGAGATTAAGGAGTATGGCCTGCTAAGGCGCTGTCCTGTGGGGACTCCTTCTCCAGACAATAATGAGATGCGAAGGTATGGACTGAAGACCAGGTGGCGGTCTGGCAGATTTCTGTCACGGGGATGGAATGCAGATTTGCCAAGGAAGTAGCCTTGGCCCTGACACAGTGCGCTGTGATCTTCTGGTAGAGTGAAATCTCCACCTCTTCATAGGCAAGGATAATGCAGTCTGCCACCCAAGCGGACAGAGTTTGCTTAGTCACTGAGAGCCCCAGACGGCTGGGATCATAGGATACAAAAAGCTAAGGTGCTTTGCGGTGGTCCCAAGTCCACTGCAGATAGAAGGACAGAGTCCTTTTACAATCCAGAGTATGGAGAACAGTCTCTCCCCTACTGGCGTGAGGCCTGAGAATGGGGACACCACCTTCAGCATAAACTTGAGGTGTGTGCAGAGCATCATCCCATTCTTGTAGAATCTCGTGTGGGAGGGCTCTGCCTTCAGTGCCTGGAGCTCGCTGACTCTGCAAGCTGATGTGACTGCTACAAGGAATACAACCTTTCAGGTGGCAGGTAGCCAGAGGCTCAAAGAGAAGCTTAGTGAGCTGCAAGAGCACCACATTTAGATCCTAATCCGTTGCTGGAGGGTGGACGGGGGGGTTAGGATAGCATGAGACCCTGCAGGAATCAAGATACAATGGGCTGCGTCAAGAGGGACTTCCCCTCAACGGGATATGATGCACTGCGATGGCGCTCATGTGTACTCTGACCGAAGTGGACTTTAGTCCCACCTGCAACAGGTGGAG
Organism: Ichthyophis bannanicus; assembly: GCA_033557465.1. Lineage (NCBI taxonomy): Eukaryota > Metazoa > Chordata > Amphibia > Gymnophiona > Ichthyophiidae > Ichthyophis > Ichthyophis bannanicus. The sequence continues at coordinate 98,403,339 of CM066035.1, forward strand.
CAGGTACTGGAGTACCATTTGTGCCGAGCAGGAGAACGGGTGTGCCCATTTTCTCCGCACCACACCGAGAAACGGCGCCACTTGAAGGCATACATCCTTCTTCTGGAGTCCCTATGTAAGACCAGAAGAACCTCCTCCTTGTCCCATGGGAAGTTGAAGGGAGCTAACGCTACCCTTTCAGCAGCAAAGCTGTGAGTGACAGGGACCACAGGTTGGGGTGTACAACAGAGCCCTGCTCCTATGAGAGTAGCCCTAGGGCTCAGCCCAGCAGAATCGGAAGCTGGAAGAATGGCCTAATGCTTGGCAGTTAAGATTTAATGTGAAGAAGTGCAGTGTAATGCACTTGGGAAGCAGAAATCCAAGGGAATTGTATGCGATAGGGGGTGAGAGACTGATGTGCACGGACCAGGAGAAAGACCTTGGTGTGACGGATTCTGATTATCTCAAGGTGGTGAAACAGTGTGACAAGGCGGTGGCAAAAGCCAGAAGGTTGCTGGGTTGCATACAGAGGAATTACCAGCAAAAAGGATGAGATACTAATGCCACTGTACAAGTCGTTGGTGAGTCCTCACTTGGAATATTGTGTTCAGTTTTGGAGACTATATCTCGCAAAGGATATAAAAAGGCTGGAAGCGGTTCAGAGGAAGGCAACCAAAATGATTTGGAGCCTGCATTAGAAGACTTATGAGAAGAGACTTGAAGACCTAAATATGTACATTCTGGAGGAGAGGAGGGACAGGGGAGATATGATTCCAGACCTTTAAATACTTAGAGTATTAATGGACAAACAAACCTCTTCCAAAGTCGGGGAAGCTGTAAAACTAGAGAGCATAACATGAAGCTGCAAGGGGGTAAACTGAAAGGCAATGTCAGGAAATACCTTTTCACTGAAAGGGTGGTGGATGCTTGGAATGCCCTCCCAATGGAAGTGGTGGGGGAAACACAGTGACAGAATTCAAAATGGCATGGGACAGACACAGTGGATCCCTTTATAGCAACTGGATAAATCAAAATAAGCATAACTATCTCTTATATCTGAACAAATAGGGGTGACCTACACGGAGCAGTGGGTACACCCCTAAAAAAGGCATGGGGAGAGGTGACCTGCACGGAGTGGCAAGTGCACCCACTCTTGATGCCTTGCTGGACAGACTAGATGGACCATACTGATCTTTATTTGGCGTCATATACTATGTTACTATATAACTAGGACTGCCTGGGCCACCAAGGAGTTATCAGCATTAGTGATGCGCCGTTGCACTGGACCTTGAATAGGATCTTGGCGACCAGTGGTGTCGGTCGGAAGGCATATAGAAGGCCTTCCGTCCACAGGATAAGGAAAGCATCTGCTGCCACCTGGGATGAGAGCAGCTGGTTAGAGCAGAATTGGGGCAACTACGTGTTGTCTGGACTGGTGATCAGGTCCATCAAGGGGATGCCCAGAGAAAAACAGCTAGGAGGCTACTACTAGGAGGCCAGTTGGCAGGTGCCGACGACTCCTTGTGGGGCAGCTTGGAAGGCCACTCCCGCTCCAACTCCTTGGACTCATGCCTGGGACTGCGGGGCCTGGGGTGGATTTCCCCTTCTTCCTGGACCTGTTCTCTGAGGCAGTCTTCAAGGGTTTCGTCTTCTTGTGCTCTACCTCCGGGAATTACCACTTGGAGGAACCACAGCCACGGGACTCCAAAGAGGCTCGGGCTTCATGGGGCATTGAGGTATCAATGGGGGCCGCGAAGTGTGGAGGAGCTGGAAAATCTGGCGCAGTCAGACTTCTAGAAAAATTTCCCCTGCTGCTGATTATGGCTCTTTAAGGCCTTTGAGGTCATGGTTCTGCAGAGTTTGCAGTCAGAATAATTATGCTCCGGGCCGAGGCACCGGAGGCAGCAGTCATGCGGGTTGTTGAGACACATGATTATGCCATTCCGGTCACACTTCTTGAAGCCACTGGAGGCCATTGAAAAAAGATGGCCCCCGCTGGGGGTTCAAGGCCTTCAGCTAAAAAAAGGGTGCAAATACCGGTTGGAGGGACACCTCAATGAAAAATGGGGGGACCACACTGACTTCCTGCTTGTTCCTGGAGAAATGGTTGATTCATATGGAAAGCAGAAAGTACTTTTGGCACGAAGGAGGAACGACCCTCAGGGAGACACCTTCAGTGGAAAAGGAGAGAAAGGGGTCTCAACAGGACAAAGCCTGAAGCTCGGAAATTCAACAAGCCGAGGTTACCACCACAAAAAGGCTGGATTTAAGGAACAAATCCTGGATGGTGATCCACTTGAGAGGTTCAAAAGGAGACTTCATAAGGCTGCTAAGCACCAAAAAAAGATCCCAGGAAGGGACCACAGGATGGAGTGGGAGACATAGGGTCTGCACCCCATGCAGAAAACGACCGACATCAACATGAGAAGCGATTGAACAGCCCGCAATTGTCCTTTGAAAGAAGTGAGGGCTGATACTTGAACCCGTAAGGAAGTCAGGGACAGACCCTTATCAAAGCCGTCCTATAGGAAGGCTAAAATAATCGGGAACCTGGACACTCTAGTGTGAAAGCTTCCATAGAGAACACCAGGATTCAAAGAGACGCCAGACCCATGCATAAGCTAGGAAGATGGACGGGCGTCGTGCCTTCAGCAGTGTAGCCACAACTTGGCGTGAATAATCTTTGCGCATTAGCCATTTCCTTTCAAGAGCCAGGCTGTAAGTGAGTAGGGAGAAGGGTCATCCATCAGGACTGGCCCCTCCCTGAGGAGACCATGAAGAGGACTGAGTGGCAGAGGTGGCATCTGGAGTAGGCGGACTAGGTCGGTGAACCACAGCCAACGAGGCCAGTCAGGTACCATCAGAATCACATGACCGGGGTGAGACTCGAAGTGACAGAGAACTCTCCCAATCATCGCCCATGGAAGGAAGACATACACGCAGTCCATCACTGGCCATGGCTGGACTAAGGTGTCGAAGTCCTGGAGTCACACTCCTTCCTTCGACTGAAGGTTGCAGCCTTTGTGTTCGCTGCTGTCACCTTCAGGTCCAGGGTGGGCAATCCCCTGGTGTGTATTACATACTGGAATGCCTAGGATGTAAGATTCCATTTGCCGGGACCTAGAATGTGCCGGCTGAGGAAATCTGCCTGTACACTGTCCACGCCCGCAATGTGCTGCACTGAGAGCACTTGTAGATGCTGCTCTGTCCAGGGAAATAAGATGATCATCTCACTTGTTACTACTGAGCACTTCGTGCCCCCGTCTGTTGAGATAAGTCACCATCATAGTATTGTCACACAGGATCCTCACCACTTGATAACGAAGCTGAGATAAGAAACGGAGAAGAGCCAGGTGGACCGCATGTGCCTCCAGGCAACTGATCGTCCACTTGGGACTCCTGTAGATATCATGATCCTTGAGCCATGTGGTCCAGACAATGAGCTCCCCCAGCTGGACAGGCTGGCATCGGTGGTCACTAGCACCCAGCAAGGGATCTCTAAAGGATCTCTGCACAGCAGGTGGTCTGAACAGAGCCACCACCAATGAAGACTGCTGCGCACCGAGCTGCCCAATGAAAGCCTAATGTCGTAATCCTCTGAGGTTGGGAACCAGCGGGACAGGAGGGAATGCTGGAGAGGTTTCTTGTGTGCCCAAGCACAGGGAACCACTTTGATGGTTGCTGCCATGGAGCATAGTATCTGCAGATAGTCTCAAACACAAGGTTTGCTAGAGGAAGGCTTGGAGCTGGAATGTGAACTTGAGAAAACGATCCTGTGTTAGAAAAACTCTTTCCTGCTGGGTATTGAAGCAGGAACCGAAAAACTCCAAGGACTGGGAAGGCTGGAGGCAACTTTTGGAGTGATTGATGACTCAGCCGAAGCTCTCCAGAAAGGTCACAAACTAGCAGATCGTATCCTGGGCCTCATCCTGAGAGTTTGCCCGGATGAGCCAGTCGTCCAGATAAGAATTAACGCGAATGCCCTATTTTTGGAGGGCTGCCATGGCCACCACCACGACCTTGGAAAAGGTGCAGGGTGCTGACGCCAGGCCAAATGGGGGAGGAGAGAATTGGAAGTGCTGATTGAGCACTGCAAAACGTAGAAAACGCTGCTGATCCTCACGGATGGGGATGTGAAAGTAGGCCTCTGCGAGATCTAGGAGGCAAGGTACTTGTCTGTCTGAATCGTTTGTATCAGTTTTTTTTTGTTTTTGAATCATTTGTATGACAGATCAAAGTGTTTCCATGTGGAAGTGAGGAACCTAAAGGGTCCGGTTGACCCCTTTGAGGTCCAGGATTGGACAAAAGGAGCCACCTTTCTTGGGAATCACAAAATAAATGGAGTACCTCCTGGAAAATTTATTTACTTATTTAATCAGTTTTATATACCACCTTTTCCTTCAATCAAAGTGGTTTACATGTAGCTAGGTTGTGTACATTTGTGGAGTTAGGGTGAGGATAGGTACTTGGGAGGAATGGGTACTAGGGGAAGTAGAATGTGACACTGACAATTTGCCATAACTTATAAAGACTGTTGCTTGATGTTTGCGATCACGTTCATATCTTGGTTTGTAGGCTCTGGGAGGGTCCATAGTATTGTATAAATAGTATGGTTTTGAGCATACTTTTGAAATCCTTTATGAAGACTCTCTCGGTTGTGCTGTACATGTGGAGCAGAGCCTGTTTTCCAGGACCCTCCGCTTGTGGCTGCAAACAATGCACCTCTGTAGGGCTGACTTAACCCACTTGTCTGGAACGGTCTAGCATGAAGAACTTGGAAATGTCATTTATTGTTTATACCCTGCACCCCCAAAACTGTTACCGCTCAAAGCAGTTTACATAACAAGAAATTAAATAAGCCCCAGTGAAGCAGCAAGAAATTCCTACTAAATTGCATCACAAGCATCTTTACCCTTCTGAGCATAGCAGATCATCACTGCTGTAATTGAGCCAACAACGGACAACAGAGCAGGACAGGGCAAGATGGAGTCTCCTGCTCTAACCCCCTTTGGGCCTATGGTGATCTCAGAAGATAACCTGAATGTCTCCACTAGTCTTAGCCAATGGTGCTTCCCTTAACGTTGCTGCAAGTCTGAAAGCAAGTGGCAATTTGTGATACGATAGGATCACAACGTGCTTGAAGTTATGAAAAAAGATCATGGAGTCAGAGACTGGAAGAAGCTTTGGGTTTTGGGGAGGCTCCAGTAGTTTCTAGAGAGGGACAAAGAAGGAAGGAGCCGCCAGCAGCAACCTCTAGCAAGTTCAAAACTGGTCTGAAGACTCATCTCTTTGGAGAACCATTTTGGATTCTGTGGCGAGGGCCCTTGGGACAGTAATCACATGTCAGGAACTTCTCCACTCCCTTATTTCTTTCTTTCCTATCTTGATCGTGGATTTCTTTTCCAAACTTTACTTTGCTTAGTATGAAAAGCAGCATAAGCACTAAATAAGCCATGAACCATAAACACAAAGCAAGGAGTCAGAATCTGGAGAAGAAACCAAGCATAATTTGGCAGCTGGTATCACTGGTCTGTCCAGTTTGCCCATGCCAAATGCACAGTATTAACCACTGGGTGTCCCATAGTTTACTCATGTAAACAATATAGGAAACAAAAATGTAAATTACCACTGAGGGGTGGAAGTGGAGCACCAGGAACCCAGACAGCCGCAGGCAGGAAGAGTCTTTTGTTCCTCAGATCACAGGAAATGGCAGAAGAACAGCCCTTCCAATACTTCTCTGGGGAGCTAAAGACTCAGGCAGGAAAGCATGAGGAGTCCCACATCCTGCAGACAGAGGAAATTACTCAAGAGGGAAAAAGGCTATTGCCACAGGAGCCGAGAAGAGGAAGCAAAACTAAAGAAGCACAAAGGAAAGCAGAAGATGAGTGGTAAGCCCATGGATCCCATATCTTCTGTAGTGAAGATACTGAAAATGGGAAAAGCATGCCGCACATGCAAGAGAGAAGACTGTGGGAGCTGGGACATAAGAAATCCCTCATCCTCCCTCTTCAGGACAGCTGGGCAGGCAAAGGAAGCAGCCTTGTGAAATGCTAAGAGAGGAAACAGAGTGAAGAGCAGACAGTAGCAGTACAAGACATGCAGAAGCAGGAGAGATCAGAACAGAGCTGAGAAAGCAGACTGCAGAGTACAGAAGTGAAGTCCAGCTCAGAAGGTGAGTGAAACAGTTTAGCATGCATGAGAGGTTATGCCAAGGGAAAATGTCAGTGTGTCAGGTGTGCCTAGAAGCAGCCAAGGTGCAAAGGTGAGAGGATGGAGGCTGCAGGGAGTCCACGCTGTTGGAGCCACAGCATGTGAGCCAGTGGAAATCCAGAGAGCAAGAGAGAGAGAGATCTGAGTGAGGTGCTGCTGTAAACGAGAGAGGGAGACTGAGCTGCAAGCAGGAGAGCAAATGGAGCCAGTATAAAAGAAGATGCTGTGTGATGACCAGCTGCAAAGAAAGAGACTGCAGGGAAATCCGGTGCTTACCTTACACTAAGGAGGCAATTCTATAAGGAGCTGCATAAAGTTACATGCAATCAAAGCACATAAGTCACGTATTTTCATGAATTATGCATGTGGATTGGCCGTTATGCATGTACCTTAGCCAGTTGCTATTTTGCAAGTATGCTCGTCAGGCCAAAAACGCATATTTTTGGTGTGGGTATGCACAGGGGTGATGTGCAAATCTACATGTGGAAGTTATCATAACTTAAGCATGTTCTTTAGAAATCTAGGCATGGAGATGGGTAACAAGAACTGGAATTTTAAAATAACCTCACAAAAGAGGATCCAAGATGGCCAGTGCACCATAATGTCATTTAGCATGGCTTTTTCTTTCTTTCTGACAAATTTCCTTTAATATGGGTAAGAGTAAGACGAAACTGCGATTCTTACCCCCTCCAGATGTGCAGAAGCCTTCTTTAGGGCTTATCGATGCCTTTGTGAGCCATCCAGGCGCTACCCCTGATGAGCCCATTGTGTCACTGCTGATGCAGGTGCAGCCAGAGGTGAAAATGGGCATAAGACATCTCTAAGTCTGGAGGTATGGGAGCTCCCATCGCCATCCTACCCAGTAATGTCTCCTTCCTCTGCGGTCAGTGCCCCAAGCGTCGGAAGACAGCGTTGCTTCGCTCATGGGAGAAGAGAGTTGGCGATTCGGTTGGGTGCTTGTGAGGCTCTGCTGGGATTGACTATTCACACTGACGGATCTGCGGGTGAAGAGGTGGCTGGACTGGTGTTAAGTGGAGATTCGCTCTGGAAACCTGGAGAAGTACAATCATCTACCCAACAGGGTGCTTTCTCTTTGACTGGCTCATTTCAATCATGACCAGCGGGATTTTTGCTGGAAATTATTTGGCAAGCTGTGATGGATCTATGCTCCGCGTTACTGCCTCATGTAAACCAGTTTGCTGATAGAGTTGCAACTGTGGAGGGGGTAACTTCAGAAAAAGGTGAAGAATTATCTGGATTAACATCAGATTTTAAAGCTTTGAAAGATAAGTTGAAGAGCTCTCAGAATCTTCAATCTGCAATAGTAAAGGACATATCAAGAAATTGTAATTTGTGTGCGTTGAACTTTCTGTGCTTGGGTTCAGTTTCGCCGAAAGATCTTTTTGCTAAATATTAGACTGAGACTTTGGGACTGCCTGCCAGCCAAATTCCTGTTATACAAGTGGCTTATTACTGCCCTCACCTACTAAGCATACTACCCCTTCTGGGGTAGGACTGCTGAAGGTAGAGGACTATTCTGGATGTTTCTCAGTTTTCAGTAAGGGAAGAATGAGGGTATGCTTTAGATGTATCTGTAGAAGTAGCAACTATGCTTGTGACTTTGTTTAATATGGCAGACAGAGGCAGGATATTGAAATTGTATTTTATGAAATGCAAATTGAAGTAAATGGACTCAGTAGTTAGAATTTATCCTGTGGGTACAGACAGACAGAAAAGGAGGAAGCGGTTTTTATTGCTGTGTCCAGCCGTGCAGCAGTTGGGTCTTTTTTCTTTTGGAAATTCACATGTACATGTATTATTAAATTTCAGATCTGTGAAATATGTCTTTTTTGACTCCTCCTATTTAGTGAGGTTCATTTCCGGCATGCTAATCCCTGCTTCCTTGGTCTCTCCATCTGGAGTGGCCTCAGTTCCTCCCATTTAGATAGTTTAGCTGGTCCTGGATTATTGATACTGTTGGTTTATTGCCTAACCTGCTTGGGTTCATTTTTTCATTTTGTTTCTCGATTATAGGGACTTGGATCCTGATATCGTGGACTTGAGCTGGAATTTATTTTCTTTTTTTATGTTCTATATGCATGCATATGCTCTGATAGGACATTGTTTTCCTTCTTTTACAGCTTTTCTGTATGCTTAATTATTTTTTTCAGAATTTCATAAATAAAAAAAATTAAAAAAAGAATTTAGACGTGGGCATTTACACCAGCCCTGTAATTCCTTGCACCTAGATTTAATGTGTCTCTTCCGACACTTACAACCATATTTTATAAAGAAAAGTAGGCACTTGCTTTTCTTTATAAATTAAGTTTAAGACTGATTCAAGGTTCCTAAAACTAAGCATCCAATTATAAAATTACCCTCTCAATTTTATTTGTATTTTCTTGATAGAAAAAACCCCCGTCAAAGTACATTAAGGTTCCTGTTTGTGGGAAAGGGAACGCTTATACCTATTTTAGAAAAATGAATGAACCTAGCGGGTGTGCATTGGGGTATTGCCTCCTTTTGATTTTCTTAGGGTAGAAAACAGGTACCAGCGTGGGCAAAAGGTCTGAGAAGAGCTACAAGGTGGAATCCACGCCAATAGTCTCAAGAGTTAAGGAACCTACCCATGCTGTATCAGCACAACCCAGCAGAAGGGCCCTAACATGTGAGCTTGAATTTGTTTTATGTGACTTGGGGGACACATACACTTTGGGGTACCCTGGTAAACCTTTAATCTGGAAGCGAGGGTGGCACTACATTTGGCGTGCGGTGTTAATCCTCACTTTGGGACAGAGACACTGTGCTAGTACACTCAAGAGACTTTTTGAAATTAGAGATTATTCTTTGTGCGTAAATAGCTGTGCTTATTAATGTTCTGAGGTATAGTATGATAGCAAGTGTAAAGGATGCTGCAGAATTCTAAAGTGTCAAGAAACACTGCACTGTTTGATTTTTTTTTTAAATCCTGCCTTTCTTTCTTTTTTTTATCCCACCCTACAGCCATCAAGAAAATGTATTTAAACAGACAACCTTTTTCTGTTTATTTACTACCTCTCCCCAACCCCTAAAGAAATTTTAGTATATTGTTGACCTTTTTCTTTTGTGGTGCCAGCCCCTCGCCCTTACCTAAGAATTTAAGAAATGTCATACTGGGTCAGACCAAGGTCCATCAAGCTCAGTATCCTGTTTCCAACAGTGGCCAATCTAGGTCACAGGTACCTAGCAGTTTCTCAAAAAGACACAGGTTCCTCAATGCTTGTAATGGGGTAAGCAGTGGATTTCCCGGGTCCTCTTTAATAATGATTTAGGACCTTTCCTCCAGGAACTTGTCCAAACCTTTTTTAAACCCAGCTACACTAACAGCTTTTACTGCATCCTCCGGTAACGAATTCCAGAGTTTGATTACGCATTAAGTGAAAAAATATTTTCTCTTATTAGTGGTGGTTCTAACCATGCCATGGGGGGGGGGAGGTGTGGTGGTGGGTAGTGTCTCACTGTGGGAGGGTTGGTACCTAGTGGTCCTGGTTCGGCACTGATGCTGCAAGGTGAGCCTGGGCTACTCACCCAACCCAAACAGACGAGTGGAGGTTACACTCACTTCTACAGAAGTACATCTTCCTGTTACAATGGAGCCCTGCACACAAACCGTGCCCTAGCTGTGGACTCACACAAGGCCGTTTTCTGTCTTCCTTGAGCTGGAAGGTGACACTGACAGCACAGGTCACAGAGATCACTCTTATAATCCAAGAGTCACAGTACGATAGGAGATGTGGGGCCCACAAAGTTGTCATCTCTTATTTCTACAACTAGTGCACATTCCACCGTTAAAGCTTAGATTCAAATTTTTAAAAAAATTGAGGGACAAACTGTCTTATCTGGATGGCCAACTGTCTTATATTTAAAAAGGACAGTAAAGGTAAGGCCTTTAGGGGGGAATGGGGGGCCGGAGGTCATTACCCGACTGCCTAGCCAGGACATGTGTGTTTAATTATCTGTTTTTTTAAAGTTTCCCTGGCATGCAAATCATTCCCTCCTCTTGATTTTGTATGATGTTTGAAGCTAAGCAGGGTTGGGCTTGGTTAGTACTTGGACTGGGGACTACCTTGGAACACCACATGCCATAGACTTACTATGTGGAAGAAAGGCCTGGCAGTCTACTTCTGGTCACACCTTACCAAGAAAACCTAGCGGATAAGGAACAACTATCCACAGGGTTGCCTGGAGTTGGCAGCATTTAACAATAACCAACTTTAAGATACTCTCTCATTTTACAATCCCTAGCTGACAAAATGATGACAGCTAACATGGTCGAAATGCAGATATCACAGGCAATTTTCTGTGATATTTGTATTTCATGTGAAAGAGGGGGAGGGGGAGGCGGGAAAAAGGTGTGACGATCAGAGATAGGCACCATGTGAACAACGTCCGTGCAAAGGCTGCCTTAATTGCCACAAACACGACTGCAGATAACGCAACCTCAAGAAATGGCATTATTTGCAGCTGAGGCTGGTAGGCCACATCATGGTCACCGTTGATTGGTGGCCACTGCGGGAAAGCACAGTTACTTACCTGTAACAGGTGATCTCTGGGAACAGCAGGAATAAGTCTTCACATATGGGTACGTCGGTACCGACAGAGCCTGCGTGGGAACGCTCCCCAGTGTCCAATCAGAAAGCTTTTGGGAGCATCCCACAGCGCCTGCATGCTGCCTTCCCGCCTTTCCAACTGTCTCTCCTCAGTTAAGTTTTATAGCTGAGACAAAGAGGGAGAGAGAGGGAAAGGAAGAGAGATAGAGTGAGAGAGAACTCCTAGGGGAGGTGGGTGGGTTGTGAAGACTTATTCCTGCTGTTCCCAGAGATCACCTGTTACAGGTAAGTAACTGTGCTATCTCCAGGAACAAGCAGGAATGAGTCTTCACATATGGGGACTCCCTAGCTTTTGATGACAGGGAGAGAGCCCAGAAATTGTGTGTCCCTGGGACAGGGCTGCACTTCACCACCTGGATCTCTGGCATCCCATGAGGGATGGTGGGTAGGAGTTGATTAAGCATGAAACAGGTGTTTGAGAACAGCCTGACCAAACAAGGCATCCCGGCGGGAGTCCTTGTCCAAGCAGTAATGGGCTGTGAAGGTATGAACCGAGGCCCAAGTGGCTGCTCAACAGATGTCGTCGATAGACACAGAGTTCAGATGAGCCATTGAGGCTGCCATGGCTCTCACATTCTGAGCTGTGACATGGCCCTCCAGAGAAATGTTCTTGCTCTGATAGGCGAAAGAAATACATTGGGCAATCCAGTTGGAAAGAGTTCTCTTGGAGACTGGTTGTCCCAAATGAGAAGGATCAAAAGCAACAAAGAGTTGGGAAGCCTTTCTATGTTGCTGTGTCCTTTGTAAGTAAAACGCCAGAGCTCTTTTACAGTCCAGGGTATGAAGATTCCTCTCTGCACTTGATGCATGAGGCCCTGGAAAAAAGACAGGTAGGTAGACTTCCTGGTTGAGATGAAAAGGCGAGACCACCTTAGGCATAAAATGTGGATTAGTCCTAAGGACCACCTTGTCATGATGGAACCTTGTATAAGGTGGATTAGCTACTAGTGCTTGCAATTCACTGATGCGGCGTGCTGATGTGATTGCAATGAGAAAGATAATCTTCCAAGAAAGGTATTTCAAGGAGGTAGCAGCTAAAGGTTCAAAAGGCGGCTTCATAAGCTGACTAAGAACCAAATTTAAGTCCCATGCCACTGGTGGAGGCCTAATGGGAGGCTTTGTTAAAAGGAGGCCTCTCATGAACCTTGCTACAAGGGGATGAGAGGAAACAGGTTGTCCATTTAGAGGCTTGAGTGAAGCTGCAATAGCACTCAGATGGACTCTTACTGAATTTGTCTTAAGGCCTGCATTAGACAGATGCAGGAGATACTCCAGCAACGATTCCAGAGGTATTGACCGGGGGTTAAGACCCCTTCCAGAACACCAGATGCTAAACCTTTTCCACTTGAAGGCGTAAGAACGTCTAGTGGAAGGTTTTCTGGAAGCATGAAGAATATCTTTCACTTGTTGAGAAAGAGGAAGATCCTGGAGATCTAGGCCTTCAGCAACCAAGCCCTGAGATGCAGAGACTGGGGACTGGGATGCCACAAATTTCCGTCCTCCTGAGAGAGGAGGTCTGGAGCAGACCCTAGCTCGAGGGAGGGAGCTTGAGAGAGATGTAGAAGCAGAGAGTACCACACTTGCCGTGGCTAATGTGGAGCTATGAGAATCATGTGGCCTCTGTCTCTCTGAAGCTTGAATAGGGTTTTGGGAATTAGGGGAATGGATGGAAAGGCATACAGGAAGTCTTGACCCCTGTGAAGGAGGAAAGCATCCCTTGCCTGAGCCCCCTGAGCCGGAGTTCTGGAACAGAACCGGGGATGTTTGGCATTCCACGGACTTGCAAAGAGGTCTATGTCCGGGGTTCCCCAAATTTGAAAACTTTTTGACACCTGGTCCATATGTAGGGACCACTCGTGTGGAAGCATTACTCGACTGAGTCTGTCTGCCCAAGAGTTTTGAACCCCTGGAAGATAGACTGCCAGAAGATGAATGTGATGCTCTCTGGCGAGGGCCCACAGTCGCAGAGCTTCGTTGCAAAGCGACAGAGAGCCAGTTCCCCCCTGCTTGTTTAGGCAGAACATGGCTACCTGATTGTCCGTGTGGACAAGGACTGTCTTGTGGCTGAGCAGGGTGTGGAAAACTCGTAGAGCAAGGAAGATTGCTCTGAGTTCCAAGTGACTGATGTGGAGACAAGTCTCCTGTGGGGACCAGATGCCCTGGGTGGAGAGGTCCTGAAGATGAGCTCCCCAGCCCATTGGAGAAGCATCTGTTGTAAGAGTTGCCTGGGGTAGAGGCTGTTGAAAAGGACACCCCAGCAAGAGGTTTTGAGGGGACTTCCACCATTGGAGGGACAAAATGAGGCGACTTGTGTTTGCTATTTTGTCTGACAGGCAGACTAATGCCTGGGTCCATTGGGTGGATAAAGTCCACTGAGCTGCTCTCATGTGAAGGCGAGCATATGGTACCACATGAACGTTGGAAGCCATGTGGCCTAGCAACTGTAACATCTCTCGAGCAGTTAGTAGGGGTTTCAACTCTGCTTGAGAAGCTAACTACATCAAGTGAAGGCAACGGGCCTGGGGAAGAAAGGCCCTTGCCTTTGTGGTATCCAGCAATGCCCCTATGAACTCCAGGGACTGAGTAGGGATCAGATTGGATTTTGGGATGTTTATTACCAGCCCTAAGTATTGAAGGATAAGCATTGTGCAGGTTAGAGCAGTCTTGGCCTCTGATTGAGTGGGAGCTCGAATGAGCCAGTCGTCCAGATAGGGGAAGACAAATATTCCCAGGGTGCACAGAAAAGCAGCAACCACTGCCATGCATTTCGTGAACACCCTTGGTGCAGAAGCCAGGCCAAAGGGGAGCACTCTGTATTGATAGTGCTTCTCCTGGAAAAGGAACCGAAGGAACCTTCTGTGAGTTGGATGGATGAGAACATGAATGTACGTATTCTTGAGATCTAGAGAACAAAGCCAATCCTGACTCTGAAGGTATGGCAGCAGAGTTCCTAGAGAAACCATCTTGAATTTTTCTTTGACTAGGAATCTGTTCAATTCTCTGAGATCTAAAATGGGTCTGAAGCCCCCTGTTTTCTTTGGGATAAGAAAATAGGGGGAGTAGAACCCTGTGCCTTGTTGTTGAGAAGGCACTTCCTCTATTGCCCCTTGGGCTAGAAGAGTGGCAACCTCCTGCTCTAATAGGCTGAGGAGGGAGATTGGAGAATTGAACTGGTGCACTCTTGTGAGAGGGGGCAAGCTGGAAAAATGAAGTTTGTACCCCTCTCTTATAATGGAGAGTGTCCAATGCTCTGCTGTGATTTGCCCCCATATGGGAGCAAAGTGACATAGCCTTCCTGGAATGGTGGAGGGCTCTGGTCCTTCCAGAGCCACGAAGGCTAAGTTCTCTAGCAGAAAGTCAAAGGCCCTGAGGGGGCTGAGACTGCTGGGCTGGAGCAGGCCTCGCAGCCTTTGCCTTGGTCTGTTTGGAGGATTGACGTTTGGAAGGGAACTGAGCTGCAGAAGATGCTCTCTGACTATAAGCAGGATAGGATCTTCCCTTTTTAGAAAAAGGTGTTTTCTTGAACAACCTTTTCTTAGCAGGAGCAGCTGTAGATTTGGATAGTCTATCCAAAGCAGAATTTTCAGCATCCATCTGATTGGCTTTTGCTTGCCAATCCTTACCAAACAGATTTTCACCTGTACAAGGGATATTTCCCAATTCATCTTGGACCCAGGTCTCCAAATCAGATGCTTGAAGCCAAGCAATCCTACGTGCACCTATAGCTATAGCTGAGGCTCTGCTTACGCATTCAAAGGAATCGAAAGCTGCACGGTTGGAGAATTTGGAGATATCCTGGGCATGTTTGAGCCCAGAGAGAAATTCTTCCCTTTTATTATCAGACATAAAAGGACTTAAAGTCTGCAAATGGTCAGTGACTTTTTTTAAGAACATTCCCATGTAGAGACTATAAGAATTAATTCTCGCAGCAAGCATGGAAGCTTGGAAGACTCTACGTCCAAAAGCATCCAGGGTTCTACATTCACGTCCTGGAGGATTAGAGGCATGTCTCTTGGCACTTCTAATCTTTCTCATTGCAGACTCAACCACAATAGAGTGGTGAGGAAGCTGAGATTTATGGAAACCAGGACAAGGAGGGGCACGATACATGGTGTCCAACCTGCGAGAATCAGGAGAGGTGGTTAGAGGTGCTTCCCACATCCTTAACATGAGATCATACAGAATCTCATGAATAGGCAAGGTAGCTGCCTCTTTAGGAGTTTTAGATATTGTAGAATATCTAACTCCTTAGCTCTAGGCTCTGACTCTGGGGCTACTGTAATAGAGAGACCCCGAGCCACCTCTCTGATAAAGTCCTGAAAAGACAAGTACTCTGGAGGAGACATCCTTCGTTTAGGAGAGGACTCCTCCTGTGGAAGAAGCATCGCTGTATCGACAGACTCTTCAGAATCCTCAGAGGAATCGAAGTATCGTCTGTCGGGATGCTCTTGCAAAGCCCGATACCCGTACCGACCGGGGTCGGTATCGGGAATCATCGGTACCGAGGTATCGGTACCGGAAGGCTGCAGAGGGCAGGGTACCGGCATGGCTGACACCGATGCCGATGCCACTGGTACCGGAATCAGTACCGATGGCGATACCGGAGCCGGTACCTGCGGAGTAGTCTGTTGCGGTACTACGGGCGTCGATGCCACAAGGAAAGCCACCAGACTGCGTTCCATGGACAGAATCCTCTGATCCATCGACGCTGCCAATGCCTGGAAGTCGGTACCGGTGGAGGCCACCGGTACCCCAGAGCATGGCACCAGGAGATCTGTTGAGGCCACGCCATCTAGATCGTCCTGGAACCCCGATGATGATGCTTTAGAAGCCGAAGCCTCCCGCCGGGGTAATTTTGCCGGTGCAGAATCCTCGAGGGCAAGGCCAGAGGCATCTCGATGCTTAGAAGGAGATTTGCCCTTCGAGAACCAGCCGGATTTATGTTTAGTTACCTGAGATCCATGTGAGGAAGAAGCAGCCCTGAAAGACGTCGATGCCACCGAAGCCGCATCAGAGGGAAACAGGGTACTGAGCTTGGCAGCTCGGTTCTGTCAACCTCTCAGACATCAAGGAACAGGACACACAATCTTTAATGGAATGGTCAGGGCCTAAGCATTTGAGACACCAGTCATGGGTGTCGGTGACGGATATAGTACCGCCACATTTTGTGCACTTCTTAAAACCTGAGGCAGGTTTTTCCATATTTAAGGAAAAAGGTTTTGGACCTAAGGCCCAAAACTGAAGTACACCTGAAGAAAAAATAGAAGGTCTTTTTTTTTTTTTTTTTTAAAGAAAAGAATAAGAACCGGTGGTACCGGTGTAGCGTCGAGGAAGGCAGACGCGTACAGAAAAGAAATAAAAAAATAAGGAAATTCTTCTGCGGTGACAGGAACACGACCTGCTGGCTCCGCGGAAAAAGAACAACTGAGGAGAGACAGTTGGAAAGGTGGGAAGGCAGCACGCAGGCGCTGTGGGATGCTCCCAAAAGCTTTCTGATTGGACGCTGGGGAGCGTTCCCGCGCAGGCTCCGTCGGTACCGACATACCCATATGTGAAGACTCATTCCTGCTTGTTCCTGGAGATAAAACGATTCCTCCCTCAGCCCTCTGTGGGCCCCCCCCCCCCACCATCTAAAAGTTGCCTGCCATTGATCTTCAGGTCCACTGCACCAACCACAGTAATCAGGCTGGCCTCCCTCCTTCAGTACCTACCCCTGAACAGCTCCCAAACCCGTTTGGGAAAGTGTCCAGGGGGAATCAAGGCACCCTCCCCAGTTAACACCAATGTCCGTGCTAGTCATTTGGGAAGTAACCCTCCCTACCATATCAACGTCCTGGCTAGCCAATGACCTCATGCCCCCCTATTTCCCCCTAAAGGCCTTACCTTTACTATCCCTGGTGGTCTAGCGGCAAAGGGGGCAGGCGTGGTTCCACCATGCTCCTGTCTCCTTCGAAATGGTGCTGGTCTCGTTGTGCTGCCCCTTAACAATAACTTTTAGATGGTGGTGGGGCCTGTGGAGGGCTGGGAGTGGAACGGAGTTTTGCTATGGCAATCGGGAATGGGGGGAGGGACATAGGAAATACTTGCCCTGTCCTTTTGTTGCTCCTGCCGAGTATTCCAGAATCCCATGATCCCTGCATTGGCAAGCAGTGTGAGAGTACCCATGTTCCCTGTCGATACTGCGGTTAGTGCTAGCCCTGCGAGATATCTGCAGGGCTGGTGCTGGTCATTCCCCTTGCAGATGCTGTATGGCATTTGCACATATGCCACCACGTAGCTGTAAACACACTTATCATACTTTAGTGAACATACCCCTTTGTGTCCACAATTTTGAAGAAACTCTCTGCTATCTCAACAAATAGGAGTGACCTGCACGGAGCAATGGGTACACCCCTAAACAAAGGCATAGGGAGGGGTGACCTGCATGGAGTGACAGGTGCACCTACTCTTGCCACCTTGCTGGGCAGACTGGATAGACCATGATGGTCTTTATCTGCTGTCATATACTATGTTATTATGCATAAACTGAACGACGACACCTCACATCGGTGAATTGCATATCAAATTTATTGCTTGTATGTCACTCAACAAGTTCACCCTACACAGCCATGTTTCATCAACGGACAAGGTACTGTTTTTGCTGTCTTAAAATGCACAAGTGAAAACTGGATGATTTTTAGTGAGAGTGTCCACATACAGCCATGTGTGGATATCTTTATTGAAAGTGTCACCAATCCCAATACAATCCTGACGAAGGCATTGCCAAAACACGGCTGTGTGGGGTGATCTTAATGAGTGGACATACAAGCAATAAATCTGATTTGGAATTCACTGATGTGAGTTGTCATCGTTTAGTCACCTCAATTTTTGTTTTAGGTATGGACTTACCAAGTGTGAGTGCTTTCTTGGACACAGTTTTAAAGCAGCCAGTTAGAATGACAGGGTAAAGGAGAATCATACTTCATATTGAAGAACAATACACGATAGCAGAACCCTTCCACATACACTGCTCAAGGGCACATGGCTGAACAGCTTTGATAAATCTACAGTAAACACCTACTTATTTTATCTAGATAAATAAAATAACCTTGCCAGTTCATATATTTACCTGTCTAAGCGTGCTTGAAGAATGTGAAACCGCTCCTCTCTCAGGCTACCTCCATACAATTCTCCTACTCCTGGCACCAGAAGATCAACAGCGGCAACCTTGGGTACACACATACATATACAGCAAAAAAGAAAGAAAGATTCTGATTTAAAAAAACGCAAACAGAAATAGCCACTACGACTAGCTTTATAGGCGAGTCATAACATTTGTCAATGGTCAGTTTCCTACCTTGCATACAAATACTCCACCTCAGAGGTTCCCAACATTTCTATTTGCTCCTCATTAACCTCCACAAAGTTCAGTGACAGTGTAGCTACTCACCTGGAACAGGTGTTCTCCAGGGACAGCAGGAATCAGTCTTCACACATGGGTGACGTCGGCACCGACAGAGCCCGTGCAGAGCATTTCCCCAGCTTCCCGCCCAAGGGTGCCATCTCGCTCATTCAGATGACATAGTTAGGACAGTAGTAAAATAAAACAAGATAGGGAGGCAACTCCCAGGGTAGGAGGGAGGGTTGTGAAGACTGATTCCTGCTGTCCCTGGAGAACACCTGTTACAAGTGAGTAACAGGAGGTGATCTCCGGGAACAGCAGGAATTTAGTCTTCACATATGGGTATCGTCAGTACTGACGGAGCCTGCGCGGGAACGCTCCCCAGCGTCCAATAGGAACGCTTTTGGGAGCATCCCTCAGCACATGCGCACTGCCTTCCCACCTTTCCAACCGTCCCTCTTCAGTTAAGTTTGTAGCTGAGTGAAAGGATAGAGGGAGAGAGGAAAGAGACAGAGAGATAGAGAGATAGAGAGACAACTCCTAGGGGAGGTGGGTGGGTTGTAAAGACTAAATTCCTGCTGTTCCCGGAGATCACCTGTTACAGGTGAGTAACTACACTATCTCCAGGAACAAGCAGGAATGTAGTCTTCACATATGGCGACTCCCTAGCTGAAGATGCCAGGGAGATGACCCCAGGAAGCTGCCACCTATAGTGAGGTGGGCCATGCTTCCTCCCATGGATCTCTGTCATCCTACCAGGGTTGGTGGGTAGGAGTTGTATTAAGTTTGAAAGACATTTTGAAGAACAGCCTGGCCAAAGAAGGCATCCCGACGGGAGGCTTTATCTAGGCAGTAATGAGCTGTAAAGGTATGTACCGAAGCCCAGGTGGCTGCTCGACAAATGTCATCAATAGACACAGTGTGAAGGTTAGCATAGAGGCTGACATGGCTCTCACATTATGAGCTGTGACACGGCCTTTAAGAGGAAGACGCTTACTCTCATAAGCAAAGGATATGCATTGTGCAATCCATTTGGATAAAGTCCTCTTCGAGATTGGAAGTCCCAAATGACTAGCATCAAAAGCAATAAAAAGTTGAGAAGACGTTCTATGTTGCTGTGTTCTTTGTAGATAAAAAGCTAAGGCTCTTTTACAGTTCAAAGTGTGAAGGTTCTTCTCTGCATTAGAGACATGAGGCCTCGGAAAGAATACAGGAAGATAAATTGATTGATTTAAATGAAAAGGCGAAACCACCTTGGGCATAAAGTGTGGATGAGTTCTGAGGACAACCTTATCATAGTGAAACCTAGTGTAAGGAGGATCAGCCACTAACGCTTGCAATTTACTAATGCAACAAGCAGAGGTGATTGCAATTAGGAAGATGACCTTCCAGGACAAAAACCTCAGGGTAGTAGTGGCTAAAGGTTCAAAGGGCAGTTTCATGAGCTGCCTAAGAACTACATTTAAATCCCATGCCACCGGTGGTGGTTTGATGGGAGGTTTTGTTAACAGAAGACCTCTCATAAACCTGGATATGAGAGGATGAGAGGAAACTGGTTGTCCATTTAGAGGCTTATAGGAAGCTGTAATTGCGCTAAGATGGACTCTTACTGAATTCGTCTTTAGACCGGAATTTGATAAATGAAGTAGATACTCTAGTATCGCTTCCAAAGGCATCACTAGGGGGTTTAACCCCTTCTGGGAACACCATATAGTGAAACGTTTCCACTTGAAGGCGTAAGATCATCTTGTGGAAGGTTTTCTAGAAGGCTGAAGGATATCCTTTACCTGTTGGGAAAGGCTGAGATCCTGAAGATTTAAGCTTTCAGCAACCAGGCCGTGAGATGCAGGGACTGGGGAATCGGGTGACACAGGGTCCCGCTCTCTTGGGAAAGGAGATCTGGAGCACACCCTAACTCCAGAGGCGCAGCTTGAGAGAGTTGTAGAAGCAGGGGATACCACGTTTGGCATGGCCACCGTGGCGCTATGAGGATCATATGACCTCTGTCTCTGTGAAGCTTGAAGAGTGTTTTGGGGATGAGGGGAATAGGTGGGAAGGCATAGAGGAAGTCCTGACCCCAGTGAAGGAGGAAGGCATCCCTTGCCTGGCAATTGTGAGCGGAATCCTGGAACACAACCGGGGGAGTTTGGCATTGAGTGGACTTGCAAAGAGGTCTATGTCTGGAGTCCCCCAGATGTGAAATATCTTTGTCACCTGGTCTAGGTGGAGAGACCATTCGTGAGGCAGCAGTACTCGGCTGAGTTTGTCTGCCCAAAGGTTTTGAATGCCTGGAAGATATACCACGAGAAGGTGGATTTGATGCTCTCTGGCGAGGGCCCAAAGTCGGAAAGCTTCGTTGCATAACGACAGAGAGCCTGTTCCGCCCTGCTTGTTCACATAGAACATGGCTACTTGATTGTCCGTTTGGACTAGGACTGTCTTGTAGCTGAGCTGGGCATGGAATACTCGAAGAGCTAAATAGATTGCTCTTAATTCTAGGAGGTTTATGTGAAGACAAGCCTCCTGTGGAGTCCAGGTGCCCTGGGTAGAGAGATGATGCAGGTGTGCTACCCAACCCACCTGTGATGCATCTGTTGTTAGGGTGGCCTGGAATAGGTGTTGTTGGAAAGGAGACCCCACTAAGAGATTCTCCAGTGATTGCCACCATTGAAGGGACAAGATCAGTAGATGAGAGTTTGATATCTTGTCTGACAGACGTCCTGTGGCCTGTATTCACTGTGTGGATAAGGTTCACAGGGCTGCTCGCTTGTGGAAGCGAGCATAGGGAACTACATGAACTGTGGATGCCATGCGTCCCAGTATCGGTTCTCGAGCAGTTAGGGAGGATTTTCCCGCTGCTTGAGAAGCTAGTTGCACTATGCAAAGACACCGGGCCTGTGGAAGGAAAGCCCTGGACTGTTTGGTATCTAAACAGGTTCCTATGAACTCCAGAGACTGGGAAGGAACAAGTTGGGATTTTGGGAAGTTTATTACCAATCCCAAGTATTGGAGGATTCCCATTGTGCGAGACAGTGCAGAGCTGGCTTCTGCACTCGTGGGGGCTCGAATGAGCCAGTCGTCCAAGTAAGGGAAGACGAATATCCCTAGGGTTCGCAGGAATGCAGCTACTACTGCCATGCATTTCGTGAAAACTCTTGGTGCGAAAGCCAGACCGAAAGGAAGAACCCTGTACTGGAAGTGTTTTCCCTTGAAAAGGAATCGTAAGAATTTCCTGTGATCTGGATGGATCAGAATGTGAGTATATGCATCCTTTAAGTCTAGAGAGCAAAGCCAATCCTGATTTTGAAGGTATGGCAGAAGAGTTCCTAGAGAAATCATTTTGAACTTCTCTCGGAACAGGTATTTGTTCAATTCTCTGAGGTCTAGAATGGGTCTGTGTCCCCCCTGTTTTCTTTGGAATAAGAAAATAGGGGAATTAAAATCCTGTACCCTGCTGGAGGATGGGTACTTCCTCTATTGCCCCTTGGGCAAGAAGTGTTGAGACCTTGTGATTCAGCAGATTGTTTGCAGAGGTCTGAGAATTGAACAGCCTTAGGATTGTAGGAGAGGGCATGCTGTGAAAATGAAGCTTGTACCCCTCTCCTACAAAGGACAGAGTCCAACTTTTTGCTGTTATTTGGTGCTATCTGTTGGCAAAATGACACAGCCTGCCTTGAATATTTAGGGGTTCTGAACCCCTCAGAGGCAGTAAGGCTAAGCTCTCTAGGAAGGAGTCAAAGCCCTTGAGGGGGCTGAATCTGCAGAGCTGGATGAGCTCTCGGGCCTTTTGGCTTCTTCTGCTGCTTAAATTGCTGCTGTTGTCCCCTTTGGGCAACTTGACCGTGAGCTTAGCTTTGCTGGGTATAGAATGGATAAAATTTCCTCTTTTTGCTGAACGTGGAGGAGTGACCTAGTGGTTGGGACAAGGTACTTCAGGCCAGAAGGTCGGGGGTTCAAATCCCACTAGAGGACAGCAACCTTGGACCGGAAGGACCGGGGTTTCTAGTCCCACAGGCGCTCCTTGTGGTCTTGGGCAAGCCACTTAACCCTCTATAGCCCATGTTCCCTGTAAAATAGTTATCTCCAAGTTATGATGCCCTGTACAATGTAATTTCAGTTTGTTCAATGTAAACCGCATTGATGCAGAATAGCGCGGTATATAAGAGAATGTAAATCTAAAACACCATCTCTTCCTCTCATACTACTCGCAGCCACTAAGCTAACACCTGCCGGCACACAACCATCCATTGACACACGAACAAAAGAATGCATATGTGGTAGATATTAACTGTAAATAATTTGAAAGCAATGTACATAGTTATTCCCTAATTGTTATCCTAGTTATTCTACCTGTTCACTGTAATGCCCTATTGGCACAATTTGTTATATGTAAACCGCGTTGATTTTTAAGAGTGCGGTATATAAGAACAAATAAATAAAAATAAAGAGGGTTTTTAGAGGGTTTCTTTTGGGCTGGAGTGGCTGTAGATTTTGACAATCTATCTAAGGTGATATTGTCAGCATCTATCTCATTAGCCTTTTCCTGCCAATTCTTGCCAAAGAGGTTTTCTCCTGTGCAAGGGATGTTGCCTAATTTATCCTGTACCCAAATCTCCAAGTCTGATGCCTGAAGCCAGGCAATCCGTCGTGCACCAATGGCAATAGCAGAGGTTCTGCTGATGCATTCAAAGCAGTCAAAGACTGCATGATTTGCAAACTTGGAGACATCTTGAGCATGCCTGACAAGCGTAAGGAAGCCTTGTCTGTCATCTGGGAGAAGTGGGCTCATAATCTCCAAATCTCCTGTGACGTTTTTGAGGAACATTCCCATATATAAAATATATGAGCTGATCCTAGCTGAAAGCCTGAAGCCTGAAAGGTTCAACGTCCAAAAGCATCAAGAGTCCTGCATTCATGTCTCTTTGCACTTTTCATCCTACGCATGGCTGACTCCACTACCATTGAATGGTGTGGCAGCTGAGTCTTTTGAAATCCAGGACATGGTGGAACTCGATACATGGTATCAAGCCTCCTAGAATGAGGAGATGTGGTCAAAGGTGTCTCCTACATTCTGAGCATCAGATCATGAAGAATATCATGAATAGGCAGAGTGGCTGCCTCCTTTGGAGCCTTAGGATATTGGAGAATTTCCATTTCCTTTGCTCTAGGTTCCTTTTCAGGAGCTACCATGATTGAAAGGCCTTTGGCAACATCACAAATAAAATCATGAAAAGACATGTCCTCCGGAGGCGACATTCTGCATTGGGGAGAAGAAGAGTCTTCCGAGAGAAAAACTCTGGTACCGGCAGAACTATCAGAGTCATCAGAATTGGAGGATTCGAAGTATCTCTGATCACGATGTTCATGTAAGGCACGGTCCCAGTATCGATCGAAGTCTGTACAGAGTTGATCCGGTACTGATCTTTTGATGCCCGGCAAAGACAGCATGGGAAGAATTCCCACTGGAGCAGGTACCGTCGGTGGTACTGGTACCGGTTGAACCATCGGTGTCAACGGTACCGCAGCTGTAAGGAGAGCTGCAATACTGCACTCGATAGCGAGGAATTTCTGGTCTATCGACGCTGCCTATGCGTGGGTGTCGGTACCAGTGAAGGCGGCCAGGACCCCTGAGCATGGCACCAGTAGTAATGTCAAGGCTGAGGCCTCGAGAACGTCCTGGAACCCCGTTGATGCTTTGGAGGCCGAAGCCTCCCACTGGGGCTGTTTTGCCGGTGTGGTTCTCTCAAGGGCAATGTCAATGGCCTTTCGATGCTTAGCAGGAGAGCTACCCTTTGAGGACCGGCTTTTATGTTTAGCTACCTGAGATTCATGGGAGGAAGAAGAGGCTCTTGAAGACATCGATGCAATGGACTTGGTATCCGAAGAAAAGAGGGTACCGAGCTTTGCAGCCCGGTTCAGTCTTCCTCTTTCAGTCATTCCCATACAAGAGAGACACTCAGATGGAGAATGGTCAGGGCCTAAACATTTAAGACACCAGTCATGGGTGTCTGTGAAGGAAATGGTACCGCCACACTTAGTGCATTTTTTAAAACCACTAGCTGGTTTTTCCATTTTTAAGGAAAAATGGGGCCTAGTGCCCAAAATGGCGCCTAGCACCGAAAAAGAAAAGTTTCTGAAGAGAAACAATTCAGAATTTTTTTTTTTTTTTTTTAGAAGAAAAGAACCGGTGGTACCGGTAGGCGTTGTGCGGAGGCAAACGCGACCACAAGAAAACAAGATTAAAGACGACATTTTCTGCGGTGACAGGGATGCGTCCTGTCGGCTCCGCGGAAAACGAAGAACTGAAGAGGGACAGTTGGAAAGGCGGGAAGGCAGCGCGCATGTGCTGAGGGATGTTCCCAAAAGGGTTCCTATTGGACGCTGGGGAGCATTCCCGCACAGGCTCTGTCGGTACTGACGATACCCACATGTGAAGACTACATTCCTGCCTGTTCCTGGAGATCTACGCTTTCTCCAGGAACAAGCAGGAAATCAGTCCTCACATATGGGACTCCCTAGCTCCAGGCTGCCGAGGACAGAACCAGGTCAGCACCAATGGCGACCAATCAGATAGCCATGAGTTTCAGAAGCTGATTCCCCACTTAGAGACTCTGCAAGACCCTAGAGTCCAGTGAAACTATCACTCTGGTAGCTGGAACACAGAAGGGTTGGAGGGCAGGAATTGCCTACACCCCAAGAATATTACGGAGTACTGCCTGTCCAAAGGCACTGTTCCTGTCTCCATTATTATCACTGAGTGGAGGTTGGACACCGCAGGGTCGCCCTCACGCAATGCGCTGTGATCCAGTGCTGGAGGGAGAGGCCAGCTCGTTCATAGGTGAGGGCAATACAGTCCGCCACCCAAATAGAGTTTGCTTAGTCACGGGGAGCCCCAGTCTGCTGGAGTCATAAGACACAAAAAGCTGAGGAGCTTTGTGATGGGCCCGAGTATGCTGTAAGTAGAAGGGCAGGCCTTGTTTGCAATCCAGTGTATGAATCACTATGTTCTTCCCTGCCGGCGTGAGGCCATCAGAAGAAGGTTGGGAGGACCACCTCTTGGTTGAGGTGGAAAGGAGATATCATCTTCAAGAAGAATTTGGGGTGTGTGCGGAGCACTAACCTGTTCTTATAGAACCTTGTATATGGTGGATCCGCCACCAGGGCCAGGAGTTCGCTCACTCTATGAGCAGAAGTGAGGGCCATCAGAAAGGCCACTTTTCAAGACAGGTACCGCAGGTGGCAAATGGCTAAAGCTTGAATGGCAGTTTGGTGAGTTGGGAGAGCACCATGTTGAGGTCCCACTCTGCCACTGAAGGGTGGAGAGGGGGCTTGGAAAAGAGGAGGCCCCGGAGGAACCTGGAGACCAGGAGCTAGCTTGAGAGGGGTTTTCCCTCGATAGAGTGGTGTTGAGCGGCTATGGCGCTCAGAAGTACCCTCACCGAATTAGATTTCAGTCCAGTGTGGAACAGGTGCAGTAGGTACTGGAGTACTAGTTGCATATGGCAAGAGAAGGGATTCTTCTCCCTTTCCGCACCCCAGAAGAAGAACCTTCTCAACTTAAAGGCATAAGTCCATCTGGTGGAGGGTTTTCGGGAGGCCAGTAGGATCTCCTCGACTTCTCCTGGGAGATGGAAAGGGGCCAACGCTACCCTTTCAGCAGCCACGCTGTTAGCATTAGAGACCCCAAATTAGGGTGCAGGAGGAAGCACTCCTTCTGGGACAGGAGATCTGGGGCTCGGCCCAGTGGGACTGGGAGTGCCACTGAAAGGGAAAGCAGCAGAGGGAACCAAGGTTGCCTGGACTACCTAGGGACAATCAGTATAACTGATGCCCCTTCACTGTGGACCTAGAAGAGGGTCCTCGTGACCAGGGGGTTGGGGGGGGGGTCGTCGGTGGGAATGCATAGAGTAGGCCCTCAGACCACGAGACCAGAAAGGCTTCTGCCGCTGCTCTCTCCAGGTGTGGCTGACAGGAGCAGAAGTGAGGCACATGCGTTTTGTCTGGAGAGGCGAATAGGTCCATCACAGGCCTACCCTAGAGGTGGAAGAACTGCTTTGTTACTCTATGGTTTAAGCGCCACTCATGTGGACGAAGACTCTGCTCAGCCTGTCTGCTAGGAAGTTATCCTAGCCTGGGAGGTACACCCCTTGCAGAAGCATGCTGTTGTGTGCTGCGAAGGATAGGAGGGCCACTGCCTCCTGGCCGAGGGAGTACGAACAGCATAGTTACTCACCTGTAACAGGTGATCTCCGGGAAAAGCA
Organism: Ichthyophis bannanicus; assembly: GCA_033557465.1. NCBI lineage: Eukaryota > Metazoa > Chordata > Amphibia > Gymnophiona > Ichthyophiidae > Ichthyophis > Ichthyophis bannanicus. Next base: position 98,429,819 of record CM066035.1, read on the forward strand.
GGAATTTAGTCTTCACATATAGGTATCGCCGGTACTGACGGAGCCTGCGCGGGAACGCTCCCCAGCGTTCAATTAGAAAGCTTTTGGGAGCATCCCACAGCGCCTGCGTGCTGCCTTCCCGCCTTTCCCAACTGCCTCTCTCCAGTTGAGTTTAAAGCTGAGACAAAAAGAGAGAGAGAGGGAAAGAGAAAGAGACAGATAGAGAGATACAACTGCTAGGGGAGGTGGGAGGATTGTGAAGACTAAATTTCTGCTGTTCCCGGAGATCACCTGGTTACAGGTGAGTAACTATGCTATCTCAAGGAACAAGCAGGAATGTAGTCTTCACATATGGGGACTCCCTAGCTTTAGATGCCAGGGAGAGAACCCAGAAGTTGTGTGTCCCTGTGAAAGGGCTCCACTTCCCCCCATGGATCTCTGGCATCCAACCAGGGATGGTGGGTAGGAGTTGATTAGGTATGGAACAGGTGTTGAAGAACAGCCTGACCAAACAAGGCATCCCGGCGGGAGTCCTTGTCCAAGCAGTAGTGGACTGTGAAGGTATGAACCGAGGCCCAAGTGGCTGCTTGACAGATGTCATCGATAGACACAGAGTGCAGATGAGCCATTGAAGCTGCCATGGCTCTCACATTGTGAGCTATGACATGGCCCTACAGAGGAAGATTCTTACTCTGATAGGCAAAGGAAATACACTGAGCAATCCAGCTGGACAGTGTTCTCTTGAGACTGGAAGTCCCAAATGAGAAGGATCAAAAGCAATAAAGAGTTGAGAGGACTTTCTATGCTGCTGTGTTCTTTGCATGTAAAAAGCTAAAGCTCTTTTACAGTCCAAAGTATGAAGATTCCTTTCTGCATTTGATGCATGAGGCCTTGGAAAAAACACAGGCAGGTAGACTGCTTGGTTAAGAAGAAAAGGCGAGACCACCTTTGGCATAAAGTGTGGATGAGTCCTAAGGACTACCTTGTCATAATGGAAACTTGTATAAGGTGGATCAGCCACTAGTGCCTGCAACTCACTGATGTGACGTGCTCATGTGATTGCAATGAGAAAGATAACTTTCCAGGAAAGGAATTTCAACGAGGTAGTAGCTAAGGGTTCGAAAGATGGCTTCATGTGCTGGCCAAGAACCAGGTTTAAGTCCCATACCACTGGTGGTGGCTTAATAGGAGGCTTAGTTAGAAGAAGGCCTCTCATAAATCTTGCTATAAGAGGATGGGAGAAAATAGGTTGTCCATTTAGAGGTTTGAAAAAAGCTGCAATAGCACTCAAATGGACTCTTACTGAGTTAGTCTTAAGTCCTGCATTGGATAAATGAAGGAGATACTCCAGTAAGGATTCCAGAGGTATCGCAAGGGGGTTAAGACCCTTCTGCGAGCACCATATGGTAAACCTTTTCCACTTGAAAGCATAAGAACGTCTTGTGGAAGGTTTTCTGGAAGCATAAAGGATATCCTTTACTTGCTCTGAAAGGTTCAGATCATGAAGATCTAGGCCTTCAGCAACCAAGCCCTGAGATGCAGAGACTGGGGATTGGGATGCCATAACATTCCGTCCTCTTGAGACAGGAGATCTGGAGCAAACCCTAACTCCAGAGAAGGAGCTTGAGAGAGATGTAGAAACAGAGGATAGCACACTTGCCGTGGCCAATGTGGAGCTATGAGAATCAAACGGTCTCTGTCTTTCTGAAGCTTGAACAGGGTTTTGGGAATTAGGGGAATGGGTGGAAAGGTATAAAGGAAGTCTTGACCCCAATGAAGGAGGAAAGCATCCCTGGCCTGAGAGCCCTGAGCCGGAATTCTGGAACAGAACCGGGGAAGTTTGGCATTCAACGGACTTGCAAAGGTGTCTATGTCCGGGGTTCCCCAAATTTGAAAACTCTTGGCCACCTGGTCTGCATGTAGAGACCATTCATGTGGAAGCAGAACTTGACTGAGTCTGTCTGCCCAAGAGTTTTGTATGCATGGAAGATACACTGCCAGGAGATGAATCTGATGCTCTCTGGCGAGGGCCCATAGTCGTAAAGCTTCGTTGCAAAGCGACAGAGAGCCTGTTCCTCCCTGCTTGTTCACGTAGAACATGGCTACTTGATTGTCCGTATGAATGAGGACTGTCTTGTAGCTGAGCAGGGTGTGGAGCACTCGAAGAGCAAGGAAGATTGCTCTGAGCTCTAAGAGATTGATGTGTAGATGAGTCTCCTGTGGAGACTAAGTGCATTGGTTGGAGAGGTCTTGCAGATGATCTCTCCAATCCATTGGTGAAGCATCTGTTGTGAGAGTTGCCTGGGGTAAAGGTTGTTGAAATGGGGAGCCCACCAACAGGTTTTGAGTGGACTGCCACCATTGGAGGGACAAAATAAGGCGATTTGTGTTTGCTATTTTGTCTGACAGGCACCCTGATGCCTGGGTCCAAGAGATCACAGAGAGAGGAAGACAGGCATCTGTATTTGGAAAAACTTAGAGAAGCTAGCAAAGTAGTCAAGAAGGCAAAGATTCAAAAGGAGGAGGAAATAGCCAATGCAATAAAATGGGGGGATAAGACATTTTTCAGATATATTAGTGAGAAGAGGAAGGGCAAAAGTGGTATTGTCAGACTCAAGGGTGCAGGGGGGGGGGGGATATGTAGAAGCTGATAAGGATAAAGCGGAATTGCTTAACAAATATTTTTGTTCTGTGTTCACAGATGAAGAACCAGGAGCAGGACCTCAGAAAACACCCACAAATAAGAACAGAAGCGAGGGACATCTTGAACAATTTTCAGAAGACTGTGTTCGTGAGAAACTAGCTCAACTTAAAGTAGACAAAGCGATGGGACCGGATGGGATACACCCTAGAATACTGAGGGAACTTGGGGACGTTCTAGCAACTCCACTGACTGACCTTTTCAATGCCTCGTTGGAGTCGGGAGTGGTGCCAAAGGACTGGAGAGAGGCTCATGTGGTGCCTTTACACAAAAGCGGAAGTAAGGATGTGGTTGAAAACTACAGGCCGGTTAGTTTAACTTCAGTGGTGAGTAAATTATTGGAAACGCTGCTGAAAGAGAAAATAGTGAGGTTTCTGGAGTCCGGCGGATTACAGGATCCGAGGCAGCATGGATTCACCAGAGGCAGGTCTTGTCAGACAAATCTGATTGATTTCTTTGACTGGGTGACCAGGGAGTTGGACCGAGGGAGAGCTCTAGATGTGGTGTATTTAGATTTCAGTAAAGCCTTTGACACTGTTCCTCACAGGCGACTTATAAACAAACTGAGCACCCTAGGGATGGACCCTAAAGTTACTGCTTGGGTTAGAAATTGTTTGGGTGGGAGGCGGCAAAGAGTACAAGTAAATGGAGCTCACTCTGAGGAGAAGGATGTTACCAGTGGTGTGCCCCAGGGATCTGTCCTTGGTCCGATTCTTTTTAACATCTTTGTTAGTGATATAGCGGAAGGGCTGTCGGGTAAGGTTTGCCTCTTTGCGGATGATACCAAAATCTGCAATAGAGTAGACACCCAGGAAGGTGTAGATAACATGAGGAGGGATCTAGCTAAGCTTGAAGAATGGTCTAGAATTTGGCAGCTGGAATTTAATGTTAAAAAATGTAAGGTCATGCATTTGGGCTGCAGCAATCCAAGGGAGCAATACAGTATAGGAGGTGAAGTACTTTTGTCCACTAAAGAAGAGCGGGACCTAGGCGTGGTTGTGTCTGATGATCTTAAAGTAGCTAAACAGGTAGAAAAGGCGACAGCAAAAGCTAGAAGGATGCTTGGGTGCATACGGAGAGGAATGGCTAGCAGAAAAAAGGAGGTGATAATGCCTCTGTATAAGTCTTTGGTGCGACCTCATTTGGAGTATGGTGTGCAATTCTGGAGACCGCACCTTCAAAAGGATGTGAACAGGATGGAGTCGGTGCAGAGGGTTGCTACCAAAATGATTAATGGGCTTCATTATAAAGCATATGAGGACAGACTTAAGGATCTTAATATGTACACCTTAGAGGAAAGGTGGGATAGAGGTGATATGATTGAGATGTTTAAATACCTCCGTGGCATAAATGTTCAGGGAGAGAGCCTCTTTCAATTGAAAGCAAGTTCTGCTACGAGGGGACATGGGATGAGGGGGAAGGGAGATAGATTCAGGAGTGATATGCGGAAATATTTCTTTACGGAAAGAGTAGTGGATCCGTGGAATAGTCTCCCAGTGGAGGTGGTGGAGATGAGGACAGTAACTGAATTAAAAAAAGCATGGGACCAACAAAGAGGATCTCTAAAGGTAAAAAGTGGACTGTTGTAGTTGTTATGGAAGGACAGACTAGATGGGCCTGGTGGTCTTTTTCTGTCATCATGTTTCTATGTTTCTATAAAGTCCACTGGGCTGCTCTCATGTGGAGGCGAGCTTAAGGAACCACATGCACTGAAGATGCCATGTGGCCTAGCAGTTGTAACATTTCTCGAGCCGTGAGATGAGGCTTTAGCACTGCTTGAGAAGCTAACTGCACCATGCGAAGGCAACGGGTCTGGGGGAGATAGGCCCTTGCCTTCCTGGTATCCAGCAAAGCTCCTATGAACTCTAGAGACTGAGTGAGAGTTAGGCTGGATTTTGGGATGTTTATGACCAGACCCAAATACTGAAGGATACGCATTGTGCAAGATAGAGAAATCCTGGCCTCTGACTCTGATGGGGCTCGAATGAGCCAGTCGTCTAAGTAGGGGAAGACAAATATTCCTAAAGTGTGGAGAAATGCTGCTACCACAGCCATGTATTTCGTAAACACCCTTGGTGCTGAGGCCAGGCCAAAAGGAAGCATCCTGTATTGGTAGTGCTTTCCATGAAAAAGGAAGCGAAGGAACTTCCTGTGAGTTGGATGGATGAGAACATGAGTGTGCGCATCCTTGAGACTACAGAACAAAGCCAATCCTGATTCTGAAGGAATGGCAGCAGAGTTCCCAGAGAAATCATCTTGAATTTCTCTTTGAACAGGAATTTGTTCAATTCTCTGAGGTCTAAACAGCTGGGGGATGTAGAAAAACAGTGGGCAAAACTGAAAGGGGGTATTTTAAGGGCAACCAACCTTTTTGTTAAAATGGTAAATAAAGGCAAAAGGAACAGGAGACCGCTATGGTTTTCGAAGGAAGTAGCTGAAAAAGTGAAGAAAAAGAGGGAGGCCTTCATGAAATACAAGAGATCACAGAGAGCAGAAGACAAGCATCTGTATTTGGAAAAACTTAGAGAAGCTAGCAAAGTAGTCAAGAAGGCAAAGATTCAAAAGGAGGAGGAAATAGCCAATGCAATAAAATGGGGGGATAAGACATTTTTCAGATATATTAGTGAGAAGAGGAAGAGCAAAAGTGGTATTGTCAGACTCAAGGGTGCAGGGGGGGAATATGTAGAAGCTGATAAGGATAAAGCGGAATTGCTTAACAAATATTTTTGTTCTGTGTTCACAGATGAAGAACCAGGAGCAGGACCTCAGAAAACACCCACAAATAAGAACAGAAGCGAGGGACATCTTGAACTATTTTCAGTAGACTGTGTTCGTGAGATACTAGCTCAACTTAAAGTAGACAAAGCGATGGGACCGGATGGGATACACCCTAGAATACTGAGGGAACTTGGGGACGTTCTAGCAGCTCCACTGACTGACCTTTTCAATGCCTCGTTGGAGTCAGGAGTGGTGCCAAAGGACTGGAGAGAGGCTCATGTGGTGCCTTTACACAAAAGCGGAAGTAAGGATGTGGTTGAAAACTACAGGCCGGTTAGTTTAACTTCGGTGGTGAGTAAATTATTGGAAACGCTGCTGAAAGAGAAAATAGTGAGGTTTCTGGAGTCCAGCGGATTACAGGATCCGAGGCAGCATGGATTCACCAGAGGCAGGTTTTGTCAGACAAATCTGATTGATTTTTTTGACTGGGTGACCAGGGAGTTGGACCGAGGGAGAGCTCTAGATGTGGTGTATTTAGATTTCCGTAAAGCCTTTGACACTGTTCCTCAAAGGCGACTTATAAACAAACTGAGCACCCTAGGGATGGACCCTAAAGTTACTGCTTGGGTTAGAAATTGGTTGGGTGGGAGGCGACAAAGAGTACAAGTAAATGGAGCTCACTCTGAGGAGAAGGATGTTACCAGTGGTGTGCCACAGGGATCTGTCCTTGGTCCGATTCTTTTTAACATCTTTGTTAGTGATATAGCGGAAGGGCTGTCGGGTAAGGTTTGCCTCTTTGCGGATGATACCAAAATCTGCAATAGAGTAGACACCCAGGAAGGGGTAGATAACATGAGGAGGGATCTAGTTAAGCTTGAAGAATGGTCTAGAATTTGGCAGCTGGGATTTAATGTTAAAAAATGTAAGGTCATGCATTTGGGCTGCAGCAATCCAAGGGAGCAATACAGTATAGGAGGTGAAGTACTTTTGTCCACTAAAGAAGAGCGGGACCTAGGTGTGGTTGTGTCTGATGATCTTAAAGTAGCTAAACAGGTGGAAAAGGCGACAGCAAAAGCTAGAAGGATGCTTGGGTGCATACGGAGAGGAATGGCTAGCAGAAAAAAGGAGGTGATAATGCCTCTGTATAAGTCTTTGGTGCGACCTCATTTGGAGTATGGTGTGCAATTCTGGAGACCGCACCTTCAAAAGGATGTGAACAGGATGGAGTCGGTGCAGAGGGTTGCTACCAAAATGATTAATGGGCTTCATTATAAAGCATATGAGGACAGACTTAAGGATCTTAATATGTACACCTTAGAGGAAAGGCGGGATAGAGGTGATATGATTGAGATGTTTAAATACCTCCGTGGCATAAATGTTCAGGGAGAGAGCCTCTTTCAATTGAAAGCAAGTTCTGCTACGAGGGGACATGGGATGAGGGTGAAGGGAGATAGATTCAGGAGTGATATGCGGAAATATTTCTTTACGGAAAGAGTAGTGGATCCGTGGAATAGTCTCCCAGTGGAGGTGGTAGAGATGAGGACAGTAACTGAATTCAAGAAAGCATGGGACCAACACAGAGGATCTCTAAAGGCAAAAAGTGGACTGTTGTAGTTGTTATGGAAGGACAGACTAGATAGGCCATGTGGTCTTTTTCTGTCGTCATATTTCTATGTTTCTAAAATAGGTCTCTGTCCCCCTGTTTTCTTTGACATAAGGAAATAGGGGGAGTAAAACCCTGTACCCTGTTGTTGAATGGGTACCTCTTCTATTGCCCCTTGGGCAAGAAGTATAGTGACCTCTTGATGCAACAGGTTGATGAGAGAGGTCTGAGAATTGAACTGTCTTACCATTGTGTGAGGGGGAATGCAGATAAAATGAAGCTTTTACCCTTCTTTTATAATGGAGAGAGTCCAATGTTCTGCTGTTATCTGCCCCCATCTGGGGGCAAAGTGACACAACCTTCTTGGAATGGTGAAAGGCTCTAGTCCATTGAGGGCCAGGAAGGCTAAGTTCTCTAGATGAAAGTCAAAGGCCTTGTGGAGGCTGAGACTGCTGAGACGGTTGAGGCTTAGCAGTCTTTGCTTTCCTTTGTTTAGGTGGTTGCTGACTTTTTCGGGCAGGCTGACCTGCAGAACGTCCCTGCTGGGAATAAGAGGGATAAAACCCTCTTCTTTTAGGAGAAGAATGGTTTCTTGAAAGATTTCTTTCTTGCAGGATCAGCTGTGGCTTTGGATAATCTATCCAAAGTGGAGTTGTCAGCATCCAACTCATTGGCCTTCTCTTGCCAATTTTTGCCGAAAAGATTCTCACCTGGGATATTGCCCAGTTTGTCCTGCACCCAGAGCTCCAAATCGGATGCCTGGAGCCAGGCAATTCTACATGCACCTATGGCAATGGCAGAGGTTCTGCTTATGCACTCAAAACAGTCAAAAGCTGCACGATTGACAAACTTAGAAACATCCTAGGCATGTTTAACCAGTGAGAGAAAATCCTGCCTCTTATCATCAGGAAGGAGAGGGCTTAAAATCTCCAAATCCCCTGTGACTTCTTTAAGGAACATTCCCATATATAAAATATAGGAACTGATCCTGGCAGAAAGCATGGAAGCCTGGAAAGTACGACGTCCAAAGGCATCCAAAGTTCTACACTCACGTCCTGGAGGATTAGAGGCATGCCTCTTTGCACTCCTGATCCTTCTCATAGCTGATTCCACTACAATAGAGTGGTGAGGAAGCTGAGTCTTCTGGAAACCAGGACAAGGAGGGACTCGATACATGGTATCCAGTCTACGACAGTGAGGAAAGGTGGTAAGAGGTGTTTCCCACATTCTTAGCATGAGATCATGTAAGATCTCATGGATAGGCAAAGTAGCTGCCTCCTTAGGAGCCTTGGGATATTGTAGAATTTCCAACTCCTTTGCCCTGGGGTCTGTTTCGGGAGCCACAGTAATGGAAAGACCTCGAGCCACCTCCCTGATAAAATCCTGAAAGGAGATGTCTTCTGGAATAGACATCCTACGTTTAGGAGAGGAAGGCTCCTGCGGGAGAAGTATTCCGGTACCGACAGCTGTCAGAATCCTCAGACTCCTCCGAGAATTCAAAGTACCTTCTGTCCGGATGCTCCTGTTGAGCACGATACCCGTACCGACCGAAGTCGGTACCGGGGGGAATCAGTACCGGTGTATCGGTACCGGAAGGCATGGCATGACTGGGTGCCGGCAAAGCAGACACCGATGTCGATGCTGTCAGTACCAGTACCGATACCGGAGTCAGTGCCGGTACCAGTGGAACTGTCTGACGCGGTTCCGAGGGTGTCGATGCCGCAAGGAGAGCCGCCAGACTGCGCTCAATAGCCATAAACCTCTGGTCTATCGACGCTGCCGATGCCTGGGTATCGGTACCGGAGAAAGCAGCCAGTACCCCAGAGCATGGCACCAGTTGTTCTGCCGAGGTTGAGGCCTCGAGAACATCCTGGAGCCCCGATAATGCTTTTGAAGCCGAAGCCTCCCGCCAGGGCAATTTTGCCGGTACAGAACCCTCAAGGGCAACGCAGGGGCATCTCGATGCTTGGAAGGAGATCTACCCTTTGAGGACCGGCTAGACTTATGTTTAGTTACCTGAGATCCATGGGAGGAAGACGAAGCCCTGGAAGACATCGATGCCACAGAGGCTGCATTGGAGGGAAAAAGGGTGCTGAGCTTAGCAGCTCGGTTTTGTCGACCCCTCTTGGTCATCATGGCACAAGCATACACTCCGAGATGGAGTGGTCAGGACCTAAACATTTAAGACACCACTCATGGGTGTCAGTGACGGAGATGGTACCGCCACACTTGGTGCACTTTCTGAAACTCGGAGCGGGTTTTTCCATAGTGAAGGAAATTTTGGGCCTAAGGCCCAAAATGGCACGTGCACCTGAAAAAGAAAAGTTTGGAAAAAAATACTTTTTTTTTTTTTTTTAAAGAAAGAAAGAATCAGTGGTACTGGTATAGCGTTGAGGAAGGCAGACGCGAGCACAAAAAAGAAGGAGAATAAGGAAAATTTTTCTGCGGTGACAGGAACAATGATCTGCTGGCTCCGCAGAAAACAAAGAACTGGAGAGAGGCAGTTGGGAAAGGTGGGAAGGCAGCACGCAGGTGCTGTGGGATGCTCCCAAAGGCTTTCTAATTGGATGCTGGGGAGCGTTCCCGCGCAGGCTCCGTCGGTACCGACGATACCCATATGTGAAGACTACATTCGTGTTTGTTCCTGGAGATCTGTGCCACCCTGCTTGTTGATATAACATGGCAACCTTGCTGTCCTGTCTGGATCTACACAGGCCAGTGTCGCAGGCGGTGGCAGAATGCTTGTAGGGCCAAGAAGATTGCCCTCAGCTCCAGCAGATTGAGCTGTAGGAGTGACTCCTCTTGAGACCAACTGCCCTGTATGAAGTGGTCCACACAATGTGCCCCCCAACTCAGGAGGGAGGTGTCTGTAGTTAGGGTCCTCTGCGGTGCGGATGCCTGTAAGGGCATTCCCGCCTGAAGGTGGCGCACGGTTTGCCACCAGTTGAGGGACTCTGCCAGTTGGAAGATAACCCTGAACCTGTCTGATAGCTTGCCCGTGGACTGAGTCCACTGCGAGTGGAGGCATCACTGGGCTGTCTGCATGTGTAAGCAGGCTGAGGGCGTGACGTGAACTGTTGGCCCAGAAGGCGGAGGAGACAAGCCGACACTGATCAGCAGCATTGTACCTCTCCTACCAGTTGCCTGAGGCATCCTGCCCTTTCTCTTGGGAGGATGGCCTTGACCTGTAACATGTCCAACTGAGCACCTATGAACTCCAGACTTTGGGCTGGAGAGAAGTGGGATTTGTGATAGTTGATGATGATCTCCAGATTCTGCAGAAGGAGGGTTGCACGCTCTGTGGCCTGACCTCTAAGGCTGTACCGCCCCTGATGAGCCAGTCATCTAGACAGGGGAAGACGAAAGCCCCTTGTAGACGCAGGTAGGCAGCTACCACTGCCAGGCATTTGGTAAAGACCCTTGGCGAGGCGACCAGGCCAAAGGGTAGCACCATGTACTGGTAGTGCCCTCCTCCCACCACAACCTTGAGGTCGGCACCAAGTGGCTGGTGGCCTCCGGAGGACTTGGGGTCTGAGTTGCGGAAACTGGCCGGGGAGGATCAGATGCCTGAGGAACAGGACCGAGACCTCGACTGGCGCTGAGGGCTTACTCGAGGCTGATGGCACTCTGAGTTCGGCTCGGCGACCTGGGACTCCCCCGCAGTTGGTAGCCCGGTCATCGGGGTAGATGATGCGGATAAACCTGCTATCATTTCCTGCTGCAGGGCCAGGATAGCATGATGTTCTGCTCCAAGGCCACCATTCTGGTTTCCAAGCCAGAAGGCTCCACAGCTTTCGGCGCGGGCACAGAGGATCTTGGGCCGGGGTCTTCTCAGACGAGCCGCCATAATGGACTGAGGATGCTCAGGCCTCACGGGAAGTGCTGGACTTGGAGCTCTGTGTCAGAGAGGCCGGTGCTGAATCAACCTGGGGAACAGTTTTTCCTGCAACTCCGACCTCTTTTTATAGGTCTTAGGCATCATAGCCTGGCACAGGTCACAGGAGATGCTGTCATGGTCTGGGGCCCAGGCAGCAGACATGGGTGTCGGTAACTGACATGGTTTGACTGCAGTAGTCACATTTTTTAAACCCACCGGGAGACATAGTGGGGGAACACTCAGACAGGATTGACGACCCCCGTGTGAAAAAGGGCACGAACGCCGGTGGAGGCCGAGCCTTGACCAAAAAAACCAAAAGGAGCAAAGAAGAGTGCCGGAGTTGGCGCCAGCTCAAGGCGGGAAGAGGAACCGGTACGCAAACCGTGAAACTAACTTTAAGGATAATTAGCAAATATTTTTCTGCGGAAACAGGATAAATGTCCGTTGGGCTCCATGGGAAAAAGGAGACTGAGCAACATGGCACCCTTAGGCAGGAAGGGGACCAAACATGCATGGCAGCATGTCTCAAAGGCTTTCTTTGAAAGCTGGGGAAATGCTCTGCACGGGTTCCGTCGACGCTGATGTCACCCATATGTGAGGACTGACTTCCTGCTTGTTCCTGGAGAACCACAAGTTCATCCCCACCACTCTTCCAAGACCCCCCTCCCCTCAGCACCAAGCCTGCCCTCCCACTAGCCCCCTTTCCCTTCCCCTCCCTGTCTCAACCAGTTTCTCTCCCTCCCTTCAGCCACTTCTCACCATTCTCTCTCTTTCACTCTCCCTCCCCACAGACAACCCCAGCAGTCTCTTTCTCTTTTTTTGGGTCCTTTGGGCTGTCTGTAACAGTTTCACAGACTTCCAGTGGCCCATGGACCACAGATTGGGAACCACTGCTCTATAGGTGTTTATTTTTTTTTAAATTTACAACAACCCCTCATACAGGGCTAGATTTACTAAAACACACTAAACAGGTATTACTGTATAAAATGGGAACTGCGACAAAAAATGCATTTTAATGCATGCTAGTGCATGCCAACAGTGTCTTTTAGTAAATCTACTCCTAAATTGCTGCCATAGTCAAGTCACAATGTGGCAAAAATATGGACAAGATTGGACAATTCATGGTTAGTCAAAGATAATGAATGTTTTTAAAAACAAGAGTGTGTTCAGGTTAGGCTCCAGGAGCATTCCCAAATTCTGAACCTCCCTCTTGAACAAGAGAGGGATATCATTTATTTTAAATTGTAAAATAACAGTTTGCTTGGAGACCTCCTAGAATCAAAACTTTGGATTTTTCAGGACTTAAGTGAGCCTTCTGTCAAACATTTTTGTAAGCATAATTGTGGAAGTGCTATCAGCAATGCTGTGCGCCGTTTGTGGATGATAACAAAATCTGCAACAGAGCAGTCTTTAGTGATGTGTGAGGAATGGTCTAAAGATTGGCTGCTACAATGTAATGTTAAAAAATGTAGAGTTATGCTTTTGGGCTACAAAAGACCTAAAGGAGCAGTGCTGAAAAGTTCTTCTGTGCACAAAACAATACCAGGTTGAAGGTGAACTGTATCAAATGACTTTAAGGCACCCAAATAGACAGATAAGGCAGCAGCAAAAGCCATAAGGATGCTTCAATACATAACAGTGAGAAATAGTCAGCAGGAAACATGTATAAGCCTCTAAAGCATAGTTACTCACCTGTAACAGGTGATCTCCGGGAACAGCAGGAATTTAATCTTCACATATGGGTAACGTCGGTACCGACGGACCCTGTGTGGGAACGCTCCCCAGCATCCAATTAGAAAGCTTTTGGGAGCATCCCACAACGACTGCGTGCTGCCTTCCCGCCTTTCCCAACTGCCTCTCTCCAGTTGAGTTTAAAGCTAAGACAAAGAGAGAGAGAGGGAAAGAGAAAGAGATAGAGAGATACAACTCCTAGGTGGGTGGGTTGTAAAGACTAAATTACTGCTGTTCCCGGAGATCACCTGTTACAGGTGAGTAACTATGCTATCTCCAGGAACAAGCAGGACTGTAGTCTTCACATATGGGAACTCCCTAGGTTTAGAGGCCAGGGAGATAACCCCAGAAGTTGTGTGTCCCTGTGAATGGGCTCCACTTCCCCCCATGAATTTCTGGCATCCTACCAGGGATGGTGGGTAGGAGATGATTAGATATGGAACAGGTCTTGGAGAACAGCCTGACCAAACAAGGCATCCCGGTGGGAGTCCTTCTCCAAGCAGTAATGGGCTGTGAAGGTATGAACCGAGGCCCAAGTGGCTGCTTGACAGATGTCATCGATAGACACAGAGTGCAGATGAGCCATTGAAGCTGCCATGGCTCTCACATTGTGAGCTGTGACATGGCCCTCCAGAGGAAGATTCTTACTCTGATAGGCAAAGGAAATACACTGTGCAATCCAGTTGGACAGTGTTCTCTTGGAGACTGGAAGTCCCAAATGAGAAGGATCAAAAGCAACAAAGAGTTGAGAGGACTTTCTATGTTGCCGTGTTCTTTGTAAGTAAAAGGCTAAAGCTCTTTTACAGTCCAAAGTATGAAGATTCCTTTCTGCATTTGATGCATGAGGCCTTGGAAAAAACACAGGCAGGTAGACCGCTTGGTTCAGATGAAAAGGCAAGACCACCTTTGGTATAAAGTGTGGATGAATCCTACCTTGTCATGATGGAACCTTGTATAAGGAGGATCAGTCACTAGTGCCTGCAACTCACTGATGCGACGTGTTGATGTGATTGCAATGAGAAAGATAACTTTCCTGGAAAGGAATTTCAACATGGTAGTAGCTAAGGGTTCGAAAGGTGGCTTCATGAGCTGGCCAAGAACCAAGTTTAAGTCCCATGCCACCGGTGGTGGCCTAATGGGAGGCTTAGTTAGAAGAAGTCTCTCATAAATCTTGCTATAAGAGGATGGGAGGAAATAGGTTGTCCATTTAAAGGCTTGAAAGAAGCTGCAATAGCACTCAAATGGACTCTTACTGAGTTAGTCTTAAGTCCTGCATTGGATAAATGAAGGAGATACTCCAGTAAGGATTCCAGAGGTATCGCAAGGGGGCTAAGACCCTTCTGCGAGCACCATATGGTAAACCTTTTCCACTTGAAAGCATAAGAGCGTCTTGTAGAAGGTTTTCTGGAAGCATAAAGGATATCCTTTACTTGCTGAGAAAGGTTAAGATCATGAAGATCTAGGCCTTCAGCAACCAAGCCCTGAGATGCAGAGACTGGGGATTGGGATGCCATAACATTCCGTCCTCCTGTGACAGGAGATCTGGAGCAGACCCTAACTCCAGAGAGGGAGCTTGAGAGAGATGTAGAAGCAGAGGGTACCACACTTGCCGTGGCCAATGTGGAGCTATGAGAATCATACGGTCTCTGTCTCTCTGAAGCTTGAACAGGGTTTTGGGAATTAGGGGAATGGGTGGAAAGGCATAAAGGAAGTCTTGACCCCAATGAAGGAGGAAAGCATCCCTGGCCTGAGAGCCCTGAGCCGGAATTCTGGAACAGAACCGGGGAAGTTTGGCATTCAACGGACCTGCAAAGAGGTCTATGTCTGGGGTTCCCCAAATTTGAAAAATCCTGGCCACCTGGTCTGCATGTAGAGACCATTCGTGTGGAAGCAGAACTCGACTGAGTCTGTCTGCCCAAGAGTTTTGTATGCCTGGAAGATAAACTGCCAGGAGATGAATCTGATGCTCTCTGGTGAGGGCCCATAGTCGCAAAGCTTCGTTGTAAAGCGACAGAGAGCCTGTTCCTCCCTGCTTGTTCACGTAGAACATGGCTACTTGATTGTCTGTATGAATGAGGACTGTCTTGTAGCTGATCAGGGTGTGGAACACTCGAAGAGCAAGGAAGATTGCTCTGAGCTCTAAGAGACTGATGTGTAGATGAGTCTCCTGTGGAGACCAAGTGCCTTGGGTGGAGAGGTCTTGCAGATGAGCTCCCCAACCCATTGGTGAAGCATCTGTTGTGAGATTTGTTTGGGGTAAAGGTTGTTGAAATCGGGACCCCACCAACAGGTTTTGAGTGGACTGCCACCATTGGAGGGACAAAATAAGGTGATTTGTGTTTGCTATTTTGTCTGACAGGCACCCTGATGCCTGGGTCCATTGAGTGGATAAAGTCCACTGGGCTGCTCTCATGTGCATAAGGAACCACATGCACTGTAGATATCATGTGGCCTAGCAGTTGTAACATTTCTCGAGCCGTGAGATGAGGCTTTAGCACTGCTTGAGAAGCTAACTGCACCATGCGAAGACAACGGGTCTGGGGAAGATAGGCCCTTGCTTTTCTGGTATCCAGCAAAGCTCCTATGAACTCTAGAGACTGAGTGGGAGTTAGGCAGGATTTTGGGATGTTTATGACCAGACCCAAATACTGAAGAATACGCATTGTGCAAGATAGAGAAATCCTGGCCTCTGACTCTGATGGGGCTCGAATGAGCCAGTCACCTAAGTAGGGGAAGACGAATATTCCTAGAGTGCGAAGAAATGCTGCTACCACAGTCATGCATTTCGTAAACACCCTTGGTGCTGAGGCCAGGCCAAAAGGAAGCACCCTGTATTGATAGTGCTTTCCCTGAAAAAAGGAACCTAAGGAATTTCCTGTGAGTTGGATGGATGAGAACATGAGTGTATGCATCCTTGAGATCTAGAGAACAAAGTCAATCCTGACTCTGAAGGTATGGCAGCAGCGTTCTCAGAGAAACCATCTTAAATTTCTCTTTGAATAGGAATTTGTTCAATTCTCTGAGGTCTAAAATAGGTCTGTGTCCCCCTGAAGCAGCCCGGTTGCAGCTCCCAAAAGCTTTCTAACTGGATACTGGGGAGCGTTCCCACGCAGGCTCCGTCGTTACCGACGATACCCATATGTGAAGACTACATTCCTGCTTGTTCCTGGAGATAGAAACCATCTGGAGTCCTGAGAGTAATTCTGAAGACTCCATCTTCAAAGAAATATAAACCAGATGGATTTGGTCAGAGGACGGCTACTAATATAATCAACAGTCTTCATTCCAAAGCATATAGGGAACAAACTTAAAATTGTAAGCATGCATACCCTGGAGAAAAGGAGAGAATTGGAGCTATGATAATCTAAATACCTCCAAAGAATAAAGCGCACAGGTAGACCTCTTTCAATGTAAAGGAAAGTCTAGAAAAAAGGATCAAAGGATGAAGGTGAAAGTGAACAGTCTGAGGAGGTAAGGAATAGGACCATACCAAGCCATAATTGCGCGCTGTGCTATTTCCACTTCTGGTGCACCCCCATCCCCCACCGGTTGCCTGCCCCCTGCCTGCATTGCCGTTGCCACGTTTTTGTTTTCTCGGAGGCAGCGGTAGCGGCGGCAGCAGTGAGGCAAACCTGCGTTTGAATGGCTGGCCTGGTCCCTCACTCCTCTGATGCAACCTACAGCAGAGAAGGGAAGGAGGTACCTGACCTGCTTACAAACGCGGGTCTGCCTCACTGCTGCTGAGGCCGCCGCCGCCTCCAAGAAAACAAAAAAGTAGTGGCAGCGGCAGGGAAACATTGGGGGGCGGGCCGGGGCCAGCAGTCCGACATGTGCTCCTAATCCTTTTGCATCCTGTGCGGCTGCACCGCTTGCAAAGGGCTAGGTACGGCGCTGGTAAGGAAATATTTCTTCACAGAAAGGATGGTAGATGCATCAAACAGCCCTCCACTAGAGGTAGTCAGGGCTTAATTTGTAGACAAAAAAATTGTGGGTGGTACAAAGGCCGGAAGTGACCTGCGGAGGCAGGGCCAGGGCCAGAATTGTTTCAACCTTTGCCCCTCCCCATATTTCTGCACTTGGTCTCACAGCCCTACTCATACCCATCACCTTGTCCCCAACTTTCTCTTCCTCTCCGGTCCATTTCTTAGTCTCTACTATCCCCCCAGGCAACCTCAAATCCCCTTGTTCACCCTACCCAGGTCCCTTGTCCTTGTTCAGAATCCTACGCAAGTCCCGAGTCCCCACTTACACACACAATACCCAGTTTGTTAGTCTTTCTTCTGTTTTCTCACCCAATCTTAGATTCTCCACCTAAGCCCAAGTCCCTGCTAGCTCCCATTCCCATATCCACAATGTCCACCCATCTACCTCCTTCTCCAATACTTATTAACCCTTCCTTTCCTCCTTCTTACCCCAGCATCTGATTTTATAGCCCGCCCTCTCAACCTTCCCCTGGTTATGACTTTACTTCTTCTCCAGCCTTCAGAACATCTATCCTCCTCTCCCTTCTCATTCCCCCAGCATCTCCTTCTTTTTCCCCACCCTGACCCCAGCATTTGTCAGCACTAATCCCCTTTCAGTACCATGCCCCCCCAGCCCTAAAATTAGCCCCCTCCCAGCACCAGTCCCCTTCCAGTCCCAGTCCCCCTTCAGCATAAACCCATTTCTATTCTCAGCCCCAATATTAGCCCATTTCCAGACCCAGTCCTACCCCTCCAGTCCCAGTATCAGTTCATTTCCTGTCTCACAGCCTCAATATCAGCACATGCCCAGTACAAATCCCTCCTGCAGCCGCGGTATCAGCCAATGTCCAGTTCCAGCCCCCCCTCGCAGTGCCAGTATCTGCCCATGCCCAGTCCCACCAGCCCTGTATTAGCCCAGTTACAGTTCCCCTCCCCAACTCCAGTGTCAGCTCATTTCCAGTTAGCCCCCCCCCCCCTTCCCTGCATTGGCCTTCTTCCAGTCCCAGTCCTTTCTACCACCCATTTCCAGGGCCTCTCACCCTCACCCTACATTAGCTCCCTAATCCCAGCTTCCCCCATCAGCTCTGGCAATCGTCCACCTCCTCGTATCACATCAGAGGAAGAGAGGAGATAGCAGCGCCGTACTAAAACTCAACACAGCTGTGGGAGCATTTTCCTTTCCTCCCGTGGCTGTGTTAAGACGGCCATGGCAGTACAGAACAGGGAGAGGAGATGGGAGACGGAATGTGAATTACTTCTGCCTCCTCCAGACGTGCCGGAACTCCTTTTCTCCACTACCTCCAGGGCTTAATTTGTGCCAGAATGGGGTGGAACAATATTTGCAATCAAGAAAGCACGGGACAAGTAGAGAATGGGATTATGGAGCAGAGCAGGGCGTGTGGATAGGCAAACTAGGATGGGTCATATGATCTTTATCTGTCATGTTTTATGTTTCACAACTGATGACATCAAGTCATGATACACAGGAAACACCTCACTTTGAGGAGTTGAGTAACATCAGCCAATATCTGATTTAGTCATTTGTAACAAAGAAAACTGAAAAGAAAAAACTGCTTCTACATGTTGTTCCTTGGAAATATAGTTCTTGTTTATTTCACAGTAGATAAAATTCACAGGAGATATCAAGTGATGCAGTCTAATGATGGACTATACCTGATTACCACAATGAAAGAATGTGCATTGCTTTAAAGCAGATGTATCCAGCATGATATATATGAATCCAGGGAGGAAAGGGAGATCCATCACATTTATATTATGGCTATTTCCCTGACACATGTAAAATGCATATATATATATATATATATATTTACTTACAGTATGTTGAGGCCCATCTTCGTTATCACGCATGTAGAAGGGTTTGAGATCATAAGGATAATTAATAACAAACACAGGAATATTAGCACAGTGTTTCACCAGGTATTTCTCATGTTCTGTTTGGAG
Organism: Ichthyophis bannanicus; assembly: GCA_033557465.1. Classification (NCBI taxonomy): domain Eukaryota; kingdom Metazoa; phylum Chordata; class Amphibia; order Gymnophiona; family Ichthyophiidae; genus Ichthyophis; species Ichthyophis bannanicus. The sequence continues at coordinate 98,448,352 of CM066035.1, forward strand.
ATCACAGCCCCACTGCAAATTTAACAGAAAGATACAGAAATGGATAGCTTAGTCCATATTGCTGTGGTGCCTGCTACTGGTTGATGGTGGGAAGACAACAGTAAACAAAAGCAGTGATGGGGGTGGGGGGAGGAGAGGCGGGCAGGAGAGTACTGCCTATGGCTTCCTACATTCAGGGCCTGATTCACTACAGCTTTATGCCCACAGATCCTGAATGAGAGAAAAATCCCCATGGATCAAGCCACCTGTGTTTAATGCAATACAAAAGGCATAGTTACTCACCTGTAACAGGTGTTCTTCGGGGACAGCAGGAATCAGTCCTCACATATGAGTGACGTTGGCACTGACGGAGCCTGCACGGAAGCATCTCCCCAGCTTTCAAGGAAAGCCTTTGGGAGATGCACCACGCATGCATGGTCCACCTCCCAGCCAAGAGTGCTATCTTGCCTCAGTCTAATGACATAGCTAAGATGGCAAAAATATCAGATGGTAAAGAAGCAATTCCAAGGGCAGAAGGGAGGGTTGTGAGGACCGATTACTGCTGTCCCCGGAGAACACCTCCTACAGGTCAGCAATTACACTTTCTCCGGGAACAAGCAGGAAGTCAGTCCTCACATATGGGACTCCCCAGGTACAGGTTACCGAGAACCTGGAGTGGAGTGGAGGAGTGGCCTAGTGGTTGTGGCAAGGTACTTCAGGCCGGAAGGTCGGGGGTTCAAATCCCACTAGAGGACAGCAACCTTGGGCCGGAAGGACTGGGGTTTCTAGTCCCACAGGTGCTCCTTGTGGTCTTGGGCAAGCCACTTAACCCTCCATTGCCCATATTCCCTGTAAAATAGTTATCTCCAAGTTATGATGCCCTGTTCAATGTAATTTCAGTTTGTTCAATGTAAATCGCACTGATGCAGAATAGCACGGTATATAAGAGAATATAAATAAATAAATAAATAAAATAAACTGTAACCCAAAGAAAAATGCCATGGCAACCTGCATAGGGAGAGCCATGACAAGCAGCAGTCGAGTCCCAAGGGAGATACTCTCGCAAGACCCAAGCATCCAGTGAACACCAGGACTCCGGTAGCCTGAACACAGAAGGGTCAGAGGGCAGGAGTTGCCTACACCCCGAACAGATTATGGAGTACGGCCTGGCCAAAGGCACTGTCCCATTGGGACTCCCTCTCCAGGCTGTAGTGAGCTGCGAAGGTATGGATTGAAGACCAGGTGGCAACCCGACAAATTTCCGTTATGGGGATGGAATGCAGATTGGCCTCGAAAGTAGCCATGGCTCTGACGCAATGTGCAGTGACTCTATGATCCACTGGGATCCCCGCTTGCTCATAGGCAAGGGTAATGTAGTCTGCCACCCAGGTGGACAGAATTTGCTTAGTTACTGGGAACCCCAGACGGCTGGGGTAGCACAGTTACTTACCTGTAACAGGTGATCTCCGGAACAGCAGGAATTAGTCTTCACACGTGGGAGACGTCGCCGATGGAGCCAGCACGGGAATGCTCCCCAGCATCCAATCAGAAAGCCTTTGGGAGCATCCCCCGCACCTGCGCGGTGGCTTCCCGCCCTTCCTACTGCCTCTCCCCAGTTGAGTTTCATAGCTGAGCCGGAAGGAGAGGAGAGGAAGGAATAGAGAAAAAGAGAAAAAAAGAGATACAACTCCTAGGGGAGGTGGGCGGGTTGTGAAGACTAATTCCTGCTGTTCCGGAGATCACCTGTTACAGGTAAGTAACTGTGCTATCTCCAGGAACAAGCAGGAATGAGTCTTCACACGTGGGGACTCCCTAGCTAAGGATGCCCGGGGAGATCCCCTAAGCGCAGCCCAGGACGGGATGGCATTTGCCCAACCTGAATCCCCGGCATCCCCTGAGGGATGGAGGGCAGGAGTTGAATAGAGGAACAGCGAATCTAAAGACTACGGAGGAAAGTCTTTAGAGTGCAGAACAGGTACCATTAAGACACAGCAAAAAAAAACCCAGGCTACGGGAGTAGTCAAAGGGGTGCATGGAGAGAATCATTAAGCCTTTAATGAGTAAATGACCTAGTACCATATAGAGCGTACCGGCCATTAAGATTTAATGAATTAATGGTTTAGAACCCTGTACAGCTTACTCGGCGGGTTTTCGGAAGTAGTCCTGTGATGAAGGCACTGTAGACGCAGTAGCGAGGTCATCAAGGAAACTTCACCGCAGCGAGGAGGAAGTTCCAAATCCGAAAGGCCATGAGATCCAGGCGTCAGCTGGGTCAGGAGAAGGACGGCAGGTCTTCCAGGGGGGCTTACGGCAAGCTGAGCACTCCCTTAGGAGTAGAGTCCATAACTCAGAGGACTAACAGTGGAAGACAGGCCGAACTAGAGAGCCTATCTCGGAGAAGAGTAGAGGTGTACCCCGGAGCATAAGGGGTACACAGTCTGCCCTAGCGAGAGATAGGGAGACAAGGGTCCGGACCTCCGGGAGGAGGACCTAACTGAAAAAAGGAGCTGTTGACTTCACAGCAGTAGGGTACCACCAGTCCGCGGGCCGATCGGGAAATAGGTAGGCGGACTGGCCGGACCCCCGGGGGGGGGGGTGAGTACCGGCCATAGGGGGAAAAGACGGTGGAACACAGGTACTGTGGGCATCCCCCAATAGGAGCCTGCCAAGCAGGTGATATCTAGTATATCTAAGCCGGTAGACATGGGGACGCCCCCTCCGGTACTAACGCAGGTACGCCGGGGGGCCTACCCCCATGAGCAGCATCCTGACAAGGCGGATCTGCCATTGATCCCCAGAACGTCCACCGGGAGAGGTGGCCTCAAGATCCGTCAGAGGAGGGATCTTCTCCGGAGGGCAAGGGTAGATCGGCGAGCTAAGAGCGCGGTAGCGTGGGGGACGGAGGATAGCATCAGTCCGGTAGAACGCCGCAGGGGTTGGAGGCCCTATATGTGTCCCCAGGACCTGCACGCAAAACTTGTCCCCCGCACAATCGGGGGACATGAGGGTATAGTCCCCGGTGAGTATAGGGGGACTATAGCGGCTGGAAGGGGAATTCCGGTACGGAAGCAGTCAGCAAGGGAATACTGGCTGAGAGGGGTTCGGGGACGTACCGAAGAGTAAGTAGGGTGACCGTGGGCCATAGCTATCACGGCGTAAGGCGGTCTCCCTTTCCCACGGAGGAGAATACCTGAACCCCTAGATAAGTCCCTGAACCATTTTCCAACTGAACGAGCCCCAGAGTAGAGCTCGGTTCTAAACGTCTGGTAAGGAGGTTGAGTGCAGGCAGCCGCCCACCTGAGCCTAAAAACGCTTAGTATGATAGTCCTGGTGCGGGCCCGGGGATATCAACCCGGGGTGAGAGGTCCCTTGCTTGGGCGCGCCTGGGGGGTGGGCGGAGGGCTGACATTTCCTCTTCCTAGGGAAGGGGGGTCTGGAGAGGCGTTTACCACCGCCGGGGGGAAGCCGGGCCCTAGGCTGGCTGCCAACTCCGGGAAGGTTAGCGAAGCACTGGGCGACCTGACGTAAGGCTTCGCTATTGAAGAGGTGATCTCCGTCGCAGGGAGAATTACCCAGGTGGTGCTGTGCCCATCCACACAGCTCGGACGCCTGCAACCATGCTGTACGGCGTGCTCTAATGGCAACAGCAGAGGCTCTGCTGACCGACCGGAAGGAGTCCAGCGAAGCACGGGAAAGGAACCCGGAGATATTCCTGCAGTGATAAAGAAGCAGGGAATATTCAAAGGCCTTGGTTGCAGATACGAAGGTGGATAACCGAGATAATCTCTCGGTGACCTCCTGAAGCGACAGACTCATGTAAAATATATATGAAATAATTCTGGCCGCCAGCATAGACGTTTGGAAGGCTTGACGTCCTAGAGTAACAAGCGTCTTCGAGGCGCGGCCTGGAGGGCGAGAAGCATGCTTCTCCTTGCCTCCGGCCTTCCTTAGCGCCGATTCCACCACAATGGACCGATGTGGAAGCTGGTGCTGCCGAAACCCCGGGGACGAAGGCACCCGGTACAGAGCCTGCATTGCAGTCGACGGCGCCGGAACCCTCAAAGGCGACCGCCAAGCCCCCGGCAGGAGATCCTGCAGGGAGGGATGCAGAGGAAGCATCACGGCTGCTTGTTCCGCAGGGCCTGGGCTCGGGTCCGGGATAGGGATGGCCAGCAAGTCCGCCATGTCAAGGAGGAAATCCTGAAAAGGCGGCTCTGCCGGAGCAGTTATGGCGGGAGAGGCCGCCAGGGCACTAAGAGGCCGCTCGGGCCGATGCCCGCTGGGCAGAGGAGGGGACCAACCGACCCGGATCGGGGCAGTCAACATGGCGTAGTCGGCTCCCGGAATTGATTCCAAGCTAGTCATCGAAGAGGCCGATGGCACTGACGGCGCCGCAGGAATCGGCCTCAGCCCCGAACCCGGGGGCGGCGCTTCCCCCCGTGACTGGAGCGAATCCGCGGCCGCTGAAGGGCAGGGGCCAGGGGTCTCTGCTCCGCGCTGTGGGAGGGGACAGGGGCCGATCCCGAGTCGTGCCATGGCCAGGCTTTCAAGGCTGGACAACGACTCCAGGCTGGGCATCGAGTTCCTTGAACTCGACGCCCCTGCCTTCGCCGGCGGAGTGGCGCCACTCAAAACCGGTCCCACCCTTGCGCAGGGCTGGGGTCCCGGCGACCCAGCTCGGGTCGAAGAGAGCGGCTTCGAGGGGAGTGAGGATAGGGGATCATCCCCAGCGAGGGGTGGAACCATTGACGCCGGCGCGCTCGAAGCGGGTACCGCCTCCGCGCATGGCCGGAATGCAGGGCCAGGCTGTGCCGGGCCAATCGGCCCCAGAGGCACCGAGGGTAGCGGCTGGCGATCCCCGGTGGGTAACGGGTTACTCGACGCCCACAGGATGGCACCACCCGAAGCGGATACTACCCCCATAGGGGTGCCATACTGGCGCGAGTCGGTCGGCCCCGGAAGCGCTGAGGACTGCAGCCGCCAATCCCCGGTGAGGAGCGGAACGCTCGACACCAGCGCCGACGTCGAGGGGCCGGCACCGCTCGTAGCGGGTGCCACTCCCGCGCATGGCAGCGATGGAGGAACGCCCGGCTGGACCGAGTCGATCGGCCCCGGAGGCGCCGAGGACAGCAGCCGACGATCCTCGGTGAGGAGCGGACTCAACACTGACACCGATGCCGGGGACTCAGTACCGCCTGAAGCGGGTACCACACCCGAGCATGGCTGGGATGTAGGGAGGTCAGACCCGGTCGAGTCAATCGGCCCCGAAGGCGCCGAGGACACCAGCTGACGATCCCTGGCAAAGAGTGGAACACTCGACGCCGACGCTGAGGAATCGGCACCGCTCGAAGCGGGTACCTCCCTCGGGCATGGCTCGGGAATGTTCTGTGAGGAGCGCACCTCAGGAACATCCCGAAACCCCGTAAATGCTTTGGAGCCCGAGGACTCCCGCCGGGGTATAGCAGCCAAGGGGGACTTGAGGGGTCGGCCGGAGCCGTCGCCATGCCGCACATGAGACTCACCCCTCAAGACTCGGCTAGTCTTAACAGACTGTTGTGTGGATACCTGATTCTGGAGAGAAGAACAACCCGACGACTGCGCATTGGGCGCGAAGACGTCGTCGAGGGATATCCGAAAAAGGGAGGGTCTTCTCCCGACACTGTAGCCCGGGGGATCCGGGAAAGAAGGGTCAGGTCCCACACAGGAGAGGCACCAGGCATTGGAGTCCAATTGGAAATTTAGATCCCCGCAGTGAGGGCACTGCTGGGGAGAAGAAGGCTCCATGCTGTAAGCCCGGAAGGCCTCAGCGCCCACAAGGGGGCGACCAAAGAAATGAAATTTAAATGAAAATTAATTGAAAAAAAAGAAAGAAAGAAAGAAAGGGGCACGAAGGTGCCACCGTCGGCGGGAAAAGCCGCGACTACAGAAACAAGAACAAAGGAAAAAATTTCTGCGGTGGCAGGAGGGACGTCCTGCCTGCTCCGCGGAAAACGAAAAACTGGGGAGAGGCAGTAGGAAGGGCGGGAAGCCACCGCGCAGGCGCGGGGATGCTCCCAAAGGCTTTCTGATTGGATGCTGGGGAGCATTCCCGTGCGGGCTCCGTCGGCGACGTCTCCCACGTGTGAAGACTCATTCCTGCTTGTTCCTGGAGATCATAGGATACAAAAAGCTATTGAGCTTTGCGGTGGCCTTGGGCCAGTTGCAGATAGAAGGACAGGGCTCTCTTGCAATCCAGAGTATGGAGAACAGTCTCTGACCTGCCAGCATGAGGCCTGCGAAAGAAGGTGGGGAGCACCACCTACTTATTGAGATGGAATGACACCACCTTCGGCAGAAATTAAGGATGTGTGCGGAGCACCACCCTGTTCTTGTAGAACCTTGTGTAAGGAGGCTCTGCCATCAGAGCCTGAGCTTCTTAACTCTGGAAGCTGATGTGAGTGCTACCAGGAAGGCAACCTTCCAGGAGAGGTACTGCAGGTGGCAGGTAGCTAAAGGTTCAAATGGAGGCTTAGCGAGTTGCAAAAGCACCACATTAAGGTCCCATTCCGCCGCCGGAGGGCAGACAGGGATTTGGAAAACACAAGGCCCTGTAGGAACCGAGACACAAGGGGCTGAGACAAGAGGGGCTTCCCCCTTGATGGAGTGGTGATGCACCGCGATGGTGCTTAGGTGTACTCTGACCGAGTTGGACTTCAGTCTTGCTTGTGATAGGTGTAGCAGGTATTGGGGCAGCACGTGCACTGAGCAGGAGAATGGGTTCGTCTGCTTCTCTGTGCACCACAGTGAGAAACATCACCACTTGAAGGTGTACGCCCTTCTCGTGGTGGCCTTCTGAGAGGTCAGGAGGCTGTCTTCGATGTCCCGTGGAAGGCTGAAGGGGGCTAGTGCTACCCTTTCAGCAGCCAAGCCATGAGCGAGAAGGATCCCAGGTTGGGGTGTAGGAAAGTGCCATGCTCCTGCAAGAGTAGTCTTGGGGCTCGGCCCAGGGGAATCGGCGGTACTGTCGATAAGGAGAGGAGCAATGGGAACCAAGGCTGTCTGGGCCACCAAGGGGCTATCAGCACTAGCAACACACTGTCACACTGAGCCTTGAACAGGGTCTTGGCTATCAGCAGTGTTGGGGGGGGGGGGGAAGGCATACAGGAGGCTTTCCGACCACAGGATGAGGAATGCATCCACCACTACTCGAGATGGGTGCAGTCGGTGAAAGCAGAAATGGGACAACTGCGTGTTATTTATTTATTTATTTGGTTTCATTTGTATACCGTTACTTCCAGCGATCAGAAGCGGTTTACTCTACATATCAAACATTGGTTACATATGGTAAGAATCAACAATTTACATTTTCATTGAGGTGTACTTGACTGTACATTTATACATATTTACATTTTATATTGCTTGTTTTTTTACAGATTTGAATATTGAAATTTTGTTTTCATTTATACAGTGTAAGGCATCTATATAGTATTTAAACAGTATGGGCCATGTACAGTTTTGTTTCAGTGGTTGCAATATATACATTTTGGTTACAACAAATTGGTTCTTAATACTTTTGTTCGTTTGGGTTGCGAGGTTATGTTCATTCTGGATTGTTTATGTTAAGTTGTAATGATCCTGGAAGAGGTGGGTCTTTAGTTTTCTCCTAAAAAGTCCTGTAGGTCGCTGTTATTTGGGCTGGCGAACAGGTCCATCACTGGGATGCCCCAGAGCCGGAATAATCGTGAGGCTACTACTGGGTCCAGGCACCACTCGTGCAGCTGGAGTACTCTGCTCAGCTTGTCCGCTAAGATATTGTCCTGGCCCAGGAGGTAGACCACTTTCAGGAGCATCCCGCTGCTTGTGGCATAAGAGCAGAGGGCTACTGCCTCCTGGCAGAGGGGGTATGACCCGGTTCCCCCCTGTTTGTCCATGTAGAACATTGTGACCTGATTTTCAGTCTGGATCAGCACCACGTGGTGTTGTAGCTGGTGGCAGAAGGTCTTGAGGGCCAGGAATATGGCCCTGATTTCCAGCAGGCTGATCTGCATTTCGGATTCCCTCCAAGACCAGCAGCCTTGTGTCTGGGGGCTGTCGCAATGCGCTCCACAGCCCATTAGAGAGGTGTCCGTGGTGAGGACTTTCTTCGGGGTGGGTGCCTGGAAGGGCATCCTGGCCTGAAGGTGACCTGGATTCTGTCACCATCCAAGGGAGGCTGCTAGCTGGCGGATCACATGCACCCTGACACCCTGAGCCTGTCTGTAGCTTGGGTCCGCTGAGAGCGGAGGCACCACTGGGCTGCTCTCATATGTAGGTGGGCATCTTGGGTCACGTGGACTGTGGAGGCCATGTATCCCAGCAGGTGGAGGAGAAGCCGGGTGGGTAGTGTCCTGCGCCATTGCACCTCTGCGGCTAATTCCCTGAGGTATACTGACCTCTCCAGAGGAAGGAAGGCTTTTGCCTGAAGGGTGTCCAGCTGCGCCCCTATGAACTCTAGGCTCTGAGCGGGAGTGAGGTGGGACCTTGGGGTAGTTTATGACAAACCACAGGTGCTGCAGGGTGTTTATGATGCGTCCGGTAGTGCATTGTGCCTCTGCAGCTGTGGCCCCCTTTATAAGGAGGTCGCCTGGGTAGTGGAAGATGTGGGCTGCAACCAACTCGAGGCACTTTGTAAAGACCCTTGGAGACGAGGCTAGCCTGAAGGGCAGTACTCTGTATTGATAGTGTTGCCTCCCCACCAAGAACCAGAAGAATTTTCTGTAGCTGAGGTTGATTAGAATGTGAGTGTAAGCATCCTTTAGGTTTAAGGAAGAGCATCTTGAACTTCTCCCTGACCAGAAACCTACTGAGCTCTCGCAGGTACAGGATGGGCCTTAGGCCCCCTGTCCTCTTGGGGAAGACAAAGTACCTGGAGTAGAAGCCAGTGCCTCAGAGGTGTTTTGGGACTGGCTCCACTGCTTTGTCCCAGAGTAGTCCTGCTAGCTCAATGAGGAACAGGGTCTGGTGAAGGAGAGGTCTGGTAGGCTCTCCTGGGAAGAACAGGGGTAGTGCCTGATGTAGGTAGAGGAGGTAACCTTCCTTGACCACCTGTAACACCCAGGCATCGGTGGTGATGGCTGTCCACCTGTAGGCAAACAGGGCTAGGTGCCCCCCTTTTGGCAGCAAAGAACCCCCTGGGGATGTGGGAGTTGTGTCCAGGACGTTAAAAGCCTCTCCTAGGCTGGGCCTGAGCCGGTGCCTTGGGCTTCGGGGCTTTATGATTTTTGGGACCATGTCCCTGGCCTTTTTGTTGCTGGGTCTGTTGAGGATCCGAGAAGGTTTGGAAGTGTGGAGTAGTACTGAAGCCCCCTTTCTTCCTCGGGGAAGAAGGGCTTTTATGCCGGGGTTTTCTTTCGGAGTTGCACCGAGGTCTTTTTCAAGAGCCTGGTTCTCGTCACCTACTCAGTCTCTATCTCCGCTGCTTTGTCCGCCATAAAGCACGCCAACAGATTCTGAAACCATAAGCTGAGAGCAGGCTTCCTAGGGGAACTCCAGTAATTTAAATATTACACCTACAGTAGCTGCCATCAGCACACAATGGTGAAATTAGATCTTACCTACTAATTTCTTTCCTTGAGTCCCTCCAGTCTAGTTCAGACTCGTGGGTTATCACGTCTCTTCAGCAGCTTGCAGACTGAGCATGCTAAGTCTTGATGTCTACATAGGCAGCTGACATCGCCTACCAGACTCAGTATTCTACTGACAAATTAGAGACTCCAAAGAGCAACAATTAAGAACCAATATGAACTGTACCATTCCAAAAAACACCTCCCCACCCAGGTTCTTTACCTTTTTTTTTCATCCTGTAGTGTTCAGCAGTCCATGGTACCCCCGCAGGACTCCTGCCCAACCAGATGGCCCAGAAGACTTTTCTGGAACCAATATTGTTTCGATGTACTTTTCATCAACGGGCTCACCACTGTATGCATTGACAGAACAGTCAGAGAATATGGGAAGAGGACTGGACTGAAGTGACTCAAGGAAAGCAAATTAGCACGTAAGATCTAATTTCACCTTATCATCATCCCTCTAGTCCAGTCAAAACTCATGGGATGTACCATAGCAGTGCTAACCCCAGGAGGGACCTGCAATCCTGGCCTGAAGCACCACAGAACCGAATCGTACATCATCCATAGCCTGCATATCTAGGCGGTAATGATGCACAAAGAGAACAAAGTCGCTGCTTGACAGATATCTAGCGGCAGGACCAGGCTTCTGCTCATGCTGCTGCCTATGCTCTGGCCAAATGCACAGGCAGCCCTTTGAGCAGCTCTCTATGCCTCAAAAGGTAGGTCTTAGCAATTGCTTCCTGTACCCACCTGGCAATCAAGGCTTTGGACGTGGTCTCGCCCTCCTGCGGTCTGCCAAAGACGACAAGGGATCTGATTTCCGAAACTGCTCCGTACATATGAGATATCGCCGAAGTACACTGTGAACATCCAGCAAATGCAGTTGGTGCTCCTTTATGCTAGTGCTGCCGCCCAAAAATACCAGAAGGGTAACAGGCTGATTGAGATGAAAAACCAAGACCACTTTGGATAGAAAGGAGGGCATGGGATGCAACACCACCATTTCCCTTGATATGGAGAGAAACGGTTCACAATTATGACAACGCCTGCAGCTTCGAAATTTGTCAAGCTGAGCAAATAGTCACCAAAAGCACCATCTTCAAAGTCAAGTCCTTCAAGGTTGGCCTGCCCACCAACTCAAAGGGTGGCTCCATTAAGGCCAACAATACTAGATTAAGGTCCCAGGGCGGAACCAAAGATCTTGTCGGTGGCCGAACATGTTTCACTGCCCTAAGGAACTGCACCACATCTGGATGGGCCGTCAAGGACAACCCCTGAACGCGCTCCAAACAACAAGTTAGAGCTGCTACCTGCACCCATAGCAAATTGCAAGACAAGGCCTTTCTCCAAACCTACCTGCAGAAAAGCCAGAATATCCAGCAGAGAAGCTGATAATGGTCGACAGCCCTGTTCTGAAAACCAATCCTTGAACACTCTCCACACTCGCACATACAACAGAGATGTGGACCACTTACGCGCCTTTAATAATGTCATAAATCACTGGTGCCGAATATCTTCTCTTTCTCAGCTGAGCCCTCTCAAGAGCTAGGCTGTAAGCAAGAATCGATCCAACAGAGATATTAGAATGGGACCCTATGAGAGATTAGTCTACACCGGCAGGCACCATGGATGGTCTACCATCAGCTGGATGAGATCTGCAAACCATGATCTCCGAGGCCAATCCAGAGCGACTAAAACCACCAACCTCTGATGAGCCTCAATCCTCTGCAAAAGGCACTCCACAAGTGCCCATGGGGGAAAGACATACACGAGCCCCTCCGCTGGCCACCTCTGCACCAACGCATCCAGGCCTTCTGAAATTCGCTCTCTCCTCCTGCTGAAGAAATCAGGGTCTTTCACATTTTCGAAAGCTGCCATCAGATCCATGATTGGCTCTCCCTAAAGCCTAACCAGCTGAGCAAAGATTGCTATGTTGAGGGACCACTCACTGGGGTCTAGGCAAAAATGACTGAGGAAGTCGATGGTTACGTTTTTTTTTCCTGCCACATGAGTTGCAGAAATTGTTTGGTGGTTCTTCTCCGCCCAAACCAACAGCGAAAAAACCTTATCCTTGAGCAGAATGCTTCCTGTATCTCCCCGACGATGGATATAAGTCACTGCCATGGCATTGTCGGAAAGTACCTGTACCACTTTCCCGTGGAAAAGTAGCCAAAAGACTTTCAAGGCCAGGAAAACTGCTATTCATCCTCAACCGATTGATGGACCACGTGCTCTCTTCTGTGTCCAGCAGCCCTGTGGTACCTAGGTCTCACAATGCGACCCTCAGCCCGTTAGGCTGGCATCGGTGTTTAGCAGAATCCATACTGGCGACTCCAAAGGCATGCCCACCAGTAGATTATCTGAGCTCAGCCACCACTGGAGGGTGACCTAGGTGGTCAGTGGGCAAATCAACTTCCTCGAAAGTGGGTGCCACTGTGGTGACCATCTCCCCAGAAGAGCTCTCAGCAAGGGTCGCAGGTGGGCATGAGCCCAGGGAACCAGCTCTATCAAGGCCACCATCGACCCCAACAGCTGAAGATACTGCCAAGCCACTGAGGCCAACATTCGGAGAAAATGCCAAACTTGAACTTGTAATTTCTGGATCCTCTTGCTAGGTAAGGACACTAGCTCCCTTGTCTGTCTGAAACCTTGCTCCCAAGTACACCAGATCCTGGGATGGCTGTAGCAGCTCTTGGCGAAACTGACCACTCAGCTGACCACTGCAGACAATCGATCACTCGTATCAACCAATTGCCCAAATACGGGTGTACCATGATTTCTTCTTGCTGAAGTGCTGCCACTACCACCACAACCACCATGATCTTGGTGAAGGTCCATGGTACAGTACCTAACCCGAACGGTAATGCCTGGAACTGGAAATGGCCTATCGGCACAGTGAACCTCAGAAACTGTTGATGCTCAGGCTGAATTAGGTTGTGCAGATATGCTTCCAATAGATCGAGGGCCATAAGAAATTCGTCCTCTTGTACCGCCACGACAGAGCAAAGCATCTTCATTTGAAAACGGGGTACGCGCAAGGAGCAGTTCACACGCTTGAGATCCAAGATGGGTCTCAAAGTTCCCTCCTTCTTGGGGGCTCCAAAGTACGTGGAATATCGACGGCGACTACACTAGTTGGGAGGGAACACGATGCAAGGTTCCACATTAGGAACCACCACCCAGGAAAAAGATTTAGGTGTCATTGTGGATAACATGTTAAAACCCTCAGCCCAGTGTGCAGTGGTGGCAAAGAGAGCAAACAGAATGCTAAGTATCATAAGGAAAGGAATGAAAAATAAAACAAAGGATATTATAATGCCTCTGTATCGTTCCATGGTGCGACCGCACCTTGAATTTGTGTGCAATTCTGGTCACCGTATCTTAAAAAGGATATAGCATTATTAGAAAAGGTTCAGAGAAGAGCCACCAAAATGGTAAAGGGGATGGAAGAATACCCCTATGAAGAAAGGCTAAAAAGGTTAGGGAAGAGCGACGGCTGAGGGGAGATATGATAGAAATCTATAAATTAATGAACGGAGTGGAATGGGTAAATGTAGATCGACTGTTTACGTTATCAGAATATAGAAAGACTAGGGGACATGCAATGAAGTTACAGGGTAAACTATTTAAGACAAATAAGAGAAACTATTATTTCACTCAATGTGCAATCAAACTCTGGAATTTGTTACCGGAGTATGTAGTAAAGGCTGTTAGTGAGCTGGGTTTAAAAAAAGGTTTGGACAAGTTCCTGGAGGAAAGGTCCATAAACCATTATTAAAAAGGGACCCAATATAAGCATTGTGGAACCTGTGTCTTTTGGGGAAACTGCTAGGTATGCATGACCTAGATTGGCCACTGTTGGAAACAGGATACTGGGCTTGATGGACCTTGGTCTGACCCAGTATGGCATATCTTATGTTCTTATGTTCTACCACCTCATCTAGTTGCTGAAACCACAGCAGAGTGTTATGCACTGCGACCACCTTCTGGAGCACCTTGCAGGCTGACCTGACGAAGGCATCCATGAGAGATCAGGCAAACCCGAGAGCTTAACCCTCGTGGACCACCTCCAATGCATGATCTGGACTCAGGCAGAGTAAAATTCCCGAAGGCAGTCGCCTACTGGAATCACCCCGACCTGGACCCCTCTTGTTTCACTAGGACTTTCTGGCTGCAGAGGAGGAAGCAGCGTAATAACCCCTACCAGTTCTCCTGGAGTCACAAAAACCTGCCCCCAGTATGGATAGTGGCCCTTCTGAAAGTGTGCAAAATGAATTACCCTAAAGCATCAAAAAAAATCACGGAACTGACCCCGAACCAGGGGTCGAAGATCTCACGGTTTTTGTTTATCCTCGGGCAGCTGACCTCATTTCAACTCCCCTAAGTCCTTCACCATTTTATGTAGTGCTTCCCCGACAAGAACTTACCCTTCAAGGGGAGCTTACTCAAATGGGTTTTGGAAGACACATCTGTTGACCAATTTCTCAGCTACAGAAACTTTCATGCAGCCACAACAGAGGCCATGCTCTTGGACGAGGCCCGAATCAGAATATAGAAGGCACCCGCCAAGTAGACCACACCAGACTCCAGCTTAGCCGTCTCTGGAGGTAACTGTTGCGATTTCCTGTCTGCCTCCAGTATACCTTGCACCCATCTTAAACAGGTCCTGGCCACATAGGCTCCGCAGATGGATGCCTGCAACAAGGCATTAATATATAAACACCTACCTGAACTAGGTCTCCAGGTTCCGGTCCTGAACATTCTTGAAGGCCGCAACACACACCACCGGGATCGTGGTCTTCTTAGCTACCGCTGACACCAGCGTATCCACCATTGGAGACTTCAGCTGGTACTTCTCCTGGTCTTGCAAAGAGTGCAACCATGCCATAGTCTGTGTACCCTTCAGGTCAGCCTCTGGAACCTCACATTCATCCTGGATCACTCTATGAATGGGGAACACAGTTTGTGACTTTTTGATGGCCTGAAATAGAGGATCTTCTAGCAGTTCCAAGCGCTCCTAGAGAAGGTGAAATCAGCACTGCCAATTCTTCTCAGCAGAAAACTCATCCAATATGAGGGTCTTCCTGTTGCAGAATCTCCCCTCCAACTCCGTGGAGGCAGACTCCCCCAGATATCTCCTGAACCTTCCCCCTGGTTCTCTGATTCCTCCAAATGAAGGGAGCACGTATCCTCCCAGGGCTCACATTTTCGCTTGGGTAAGGGCTCTCCTTTGGCCCACTTCCCGAGCTGTACCTTAGGCAATCTTCTCTTTTTGGCAATTTCCTCTAATCCTGAGGTAACTTCTCTGAAACCCTGCTTCAGACAAAAAGTCTGATGCATCAGGAGGACAAACTCAGGTGAAAATACCCCAGGAGTTGGTTTTGAAGGTAGATCTTTAGAAGTAGAAGACCTTGGGGCAAAACATAAGCTGCCAAGAGTATGGGGTATCCACCATTTGAGGAGAGGGACTCCCAGTCTCTTCCAACATGATCACCATTCCTGCCCCCCCCCCCTCCCAGAGGAAAACCCCAGGCCTGCTGCGTCATTCTTGCTTCTTGACAGGTCTTCCTCTACCGATCGGGATGCCATTTCACAACCGCAGCAAAAACCCATGGTGGAAAGGAGTCCTGATGAGAGCTGCAGGCCAGACATGTACGCTTCGCCAGCATTTCTGATGATCCACCAAAAAAACACCACCACACACACAGGAAAGGTGAAACCCCAAGTACAAAAAAAAGACACTTTCTGAATGTACGTGCCCTTGATCAGCTTCCCTGATGCTACTCGCATTGGCAGGAAGCCCAGAACCACATACTGCTTGTTTTACTGCCTGTTGAGCCCCCCCAAACTTTGCCATTAGCCAGCATTCACCCTGCTGCAGCAGACTGCTAAACTGGAGCTGTGATGAAAGAGTGGGAGGAGCCCTTCCTCCCCAGCCCGTTGCACTCTATAAAATCAGCAATCACACAACCGGACCGATTCAACAGGTCCCGGTTATGGCACGAGGCTCCTGACGAGTTTCCTGGATTGCAGTCACCACCGATGACAGCAGACTCCTCACCCATTTAAGAGATCAGGAGCTGTGTTCTCTGAACTGGAGCTCACCAGCTCTAATCTCTTTCAATTGTGGCTGTTTATTTATTATTTAAAAGGGCCATTGCCCTAACTAATCCTTCAAACTCCTTTCAATTCAAAACTCTCTTTCCTTATTTGTAGCTTTTCAGTGGAGTCTAGACTACGCAGAAACAATGCTCACAAGCTGCTTGGAGAGTGAGAATACTGAGTCTGGTAGGAGGTGTCAGCTGCCTATGTTGAGTACCATCATTAAGACTTAGCATGCTCAGTCTCCAAGCTACTGGTAAGGCATGACAACCCACAAGTCTGGACTGGAGGGACGATAAGGAATAATTAGCTAGATGCCCATACTAATCCCAGGAGCAAGTCTATGTAAAATAACCCAGTAATATGACAGCTGGTTTAGCAGTCCAGGAGATGATTCTCCATTCTGTACATTTTAATTACAGGGCACAACCAATAGACATCCATAGAAGTATCACTCGCACAAAGATGCCAACAGCATCTCATGGAAGTATAGTATTTATTATATATACATTTTTAAACCAACATCTTTTCTTTAAAAAAAAAACAAACCTGGACTCATTTCCTTTCTGCAATCTTTGGAATGGGTTCAAACCATTTCTGCAACGGCCAACATGCTGTTTCACTAGATATGGCTCTATTGAATTTCAATATGTACTTACACAATCTACGTCTTGCATAAAACGTCCATGGGAGCAACAGCTTTGAAAACAAACATACTTTGAAGAGAAAGCACTTCACAGGAAAGAAGAAGTGAGGCCTTATCACATTTCAAAGAAAAATAAAAAGCATACTGGCGTACAAAGTCAATCGAAGACCGATACCAACCTCTGGTTTAAATGAGAAGGCCTCAGGAGCATTCTTCAAAACCTCAATAGCCTCAGAGTAAGACATTCTGAAAAATCAGGGAAGAGGATTGAGGAAGGTGCTGTTTCTTCAATTATTATTTCTAAATCATAGGTAGTGTGAAAAAACAAAGGTTAAGTCAAATGAAATACTACTACGAATCATTTATAAAGCGCTGCAAGGCGCACGCAGAAGACTTAAACCATGGCAGACAGTGAAGCGAAAGAGGTAGAACAGGAGAAAGTCCCTCACATGCTGGGGAAAAGCATTTACAGTTTTCTTCCACTCTGCTTCAGGAAAATAATCTCCTCAAGCAAGCACTGTGGTCCATTTTCTTCCTTCACTCTCGACAGGCATTATAAGTCACTTATGATGTACTTCAGGCCGGAGGGCCGGGGGTTCAAGTCCCACCTGGGGACAGCAATCTCAGGCCGGAGGGACTGGGATTTCTAGTCCTATAGGCACTCCTTGTGGTCTTGGGCAAGCCACTTAACCCTCCATTGCCCATGTTCCCTGTAAGTATTAAGCGTATATGTGTCATATCCCCTCGTGTTAAATGTATCTCCCAATTGACCGCTTTGACCCGGTGAAAAGTGGGATATAAATACAGCTAAATAAATAAAATCTAGAGTGAGGGAGAAGGATAGACCACAGTGCCTGCTTGACAAAATGATTTCCCTGAAGCAGAGTGGACTACTCAAAATATGCCAGCATGTTGAATCAGCATAGAGCAGTCAGATTAAGTACAGTTTAAAGAACATACAAAGCACTGGGATTAGAAATGATAAATGGAAAAATTGCACAGAAGAGGAAGAGCAGAACCGTTTGAATGATATGCCGATGGCATAATAAACTGAGATGGAGAACAGACTGTAGACTATGTTTTACTGAAGACTACCAACAGTTATAAGAAATTGGACTGATGATGATATAGAAGGGTTAAGACCAACCTAAAGCCTGCTTAGGTGTGGCTGTGTATGAAGGTCCACTAAATATTTATGTAGCCAATCAATGCTTTATTTATTGAGAGTTCTTTGAGATCTGTATTTTTTTTAGCATAAGCACATTTTATAAAATAGGTTTCCAGAACTATCCGCACTAGGGCATAAATGCTCTTACACAAAATTTACATTAGCTTCAAAGCAGGTACAAATATGTGTATGCACTCTGTGTTAGCGAGCATTTTATAAAGTACACATGTACAACACAACTCTGTCCCTGCGCCACACAACTATTTCCCCAGAAATGCCTATGTGTATACTATGTAAAAGGTGATGCTATGCAATTTTATAAGCACCATTTTCTGTGAGAAAACATGCTTTACATACAGAAAATGCTTTATAAAATGACTCCCACATAATCTCCCTCAGTTCATTTGACAAAGACTATGAGACATTACTAGTGCATATACTCTTGAAGTCCTAGAATACACTTTGCATTAGTATCCAGAGCAAAACCAAGTGAAACATGCATCTCTCTAGCCCCAGGCCTTGGTGGTGTAAACACTGAGAATGCTGCTCTAAGCTTCAGCACACAGTTTCTAATGCATGTGCTAAAAAAAAAAGCTTTACTCGATGCAGCAAACTAATGGAATGCAAACTACCACTGCATTTAAAAAATGTAGGCTTGCAGAAAAATAGTGCACACTGCCGCAGTAATTTGCAGCTGTTTGCTGCATCGTGAATAAAACAAAAGTTACTCACCTGTAGTGGGTGTACTCCATGGACAAGCAGGATTAGTCCTCATATATGGGTGATGTCACAGACAGAACCTTTGCACGGGAACCCTCCCCAGCTCCTTCTAGAAGTGTTTGGAAAGGCTTCATTGTGCTATTTTGCCTCAATCAAATAACTAGCTGAGTTAGAACTGCAGAGAAGGTGAACAGATTGTGAGGACATATCCCGCTGTCCATGGAGAAAGAGTAGTTACTCACCTGTAACAGGTGTTCTCCAGGAGCAGCAGGAATCAGTCCTCACTTATGGGTGACGTCGGTGCCGACGGAGCCCTCGCGGAGCAATTTTCCCCAGCTTTCGCAGAAAGCTTTTGGGAATTGCAGCGCGCATGCACGGTCCCCTTCCAGCCCAAGGATGCCATCTTGCTCAGTCTGATGACATAGCGGAAAGACAGCAAAAAGTTAGCAAAAATATGCAATAAGAATGACTGCAACTCCAAGGGGAGGAGGGAGGGTAGTGAGGACTGATTCCTGCTGCTCCTGGAGAACACCTGTTACAGGTGAGTAACTACTCTTTCTCCAGGACCAAGCAGGAAGTCAGTCCTCACTTATGGGACTCCCAAGCTTAAGGCTACCGGAGACCTCAAGCCTAAAAGAGCTCCCTCAAGCTCAACAGTACAGAGGGAAGGAATCTTCTCTGAATACGAATCCAGCCGGTAGCCCAACACCAGGGCCGGAGGGTAGGAGTTGCCTAAACCTCAAAGAGATTGTGGAGGACTGCCTGTCCGAAAGCACTGTCCCTGCGGGACTCCCTCTCCAGGCAGTAATGAGCCGCAAAGGTCTGGCTTGTAGACCAAGTAGCGGCCCGGCAGATGTCTGCCAATGGAACAGAGCGAAGATGAGCCACGGACGCAGCCTTCGCCCTGACACGGTGAGCCGTGACTCGACTCTCTAAGGAGAGGCCGGCTGCCCCATAAGCCCAGGCGATACAGTCAGCTACCCAGATGGACAAAGTACGCTTAGAGACAGGTACCCCCAACCGATTGGGGTCAAAAGATACGAAAAGCTGGACAGCCTTTCTATGCTCCCGCGTACGGTCAAGGTAGAAGGACAAGGCTCTGCTACAGTCCAGGGTATGCAGAACAGTTTCAGCTCGGCTGGTATGCGGCCTGGGAAAGAAGGTCAGAAGAACCACCTCCTGGTTGATGTGAAAGTGGGAGACCACCTTCGGAAGAAACTTAGAGTGAGTCCGTAGGACAACCCTATTCCTGTAGAACCTAGTGTATGGGGGCTCCGCCACTAGGGCCTGTAACTCGCTTACGCGCCTAGTGGAAGTAAGGGCTACCAAGAAGAGCGTTTTCCATGAGAGGAAACGAAGACGGCAGGTAGCCATGGGTTCAAAAGGCGGACAGGTAAGCCTTTGCAGAACCACATTGAGGTCCCAGTCAGGAGCTGGAGGACGCAACGGAGGCTTAAGCAGAAGGAGGCCCCTGAGAAAATGCGCCACCAAGGGGTGCGAGGAAAGAGGCTGGCCCTCCACCGGTGAATGATGTGCAGAGAGAGCACTGAGGTGGACTCTAACAGAGTTGGATTTGAGGCCCAGATCGGAAAGGTGAAGCAAGTATTGCAGTACCACCGATACTAAGCAGGAGAAGGGGTCCTCAGACCGCTGAGAACACCAGACAGAGAAGCGACGCCATTTAAGGGCGTAAGATTTCCGGGTGGAAGGTCGCCGAGACGCCAGGACGATGGCTTCCACCTCCGGAGGAAGCAGAAGCGGAGCTAGGACTACCCTTTCAGCAGCCAGGCCATCAGATGCAGGGTCCGGAGGTTGGGGTGCAGAAGAGTACCCTGATCCTGTGTCAGGAGATCGGGCTGAAACCCCAGAGGAAGAGGGGTGTCCACCACTAGCTGTAGAAGTAGAGGGAACCACGGTTGCCTCGGCCACCTGGGCGCTACCAGGATCACGGAGGCCCTGTCCTGGACGATTTTGAACAATGTCCGGGACACAAGTGGTGTGGGAGGGAAGGCATACAGCAGACCCGTGGACCACGAGATGAGGAAAGCATCTGGCGCTACTCTGAGAGGATGCGGGTGCCGGGAGCAGAACCTGGGAAGCTGCCGGTTCAGGGGACTGGCAAAGAGATCCACGGTGGGAGAGCCCCACCGGCGGAAGATCTGCTGGACCACTGCGGGTTCAACCTCCATTCGTGCGGCTGCAGAATCCGGCTCAGTTTGTCCGCCAGGCAATTGTCCTGCCCGGGCAGGTAAACAGCCTTGAGGAGGATGTCGTGACCGACTGCCCAAGAGCACAGTCTCCGAGCCTCCTGACATAGGAGAGAGCCCGTGCCCCCCTGTTTGTTCACGTAGAACATGGCAACCTGATTGTCCGTCTGCACCAGTACAGACTGACAAGACGTGAGGTGAGAGAAGGCCCGCAGAGCTAGGCGGATCGCCCGTAGCTCCAGAAAGTTTATCTGCTGGGCGGCTTCCCAAGGTGTCCAAAGGCCTTGAGTGCATGTCCCTTGACAATGCGCTCCCCATCTCAGGAGAGAGGCATCTGTCGTGAGCACCCGGGACGGTGGGGGAGACTGAAAGGTCATGCCGAGTACCAGGTTGGGCAGGTGAAGCCACCAGTGCAGAGAGGAGACCAGGCGGTCGGAAATCTGTATTAGGTCCGACAGCCTCCCTGTGGTCTGATGCCATTGAGTGCGAAGGCTCCACTGAGCAGGTCTCATATGTAGATGGGCATTCGGAGTGACATGGACCGTGGAGGCCATGTGCCCGAGCAGCTGCAGGAACCGTCTGGCAGAGACCGGTGAACGTGCTGTTGAACCTGCCGGCCAGAGCTATGAGCCTGTTGGCCCGTTCCAGAGGCAAGAAGGCACGAGCCTGCAGAGTGTCCAGCCGTGCCCCTATGAACTCGGATCCTGAGAGGGGAGCAAAGCGGACTTTTCAAAGTTTATGACGAAGCCCAAGTGCTGAAGCAGAACCACTGTGCGTTGAGTGGCCTGAGTGACCTCTGGAGCAGACGGTGCCCGGATGAGCCAGTCGTCCAGGTATGGGAAGACGAAGAGGCCTTGAAGCCTCAGGAAGGCTGCCACCACTGCCAGGCATTTCGTGAATACCCTGGGAGCGGAGGACAGGCCAAAGGGCAGTACCCTGTACTGATAATGATTCCCTGCCACCACAAATCTTAGATATTGCCGGTGGTCCGGATGAATAAGGATGTGGGTATAAGCATCCTTCAGATCCAAGGAGCATAGCCAATCTCCCTGCTAGAGGTAGGGCAGTAGGATTCCAAGGGTAAGCATCTTGAACTTTTCCCGCTGCAGGAACTTGTTGAGGTTGCGTAAGTCCAGAATGGGTCTGAGGCCTCCTGTTTTCTTTGGAACCAGGAAGTACCTTGAGTACAACCCGTGACCCCACAGGTGCTGGGGCACTGGCTCCACAGCCTGTTCGTGAAGCAGACTTTGCAGCTCCTGAAGGAGCAAGTTCCTGTGCAGGGGGGGTCTTGGAGGCTCCCCTGGAAAGAAAGGGGGGGGACACCTGGTGAAAATGCAGAAGGTAGCCCTTTTGAACCACCCGCAGCATCCAGGAATCGGACGTTATGGCAGACCACCGGTTGGCAAAGTGGGTCAGCCGGCCCCCCGTGCTAAGCGAAGGCCACTGAGGGGGAGAGGCTATGCAAAAAAAACCCACCCTGCTGTGCCGAGGCCGGCGTAGAGGGCTTGGGAGCCTTCTGCCTACAGGATCCGTTCCCCTGCCCCTTAGGCTGCTGTCCCTGATGGGGGGCTGCTGAGGCCTGATATTGTGGGTGGTGTTGCTTATAAGCAAACACCTTCCTCGGGTAAAAGGGCTTTTTCCCCGAGCCCTTCCTCTTTTGTGAAGGGGCAGAGGTCTTTCTGGATAGGCGAGTCCTGGTGAGAGTCTCGGACTCGAGCTCCGCTGCCTTCTCAGCCATGGGCTTGCCAAAGAGGTTTTCACCTCTGCAAGGGACATCGATCAACTTGTCCTGCACCCATGGCTCGAGGTCGGAGGACTGAAGCCAAGCCTGATGGCGAGCCCCGATGCCGGCTCCAGCCATCGTAGGCTGCTCAAGAAATGAACTTCGAACACTCTCGAATCCCTGTGGACAAGGCCTGGAACCGCTGCAATGGTTCCTCGGAGAGGCCAGCAGAGAACCCGGCAAGTTCCTTTGCCAGGTCTAGGAGATACATGCCCATATATAGTTGGTAAGTCTGGACTCGGCAAGCAAGCATAGAGCCCTGGAAGCACTTTCTACCGAGGGCGTCCAGCTTCCGCGCTTCCTTACCCGGCGGCACCGAGGAATGCATCTTTTGACTCTTAAGCCGATGCATGGCCGATTCCACCACCATGGAATGGTGAGGCAGTTGTGCCTTCTGGAACCCGGGGCTCTTGCGAACTCGATACATAGAATCGACCCGCTTACTCAGCACTGGCGTCGAGGCCGGGCTCTCCCACATGCGGAAGAGTAGCCGCTCCAGCAACGGGGGAACCGGTACGGTAAAGGCCTCCTTCGGTGGGGAGTCGTATTGGAGGGCCTCGAGCTCTTCGGCTCGAGGCTCCTCCTCCGGATGCGTGGGAAAGGCCAAAGCCTTGGCCATGTCCCTCACGAAGTCGGAGAACCGGGTATCCTCCGGGGGGGGGGGATCGTCTCCGAGGCTCCGATTCGGGTGAGTCGGAGGGGACGCACCGAGTCTGGAAAGAACCGGGTGACTCGTCCTCCTCCGTGTCCCAGCCAGACTCCTCCGAGGAGGAATCGAGCGGCTCCGCGCGAGCGAGAGCCAGGGATCTTCGCCCCGATGCCGAGGCCGGCGTCGAGGACCTCGGTCCCGAACGGGAAGCCGAGGGAGACCTAGGCCGAAGATCGACTCGAGCTCTCATGGACTCGAGGATCGACTCGGCCTCCGGGGTCGACTTGGGCGTCGACGTCCCGGTGGTCGGGGCAGATGCACTGGCGAGGCCAGTGATCAGTGCCCGCTGCTGGTCCATGAAGGCAGCGATACTGCATTCCAAGGTCGTCAATCTGAGAGTCCAGGAGGACTACAGTACTCACGTGTCCAGGCGACTCCACTTCGAGACGAGGAAGCTTTGAAGGCCTCTCCGTCTTCGAGGACCCGGCGACGGGGCTGTGTGACCTGGCCCTCGAGGGACCAGGAGCATCCTCCGATGCCACCCTCGCGGGCTTCTTCTTCCGACGGTGTTCCCGGCCGGGGGACCCCCGCTCAGAGGAACTCCGACGGTGCTCGGAGCCAGAGCCACGAGTCATCGAGGCCTCTGACGAGGTCCGGGCCCGACCGGACGCGGGGTCAGAGAAGAGTCGTTCCTTTTGTGACTGCCGACTCCTCAACGCCTTCGAGGACATCTTGTTGCACGGACCGCAACTCATTGAGTCATGTTCGGGCCCGAGGCAACGGAGGCAGCAGTCATGCGTGTCGGTAAGAGACATAAGTTTAACACAACGATCACACTTCTTAAACCCACTGGCAGCCATAGGGGTAAAAAGGGCCCCTGCCAGGTCGAAAAACCGCGCTGCCAGGGAAGAAGGAAAAAGTGTCGGGAACGCCAGTTGGAGAGAAAAAGAGGAAAAAGAAAAATTATGTGAACGGACTCGATAGGGATATCGAGGCCGGGCGGGGAAGGGGACACACAAACCGAGAAAAATAACAAAATAAATCAACTTTTTCAGTGGCGATAACAAACTACGTCTGTAGGGCTCCGCGGAAAAAAGAAGACTGAGCAAGATGGCATCCTCGGGCGGGAAGGGGACCGCGCATGCGCGCTGCAATTCACAAAAGCTTTCTGCGAAAGCTGGGGAAAATTGCTCCGCGAGGGCTCCGTCGGCGCCGACATCACCCATAAGTGAGGACTGACTTCCTGCTTGGTCCTGGAGAACACCTGCTACAGGTGTGTAACTGTTTTCCCAGTGGAAATACCGGATGATGTCCTCACATATGAGAATCCCTAGCTAAAGGCTTCTTCCAAACCAAAAAAAGGGAAGAAACTGTTTTAAACAGTAGACACCTAAGAAATAACCAGTTTTAGTGGAAAAAGCCTTTTAGGTATGCCATTTCTCTCTTTTTTTTCTTTAACAGAGGTAGCCTGATCAGAAAGAAATGGACCTGGGGGATGCAGTTGGATTCTACTCCATGAACAGATTACATATCTGGTGTTGTATTGGGAATACCCGTACAGACAGTAATGAGATATGAATGTATGGACCGAAGTTCAAGTAGCAGCCTTGCAAATCTCGTCCATGGAAACTGAGCACAAGTGGGCCTCCATGGCAGCCATGGCTTGGACACTGAGTCATGACATGACCCTGAAGTCACAAGTCTGCCTGGACATAAGCAAAAGAGATGCAATTTGTGAGCAAAACAGTAAGAGTGTGTTTGGAGACAGCAGTCCCTAACTTGTTTGGCTCAAATGAAATAAAAACTGGGCAGACTTTCTATGGGCTTTAGATCGTTCCAAATAGAAGGCCAAGGCTTTCTTACAGTCCAACATAAGCAGTGCAGTTTCCCCAGAGACTTGAAACTGTTGAGAATGGATTCAAGGATCATAGAGTGCTGCGGTAGCTGAAACGTTTGAATCCGAGAGCCTTCTGGCTCTGTACACAGAGTCAACATGCTTACTGACAGTAAGTAAAGAGAGAGGGGTCCTTCCACATGCTCATCTGAAACCTCTGAAGGATATGGTGCAAGGGCACTATCCTTAGAGCCAACGGACACTGGAGGATATCTAACTCCTCGGCCCTTGGCTTCACCTCCACAGAATGGTATGGCCTTAGCCATATCCCTCGAACAAAAGCAACAAAAACACAGGGACATCCCCACAAGAAACATAAGCAAAAGAAGCAGCAAGGATATAATTATAAAGAAAAAATCCTTTATTTTGCCTGACATGGCTGTGTTTCAGAAAGAAGTGACTACGTCAGGGGCAAATACATCAAAACACAACTTAGTCTTCTATTTGGAGCGATCTAAAGCCATAGAAAGTCCGCCCAGTTTTTATTTCATTTGAGCCAAACAAGTTAGGGACTGCTGTCTCCAAACACACTCTTACTGTTTTGCTCACAAATTGCATCTCTTTTGCTTATGTCCAGGCAGACTTGTGACTTGAGGGTCATGTCAAGACTCACAATTTCCAAGCCATGGCTGCCATGGAGGCCCACTTGTGCTCACAGGTGACGCACAAAAAAGAACGGAAACATAAAAATGGATGAAAGACTGACTAAAAAACTAAGAAGGGAGAGAAAGGTACGCAAAGGCAGGCGCCATAAAATTTGAGAAACACTCACATAAGTTGTGTAAAAGCGATACGAGGTATATACAGATCAATGAACACGACCAATGGGTTCCATGTCTGAAAGCCAGTCAGGCAAAATGGCAGATAGGAAGATGCACACATGCATGGTGAAGACTTTCCAAACACTTCTGGAAGGAGCTGTGGAGGGTTCCCGTGTAAGGACTCCATTGGCGATGTCGCCCATATGCGAGGACATTATCTTGCTTGTCCACAGAGAAAATACCTCCCTTCCTGTCAGTGTACAAGCAGGGACAGACATACAAGAGATCACAGAGAGAAGAAGACAGGCATCTATATTTGGAAAAAAACTTAAAGAAGCTAGCAAAGTAGTCAAGAAAGCAAAGATTCAAAAAGAGGAGGAAATAGCCAATGCAATAAAATGAGGGGAATAAGACATTTTTCAGATATGTTAGTGAGAAGAGGAAGGGCAAAAGTGGTATTGTCAGACTCAAGGGTGAAGGGGAGGAATATGTAGAAGCTGATGAGGATAAAGCGGAATTGCTTAACAAATATTTCTGTTCTGTGTTCACAGATGAAGAACCAGGAGCAGGACCAAAAAGGAACAGAAGCGAGGGACCTTTCGATAAATTTTCAGAAGACTGCGTTCGTGAGAAACTAGCTCAACTTAAAGTAGACAAAGCAATAGGACCAGATGGGATACACCCTAGAATACTGAGGGAACTTGGGGACGTTCTAGCAGCTACAATGACTGACCTTTTCAATGCCTCGGAGTCGGGAGTGGTGCCAAAGGACTGGAGAGAGGCTCATGTGGTGCCTTTACACAAAAGCGGAAGCAAGGATGTGGTTGAAAACTACAGGCCGGTTAGTTTAACTTCGGTGGTGAGTAAGTTATTGGAAAAGCTGCTGAAAGAGAAAATAGTGAGGTTTCTGGAGTCCAGCAGATTACAGGACCCGAGGAAGCATGGATTCACCAGAGGCAGGTCTTGTCAGACAAATCTGATTGATTTCTTTGACTGGGTGACCAGGGAGTTGGACCGAGGGAGAGCCCTAGATGTGGTGTATTTAGATTTCAGTAAAGCCTTTGACACTGTTCCTCACAGGCGACTTATAAACAAACTGAGCACCCTAGGGATGGACCCTAAAGTTACTGCTTGGGTTAGAAATTGGTTGGGTGGGAGGTGACAAAGAGTACAGGTAAATGGAGCTAACTCTGAGGAGAAGGATGCTACCAGTGGTGTGCCCCAGGGATCTGTCCTTGGTTTGATTCTTTTTAACATCATTGTTAGTTATATAGCGGAAGGGCTGTTGGGTAAGGTTTGCCTCTTTGCGGATGATACCAAAATCTGCAATATAGTAGACACCCAGGAAGGTGTAGAGAACATGAGGCGGGATCTAGCTAAGCTTGAAGAATGATCTAGAATTTGGCAGCTGGGATTTAATGTTAAAAAATGTAAGGTCATGCATTTGGGCTGCAGCAATCCAAGGGAGCAATACTGTATAGGGGGTGAAGTACTTTTGTCCACTAAAGAAAAGCGGGACCTAGGCGTGGTTGTGTCTGATGATCTTAAAGTAGCTAAACAGGTAGAAAAGGCAACAGCAAAAGCTAGAAGGATGCTTGGGTGCATACAGAGAGGAATGGTTAGCAGAAAAAAGGAGGTGATAGTGCCTCTGTATAAGTCTTTGGTGCGACCTCATTTGGAGTATAGTGTGCAATTCTGGAGACCGCACCTTCAAAAGGATGTGAACAGGATGGAGTTGGTGCAGAGGGTGGCTACTAAAATGGTTAGTGGTCTTCATTATAAAGCATATGAGGACAGACTTAAGGATCTTAATATGTACACCTTAGAGGAAAGGCGGGATAGAGGTGATATGATTGAGATGTTTAAATACCTTCATGGCATAAATGTTCAGGGGGAGAGCCTCTTTCAATTGAAAGCAAGTTCTGCTATGAGGGGACATGGGATGAGGGTGAAGGGGGATAGATTCAGGAGTGATATGCGGAAATATTTCTTTACGCAAAGACTGGTGGATCTGTGGAATAGTCTCCCAGTGGAGGTGGTGGAGATGAGGACAGTAACTGAATTCAAAAAAGCATGGAACAAACACAGAGGATCTCTAAAAGAAAAAAGGGGACTGATGTAGTTGTTGATATGGAAGGACAGACTAGATAGGCCATGTGGTCTTTTTCTGTCGTCATATTTCTATGTTTCTATGCATGGAGAGGAAGGAAGACATTACAAACAAATAGACCTACTGGACATCTGGTTCCTGCCCCAATCTTCTACTCCCAACCCAGCAAAATTTCCCTGGTGCCAAGTGGACCCCCGATCCCCTAACACTTCGGATCCCCGACTCCTTTGACCCCTCCACCCCATGGGCTGTCTGGTCCAGGGTACCTTTAGCTTGGGCACCCCAGGTCAGGGATGCCTTCAACTAGACAGACTTCAGCAGTGAACTGGACCCCTCACCCACCCTCTAAAGTTTGGAGGCAGAAGTGATGCACTGCCATCTTCCAAAATAATGGCGCCTGACCCCTAAGTGTGTGCCCTAATGAACTGCTAGGCATTATTCTGCAAAATACGGCAATGCTTCTCAAATATGGAAGGAGCAAATGGGCATTGCTCCTATCTCCCAACGTTTAGAGATGGGTGAAAAGGACTGGGAGCCACCTTGGATCACCAAGGTTTGCTATGGAGGGGGGAGGGGTCGGGGGCCACTTGGACCACCAGGAATCTTCGGTGATGTGCAACGTTTCAACTCAGATGACCCTTTTGCTGCCATGCTGCATTTTTCCTCAAGTCCTGAGCCG
This sequence comes from Ichthyophis bannanicus, assembly GCA_033557465.1. Lineage (NCBI taxonomy): Eukaryota > Metazoa > Chordata > Amphibia > Gymnophiona > Ichthyophiidae > Ichthyophis > Ichthyophis bannanicus. The sequence continues at coordinate 98,476,634 of CM066035.1, forward strand.
GCATAAAGATTCTGCAGTAGAGCAGCAAAATCATGCTCAGTTTTAGCATTTTTTTTTACATTGGGAGCAATGTTTTATTCAGTGATTTGCATTTATTTTTTGTATGCACACTGATCTTCTTGTGCTAAAATTTCTTACTGCATTGGGAATAAGATTAGCATGACAAAATCTTGAGGAACAAATAGTGCAGCTTAATGCACTGTGCTTCAGTGGAGAGAGTTACATATGAGGCAGGAGAGCACCAAAACACAGCACATGTCTCCTGAATGGGAACAAAGTAGGAAGATAGAGGTGGCTATGATGGACAATTTTCAGACTCTGCGCCTATTTTCAATGGGAAACTTTGTCCTTTTAAAAATTAATTCAGGAAGAGTATGCACACAAATCTGCACCTGCTGTTTATGCGCATTTTTATAATGCAAAAGTATGTGCATCAGTGGGCACGGAGTCCTGTCCACAGGAACGCCACCATTTAAGTGCAAAAACGGCTTTAAAATTTGCCTCTCATGACTTTTGCCCTTTCCATTGATGCTGGTAGTTTGACACCTTACGTATCTGTGTTGCTGTAGGAGATGAGTCCTCATTTCAAACTCATTTGAGGAAGAGTACAATACCTTCCAAACCTATGTTTAAAACTTAATGAAATGCTTTCCAAGCTGGTCTGAAGAAAGGCTGATAACCTTGAGCCCCAGGAGTAAGTCAAAAGCAGATAAACAGTAGTTACTCACCTGTAACAGGTGTTCTCCAGGAGTAGCAGGAATCAGTCCTCACATATGGGTGACGTCGGCGCCGACGGAGCCCCCGTGTGGAGCATTTCCCCAGCTTTCAAGGAAAGCCTTTGGGAATGCAGCGTGCATGCGCAGTCCCCTTCCCACCCAAGGGTGCCATCTTGCTCAGGTCTGATGACATAGCTAAAAGACAGCAAAAAAACAAAAGAAGTATATGACTGCAATTCCAGGGGAGGAGGGAGGGTCGTGAGGACTGATTCCTGCTGCTCCTGGAGAACACCTGTTACAGGTGAGTAACTACTCTTTCTCCAGGACCAAGCAGGAAGTCAGTCCTCACATATGGGACACCCCAGCTCTAGGCTACCGGGAACCCTAAGCTGAAAAATGGCTCCCTCTGAACAGCCTCAGCATTTGTGAGAAGAATATCCTCTGAGAACGCCCCCGTACGGTAGCCTAACACAAGGGCCGGAGGGTAGGAGTTGCCTAAACCTCAAAGAGATTACGGAGTACCGCCTGTCCGAAAGCACTGTCCCTTCGGGATTCTCTCTCGAGGCAGTAGTGGGCTGCAAAAGTCTGGCTTGAAGACCAAGTAGTGGCCCGGCAGATGTCTGCCAATGGAACAGAGCGGAGATGAGCTACTGACGTGGCTTTCGCCCTGACATGGTGGGCCGTGACTCAACCCTGCAAGGGGAGGTCGGCTGCCTTGTACGCCCAGGCGATACAATCTGCTACCCAAGTGGACAACGTACGCTTGGAAACAGGTAACCCTAGTTTATTAGGGTCAAAGGAGACGAAGAGCTGAGTAGCCCTTCGATAACCCCGCGTATGTTCTATGTAAAAGACAACGCCCTCTTACAGTCCAGGATATGCAAGACTGTTTCAGCCCGGCTGGTATGCAGCCTGGGAAAGAAGGTCAGAAGAACCACCTCCTGGTTGAGGTGGAAAGAGGAGACCACTTTTGGAAGGAACTTCGGGTGGGTCCATAGGACCACCCTCTTCTTATAGAACTGTGTGTACGGTCTATCAGAAACCAGAGCTTGTAGATCACTCACACGTCTGGCCGAGGTAAGAGCTACCAGGAAGAGCGCTTTCCAAGAAAGGAAGCGCAAATGGCCAGTAGCCATCGGCTCAAATGGTGGGCGAGTAAGTTGCTGCAAGGCCACGTTCAAATCCCACTCAGTCGACGGTGGACGAAAAGAAGGCTTGAGAAGAAGCAGACCTCTGAGGAAGTGGGACACCAATGGATGAACCGACAGAGACTGTCCCTCCACCGGAGAGTGGTGCGCTGATAGAGCACTGAGGTGGACCCGAACAGAGTTAGACTTAAGGCCTAGGTCTGACAGGTGAAGTAGATACTGCAGTGCTACTGGCACAAGGCAAGAGAAAGGATCTTCATTGCACTCAGCACACCATATTGTGAACCTACGCCACTTGAGGGCATAGGACTTTCTGGTGAACTGCCTTCTAGAGACCAAAACCACCTCTTCAACCTCCTTAGGTAGAAGCAAGGGAGCGAGCACTATCCTTTCAGCAGCCAGGCCATCAGATTGAGGGACCTGAGATTGGGGTGAAGAAGGGAACCCTGCTCTTGAGACAGGAGATCATGTTGCAGCCCCAGAGGGAATGGAGTTTCCACCGCCAACTGCAGCAGAAGTGGAAACCACAGTTGCCTCGGCCATCTGGGGGCTACCAGAATCACCGAGGCCTTATCCAGGAGAATCTTGAACAGAGTTCGGGCCACCAGGGGCGTGGGAGGAAACGCATACAGGAGGCCCGTAGACCAAGAGATCAGAAAAGCATCTGCTGCCACTCTTAGGGGATGCGGCTGTCTGGAGCAAAACCTGGGCAGCTGATGGTTCAGAGGACTTGCAAAGAGATCGATGGATGGAAGTCCCCATCGTAGAAAGATCTGCTGGACCACCAATGGATTCAACTGCCATTCGTGGGGCTGGAGAATCCTGCTTAGCTTGTCTGCTAAGAAGTTCTCCTGACCTGGTAGATAAACTACTTTGAGAAACATGCCTTGTTTGACTGCAAAGGAGCAAAGGGCCTGCACCTCCTGACATAGGAGTCTGGACCCTGTGCCCCCCTCTTGTTCACATAGAACATCGCTACCTGATTGTCTGTTTGAACTAAGACAGACTGGTGAGAGAGGGCATGAGTCTGTAGAGCCAAGCAGATTGCTCGCAGCTCCAAAAGATTGATCCGCTGTGTGGCCTCTCGAGGAGACCAGAGGCCTTGAGTGCACGTGCCCTGGCAATGTGCCCCCCAGCCCTTTAAGGAAGCATCGGTCGTCAGCACCCTTGTGTGTGCTGGGGCCTGAAAAGGTACCCCCCTGAGAAGGTTTGGGAGATGTAGCCACCACTGCAAGGAGTCCAAAAGTGGTTTGGACACCTTTACTCTGTCTCGGAGGTCGCCTGTGACCTGCGTCCACTGAGCTCTGAGGCACCACTGAGCAGCCCACATGTGCAGACGGGCATTTGGAGTCACATGTACCGTGGATGCCATGTGGCTCAGGAGCCGCAGGTAGTGCCTGGCGGAGACCTGAGGATTGCTTTGGAACTGGTTGGCCAAGTCCATCAGTCTGTGGGCCCTGTCCTCGGGCAAGTAAGCTCTTGCCTGAAGGGTGTTTAATCTTGCCCCTATAAACTCTAGGTTCTGTGAGGGGAGCAAAGTGGACTTTGCGTAGTTTATGACAAAGCCCAGATGCTGAAGAAGAGAGACAGTGCAAAGAGTGGCTTGTCTGGCCTCCTGGAGAGATTGGCCCCTGATGAGCCAGTCGTCCAGGTATGGGAAGACAAAAATTCCCTGATTCCTGAGATAGGCCGCCACCACCGCCAGGCATTTGGTGAAAACCCTGGGGGCGGAAGTTAGGCCAAAGGGAAGTACTCTGTACTGAAAATGTTTTCCTCCCACCACAAATCTGAGATATTGTCCGTGGTCTGGGTGAATGAGGATGTGAGTATAAGCATCCTTTAGGTCTAAGGAGCATAGCCAGTCTCCCTGCTGGAGGTAGGGAAGCAGTATCCCAATGGTAAGCATCTTGAACTTTCCCTCTCCAGAAACTTGTTTAGGTTTCGCAAGTCTAGGATAGGCCGTCCGTTTTGGTACCAGGAAGTACATGGAGTAGAAGCCTTGCCCTTCCAGGTGGTGAGGCACCGGTTCCACCACCTGTTCCTTTAGAAGACTTGCCAACTCCTGAAGGAGGTGGTTTCTGTGCAGAGGGGGTCTTGGAGGCTCCCCTGGAAAGTAGGAGGGGGGTAGCTGGTGGAAGTGGAGCATGTAGCTCTTTTGGACTATGCTGAGTACCCATGTATCCCCTGTGATTGCTGGCCACCTGTAGGCGTACAGAGTCAGCCGACCTCCTGTGCTGAGTGGAGCCAGCTGTAGAGAAGAGGCTATGCTGTGGGAGTCAAAACCCCGCTCCCTGCTGTGCAGGAGCTGGAGCTGGCGGCTTGGGGGTCTTCTGCCTATGGGGCCCATGCCCCTGCCCCTTGGCCTGCTGGCCCTTTTGGGGAGCTGGAGAGGCCTGATATTGAGGGTAGGATTTGTAGGCAGCACCCTTCCTCGGGAAAAAGAGCTTCTTCCCCAAGCCCTTCTTTTTCTGAGAAGGGGGCAAACGTCTTCCTGGACAGCCTTGTCCTGGTGAGAGTCTCAGTCTCGATTTCCGCAGCCTTTTCAGTCATGGGCTTATCAAAAAGGTTTTCACTTCGGCAGGGGACATCGACCAACTTCTCCTGCACCCATGACTCCAGATCCAATGACTGCAGCCAGGCCTGACGGCGTGCACCGATGCCGGCCGCGGCTACCCGGGCCGAAGATTCGAAGCCATCATAGGCTGCTTGAGAGATAAACTTTGAGCACTCTCGGATCCCTGTTGACAAAGCCTTGAACCTCTGCAAAGGTTCCTCGGAGAGGCCAGCTCAGAACCCGGCAATCTCCTTTGCCAGGTCTCGTAGGTACATGCCCATGTACAGCTGGTAGGTCTGGACACGGCAAGATAGCATAGAGCCCTGGAAGCACTTTCTACCGAGGGCATCCAGGTTCCGGGCCTCCCAGCCGGGGGGCACCAAGGAGTGCATCTTCTGACTCTTCAGGCGGTGCATGGCCGATTCCACAACCATGGAGTTGTGCGGTAGCTGCGCCTTTTGGAACCCATGGCTTTTATGGACTCAATAAATGGAATCGACCTGTTTGCTAAGAACCGGCGCCGAGGCCAGTGCCTCCCACATACAGAAGAGCAGCCGTTCCAGCATCAGAGGAACCAGTACAGTAAAGGCTTCCTTCGGATTAAAGTCATACTGGAGGGCATCGAGCTCTTCGGCTCGGGGCTCCTCCTCGGCATCCGCAGGGAAGGCCAAGGCTTTGGCCAGGTCCCTTCATGAAGTCCGAGAACCGGGTATCCTCCGGGGGGGGGGGGGGGGACCATATCCGAGGCTCGGACTCCAGTGAGTCCGAAGGGACGCACCGGGTCTGGAAGGTGTCCGGGGACTCCTCATCCTCCGTCTCCCATGCTGACTCCGAGGAGGAGGAATCGAGCAGCTCCGGCCATGTGAGCCTCGGTGCCACCCGCCCAGACAACCTCGGCCTCGCACGGGAGGTCGAGGGGGGACCTTGACCAAGGAGCTACTCGAGACTTCATTGACTCGAGGATTGGCTCGGTCTCCGGGGTCGACTTGGACGTCGAGGTCCCGGTGGTCGGGGCAGATGCACCGGTCAGACCGGTGATCAGCACCCGCTGCTGTTCCATGAAGGCAGCCAAGCTGCTCTCCAAGGCCGTCAACCTGAGTCCAAGCTCAGGAGACTCAGCAGCCCCCGACTCGGGCCCCGACGTCGGCTCCCCTGGAGGAAAGTCCACGAGGACAACAGCACTTACGTGACTCGGGGACTCTGGCTCCATGCGAGGTAACTTGGATGGTCTCTCTGACTCCAAGAGCCCGGGGTGACGGTCAGAGCTAGGCGACCTGGCCCTCGAGGATCCAGGAGCCTCCACCGACACCGCCCTTGCAAGCTTCTTCTTCCTTCTGTGCTCCCTGGTGGGAGACTCCCTTCTCAGAGGAACCCCGACGGCACTCAGGATCAGACTCCCGAGATGTCAAGGCCTCTGATGAAGTCCGGGCCCGGCCGGATGCGGACTCTGTGAAGATTCTCTCACGTTGATGCTGATGGCTCCGAAGTGCCTTCGACGACATTTTGCCGCACGGCCAACAGGCCAGCGGGTCATGGTCGGGCCCGAGGCATCAGAGGCAGCAGTCATGTGTGTCATTGAGAGACATAAGTTTCTTGCACCGATCACACTTTTTGAACCCGCTGGCAGCCATCAGGGGAAAAGGGCCCCTGCAAGGTCAAAAGACCGGGCTGCCAGTGAAACAAAGATTGCAAACGCTAGTCACGAAGGACAAAAAACGAAAATCAAAACTCTGGACTCGATACCGGTGTACCGAGTTCAGGCAGGAAAGGGAACCGGCGTCGAACCGGAACAGAAAAAGCCAAAATAGCCAAAAAAATCTACTTTTCCCGGGTGACACAAACTCACGTCCGTTGGGCTTCGCAGAAAAAGAAAGACTGAGCAAGATGGCACCCTTGGGCGGGAAGGGGACCGCGCAGGCGTGCTGCATTCCGAAAGGCTTTCTTTGAAAGCTGGGGAAATGCTCTGCACAGGGGCTCCGTTGGCGCCGACGTCACCCATATGTGAGGGCTGACTTCCTGCTTGGTCCTGGAGCATGAATACTGAAGTAAACAAACAAAGAGAGGAAAGCAATGAAGAAGCTGAATGGCAGGGAAAAAATAATTAAAATGATCTGAAGGCATTAGAAATAAACTGCTCAAATGAAAACAACATTCCAGGAACGAATGCAGCATGTTTTTGATTAATCTGATGAAGTATGGTCTTAAGCCATAGAACAAGAAAATATTTGCTTTTAATAAAAGCTCAGTCCACTTTTTTTCAAATTTCCTTTATTATATTTTTCACGCGGCTCTTTGTTGCGACTTTTGATGTGAGCATAGTACGTGTGTGGGAGGAATGGCAGCCAAGTAAGTGGAAGTCATGAAGAGTCTATAAATTTAGAGCATATGCAGGCAGCTCCGACTACCCCCCCCCCCAAAAAAAAAGGTTGGTGAAGCTGGGATATCAGTACGTTTCATGACTGCCACTATGATTTCAAAGGTAATTGTTCACATCACCATGTTAAATGAAAGCAGGGGAGTGTTTGTAACACACAACGCATCAAGTCTGGTGATGCTGTTCTGTTACAGGTTAATGGAAAAAGAATACCCTTTTGTTTGAAAGTCTGAAACACTTGCAAAATGAATAAAAACAGCAAGTAAAAGAATATTCCCTGTACAAATGTGTATTCTGTCAGCTACAACACAATGCCAGTGATGACATTGTGAGATTATTAAAATTGATTTAAACCCACATGACCCAATGGCCTTTGGGATGTCAGAGCCTGGGAATGCTCCTGAATTTCCACATGCTAGAGAGAGCTTTGTCACAGACTGCTTGACTACCAAATGGAAGAGCGAGAACAAAGAACAAGATGATCGTAAGAAGCCTGGAAAGCAAAGGACTCTTGCTCTATCAACAGAAGTTGGCTTCAGTGGTCGACTATAAATAGTATGGGAAGAAATAAAAGAAAAAAAAAAAAAACCTTGTGTGGCCATCTCGCAGTTTTCTTCCTATTCCTTTTGGATTTCCATCTCAATTCTGAACTTCTCTTCACTGGGCTGCAACGCCATGATCCCTCTTTTGCAACTACCCAGAGTATTTTCCCCTGTTTTCATCTTCGAACCATCAAGGTGATTAGACCTTGACCAGGCATTACAAACTGCAGCGTCCTCTGGAATCTGGCTCCTGAAACTGGTCGCTAAGTGGGATTATTAAGGGAAGGCTGAGATCCCCCTCTATTTCCTTTCCAGGGGCTGTGAACACGGACTCTGTAGCAGGACCACTCAGACAGGGGAGCAAACAACTGACTCAAATTAAACCATGCCTTACATTTGTCACCAAGACAGCAGGCTGAGCCTGAAGTTAATGTTTTTTACTTCAACAAACATGCGAATATTTTAAAAATATAGGCATACTGAATTGTTTGATGTTCAAAAGGTTACTTTTTATTTATTTATTTAGCTGCATTTATATCCCGCTTTTCACCGGGTCAAAGCGGTTGGGGGATACATTTAACACGAGGAGATATGAGACACATACACTAGTACTTACAGGGAACATGGGCAATGGAGGGTTAAGTGGCTTGCCCAAGACCACAAGGAGCACCTGTGGGACTAGAAACCCCAGTCCTTCCGGCCCAAGGTTGCTGTCCTCTAGTCGGATTTGAACCACCAACCTTCCTACTTTGAAATGAACCCCAGCCTAGCAATGTGTGAATCTGGAGTCTTAAAGAGGTCTTGAACATTTTTTTATAACATGAATATAGCAGAGAGAACCCTAGAGGAGAAAAATCCAAATGTGGAGGAGCACCGTCCTAGTAGTTAGAGCAATGGGCTAAGACGACTGGGTTCAAATCCCAATGAAGCTACTGATGACCTTGGGCAAATCACTTAACTATCCTTTGCTTCTGGTACAAAGTTAGAAGGTAAGCCCTATGGGGATGGAAATACCTGCTGTACCTCACCCTGATCTTCAAGTTGGAAAGGCAAATCGAAGGCAGATTTGATTTGATTTGTCTACTGTGCATGCGTGACAATTATAAGCACAAAAAATAATTTCACTTACGTTACAAACTTATTCTTCAGCATGTGATCCAACTTGTCCTTTGATTAAAAGATAAGCACAAAAAAAAATTAAAATGGGCAGGTCAGGCAAAAAGAGAAATGCGTTTAAAAGAAAAACCAAAAGCCTCCCCAATCCGTGCAGGGGATGCCAGTGAACTATAAAATCCTATTTAGGTAGAGATCCGTGCAGAACATCTGCTCCAGATCCCTACGTGTACTGCAGTCAAAGCCTCAGATGCCTTTCCACCCCAAGACAAGAACACTGCACTGATGTTTTCTGGGACACTGGACACAGGACTCAGAGATAGCATAGTTACTCACCTGTAATAGGTGTTCTCCACGGACAGCAGTAATCAGTCCTCACATATGGGTGAAGATGGCGCCAGAGCCCACGCGGAGCATTTCCCCAGCTTTCACAGAAAGCCTTTGGGAATGCTACCACGCATGCATGGTCCCCTTCATGTCCAAGGGTGCCATCTTGCTCAGTCAGATGACAGTGAAAAAGGACTTAATGTAGGGAGGCAACTCCAAGGGGAGGAGGGAGGAATTGTGAGGACTGATTCCTGCTGTCCCTGGAGAACACCTGTTACAGTTGAGTAACTATACTTTCTTCAGGAACAAGCAGGAAGTCTGTCCTCACATATGGGACTCCCTAGCTCCAGGCTGCCGAGGACCGAACCACAACAGCACTACCGGTGACCCATCAGTTAGCCGTAAGTTGCAGAAGGTGGGTCCCGATAGAGAGACTCTGCAGGACCTGCACATTCAGCGACATCACCACTCCAGTAGCTTGAACACAGAAGGGTCAGAGGACAGGAGTTGCCTACACGCCGAAAATATTATGGAGTACTGCCTGCCCGAAGGCACTGTCCCTGAGGGACTCTCTCTCCAGGCAGTAATGAGCTACAAAACATATGAATCGAAGACCATGTGGTGGCCCTGCAAATTTCAGTCACGAGCAGTGAGTGGAGGTTGGCCACCGATGTGGCCATATCCTGCATGTGATGCGCAGTGATCTAGTGCTCAAGGGAGAGGCCCGCTGGCTCATAGGCGAGGGCAATGCAGTCTGCCACCCAAGTGGACAGAGTTCACTTCGTAACTGGGAGCCCCAGTCTACTGGAGTCATATGACACAAAGAGCTGAGGAGCTTTGCGATGGGCCTGGGTCTGCTGCAGGTAGAAGGACAGGGCCCACTTGCAGTCTAGCGTATGCAATATGAGTTCCTCCTTGCTGGCGTGGGACCGTGAGAAAAAGGTGGGAAGGACCACCTCCTGGTTGAGATGAAAAGGAGATACCACCTTGAGGAGGAATTTGGGGTGTGTGTGGAGCACTACCCTCTGTTCCTGTAGAACCTGGTATATGGTGGATACGCACCAAGGCCTGGAGTTCACTCACTCTCCAAGAGGACGTGATGGCCACCAGAAAAAACACTTTCCAGGATAGGTATCGAAAATGGCAGATGGCCAGGGGCTCGAACAGCAGTCTGGTGAGTTGGGAGAGCACTACATTAAGGTCCCATTCTGCCGCAGGAAGGTGGAGAGGGGGCTTCGACAGCAAGAGGACCTGGAAGAACCTGGAGATCAGGGGTTGGTCTGAGAGGGATTTCCCCTCTATAGGGTGATGGTGAGCAGCTATGGCACTCAGGTGTAACCTCACCGAGTTAGACTTCAGGCCGGCATGTGAGAGGTGCAGTAAGTACTGTAGCACTAGGTGCACGTGGCAGGAGAAAGGGTTCTCTTCTCTTTCTGCATACCAGACGGAGAATCTTCACCATTTGAAGGCACACGCTCGCCTGGAGGAGGGTTTTCAGGAGGCCAGCAGGAACTCCTAGACTTCCCCCGGGAGACTGAAAGGAGCCAATGCAACCCTTTCAGCAGCCACACCATCAACGCTAGCAACCCCAGGTTGGGGTGCACGAGGGAGCCCTCCTCCTGGGACAGAAAGTCTGGATCCCGACCCAGTGGGACTGGAAGTGCCACCGACTAGGAGAGCAGCAGAGGGAACCAGGGTTGCCGGGCCCATCTGGGGGCGACCAGAATCACTGATGCCTGCTTGCTCTGGACCTTGAAGAGGGTTTTGGCCACTAGAGAAGTCGGTGGGAAGGCATAGAGGAGGCCCTTGGACCACAAAATCAGGAAGGCATCCACTGCCACTCTCCCCAGATGCGGCTGGTGTGAGCAGAATCAGGGCAGCTATATATTGTCCGGGGAGGCAAACAGGTCCATCATGGGCCTGCCCCAGAGGCGTAAGAGTCTTTGCGCACCCTGGGGTTCGGACATCATTCGTGTGGGCGTAGGACTCTGCTGAGTTTGTCTGCTAAGCAACTATCCTGACCTGCCTGTAGGAGCATTCCGTGGAACATTAAGGAGAGGAGAGCCACCACCTCCTGGCAGAGGGAGTACAAACCCGTGCCCCCCTGCTTGTTTACATAAAACATGGTGACCTGGCTGTCCGTCTGGATCAGCACAAGATGTTTGAACAGGCGATGGTGGAATGCCCGCAAAGCCAGGAAGATAGCTCCGAGTTCCAGGAGGTTGATCTATAAGAGCGACTCCTACTGCGACCAGCTGCCTTGAGTGCGGAGGACTCTGCAGTATGCCCCCCAACCCAGGAGGGAGGCATCTGTAGTCAGGACCCTCTATGGTGCAGGAGCCTGGAATGGCATTCTTGCTCAGAGGTGGCGTAGGGACTGCCACCAGTTGAGAGAGTCCGCCAGTTGATAGGTGACCCCCGACCCTGTCCTGCAACCTACCCATGGCCTGAGTCCACTGGGAGCAGAGGCACCACTGGGCTGCCCGCATGTGCAAGCAGGCTAGGGAAGTGACATGGACCATTGAGGCCATATAGCCCAGTAGGCAGAGGCAGCGGTGAGCCGGTACTGACTGGTGCCTCTGCACCTCTCCCGCCAGCTGTACAAGGTGAAGTGCCCTTTCCTTTGGGAGGAATGCCTTGACCTGTAACGTGTCCAGCTGGGCACCTATGAACTCCAGGTTTTGGGCTGAAGAGAGGAGGGATTTGGGGTAGCTGATGATGAACCCTAGATGCTGCAGGAGGCAGATTGTTCGCCCTGCAGCCTGGCTGGCCTTGGGGGCCATGCTGCCTCTGGTAAGCCAATCATCCAGATAGGGGAAGACAAAAGGTCCCTTGTAGGCGCACGTAGGTGGCCATGAGCACCAGGCACTTTGTAAAGACTCTTGGCGAGGAGGCCAGGTCAAATGGAAGTACCCTGTACTGGTAATGCTCTCCTCCCACCATGAACCTTAGGTACCATCTGTGGGAGGGATGGATCAGGATGTGAGTATATGCATCCTTCAGGCCTAAGGAGAACAGCTAATCTCCCTGGTTGAGATAGGACAGAAGAGTTCCAAGGGAGAGCATCTTGAACTTCTCCCTCACCAGAAACTTGTTCAGGTTTCACAGGTCTGGTATGGGCTTGAGGCCCCCAGTTCTTTTGGGGACAAGGAAATACCTGGAGTAGAAGCCCTTTCCCCACAAAAGCCTGTCCTTGAGCAAGTCTGCGAGCTCTGAGAAGAGCAAGGTCTGGTGAAGGAGTGGCTGCACCGGCTCTCCTGGGAAGAACTCTGGGGGTGTTTGCTGGAACCTGAGGAGATAGTCCTCCTTTACCACTTGTAGGACCCAGTGGTCCATGGTGACCCCAGACCACCTGTGGGCAAAGAATACTAGACGGCCCCTTGTGGGCTGGGGATGGTCTCCCGTGGAAGAGGCGGCCCTGCCTGGGGAGTCAACAGCTCCCCCCAGGTTGGGTGGGAGCTGGTGGCTTAGGCTTCTGAACCTTTGGCTTCCTCTGCCTATGGCCCTTGTTCTTGAGCTGGGGCCCTGTTGCTGTTGCCCCAAGAAGGGTTGGTAATGGCCCTGGGGAAAAGACCCCTTTTTCCTAGGGTTTCTTCCGAAGTAGGGTTGAGGTCTTCTTGGTCATGATCTCGGCCTCTATCTCAGCCGCCTTGTTGACCATGGGCTTGCCAAACAAGTTTTCCCCGGTGCAGGGGATGTCAAACAATTTCTCTTGCATCCATTGCTCGAGATCGGAGCTCTGCAAACAGACCTGGCGCAGGGCCCCGATGCCTGCTGCTGCTGCTACCCAGGCTACTGATTCAAAGCAGTCGTAGGTTGTGCAGGATAGGAACTTTGAACAGTCCCGGATCCTGGCTGTCAGGACTTGGAATCTCTGGAGGGGTTCCCCAGAGAGGTCTGCGGAGAAGCCCACCAGTTCTTGGATTAGGCCCTTGAGGAACATGCCTATGTACAACTCATAGGCCTGTATCCGACAGCCCAGCATGGATCCGTGGAAGCGCTTGCGCCAGAGGGCGTTGAGGGCTCTGGCCTCTCTGCCCGGGGGAACAGAAGAGTAATTCTTCTGGCTTTTAAGTTTTTGCATAGAGGACTCCATGACCATGGAGTTATGCGGGAGTTGGGACTTTTGGAAACTTGGATCCTTCTTGACGGGGTAGATGGCGTTGATGCTTTGGCCGACCACCGGCACCAAGGCCCAGGGTTTCCCACATCCGCAGGAGCAGCCACTTGAGGATGGATTGTACCAGCACCGTAAGAGTCTCCTTTGGCAGGGACTCATACTGGAGGATCTCCAGTTCTTCGGTGCGCGGGTCCTCCTCTGATTCGGTCAGGACTGAGAGAGCCTGGGCCATGTCACGGACGAAGTCGTGGAAGGCCACATCCTCGGGAGGGGAATAGCCCCGGGGCTCTGGGGAAGACAGCTCTGAAGGGGACGTCTCTGTGTTGAGAGGTCTTGGGGTAGGCCTCAATGTCGGTCTCCCAGTCAGAGCTGGAAGGCGTAGAGGACTCCAAAGATCGGGACTTCTGTGCCTCAATGCCAGCTCCGAGGAACCAGGGTCCCCCAGTGGATCCCGGGTCAGACTCCCGGAAACTGGCCGGGGAAGTCCGGAACCCCGAGGATCAAGATTGGGATCTCCATCAATGCAGAGGGCTCACCCAAGGCCGATGGCACTTGGGACCTGGCTCGACACCTGGGTACTCTCCTGCAGCCGGGGGCCCAGTTGTCAGGGCAGATGATGCAGACGAACCAAACATCATTGCCTGCTACAAGGCCAGGATGGCAGAGATATTCTGCTCTAGGGCCGCCATTCTGGATTCGATGCCAGAAGGCTCCGCAGCTGTCGGTGTGGGCAGAGGGCCTTGGTCCCAATGCTGGCACTCTGAGTGCGTCCTTGACGAGAACTATGGCCTCGAGGAGCCTTGCATGGTTGCTGCCGGCCAAGGACTCCTTCTTAGAGACCTTAAGAGGCCTTAAGGTGGTGCTGCTCAGAGCTGCCCGAGTCTCGCCATGGGATTTTACCGGGTTTCACCATTGGAACCTTGATCGATCGAGGATTTTTTCTTTTTCATCCCGGAGTTCGGGGTCTTTACGGATGAGCCACCACTGCGGGACTCTGAAGAAGACCGGGCCTCGTGGGAGGTCCTCGGCTTCGGGCTCAACGTCGGGGAAGCCAGGGCTGAGTCAAACCGTGGGAACATCCTCTCCTGCAACTCCAACCTTTTCTTGTTGGTTTTTGGAGTCATAGCCTAGCACAGATTGCAGGTAGTACTGTCTTGGTTGGGCCAAGGCAGTACAAGCAACAGTTGTGGGTGTTTGTAACAGACATGGTTTCACTGCAGCGGTCACACTTTTTGAACCCACCAGGAGACATGGTGGGAGACACTCTGTCGGGGTCGATGACCCCCAGGCGAAAAAGGGCACAAACACCTGTCAAGGCAAGCCTCATCAAAAAAAGAAGGGAAGAGCTGAAAATGGCACTGGGGATGGTGCCGGCTTGAGGCTGGAAAAGGAATCGGTACACAAACCGGAAAAAAAAACAACTTTTAGGGATAATTTTTCCGGGGAAACGGGACAAGCGTCTGTTGGGCTCCACAGAAAAAAAGGAGACTGAGCAAGATGGCACCCTTGAGCGGGAAGGGGACCATGCATGCGTGGTAGCATTCCCAAAGGCTTTCTGTGAAAGCTGGGGAAATGCTCTGCGCGGGCTCCGTCGGCATCGACGTCACCCATATGTGAGGACTGACTTCCTGCTTATTCCTGGAGAACCTTTAGAACATAACATCATAAGATATGCCATACTGGGTCAGACCAAGATCCATCAAGACCAGTATCTTTTTCCAACAGTGACCAATCCAGGTTCCCAAAAGAGACACAGGTTCTACAATGCTTGTATTGGGACAAACAGTGGATTTCCCAGGTCCTCTTTAATAATGGTTTATGGACCTTTCCTCCAGGAACTTGTCCAAACCTTTTTAAACTCAGCTACACTAACAGCTTTTACTACATCCTCCGGTAACGAATTCCAGAGTTTGATTATGCGATGCGTAACAAAATATTTTTTCTTATTAGTCTTAAATGGGTTACATTGTAGCTTCAATGCATGTCCCCTAGTCTTTCTACTTTTTGATGGTGTAAACAATCAATCTACGTTTACCCGTTCCACTCCATTCATTATTTTATAGACCTCTATCATATCTCCTCTCAGCCATCTCTTTTCCAGGATGAAGGGCCCTAACCTTTTAAACCTTTCCTCATAAGACTATCCTTCCATCCCCTTTACCATTTTGGTTGCTCTTCTCTGTACCTTTTCTAATTCCGCTATATCCTTTTTAAGGTACGGCAACCAGAATTGCACACATTATTCAAGGTGTGGTTGCACAATGGAACAATACAGGGCATTATAATATCCTTTGTTTTATTCTCCATTAGCTTTCCTTATGATTCCTAACATTCTTTTAGGCTTCTTTGCTGCTGCTGCACACTGACGGAGGGTTTCAACGTGTTATTCATGATGATACCTACATTTTTTTCCTGTGTGGTGGTTCATAATGTGGAGCCTTGCATAATGTATCCATAGCTTGGCTTGTTGATACATAACTTTGTACTTGTCCACATTAAATGTCATCTGCCATTTGAACACCCAGTCTTACAATTTATCAAGGTCCTCTTTCAATTTTTCACAATTCTCTTGGGTTTTAACAACTTGGAATAATTCTGTCTCATCTGCAAATTAGATTACCTCACTTGTTATTCCCATTTCGAGGTCATTTATGAATATGTTAAAAAGCAGCAGACCCAGCACAGATCCATGGGGTACTCCACTTTCTCCATTGGGAAAATTAGCCATTTACCCTACCCTCTGCTTTTTATCTTTTAACCAGTTCCTGATCCATATTAGTACATTGCCTCCTATCCCATGACTTTTTAATTTCACAGTCTCTCTCCTGAGGGACTATATTGATTGGCTCACCTTTGTCTACCTGTTTATTCACACCTTCAAAAAAATGTAACAGATTAGTAAGACAAGACCTTCCTTGGCTAAAGTCATGTTGGCTTTCACCCATTAACCATGACTATGTGAATGTTCAGTAATTTTGTTCTTTATAATGGTGTCTACCTGGCACTGACGTCAGGCTTACCTGTCTGTAGTTTCCTGGCTCATCCCTGGAACCCTTTTTAAAAATTGGTGTTACATTGGCCATTCAGCAATTTTCAGGTATTACAGATGATTTTAATGATAGTTCACAGAGTACTAATAGTATGTCTACAATCTCATATTTCAGCTCTTTCAACACCCTCTAATGTATGCCATCCTGTCCAGATGATTTGCTATTCTTTAGTTAATCAAACAGCTGTAATACATCTTTCCAGTTTAATGATATTTCTTTCAATTCTTCTGATGCACCACTTTTAAACACCATTTCAGTCATGGATAACATCCCTACATCTTCCTCAGTAAAGACCGAAGCAAAGAATTCATTCAGTCTCTCTGCTATGGCCTTGTCCCCTCTTAGTGCCCCTTTTACCCCTCTATTATTTAATGGTCCAACTGACTCTCTCACAGGTTTTTTGCTACGAATGTACTTGAAAAAGGTTTTATTATGCGTTTTGCTTCCATGGCAAGCTTTTTTTCAAATTCTCTCTTTACTTGCCTTATCAATGCCTTGCATCTAACTCGCCAGTGCTTATGTTGTTTCCAGTTTTCGTCATTTGACTTCTTTTTCCATTTCCTGAAAGATGCTTTTTTGGCTACAACCGCCTCTCTGACCTCACCTTTAAACCATGCTGGCAGTTTTTTGGCCTTCCTTCCACATTTCTTAAAGTGTGGAATACAGCTGGTCTAGGCTTACAAGATAGTATTTTTAAAAAACGCCCATGTTTGATGTAAATCTTTAACTTTTACATCTGCTCCTTTTAGTATTTTCTTAACTATTTTCCTTATTTTATCGTAGTCTCCCTTTTGAAGGTTAAAAGGTAGTACTGTGGGTTTCCTTGCATGTCCTTCCTCCATTTATTAAATCTATTGTGATTATGCGAATAAAGGGGACTGTTGTTGTGGTTGATATGGAAGGACAGACTAGATAGGCCATGTGGTCTTTTTCTGTCGTAAAGTTTCTATGCTATGATCACTATTGCTAAGTGGCTCCAACATCCTTATCTCTTACACCAGATCTTGTGCTCCACTAAGGACTAGGTCCAAAATAGCTTCCCCTCTTGTCAGTTCATGAACCAGCTGCTCTAAGAAGCAGTCATTTATTTCATCTAGAAACTTTATCTCCCTAGCATGTCCTGCTGTGACACTGACCCAGTCGATACCGGGGTAATTGAAATCACTCATTTTTATTATTGTGTTGTAACTTTGGTTAGCTTCCCTGATTTCTTTGAGCATTTCATCATCCATTTGTTCCTTTTAGCCAGGCAGTCGATAGAACACCCCCACTGCCATCACCTTCCCCTTTTTACACGGAATTTCAATCCATAGAGATTCTGCAGTGTATTTTGTTGCCTGCAAAACTTTAATCCTGTGTGACTCAATGCCCTCTCTAACAGAGTGCAACCCTTCCTTCCCAAAATATACACAAATGCGTTTCTTAAAACTGCAAGCAGATAGACATCACATATAAATCAAATGCCCGCTGACTTGGTTCTTGCACACTCTTAATTGTCAGACACCTATGCTTCTCTGTCTCAGCCAAATGAGTTAGACTCTGCCACCATTTCTAAGTAGTTGGGTTTTTCTTTTATAGGGAATTGATAACACTCTTCTGACGGGCACTGGTTGGGGGTGGGGGAGGGAGATCTCGAAAACCTGGCACCCTGTATGGCAGTCCCTATTGCTTAGAGGCTGACTGAGATAGCATGAGCTGGAAAAAATACCTTAGGGCCACCTTTCAGAAGAGTATTGAAAGCATATCAGTGTATGCTACGCACTGTACAGCAGCACCTTGGCAATACTGATTCATCAGGAATCTCAAAGGTAATCCCAAACCACGGTTTCTGAAGTGGAAATAGAATATTGATCCCCAAGGAAACCATAGAACCACTTATCTTTCCTACAAAATGTAATACCTTGTGGCCAGGAGCAATGTATTTGTGAAAAAGTTCAACATCTTCAGGACACTTGGACAAGATGGCAACAGCTGTTACCTTGAAGAGGTCTTCCATCTCCTAACAAAGAAAACATTGAAGAGTATAAAACGAATAGAAATATTTTTTTGTTGAAATGACCCCCCCCCGCCCACAACAAACAAACCTAAAGGAGTGAACAAAGTAATGTGAATGATACCATAAGACGAAAAGATGTCATATTTTTAACAAACGCTTGCATTTACTGTACATTGCTATGTACAACAATGACCAATACTGGAATTAAAGTGCACCCTTATTATGTTTGAAGGGTTCCATTTCTGAAGATTTAGATTTCTATCTACTTCAGAGAACCTGCTGGCTTTTCCCAAAATTAAAGTTTCCAACATAGCGATGAGTATTTTCTCTGGCTGCATACCACCTTTGAAACTCTCTTGAAGCCATTTCCTAATTTTTGCAATCATTTATTTGTTTATACGAACTATTCTTTCAAATTCAATTTAAAGCATATAGTCCAACACCATAAGCCGCATGGTTTATGGATATTAAAAAAAAAGTTACATTTCAATTTGAGATAATCCTAGCTATTAAACGTTGATATCTTGTCCACCATCTGCTGTAACACATCTTCTTTATAACAAATGTTGCCTTATCACGGTTCCTTTATTATGAAAAGAGAAGGTGACATTTTACTTACCAGATAATGTCCTTCTCTTGAGTCCTGCTAGACCAGTCCAGCCAAGTAGGTTGTTTTCCCCTACCAGCAGATTTATGGAGACAAAGAACCAACGAAAAGGTCAGGTTTCAATGACATCACTCTCACGCCTCTATTTGCCTCAGCCACCAGAGATCTCTTCAGTATTTGTCCCAAAGCAAATGGGGGAACATGACAAGCCTCACACAATCCTACAATGACAACGAGTAATCAAACAGTAGAGAAAGCATAATCAGAAGGCTGTCTGTAGAAGATGGACCTGTAGAGCCAAGTACAATATATAAATCATAGCAGACCCAAAGATACCGCCGCAGAAGAAATGAGCAAACACAGTTCCACGGGGCGGGCTCTGGACTGGTCTAGCAGGTCTCAAGGAAAGAATATTATCTGCTAAGCAGGGCTTCATTTGTGCCAGAAAGGGGTGGAAGTTCCGTTACTTCTTGTGGAGGTGGAAGTAATTCACTTCCATCTCCCACCTCCTCTCCCTGTTCTGTACTGCCACTTAACACAGCCGCGGGAGCATTTTCCTCCGCGGCTGTACTGTACTGAAGCGGCTCAGCTGCAGCACTTTTAGTAAAGCAAAATAAGCACTTCCTGCTTTACTAAAAATGGCGTGACCGGGTTGCTTCAGTACAGCACAGCCACGGGAGCAAAGGAAAATGCTCCCACGGCTGCGTTAAGTGTTAATACGGCCAGGGCAGCACAGAGCAGGCAGAGAAAGAGAGGAGGTAGCCACAGCCGTATTAATGCTTAACACAGCCGCGGGAGCACTGCCGTTTTGCTCCCGCAGTTGTGTTAAGCATGGAACAGGCAGGGAGGGGAAAAGAGGAGATAGCTGGCTCAGAGTGATGTGGGGAAAGCACAGTTACTTACCTGTAACAGGTGATCTCTGGGAACAGCAGGAATAAGTCTTCACATATGGGTACATCGGTACCGACGGAGTCTGCGCGGGAACGCTTCCCAGAGTCCAATCAAAAAGCTTTTGGAAGCATCCCACCACGCCTGCGTGCTGCCTTCCCGCCTTTCCCAACTGCCTCTCCTCAGTTAAGTTTCAAGCTGAGACAAAGAGAGAGAGAAAGGAAAGATAGATAGAGATACAACTTCTAGGGGAGGTGGGTGGGTTGTGAAGACTTATTCCTGCTGTTCCCAGAGATCACCTGTTACATGTAAGTAACTGTGCTATCTCCAGGAACAAGCAGGAATGAGTCTTCACATATGGGGGACTCCCAAGCTAAGATGCCTGGAGCCCTAGCATGTTGGAGATTGAAACATGCCACACCTCATATGGCCAGCCATCCTGAGGATGGAGGGTAGGAGTTGAAAAGAGAGGAGCTGTAGGAAACAGCTGACCTAAGATAGGACTACAGGCAAGGAGTCCTTGTATGTATGATAATCATCATGAAATATATTGAAATGAACAATCACAATATGGACCTCACCTACTGGATTGCAGGAAGTAGAGCGGCTGATGGAATCTACTGGGGATCCAGTAGAGGAATCTTCAAGGTGACCTCACTGAAGTGAAGGTGAAGGTCAAAAGCTGGAAGTGACAGGTGACCCCAGGATTTAACTGGGGTAGTACAAAAATGGTAGGTCTTTAGTGGGAAGCTTTATGGAAAAAGCTGAAAACTCTTTTAGCTACAGAGTTAATCATAGTTAGGAGCAAAAGAGGAAGACTGACCGATTTGGACAACTGGCCTAGTCCTTGAGGGAAGAAGAGGTATGGGAGAAACCCCGTATTCCCAAGAAAGGACAGATGTCTGAGGAGTTGAAACCTCAGATGTACTGAAGATCCACCATGTCTTTCCTAACTGATGAGAGGTAGGAAGATATTGGAGTATGGAGCTTCAGGGATACCTGAACCTAGGGTTATGGTAAGAGCTGTCAGTACCACAGCAGTGGTTGTGTGCATAATAGTGTAACATACTGAGGAATAGAATGAACATGTGCAAGCCCACTGTCTGGAACATACAGGAAGGAAAAAACCTTTATGAGCACAGAGAGTTAGAGAGATAAGTATGTAAATACATATCTACCTATGAGGAAGTATCTCGACAGATACACACATATATTTATGTGTGTATATATATATATATGTGTGTAGATATATATGTGTGTATATATATATATATATGTTTATGGCGAGATCCAGAGGGGCGTAACATATGCACACGCAACTGACAGACATATGTATCTATAGAAATGTATATAGATATATGTACAAATATGAATATATAGGTCTAAAGATAATTGTCTGCAGTTAAGCAGACAGAGATATGTCTATAAGAACATTCACATGGGAGATGTGAAGAGGAACGATTCATCTAATAACAAGAAGGTGGAACCTACTTGAGAAGATATAGAAAATCTGTCCCCTCTGGTTAAGATGGAGCAGGAATGCTATCCAGTGAAATAACCAGGATGGTTGCGTGAAAAAACAGAGGATAATATCAGTCTGTAAACAGCAAGTCCTGAGTCCGGTAGAACTCTAACATGGTGAATGGACAGAAAACGCATAGGATGAGATACCAGGTTGACCCACTTGAGGGACAAAGGGGGTATCATGCGTTATTTAGTTAAATATGTGCTGTCCATGAAGGATTAGGATACCATGAGGGCAAGCTGCAAGGAAAAATAGCATATTTCCTGTAGGAGTTGGGTAACTCTTTAGACTGTCACGTAGGGAAGGTTTATGTCCTTTATATTAAAAGGAGATAGAAGGGTGTAAGAACCCACCCAGTCATGAGGAATGACTGAGGAAGCCTTTTTAAACCATATGATAGTCATTAGAGAAAAAAACCCATGCTCTCTAGCAAGGGCCCATAGTGGAAAGCTTCTCTGTAGGATTGCAGAGAGCATTATGCAGGAGAATTGGGAAATAAAACTGGCTGTTGGGGAAAACCAGCTGCCACTTCAACTATGCTGCCAACTCCATGGATTTGGAGATGGCAGAAAAGAAGCGATAAGGATTATCCAAGACAGATGAAGCACTATCTTGGAAACACTACTAAGGCTAGACAAAAAGTAGTGGAAGACAAGACTGGAACTTGTAGAAAAGTACCAGTAGTCCAAACACTGGAACTCCTGCATGGGCAGCTGCTGAATAGAACAGCGGAGAGAATCTTTCCGTTTTTAACAGAGAGAACAGACAGAACAAGAGGAGAAAATCCTGTTCTTGTCTGATGAGCTGCCCAAATGAAAGAAGGGATGTTACTCCAGAGAAAAAACTCCACACTGGAAAGGAAAGGAAGACCAGAAAGGCTAAGAAAGCCTTCCAGTGGTATGGTACCACTCTTACAGGGGAAACCCTGGAAAAGAGGGTAAAGAAAAATAGGAGCTGAAGGGTGACTTGCCATATGGTAAGTCTGTAGAAGGAAAAATTTCATGTTGGTACAGAAAAACTATCATGGGATAGTTGGTAAACCTCTCTTCATGGCAGGAAGAGGAGGAAGAACCCTGTGACCCATAGACATGAATATCCTGACAGCTCAGCATACCTAAGAGCAAGTGGATGTCCTGGAACAGGAATCCATGTGTAGAGTTTTAAATGAAAAAACAGTGAAAAAACTTCTGCTGAGAAGAAGTGAACTGTAGGTTATAAAGAGATTAATTAGAACCCTATTGCAGGGTTTATTTTTCCTGGCTTGAATTTGGATTCTTCAGACCAGGGTAAGGTTTCCCCTGCTTGGGAACATCTGTATGATGGGCAGGAGAAGAATAAAACCTTCTTCTTTTAGGGAAAGAAGGTTTGTTAGGGCATTTCCTACCTACTGGGGAAGGAGAAGGCTTAGGATAGCCCTCAGAAACAGGGAAGTCAGTGGAGCACTGAGCAACCTGACGTAAAGACTCCTTATTGAAGAGATTTTCTCCAGTACAAGGAGTATTACCCAGTCTTTGTTGTGCCCATCTGTTCAAGTCTGAAGCTTGGAGCCAGGCTGTACGTCGTGCTCCTATGGCTATAGCAGAGGTTCTGCTAACAGACTCAAAAGAGTCTAGTGAAGCACGAGTAAGAAACCAAGAGATATTTTGACTATGACTAAGTAGTAAGGAATAGTCTGCAGTCTTGGGCTCTGAAAGAACTGGAGTTAAAAGAGATAATTTCTTTGTGACCTCCTGAAGGGATAGACTCATATAAAATATATATGAGAGAATCCTTGTTGACAGCATAGATGTTTGGAAGGTTTGACGTCCAAAGGCATCTAGTGTTCTAGACTCACGACCTGGTGGGTAAGAAGAGTGCTTCTTCTTACTTTTCACCTTCCTCATTGCTGATTCCACCACAATAGAATGATGGGGAAGTTGAGTCTTTTGAAACCCTGGAGAGGGGGGCACCTGATACAGAAGATCAGTTGCTGTAGAAGGTGAGGAAACCCTTAAAGGTGTTTCCCATATTCTCAGAAGAAGATCCTGCAAAGAATGATGTAAAGGAAGCAATATATTTTCCTTTTCTCCAATAGAGCCTTGTGTAGGATCATAGCCAGGGATAGAAATAGCAAGGAATGTTGCCATGTCAAGGAGAAAATTCTGAAAAGAAGGATCTCCAAATGGGAACCATCCCTGGACAGGCTAGACTTGAAGAACTAGCCTGGGCACCGGAGGATGTACTTGTCCGGTGCAGAGAAGGATCCCTAATGGATGGATACTGGTACTGGCAGTTATGACCTGAGATAGTCAGTACTGCATCGTCCATGTCAGGTATCGACTCCAAACTAGATATAGAAAGGAGCGACCCTGGTGAAAAAAGCATGGAAGGAGCTGGTCCCGATGTTACTGCAGGTACCGGCACCGATACCGATACCGGTAGCTGTGCCGGAATCGAAGGCGATATCGACATCGAAGCAGTCATTGGAGGCTGCTCAAGCGGTACCGAGGTAACCGAAAACCCTTGGTGATTATCCTCGGTACCGCGCATCCGGAATCGGTAAGCATCGGTTCCGAGACGCGTCGGTACCCAGTCTTCCAGACTAGATATCGATTCCAGACTCGGCATCAAAGGAAGCGAGTCTATCGATGCATGTCTAGAGGGTACCGACGTCGGTGGTCGTATTGGCGGTGCTGCCGATACTGGAAAGTCAATCTGGGACATATCGATCGGTCCCGAAGGTACCGAGAACGCCAGATGACGATCCCTGGTGAGGAGTGGATCGCTCAACACCAGTGCCGATGCCGGGGTATCGGTACCGCTCAAAGCGGATGCCATCCCCGAGCATGGCTCAGGTATGTTCTGTGAGGTGTGAGCCCCAGGAACAACCTGAAACCCCTGAAAGGCTTTGGAGACCGAAGACTCCCATCGGGGTTTTGAAGCCAATAGACTCTTGAGGGCAAGGCCGGAGCCGTCATCATGCTTGGCATGAGACCTACCACTCAAGGATTGGCTAGTCTTAACAGACTGTTTGTGGGTTACCTGATCCTGTAGAGAAGAAATGGTCGGTGCCCTGACACTGGAAGGGAACTCGGTATCGAGGGAAACTCGAAATGGAAAATCTCTTCTCATAATATTGCAGCCTAATGGCTCCGGAGGAAAAAGGTCAAGACCCAAACAGGTTAGACACCAGTTATTGGAGTCTAAAAAGAAAACTGTACTTCCACAGTTAAGGCACTTCTTAAGAGAAGGCGGCTCCATAATGGAGAGGCCTTAAAGGCCCAAAAAGTTTAAGACAGAAACTGAGGGAAAACAATTCCCTGAGTTTAAGAAAAAGAAAAGAAAAAACAACGGCGGTACCGGTGGAGTCGGGGAAACAGCCGCGACCACAAGAAAACAAAGAATTAAAGAAAAAATTTTCTGCGGTGACAAGAGGACGTCCTGCCGGCTCCGCAGAAAAACGAAAACTGAGAAGAGACAGTTGGAAAGGCGGGAAGGCAGCACGCAGGCGCTGAGGGATGTTCCCAAAAGCTTTCTGATTGGACGCTGGGGAGCGTTCCCACGCAGGCTCCGTCGGTACCGACGTACCCATATGTGAAGACTCAATCCTGCTTGTTCCTGGAGATCACCTGTTACAGGTAAGTAACTGTGCTTTCTCCAGGAACAAGTAGGAATGAGTCTTCACATATGGGGACTCCCAAGCTAAGATGCTATCCCCCCACAACACCAGGCATCCTGAGGATGGAGGGTAGGAGTTGAAAAAGAAAGGAGCTGTGAAACAGCTAA
Source organism: Ichthyophis bannanicus (assembly GCA_033557465.1). Taxonomy (NCBI): domain Eukaryota; kingdom Metazoa; phylum Chordata; class Amphibia; order Gymnophiona; family Ichthyophiidae; genus Ichthyophis; species Ichthyophis bannanicus. Next base: position 98,501,359 of record CM066035.1, read on the forward strand.
CCTAGCATAGGACTGCAGACAAGGAGTCCATGTGTGGATGATAATTATCATCAATGATATTGAAAGAAATATTGCAATATGGACCTCCCCTAACAGGATTACAGAGCAGTAAGGAGGTTCATGGGATCTACTGGGGAACCCAGTAGAGGAACCTCAAGGCGGACCTCACTGTAAAGTGGAGGTAATAAACCTGTAGGAAAAACAGTGGAGGTCAGATTCCTGAAAGGTAAGAGGGAACCCCAGTAATAACTGGGGTAGTACAAAAACGGTGGGCCTTCAGCGGAAGGCTTTATGACAAAAGTCGAACTCTTTTGGCAACAGAGTGGCTCACCCTTAGGAGCAAAAAGAGAAGGCTGACCGATTTGGACAAACAGGCACAGTCCTTGTGGGAGGAAAAGGTATGGAAACCCCTTGTATCCCAAAAAGAAAGGACAAATGCCTGAGGCGTTAGAGCCTGTGATAAACTGAAGATCCGCAATGTCTCTCCTAACTGGAGTCAGCTAGGAGAGATACTGGAACATGGAGAGCTTCAGAGGTACTTAAACCTTAAGGTTATGGTGGAAGTTGTTAACTACCACAGAAAGTGGTTGTGCGTGTAGAACCCCAAACATGCTGGATAGCATAGGTATGGGTAAAGCCCATCTGTCAGAATCATATAGCTATATGAGCCTAGAAAGGTAGAAAAATATGCAGATACATATCTACCAATAATAAAATATCTTGACAGATACATACATATATATATATATATATATACACACATATAGATATATAGATAGACATATAAGAATATATCTATAGTGAGATATGAAAAGGCATAAAATACACATAAATGATAGACAGACATCTGTAAGATGTATGCTATAGATATGAATATATATGCCTCTCTATATGTGTGTCTGCAAAGAAGCAGACAGAGATATGCCCACAGAACGGTATTCACATAGGAAATGTGGAGAGGAAAGATTCATCTAACAACAAGAAGGTGGAACCTACTTGAGAAGATATATAGAGAATCTATTCCGACTGGATATGAGCTACAGGGATGCTAGCTAGTGAAAAAAACCAGGACGGTTACGTGAAAAGCAGAGGATGATATCAGTCTGCAGCCAGCAAGTCCCGAGTATTCCAGAACTCTAGCATGGTAAGTGAACAGAAGATGCATAAAAATGAGATACCATGCTGACCTGCTTAAGGGCAAAAAGGTATCATGCGTTCTTACCATGAGGACGAGCTGCAAGGAGAAAAGCATATTCCCGATTGGAAATACTATGGACCAAAGCAGGGAATTGGCAACTCCTTAAGCTTTCACGTAAGAGAAGGCCTATGTCCTTTATATTAAAAAGGAGATAGTGAAAAAAGGGAGAACCTTTCTAGTCATGGGAGACATGACTGAAAAAGCCTTTTCCAACCATCTAGGATAGCTGTTGGAGAAAAAAAACCCATGCTCTCTAGCAAGGGCCCATAGTGGAGAGCTTCTCTGTAGAATTGCAGAGAGCATGATGCAGGAGAATGAGGAGATAGAACTGGCTCCTGGAGAGCCAGTACCTATGTCAACTATGCTGCCAAACCCAGGGGAATGAAGATGGCAGAAAGAGAAGACAATCCAACAAGCCTGTAGAGAAGTAGTTTCCAAGACAGATGACAGCACTGACTTGGAGCCACTACTAAGACCAGACAGAATGTTAGTGGAGGACAACCTGGTTGCTGGTGGACAAGAACCAGTGGTCCAAACATTAAGGCTCCTGCATAGGCAGCTGCTTGCCAGACAGCAGAAAGAATCTTACTGTTTAAAAACAGAAAGAACAGACAGAACAGGAGTAGAAAACTCTGGACATGTCTGATGAACTGCCTCAAAGCAAGATTGAAAAAGAGAAGTTAACTCAGAGAGGAAACTCTGTACTGGAAAAGTAACAAAACTAGAGAGGCTGAAGAAAAAGCCCTCCAATGAAGCAATACCGCTCTTACAGGGGAAAAGCTTGGTAAGAGGGTAAAGAGAATGGAGTTGAAGAAGACTTACAAAGTAGTAAGTCTATAGAAAGGAAAAAAAAAGACATGCTGGCACAGGAAACTTTCGTTTGATAGTGGTTAGATCTCTTTCCCTAGCAGGAAGAGGAGGAGAACCCTGTGACCTATAGGCATGAACATCCTGAGAGCTCATAGAACATAGAAAAATGGATGTCTTTTGGGAAGAGATCCATGTCTAGGGTTTAGAATGAAAGCAGTGGATTGCCTCTATTGAGAAGAAGCAACTGCAGATTCTAACCCCAAGAGTCACAAGCATCTGATGAAGATCGATCAGAAACCCTGCGGTTGCTGGGTTTGCTAAGCCTGGTGAGAGGTTGAATTCTGCAGACCAGGACAATGCTTCCCTTGTTTGGGAACATCTGTATGATGGGCAGATGATGCATAAAACCTTCTTCTCCTATGGGAAGAAAGTTTGGCAGGACATTTCCTACCTATTGGGACAGAAGAAAGTGCAGAACAGCACCTAGGAACAGGTAAGTCAGTGGACAACTGAGTAACCTGACGTAAAGACTCCTTGTTGGAAAGATTGTCTCCAGTGCAAGGAGTATGTCCCAGTCTTTGCTGTGCCCATTTGTCCAAGTCTGAAGCTTGGAGCCAGACTCTACGTCGTGCCCCTATAGTTATAGCAGAAGTCCTGCTAACAGACTCAAAAGAGTCTAGGGAACCACGAGTAAGAAACCAAGAGATATTCTGAAGATGCTTAAGCAGTGAAGAATAGCCTGCACTCTTGGAATCTGAAAGGGAAGGAGTCAAAAGATGTAACTGCTTTGTGACCTCCTCAAGAGATAGACTCATATAAAAAATATATGAGAGAATTCTTGCAGAAAGCATAGATGTCTGGAAGGTTTGACGTCCAAAGGCATCTAGTGTCTTAGACTCACGACCTGGCGGATAAGAAGAGTGCTTTTTCTTACTCTTTACCCGCCTCATTGCTGATTCCACTACTATGGAATGATGAGGAAGTTGAGTCTTTTGAAAACCTGGAGAGGGGGGCACCTGATATAAGAGATCAGTTGCTCTGGAAGGTGGGGGTACCTTTAAAGGTGCTTCCCACATTCCTAGAAGGAGATCCTGCAAGGAATGATGCAAAGGAAGCATTATGTTCTCCTCTGCTTTGGTAGAAACAGAGCCTTGTGCAGGATCATATCCAGGGATAGTAATGGCAAGAGATCTAAAGAACATATAAAAAATACAGTTAAAGCCATCTATCACAAGATCAGAATTCTACGACACCTCAGACCAATGCTTGATCCACACAACTTCCGAACAACCTTCCAAGCGTTGGTCACCCCACACTTCGACTATGCAAATATTGTGTTACAGGGCCTACCCAAGAGTACACTTAATCCACTACAATTGGCCATGAATACGGCTGCCAGAGTTCTACACGGAGCCCCAAGGAGTCATCATATCACTCCCATCCTATTTGAACTTCACTGGCTCCCAATATCATATAGGATTTTATACAAAGCCCTCCTCATTACCTTCAAGGCAATTCACCAAATCTCATCTTCATTATCTGACCTCCTGCATCACTCACAAAGCTCCAGACCCCGACGCTCCGCAACAGAAAACACACTAATGATCCCAGAATACCTAGCAAAACTCAACCAGACAACTACCACAAGAGCATTCTCATCCTTCGCCCCTAGATGTAGGAACATGCTGTCACCCAACATCAGATCACAAAAGGACCTCTCACAATTTAGAAAAGCTCTAAAAACACACCTCTTCCTACAGCACTTCCCTCAGAGTATGAACTCCCCAAGCCATCTCCTCCCAACACGAACCAATGATCATGATTAGTCAAGTAAACCCCTAACTTCATTTCTCACCCCATATCAAACCCTCTTAGATCCCCAAGCTTTAGAACCATAAACATATGATATTTTGCTGTAAATAGTTTGAATTCTTGTTATTTATTTAACCCCAGTTATCCATGTTCATTCCCTGTTATCTGTAAACTTAACATATATTCATGCTTAAGTACAATTTGTTAAAATGTAAACCGCGCTGATGAAGAGTGCGGTATATAAAAACTGTTAAATAAATAAAATAAAATAAATCTTGCTATATCCAGGAGGAAACTCTGAAAAGAGGGATCACCAATTGGAATCTCCTTTGGACAGGTTAGATCTGAAGAACTAGCCTGAGCACCGAAAGAGCTATCCAAATATATAGGAATAGAAGATCCTGCATGGTGCAGTGTGGAATCCTTAAAGGATGGTCGCCGGTACTGGCTGTCAGGAGCAGCGACCGTCAGTACCACATCGTCCATGCCAGGTATCGACTCCAAGCTTGGTATAGAAGGGAGCGATCCTGTTGAAAGAAGCATGGCAGGAGTTGGCCACGATGGTACTGTGGATACCTTTACTGATGCCAATACCGGTACCGATGTCGGAGCTGAGCCCGACACAGACATCGGAGCAGCCATCGGTGACAGTTCAATCGGTACCGAGGTAACCGAAGAGCTCTGGCCACTATCCTCGGTACCGAGCCTCCGGTATCGATTGGTGTCGGTACCAAAGCGTGTTGGTACCCAGTCTTCCAGACTAGAAATCAATTCCAAACTCGGCATCGAGGGCAAAGAGCCTGATAAGCGAAGCATGGAAGGCACCGACCGCAAGGGTAATGTGGACATCGGTACCGACTTCGGTACCGTGTCTGATACCGGTGGATGAAGGCCAACTAGTGGCAACTCAAACGGCCTCGGAGGAACCGAGAGTTGCGGATCCGAATCATTGGAACCGAGCCTTCGGTACCGCCGGGAGCCGGTACCAAGGCGAGTCGGTACCCAGTCCTCCAGACTGGAGATCGATTCCAGACTCGGCATCGAAGGAAGCGAGGCTATCGATGCACATCTGGAGGGTACCGACGTCGGTGGTAGTATCAGTGCTGGTACCGATAATTGAAAGTCAGTCTGGAGAGTATCCACCGGTCCCGAAGGCACCGAGGACGCCAGATGACCATCCCTGGTGAGGAGTGTTTCATCCAGCACCAGTGCCGATGCCGGGGTATCGGTACCGCTCGAAGCGGATGCCACCACCGGACATGGCTCAGGTATGTTCTGTGAGGGGTGAACCCCAGGAACAATCCGAAACCCCTCATACGCTTTGGAGACCGAAGACTCCCGCCGGGGTTTTGAAGCCCGTGGGCCCTCGAGGGCAAGGCCAGAGCCGTCTACATGCTGTGCATGAGACCTACCCCTCGAGGGCTGGCTAGTCTTAACAGACTGTTTGTGGGTTACCTGATCCTGTGTAGAAGAAAGGGACAGAGCCCTGAAGTTGGAGGGAAACCGTGTATCGAGGGAACCTCGATGTTGAAAACCTCTTCTCACCAAACTGTTGCCTAAAGGTTCCGGAGGAAAAAGGTCAGGACCCAAGCAGGTTAGACACCGACTTAGAGGGTCTAAAAATAAAGTTGTACCACCATAGTTTGAATATTTCTTGGAGAAAGTGGCTGGCGGCTCCATGAAGGAAAAAGAAGAGGCCTAAAAGGCCGGAGAAACCGTGAGACACTATGAAGAAAAAATATCCCTTGAAAAAGGAAGATTTCACAAGAAAAGAAAAGAAAACACCGGCGGTACCGGTGGCGTCAGGGAAGACAGCCACGACCACAAGAAAACTAAAGAAATAAAACAAGAATTTTCTGCGGTGACAGGAGGACGTCCTGCCGGCTCCACGGAAAATGAAAACTGAGGAGAGGCAGTTGGGAAAGGCGGGAAGGCAGCACGCAGGCGTGGTGGGATGCTTCCAAAAGCTTTTTGATTGGACGCTGGGAAGCGTTCCCGCGCAGACTCCGTCGGTACCGACGTACCCATATGTGAAGACTCATTCCTGCTTGTTCCTGGAGATGAGAGGCGGACAGACTGCCAGAGCTTATGGGGGGAGGCTGGGATTAGGGAGCTAACACAGAGTGAGGGAGAGAGGAACTGGAAAGGGACTGGGAAACTGGAAATGGGCTGATGGTGATAGAGAGGACTGGGATTGGAAGAAGACCATGCTGGGAGGGGGGGCTGTGACTGGAAATGAGCTGATAGTGGAGTTGAGGGAAGTCAGGAACTGGAAGTGGGATGATACGGGGGCTGCGGGGGGGGGGGATTGGGATGATATGGTCCGATTCTGGGGCTGTGGGGGACTGGGATTGGAAATGGGCTTATACTTGGGCTCTGGGGAGGACTACTCCTGGACATGGGCCAATACTGGGGCTGCAGGGGGGATGGGGACCGGGCATGGGCATGGGATGAAACTGGAAATGGACTGATACTGGGACTGGAAATGGGATAGGAATAGAAATGGGTTTATGCTGGAGGGAGAGTGGGACTGGAAAGGGACTGGTGCTGGGATGGGTCTAATTTTAGGACTGGGGGGACTGGTACTGAAAGAGGATTAGTGCTGACAAATGCTGAGGTCAGGGTGGGGAAAAAGAAGGAGATGCTGGGGGAATGAGACGGGAGAGGACGATAGATATTGTGAAGGCTGGAGAAGAAGTAAAGTCATAACCAGGGGAAGGTTTAGAGGGCAGGCAATAAGACCAGATGCTGGGGTAAGGAGGAGGAAAGGAAGGGTTCATAAGTATTGGAGAAGGAGGTAGATGGGTGGACATAGGGGATATGGGAATGCGGGCTAACAGGGACTTGGGCTTAGGTGGAGAATCTAAGATTGGGTGAGAAAACAGAAGAAAGACTAACATAGGCTGGGTATTGGGTGTGTAAGTGGGGACTCAGGGCTTGCGTATGACTGTGAACAAGGACATAGGGACTGGGTAGGGAGGACGAGGGGATTTGAGGCTGCCTGAGGGGAGGATAGTAGAGACTAAGAAGTTGACCAGAGAGTAAGAGAAAGTTGGGGAGAATGTGATGGGTATGAGTAGGGCAAGTGCAGAAATATGGGGAGGGATGAAGGTTTGAAACAATTCTGGCCCTGACACCAACCCCACAGGTCGCTTCCAGACTTTGTCCCACCCAGTCCCACTTCCTTTTTGTCTACAAATTAAGCCTTGCTGGTAAGTAAAATGTTACCCTCCATACATGGTTTATGTTTTATGGTATATTACATTTGATATACCGCTCAGGCCAAAGCATTAGAGCGATTTACAATACTATATCACTTAAGAAAATATGAAAAGAATGCCATTTATGAGATAGGACAGAATAGAGGATAGAAATAGTTTAAAAAGATAAGGGAAGGAGAAGGAAGGGGAACAGCAGGTTACCATGATATGCAAGCATGATAATCCAGTCCATAACTTTAATGTAAACTGTAGATCAGACGCCATGGACTCACGCCTAAGGGCCACGCCAAAGAGCCCTCTGGCGAGGCCCTCAGGTGCGGGCCCGCAAGGCGCGGGTGCGCCTCTGATGGCGCGGTTTTCAGTCGTTGTTGCTGGATGCTGATTGGCAGGCTGAAGGGGGAAGGAGGGGCTCCTGCTCACACCTCTAGTGTCATTGCTGCTCTCCTGCGCGCCTCTGAAGCGGCGGTTTTCAGCCGTTGTTGCTGGATGCTGATTGGCAGGCTGAAGGGGGAAGGAGAGGCTCCTGCTCATACCTCCGGTGTCACTGCTGCTCTCTCTCATCCTGCTATACCAGTCCAGAGAAGTGAAAAGTATCAAAGCTACAACTCCACTGGACAGGAAGAAGACACAGCAGCTCGTAAAGCGTAGTTACTCACCTGTAACAGGTGTTCTCCAGGAGCAGCAGGAATCAGTCCTCACTTATGGGTGACGTCGGCGCCGACGGAGCCCTCGCGGAGCAATTTTCCCCAGCTTTCAAAGAAAGCCTTTGGGAATTGCAGCGCGCATGCGCGGTCGTCTTCCCGCCCGAGGGTGCCATCTTAGCCAGTCAGATGACATAGCCAAAAAAGACAGCATAAAAATTTGCAAAAAGAACATAAGCAGACGATTGCAACTCCAAGGGGAGGAGGGAGGGTAGTGAGGACTGATTCCTGCTGCTCCTGGAGAACACCTGTTACAGGTGAGTAACTACGCTTTCTCCAGGACCAAGCCAGGAAGTCAGTCCTCACTTATGGGACTCCCAAGCTCAAGGCTACCGGAGACCCTAAGCACAAAAATGAGCTCCCTCTAGCTCAGCAGCACAGAAGGACAGAATCTTCGCTGAATTATCACCCACCGGTAGCCCACATCCGGGATGGAGGGTAGGAGTTGCTCAGACCTCAAAGAGATTACGGAGGACTGCCTGTCCGAAAGCACTGTCCCTGCGGGACTCCCTCTCGAGACAGTAATGGACCGCAAAAGTCTGGCTCGAAGACCAAGTAGCGGCCCGGCAGATGCCTGCCAGCGGAACAGAGCGGAGGTAAGCCACTGACGTAGCCTTTGCCCGAACGCAATGAGCCGTGACTCGGCTTTCTAAGGAGAGTCCGGCTGCCCCATAAGCCCAAGAGATACAGTCCGCAACCCAGATGGACAGAGTACGCTTGGAGACCGGGAGCCCCAATTTATTGGGGTCAAAAGACACAAAAAGCTGAGCAGCTTTACGGTGCTCCCGCGTACGGTCAAGGTAGAAGTTCAAAGCCCTTCTACAGTCCAGGGTATGGAGGACCGTTTCAGCTCGGCTGGAGTGTGGTCTGGGAAAGAAGGTTGGAAGTACCACCTCCTGATTGATGTGAAAAGGGGAGACCACTTTAGGCAGAAATTTTGGGTGAGTCCGTAGGACTACCCTATTTTTGTAGAACCGAGTGTAAGGGGGATCAGACACGAGGGCCTGCAATTCACTTACGCGTCTAGCGGAAGTGAGGGCTATCAAGAACAGTGTTTTCCAAGACAGAAAACGGAGAGAACAGGTAGCCATAGGTTCAAAAGGCGGACAGGTGATCCGCTGCAAAACCACATTCAGGTCCCAGTCAGGCGCTGGCGGGCGCAGAGGTGGTTTAAGTAGAAGGAGACCTCGGAGAAACCTCGCTACGAGAGGGTCGCCGGAGAGAGGTCTACCGTCCACCGGCACATGATGTGCCGAAAGAGCACTGAGGTGAACTTTGACGGAGTTGGACTTAAGTCCCAGATTAGAGAGGTGTAGCAAGTACTGCAAGATCACCGACACCGGGCAGGAGAAGGGATCCTGAGACTGTTGGGTACACCAGACTGCAAAGTGACGCCATTTAAGGGCGTAGCATTTGCGGGTAGAAGGCCGTCGCGAAGCCAAGACGACCTCCTCCACCTCCGCCGTCAGGAGAAGGGGAGCAAGGACTACCCTCTCAGCAGCCAGGCCATGAGGTTGAGAGACCTGAGGTTGGGGTGCAGTAGGGACCCCTGATCCTGAGTGAGGAGATCCGGTTGTACCCCAGAGGGATTGGATCCTCCACCGCCAGTTGCAGTAGGAGCGGAAACCACGGCTGCCTGGGCCAGCGAGGGGCCACCAGGATCATGAAGGCTTTGTCTCGGAGAACCTTGAAAAGAGTCCGAGAGACTAGCGGGATGGGAGGGAAAGCATACAGAAGGCTCCCCGACCATGAGATCAGAAAGGCGTCCGCCGCAACCCGAAGGGGGTGTGGCTGACGAGAGCAGAAGCGAGGAAGCTGCCGGTTGTGAGGACTGGCAAAGAGATCCACCGTGGGGAGGCCCCACTTGAGGAAGAGCTTCTGAACTACCAAGGGATCCAGACGCCACTCGTGCGGCTGGAGGACCCTGCTGAGTTTGTCCGCAAGGCAATTTTCTTGGCCCGGGAGATAAACTACCTTGAGGAGAATGCCGTGACTGACGGCCCAAGAGCAGAGCTTCTGTGCCTCCCGGCAGAGGAGGAAGGAGCCCGTGCCCCCCTGCTTGTTCACGTAGAACATGGCAACTTGATTGTCCGTCTGGACAAGGACGGACTGGTGGGAAGTCAGGTGGGAGAAGGCCTTGAGAGCTAGGCGGATCGCCCTGAGCTCCAGGAAGTTGATCTGCTGAGCAGACTCCCACGTGGTCCAGAGGCCCTGAGTACGTGCCTCCTGGCAATGTGCTCCCCAGCCCAGGAGGGATGCATCGGTGGTCAGCACCCGGGTCGGCTGAGGTGACTGGAAAGGCATTCCGAATATCAGGTTCGGCTGCCGGAGCCACCACCGGAGAGACGAGATCAGCGGCTCGGAGACGCGCACTAGGTCTGCTAGGCCGCCTGTGGCTTGTCGCCACTGCTGGCGGAGACACCATTGAGCAGACCGCATATTCAGGCGGGCATTGGGGGTCACATGGACGGTGGAAGCCATATGGCCGAGTAGTCTCAGGAAGCGCCTGGCGGAGACCAGGGGCTGGCTGCGAAAGCGGTCGGCTAGGTCCATGAGCCGTTGAGCCCTGTCGAGCGGTAGGTATGCTCGCGCCTGAGGAGTGTGCAGCCTTGCGCCGATGAACTCGAGATCCTGTGAGGGGAGCAAAGTGGACTTTGCGAAGTTTATAACAAAGCCCAAGTGCTGCAGAAGAGTCACCGTGCGGCGCGTGGCGTTGGTGACCTCCCGAGCGGACGCTGCTCTGATGAGCCAGTCGTCGAGGTACGGAAAGACATAGAGGCCGTGAAGCCGGAGATGGGCCGCCACGACCGCGAGACATTTTGTGAAGACTCGCGGTGCGGAGGACAGGCCAAAGGGCAGTACTCTGTACTGGTAATGATTTCCTGCCACCACAAACCTTAGGTATTGGCGGTGGCTTGGGTGGATGAGGATGTGCGTGTAGGCATCCTTTAGATCCAAGGAGCATAGCCAATCTCCCTGCTGGAGGTAGGGCAGAAGGATTCCAAGGGTAAGCATTTTGAACTTCTCCCGCACAAGGAACTTGTTGAGGTTGCGCAAGTCCAGGATGGGTCTGAGGCCCCCTGTTCTCTTTGGTATCAGAAAATACCTGGAATAAAAGCCTTGACCTCTCAGGTGGTGTGGCACCGGTTCCACCGCCTGTTCCTGCAGAAGACCTGCTAACTCCTGAAGGAGTAATTCCCTGTGCAGAGGGGGTCGCGGAGGTTCTCCCAGAAAATAGGAGGGAGGGACCTGGTGGAAGTGGAGAAGATAGCCTTCTCGCACGACTTGAAGCACCCAGGCATCTGCGGTGATGCTGGACCACCTGTGGGCGAAGTGAACCAGCCGGCCTCCGGTGCTGGGAGGAACCAGCGGGGGGGGAGAGGCTATGCTTTGTGAGTCAAAAACCCCCACCCTGCTGAGCAGGGGCTGGTGGTGCAGGCTTGGGGGCTTGCTGCCTACGGGACCCGTTACCCCGTCCCTTGGCCTGCTGGCCCTGTTGGGGAGCTGCAGGGGCCTGATAATGGGGGTATTGTTTGTAGGCAGCCGCCTTCCTCGGGTAAAAGGACTTTTTCCCCGAGCCCTTCTTTTTCTGGGAAGGGGCGGAGGTCTTCCTAGAAAGCCTGGTCCTGGTGAGAGTCTCAGTCTCAATTTGTGCAGCCTTTTCCGCCATGGGCTTGCCAAAGAGGTTTTCGCCTCGGCAGGGGACATCGACCAACTTGTCCTGCACCCAGGGCTCAAGGTCTGACGACTGAAGCCAAGCCTGTCGGCGGGCACCGATGCCGGCTGCGGCCACTCGAGCCGACGCTTCAAAGCCATCATAGGCTGCCCGGGACATGAACTTTGAGCATTCCCGAATGCCAGTGGACAAGGCCAGGAACCTCCGCAAGGGTTCCTCGGACAAACCAGCGGAGAATCCGGCTAGCTCTTTAGCCAGATCCCGGAGATACATGCCCATGTATAGCTGGTAAGTCTGGACACGACATGCGAGCATAGAGCCCTGGAAACACTTCTTACCAAGGCCATCCAGGTTACGGGCCTCCCTGCCAGGGGGCACCGAGGAGTGCATCTTCTGGCTCTTAAGACGATGCATGGCCGATTCCACTACCATGGAATGGTGTGGTAGCTGTGCCTTTTGGAAGCCAGGGCTCTTGCGGACCCGATAGATAGAATCGACCCGCTTGCTCAGGACCGGCGAGGAGGCCGGACTCTCCCACATGCGGAAGAGTAGTCGTTCCAGCATAGGAGGAACCGGTACAGTAAAGTGTTCCCTCGCGGGAGAGTCATACTGGAGGGCGTCGAGCTCTTCGGCTCGAGGCTCCTCCTCGGGATCCGCAGGGAAGGCCAAAGCCTTGGCCATATCCCTAACGAAGTCCGAGAACCGGGCATCCTCCGGGGGGGACTGCTTCCGAGGCTCGGACTCCGGTGAGTCCGAGGGGACACACCGAGTCCGGAAAGAATCAGGCGACTCTTCCTCTTCAGACTCCCAGACCGACTCCGACGAGGACTCGGTGGGGTCGGCCCGGGCAGGGCGCGGCGCCTGCCGCCCCGACGCCGAGGGAGTCGGCGTCGGCGACCTCGGTCCCGAACGGGAGGCCGAGGGTGACCTCGACCGAGGATCGACTCGAGTTCTCATCGACTCGAGGATCGGCTCGGTCTCCGGGGTCGACTTGGACGTCGACGTCCCGGCGGTCGGGGCAGCGGCGCCAGCGAGGCCAGCGAGCAGTGCCCGCTGCTGGTCCATGAAGGCAGACAGTCTGCTCTCCAAGGCCGTCAACCTGAGTCCGAGCTCAGGTGACCCAGCAGCCCCCGACTCGGGCCCCGACGGCGTCGGGCCCGACGTCGGCTGTCGCGGAGGCGAGTCCAGAAGGACCACAGGACTTACCCGAGCAGGCATCTCCGACTCCAGGCGAGGTCGCTTCGGGAGGTGTTCCTTCTCCAAGGACCCGGGGCGGCTATCGGGGCTATGCGACCTGGCCCTCGCGGAACCAGGAGCGTCCACCGACGCCGCCCTCGCGGGTTTCACCGTCCGACAATGGTCCCCGGAGGGAGAACCCCGGTCGGAGGAACTCCGGCGACGGTCCGAGCTGGAGCCTTTTGACGCGGAGGCCTCCGACGAGGTCCGGGTACGGCTGGGGTCAGCGAAGATTCGATCACGCTGATGCCGCCGACTTCTCAACGCTTTTGAGGACATTTTGCCGCAGGGCCCACAGATCAGTTCCTCATGATCCGGGCCCAGGCAGCGGAGGCAAAAGTCGTGTGTGTCAGTTAGTGACATATTTCGGTCACACTGACCACACCGCTTAAAGCCACTGGCAGCCATCGGGGGAAAAAGGGCCCCTGCGAGGTCAAAGGACCTGGCTGCCAGGGAAAAATCGAAAACGAAAGCTGACAAAGTCAGAAAAACCGAAAAAAGTAAGAGGACTCGTGACCGGCGTCGCGAGTCCGGGCGGGAAAAAGATCGGCGTCGAACCGAAGGAAATAAGAATAAAATAATGAAGAAAATCGACTTTTTCGCGGGGACAAGACGGGGACGTCTGTAGGGCTCCGCGGAAAAAAGAAGACTGGCTAAGATGGCACCCTCGGGCGGGAAGACGTCCGCGCATGCGCGCTGCAATTCCCAAAGGCTTTCTTTGAAAGCTGGGGAAAATTGCTCCGCGAGGGCTCCGTCGGCGCCGACGTCACCCATAAGTGAGGACTGACTTCCTGCTTGGTCCTGGAGAAAACCTTAGCGCCAATGGCCATGTCTGCCATTGCGAGGATATCCAAGCAGAAATGCCAGACAAAAGCGTAAAGTGATGCCCACGTAGCTGCCTGACAAATGTCTGCAGGGGCTATTGAGCTCTGCACTGCCCACAGGGATGCTTGTGCTCAGGTAGAATGGGTGCGCAAACCCTCTTGAATTGGCAGGTACCGCAACAGATATACCGAGGCAATCGCCTCCTTAACCCAGCACCCCAATGCAGACTTAGCCGCTGCATCACCTTACACAGGCCAGCAAACAGCACAAAAAGATGGTTGGACTTACAAAAAGAATTCATAACCTCAAAGAACCGGAGAGGTACCACAAGGTGAAGATCCTTACTATTCCCCCAACACTACTCCTTAGAGAAGGAGGGGCAAACCACCTGGTTCACATGAAAGGGAGACACCTCAGGGAAGAAGGAAGGCACAGGCCGAATGGAAACGGCCTCCTAGGAAAAGGATAGGTAAGTATCTCGACAAGACAAAGCAAGCAGCTCAGAATCCTCTTTGCAGAACAAATCGCAACCAAGACAACCAATCCTTCAGAGTAGCACGCTTCAGCAGCTTAAAGGGCTCAGACATCAGGGCCATAAGCACCAGACACAGATCCCAGGAAGGGACCACAGATCAGAGGAGAGGACGCAGATGCCGAACCCCCTGAAGGAAATGCAAAACATTGGGGATAAGGCTAGAGCCTTACCAGCCAACGGACCTCTAAAACAGGCCAAAGCTGCCACCTGAACTTTCAGGAAGCTAAGATTAAGGCCCTTAGAGATGGCATTTTGGCTGCCTCAGGAGCTAGCTGCTGTGCGCTGCACCGGCATTCAAGGCACCAGACCTGCACTTATTCCAGGTTCGTAGACCTCCTCCAGTCTCTGAGTAGGGTGAAAAAACATTGCCAGAGAACAACCCATATGCTCTTTTCAGGAGCCAAGCTGTAAGCAAGAAGAGAGCCGGGTCCTCCAGGACAAAAGGCCCCCAACACAATAGGCCCCGAGATGGAGGCAAACGAAGAGTTGGCCCTCGCAGGAGCTGCATCAAATCTCAGAATCATGCTCTCCTCGGCCAATTTGGCACCACCAGAATAATCCTTCCCAGGTGGCGTTCCACATGCCGAATCACATGCCTCACCAGGGGCTACAGAGGAAACACATACAGCAGGTGTTGACTTGGTTAATGTTGAGCCAGGGTGACAAAGCCCTTGGACCCAGTCTCCGTGTGGCGACTGAAGAAGCGGCACACTTTGGCATTGGAGCAGGTCACCATCGGATCCCTCTTGAGGTGACCCCAGCAGCGCAGAAACAACTGAAACACCTCCTGACACAACTCCCACTCTCCTGGAACCAGAGAGTGCTGGCTGAGAAAATCTATTTCCACAGTATCTACCCTGGCAATGTGCAGAGCTGAAAAAAAGTAGGGGGTTCTTTGCTGCCCAGGCAAGCAGGAGAGGGACACAGAAAGGGCACCCTTCCTGCTAGTCCAAGGCAACACAAAAAAAGTAGGACAACAATCGCCACTGGAAGAACAAAGGTTTATTGGTGTTGAGGTCAGCCATCTGGCCTTCTTCAGGGTACTGTGACCCTATTTGAGACAACCAATCAAGTGCTCTTAAAATTGTACATTTAAATGAATAAAACTGCTCTGTAAGCAGCAACTGCAGATACAAAAAGGCCAGAAAGCCTCGACATCAATAAACCTTTGCTCTTCAAGTGGTGATTGTCTTCCTGCTTTTTGTTTTGTTTTGCCTCAGGCAAACAGGAGAGCCATCTCCAGGGTTACCTGGGCAGTCCTCGTGCTGCCTTACCGATTGACATAAACCACCACCATGAACATTGTCTGAGAAGACTTGAAACCTCGACCAGCACCAGAAATGCAGAAGAGTCAACCCTGATGGCTCTTGACTCAAGGCAGTTGATGGAAAACACTGCTTCCCTGTAGTTCCAAGGGCCCTGTGCTGTTCGGTTTGACAATGGGCTCCCCAGCCTGAGAGACTGGCATCTGTCGTCAGAAGGATCCATGAGCAACTGTCCAGTGGCATGCCCTTCCTCAGAAGACTGGTTTGCTGCCAACCCTGCAAGCTAATCATCATCATCATTAGGAGTGGGAGCCAAAGCTCAAACTGCTGAGAACTCAGGGACCACAGAGTCAGTAAGGACCTCTGGAGCAGCCATATATGAGTACGTGCCTACGGCACCATCTTGATTCTTGCCGCCATCAACACAGACTCTAGGAGCCTGCTGTGAATCGAAAAGTACTAGGCAATCCAACAGCCTTTGACTCTCCTCTGGCAGAAGACTCTGCACATTCAAGTATCAAACGTGCTTCCAGGAACTCCAGAGATTGGGAATGCAACAACTGGCTCCTTCCCCAACTGATCACCCAGCCGAGGCTTATGAGAAAGGACACCACTCGGGGAGTTATCTGAGATGCCTCTGAAAGAGAATGGGCTTGAATTAGCCAGTAGCCCAGATATAGGTGCACACTAATCCCTTGGTGCCGTAGCGCCACAGCCACCACCACCATGACCTTGGAGAACGTAATTAGGCAGTGCAGAGTCTAAATGGGAGGGCGGTGAACTAAAGGCGAGAGCCAAGCATGGCAAAACAGATACTTTGCTGATTCCCCGGATTGGGATATGAACATATGCCTCAGCCAAATCTAGAGATGCTAGGAACTCCCCTCAGTGCACTACTTGAGTCATGGATCGCAAAGTTTCCATCCAGAAGCACATGACATGCAAGTTCTATTGACACACTTGAGGTCCAGAATTGGCTGAAATGGTCCTTCGGTATCGGCACCACGAAACAGATGGAATATCTGCCCTGGCATTGAGACCTGGGGGAGTGGACACCACTGTCTTCAGGAGAAGCAACCTGTCCAAGGTGATCCACACAGTGGTCCTGCTGTTTGAAAATCCACAAGGGGAGAAGACAAAAGCGGCCAGGCCCATTCTTGAAAGAAGAGGTGAAGCCTGCCCCCATCTGAAAGAACCAGGGAATGGCCCCCAAACCTTCATTACACAACCCAGCAAGGTCCTCCTCTGGAAGGGAGAGGTCCCTCGGCTCAAGCATTCCATGAAAGTACTGGAAATGAGCCTGAAGTCCATAAGCAGAGGGGAAGAAAGGTTTTCCAGGCCAGTAGCGATGGGAGTCCCAAGAACCCCGGGAGTCCGACCAGCATGCCTATGAGAAGTGGGTGGAGGCCCATGGAAAAGGGGCTCCCTGCTTCACAGGCCCCCTTGGACCTGTCCAGGACAGGCTCATCCACCAGGCAGGCTAGGGCGGCAGATCTCTGTGAGCGGCAGGCCATGTGCTTTGGCACACATGGTCTGCCGCCCCTCTCCCCCACACAAGCCAAGTCGTGCCACCCTTCCCCCCTCCCCCATGCTGAGCCATGCCACACTGCCGACCCTTGCTGTCACGGATTCCGGTGGCAGGGGGAGGATGGCTAGGATTGGAGGCAGGCCATGTGTTTCGGCATAAATCTGCCGCTTCTGACCCCCAAAGTTATGTTAGAGGGGGTCAGAAACGGCAGGCCATGTGTGCCTAAGCACATGGCCTGCCACTGAGCTGAACAGCGCCCCCCTTGACCCCGCCGCCTCAATCAGCATCAGCAGGGGGCAGTAGTGCAGCTCAGCACGGGGGGGGGGGGGTGCGACTCAGCTTGTGGTTGTGGGCAGCATGGCCAAGGCGTCTGCCTAGGGTGGCAGAAATCCTGGACTTGCCCTCCAGAATGCGATAAGATTTCATCTCGCTCAAGTCCTTCACCAGCTTTTCCACATGAGATCCAACAGAAGCGTCCTTCTAAGGCCAGATGAGCAACCAGACTTTAGACTAACCACATCCACTGGCATAGAGAGGGGGAGACAACTCATAAGCTGCCATGCAAGAACAGCAGAGTCCAGAAGCCGAAGATGAGGCACCTTGCTTGCCACAGGCCAAACATATTCCTTTTAGAAAACAGAGAGTTAAGGCAAGTAACACAACAGCATGTGCTAAGGCCATGGCACCCCAGAAGGTATGCATTAACAGCACTTATACAGCAATTTGCGTTATAGGCGTTTGGGTAGGAATGCACATTGGAGCCATTTTGGCAGAACGCATGACCGCCAGATGCACAATAGTAAAAGACAATACTAACGTGTGCATGAGTCGACACCGACTTGATGGCACTTAACAACAAAAATAGTGGGAAATCCCCCACACTGCGCCAACAGTCGCCAGCGATTCACCCCAAACTACACCCCAGATGTACATAATTGAGAGCCCCCAATAGTGCAACGATGAGGTCAATCCTTGGTACTCGCCCCCTGAGAGCCACAGGCAGAAATCTGTGTTGCGCTCAGTTCTAGTCCCTTGACACTGTTTCTTTGCTTTGCATGCACTGCATTTAAGGTGTCTGGCAGGTAGATTCCTCTGAGAGCATTCTGCAATCTTCGGGAGAGAGCAGGAGGGACAGTGGAGGAAAGGGGGGACACTGAGGCTGTGTGAGGCTGCTGAACTCTTCCAGATCCTTCCAATTTCCTGGCTGCTAAATAGGCCCTTAATAGGATAAGAGTGTGGAGCCAAACTAATTTTCCCTCCTATGGCTACCGAAAAGACAACAGTCTAGTGGAGATTCCCACGCTGAAGTGAAAGAGTCACCCTCAAGGTAGTTGTTCACGAGCGTTTAAACCAATCTTTTCCTCTCAATTTCTTAGGTTTTTTTTTCCAGATAGGGGAAAATTCATCTACCACCTGCTGGAGACAAAGAAATACTGAAGAGACTTCTGGTGGCTAAGGTGGATAGAGGCATGGGAATGATGTCATTGAAACCTGGGTTTTTCATTGGTACTTTGTCTCCACCAATCTGCTGGTTGGGGAACACAACTCACTTGTCTGGACTGGTCTAGCAGGATGATATGGAATACAGATTATTTTCTTTTGACCCAGCAGTTCCTCCTGCTCCTTTGGTCTTTCAGCTCAGTTGGAAGTGGCATCCCTTGAGCTACAGTACTCTAAGCTTTCATTCCAACCACACCGATTTTTTCCATTATTTATATGCCCCTCCCAACTTTACCTAGCCATTGCAGAAAAAGTCCTTAGCCAGGCGCCCCAAACAGTAGCATCTTCCAAAAGCTCGCTAATGCAAATTCTAAATCTGGCCACTGGGTGTTGCTATTTTGTGATTTCAGGTGACTACCTCCCACATAGAGGCTGTTAATGTTGCTGCTATGGCACCCCCAGATGGTCCGGGAGGACAAACTCAGAGGTCTTCCCCCGGGATGGCCCACTGTGTATCATTTTATTACTAAAGTCTGAAATATTAAACCAAAGAACAGTCTGGTAATGAAGCAGTGATACCACATGAGCTCACTAGAGAGCAGCAATCAAACTCCAAATCCTACCCATCTTGGCGGTACACTTACGTTTTACTAGTTTTGAGTACTTCCCCGGCAGAACATATATGACAAAGCCTAAGATCTGAGTGCGATTAAGCATAACCCTTTCCTTAAATAATTCAATAGTAAGGGAAGGGAGCTATTATGGGAAGCAGTGAGCATGTGTAAGAGCATTTTTCCCCTGTAACAGCTGCATGGAAATGTAAGAGGAGGTGTGGGGGGAAAAACAATTGTCTCTTGTGATTTTTCTGTACATGCTACTGCATTGCATGTACACATGGTTAACACTTACATTTTCAAGATATTTCAACTGCAATATATCTATACTTCAAAACAAAAACCTGAGGATATGTTAGATGGCCATAATGGCTTTATTCAGCATCAGCTGGCATGCCACGTTGTCTCTCTCCAAGTGATGCTTTGCCCACATTAGAATCTTCGGAATTTTAAGCAAATATCTGAGCACAGCCCCTTATGTTTCTCTGTTTTCTCAGGGACTGACAATAACTTGGTTGTCTGATCAAGTATTCAGAAGAAAGGACTAAAAGTAGCAATTGAGGCCACAAAACCTCCCTCTTTTCTATGATACTCATTGGTATGAACAGCGGGCTTTACTTGGACCACTTTCCTTGTGCATAACGCTAAAGGAAAATGGTTTCTCAACTGCAGAGAAACATAGAAATATGACAGCAGAAAAAGACCACATGGCCTATCCGGTCTACCTTTCCATATCAAAAATTAAAACAGTCCCCTTTTTTCTTTATGATCTTCTGTGTTTGTCCCATGCTTTCTTGAATTCAGATACTATCCTCATCTCTCCATGCATCTACCATTCTTTCCGTAAAGAAATATTTCCGCATATTACTCCTGAGTCTATCCCCTTTCATCTCATCCTATGCCCCCTTGTAGCAGAGCTTGCTTTCAATCGAAAAAGGCTCTCCTCCTGTGCATTTATGCCATGGAGGTATTTAAACATCTTTATCATATCTCCTCTATCCCGCCTTTCCTCTAACGTATATATATTAAGATATTTAAGATTGTCCTCATATGCTTCATAACCACCATTTTTAGTAGACACCCGCTGCACAGACTCCATCCTGTTTATATCCTTTTGAAGATGCGGTCTCCAGAATTGTACACAATACTCCAAATGAGGTCGCACCAGAAACTTATACAGAGGAACTATGACCTCCTTTTTTCTGCTGGCCATTACTCTCCCTATGCACCAAGCATCCTTCTGGCTTTCATTGTCGCCTTTTCTACTTGTTTAGCCACTTCAACATCATCAGAAACAATCACGTCCAGGTCCTGCTCTTCTTTCATGGACAGAAGTACTTCACCCCCTATACTGGATTCTTGCAGCTCAAATGCATGGCCCTGTATTTTTTTAGCATTAAATCTCAGCTGCCAAATTCTCAACCAGTCTTCAAACTTAGCAGATCCCTCCTCACATTATCTATTCCTTCCTGGGTGTCTACTCTATTGCAGATTTTAGTATCATCCGTAAAGAGGCAAACCTTACCTGACAGGCCTTCTGCAATATCACTAACAAAGATGTTAAAAAATTGGACCAAGGACAGATCCCTGCGGCACACTACTGATAACATCCTTCTCCTCAGTAAAAGCTCCATTTATCAGTACCAGGCAAATATTTATTTATTTATTTATTTATATTCTCTTATATATCGCACTATTCAGCATCAGCGCGGTTCACATAGAACAAAAATCTCAGTACAGTCAACATGCATGAGTTTACAGATAACAAGGGAAGGAACTTGGATAACAAGGGAAACTATTTACAATCTATTTACAGGGGTAATACTACTGCATAGGTACATGTTACTAGGAACAGTTGTTAAGAATATATTCAATAATTATAGAGAGTCAGCCTTGGTGTGTTATTGAGACACCGAGGAATTGAATAACTGGGTGGAAACACTGAGGTCAATGGGTGTCGTTGACTCTATAAGGTACTTGTTGAAGAGATGGAATTTGAGGGCTTTCCTAAATTGCGTTAAGCTGTTGATAGCCCGGATATTAATATTAATATTAATTGAAATATTAATTTACAAACACTATCTGGAAAATAACACTCAAGAATTCTGCAGACGATCCCAGTTTATCTAACTCTGTGGTGATTTGTATGTGAAATGAGACATTTTCCCTTGGCATTAATGACATTTATTTACATTTGTATACCACAGTTATCAAGCAATGCTCACCATGTTAGTGTGTCATGTGCTGTGAAATCAATGCTGACTCCTGGCAACCCAGCCCCTGGATTTTCTTGGCAAGATGCAACTGAATTATATTACGAGGCCTTTCTCCTGTGCCCGATATTCTAAGTTGGTCTCCCATCCAAATACTAGACAGGCCTGTCCCTGCTTAGCATTTGAGATCAAATGATATCCAATTCATGCAGGGTGGTGAAGTCACGGTAATGCTCACCATACTGTATGATAAAACACAGTTTTTAAGCTACGACACCCTCAAATTGTCTCACCATACACCCCTATTCAACTAAAATACAGAGAACTGCTGTGCAATCAACTATCCACCAGAACTAAATCAGTGAAACCCACTAGATCACTATAAAAAAAGCCTTAGCAAACGTTTTTAACTTCTTCCTAAAAGCAAAATACTTCTCTCTCCATAATCCATAGGGGAGTTCATTAAATCACAAAGGGGGCACTTCTGAAAATGCTTGTCCCTACCCATGAAGATTAAAAAACAGTCACAGCAAAATGATTCCTTTCCAGAACATAATTCAACTTCTGCTTCAAATACACCGGTCTCTGAACCAGACAAAGCCTGAAGATGAGACTAAATTTTAAACTGAATCCTAAACAAAACTAGAAGCCAATGAAATTGCTTCAGTAGTAGGAAAACATGCTCACGAGCCGCTGTGTTTTGGATTAATGGTAAACAATGCACCACTACTTGCAAGATCCTTATTGATACCCACTACAGTAATCCAATTATAACATAACACTGAAGCAAGGTCTAGTAACTTGAGGATAATTCAGCGCTTACGATCTTATTTAGCCTGAAGTACTCGCGCATTAGATTGAAGTGTCAGCATGGGGTCACTCGACACCTGAAGCAGAGCTTTTATTATTTATTTTATTTATTATTTTATTATAGTTTCTTATATACCGCGCTATTCGGTATCAGCGCGGTTTACATCAAAACACAACGACCATAACAAGCAGCTGTCTGGTTTTACATCGAACAGGAGTACAAACTTGGACAACAGGGTCAACTATATACATAAGCTATTTACACTGCAAGGATAGGTAAAATCAGATACTGAATGTAAGGGCCTTTCTAGAATGGGTCATTTCTTGAGAGGGATATCTAGGTTCAATTGCTGGTTGGGTAGTATTGGAGGAAAAGGTGGGATTTGAGTGCCTTCCTGAACTGATATAGGTTGGCGATGGCCCTAATGTCAGGGGGAAGAGCATTCCAGCATTTGGGGACATAGAAACTGAATGCCCTATTTGTGGTTGTCTTGTTGCACTTTGTCAATGCCTTTGGGGTCACTAGCAAGTTTACGGCTGTTGCTCTTCTGGATCTGTTGGGGGGGACAATGTGAATAAGATGTGTGAGTGAGGAGGATGAGATACCTTTGATTGTCTTGAATGCTAAGAGTAGGGTTTTGAAGGTGATCCTCCCATGGATAGGTAGCCAGTGAAGCTGTTTGAGAATTGGAGTCACGTGGTCGCTTCTGGATGCTCCGTAAAGGACCCTCGCTGCGGCATTCATGGCCAGCTGTAAGGGGGTTAGTGTGGATTGGGGGAGACCTTGTAAGATGGCATTTGCAAAGTCAAAGTGTGGCAGGATTAACGCTTGATATATGGTCCGGAAATCGTCTGGGTCCAACAGGGAGCGTAGGTGCTTGAGTGAACGGATTTTAAAATAAACGGCTTTGACTATGTTGCTTATGTGGTGTTTCATATCTAGACGTTGGTTCAACGTAACTCCAAGGTATTTTATTGCTTCTTTAGTTTGTAAGTCAGCTTCCTTGACACTGACGTGGGATGGGGGAGTAAAGTTGGGGTCTCTGGTGATGAAAAGCACCTCTGTTTTTTTATGTTGAATGCGTAGGTTCTGTGATTGGAGCCACATTGAAACCACATTGAAGCAGTCTATAATCGGGGATAGATCCATGTGAGCTGTGGAGAACGGCATGTATAAGAGAATGTCATCTTTTGGACAGTAATTATAAGCTCGAAATGTGACACACGTCGTGTGTATGTGGGATACATAGTAACCGGCTCCACTGGCGCTTCTTCAACCAGTTAAGTGATTTTATTCATAAAACTGGTGTATAATAAAAATAAAAAAAGAACAACCTGTTATTTGGGTGGGTTTTTGCTCTCCTTTGACAGTCTTTCCGACAAAAATTAAATTATATGCAACAGTGGTCTGTACTCGTTCGAGATTCCACCTCGAGATTAGATTACTTTGGTGGTGGATCTATTTGGGTTATTCTATCTGATATGCATGAAGGAATGAAGCAGTCTGACCGATTAGTTTAATTATACTGCACTGGTTTAGTGTGTCTTATTTTCTCTATACCCGAGATGGTATTTTCCTTTAATTTTGGTTTTAGTCCTTCCTGTTTATTGAGAAGTCGTCGAAGCAGAACTGAAAACCTTATCAAAGAACAAAGCACCAGGTATTGATGGCATTCCCACTGAAGTATTACAACAATTGGATGCAGCTGCTGCCAAAGGCTCTGCCAGGAAATTTGTAAGACAAATTTTTGGTCAACTGACTGGAAAAGATCTGCATTTATACCAATACACCAACCGATTACTGCGTCTGAGCTCACTAAAGGTATCACCTCATCCCATAAGACTATCTGTCCTTCTGACCCTATTCCCCCGCCTGCTCACTGAACCCTCACTTGCACTACTACCATTCATACTAACCATCGCTCATACAGTACTTTCCCCTCCCTACAATAACAGAAGCTATGGATCATTTATCATGTCTCTCTCTCCCTGCTGAGTCCCTCACATTTGCCTGAGTCTGACCAGAGAAAGTGAGACACAATGGTGCATTTCCCTAAGTGTGAGCTTTCAAACTTGTTCTGTTTTGCACTCTGACTGGCTCAGAGTCATTATGTGCTTTTAAGCTCCTCTCATGACTGGTTTCTCACTTTTGTGGTGG
The DNA here is from genome assembly GCA_033557465.1 of Ichthyophis bannanicus. Classification (NCBI taxonomy): domain Eukaryota; kingdom Metazoa; phylum Chordata; class Amphibia; order Gymnophiona; family Ichthyophiidae; genus Ichthyophis; species Ichthyophis bannanicus. The sequence continues at coordinate 98,525,401 of CM066035.1, forward strand.
CTGAGTACATTTTTAGTCTGTTGGTTGCACCATAACTTTAAATGGATGTTATCCATTTAAAATGATGCAGATTTTCAGGGATGCTATCCATCCAAATGACTCAGTTGAAAGTTCATGTAAAGTTTCAGTTTAAGTTATACTGTACATGCTATTTCTGTGGTTCTATGTTTTTCTGATATGGCTGAAACCCTATACTGTTTTTTCCTATCTTGACATTTCTGCTATTGCCATAGACTTCAAGATAATAATATGGATCATAATATGAAGATTTAAACATGTAAAGCCAGTTAGGCATGCATATCCATTTTTATCTTACAGAACTTGCTACATATTTTCATTGCATTAAGATGCATCAGATGGCATTGAGACAGCTTCAGAGTTGCCAAGTTACCCAGTTCCAGGAATGAGATTTTAAGCCAGTCCTGGATTTCTGACCATCTCATTCTGATGCATTATGGGACCTGCAGCATTGATTCCAATGGATAAATTCAGAGATTACAAATACCATACTGCATTGTAATGCAAATTTGAAACCAGAACTGGCAAACATCTCACTCCTGAAACTGGGTAACTAGACAACTCTGCAGCTCGCTTGGAGAAAAACCTGGCCCATGCCCACAGGATTACATTATATCAAAAGCTCATTGAGAGAGACCACGTGGGGCAAAACACGGTCCCATATTGAAGTTCAACTTTTTGGATTATTTACCGATGATCTCACTTGTAAAAATAAATTACTAAAGAGATAATTTTGATACGGATGATTATAGGAGTTATTAAAAACAGTTTGCAATAATTAAACAGCTCTGGTTTGAGCCTTGCTCAAAGTCATGTTGTCACTAATATGCAGAAGATGAATCTCACTTCTCTAAAGTGTTTCTTAATGAGGCTGCCTTCTACTAAATTAAATGTGATAATGTGTTATTTCCTTTGAACACCACTTACTAGATTAAGGTTTCTGTCCACTGGATTTAGTCATTGTTGCCTCTCATTTCATTTCCTTTCCTTGAGTCAATACATGATGTCTCGATATGCTAAGAACACAGTTCTCTCCAGGATCAAGATGGCCACCAAAACTTTGAATTCTTAAACTGGTCAAATTATTTTCTTCAGCAACTTCATTCAAAACAACAAAAGGGACAGGTCTGGAGATATTGGCTTCTCTTGAAATGCATTTACCATTAGCTAAAAATACAAGTAAACTTCCCTTTTCTAGGAAATGAAAGTAATAACTCATTACCGCGAAATGCAAAGCACTTGGTAAGTATTATTTTCAAATTTCAGCTAAACAGTCACACAGGTGACTGCAGGCTTGCCAAAGTACCATCTGTAGGTTTTACTTTTACAAGGGCAACAAGGCAACTGAAGAACAAAGTGCCATTTTGCTCCAGGATTTTTGCCTTTGGTTTTGGGAAGGCTTTTTGTAACCGTTATTTCACAGTCAAAATGGATTTGCACACCTGCTGCTCATTTTAAAGGAGCAGGTCTTTTTTTTTTAATTTATGGGGTATGTTTACTGAAGGGCGTTAAGGGAGCAAGTGTGCTGTTAACGCCTGTTATCGGCACCCATGCGCCCTTAATGCTGCGAAAAAGCTGCATTAACGGGCATTAAAGGCTCCTGCAGCACTAAGGACGCAGAAGGCGGAGTGGGCATTAATGGGGCAGAGAGTGGGTGTTAACAATGGATGTTACCTTAAAGCCTGTTGCGCTAACTTGTGTTAAAGTCCATTAACGCTGGGAACACTAACGCCAAGTAAAACCTCGCAGAAAGGTTTTATTTTGAGGGGCGAGAGCCTATTTAAACATCTGCAATGTGATGCACAGACAGGGGAGCCCAAGATTTATTGCCGTGCTTCATTAGCTGCAACAGCATAGTGCCCGAGTATGAAAGGGCACCATGCTGATGGTGCAAATGGGGCAAAGGAGGTGACACATCGGTCATGCAGTGGGGGTTTCTGGGGCGCAAAGCAGATCAGGCAGCTGCCCGGGTGGCATATCTGTGGTGTCCGTCATGATCCCACATCGACATTGGCGGCACACAGACATACTGCTGCTTTGGAAAGGTGATGCACCACATGGGGTGCGGGTCAAGGTTTCCTGGCACCCTGGCCAGCCCCCTCCCACTGCTGCTGAAGCCAGCTCCAGAGGAAGAGGACGATAGCGCCAGCAGCTGTAGCACTATAGGTAGATGCAAAATACAAGCACTTGGGGAAATACCACAACTGCAGCTGCCTGCCTCCCCCCAAAATGTATCAAAAGCAGATGTTGATGGGGCTTTGGCAGTGGCAGTTGTATGGGGGGACGGCATGTCTGTCAATGTGGGCCTCTGTCCCACTCATCTGGACCTGGTGCCATAGGCATCTGCCAATGCCGCATGGTGGACCAGTCGGGTACTGCGCACCACCCCCACTGACAGCCTGGTGTGTCAGTGGAAGGTGTAGTAGCACCTGCCTGCAGTAGACAAGACCCATCATGATCCTGTGCCCAGGTCTGCCTAAGGGGTAACATGTCAGTCCCAGGGACTGCTGTATCCATATGGCAGCTCTATGTTTCAACACACAAAGCCATTGTTTATATGAGTGGAAGGTCACAGGTTCAAGACCCTGCTGTGGGTCATGTATTACATGTCCCGGTGGATAAACTTTAGCCTACAGTGCAGGTACAGCACCAGCCTATGCAACTTACGGAACTGAGGTGATGGATCAGTGCATTCTCCATTTGGTGATCAGCTGAATACTGTTCTGCATGTGTACTGCATCATGGGTACTGGAGGGGCTAACCAATACTGGCACACACAGCAGACATTTTAAGCAGTGACCTGCAGTCTCTTTGTATCCACCCATTGCTGTACAAAGAGGTATGGAAGTGTAGCCTACTGATTAGTGCAATGTCTCTATAAACAGGGGACAGGGGTTCAATTCCTACTTGTTAATTTTTTGACTGTGCGCTACTCGGATCATTTTCATGCCTGAAGCAGTCAGAGCACTGCTGTGACTGGCAGACACTCAGCCTTATAGTCTGTTATGCGTTCTGCCCACAATTTGGCCCAGCAAACAGACTATTCACCATCATGCCCTTCTGAGACCATGGCTTTATTGGCTGTGCTACAGCGGGTCAGATATGTTCATCCTGCAGATGTCTGGCAATTGCATGGCGGTGTGGCGCAATGGTCATGGCACAGGCTTGGGATCCAGGATACCAGGGTTTGAGGCCCACCAGCATTCCTTTAGTGACACTTTGGAAGGTTTTACTGTGCAGTTTAATGTACGCGACACCCTTCATGGATTGCCCACACCTCCTTCTGACCTCGGGCAGGTCACCTAACCCTTCATTGCCTCAGCTGACTTCAGGTTCTTTCAGTCCCTGTTTTAATTTTTTTTAATCGGACATTACAACTTTTTCGGTACAAGGTATCCAAACGTGACTGCACTGATGCAGCGGTATACAGCTGTAACCTGCTTGTGCAACATGAGTCGTGTATGACATCATGACCGTGACTGTGTAACCTTGGCTCCATCACATCTGTGCAGTACATGCACATACATCCTACCCCTACGATGACCACCTGCAGTTATCACCTCATGTCCGTACGTGCCTCATTTGCCCAGTTTGGATGACACCTGTGCAGTTATCTGCACATTTGTCTGGGGTGTTGTATGGTGGTTCTGTGGTTGGGACAGGTGTGAGACCCACATGTCTGGTATCAGACCTTCCAAGTGGCAGTGGTGCACATTTTCAAACACAGTACAATTACGTTGGGGATGGCACCTACGGCACATCGGTGCTGTCAGCCCATACCACCCTCTCCGTTGCCACCATCCTTCCTTCAGCCCATCCATCCGCCTCTGTCGGCTATGTGCAGTCATGTCTTCTTGTGCAAGCTGCTACACCATAGCCTACCCTGCACTCACTCAAGGATAGCCCTACTTACATGTGTTCAAGGAGCCGAGGTCAGTAGCCTCTGGCTACAGATGAAAGGGCTGGAACTAGATTTGGAAGGGGGGGAAGGGAGGTATAAGAAGGGATGAAGCAAGGGTAATGAAGATTCCTAGCACCATAGCCAAACAGGAACCAGTTACAATGCAAAAACAGGAGCCCAAGGGGCAGAAGTTAATTTTGAGCAAACCCTTCCTTCTCCCCCTAAAATAAGAAAAATGAAACCCCAGTACCTGCATAATGTCCTGAAGGCTCTTTGTGAAGGAAATTTCAGCTTCTACCATGTAAAACTCTGCTAGATGTCTACGACTCTGAGAGTTCTCAGCTCGAAACGTAGGGCCAAACGTAAACACCCGCGTGAAAGCACTGCAACCCAAAAAAAGAGAGGGAAAAAAATGGAAAATGGGCTTTAAAAGAAAACCCAAATTATGTATTCTAAAATACCTCTCTCTTCTTATATATAGTGCAGAGTTCACACTGCAGTATTGGTCCTATAGAAAACTAGAGTCTTTGTGAGCTGCGATGCTTTTTGTTACACCAACTCAAGATCAAACAAATCATGTTATAATACATAAGCTATTAAGACTTCACGGATACTTTATTTATTTATTTATTAATTACAATTTCTTATATACCGCGCTATTCGGTATCAGCGCGGTTTACATCATAACACAACGACCATAACAACAATCTGTCTGGTTTTACATCGAACGGGAGTGCAAACTTGGATAACAGGGGTTAACAATATACATGAGATATTTACACGGAACACGGAATGAAGAATTCTAATGTATGTTAAATGCAAAACTGGACAAGAAATGATTTTCTTTATGAGTATAAATAGAGTAGTTACTCACCTGTAACAGGTGTTCTCCAGGAGCAGCAGGAATCAGTCCTCACTTATGGGTGACGTCGGCCGACGGAGCCCTTGCGGAGCAATTTTCCCCAGCTTTCGCAGAAAGCCTTTGGGAATTGCAGCGCGCATGCGCGGTCCCCTTCCCGCCCAGGGATGCCATCTTGCTCAGTCTGATGACATAGCGGAAAGACAGCAAAAAAGTCAGCAAAATATGCAATAAGAATGACTGCAACTCCGAGGGGAGGAGGGAGGGTAGTGAGGACTGATTCCTGCTGCTCCTGGAGAACACCTGTTACAGGTGAGTAACTACTCTTTCTCCAGGACCAAGCAGGAAGTCAGTCCTCACTTATGGGACTCCCAAGCTCAAGGCTACCGGAGACCTCAAGCCTAAAAAAGAGCTCCCTCAAGCTCAACAGTACAGAGGGAAGGAATCTTCTCTGAATACGAATCCGGCCGGTAGCCAACACTAGGGCCGGAGGGAGGAGTTGCCTAAACCTCAAAGAGATTGTGGAGAACTGCCTGACCGAAAGCGCTGTCCCTGCGGGACTCCCTTTCAAGGCAGTAATGAGTCGCAAAGGTCTGGCCTGAAGACCAAGTACCGGCCCGGCAGATGTCTGCCAATGGAACAGAACGGAGATGAGCCACGGACGCGGCCTTCGCCCTGACCCGATGAGCCGTGACACGACTCTCCAAGGAGAGGCCGGCTGCCCTGTAAAACCAGGCGATACAGTCGGCTACCCAGGAGGACAGAGTACGCTTAGACAGGTACCCCCAACCGACTGGGGTCAAAAGATACGAAAAGCTGGACGGCTTTTCTATGCTCTCTCGTACGGTCAAGGTAGAAGGATAAGGCTCTTCTACAGTCCAGGGTGTGCAGCACAGTTTCTGCTCGGCTGGTGTGCGGCCTGGGAAAGAAGGTCGGAAGAACCACCTCCTGGTTGATGTGAAAGTGGGAGACCACCTTTGGAAGAAACTTAGGGTGGGTCCGCAGTACTACCCTATTCTTGTAGAACCTAGTATACGGAGGCTCCGACACTAGGGCTTGTAGCTCACTCACGCGCCTCGCGGAAGTGAGGGCCACCAAGAAGAAAGTTTTCCAGGAGAGAAAATGGAGAGGGTAGATAGCCATGGGCTCAAAAGGCGGGCAGGTAAGCCTTTGCAGAACCACGTTGAGGTCCCAGTCGGGGGCTGGAGGGCGCAACGGAGGTTTAAGCAGAAGGAGGCCTCTGAGAAAACGCGCCACCAAGGGGTGCGAGGAGAGAGGCCGGCCTTCAACCGGTGAATGATGTGCAGAGAGAGCACTGAGGGGGACTCTGACAGAGTTGGATTTGAGACCTAGATCGGAGAGGTGAAGCAAGTATTGCAGCACCACCGATACTAAACAGGCGAAGGGGTCCTCAGATCGCTGAGAACACCAGACCGAGAAGCGACGCCATTTGAGGGCGTACGACTTCCGAGTGGAAGGACGCCGAGAAGCTAGGACGACGGCTTCCACCTCCGGGGCTAGCCGTAGCAGAGCTAGGACTACCCTTTCAGCAGCCAGGCCGTCAGGTGTAGGGCCTGGAGGTTGGGGTGCAGAAGAGTGCCCCGATCCTGGGTCAGGAAGTCGGGCTGGAACCCCAGAGGAAGAGGGGTGTCCACCGCTAGATGTAGTAGTAGAGAGAACCACGGCTGTCTCGGCCACCGAGGCGCCACCAGGATCACGGAGGCCCTGTCCTGGACAACTTTGAACAATGTCCGGGCCACCAGTGATGTAGGAGGGAATGCATACAGCAGACCCGTGGACCACGGGATGAGGAAAGCATCCGGCGCCTCCCGAGAAGGATGGGGGTGCCGGGAGCAGAATCTGGGGAGCTGCCTGTTCAGGGGACTGGCAAAAAGATCCACAGTGGGAGAGCCCCACCGGCGGAAGATCTGCTGCACCACCTCGGGGTTCAGTTTCCACTCGTGTGGTAGCAGCATCCGGCTCAGCTTGTCCGCCAGGCAGTTGTCCTGCCCTGGCAGGTAAAACGCTTTGAGGAGGATGTCGTGATCGACAGCCCACGAGCACAGCCTCCGGGCTTCCCGACATAGAAGGAGGGAGCCCGTGCCCCCCTGTTTGTTCACGTAGAACATTGCAACCTGATTGTCCGTCTGCACCAGTACGGACTGGCCGAACGTTAGGTGAGAGAAGGCCCGCAGAGCTAGGCGGATCGCCCGAAGCGCCAGGAAGTTTATCTGCTGGGCGGCCTCCCAAAGCGTCCAAAGGCCCTGAGTGCATGTCCCTCGACAATGCGCCCCCCATCCCAGGAGGGAGGCATCTGTCGTGAGCACCCGGGACGGTGGGTGAGACTGAAAAGGCATGCCGAGCACTAGGTTGGGTAGGTGAAGCCACCATTGCAGGGAGGAGACCAGACGGTCGGAAATTTGTATCAGATCCGACAGCCTCCCTGTGGCCTGACGCCACTGAGTGCGAAGGCTCCACTGCGCAGGCCGCATATGTAGACGGGCGTTCGGAGTGACATGGACCGTGGAGGCCATGTGTCCGAGTAGCTGCAGGAACTGTCTGGCTGAGGCCGAGGCCGGCGACCTGCCGCTGAACCTGCTGGCTAGAGCCGTTAGCCTGTTGGCCCTTTCCAGAGGCAAGAAGGCACGAGCCTGCCGAGTGTCCAGCCGCGCCCCTATGAACTCGAGGTCCTGAGAGGGGAGCAAGGCGGACTTTTCGAAGTTTATGACGAAGCCCAAGTGCTTAAGCAGGGCCACCGTACATTGGGTGGCCTGGGCGACCTCTGGAGTAGACGATGCCCGGATGAGCCAGTCGTCCAGGTATGGGAAGACGAAGAGGCCTTGAAGCCTTAGGAAGGCGGCCACCACCGCCAGGCACTTTGTGAACACCCTGGGAGCGGAGGACAGGCCAAAGGGCAGTACTCGGTACTGATAATGCTTCCCCGCCACCACAAACCTTAGGTATTGCCGGTGGTCCGGATGAATAAGGATGTGGGTATAAGCATCCTTTAGATCCAAGGAGCATAGCCAATCTCCCCGCTGGAGGTAAGGCAGCAGGGTTCCAAGGGTAAGCATCTTGAACCTTTCCCGCTGCAGGAACTTGTTGAGGTTGCGGAGGTCTAGAATGGGCCTGAGGCCTCCTGTTCTCTCTGGAACCAAGAAGTACCTCGAGTGAAACCCGTGGCCCCACAAGTGTTGGGGCACGGGCTCCACCGCCCATTCTTGAAGTAGACTTCGCAGCTCCCGAAGGAGTAAGTCCCTGTGCAGAGGGGGTCTGGGAGGCTCCCCTGGGAAGTAGGGGGGAGGCACCTGGTGAAAATGTAGGAGGTAGCCTTTTTGAACCACCTGCAATACCCAGGCCTCGGATGTTATGGCAGACCACCTGTGAGCAAAGTGGGTCAGCCGACCCCCCGTGCCGGGCGAAGGCCCCTGAGGGGGAGGGGCTATGCTGGCATAGTCAAAAAACCCCGCCCTGCTGAGCCGGGGCCTGCATGGCGGGTTTGGGGGTTTTCGGCTTCCGGGATCCGTTACCCTGTCCCCTAGGCCGCTGCCCCTGAAGGGGGGTGGTGGCCGGGTGCTGTGGTTGGTGATGCGCGTAAGCAAACACCTTCCTCGGGTAAAAAGGCTTTTTCCCCGAGCCCTTCCTCTTCTGTGAAGGGGCAGAGGACTTTCTAGAAAGGCGAGTCCTGGTGAGAGTCTCCGACTCGAGCTCCGCCGCCTTTTCAGCCATGGGTTTGCCGAAGAGGTTTTCCCCTCTGCAAGGGACATCGACCAACTTGTCCTGCACCCATGGCTCAAGGTCGGATGACTGAAGCCAAGCCTGGCGGCGAGTCCCGATGCCGGCTCCGGCTACTCGAGCCGAGGCCTCGAAGCCATCATAGGCCGCTCGAGAAATGAACTTCGAACACTCGAATCCCGGAGGACAAGGCCTGGAACCGCTGCAAGGGTTCCTCGGAGAGACCGGCAGAGAAACCCTGAAGTTCCTTCGCCAGGTCTCGGAGGTACACTTCCTACCGAGGGCATCCAGGCTCCGGGCCTCCTTGCCCGGGGGCACCAAGGAGTGCATCTTTTGACTGTTAAGTCGATGCATGGCCGAGTCCACCACCATGGAGTGGTGTGGAAGTTGCGCCTTCTGGAACCCGGGGCTCTTGCGGACTCGATACATGGAATCGATCCGCTTGCTCAACACTGGCGTCGAGGCTGGGCTCTCCCACATGCGGAAGAGAAGCCGCTCCAGCATCGGGGGAACCGGTATAGTGAAGGCCTCCCTCGGGGGGGAGTCGTATTGAAGGGCCTCAAGCTCTTCGGCTCGGGGTTCCTCCTCCGGATCCGCGGGGAAGGCCAAAGCTTTGGCCATATCCCTCATGAAATCGGAGAACCGGGTATCCTCCAGAGGGGACCGCCTCCGAGGCTCCAACTCGGGCGAATCGGAGGCGACGCACCGAGTCTGAAAAGAACTGAGTGACTCGTCCTCCTCCGTGTCCCAGCCCGACTCCTCCGAGGAGGAATCGAGAGGTTCCGTGGGGGCAGGGCCCGGGGACCTCCGCCCCGATGCCGAGGCCGGCGTCGAGGACCTCAGTCCCGAACGGGAAGCCGAGGGAGACCTAGGCCGAGGATCGACTCGAGCACGTATGGACTCGAGGATCGGCTCGGCCTCCGGGGTCGACTTGAGCGTCGACGTCCCGGTGGTCGGGGCAGATGCACTGGCGAGGCCGGTGATCCATGCCCGCTGCTGGTCCATGAAGGCAGATATACTGCGCTCCAAGGTCGTCAGTCTGAGATCAAGCTCAGAAGACCCAGCAGCCGTCGACTCGGGCCCCGACGGCGTCGGGCCTGGCGTCGGCTCATCCGTGGGGGAGTCCAGGAGGACTATATCACTCACGTGTCCAGGCGACTCCACTTCAAGCCGAGGAATCTTCAAAGGCCTCTCCTCCTTTGAGGGCCCGGGGTGCTGGACCGGGCTAAGCGACCTGGCCCTAGAAGGACCAGGTTCGCCGCCCGGTTCCACCCTCGCGGGCTGCTTCTCCCGCCGATGTTCCCGGCTGGGGGAGCCCCATTCAGAAGAACTCTTACGATGCTCCGAACCGGAGCCACGGGGCGTAGAGGCCTCTGACGAGGTCCGCACGGAGTCAGAAAAGATCCGGTCCCTCTGCGACTGCAAACTCCTCAGCGCCTTCGAGGACATCTTGCTGCACGGGCCGCAGCTCATAGGGTCATGCTCGGCCCCAAGGCAGCGGAGGCAGCGGTCATGCGTGTCAGTCAGAGACATGAGCCTGACACAGCGATCACACTTTTTAAAACCGCTGGCAGCCATCAGGGGAAAAAGGGCCCCTGCAAGGTCGAAAGACTGCGCTGCCAGGGATGAAGAGAAAAGTGGCGGGACCGCCAGTTGGAAAAAAATAAAACGTAAACGGGCCCGATAGGGGATATCGAGGCCCGGCGGGAAGAGGAACACACGAACCGAGAAAATTTTTTTAACGAAAACAAATCAAAGAAATCAACTTTTCAGCGGCGTTAACAGACACTTCTGTAGGGCTCCGTGGAAAAAAGAAGACTGAGCAAGATGGCATCCCTGGGTGGGAAGGGGACCGCGCATGCGCGCTGCAATTCCCAAAGGCTTTCTGTGAAAGCTGGGGAAAATTGCTCCGCGAGGGCTCCGTCGGCCGACGTCACCCATAAGTGAGGACTGACTTCCTGCTTGGTCCTGGAGAAAGCACATATTTCAAAGAGCAACAAATCTGCAGCTCACGCTAGTTGAGAAATGGGTAGTATTTAAAGATTCATCCTGTCTACAGAAGTCCTTATGAGTGAATTAGTTATACAGGAAAAAGGATGCACAAGATACAGATCTCTCTACTTTCTTGCTTTTTTAAACATTAAACATAAAAACATGCTTAACAAGGCTCAGAAAGCATGAAAAGAAAACTACAGACCCAGTCAGATTATGGTACAGTTATGCACCAAGTCAGGCAACAGCTGAACATGAATCAGTATGCTCTCCGAGTAAAAGAAGAAGGGAAGGAAGGAAGAAAACTGGTGTGGAGAGGTAAAAAAACAAAATGAGCAGGAAAGACCAGAGCCAAACAAGTGAATGTTACAAACCTCTTACTCCAACCCCCCACTGAAATAGCACATACACAAATACCCAGAAAACCCTCCCCTTCCTCACTCATCTGTAAGTAGATTCACATTTTAAAGACTTCAGCAATTCCAGCCCTCGCTGATAGATACTGGTCTCAGCTTCCCTCAGAAGAAGAAAAAAAAAAATCACAGCTCAGTCTCAACCATCCTTGCGTTCTAGCATTCTACCTTCTATTTTGGATGCCAAAAGTTCCATTTCAAAGACCTTCCAAAGCTCCTTGAGCCACACTCACAATCAGCTGCCCTTCTCTAAGCTCAGAGAATCACTCGCCCGCCTTCAATCATCAACATTCATACTATTTGACTCCGTTCCTCATTTCAAACCACACTCGGGCAGGACCGATGCAAGAACGAAAGAAATGCCATACTGGGCCAGACCAAAAATCCATCAAGCCCAGGATCCTGTTTGCAAGAATGGCCAATCCAGGTCACAAGTACCTGACAAATCCCAAAAGTAGCCAGTTTGATGCTACTTATTCCCAGGGCAAGCAGGGGTTTTCTCTTGGACTACATTAGTAACTGTTTATGGACTTTTCCTCCAGGAATTTGTCCAGATCTTTTTTAAACCAAGCTACACTACTTGCTTTTACTACATCCGCTGGCGATGTGTTCCAAAGACTAATTATTCATTGAGAGAAACTATTTTCTTCTGCTTTAAATAAACTAGCTTCATGGCGTGTTCCCTGGTCCTTGTATTTTTTGAAAGGGTAAACAATCAATTCACGTCTAACTGTTCCACTACACTCAGAATTTTATAGACCTCTATCACATCACCCCCTCAGGTGTTTCTTCCCCAGGTTGAAGAGCTCCAACCTCTTCAGCCTTTCCCTCATAGGAAAGTTGTTCCATCTTATTTTTCTAATGTTACTATATCTTTTTTGAAGATGTGGAGACCAGAATTACACACAATACTCAACGTCTGGTCGCACCACGGAGCAATACATCATCCTTTCTTTTATTTTCTAATGATTCCTAATGTTGTTTGCTGCCGCTGCCCATTGAACAAAAGATTTCAAATTAAAGTATTTTATTTACGATCACATTCGGATCTTTTTCTTGGGTGGCGACACCTAACATAGAACCTAGCATTGTGTAGCTATAGTTTGGGTTATTCTTCTCTACATGCACCTCTTTACATGAGGTACCCTAGGTGAACCTTCATTCTTGCCCCCCCATTCAGCCTCTGCTCCCACCTCCTTAACGACCACCGCTGCCGCCACACCTCTCTGGGACCTGCAGCAGCTGCAATGACAATGAAACAGCAAAGAAACGCTTTTCAGAGGGCGCAACAGAGGAGGTGGGACCAGCTCGACTTTCAGAGCCCCCCACCAGCACACAGCTGTTCAGTTTCTAGAAAGTGTTTTTTCACCGTTTTATTGTCATTTGCCACCACTGCAGGTCCCAGAGAGATGTGGCAGCAGAGGTAATGACAGGAATGGGCCACCTTCCAAAGTTCGGCACTCTAGGCGACTGTCTGGTTTACCTAATGGTAGCACCAGCCCGGCACTACAGCTCAAAGCAGAACAAGAATGTCTTGGATATAGACAAATCACCTTTCTGAACACACTTCCACCAACAGAGCTCTGATACTCCCTTATATGTATGAGGGAGCCAAGCTGGAATGAGGCAAGTTCAGGACCGTCAACTTATACTGCTGCTCCACCCAAAGCAGGGAAGCTGAACATTGCCAAATGCCCTTAACCCTTTCCACTCGGATACATTTTCCATGTCGTGCATGCCAGATCAGAATATCAATATATTCGCTGCTTCGGCAGCTGTAAAACATCTTTTCTTACTCGCCATCATGAACAGTCTCAAATGTCTCAGAAACCTTATCCCAAGCTCACAATGCAGGCAGCACGGTCAGCAGAAATATTTCTTGTGCAAAACAGAATCTTTAAAAACACAATGATTTCTTTTATTTCTTTTCATTTATTTAATAACTTCCCACCTGTACATAAAAAAAAAATTAAATTATAATTTTTGAAATAAACACACTAATGAAAAACTGAAAACTAAGGGGTATGTTTACTAAAGGGCGTTAGCTGTCTTTGTGGCGCTAATGCAGGACGGTTGCGCTGCAAGACAGCTAATACGGGAAAAACTCAGACATTATGGTGATATTCTACGATGTCTGCATTTCACACGACAGCTGCTCAAATGGACAAGATGTGTCCAGAGAGTGGGTGTTCCAAGTTCGAGCAGCTATCGCGGACGTTCACATCGCATGGTATCTCTGCAGGCTTCGCGGATATACAACTATCGCCAGCTCCGCAAAGCTTGCATCCTGCGACCCCATCATTTCCTCCACGGTATCTGCACAGGAGATGCTGTCAATGCCTCCTGCACCTACCGCGAGACTTTTGCATCTAGCCGTTATTGTCTGCATTAGCTGCAAAAGCCTAATGCAGTTTAGTAAACATAACCCTAAATTCTAAAACAGACTAAAAATAACTGTAAACAATACACAAAATCCTTTATTGCTTATTCGTTCTTAATATACTGCCCTTTGTAGGCATACAGGGACGTTTACAAAGTTGAATTAAAAACTAGGTAATGAGAAAGGAAATACAACATAATACAGCAAAGCAACAAATATAAGAGAGACTAAACATTCATAAGGGTAGAGAGATAAATAAACTACAGTTATACTATGTGGCATTCCTAGTCTGATTCAGGTCAAAGGTCTGCTCAGACAGATAAGTTTTCAGAAGAGATTTAAATTTAGGAAGAGAGCGCTCTAGGCAGATGTAGGAAGGCAAACAGTTACAAAGGGCTGGGGCAATGAAGAAGAAAAGCAGTCCACCTAGTAGAGTCATACTTGGCCCGAGATTGTGCGAGCAGAACTAGTCTATTGTTGTGGAGAGAGCATAAGCAACTGGGGGGGGGGAGGGGAGAGACACATACAGGATTGTGAGAGGAGAGAGAAATTGAGGCACATTATTGTGTATGGCCTTAAGAGTCAAGGTAAGGGATTTTATAATGGATGCACTGAGGAAATGGTAGCCAATGGTGCTAAATAAAGAGTGGAATGACATGATCGTATTTCTTAGCATGGCAAGGGCGCGGATAGTAGTATTTTGAGTTGATTGAAGCCTCTGCTGCTAGTTAGGGAGACTGGTGAGGATAATATTGCAGTAATCAAGCCATGCAATTACAGTGTTGAGGAGAATAGAAAGTAATGCAACAGGGTCGAGGAAGGGGCGCAAAGCACAAAATCTGCTCAAGGTGATGAATGCCGGCCTAGAAAATTGAGAAATGCGTGTTGACAAGGAGAGATCCGAGTCAATATAGACACCTAGATACTTGAAAGAGTGTAAGGCAATAGGGGTGGAGCAGACAAACAGGGATGGAATAGTGCTGGAACCGGTGATCCATGTGGCTGTGGTTTTGGCTGGGTTAAGTTTCAAAGCATTTGAGCAAAGCCAAAAGGATATACTTTCAAGAGCGGCATGAACAGCAGAAAGATTAGGGTAAGAACTGTCAATGAGGAGGATATCATTGGCGTACATACAGAACAGAATATCCAGAGACTGAATGAAATTAGCCAGGGGGCTGAAGAAGATATTCAATAGAATTAGTGATAGAGCAGAGCCTTGCAGCACCCCACAAGGGAGCAGATGTGGTGTGGTGCATACTGACCTGATATGATCTTCTAGGAAAGAAGCGAGCAAGTGAGAACATTCTCACGGAGGCCAATGTCAAATAAGCACGAGAGAAGGCTGTGATCCACCAGATCAAAAGCAGCTGCGAGGTCAAGTGAGCCAGTAAGTGCAAATAGACCCTGATCGAGAATGCAGTGGAGGTCATTGAGGACGGAGGTCACAAGTCTTGGTGCTGTGCAGAGTGCGGAAGCCAGATTGCCAAAGGTGTAAAAAGCCCGTTCATGTTCCAAATGATTGGTTAGTTGGGTCAGAATTGTACACACAACAGCATTAAAGCAACGAAGATTTAACCATCTCTCTAAACAGCAAAATCTCCAGTCTCTTAGAGGTTTGGGAAGAGAATTCCAGAGAGACAGGCCCACATAAGAAAAAGCTGTATAGCCAATGTTCCAAAGAGGAATAGCTTTTAATGATGGAAGGCATAATATACACAGCTGCTGATCGTAAACATCTTACAGGTTTGTAAGGGACTATCTGCTCCTGCAGATATTTTGGGCTTGCGCCATGCAAGTATTTATGAACCAGCATGAAAATTTTAAACTTTGTATGATCTGCCAATGTAAAGAACAGCACATAGGAGTGGCATTGCCTCATCTAGTTAGGCCCTTGACCAATCTGACTGCATTATTTTGAACAGGTTGTAGCCTCCACAGATCTTTGACCAATAAGCCAACATAGAGCACCCTACAATCAATCCTTGATGCAATGGTTGCATGAACAACGGTCCAAAGATCTTCTTTAGACAAAAGAGGATGATTGAGATGTTGCAAGAGACACACTTGAAAGAAATACATTCAACTACCAAGGATACTTGAATAGCCATCCTCAAACCATAATTGACCATTACACGAAGGACTATCTTGCTCGACCACAGATAATGGCAATCCATCCCATCTCAAGCGATGGTCTATCAAGCACAGAAGAGGGCTTTCTCACCCAAAACACCTCTGCCTTTGGAGAATTCAATTTAAGCTTAAAAGTTTTAAACCAAAAGGCAACAGAAATTAAACCTGCATTAACCCTCTGAATAGCAGTGTCTCTATCCTAACCTAATGGACAAATCTTTTGCATCATCTACATAAATAAAGGGAACAAATTCAAACTTGAAATTACTTATTCCAATGAATGATTATAAAAAAGGACAGGCGATAACATTGAGCCTTGTGTGACATCACAATTAAAGAGTCCGGGAAAGGGAAGCTTTGCCATTCAGCATATTCCTAGCAGAGTAGTCACCTTACTCTGTATCACATGGTACTGATTGCTCTGGTCCTAACTTTACTCTACTGTGGTTCTGACTTTACTCTAAGGTCTGCACTAGTTTTTCCTCAGAAAACTGGAGCTTCAAATTCATTCATGAACTGGGACAAAGCCAGATTGGATCAAATGGTTCATTCAAACATGGAGTTAGAGTGCAAACTTTTGAAACCTCCACCAGCAACTGCAGCAATATTAAAAGGTGGGAAGGGAGGAGACAAGTATTTTAGGACTTTTTACAAACCTCTCCAGTATGGGAACAATTTTATATCTGCCCACACTGATGAAAGGCCTATGTACTCTCACCTGAACCCTGACCCAGTATTGCCTCCCCCTAAAGCAGGTGAAAGTATATGTAAAATGACATTGTGAACACATTTTTGCCAGAATATCAGGCAGGCATTTTAGTAAAGCTCATTTCCATGAGTAAAGAAACATTTTACCAGTGAAAATGGCTATGAAAATTACCCCTCACATGAACGATTTTTGAACAGTCAGCCTTATTTGCATTATGTGTGGCAAGTGTAGTCCGTGTACACTGTTAATCTTCCAAGGGAAGCCACCCATGTGGGATACAACAGAACACTGGCATCTAAAAAGACCCAAATCCAAATGTACGTATTCTCTTTCCCCCCTTATCTGTACCCTACACATGCCCACAGAACTGCCAGGACCAGCCCCAGATTTGGTTCAAGGTGGTGGTGCCCTAGGCAAACCTTAAATCTTACAACTCCCTCCTGGCTGTCAGAATCTATTGTTTAGCTTTGAATGCCCTTCTCTTTGCCTCTTCTCAGAAGATGCCGTCCTAGGCAACTTCCTTGTTTGCCTGATGGATGAGCCAGCCCTGAGCTTTATTAGCTGGATAAAGGTCTGTTTTCAGCCAGGTCAGTTTAGGCACACAGTAGATTATGGCAGATAAAGATCAAATGGCACATTCAGTCTGCCCTGTAAGGTGTCTAGGGTTGTAAATGCTGCTCCATGCAGGTTATGGCACGGCTTCCTGAAAGTACAACAGAGTCCTTCCGCTGTTGTTTTGGGCTGTGCCACTGCTATGTGCAGGTACCTCAGTTTTTGGTTTCCATCATCTGGCCAGTAAGGTAACCTCTGTTCATCCCACACCTTGTTGAATCTCATTAACATTGTCTTCACCACCTCTTCTGGGAGGGCTTTACAAGCAACCACCACACTTTCCGTGGAAACATTTTTTGGATGTTGCTCTTGAGTCTGCCATCTTATAGCTTCCTAACATGCTCCCTTATTCTGCAGCCAGCGATTTTTCCTTTGGAAATGGTTTGCTTTTTGTGCATTTATACCTTTTCAATGATTTAAACAACTGTATTATATCTCCAACGTTCCTCCTCTCAACACATAATTAAGCTTTGGAATCCGTGGTAAAAGCAGGTAGTTACCTGGGTTTATAAAAAGTTTCAGACAAATTCCTAGAAGAAATGTCTATAATCTGCTTAAGTAGGCCAGGAGAAAATCACTCCCTATCTCTGGGGATAAGCAGCATGAAATATGGCTACTGTGGGATATGCCTGAAACTTGTGATCTGGACTGGCCACTGTTGAAAACAGGATTCTAGGACTGAGGAACCTTTGGTTAGACACAGTAAGGCAATTCTTATGTTCTTTCCTCTAGCGTATACGTATTTAGGTCCTCCAGTCTATTTTATGTGTGTTTCGGTGAAGATCCTACACCATTTTGGTTGTCTCTCTGGCTCATTTCTGAGATTTAGCCTCCAGAATAGAACACAGTATTTTCAAAGTGAGGTCTCACCGATGACCTGTAGAGGATCATCATCACTTTCTTTGTTCTACTGGTTATGCCCCTCTCTATACAGCTCAGAATCCCTCTGGGTTCTAGCTACCAATTTATTACAGTTTTGCTACCTTAAGATCACTAGACACCATCACTCCAAGGTCTCTCTGCTGTCGCACATCAGCCTCTTCCCACTTACTGCATTCAGCCCCTTTGGACCTCTGCATCCCGAAATCCTTTTTTTTTTTTGTTTTTTTTGTTTACACTCAAACTTAACCGTTAAGCATTTCATTACTCTTCTAATATTTTTTTTTTAGATCTCTTTCTGTTTACTCTCTCAGGGATGTCCAGTCTCTTCCAGATTATGGCGTCATCTGCAAAAAGATAGATTTTGCCTTATAACCTTCCTGAAATATAGTATCACTTATAAAGATATTGAATAGAACCAGCTCCAAGATCAATCCCCGAGGCAATACACTACTCACCGTTCTCTCCTCTCAATGAATTCCACTTATCGCTATCCTCTATCACTCAATCAATTTCTAATCCAGTCCACCACATTGGGACTCACCTCCAGGCCACCTCCAGGCTTCTCACTTTATTTATGAGTCTCTTTAGTCAGAAAGTATCAAAAACTTTGCTAAAAGCCAAGTAAATCACATTCGGCATACACCTCTGATCTAATTTTATAGAAACTCAATTGAAAAAAAAATTGATTTGTTTGACACACTACCTCTGGTTAAAAAAAAATATTTCTATGGATCTTACAATCCACTGAATTAAATATAGCTCACATCCTTTCCTTTAATAATCTTAATTTTCTCACCACAAGTTTCCATCCGCCTCTCTGTCACTACTATGTGAAGATGGACCACCATCCGTCCTCTTCCAATCCCATGGCCAAAGATCTACTGAACACATCCTGCTGTGAACCCACCAGAACCCTCTGAGCTCCCCTAGTATACTAAAACATATCTCATCTGTCAACTTTCAATTTTTGCAAGTTCCACAAAGCAATCACTTTGGGGCAGTGATTCCAAATGGATCAACATTGTGTATACCATGACAGCAATGAACTTCGGGCCCGATTTTCAACTGGGTGGTGCTATGCGTCGCGTCGGCACATAGCCTGCCCCCTTCCACCTAACTCAGATTTTCAATGCCAAGATCATATGCGGCCTCGGCATTGAAAATCCGGATCTCGCCGCACGCCCCGAAGCCGTAGGAGCTAGCCGGGCAGCACCGATTTTCGATGCTGCCTGCTTAGCCCCTGCGCTTGAAAGATAGGCGAGGAAAAACCCTGCCTATCTTTAAGGCGCAAAGGGCTAAGCGGTACCCAGTTAGCCCTTTCCTCCGTCCCGCTTCGCCCTGGAACACCCCTAACATGCCCCCATGCTAACCGAATAGCATCTGGGCACATTAGGGACATATCCGGGATTTTTGAAGGGCACTACCCATATAGGTGCCCTTCAAAAATCCCAGATATGGCCTTTACATGGGGAACTAGGACAGTTACTCGTGTAAATGCCTTCGAAAATCGGTCCCTTCATTCCTAAACCAGAGTATGTTGGTAATGATCTCAGTCAAGTTTACTGCTAGTGCTCACCTTTACTGTACTGTGCCATGTAACTTATTAAGGTGAACTTGGAGATTCTTTTTTGATCAAACCACTTGTACCTAAAACAACCTGGCATATTCCGTATCTTTCTGCCACATTTTCTTAGTTCCCAATTGCATTACTTGGTAGTTTATTATCTTCCACCACTCTGTGCGTTGTACAAAAACATAAGAACATAAGATATGCCATACTCGGCCAGACCAAGGTCCATCAAGCCCAGTATCCTGTTTCCAACAGTGGCCAATCTAGGTCATATGTACTTAGCAGTCTCCCCAAAAGACACAGGTTCCTCAAAGCTTGTATTGGGTCAGGCATTGATATCCTGGGACCCTTTTAATAATGGTTTATGGACCTTTCCTCCAGGAACTTGTCCAAACCTTTTTTAAACTCAGCTACACTAACAGCCTTTACTACATCCTCCGGTAACAAATTCCAGAGTTTGATTAAACGCTGAGTGAAAAAATATTTTCTCTTATTAGTTTTAAATAGCTTACCCTGTAGCTTCATTGCATGTCCCCTAGTCTTTCTATATTGCGATGACGTAAACAATCTATCTACATTTACCCGTTCCACTCCATTCATTAATTTATAGACCACTATCATATCTCCCCTCAGCCGTCTCTTTTCCAGGTTAAAGAGCCCTAACCTTTTTCCAGAGGTTCCCAACTCCAGTCCTGGAGGGCCAAACACGATTCAGGTTTTCAGGCTGTCCCTAATAAATATGCATGAGGTATATTTGAATACAATGGGGGCAGTGCATGTAAATTATTCATAAATCATTCATTTAGTCAATCATCAATGGCTAGTGTAAGGCGCACTATCAGTTGTGTATCCTATAGAAAAATACATTAAAGTTTTGTACATCAACATGCTCACAGGTAATAAAAAAAGATAAATAGGAACACCAAGCGTATTAAACAATTAGTAATTAGAAGAGAGAATTTTAAAAAAATGAGACCACCTATAACTCTCCAATGCAAAAATCAGATTCTGTAAATAGTAGATTTAATACTGGGAGATCAAATCAACCATAAAAAGGGGACCATCATAAAATACAAATAAAGCATCAAGCAAAAAAAGTCCAAATTCAGGGGTGGGGGAGACAAAGCTTAAGCACAAACAGCTCAACTTTGGTTTTACTTGTGGGGTCTTTTTCTTTCGTTTTTTCATCTATAAAGACACACTCCTCCTCTAACTCTTGCAATGTACAATCTCAGCACATGCTGATTTTTAAAGATTACCACTTAAGCATGGAGAGTTTTCCTGGTCTGTATAGTCCAGTTTTCAAAATCTTTATGGTGGCCAGTCTTACAGTTACAAAGCTTGCAGCTCGTTCCACGTCAAGCACTTTTCAATATCAGTTTCAACCTCCAGTAATATTTTTTGCAGATCTTTTTGCTCAGCATTCTGGGTTGGATTCTTGTGCCTTCCTCTACTCCAAGATAATTATGAGTCAAATTCATTTTTGTCATAGTCTTCAGTCAAAGAAATGTTTTCAATTTTACTTTATTCTCCTTTAGGGAAGGTTGATTTAGCCCACTTGCCCAGATCTAAAGTCGTCCTTTTTTCTGTGAATACCGCAATCATGCCACTCCCATAAGTACTTGTGAGAACAATCAGCGGTCCTTCAAGGTCACTTTCAATGAAGAATGAATAGAAGTATTTGAGTAATTTTACTTTTTTTTTTTGTATCCTCCACACGTTTCTCCTTGCAATGCCATCTCTGGTCTTTTTCCTTTCCCTGACCCTACGGAAAAATACTTTTCTTCCATTTCACTCACCTTGTCTCATCCTGCCAGCACCCCCTTAAGTTCCTTTGCCATTTTACCTTTAGGGGACCCTTATTCCTCACTAAGTGCATGTGCTTCCCACTAAGTAGCATGGGGAACACATGATAAAAGACAGTATTAGAGAAGCGACAGAAGCATTGGTGAGAAGATTACTTATTTAAAATGTTCACTTTATGTCACTTGATTACTCACTTCATCAAAAACATCTGAAGTGAGCTACAATTAGAAGTAAGATACAAGTTAGAATTAATCAATCAAAATCAAAATAGAACTTACCTCTTCCCCCACTCCTCAGTATTAAATGGTATCATCAGCTTATAGCAAACACTATCCCACTAATCTCTAAATGGTTATGATACACTAAAAGCCCTCCTAAATATCCATGCCTTAAGCCATTTCTGAAAGTGAAGGTAATCCATTTTTCTTAAGAAAAATATAAATGGCTTACAATATCTGCATAAAAACCATAAAAAGAACATCAAATACCTCCTTGTTCCAGCTGCTCAATTATTCCACAAGATAAAATTCCACGTAAAATTGTTTTGCCTCAACCTATGATCCTTTTTTTTTTACGTTGTATCACCCTGTTCTATATATAATGTTCAGTTTGATGTTAACCGCTTTGACCATAGGATAAAATGGTATTAAAAAAAGCGCTGTTAAAAAAATAAATAACAGTTACTCGCCGGTAGCAGGTGACATCAATGATGAAGCTCTCTGCGGCACCCAGTTTCTAGCTTACTCTAAAAAGCTTTTTGGAGCCAGTCCTGGGTACATGCACACCTCTTTGCACCTGCTACCACCACGTAGGATATCCTCAGTCCATTCATAAGCTGAAGTAGAATGCAACCTCCAAGGGGAGGGTTATGAGGATTTATCCTGTGATTTATGGAAAACACCTGCTACTGGTGAGTAATTTTGTTTTCTCCATGGACAAGCAAGATAACGCCTTCATATATGGGAATCTCTAGTTACAGCCAGCCTTCAAAGAAAAGTGTGAATTACCATAACCCCTCTCCCCAACAGTAGAAACTGAACAAATGGCTGTTTTCGGTGGCAACAGGCCTTCTATGAACTTCTCTAGTTTTATTTATTTATTATTAATGCTTTTCAGGCTTTCTCTTTACAAAAAAAATATGGTAGCCTGAACAGAAAGAAATGGACCTAGGGGGCATGGAGATGGATTCTATTCCCCAAACAGACTGACTAAATCTACTGTTATTTCAGAAGTCCCTTTCCAAACTTCTTTGCAAACTTCTTCCATGGAGGATGGCCTCATGGCTCTGACATTGTGAACTGACTAGCCTGGGCCAAAGCAAAGGAGATGCAATCTGCTAGCCAACTGGATACAATATGTTTGCCAAAGGCAGTCCCCAACTTTCTAGAGTCAAAACAAACAAAAAACTGGGTGGACCTTCTATGGGAATGCGCACTGCACACGTTGGACTGTAAGAGAGCCAAGGCCTTCTATTGGAAATAGACTGCCTTGGCTCTCTTGCAGTCCAACGTGTGCAGTGAGCATTCCCCTTTGGGAGCATGAGGTCTGAGAAACTATGTTGGAAGGACAATTGACTGATTAAGGTGGTATTCTGACACCACCTTAGGAAGGAACTTAGGATGGGTATGCAAAACCACCCCATTGTGGTGAAACTTGATATAGGATGAATCAGTTACTAGAGCCTGAAGCTCACTAGCTATGCATGCTGAAGTTACCACCACCAAAAACAAGACCTTCTAGGTCAGGCACTTCAGTCTACAGGTATCTAGTGGCTCGAAAGCAGCTTTCATCAGCCGAGTTAAAATGCAGAGGTCCAAAGACATAGCAGGAGGCTTTTTGAAAGCAAGCAAGCCCTGCATAAAATGAATAAGTAAAGGCTCAACAGAGATAGGTTTACCTTCTCCATGGTGGCAATAGCAATCACACTGAGTTGGACTCTTACTGAGATGGATTTCAAACCAGACTCCAACAAATGTAAAAGGTATTCAAGCAGTTTGTGTGAGGGATAGATAAAAGGCTCTAAAGGTTTATCCATCATACCAGATGGAAAAACGTCTTCCAATTGAAACTTGTCACCCAGCAGACCTGGTTGAGAGAAGGGAAAGTGTTTTAAATGAAGGAAAAAGTGCATATAAGCCGCAATATCTGGAGGAACCAGGTAGAGGGAGCCAGAGAGACTCCAGAGCCACTATAGAACCACGCCCCACTGAGCATGATGTAATGCCAGCCAGCTTCCAATCCAGGTGCACAGAGGAACTTCTTAAGGAGGCTCTGGAAGACAGGAAAGGGAGCAGAGGAAGCAGAGGGAGCAGAGGAAGTGGCAGCAGATGGAAAGGCAGCTGTGAAGACAGTTGGAGTGACGGCTGGAGAGGAAACAGCAAGAGTAAATGCAGCAGGACTGTGTACAGCTGGAAGCAAGGCAAGACAGAGGGAAGGTTGGAATGCAAACCTGAATATTCCCTTGCCAAAAGATCACCTAAAGGGAAAGGTGATGGTCTGAGAGCTAAGGAGGAACCGGAGGAGGTTTCAGCTCCTAGAGAGGTAAAAGCTGTTTGTCCAGAGTGGTCAAGGCATTACTGCAGTTGTTGTCCAGAATCCACAGGGTCACAGCAGGAAGCCCTAAGACGTGCTAAACAGGCCAGCCAAAGGAGAGACTGGTATAGGCCTCAACCTTCGCTGGAGTCCAAGAGGCCAAGCTCCCAAGGTAAAGCTTTTATTGAATCAAGATATAGAAAAAGTTTGTATGATAAGAAAGGCTTGGATAATAGATGTTTGTATAAGACGGCCACAAAAGCTACAAAGAGAGAGAACTTTTCTCCATGTAGAATAGCACGAAGCCGACGCCCTAAGAATAATCCAGAACATTGGGCTGTGCTGGAAAAGATATACAGAGAGCCTGAGTATAGGATACCTGAACCCAGGGACTCAGAGTCCGAGGTGTCCACCTACGAGCAAATGCAAGTGGACCTGGCCAGTGAGGCTTCGGATAACGAAATGGATTGCACATATTGTACTAGTGGAAGCCTGGAGTCTGTGCCAGACTTGTATGCTGCATGAGTTATTGCCTAGGATTTTGTTTGAATGATGCCCAGCGCTAATGTGAAGATAACAGTGTGTCTTTAAGCTTTTTGTTTCACTTTTCTTACCTGAATGAAGGACTTTTGCATTTGTTGTTAACCAATCCTTTGGACCCTAGCGTAAAGGGAAATAAACGCCTTTATTTTCCCACCACTTGTGCATATGTTTCTTTGAAGATTAGGACCAGGAAACAAATAAGGCCAAAAGTGAAGTAGGCCACAGAATTACTGGCCAATCTTCTCCCCATAATTTTTATGTCCGAGCGCTGCTTATACGCCAGGGCGGTGCTCGCGACAAACTGTAAGACCAAGTGGAAACTCTCCTGGAAGCCAGGACGTCTGTTACCCTAATTGGCAGGTTTACAGAAGGCCGCACTCCAAGCAGTGAGGGCAAGGAACTTTGATGTTGGGGTGCAAAAACATCCTCTGATCCAGCGAGATTAGAGATGGCAAAGTGCCTAACCAAATGGGATCATTAATCAAGAGTTCGGGGAGCAGAGGAAACCATGGTTGATGGGGCCAGAAGGGTGCTACGAAGATCCGAGTTCCTCAGTCATCTGAGTTTCAGGAGAATTTTTGCCATTAGAGGTATTAGAACAGATGCATACTGAAGATCCTACACCAAATCAAGAAGGAAAGCATCTGAGGTTAATCTACCGTGTGTCTCTATCCTGGGGAAGAACTGAAGCAACCGTCTGTTCTGTGGAGTGGTGAGCACATCTATCTACTGTCATTCGAAAGTCCCTTAAAATCCTCCGTTTATCCTTCACTTTGGAAATGAACCTAACAATAACAACCCCACTTCCTCCACCGATTAATCTCGCCACCAAAATGCATCCCACCCCTAGCTGATCTACTCAATCCAATATTCCTTCCTATTTGGACAATCAAATTTTGTATATAATTCATGATTAGGACTATTTTCTGTTAAAACAATGTTAATGTATATAGTTATAACACGTTCTTTGTAAATGAATATGTACATTACTGTACAATTCAACTATTGTTTCACTGTAAACCGCATTTGATCTGCTGGAAAATGTGGTATATAAATTTAAAATAAATCTATCAAAAGTGTGTCCCATTCTCAAAAGAGGTTCTGAGCTACCTCCCTGTCCACTCATGTGGTTAGAGTACTGTTACGGGTTAGAGGCTACTACAGTCAGTGCTGCTGACGGCACCTTTTCTTTAATCTCCCCTTATCAAGTACACAACTGAGCTTGTCCGCTAGAACGTTGTTTTTCCCATCCCGGTAAACAATAAGAGATGGCCCAGATCCACATCCTGATCGTTTCCCAACATAGGAGGTACAAAACTGTTCTTCCCTGCTTGCTAATGTAGGACAAGGCCACCTGGTTGTCCATTTGATCAATACAATTTGATTGACTAACTGATCTCTGCAAATGCTCTAAAAGCTTTCTATTATTCTCAGTTTCAGAAAATTAATTCGATGGAGACTTTCTTGGGAGGACCATCAACCTCAAGTGCAAAACCCATCTAGATGGGTTCACCAGCTCAGCCTGGATGCATCTGTCACAAGTACTTTCTGGTAGGGAGGAATTTGAAAGGGATTTCCTTTGGTTGGATTGGAATGAACTGTCCATCAGGACAGGAGTTTCCCAGAGCATAACCATGAAAAATGACATCTCTGAACCTGTGTCCATTCTGTGTTCAAGGTCCACTCAACCTGTCTCATCTTGATACCTCTTAAGAGTCACAAGCCATATGGTCCAACATTCTCAACATGTTTCTTACTGATGTCTGCTGATTTCTGTATTTCTTCCATGATGCCGACCAATCTGGTGAGTCTTTTAGTCGAAGAAAGGCCTTCGCCCAAGTTGTGTCTAGCAGAGCTCCTATGAATTCCAATTAACATGATGGGCTTAAATTGGACCTGAAATAATTTATTTATTTATTTACATTCTTTTATATACTGCGCTATTCTGCATCAGTGCGGTTTACATTGAACAAACTGAAATTACACTAAACAGGGCATTATAACTTGGAGATAACTATTTTTACAGGGAACATGGGCTATGGAGGGTTAAGTGACTTGCCCAAGACCACAAGGCTTGCCCAAGACCACAATTTATGATGAACCCTGTTAACTCCAGCACCCAGTTGGTAATACATTTGGATTTGAGCCCCTTCTGAGATGCGCTCTTGATCAGCCAATCATCCAAATAGGGAAACATATGCACCCCAGTCTGCATAGATACACTGCAATGACCATGAGACATTTTGTGAACCTCTCAAGGGGCAGATGTGAGGCCAAATGGCAGCACACTGTATTGGAAGTAGTGTTTCCCTATTGTGAATTGCAGATAATTTTGTAACTAGGATGTATCTGAATGTGTGTGTAGGCATCTTTTAGGCTAGAAAACATAGCTAATCCTCCTTTTGAAGATAGAGAAGGAGGGTTCCGAGATAAACCATTCTGTACTTTTCTCTTATTAGGAATTTGTTCAGATCCCTTAGGTATAGGATAGGGCAGAATCCTCCCATCATTTTTGTGTCCAGGAAAGAACCCAACTATCTGCACTGACTATAGGTCAGCAGTCTGCAAAGTACTAAAGCTTCCCCCTGACTGATAGTGTGTCCAGAACCAGTACTGGAATCTTGGTTCTCAAGGAGGCAGTCAAAACCCCACCCCAGATTTTGACTGGGACAATGGAAGGACTTTTGGGCCCTTTGCTGATGGGGTGTGAACAAGGAGTCTGACTGGTTTGGATTTATTTACTGATTTATTTTTAGGCATTTATATATCGCCACGTCCTAATGCATTCTAGGTGGTGTACATTCAGGTACTGTATATATTTCCCTTGTCCCTGAAGGGCTCACAATCTATGTTTTGTACCTGAGGCAATGGAAGGTTAAAGTGGCTTGCCTAAGGCTACAAGGAGCGCATGTGGGAACGGGAAGCTGGAGTAATAGATCCTTTGTTGGCCTCTGATTAAATACCTCCTTGTTGAAAAGGAGGCTAGGTTAGAAGGTAGCCTGCAGAGGGTCTTAAATGCTACTATGCTACTTGATCAGAAATGAAGCCTCCTGCACTTTAACTCAGAAAATATTCTCCCTATAGCATAGCACATCAGCAAGTTTCTCCTGTATGTCATACAGTATAGTTACTCACCTGTAACAGGTGATCTCTGGGAACAGCAGGAATTTAGTCTTCACATATGGGTATCGTCGGTACCAACGGAGCCTGCGTGGGAACACTCTCCAGCGTCCAATAGGAAAGCTTTTGGGAGCATCCCACAGCGTCTGCGTGCTGCCTTCCCGCCTTTCCCAACTGTCCCTCTCCAGGTGAGTTTAAAGCTGAGACAAAGAGAGAGGGAAAGAGAGAGAGAGATACAACTCCTAGAGAAGGTGGGTGGGTTGTGAAGACTAAATTCCTGCTGTTCCCGGAGATCACCTGTTACAGGTGGGTAACTATGCTATCTCCAGGAACAAGCAGGAATGTAGTCTTCACATATGGGGACTCCCTAGCTGCAGATGCCAGGGAGAAGGCCCCAGATGTTGTGTGCCCCCATGAAAGGGCTCCACTATCCCTCATGGATCTCTGGCATCCTACCAGGGATGGTGGGTAGGAGTTGATCCAGTATGGAACAGGTGTCGAAGAACAGCCTGACCAAACAAGGCATCCCGGCGGGAGTACTTGCCTAAGCAGTAATGTGCTGTGAAGGTATGAACCAAAGCCCAAGTAGCTGCTCAACAGATGTCGTCGATAGACACAGAGTGAAGATGAGCCATGGAGGCTGCCATGGCTCTCACATTGTGAGATGTGACATGGCCTTCAAGAGGAAGGTTCTTACTCTCATAGGCAAAAGATATACAGGGTGCAACCAGCTGGACAGTGTCCTTTTGGAGACTGGAAGTCCCAAATGACTAGGATGAAAAGCAACAAAGAGTTGGGAGGACTTTCTATGTTGCTGTGTCCTTTGCAAGTAAAAGGCCAAAGCTCTTTTACAGTCTAAAGTATGAAGATTCCTTTCTGCATTTGAGGCGTGAGGCCTTGGGAAGAATACAGGAAGGTAAGCTGCTTGGTTTAAATGAAAAGGTGACACCACCTTTGGCATAAAGTGTGGATGAGTCATAAGGACTACCTTATCATGATGGAACCTTCTATAAGGAGGATCAGCCACCAACGCTTGCAATTCACTGATGAGACGTGCTGATGTGATTGCAATAAGAAAGATGACCTTCCAGGAAAGGAATTTTAAAGAGGTAGTAGCTAATGGTTCAAAAGGCGGCTTCATGAGCTGCCCAAGAACCAGATTTAGGTCCCATGCTACCGGTGGTGGCTTAAATCGGAGGCTTAGTTAAAAGAAGGCCTCTCATAAATCTCGCTATGAGAGGATGAGAGGAAATAGGTTGTCCATTTAGAGGCTTGAAAGACGCTGCAATAGCACTCAAATGAACTCTCACTGAATTGGTCTTAAGCCCTGCATTAAACAAATGAAGTAGATACTCCAGTAATGATTCCAGAGGTATCGCAGGAGGGTTAAGACCCTTCTGCAAGCACCATATGGTAAACCTTTTCCACTTGAAAGCATAAGTGCGTCTTGTGGAAGTCTTCCTGGAAGCATAAAGGATATCCTTTACCTGCTGAGAAAGGTTAAGAGAGTGAAGTTCTAGACTTTCAGCAACCAGGCCCTGAGATGCAGAAATTGGGGATTGGTATGCCACAGCATCCCGTACTCCTGAGAAAGGAGATTTGGAGCAGATCCTAAGTGCAGAGGCGGAGCTTGAGCGAGATGTACGAGCAGAGGGTACCACATTTGCCGTAGCCAACGTGGAGCTATGAGAATCATATGACCTCTGTCTCTCTGAAGCTTGAACAGGGTTTTGGGAATTAAGGGAATGGGTGGAAAGGCATACAGGAAGTCCTGACCCCAATGGAGGAGGAAAGCATCCCTGGCCTGACAACCCTGAGCCGGAATTCTGGAACAGAACCGGGGAAGTTTGGCATTCAGCGGACTTGCAAAGAGGTCTATGTCCAGGTTCCCCCAAATATGAAAAACTTTGGCCACCTGGTCTGCATGGAGAGACCATTCGTGTGGAAGCAGAACTCGACTGAGTCTGTCTGCCCAAGAGTTTTGAATGCCTGGAAGATACACCGCAAGGAGATGAATCTGATGCTCTCTGGCGAGGGCCCATAGTTGCAAAGCTTCGTTGCAGAGCAACAGAGAGCCTGTTCCACCCTGCTTGTTCACATAGAACATGGTTACTTGATTATCCGTTTGAACTAGGACAGTCTTGTAGCTGAGCTGGGTGTGGAATACTCCAAGAGCAAGGAAGATTGCTCTGAGTTCCAGGAGATTGATGTGTAGATAGGTCTCCTGAGGAGTCCAGGTACCCTGGGTAGAGAGGCCTTGCAGGTGGGCTCCCCAATCCACCTGTGAGGCATCTGTTGTTAGAGTGGCTTGGGGTGGGGGTTGCTGAAAAGGATACCCCACCAGAAGGTTTTGGGGTGACTGCCACCATTGGAGGGACAAAATAAGGAGATCTGAGTTTGCTATTTTGTCTGACAGGCAACCTGATGCCTGAGTCCATTGAGTGGATAAAGTCCACTGGGCTGCCCTCCTATGGAGGCGAGCATAAGGAACCACATGCACGGTGGATGCCATGTGGCCTAGCAATTGTAACATTTCCCGAGCAGTGAGGTGAGGTTTTAACACTGCTTAGGAAGCTAACTGCACAATGCGAAGGCAGCGGGGCTGTGGAAGGTAGGCCCTTGTCTGTCTAGTATCCAGCAGAGCTCCTATAAACTCTAGGGACTGAGTGGGAACAAGGTTGGATTTTGGGAAGTTTATGACAAGTCCCAAATACTGAAGGATGCGGATTGTGCGAGAGAGAGCAACCCTGGCCTCTGGCTCTGAAGGGGCTCGAATGAGCCAGTCGTCTAAGTAAGGGAAGACGAATATTCCTAGGTTGCGGAAAAATGCTGCCACTATAGCCATGCATTTTGTGAACACCCTTGGTGCAGAGGCCAGGCCAAAAGGAAGAACCCTGTATTGGTAGTGCTTCCCTTGACACAGAAAGCGAAGGAACTTTCGGTGAGTTGGATGGATGAGAAAGCACAGTTACTTACCTGTAACAGGTGATCTCTGGGAACAGCAGGAATTAGTCCTCACATATGGGTACGTCGGAACCGACGGAGCCTGCGCGGGAAAGCTCCCCAGCTTCCTAGAATGGAAGCTTTTGGGACCTCCCACTGCACATGCGCGCTGCCTTCCCGCCTTCCTGAACAGCTCTCCTCAGTTTCGAGTTTATAGCTGAGACAATAGAGAGAGGACAGGAAGACAGATAGATAGAAGATACAACTCCTAGGGGAGGTGGGTGGGTTGTGAGGACTAATTCCTGCTGTTCCCAGAGATCACCTGTTACAGGTAAGTAACTGTGCTATCTCCAGGAACAAGCAGGAATAAGTCCTCACATATGGGGACTCCCTAGCTGAGATGCCTGGGAGATCCCCCTCCAAGGGTTCGCCATCTTCGTATGGATCTCAGGCATCCATCCTGGGAAGGTGGGCAGGAGTTGTCTAAGAATGGAACAGGTGTTTGAGGACAGCCTGGCCAAACAAGGCATCCCGGCGGGAGTCCTTGTCCAAACAGTAATGGGCTGTAAAGGTATGAACCGAGGCCCAGGTAGCGGCTCGACAGATCTGATCAATGGAAACAGAGTGCAGATGAGCCATAGAAGTTGCCATGGCTCTCACATTGTGAGCTGTGACATGGCCTTCCAGAGAAATGTTTTTACTCTGGTAAGCAAAGGAAATACACTGAGCAATCCAATTGGAAAGTGTACGCTTGGAGACTGGAAGTCCCAAATGTGAAGGATCAAAAGCCACGAAAAGTTGAGAAGACTTTCGATGTGGCTGAGTCCTATTAAGGTAAAAGGCTAGAGCTCTTTTACAATCCAGAGTATGAAGGTTCCTCTCTGCACTGGATGCATGAGGAGCCGGAAAAAAGACCGGTAGATACACCTCTTGATTAAGATGAAAAGGCGAGACCACTTTGGGCATAAAGTGGGGATTCGTCCTAAGGACCACCTTGTCATGATGAAATCTTGTATAAGGTGGATTAGCCACTAGAGCCTGCAATTCGCTGATGCGGCGAGCGGAAGTGACTGCAATTAGGAATAGTACCTTCCAGGAAAGAAATTTCAAGGAGGTAGAAAATAACGGCTCAAAAGGTGGCTTCATAAGCTGACCAAGCACTAGATTCAAATCCCATGCGACCGGGGGGGTCTGATGGGAGGTTTAGTGAGAGTCAGGCCTCTCATGAATCTTGCAACAAGAGGATGAGAGGAGATAGGTTGTCCATTTATAGGTTTCAGGGATGCTGCAATAGCACTCAAATGGACCCTTACTGAATTCGTCTTAAGGCCTGCATTTGAAAGATGCAGGAGATAGTCCAAGAGGGAATTCAAAGGAAGTGCTAGAGGGTCAAGACCCTGCTGAGCACACCAAATGGAAAAACGTTTCCATTTGAAAGCATAAGACCGCCTCGTGGAAGGTTTCCTAGAGGCATGAAGGATATCTTTCACAGGTTGAGAAAGATTAAAGTCTTGAAGACTTAAGCCTTCAGTAACCAAGCTCGGAGATGTAGGGATTTGGGGTTTGGGTGCCACAAAGTCCCCTCCTCCTGAGACAGAAGGTCTGGTGCAGCTCCTAAGTCCAGGGAGGATCCCTGGGAGAGCTGTAGAAGCAGAGGGAACCACACTTGGCGTGGCCAGCGTGGAGCTATGAGGATCATAGAGCCGTGATCTCTCTGGAGTTTGAACAGAGTCTTGGGAATCAGCGGAATGGGTGGAAAGGCATATAGGAACGCCTGACCCCAATGGAGGAGAAAGGCGTCCGTGGCCTGAGCTTCCTGACACGGAGTCCTGGAACAGAACCGGGGAAGTTTGGCATTCCACGGACTTGCAAAGAGGTCTATGTCCGGGGTCCCCCATTCCTGAAAGATTCTGCTTATCTGGTCCACGTGTAGGGACCACTCGTGTGGCAGCAGAACTCGACTGAGCCTGTCTGCTCGAGAGTTTTGAACTCCTGGAAGATACACTGCTAGCAGATGAATTTTGTGCTCTCTGGCGAAGGCCCATAATCTGAGAGCTTCGTTGCAAAGCGACAGAGAGCCCGTCCCTCCTTGTTTGTTTATGTAAAACATGGCCACCTGATTGTCTGTCTGAACCAGGACAGTCAGGTTGGCAAGGAGGGTATAGAAGACCTTGAGGGCAAGGTAAATTGCTCGCAGTTCCAGGAGGTTGATATGAAGGGTGGCCTCCTGTGGAGACCAAGTGCCCTGAGTGGAGAGAGTTAGCAGATGGGCTCCCCACCCGAATTGGGAGGCATCTGTTGTGAGGGTTGCTTGGGGTAGCAAGGGCTGAAAGGGAGCCCCCAACAACAGATTCTTGGTGGATATCCACCAATGGAGGGACCAAGACAGACGGTTTGAGGTTTGTATTTGGTCTGAGAGTGCTCCCGACGCCTGAGTCAACTGGGTGGCCAGGGTCCATTGAGCTGCTCTCATATGAAGACGAGCATAGGGCACCACATGTACTGTGGAGGCCATATGGCCCAGGAGGCGTAGCATTTCCCTGGCTGTCAAGTGAGTACTGGACTGGGCTTGGGAGGCCAAGCTCAGCAGACGCTGACCCCGAACCAGTGGAAGGTAGGCTCTTGCAGTGGTGGTGTCCAACTGGGCCCCTATGAATTCTAGAGACTGAGTAGGGCTGAGTTGAGACTTGGGAAGGTTTACCACCAGTCCCAGATACTGCAGAAGGCTCCTTGTGCGGTCTAGGGAAATCTGGGCCTGCGACTGAGTTGGAGCTCGAATGAGCCAGTCGTCCAGATATGGGAATACGAAAATCCCCATGCTTCTGAGAAATGCGGCTACGACTGCCATGCATTTGGTAAAGACTCTTGGGGCAGAGGCGAGACCGAAGGGAAGTACTCTGTATTGGTAATGACTTCCCCTGAACAGAAAGCGAAGATATTTTCTGTGGGATGGATGGATGAGTAGATATGTATACGCATCCTGCAGGTCTAGAGAACAAAGCCAGTCCTGACTCTGAAGGTATGGAAGGAGAATGCCCAAAGAGAGCATTTTGAATTTCTCCTTGTACAGAAATTTGTTCAATTCTCTCAGATCTAGGATTGGTCTGAATCCCCCTGTCTTCTTTGGAATGAGAAAATAGGGGGAGTAGAAACCTGACCCTTGTTGATGAAGAGGAACCTCTTCTATGGCCCCTTGGGCAAGCAGAGAAGAGATTTCCCGACCCAACAGGGCTAGGAGAGGAGATGGAGAATTGAAGGGTCTCACCATGTGATGAGGAGGAAGGTTGGAGAAATGAAGTTTGTAACCCTCTCGGATGATAGAGAGGGTCCATTGCTCTGTTGTGATTTGTTCCCATCTGGGAGCAAAGTGAGCTAACCTTCCAGGTATGGTGAGAAGTTCTGGTTGGTCCAGAACCAGGAATGGCAAGTTCTCTAGGGGCAAGTCAAAACCCCTGAGGGGGTGGAGCCTGTTGAGCTGTAGTAGCTGCTGCAGGCTTTGCTCTTGCTTGTTTCGTTTGCTGACGTTTAGCCGCAAAACGAGGTTGAGAAGATTGCTGGCCAGTATTGGAAGCATATCTGGCCTTCTTATAATAAGGCCTCTTGAAAGACTTCTTCTTAGTGGGAGTAGAAGTGGACTTAGAAAGTCTCTCTAAGGTGGCATTTTCAGCATCCATTTGAGTGGCTTTAACTTGCCACTCTGCACCGAATAAGTTCTCACCTGTACAGGGCAGATTCCGTAAGCCATCTAGAACCCAGGGTTCCAGATCAGAAGCCTGGAGCCAAGCCAGACGTCTGGCTGCAATAACAATGCCAGAAGCTCTGCTGGCTCCCTCGAAGGAATCAAAGGCAGCTCTGTTGGAGAACTTAGAAACATCTGAAAGTTGTTTCACTACAGAAAGGAAGTCCTCCTGTTTATCCTCAGGGATAAAGGGGGCAAAATGCCGCACTTTCTTGGCAAGTTCCCCTAGGAACATGCCCATATAGAGGCTGTAGGAATTAATCCTGGCTATAAGCATACTAGCCTGGAAGATTTTCCTACCAAAAGAGTCCAGTGTCTTACATTCCCTTCCTGGAGGTGTAGAAGAGTGCCTTTTAGTACTCTTGATCTTTTTCATTGCAGACTTTACCACAATGGAGTGGTGAGGCAATTGAGTTTTCTGAAAACCAGGAGAAGGAGGGACCCGATACATGGTGTCCAACCTACGGGAATAAGGAGACAGAGTTAAAGGGTTCTCCCAGAAATCCATCAATTGTTCCTGAAGGATTTCATGGATAGGCAGGGTAACTGCTTCTTTAGGAGACTTAGAGTATCCTAAAATATCCAATCTTTTTGACCTTGGTTCCCTTTCAGAGGAGGTAGTGATAGAAAGGCCTTTAGCCATTTCTAAAATAAAGTCCTGAAAGGACAAATCCTCTGGAGACATTCTCCTTTTTGGAGAAGAAGGTTCCTCAGGAAGGTCAAGGGAGAGCTCTGCAGACTCATCAGAGGAGCCAAAATCCTCAGAGGAATCGGTGTATTCTCTAGTTTCCTCCAACGCACGATACGCATACCGATCGGTATCGACATCGGGCGTACCGGGTATGGAAGCGGTATGGAGCGAAAGCCCATACGGTACCGATTTGTGTTTAGAAGAGGAAGGCCTGGGTTCCGGCATGGCGGACGATACCGGAACCGGGCCCGGAACCGCTGGAAGCGGTAGCGATGGCGTTGCAGCTTTAATGAAAGCCATGACGGCCTGCTGCATGGATTGGACAGTATTGCCCATAGACGCCATGGCTGCCTGGATGTCGGTACCGGTATGGGCCGGTACCCCAGAGCAGTCCAACAGGTGATCTGTCGAGGCCGTGCCATCGATGTCAACCTGTAGCCCCTGAATTGGCGTTTTGGAAGGCAGAGCTTCCCGCCGGGGCTGTTTGGCTGGGGCAGGGTCCTCAAAACTAAGAGCCTCTCGATGCTTTGAAGGAGATTTGCCCTTTGAGGACTTGCCCACAGAAGGTTTGGTTACCTGAGATCCATCCGGAGATGATGACCTGGATGACTGTGATGTTGGATTCTCTGAAGCAAACAGCACATGGAATTTGTTGGCCCGGTTCTGCAGCCCACGCTTAGACATTTGGGAGCAGGAAGGGCAGTCCGGAATGGAGTGGTCAGGTCCCAAACATTTAAGACACCATTCATGGGTGTCTGTGACTGATATTACAGCAGTACACTTGGTACACTTCTTAAATCCAGGGGCTGGCTTCTCCATGTGGAGAATTCAAGTAGGCCTGAAGGCCTAACTGAAGTGACCAAGTGCTGAAAAATAATAAAAGAAAAAGAAAATAATTTTTCAAGAAAGAAAAAGGAAGACCGGCGATACCGGTATCGGTATGGGAAGGCAGGTACGCGGTCTAAAGAAACAAAACAAAAAACTACAATTTCTTCAGAGGTGACAGGATACACGACCTGCTGGCTCCGCGGAAAAAGAGAAACTGAGGAGAGCTGTTCAGGAAGGCGGGAAGGCAGCGCGCATGTGCAGTGGGAGGTCCCAAAAGCTTCCATTCTAGGAAGCTGGGGAGCTTTCCCGCGCAGGCTCCGTCGGTTCCGACGTACCCATATGTGAGGACTTATTCCTGCTTGTTCCTGGAGATCATGAGTGTACGCATCCCTGAGATCTATAGAACAAAGCCAATCTTGACTCTGAAGGTATGGCAGCAGAGTTCCTAGAGAAATCATTTTGAACTTCTCTTTGAACAGGAATTTGTTCAATTCTCAGAGGTCTAAGATGGGTCTGTGTCCTCTTGTTTTCTTTGGAATAAGGAAATAGGGGGAGTAAAACCCTGTACCCCGTTGGGGAATGGGTACCTCTTCTATTGCTCCTTGGGCAAGAAGCACAGTCACATCTTGACCTAACTGGTCGTTGAGAGAGGTCTGAGAATTGAACTGTCTTACCATTGTAGGAGGGGGCATGCTGAGAAAATGAAGCTTGTACCCCTCTCTTACAATAGACAGAGTCCAATTTTCTGCTGTTATCTGACCCCATCTGGGGGCAAAATGACATAACCTTCCTGGGTGGAGGGTACTGGGCCGTTCAGGACCAGGAAGGCAAAGTTCTCCAGATAGGAGTTAAAGCCCCTGTGGAAGCTGAGTCTGCTGAGCTGGTTGAGGCTTAGCTGCTTTTGTCTTTCTTTGCCTAGGTTGTTGTTGCTGTCCCATTTTGGGCAGACTGGCCTAAGCGATGCCCCTGTTGGGTATAGGAGGGATAAAACTTCTTGTTCTTACTGAAGAATGGTTTCTTAGAGGATTTTTTCCTCGCAGGATCAGCTGTAGATTTAGACAATCTATCCAGAGTGATATTGTCAGCATCTATCTCATTAGCTTTTTCCTTCCAATTCTTGCCAAAGGGATTCTCTCCTGTGCAAGGAATATTCCCTAGTTTATCCTGTACCCAAATTTCCAAGTCAGATGCCTGGAGCCAGGCAGTCCTACGTGCACCTATGGCAATAGCAGAGGTTCTGCTTATGCACGCAAAGCAGTCAAAGGCTGCACAATTCACAAACTTGGAAACATCCTGGGCATGTCTGACAAAGGCGAGGTAATCCTGCCTCTTTATCATCAGGAAGAAGAGGGCTCATAAGCTCTAAATCTCCTGTGACCTCCTTAAGGA
The DNA here is from genome assembly GCA_033557465.1 of Ichthyophis bannanicus. Classification (NCBI taxonomy): domain Eukaryota; kingdom Metazoa; phylum Chordata; class Amphibia; order Gymnophiona; family Ichthyophiidae; genus Ichthyophis; species Ichthyophis bannanicus. Next base: position 98,562,193 of record CM066035.1, read on the forward strand.
ACATTCCCATATAGGAACTGATCCTAAGATATAGAAACTGATCCTAGCAGAAAGCATGGAAGCCTGGGAGGTGACGTCCAAAGGCGTCAAGAGTCCTATACTCATGTCCCGGAGGATTAGATGCACGCCTTTTTGCACCCCTTATTCTTCTCATAGCTGACTCCACCACCACGGAATGGTGTGGTAATTGAGCCTTCTGAAACCCAGGACAAGGAGGAACTCAATACATGGTGTCGAGGCTTCAAGAGTGAGGAGATGTAGTTAGAAGTGTTTCCCACATCCTTAACATGAGATCATGCAAGATCTCATGAATTGGTAAGGTAGCTGCCCCCTTGGGAGCTTTAGGGTATTGCAGGATTTCTAATTCCTTTGCCCTAGGCTCTTTTTCAGGAGCCACTGTGATGGAAAGACCCCGGGCCACATCTCGGATAAAATCCTGAAAGGACATATCCTCTGGTGGAGACATCCTACGCTGAGGAGAAGAGGAATCCTCAGGAAGAAGTACTCTGGTATCGGCAGAGCTTTCAGAGTCTTCAGACTCATCTGAGGATTCGAAGTATCTCCGATCCGGGTGATCGTGCAAGGCACGGTACCGGTACCGATCGAAGTCAGCATCGGAGTGGTCCGGTACCAACTTGTCGATACCGGATAGATACGCATGACTCGGTCCCAGTAGAATACTTGCTGATGTCAATGCAGTCGGTGCTGGCACCGGAGTTGGTGCCGGTACCGGTTGAATTGTCTGAAGCGGTTTCAGAGGCATCAAGACCGTGAGAAGAGCTGCCAGACTGCGTTCAATAGCCAAGAATCTCTGGTCTATCAACGCTGCTGATGCTTGGGTATCGGTACCGGATGAAGCGGCCGGTACCCCAGAGCATGGCACCAGTAGTTCTGCCGAGGTTGAAGCCTCGAGAACATCCTGGAGCCCCGTTAGTGCTTTGGAAGCCAAAGCCTCCCACCGGGGCAATTTTGCCAGTGAAAGTCCCTCAAGGGCAACGCCAGAGGCATCTCGCTGTCTAGAAGATCTACCCTTTGAGGACCGGATAGATTTATGCTTAGTTACCTGAGATCCATGGGAGGAAGACAAAGCCCTGGAAGAAGTCGATGCCACGGAGGCTGCATCGGAGGGAAAAAGGGTGCTAAGCTTAGCAGCTCGGTTCTGCCGGCCCCTTTTCGACATCATCCCACAGGCAACACACTCTGAAATAGAGTGGTCAGGACCTAAACATTTTGAGGCACCACTCATGGGTGTCGGTGACGGAGATGGTACCGCCACACTTAGAACACTTTTTTAAACCCGAAGTGGGTTTTTCCATTCTGAAGGAAAAGTTGGGCCTAGTGCACAAAATGGCACGTGGCACCTGAGAGAAAATTACTGGAAAGACTCCAGAAGAAAGTTGTTGGTTTTTTTTTTTTTTGAAGAAAAGAAAAAAGAAGAACCGGTGGTACCTGTGTAGCGTCGAGGGAAGGCAAACGCGACCACAAAAAAGAAGAATAGAAGGGATTTTTTTCTACGGTGACAGGATGTGTGACCTGTCGGCTCCGTGGAAAATGAAGGACAGTTGGGAAAGGCGGGGAAGGCAGCACGCAGGTGCTGTGGAATGCTTCCAAAAGCTTTTGTATTGGATGCAGGGGAACGTTCCCACGCAGGCTCCGTCGGTACAACGATACCCATATGTGAAGACTACATTCCTGCTTGTTCCTGGAGATTGCAGGCTACTGGCTTGGAGTCAGGAGAGTCTCTGGGTATCAATACCCATGAGAGAGGCTCTCAATGCCATACTGAAAGTATCATAAGTCACTCAGACTATGTACTTCCTGCATTTCTTCCCCTTTGCTCACTAGGGAATGGAGTTGCTCGGCTTTCTCCGGGGGGAGAGTGTCAGCAAACTCCTGCATGTGCAAATGCATGCCCATGAAGTGCTGGTGGGATGCTATGCGGGATGTAAACAGTGTCCTGAAACACTTTCCTCCCAAAAGAGTCCAAAGTCTACGCTACCCTCCCTGGGGGTGCCGAAGAGTGGAACTTGGAACTCTAGGCCCTTTTGAGCGTGGATTCGATGATCATGGAGTGGTGCAATAACTGAAGCTTTTCAGGAGGAGGAGTAGCCTAGTGGTTGGGGCAAGGTACTTCGGGCCGGAAGGTCGGGGGTTCAAATCCCACTAGAGGACAGCAACCTTGGGCCGGAAGGACTGGGGTTTCTAGTCCCACAGGTGCTCCTTGTGGTCTTGGGCAAGCCACTTAACCCTCCATAGCCCATGTTCCCTGTAAAATAGTTCTCTGTGTGCTGTGCTTTCCTGTCTAATCAATGTGTTTATACCTCCAAAATTTCCTGTCATGATTTGACAATTTCCAATCTGTAATCAAAAACCGCTGCTGATCGCTGGAAGTAGCGGTATACAAATGTATACTAAATAAAAATAAATAAATAAATTTGGGAATCCATTTAGTGTGTCGACTTTCTTGTTCACAGCATGAACAGAAAGGGGAATCTCCCACATCTTCATTTCTCAGGATTCTGTTACTGGGCATCATTGCAATCTTCTTAGGCGGCTCATGGAACTGGAAGACTTCCAATATCTTGGCCCTGAGCTCCTCCTCAGTTTTCAACTTAAATGAGATGGACTTAAGCCATTTTTGTAACAAACTCTTTAAAGGATGACTCTTCTAGAGATAAACATCTCTCATGAGGTGATGGAAAAAAGGCAACTCTGGAGACCTCTCCTCCAAGAAGCATTCAGAATTATACTCAGACTTCCAGAAGCGTTCTGTACTAATTAGCTAGTTGACGCTGGCCTTGGTACCAAGGTCTTTTTTTTCCTTCTTAGTAAAATACTACTCCTGAAGCTTTAATCCAAAGCATATTAGTTTTGTCTGGGTTTGGCTTAAAATGATTTTGAATCATCCAAGAATTCACTCTCTCAAAGTACAAATTTAACATCATACAAACATGCTCCCTAAGCTATAGAACGGAACCAATGAGCGGAAAACAGGGTATTCATATCTGAAAAATTACCATAAAAAATTAATATTAAAAAACAATAAATAAAAGCTATAGTAGTGCATCTTGAGGGAAAGTGCAAGAAAGCTGCCAGGGGTCACCAAAATCAGTATTTGACTTTACCTTGCATATTCTATTTTGCAGAAAGAAAGCCATCCTATTTAATTTTTGGAGTAGGAAGAGATGGTGTCTAGTTCAGAGGGCAAACTGTGAATCATCAACATTAAACTGGGATTACTGATGCTGATGTTCATGGAAGCATATCAGAATATCATGGGAAGAAAAGGTGGTCCAGTTCACTGATAATGGGAAAATGGTAAAGGATGGAAAAAGTGAAAGGAGGACCAAAATACAATTCCTTAAATCCGAAGAGAGGAAGCTGTCAAGATGCAGAAGGTATTCAATGGGAATGTCAGTAGGCGGCAGGTGAAAGAGAATGAAAATATGACTGGAAACTTGGTAAGGGCTGTCTCCATGGAATGCAGAGGAACAGAGCCAGACCGGACTGTGTCCAAAACTGCACGAGATGCAAGAAAGTTATCGCAGCGGAAGTGAATAGGACATTTATCATGTACTTTGGATGCAAAAGGGAAGGAAATGGAGTGACAGCAAGGTAAGGTCCAATGAAGATTTTTGACAGCAGAAATAACTGTAATGGAGATAAACGGAGGAGGTGACAGATAGAGGGAATGACTGCAGGGGTGATACAACTGAAGGAATGGGTCAGAACAGGTTAATAGGTTTGGAGGAGAGACTCGTACCTGAACTCAATCTGTTCTGTAGGATGCTATGTTGAAAAACTAATTTCACTAGAAAGCTCTGGGACTCATTCCTTCTGACCTTCTCAGAGGTGTCACTAGTGTCTTGGGTGACTTCAACTGTCACTTTGATTCTCCTTCCAGCCCTCACGACAGGTCCCTTGCCTCTCTTATTGAAGAGTCCACCTTTAGGCAGCATGTATCCTGCCCTACCCATGTTGAAGGGCATACTCTAGATCAGATTTTTATCCCTGCTAGAACTCAATGTGTGCCTTCGGCGGTCTCCGCTTTGCCTCTCCCCTGAACAGGGCATTTTTGCATAATTTGCTCCCTGTCTCTTCCTACTACCCCTTCCCCCTGACTGACTCCGCTGTTCCTCGCCCTTCTCGCTTGTCTCATCATATTACGCCTTCTACAGTGTTGGATTTCCCTTCTGCTGATGCCCTCTTCCCACGGGATTTCTCCTCCCTACATCTCGACCTCCAGGTGGAGACGTGGAACTCCAAATTATCCTCTGCATTAGACTCTCTGGCCCCTATGGTCCCTGCCTCGCTCTCTCAGTCCCCTTCCCACCACCCTTGGTACCACGCCGGCCTGTATCTGCATAGATCACAGCTCTGTCGTGCACTGCAGCTCTAGCGTAAGCGTCCCTTGACCAAGTTTCTCTTGGCTTACCGGAATGCCTCCAGTTATTACCACAATTTACTCTGCTCCGCTAAGCTCTCATACTACACGGCTTCCATCACCTCAGCCTCTAACTCCTTTCATCAGCTCCATCTGACCCTTTGCTCCCTTTCGGCACTTCAGTCCTCTTCCGGCGTTCCCCCACCCCCTCCCAGCCCCCATCAGCCCCTACCCACCTGGCCGTCTTCTTTGCTGAGAAGATCCATTCTCAGCGACTCTCCTTTCCCTCATGTCCCCCCCCACTTCCCTTTATTAACCTTCTTCCCATTTATCTCCTTCTCTGGTTGTGCCCCCCCTCCCCTCTTCCTCCCCTGATGCACACATGGAGCACCTTCTATCCAGTTACGGAGACTGAACTTTTCTCTGCCTTCCATAAGTCTCACAAGATGACCTGCTTCTTGATCATATTCCTTCTTCCTGGCTCTTAGTTCCCTCACTGGCCCTTCTTCCCTATGTTTGCAGTCTTTTCAATACCAGTCTTGCTATGGGTCTTTTCCCGACTACACATTGGAGACCCATATCCAACCTTCCCTTTTTGTCCAAACTTCTTGAAACACTAGTTTTTGCACAACTGTCCTCTCACCTGGACTCCACTTCCGCCCTACATCCCTCCCCTTCAGTCAGGTTTCAGACCTGACAATACTCAGACTATTCTTCTCTCCCTCCTCAATGAGGTCCACATAGCCCGTGAACGTGACGACATATAATGAAGCTACAGGGTAAACTATTTAAGACTAATAAAAGAAAATACTTTTTCACTCAACATGTAATCAAACTCTGGAATTTGTTACCGGAGGATGTAGTAAAGGCTGTTAGTGTAGCTGGGTTTAAAAAAAGTTTGGATAAGTTCCTGGAGGAAAGGTCCATGTGGAGGAGTGGCCTAGTGGTTGGGGCAAGGTACTTCAGGCCGGAAGGTCGGGGGTTCAAATCCCACTAGAGGACAGCAACCTTGGGCCGGAAGGACTGGAATTTCTAGTCCCACAGGTGCTCCTGGTGGTCTTGGGCAAGCCACTTAACCCTCCATAGCCCATGTTCCCTGTAAAATAGTTATCTCCAAGTTATAATGCCCTGTTCAATGTAATTTCAGTTTGTTCAATGTAAACCGCACTGATGCAGAATAGTGCAGTATATAAGAGAATGTAATAAATAAAATAAAATAAATAAACCATTATTAAGAAGGGACCCAGGATATCAATGCTTGACCCAGTACAAGCACTGTGGAACCTGTGGCTTTTGGGGAAACTGCTAGGTATGTATGACCTAGATTGGCCACTGTTGGAAACAGGATACTGGGCTTGATGGACCTTGGTCTGACCCAGTATGGCATATCTTATGTTCTTATGTTCACTTGGTTTCTCTGGATCCATCTTCTGTATTTGATCTTGTTGACCATCCCACACTTCCCTCACGTCTCTTTGACTACAGGTTGCGTGGAACAGTCCTCAACTGGTTCAGGTCCTTCCTCTCCTCTCGTTCCTTCTCAGTCCATGTTGGTTCGTCCTCCTCTCCCCTCCGCTCCTCTTCCCTGCAGGGTACCCCAGGGTTCGGTGCTTTCCCCTCTCACACTGATTGTCCAGCAATCCAATGTCTCAGCTTATTACTATGCTGAGGACATAGTCCTTTTCCACACTTCCCCTTTCTCACCTGACTTCTCTCCCCTTAATGCATGCCTTTCCAGCGTTTCCTCATGGCTGTCTGACAACTACCTTCACTTGATTCCTTCTAAGTCAGTGGCTCACCTTCAATGCCCCTTTCCCATACCTCTACCCCTCCTTATCCAGGACTCCTATTCCACTCGTTTCAACCTTGCATTACTTAGGGGTCACTCTTGATTTGGCTCTCTCTTTCCACCATCACATCTCTTCCCTTGTTCGGTGTTTTTTTTTTGTACCCTTTGCCAGCTCCGTGCAGTACGCTCCTTCCTGCCTGTCTCTTCCTTGGTCTCGCTGACGGTGTCACTTCTCCTATCCCACCTCGACTACTGCAATGTCATCCTGGCAGGTGTTCCCCTTTACCAAATCCATTGTCTCCAGCTCATCCAAAATACTGCTGCTCACCTCCTCACCCACTCCTCTCACAGGGACTATGTTACCCCTCTTCTTGTTCAGCTGCACTGGCCTTCCTTTGCAATATTGATATCAATATAAGATCCTCACCATAGTCCATAAGACCATCCACACCGGTACCCCCCAATATCGCGCTGATTTCATCCAGACTCATCTCCCTCCTCGCGCCCTCCACACAATACACAATAACCACTTGGCCTTCCCTTCCCCAGCCCGGGCCCGTCTTGAGCACACATCATTCTGCTTTTTTCTTCCTTGGTCCTGCCCTGTAGAATTCCCTTCCCCCTTCCCTCCGTACAGAGCATTCGTATCCCAGGTTTAAATCATTGCTGAAATCCCACCTCTTCTGTCATGCTTTTGACCTGTCCTCACCTCTTTCCTCCTAACCTTTGATTTTCTGTCATGTGCCTTTTACTTCTACATGTCCTATCAGCTCCATTTTCCTGTCTTATATTTTGGCGTTCCTTTCCTCTCTGACTGCAGCATTTTTCTATTGCAAACTGCCCTGACGCCTTGGCTTGGGCGGTCAATCAAGCAATATAATAAAGATAAAAATAAACAGCCTCCACTGTGTCTCTATCCACAACCCAACCAAGAAGTAGGAGCTGGAGCTAGCAATCAATCCTGGGACTCCTGCACTAAAGCACAGGTGCTGCCACTGGGCCATCCGGCTGTCCTCATTGGTGGATACCTCTGAAATTAATTTTACTTTCTGGTGCACCATCATGCTGGGACCCTCTCTCTTTTCTAAAATATTCAACAGCTTGAACTGTGCTTTCATTATTCTACATGGAAAAAAGGTTGTACCTTGTCAGCGACACAAAAATAAAGTAGTCTGTTTATAGTCCAATCTTTCCTGAGAAGACATACAAAAGCACATATTGTTCTGCAGGCCAGGGTTCTTTTCCATCCCAGGCTGTCTGACTTCTAAGCACTTGGGTACCCTTGTACACTGGGGGTGGGGGTGCTTATTATTTCCCTTTACACAGTTATGTAAAATAAATCATGGTTACATTTTAATATTTCAAACTTTTCCGGTGCCATCAGCTTTCTATGAGATGAGCCTTTGTAAAAGGAAAGGGCTTATTAATGAAACAACTTCTTCAACCTGTGCATGGGAGCCCATAGGCAACAATGGGGGGGTGTCACCCACCCCTAAAAAAGCCCTTCCCTGATGTCCTAAGTACCAGTGAAAACTGGTCTCCCAGCGGCAGCACCAAATTCATTAATTAAATTTAGCCCAGGGCTGTCCTACTAGGCCCTGTTGTATCCCTTCCTTTCCTCTCACAGGGCTTGTTCCTGTTACCATAGACACCCTCTGGGGGAAAGGAGAAAGTGAGACGCTACAGGGCCTGGGCAAGCCTGAGCTAAATTTAATTCATGAACTTGCTGCTGCCGCTCAGAGACCATGTTGTGCTGATCAAAGCATGGCAGTTGAGGCAATGCTCTGGTGCCTATCAAAATTTGGCACTGGAGGCAGTTGCCTCCATCGCATATGCCTAAATCTGGGCCTGCACAGGAATACAACATTGATGCATCGTGTATCCATTATAACTACTCTCTTTCAACTCAGGCAAGATGGAGACCCAGGAGGGTTAAGAGGTTGATATTAAGTTAACTGGACAATATATATGATGAACCTTAACGCAGGCCCTGACAAGTTTTTTTCGAACCCAGGAACCAGCCATCAAGACCTCCATAATGGTGCCCCCTCTCCCTATCCCAAAGAAGAGGTATCGCAGCTCCTTTTTAAAGGCCTGATTTACTGTTTTTTCCATTTTCTAAGGGAAAAGAAATCTTAAGTAAATACCATTACACAGTGTCAACAGAAAACAGCAACCCTTCTTCTCCTCCCCTCCCACCAACCAATGAATATGCTGTCAGCAGCATACTGGTGACCCTTAAAAGTGCACCTGAGGCAACTGTCCTTTTTGCTTCATATATCACCATGGTCTGGAAAAAGAGTCTCCACTGCAATCAAGGTAATACTGTGTGGCTCAGAATACAAGCTCTCTGCCTGAGAGCTCTTAAAGGGGTTGTGTTTTTCATTTTTAATAGCCAATTCTTTTACTGCTGTATTGAAAAGAGGAATTTTTTGTGTTCTTGGGTAAAGCTATTGTTTTGCTATTAGAGTTTTGTTTTTTTTCCTCTTCTAGCTTTTATGCTCAAAGGGGTAAGCAAGCTCGTTGAAGTCACTGATCTCAACAGATGTTAGATTCCTCCCTTCCCACCCACCCACCCCATTTGAGAATTCTTGCTATATAGGGCAACTCCCCAATTAGCTTATTGACAAAGTATTTCCATTCTTCAAGGAGCTTGGATTAGGTCATTTCAAAAAGGGAACACATTAACCTATATGCTTCAGATACAATGTCAAAATATACTAGGGTAAATAATTAACTGTCTAGCAAGGAAGCAGGGCTACACCCAGGGACACAGAACAGTGCTGTTAGAACACACATAAAAGATTAGCTGCTTTTCTCTTAAAGGACAGCTGAGGAAAAGTTAGGGACTTTGGTAGGTCTCTCACATTTACTTCAACAGTTAACAAAGCTCCACCAACTGAACCATGGCTGGGAAAAATCATATTGCCAAAACAGTTGTCCCTGTTACAGTTTCTGCCTCTGTCCAAACAGATATCCCAATGCCAGTCAAAGAACCAGTTCCATGTGCAAGATGCCTGCAAGCTGAAGCTCTCATGAAACAAGTGGAGGAGCTCAGAGAAGAGGTGGTAAGGCTGAGAAACATTCAAGACAGTGAAAAGTACATTGATGAGATGCTTCTTGAAACATCCAAGCTCTCCAAAAGAGGGGGAGATGCAGAATGAAGAGAGTTGGACACAAGTCACCAGAGCTTGCAGAATCAATAATCCCAACTCCTCTAGCCCTCGAACTGAAGAACAAGTATGCAGCCCTGGAAGTGAAGGTGGGGAAAGCATCCCAGGAACTACTCCAGCAACTGATAAACGGAAACCACACACATGAAGGTGCCATACTGAATTTGATGCTTACCAATGGTGAAAGCGACTCTGATGTTATAGTGTGAGATCATCTCGCATTCAGTGATCGCCAGATGGTGTGGTTCAGTATAAGTACTAGGGCACAAAAGCAAGGGTCTTAGATTTTAGGAAAACTAACTTTGCCAATATGGGGCAATACCTCAAGGAGTCATTAGCAGGACGGGAACAGCTGGGGGATGTAGAAAAGCAATGGAAAAACCTAAAGGGGATATTTTAAGGGGCAATAAACCTTTTTGTTAGAAAGGTAAATAAATATAAAAGGAAAAGGAGGCCACTATGGTTCTCAAAAGAAGTAGCTGAAAAGGTGAAGAAAGAGAGGGTGGCCTTCATGAAATACAAGAGATCACAGAGAGAAGACGACAGGCATCAATATTTGAAAAATAGAGAAGCTACGAAAGTAGTCAGAAAAGCAAAAAGATAGCCAATACAATAAAATGGGGAGAAAAGACATTTTTCAGATAAGTTAGCGAGAAGAGGAAATGCAAAAGTGGCATTGTCAGCCTCAAAGGGGAAGGGGAGGACTATATAAAAGCTGATGAGGATAAAGCAGAATGGCTTAATAAACATTTTTGTTCTAACATAGTATATGATGGCAGATAAAGACCAGCATGGTCCATCTAATCTGCCCAGCAAGGTGGCAAGAGTAAGTGCACCTGCTGCTCCGTGCAGGTCACCCCTCCCCCCATGCCTTTGTTTAGGGGTGTACCCACTACTCCATGTAAGGCATCCCCGTTTGTTGAAATATAAAAGATAATTAAGTTTATTTTGATTTTATCCTGTTGCTATAAAGGGATCCACTGCGTCTGCCCCATGCCATTTTGAATTCTGCCACTGTATTTGCCCCCACCACTTCCATCAGTAGGGCATTCCAAGCATCCATCACTCTTTCAGTGAAAAAGTATTTCCTGACATTGTCTTTCAATTTACGCCCTTGTAGCTTCATGTTATGCCCTCTAGTTTTTCAGCTTCCCCTTCTTAGGAAGAGGCTTGTTTGTTAAGTATTTAAAGGTCTGAATCATATCTCCTCTGTTCCTCCTCTCCTCCAGAATGTACATATTTAGGTCTTCAAGTCTCTTCTCATAAGTCTTCTGACACAGGCTCCAAATCATTTTGGTCGCCTTCCTCTAAACAGTTTCCATTCTTTTTATATCCTTTTTGAGATATGGTCTCCAAAACTGAACAAAGTATTCCACGTGAGGACACACCAGTGACTTGTACAGTGGCATTAGTACCTCTTCCTTTCTGCTGGTAATTCCTCTTTGTATGCAACCCAGCATCCTCCTGGCTTTTGCCTTGTCGCACTGTTTTGCCACCTTGAGATCCTTAGAAATAATCACACCAAGGCCCTTCTCCTGGTCCGTGCACACCAACCTCTCGCCCCCTATTGCATGCATTTCCCTTGGATTTCTGCTTCCCAAGTGCATGACACTGCACTTCTTCACATTAATCTTAACTGCCAAGCATTAGATCATTCTTCCAGTTTTTGTAAATATTTTCTCATGTTCTCCACTCTCTCAGGGGAGTCTACTCTTGCAAATTTTCATGTCATCTGCAAATAGACAGACTTTCCCATTCAGTCCTTCAGCAATATCACTCACAGACACATTGAACAGTACCGGTCCTAGGACCGAACCCTGGGGCACCCCGCTAATCACTTTCCTTTCATCCGAGTGAGTTCCATTTACCATCACCTTCTGTCATCTATAAGTTAACCAGTTTCTGATCCAGTTTACCACCTTGGGACCCATCCCTAAACTATTGAGTTTATTGATAAGCCTCCTATGAGGAACAGTATAAAAGGCTTTGCTGAAATCCAGGTAGATGACATCCAATGCATGCCCCTGATCTAGTTCTCTGTTCACCCAGCCAAAGAACTCAATCAGATTTGTTTGGCAAAATCGTCCTTTGGTAAAACCATGTTGCCTCGGATCATGCAATCTGTTGGTTTTGAGAAAGTCCACTATTTACTCTTTCAGGAGTACCTCCATTACATTTCCCACCACCAAGGTAAGGCTTATTGGCCTGTAGTTTGTCACTTCTTTCCTGTTACCACTTTTGTGAAGAGGTATCACATCAGCCCTTCTCCAGTCCTGAGGAACTTCTCCTGTCTCCAAGGATCTGTTAAAAATATCATTTAAAGGCACTGCAAGAACCTCTCTGAGCACTTTCAGTATGTATCCTGGGATGTATCCCATCTGGTCCCATGGACTTGTCTACTTTCAGTTGTGTGTTCACAGATGAAGGGCCAGAAGCAGGACCTCAGACAACACCCACGAATAGGAGCAGAAGTGACGGGGATCTTGAACAATTTTCAGAAGACTATGTTCATGAGGAACTAGCTAAACTAAAACTAGACAAAGTGATGGGGTCGGATTGGATGCATCCAAGAATATTGGAACTTGGGGATGTTCTAGCAGCTCCACTGACTGACCTTCACAATGTTTCTTTAGGGTCGGGAGTCCTCCCAGACGACTGGAGAAAGGCACATGTAGCCCCTTTACACAAAACTGGAAGTTAAGGATGAGGTTTAGAACTATAGGCCGATTTATCTGACCTCTGTGGTCAGTAAATTAATGTAAATGCTGCTAAACAGAGGATAGTGAGGTTCTGGAACTGTAGAATCCAAGGAAGCATGGGTTTACCAGCGGAAGGTCTTGTCAGACAAATCTGACTGATTTCCTTGACTGGGTGACCAGAGAGTTGGACCGAGGGAGATCCCTAAATGTGGTGTTCTTGAATTTAAGTAAAACCTTTGACGCAGATTCGGACGAGTGAATAAATTGAGCACCTTAGGGATGGACCCTAAAGTGACTGACTGGGTTAGAAACTGGCTGAGTGGGAGGCAACAATGTGTACAGCTAACTAGGGCTCACTCTGAGGAGAAGGATGCTTCCAGTGGTGTGCAACAGGGATCTGTCCTTGGTCTGATTCTTTTTAACATCTTTGTTAGTGATACTGCGGAAGGGCTTTTGAGTAAAATTTGCCTCTTTGCAGATGATACTAGAATCTGCAATAGAGCAGACGCCCAGGAAGGAGTAGATAACATGAGGAGGGATCTAGCTAAGCTTGAGGAATGGTCAAGAATTTGGCAGCTGAGATTTAATGCTAAAAAATGCAGGGTCATGCATTTGGGATGCAAAACTCCAAGGGAGCAGTACAGTGTAGGGGGTGAAGTACTTCTGTCCATGAAAGAAGAGTGGGACATGGGTGTGATTGTTAAGTGGCTAAATCTGGCTATGGCAAATTTGGGGACAGAGTTAGAGCTCTTAACATGTATACATTAGAGGAAAGGTGGGATAAAGGAGATACATTTAAATGTATTTATTTATTTTATTTATTTAACATTTCTTATATACCGCGCTCTTTGTCATCAGAGAGGTTTACATTGAAACAATATACACTTGGTCAGTTAAATTTGGCCGTCGTCTACATAGAACAGGGATTTAACATGGAGGTAAACTTGGGGGAAACTATTTACATTCCTAGTACATTACATATTAGCGCTAAATTCGCTGTAAGTTATTGCACTCATATAGCAGCGGTGTGGGGTTGTGAGGGTGGGGGAGGGTGAAGGGGGGGGGATATCCGGATGTGTAAAATGCATGAGAAACAGGTGATGTTTGAGGGCTTTTCTGAACAGCCTAAGGTCCCTGATTGCTCTAATGCTGGGAGGGAGCTTGTTCCAACACCTGGGAGCATAGTTCAAGAATACCCTATTAATGGTGGTCTGGTTGAGCTTTGTAGATTCACTTGGTATGAGTAGCTTATCTGCAGCCAGTGATCTCCTAGGTCTGTTGTTTGCAGTGTGTATGATGAGGTCGGAAATAGATGCAGGTGACATTTTGTTGAAGGCCTTGAAGGTAATGAGGAGGGCCTTGTATAGGATTCTGCTGCTTACTGGAAACCAGTGGAGTTCTTCTAGAATGGGGGAGATGTGGTCATTCCTTGAGGCTCCACAGAGTACGCGGGCTGCTGCATTCATGGCTAACTGTAGAGGGTTGAGGATAATCTTTTGGAGGCCATGAAGTATTATATTGGCATAATCGAAGTGCGGTGTGACTAGCGCTTGGAAGATGGTGCGGACGTCACCGGGTTCAATCATAGGTCTCAAGTGCCGCAGGGTTTTGATCTTTAAGTAGATGGCTTTTACAGTGCGTTTTATGTGCTCCTTGAAGTCCAACTGTTGATCCAGTATGACCCCAAGATAACGTATATTGGATTTGACTGGGAGTTCTGCGTCTCTGACTTTCAGTGTAGATGGAGGAGAGAAACCTTTATTTCTTGTGATTATTAGGACTTCTGTTTTTTTTTAATTTATACGGAGATTCTGAGTGAGTAGCCAATCCATTATTGCATTGAAGCAGTTGATTAACACCGTATAGTCAGGGCAAGTGACAGTTATAGGTGTAAATAGCAGCACGTCGTCTGCGTACATAAGGCAAGATATGCCGAAAGAGCGGGTAATGTCACAAACTGGCTGCATATAGATATTAAAGAGCAGAGCAGACAGGGAGGAACCTTGGGGTACACCCTGTTTCTGCTGGAAGGGTTCGTGTGTGTTGTTACCAATATGGACTTGTTGCCATCTGCCTTCAAGGTAGGATTTGCACCAGTTCCATGCTTGGTCCTGGATTCCCTTCTCATGAAGTCGCCTGTGGTCAACGGAGTCGAATGCTGCTGCTATATCAAGGAAGATTAGCGCAAAGCCCTTCTTGACGCTGTCTATTCCATTGATAAGAGTACTGGTTAATACCGTTAGTAGGGTTTCTACACCGTGGGCTTCTCTGAATCCATGTTGACATGGGTCTAATGGGGAGGATGAATCCACATGTTGCTGAATCTGTCTCTGGGTCAACTTCTCAAGAATTTTAGCTAGTAATGGTATAATAGAGATTGGTTGGTAAGAATCCTCTTTCTTTGGATCCAACTGGCTGTTTTTTAGTAGTGGACGAATGGATGTGTGCTTGAGAGCATCTGGGAAGACTCTGGATTCAAAGGACAGTTTGGCAATCTTGGCTATGTATGGGCTGAGTTCAGAGCGCATAGTCCTGATCCATTGGGCTGGGCAAGGGTCAGTTGGTGCAGTCGTAGTGTTGATTGAGGCGATCTCATCAATGGTCTTTGCTGAGGGAGGTGAGAGTTTGGTGATTGGAAACTGCATGTGGGTAGTCTTGGAGGGTTCCTGTGATGTTGCTGTAGTTATCTTTATTGCTTTGGATTGAATGTAGTTTGCATATGCCTGGGGCTGAATACATTCTTGCTGAGGTGGGGAAGGTTGGTTGGTAATAGATTTTACTAAGTTGAATAGGTCTCTTGGTTTATTTAGTGAGCGGTTGAGGATCTCAGCCTGGAATTCCTTCCTCTTGGCCAGGTTGAATCGCGATGTAGTTTCAGCTATTCTAAATAGATGATTTGGTCAGAGGTACTACGGGTAATTCTCCATTTTCTCTCCAGTTTTCTGAGGTGGAGCAGGGAAGCTCGTAGATTGGGGGAGAACCATGGAGCAGACTGCTTTTTAATGACTCCGCTGTCAGGTGTAGCCTTTTTGGTGAAGGCCGGTTGTTGAGCATATAATGAGAGGGTATCATTCCAGTTGGAGACCATTTCGTTGAGGTTGACCATGGGTCGAGCAAGTTTTTGGAGTGCGCAGCTAGTGAACATCTCACTGTCAAGTTGCTTGAAGCGTGCAGCTCTTGATATCTCCATTTTGTCTGATTGGTGGCCTAAGGTTTGTTGCGTTGGTATCTGAAATGTTATCAGGTTATGGTCTGACCACGGAACAGGAGTGATGGAAATCTCAAATAGTTTTATCATACTCATAACTGGATGGGGAATGAAGACTAGGTCCAAGAGGTTTCCTCCTTGATGGGTGGGATCAATGCCTTTGTGGTATAAATGCACAAGAGGAGAGCCTCTTTAGAATGAAAGTAAGTTCTGCAATGAGGAAGCATGGGATGAGGGTGGAAAGGGATAGAATCAGGAGTAATATGAGGCAATATTTCTGTACAGAAAGAGTGGAGTAGCCTAGTGGTTAGAGCAACTGCCTAGTACCCAGAAGATCAAGGGTTCAATTCCCACTGGCACTCCTCGGAAGAAAAGGCTGGCAATCTAGTTCCAGTGATACATTGCCAAGAAAACCCAGAGGTAGCTGGGTCGCTACAAGTCAACACTGACTTGATGGCACTAAAAAAAAAAAAAGTGCAATAGTCTTCTAGTGGAGGTAGTAGAGAAGAGGACAGTATCTGAATTCAAGAAAGCATGGGACAAACACAGAAGATCTAAAAAGGGACTATGGTATTTGATATCAAACAGCAGACTAGATAGATCATATGGTCTTTGTCTGCTGACATGTTTCTAAATCTCTCATAGCCCCTGCACTATGCCTTCACCCAGTTTTCTTCTCTCATAGCTTCTTCTCCACAGTCATCACCCAGAGCGGTCTCTTTTTTGACACCCAGCCATCCAGTGTCTCTCATAGCCCCCCCCCCCCCCCCAGCCAGCACGCAGTGTCTCTGAGCCCTTCCCCAGTCAGCACCCAGTGTCTCTCTCTTTCTCCGAGCCCCTTCCCTGCCATCGTCTAGCATGTCTCATACCTCCCAGTCATCACCCCGTACGTGTGTGCATGTATGTCTCTCTCTCTCTCATTGCCCCCCCCCATCATCACCCAATGCCTCGCACCATTCTGCTGCATTGCTGCTACTGAAAATGCTGTGCTTCTTGCTCACCACAATAGGCTCTCTACAAGGAGCTTCAGCCACACTATTCAGGAACCGGATAGAGATGTACAATGAGGGTTGTTATCCCAGACCTGATATTTAAGTGGTCCAACTTAACTGGTGATCTCTAACCCAATGGTACTGAATACTGGCGCTGTCTGGTTTAAGTTCTAACCCATTCCTGGCACATCTCCATGTCTTCCTTTCTTTAAAAGGCTAACTTTTGACCTGACTTTGCATTTTTCAAAACAAAAGTTATCCATTCATCAAGGTGGCAAATTTTAAAAAATAGTGATATATGCAGTAAACTCCTGAAGGCAACTGAAGGAATCATTCGAATATCGAATGCAAAGTGGCCTAGGCACGAGTCTCATGGTACTAAACTAGATTTGTAACTGGTTGAAGGATAGATGGCAGTAGTGGTAAATAAAATTCACTCTGAGAAAAGAAGGCAATTAGCATAGTCCCTCAGCGATTGGTCCACGGATTGGTGCTATTGAATATATCTGTAAGAGATTCTGCTGCAGAGGGGGAAGGAAAATGTTTGCCTTTGTGCAGATGACACAAAAATCTGCAGCACTGTGGCCGCTGCTATGAGAGCAGACAAAATAGCATGTGATCTAAGTCACATGCAGAGCCTATTGTAAAATGTGTGTGAGGGACATGCAGGACTGCACATTGATATGTCCTTACATCCAGCAATAGCAGCAATTTTTAAAATCTGCACATGGGGGAAAATGTGCATCCATACCCTACCAGTGAGTGGGGGCAGCTTTCTAAAAATAGCTGTTCCCGATCTCCATGTATATCCCAAAACCCTCCCACCAGCTGCACAAGCACTCTCTCAGCCTCCTGACCCCTCCGAAAATGCCCCAGCACACTCTTCCATCCCTATCTCCAACTCTCCCCGAGCGCACTGGGTCCCTGGTGTCTACTGAGAGCAGGAGCGATTCACAGTTCTTCCTGACCTTCCAAGTCCTGGGTTGGATTCATAATGGCATCCGTGACCTCTAGTGGTAATCTCATAGTACTCAGGGTCAGGCTTAAAATACCTTTATTTGGCAGCTTGACCCCAAGCAGCAGGACACAAGATTACTGTTAGGGATCACAGGTGGCACTACGAACTTGGGACACAAAACCTTATCTGTCTAGCAAGTCTCCATGGAGAGGTTTCCTGTTAAAGGAACTACAGAAATGGCCTCAGGAGACACCATAGCTCACCCTGGCTGGTCTTTCTGGTGGCTTTACGTAACTGTGAGCCTTAGTGAACAACTTAGTCTTCCTGAGACAGAACAGCTGGGAACTGCAGAATATGCCAACTGCCTTGGAAGTTGCACAGTTGGGTGGTGCATTTGTAGGAGCTTTTACTCCCTAATTCCAATACTACTCCTCCTCTCTGTTCTCCTTAGGGATGCCTTAGCACTTTGTTCAGACCTCCCCCCCCCCAACCTCTAACTGGCTTATCCTGTTGCCCGTCTCACTGCTAAAACTGGACATGGTATTCTTGTATATAGCTCTTTTACATGCACACTGCTTCACCTTCCCCTGTGCTAACAGGTTTCTATGCACATGAGTAAGACCCTGTTAGCGCAAGCAATTTTAACGAGAATATGAAAAAGAAATGAAATAATAAAATAGAAGGCACCCTCTTCAGTGATAACATTCAAGGTACTCAAGTGTAAACTCTCGCTTCTCAGCATATTGTGTCGGTTGGTCTGCTGACTCTTGGTCCCAGACACCGCCCCCTCCACCATGAGGCGTTCTTGCTCTGTATTATACAACAATGCTGTTGTAGGTCTTCCAGCACTGTAGATGCAGAATCATTCCTACATTTTACAGACATCTTGTTATTACAGTTGACAAAAATGATAATAAAATTAGAAATATGGTAAAGAGGCAGCATATTTCATTGCATTACACGAGCCTGCTCGCAATGGTTCATGTTTTGGCATGCTTCCCAAGGGAAGGAGTCATGTATCCAACACAAGATGCCAGCACACAGGCTCACGTGTCGCCTGAGTGCCAGGCTGAATCAGGAACCGCAAAGTGCACAACAAAGGGGTTTACAGAATGAAACCCAATGAAACATATCAGACAAATCATATTACAAAAAATGCTTAACAAGGCGGCAGGGGAAGAGAAAAGGTATAAAAAAAACAAAACTACTTACAGTAAGAATAAACAAGAAACAGGAAAAACAAAATAGTAAAAAAAAAACCTTTTAAAAAGGGGGAGGAAGGTAAGCGAAGCAAAAAACAAACAAAAAAACATCCACATGGGCTGCGCAGTCCTCATTTTTCGAAGCCTGAAAAAAGAGCCAATATATAAGATCTTAAGTTCTTATTAAATTTCCTATGAGACATTTCCAACCAAAGAGAAGGGGTATGTAATTCCATAATGAGAGTAGAGTGTGTATTTTCTCTGTTAGCCTCTGTATAGTCTGTAATAAAATGCAATTGCTTTGTACCTTTAATTGTGGTTGCACTGCCTATTTTGGTTACCTATATTTCCAAAAGCTAATAGGGACACATGGGTTGAGTGTGTTTGAATTTCTCTTAGAAGTTCTAAATTACATTTCAAAACACTAGGCACAAGATCAAGTCTACCCCCATACTATCCTGATGGAAATTCTCTTGACTCAGATTTGGCTCATTAGTTCAGTAGGGGGGTGAGGAAAGGTCTCCAAATGTAAACTTGCAGCTGGCAGCAGTAAGTCATATATACGGATCACACAGCAAGAAGCAGCAATAATATGAGACTCAACAGGAGAAACTTAAGGGGAATTTAAACATTTATCTTAGCTCAATCCCTTAAAATAACACTACAATAAGCTTGTAGCATGTTGATCATCATTATCCATCAACACTATAATTAAAACAAAATAACAGAATTGACTCTTGGCAAGCTCTGTACATCCTTGTTGGTGTTGGCCATTTACAGGCTTTACCCCCATGTTTACAGTTCATAGATGCTCAGATGAAAGACACTGTACTATTTGACAAGATGCCCCCTTCTTTGCTGAAGCCTTACCCATCAAATGGCACAGTAGAATAGATCAGTGATCACACAATGATCTGGTACAGACGCAACAATACAAACTCTTCACTAGAATGAGTTCATGGTCTTTGTTATCACACACACAGAACATGATTTAGTTTAGTTTACTGTCAAAATTAAGATAAAGCTTACAACTGTCCATTTGATTTTCAAATGCCTTTGCTGGGGGGTGGGGGAACCACAGTATTTGTTTAGTAGTCTTAGATTCTCCCAGTTAGGTTGGTTTGCTGTCCTTCCCTCCGCTGAGGTGCATTTGACCACTACCAGAAAGATAGCTTTGAGTTATTATGGGTCCTATATCTGGGAGAGGTCAGTTTTCTTGTGTTTAGAAAGAAACTGAAAGCATGGCTTTTTACCAAGACACCGGATCCATGATGATGTGGGGAATAGTCTATTCCCATTTAGTAGATAAGCTTATTGTTTGCTGTTTATTGTTAGTACTGTTGTGTTTGCATATTATGTTCCGTTGTGAATTTACTTTGCACTTTTATAGAACATTTGTTCTCTGATTTGATGTCCTAAGGACCTATAGTGGATAAACAAGGAAAAAAAACCCCTGAAAACATCTCACGGGAGGGAGGGGGTGCACTATAAACAAATAATGCACACAGAAAAATAAAGACAAACATATAAATATCACCAGCAACAAATAAAAAGGCTTGAAAATGCTCTTGGTGACTGGCTCACCAGATGTAGTGCACTTGCTATAACATGCCAACCGCTATCTTCAATCCAAGAGGGCGTGGTTAGTGTATATCTTCTCTGGCGCGAGCACTTTCCCCCACTGCAGAGCCATACAGCTTCTCCCCCTCAATCTCCTCTTCGTTCCACCTCTTTCTTCTCTCCTTTCACTCTGCTATTCTTCTCCCCTTCCTCACACTTTTTCTTCCAACTTGTTGTCTTCTCTCCTCCTTCTTTATTGCCCAACCTTTTGTTTTCCTGTAGGGCTCTTACCTTTCTCTGCTATTCCCGTCCTCCTAGGCCTCACTCAACCTCTTCTATCTCCCACATGAGGCTGAAGAATACAGCAGCCTAATCCTTTTAGACTCATCCAGGGCTGCTTCATTTGTGGAAAAAATCCACTTGGCCCAGGCAGACAGACTTGTTCAAGCCGCAATGATCGCGGATAACGACAGCAAGACTGATCTCATCTGCCCATTTGCTTTTCTTTTTGCAGTGCTGTTCATCTGGGCCTCTGCCATTGCTTTGTCGTCACCAAGGATCATCTGTGCATATCCCAGGCTTTCTTGAATTAATTACTACTTTTTGCCTCCACCCAGTCACTGAGAAGTTGTTCTATACACTCGGCGCCTTCCCAGAGTAAATTTTTTTTTTAAAAAAATGCTTCCTGATGTCGCTGTCGCGTCTGTCTTCCATAATCTCACACCTTTTAAAGAATTTGAGAGGACTTTGAACTATTTATACTTTAAAAGTAGTTGAATCCCTCACTGTACCCTCCTTTCCTCCAGGGTACACATGTGAAGGTTTTTAAGTCTCACACTATAAGGCTTTGTGGTGCACATCGTGCATAATTTGGTAGCCCCTCCTCTGGAGATTCTTTTCTTACTGCATCATTGAGATGCAGTCATCACTGCCTGTATTTATTCTCATCTTTGCATTACTCATCATGTTTTGGCTGGAATTTAAATGTTACGAATTGTACTCCACCTCGAGCCTTGGGGAAGGGCGAAATACAGAATGAACAAATAAATCTCACCCACTATTTGCACAGATGTATTACCACCTGTGATTTTCTGCTGGTTTTCTTTCTAGACACCCTAGAATTCTACAGACTCTCCCCACTGCTTCTGTTACATTGCTTGGTAATCATGACATCATCAGATATGATCCCCTGCGCAGGCGGCCTGAGGGTGATGTGAAGTCATGGGAGATTAGTTGTGGGGCATTATTTGCATTAAATATCTATATATCCATTGGGCCTCTTTGCATAAATTTAGTGTACTTTATTTTAAAATGCCTCACTTGGTTTGCAGCTTGTCGTGCTGTGAGGGCTTGTGTGCATCAGTGATGCTGAGGGCTAAGGTATCGGTAGTTTAACTACGGGCAGGGTCTCCCAAGATGGACAGGTCTCAGCTGAGGTGCCAGACCAAGACAAACCACCCATCTGGGCAGCAGCAGAATGGGACGGTGTTGGCGGCAGAGGATCACATTTCTGTGACAACAGCAACACCACTAAACTTAAACATGCACAGAGGAAAGGCTACTTCTGTATCTTGCTGTGAAAACCCAATGGAAAGTCACAACAAAACAAATAATGAGCCGCCTGACCGAAGACCAAACATAATTTAGGACAACTATCCAGAGGGTCTCCATGAGTCGACAGACTCAACAGCACTTAATATCATTTTAAAATGTATATGCCACCCATATAAACTCCTAGGTGGTTTCCAAACATAAATGTGCAATTTATTAAAACAAATGTTACAATAAAGTAAACATAACAATCACTAATCAAATTTAACTTCTTAAAACCACTTTCACAGCCCCCTCAAACACAAACCATAAATATCTGCATGCTGAATGTTGCTATGACCAGATTATTAATGAAGAGGGAAGATACAAAATGAGAAAAGCAAAATGAGAATTCAAGATCATAGTGCCCAAGCTGGATTGGACTGTGCTAGAGCAGGAAAGGCCCAGAATGCAGCAGTGGTGAAGCTATCAGGTTACTGAAACAAAATTAAACTGAGACAGTCCCTTAAAATTTGAGATTTCCTTTAATCTGAACTGACAAAATATTTTAAATTTCGGTCTGGCAGCATCAAGAACACACAACTGCAAATCTCCAAAGACAATCCATATTACAATACTCCCCAATCAATACCCTACAGTTGACTACATACCAAGAACGCAAACTACAGAACCCATAGAGCAAATCTACCATTCCATAACAGCACTAATTTCTAAAACTCTCACAACAAGGAATGTACCAGGGAAGGGCAGCATCATAAATATTGCAATGGAACCTAGAATATCCATACATCTACTGGGAAAACTGAACAAGTCAGATTCCTGCATAGAAACTCCATATGAACAGAAAACCTGACCTCAGTCACCCATTTAGGGGTATGTTTGCTAAGCTGCGCTAACATGGGACCTCCGCTCTTCTGGCAAATCACTTCTACCAGTACCCTTCTCTTCTACTGCCAACTACAGACTTCGATTCTTTCACCTTGCTGCTCCTTATGCCTGTAACAAACTACCTGACTCTGTACAGCAGGCTTCATCTCTGGCCCTTTTCAAATCCAGGTTGAAAACGTACCTCTTCGAGGCCGCTTTTAGTTGCTGATCTGCTTAGTGTCCCATGTGTTTCCTTATCATTCCCCTAGCTGTATTCCATCCTCAACTGTGTTGCTTGTCTTGACTAGATTGTAAGCTCCGATGAGCAGGAACTGTCTCTTACATGTGTCTACACTGGGAGGCGACAGGGCGATAGCGGAGAGACTGAATGAATTCTTTGCTTCGGTCTTTACTGAGGAAGATGTAGGGATGTTACCCATGACTGAAGTGGTATTTAAAGGTGTGGAAGAATTGAAGGAAATATCGATACATCGGGAAGACGTCTTACAACTATTAGATAAACTGAAGAGTGGCAAATCACCTGGGCCGGATGGTATACATCCAAGGGTGTTGAAAGAACTGAAATATGAGATTGCAGAACTGCTATCAGTAATCTGTGAACTATCATTAAAATCATCTCTAATACCTGAAGATTGGAGGATCGCCAATGTAACACCAATTTTTAAAAGGGGTTCCAGGGGTGATCCGGGAAACTGCAGACCGGTGAGCCTAACGTCAGTGCCAGGAAAAATGGTAGAAACCATCATAAAGAATAAAATTACTCAGCATGTAGATATAGTCACAACCTAATGGGAGACAGCCAACATGGCTTTAGACAAGGAAGATCTTGTCTTACTAATTTGTTATGTTTTTTTGAAGGAGTGAATAAACAGGTGGACAAGGGTGAGTCGGTTGATGTTGTGTATCTGGACTTTCAGAAAGCCTTTGACAAGGTCCCTCATCGGAGACTTTTGGCAGGGCTAGGGAGTCATGGGATAGGAGGCAGTGTACTGTTGTGGATCAGGAACTGGTTGAAAGATAGGGGGCAGAGGGTGGGGCTAGGTGGCCGGTTTTCCCAATGGAGAAAGGTGAATGGTGGTGTACCCCAGGGATCTGTGCTGGGTCCGCTGCTTTTTGACATATTCATAAATGACCTGGAAAGTAGAATGACGAGTGAGGTTATCAAATTTGCAGATGACACAAAACTATTTAAAGTTGTTAAAACCCAAGAGGATTGTGAAAAATTGCAAGAGGATCTTGATAAATTGGAAGACTGGGCATCAAAATGGCAGATGAAATTTAATGTGGACAAGTGCAAGGTTATGCACCTAGGGAAGAACAACCCAAACTATGGTTACATGATTCAAGGTTCCACATTAGGAACCACCACCCAGGAAAGGGATTTGGGCGTCATTGTGGATGCCATGTTGGAACCCTTGGCCCAGTGTGCAGCGGCGGCCAAGAGAGCAAATAGAATGCTAGGTATGATAAGGAAAGGAATGGAGAATAAAACAAAAGATATTGTGATGCCTCTGTATCGTTCCATGGTGGGACCGCACCTTGGATGTTGTGTGCAATTCTGGTCGCCGTATCTTGGAAAGGATGTAGCGATTTTGGAGAGGGTGCAGAGAGGAGCCACCGGAGTGGTGGAGGGGATGGAGGGATACTCCTGTGGGGAGGGGCTGAAGGGGTTGGGGCTCTTTGGCCTGGAAAGGAGACGGCTGAGGGGAGATATGATGGAGGTCTATGGATTGGTGGACGGAGTGGAACGGGTAAACATGGATCGATTGTTTGCCTTATCGGAATATAGAAAGACTAGGGGACATGCAGTGAAGCTACAGGGTGAACTATTTGGGACTAGTGGAGGAAGGTGTTTTTTCACTCAACGTGTAGTCAAGCTCTGGAGTTTGTTGCCAGAGGATGTGGTGAGGGCTGTTGGTGTGGCTGGGTTTGGGGAAGGTTTGGACGAGTTCCTGGAGGAAAGGTCCATGGACCATTGTTGGGAGGTGACCGAAGATGTCAATGCTTGACCCAGTACAAGCATTGTGGAACTTGTGTCTCTTGGGGAAACTGCTGGGTGCATGTGACCTAGATTGGCCACTGTTGGAAGCAGAATACTGGGCTTGATGGACCTTGGTCTGACCCAGTATGGCATATCTTATGTTCTTAATGCTGCGTATGCCTTGTAGAGCTAAACAAATGATCAGTAGTCGTAGCTGCATGGAGGTATTTAAACGTGTTAGCCCCTATCCCACTTTTCCTTTAAAGTATTCTTTAAGTCTGTCCTCATATGCTTCATAATAAAGACCATTAACCATTTTAGTAGCCACCCTCTGCACCGACTCCAACCTGCTTATATCCTTCTGAAGGTGCGGTCTCCAGAATTGCACACAATACACCAAATGAGGTCACAACATCATGTTGGTTCCAGACTCTGGTTTCTGCTTTCTTGCATCTTCTCTTTATTTTTGACAGGGTCTCAAAGTCCATCTGCTACTTCTCTCCTCTACATCCATCTTTCTCTTTTCAGCTTTCTTCCATATATTTTTTTTCCTCTCCATGGACTCAATTTTTTTTCCTTCTTCTTACCATCTTGTCCTTAATCTACTACTTTTTAACCTTAATCACAACCCTCCCATTCCCCATCTCTCTCTCTCTCTATTTCCCTCTATTTGGAATTCTCTTACAGAGAAACTAAGGATCACCTTGACTTAAAAGACTTTAGGAAACAGCTTAAGAACCTCCTCTTCATTGATCACTTCAGTGAAGGCGCCTAGCATCTCATCAGTCTCCGGACTCATGCCCATATCCTACTAGTGAATGTATATATATTCCATTGGAAATAAGTTCCAGCCTCACCCAGCATCCATTCCCTTCTAGTCCCTGCATCAGCCCATTTCCAGTCCTAGCAGCCCCCCAACCCAATACCAGTCCTATCCCCCCCTCATCAACCCACTTCCAGTCCTAACCCCCCATCACCCCATTTTCAGTTTAAGCCCCCCCCTATAACCCATTACCAGTCCTAACCCCCCACTTCCAGTCAGCCCCCCATAGCCCATTGCCAGTCCTAACCCCCCCATCAGCCCACAGTCCATTACCAGCCCTAACCCCATCAGCCCACCTCAAGTCCTAACCCCTCCCCATCAGCCCATTTCTTGTCCCAGCCCCCCCATAGCCCATTATCAGTCCTAAACCCCCCCATAGCCCATTACCAGTCCTAACCCCATCAGACCACCTCCAGTGTTAACCCCCCATCAGCCCATTTCCAGTCCTAACCCCACCCAACAGCCCACCTCAAGTCCTAACCCCTCCCCATCAGCCCATTAGCAGTCCTAACCCCCCCCCTAGCCCATTAGCAGTCCTAACCCCCCCTCTCTAGCCCATTAGCAGTCCTAACCCCCCCCCCATAGCCCATTACCAGTCCTAACCCCCATCACCCCATTTCCAGACAGCCCCCATCAGCCCACAGCCCATTAGCAGTCCTAACCCCCCCTCCTAGCCCATTAGCAGTCCTAACCCCCCCCTAGCCCATTAGCAGTCCTAACCCCCCCCCTCCTAGCCCATTAGCAGTCCTAACCCCCCCTAGCCCATTAGCAGTCCTAACCCCCCCCTCCTCCCCCATTAGCAGTCCTAACCCCCCCCCAGCCCATTAGCAGTCCTAACCCCCCCCCAGCCCATTAGTAGTCCTAACCCCCCCCCCTCTCTAGCCCATTAGCAGTCCTAACCCCCCCCATAGCCCATTACCAGTCCTAACCCCCCATCTCCCCATTTCCAGACAGCCCCCATCAGCCCACAGCCCATTAGCAGTCCTAACCCCCCCTAGCCCATTAGCAGTCCTAACCCCCCCCCCTCCTAGCCCATTAGCAGTCCTAACCCCCCCCAGCCCATTAGCAGTCCACACCCCCCCCCAGCCCATTAGCAGTCCTAACCCCCCCCCTGCCCCTTAGCAGTCCACACCCCCCCCAGCCCATTAGCAGTCCTAACCCCCCCTGCCCATTAGCAGTCCTAACCCCCCATCACCCCATTTCCAGACAGCCCCCATCAGCCCACAGCCCATTAGCAGTCCTAACCCCCCTAGCCCATTAGCAGTCCTAACCCCCCCTAGCCCATTAGCAGTCCTAACCCCCCCCCTCCTAGCCCATTAGCAGTCCTAACCCCCCCCCCTCCTAGCCCATTAGCAGTCCTAACCCCCCCCCAGCCCATTAGCAGTCCAAACCCCCCCCAGCCCATTAGCAGTCCAAACCCCCCCCCCAGCCCATTAGCAGTCCTAACCCCCCCCCCCCCGGCAAATTTAAAAACAGAAAAAGCGGGCTCTGGCTGCTGCCGCGGACGCGGCAGCATGCAGTGTCCCGCGGGGCCCCCTCCGCCCGCTAAGCCCCTCTGCAAGGGCTTTCAGATTCGCGAGGGAGACAGCGTCTCCCTCGCGTCTCTGTTAAGCCCGCAGGGGCTAATGGGAAATTTCCCATCAGTCCCTCGCGTCTAAAGGGGCTGATGGGAAATTTCCCATTAACCCCTGCGGGCTTAACAGAGACGCGAGGGAGACGCTGTCTCCCTCGCGAATCTGAAAGCCCTTGCAGAGGGGCTTAGCGGGCGGAGGGGGCCCCGCGGGACACTGCATGCTGCCGCGTCCGCGGCAGCAGCCAGAGCCCGCTTTTTCTTTTTTTGCGGACCTTCACGCGTGCCAGCTGCAAGGCCTTCGCGTGCCACAGCTGGCACGCGTGCCATAGGTTCGCCATCGCTGGTCTATAGCCTAAAGCATGGACAACGTTGTAAATAAACTGTAGAAATGTTACCCCCTCTTAAATCCAAGTTTTAATCCCTTTTCAATGTAAACTCTATGCGGCCTGTCCGCACAGTATATTGTTCTGTTCAACGTACACCGCACTGATATGTAATAGCGCGGTATATAAGAGAAGCTAAATAAATAAATCTACAGTTATCTACAATATTAGCATGAGTCGTTTGTGACTTACAGCTTTATATTCCTTGACACGCTTTACAAAGACGGTCCACAGCTACAGAAGAAGTAACGTCATAATAAAAAGTTATTTCAGCACTTGTAGGTGCACAGCGCCAAAGATTATTCTTATACACCTTAAGAGGGTGGGGCAGCCTTTAGTTCTCCCAAGTTGAGCATCTATAAAGGAAATCAACCAAATCCAAACACATACATTTTACCCAGAAATTCAAAGAAAATTCATTTACTTAAGCAGAGAAAAATATATCTTTTATACACATTAATTCAATAGTCTCCAAGTTTCAGACATGCCCCATTTTTTGAAATCATGGCTGTATGCACAGTTTCTTGTGATGTCTTTCAAGTGTAGATCTATATCAACCATTTGGATCCGAATTTTAAAAAAAATTCCTATACTGTGAATTTCTCCCTAATAGCTGAAAGCATTTTTTTATCGATCTTCTGTTTTTAAAACAGAAACAGTATTGAGTGGAGAGTGGCTTAGTGGTTAAATGATTAGTAGTAGTAGTAGAGAAGTAGTCTGTGAATCAGAAAGACCAGAGTTCAAATCCCACTGCCCTCCGGGGACAGGGAAATATTGACTGTACCTGAATGTAACTATTGGAAAAGTGTGAGTAAACAAAAATAATTTCAGGAGTTATTTTAGAAGCATTATTTGCATTTTAAACATGGATTCGGCGGCAAATACACGTGTAAGGCCATGATTTCACATTGTTGCGTCAGGTATGTCGTTCACACCTTCTTCCAGGAGGCATTGTGGGGGCAGTGCTAGCAATTAAACACGCATGACACATTTTACAAAGCCCAGCAACGTGCCGTGTATGATTCTTAAACAAGCTGATTTATATCTGCTATAAGTCATGAACAAGCACCAGTCTCACTTGTCTTCTGGAAACACTTGTGGTGTTGGTAACTGGCGGAGCTTTGCTTGTGAGTCCTTGGCTCGATTGGTGTCTGTCTATACCAGCGTTTTTCAACCACTGTGCCGCGGCACACTAGTGTGCCGTGAGATATTGTCTGGTGTGCCGTGGGAAAAATTCCAATTTCATCCGTAACATGTGGCCTCGGCTCACAAATTAGGGTTGCCAACCGGCCGGTTTTCAGCCGGCCTGGCCGGTTTTTCCATGGCCAGGCCGGCTGCCGGCACAGTTGTAAAACCGGCCATTGAAAAGCCGGTTTTTTGCTCTGGCCGCAAGATCGGGAGCGGCCAGAGCAAAAAACCGGCTTTTGTGCCGAAGTCCGCGGCGCGAACGCGATCGCGATTCCCTATAGCAGTGCAGCCGCTGGTTCTGCTTTGTACAGAGCAGCGGCTGCACTACACTTACATTGAAAAGTAAAGAGAAACTGTGTCAGGAGCCCTCCGATCATGCAGAGCCCGAGGAAGTGATGTCATGGGGGCGGGCTCCTCACAGGCTGTCTTTCCTTTTCAAATTAACTTTAGCTGCAATAAAGTTAATTTGAAAAGGAAAGACAGCCTGTGAGGAGCCCGCCCCCATGACATCACTTCCTCGGGCTCTGCGATGACCGGAGGGCTCCTGACACAGTTTCTCTTTACTTTTCAATGTAAGTGTAGTGCAGCCGCTGCTCTGTACAAAGCAGAAGCAGCAGCTTGGGCAGAGGGGGGGTGTGTGTGTGTGAGTGAACCAGCAAGGGGGGGGGGAGTGTGAGTGAACCAGCAAGGGGGGGGAGAGTGTGAGTGAACCAGCAGTGGAGGGGGGGGGTGGTGTGA
This sequence comes from Ichthyophis bannanicus, assembly GCA_033557465.1. Taxonomy (NCBI): domain Eukaryota; kingdom Metazoa; phylum Chordata; class Amphibia; order Gymnophiona; family Ichthyophiidae; genus Ichthyophis; species Ichthyophis bannanicus. The sequence continues at coordinate 98,591,283 of CM066035.1, forward strand.
GTGAACCAGCAAGGGGGGGGGCGTTGGTGTGAGTGTACCAGGCGGGGAGGGGGGGTTAGTGAGTGAGTGACCCAGCAGGAGGGGTGAGTAAGTGACAGGGGGGTGGGTGAGTGAACCAGCAGTGGAGGGGGGGGGGGTGGTGTGAGTGAACCAGCAGGGGAGGGGGGTTGGTGTGAGTGTTTGATTCCTGTTCAAGAGAATTACTTTATATATAGTCAATATAGGCACAGAGGTAAATTTTTTAAACATTTTCTAATGGTGGTGTGCCTCGTGATTTTTTTCATGAAAAAAGTGTGCCGTTGCACAAAAAAGGTTGAAAAACACTGGTCTATACGCAGGAGGGTTTTTGCTACCATTTATTTTCCTGCACGCTCCTGTTCCTCTCTCAAATCTAATTACCCCCACCTTCAAAGACCACAGTATATACCATCTCCTTGAACCCCTTCACACGCTCAACCCCACCATCAGTTGTGCCAATTCCATACTCCTAATGTTTCTCTCTCGCCCACAGTGTGCCAGTCCTCCTATTGCCCAGCTGCTCGGTACTTCCTGTGTGTCTCTCAGTTTGTCTTCCAGCATCTGTCTGGTTCCCTGTTGTCTGTGTGTGTATCTGCCTGTCTGTCAGTGTGGGTGCAAGTTCAGAAGCATAGGTGTGTGGGTGGAGGGAGTCACTAGATGTGGGTGCAGGGAGATGAATGAGCTGAACAGATGGTCTGCACAGGCCGTGCTGCAGGAGGCCCACAAGGAGCACATGAGGACACCGGAGGGGGGCATCCATTTCAGAGGATATTTAGTCCTAGGACCCAATTCCCAGCCCACAGAATATCTAGCCTTCCCTCAGACTGTGCAACAGAGGCAGATATGACCCAATGCTTTGATGTGACCAGATCCCCATCTGTATTAGGGGTCACTGATTGAGTACATAGCCATCAGGCCTCCATGATGGAGGGAGGCTACATGCTGCAACAAAACGTCATTCCACTCACTCACAATGCAGGTGGCCTGAAATGCATGATGTGTTTCCAAAGTTCCCAGGCTCCTGCCATAACCCACACATCCTGACCCATTCTGGCATCTACGAAAGATTTGAAAGCAGATAAATCACCGGCAGATGGTTGTTAGGTAAGCCCTGCACCAGGCCAGTCTGGCAGCAACAATTGGCAGACAGAGGACATGGATAGCTACTGTAACAATCTCTCTTAATACTCTGGGCTCTCTAATCTGTAGTCATTCTCTCCCATCCCCATATAGGAGATTGAGGCTAACTTCTAAGGAGGTGGATCCTGACCCCCACAGTTTTACTCCAGACAGATGTAGAGGAATGGTACAACAGGGTCTTCAGACATCTTTGGCCTGATCAAGTGCCTCCAACCAATCAGGGAAAGGACTTCTCTACAGCCCAGCTAAGCTTTGCCAAATATTCATGGCCTACTGCATGCTATACAATCTGGTAATCAGATGGTGACAAGCTCTCCCTGAAGAAGTGCAGATGGCAGACTCAGACATAGAAGATGCCCTATACTGAGGCAGGACACGCCGTTCCCCACCAGCTTGGAATAATTGCAAGAAATGAACTGATACACAGGCATTTTCTGTGAAGGTCAGTGTTAACAGACAGAAACAAATACATTCCATGTATGTGATTCTCAACCACCTCTGCCCCCAATTCCCCTAGGCCAGCCCCTCCCTACTTCCTATAACTACCACACTCCAACTTTCCCCTTACAATTCCAGCTCCCCATCAAAGCCTCACCCCCTCCCTCTGCCCTGATCTTGGCTCCACAAAGGCAGAAATGATAGTGTGCTGGATGATGTGTAAGAGTTTTCTGGTACATCATTCCAGCCTACCTGGAGCTTTTATTTTAAATTTAAAACTCAGCAGAGAGCTTTGAGTTTAAAGTTTAAAACTCAGTCAGGGCATAATATCAGCAGAGAGCTTTAATTTAAATCGAATCAGAATATAGCTTAGCATAAAAGAAAAAAAGGAATAAATTGTTTCTAGAGACCTTTACAAAGAGGCCTTCTAGACAGGGGACACGAGACCAGTGAAGATGTTTAAAATAGGTGTTAAAGCCAAGTGGCAGATCAAAGAGGCAGTTTGAAAGGCTCCCTCTATCAAAGCAAGGGATATGTGAATCACCCAAGAAATTGTGCACAGATTACTTTAGAAGCACAGGTCTGGGACCTGTGTTGCAAGCCATCCTTTACTGTTAGTTTCTTCCCACCCACCCCAGGCATAATCTAGGCTTTATAGGGTCTTAGACCTATTAAAGGGGGAAGGGAATTCAAAATTGCTTTCAGGTTCAGCTGATTATCCTCAACCAAAATAGATGGATTAAGGCCCTGAAATTAATAAATCTTGAGGTAAACAAAGTCCCTTAAACATATTTGGTATAGCTGTATTAGTATAAGTATCCCTAGTGACTTCAAAAAACTTAAATAGCTAAACAAAACTTTAAAACTAAGATGCAGACAGCAGTCCAGCAGCAAGATGGGGGTTATCCGATCTTTTCCATTGAATGTCACATGTACAATTCTCTCCCAGTTGATGAGGGGTCTTATGTGTGCACTAGGTGAAAGCTCTTTGTACTCCCGGAATGAGTATGATCTCTGGAAGCTAGAGTAACAGACTTGGAGAACATAAGGAAGTCAAAGTAGTATATAGATGAGACCTACAGTGACCTCCAGTCTGGCAGCCTCTCAGTTGCCATGGAGGAGAGGGGTCACGTGAAATGTCAGCATCACCTTGGTGAGGCAGGAAGTGATCCTGTAACTAGGATCTGTCCACTAGGAGATGTAAAACCCTCTCGCACCAAGGCGGTTTTTCTTCAATGCCATCTGTCCATGAGGGAAGGGTTAGGACGGCTGTTATAGTAGGTGATTAGATAATTAGGCATGTAGATAGCTGGGTGGGTGGTGGATGTGTCTGCTGTCTTGGTACATGTTAGTACCAATGACATAGGAAAATGTGGGATGGAAGTTCTGGAGGCCAAATTTAGGCTTTTAGGTAGGAAGGTGAAAACCAGAATTTCCAGGGTAGCATTCTCTGAAATGCTTCCTGTGCCAAGCAGGACCTAAAAGGCAGGGAGACCTCCGGAGACTCAATGCATGGGTGAGACAATGGTGCAAAGAAGAGGGTTTTGGATTTGTTATGAACTGGGCAACATTCTGAGGAAGGGAGGGGCTCTTCCGAATGGAGGGGTCCACCTCAACTGGGATGGAGCCAGGCTGCTGGCATTAACATTTCAATAAAGAGAGAAGCTTTTAAACTAGATAATAGAGTAAAGCCAACATCTGCCCAAGAGCACATGGTTCGGAAGAATGTATCCTTGAAGGATACTAGCAAAAGAAGGAAGTTAGGACATCCTAACAGAGGTTCCAATAAAGATAAAAGTAACCCACATACCCTTAGGTACAGAGCTGAAAGATTCCTAATTACCCCATCAAATGATAACCAGATTAATATAAATGAAATACAGCCTCTAAAATGCCTATATGCAAATGCTAAAAGTCTAAAAAATAAGATGGCTGAGTTAGATAAGACTGGTATCTCAGATACCTGGTGGAAGGAGACAACCAATGGGACACAGACCTGGGTACAAACTATATTGCAATGATAGAGTAGATCAAATTGGTGGAGGGGTTCTGCTCTATGTTAGAGAGGATATTGAGTCACATTGGATTAAAGTTTTGCAGGAAACAAAATACACTCTAGAATCTCTATGGATAGAAATTCAAATGACAAAAACGGGGAAACAACATAAGCATTGACAAGTTAGATGCATGGCATTGATAGGAAGGCAAAGAGAATTTGAAAAAAAGAAAAAAAAACTAGCTAGGGAAGCAAAAATGCATAATAATTATTTCAAGTACATTCGCAGCAACAAACTGGCAAGAGACTCAGTTGGACCAGTGGATGACTGAGGGATGAAAAGGGCAGTAAGTGAAAACAAGGCCACAGCAGAGAGACTGAATGAATTCTTTGCTTCGGTCTTTACTGAAGATAATGTAGGGAATTTATCAATGCCTGAAATGGTATATAAAGGTGATGTATCGGAAGAATTGAAAGTAATATCAATAAACCAGGAATACGTATTACAACTATTTGATAAATTGAAGAGTAGCAAATCACCGAAACATAATGGTATACATCCAAGGGAACTGAAAGAACCGAAATATGCGATTGCAGACCTACTATTAGTAATCTGTGAACTATCAATAAAATCATCTGTAGTACTTGAAGAGTGGAGAATGGCTAATATAACACTAATATTTAAAAAGCGTTCCAGGGATGATCCAGAAAACTACAGATTGGTGAGTCTTACGTCAGTTATTGGGAAAAATGGTAGAAACTATAATAAAGAACAAAATTACTGATCAAGTATAGAGTCACGGTGTAATGTGAGGAAGCCAACATGGATTTAGCCTAGAAAGGTCTTGTGCTACTAATCTGTTATATTTTTTTTGAAGGTGTGAACAAACGGGTAGAAAAAGATGAGCCGGTTGATATAGTATATCTGGATTTTCAGAAAGCCTTTGACAAGGTCCCTCATGACAGACTCTTGACGAAATTAAAATGTCATGGGATTGGAGGTAGAGTAGTATTGTAGATCAGGAACTGGTTAAAAGATAGAAAGCAGAGAATAGGGCTAAATGGCCAATTTTCTTAATGGAAAAAAATAAATATTGGAGTACCACAGGAATCTGTGCTGGGTCCACTGCTTTTTAACTTACTCATGCATGACCTGGAAATGGGAACAAATGAGGTGATCAAATTTGCAGATGAAACAAAGTTATTCAAAGTTCTTAAAATGCAAGAGGACTGTGAAAAATTGCAAGAAGACCTTGATAAATTGGAAGACCGGGCGTCCAAATGGCAGATGAATTTTAATGTGAACAAGTGCAAAGTTATCCATCTAGGAAAAAACAACCCAAATTTTGGTTACACGATGCAAGGTAGCACTTTAGAAACCACCACCCAAAAAAAAGATTTAGGTGTCATTGTGGTTAATACTTTGAAACCCTCCACCCAGTGTGCAGTGGTGGCCAAGAAAGCAAATAGAATGCTAGTAATCATAAGGAAAGAAATGGAGAATAAAACCAAGGATATTATAAATTCCTCTGTATCGTTCCATGGCGAGATTGCACCTTGAATATTGTGTGCAATTCTGGTCACCGTATAAAATATAGTGGAGAAAATATGGAATTAGAAAAGGTACAGAGAAGAGCCACCAAAATTGTAAAGGGGATGGAAGGATACCCCAAGAAGGAAAAGCTTAAGAGATTAGGGTTCTTCAACATGGAAAAGAGATGGCCGAGGAAAGATAGAGGTCTATAAATTAACGAATGGCGTGGAATGGGTTAATATAGATTGGTTGTTTACGCCATCAAAAAGTAGAAAGTTTCGAGGACATGCAATGAAGCTACAATATAACCCATTTAAGACTTATAAGAGAAAATATTTTCTTACTCCACACATAATCAAACCCTGGAATTCGTTACCAGAGGATGTAGTAAAAACTGTTAGTATAGCTGGGTTTAAAAAAGGTTTGGACAAGTTTCTGGAGGCAAGATCCATAAACCATTATCAAAGAGGACCCAGGAAATCCACTGCTTACCCCAGGACGAGTATTGTGGAATCTGTGTTTGGCCACTGTTGTAAACAGGATACTGGGCTTGATGGACCATGATCTGATCCGGTATGTAATTTCTTATGTTCTTATGCTGTAGCTAGCCACAAATTTTGTGAGGAGGATGGGGTTTCTAAGACACCAGATTGCTGAATGGAGGCCAGAGGGGTGGAGGAGTAGGTAGGTATCTTCCTCTTCCGCATGGCTCGTGTAGGCTGATAGGCCAAGATGGCACATGGTACCAGAAGCATGGTTGAAGTGCCATGGTGCGTTGGTGTCTGCAGTGGCAGAGACTAGTCTTTTCAGCCACAGACAGCTGCTCTTCGTCCATCAGCAGTCAGTACTCACCGACAGAAACTAATTTTCTTTGCAGCTCTAATTTCTTTGCACACTGAATTAGAAGCTACCATTTCTGTTGCAGCAGATTCTCATCACACTTCATCAGCTGCTGGCTTCTCTGACTGGTGTGTAGTCCCTTGGTGTGCATTTTGCTGCTCCTGGCAATCCTTCAACAGGCTCTTGGTCATCATGGAAGAGAACTGCTCACTCATGCAGCATACCAGTATGCCTCTCCAAGTCCTCCTCCAGAGACTTCTGGTTGGCCACCTGGTTCTCCACCTTGGTGTGTGTCCCACCCTCTATCCTGGCTGCCTCCTTCTGTGAGGGGTACCCTTCTCTAGGAACTGGGTTTCAGGCATCAGCACTGCTCCCCTCATCCAGTTGTGGCCCACTGCTTCGCATGCCCTGTTCTCCCCCACCCTCAAAAAGAAGTTGTCACCCTAGGTGATCGCCTAGTTTGCCTGATGGCTGTGCCGGCCTTGTCTGTAATGACTGTAGGGTTCTGTATACAAACAACATGATCCCCTGGGGAACACCAGTGTCAATCTGTTCGTCTGCACATGCAGTGGGACACTGGCAGGGCAAAAGGCATACCTTTGCAGCATTACAGGCACAAGGTGGTGAGACCACACCACAGCTAGATGTGTAAAGACACATCTGATGACCAGTGGGCACACAAATGGAAAGGCTTGGCACAGTAACTCATACCATGGGTGAAGGTAGTGATGAAAGAGGCTGATTGAATGCTCCTACATCTAGCCCAGGTGCAAGAGAGGTGTCAAACATACATGTGAAAGGACCACTGGGAATAGAATGGCCAAGGTACTAAAGATACTTACTGTTGTCATATGGGGCTCTGGAAAAGTCCAGCTTGCCCACTCCCCTCACAGACTCCTCATCCATGGTGTACAACACCTGTCGCTCAAGTTCAGTCAGGGCTCTTGGCTGGCCATCCGAACCTGTTTCACTGGCCTTTTGCTTGTTTTTTTACCTCACCTCATGCCAATCCTAGGAGTCTCAGTTACATGGTAGATGGTGCTTGCTTCTGGTAAATACCGACTCATACACCAGGATGGCCTAGGAGAATAAATATTGCTTCAATGTTTCTCTAAACAGCAGTTCCACTTACCCTGGGCAGAATTTGTCCTTGAGGGTGAGCTCCCTACTCTCTGACCACATGGCTTACACTCTAACAAAGCAAATCACAGTTTTTCTAAAATGGGCCACTATACGTGCAAGTTTCGGTTTTATATACATATATGGAAGTGGTTACTGTTTTACATGTGGTTTGTACTGAAAAGGACCTGCAGCTGGGCACATGTGCAGGGAACAGATGTGAACAATGGCAAAATTAGACCTTACTTACTAATTGTCTTTTCTTAAGTCTTTCCAGGCCAGGCCAGTCCAGTCCAGTATGTATGGGTTTTCTCTGCCCACCAGCAGCTGGGGATTATGACAGTGTTCTGATGTCACCTTACAAGAGCTCCCTTCTTCAGCTCCAGAACCCAGTCTTCCACTGACAAAGCAGACTCCACATTTCTGGAATGTCCACACAAAAAAACAACCCACTACCGGCTTTAAGAGCCTGTACCTTAACAAGAGGCAACAAAAAGAAATGGAAATTACACTTACCTGGTAATTGATGTTCCTTGAGGGAGTACAGTTCAGTCCTCCACCACTGGGTAGTGCACCTCCTCCTGCAACATGGAGACTGGACAAGTCAAACTTGTGACATCACAGGGTATATCCTGCTGGTCTTCTCCAATGATCCCCCAGTGACCTACTGTCAAAGCAGACTCAAAGGAGCAAACAAACAACCAGTTAAAGTACTAAATACAAAGCTATGCTCAAAACTTCAACTTTAAAATCACAGGGCCCCAAAAAGAAAGGCCGAAAACACCCTCCTCCGTGCCCCTGTCCCCCTGTGCACCAAACAGCGGAAGACAGAGAGCTAGAAGGAAGGAGAACTAAGGAAGAGTATAGGCAGAAAAGGTTGCTCTCGCGATTACCTGCCAATCAGAGCCCGTTGCCGACTCTAGGATCCGAAAGCATACTCGGAACTGACGCCTCGCGTCTGAAACATCCATCCCCGGGCGGGAATGAGGACTGAACTGTACTCCCTCAAGGAACATCAATTACCAGGTAAGTGTAATTTCCATTTCCTTATCGGTCCTACAGTTCAGTCCTCCACCACTGGGATGTACCAGAGCAGTAATCATTGGGAGGGACCTATCCAGTCGGCTCGGCCCCTAAACGAACAGAGCAGGCACCGACCCCAGCCCGCTCCTCACGTCAACAGGCGGTAAGCCAACCAGGAAGACACGACCGAGAGCCCACTTGGATCCTCTTCACTGGTGAAAACAGCACAGAACTCTGCCCCAAGCAGCGCTAGTGCTTCAGAAAGACAAACTCGCCATCGCAAACACACTGAACGCCCTAGAAACAGACCTACTGAGAAGGCTACCGGAGCTCCGCCTGAAAAATCCGCTTGAGCTCCCCCTTGGCTCTCGACCCCACCAGGGTGTCAAGTGTTAGCAACCGCTGCTCTCCCGCAGAACCCGCCTCCACGGAGGGACAGGCAGCAAAGAGACCTCCCAGAAAGCGACAGAACCTCACCTAAGGTCCAAGGAACGCAGGTTACAAGCAAAGTGTTCTTGCATAAGTCCCAAACCGACAACTAAACAGGCACAGCCGGATTCCACGAGGGAGAACGAAACCGAGGTCCATCCAGACAGAGGTGGGAAGCAAAATGAGGGAAATGGAAAAAACCACCAGTGTCAAACACCCTATTTGTCACACCTCTTAAGGGCTTTATTCTTTGCAACACAAAGTAGCTCTACAGCTATGTCCTGGACCAGTTGGAGTCTTTTTAATTGAGAATGTGGAATGCAGCTAAGCAATGAGTTGCAATAAACCAAGCGTGATCCACCAAGGGCATATAAGAGGGTGTCAAGTGCCCCAGAGTCCAGCGTTGTTTCAGAAGATGTGGAGTCTTACATGGTGTGACAAAAAAGAAAGGAGACTCTGGTAGCCACGCCCACGACGCAATGCCAGTAGGCCAACCGCTTACATCACCTGGATATGCCCTCCGGAATTGGAGGAACCATGCAGAAATAGCAATCGCCGACGTGATCCATGGGCCCTCTCCAGATCATTGGAACCGCAAAAGACTTTGATGGTCTTTTCCCATCCATCCACAGCCTGAGATCTGCTACACATGTATTGCAGCATATGTGTGGCGCCTAGCTTTTATCCTGATCTTTTATTCTGCAGCCAAAATATAAATTGTAGGTTTTCTGAACCGCCACAGTCATATGCCATTTTTGTGATGTAAAAGTCACATCACCACAACTAGAGCAGAAATTATCTGCATGATTAACACCAGGACGAGGAATCGCCAAATATGCTGTGAGTGACCTATCGGTATAAAATAAATATGTCCTTTTTTTTTTTTTTTTTTTACTGTCAAGCGAGGCAAATTCAAGTAGTGACTGCATCAACTGGTTTTGGACAGTTATTTCGATTGGTTGCAAGTAAAGATTATGCAAGCTCACGCAAATGTTGCAGAATACACTGGTAATGGTCCCCACTGACTAATGAAGAGCACATATCTTAGCAACCAGACCCAGTCGGCCATTTTCACTATGACCTCTGAAAGGCATAGAATGGACCGGGCCACGGCCCCGTACCAATGCGTCGACGCTATCCAGTAGCCTCATATGTCCTCTGCTAAACATCAACCCATCGCCGCAGACTGACAGGTCGCCATGAGGTCCAATATGGGCTGACCGCATCTGAGCACATGCGGCGCGCACACCGCCTGATGCAATCTCACTCCTCCGGCAAACACTTGGACCCCGCTAAGGACATTCGCCACCACAGTGTCCCCACCGAAACGCAGGCCGCCAAGGCTTCAACCGCGCACGCTGTCCCTTCGCTCGGGCCACCCTGACCACCCGACCGACTCCACCCTGCCGATCAAAATAGGCCACCATCCCGGAGATCTCAGACAGCACCTACAGCGCTCGATCCGCTACCGTGTCCGTGAATGCCTGCCACGGCTGATGTACCGCGTACCGTTCCAGTCAGACGATGGAACACTGGGCGTGCTGCGTACACTAAAACGCCTTGTACATAAAGGATCCCCAAAATGTAGCTGAGTCTAACCACGCACCGGCCAAGCTCCTGGAAGAAAGGGACAGAACCTTATAAAAAAGAAGTGGGGACAATTAGGAAGGCTTTCCTGTTTGATTATTCTTTTTTTTTTTTTTTTTCCTTTTTACAACTCCATAAGGGCCACAAGGCACACAACCGAACAGGGCATTGTCCAGAGAACGCAAGGCCCCTCCTCCAGGCTGACTCCACAGCCTAAACCGGCAGTCACCTTGGCTGATGCCGAGCAGCGCGGAAGCCAACTTGTAAGCCCAGCATATGAAGTATGCCTACTAGTACAGCATTCCACAATGGAGGGACATGTAAACCGGACGGCTTTGAATATGAACCTACAGATATCCCGCGCTTGCTCCAAGACAAGCACTGTGCAGCCTACTGGTCTACTCGGAGCACCGCCACGATCCGAAGACCTAAACCGGCCAGCAAAAGACGACGTACGCTGGGCCCGAAGGAACCTGGTTGAACGGATCCCAGCACTCCCTGTATCGTTAGGATCGGAGCCTCCCCCCAAGGACTCAGCCCTGGCTGGAACCGGCTGAGCATAACTCCAGGCCCTGCGGCGAGCCCCCACGAAGAAGTGGGACGCAACGATGCCTTGAGGAAAGGGAAGGCCCAATGGGTGAAGCAAGTTGCTAGCTGACCAAGGGAGTAAACCCCATACTCGCACCTCAACGGAAGGTCGGAAGAACCGAGGATTCTGGTCCCACAGGTGCGCCTGCTAGCCTTTAACAACATACACCTCCGCAGGTACAAAAAACGTAAATTGTGAGCACCTTCAGGGGTAAGGGGAATAGACGACAGCCTCCGACTGTTGACCACCTTGTCTTGCACAACAGACAGCAGCACCCCACCAAACAAATGATTGGGAATATATGACCTCAGAACCCCAAGACAGAGGTAAAACAGTAGAACGTGCAGTGGACGTGAATTTCCAGATCTGCCAGCCCCCCTGCCCACATTGAGAAGAGGCAGAGAAGAACTGGACCGGCGGATCTGGAGGGGTGCCTCCTGGACAGCCGGGCCACCGAAGGGAAAGCTGATGACTGAGGCCCAAACTCCTCAGGATGGCCCCGTCTTGCATTGGCAACCCCATGCAACACCATGACAACCCCGCTCACGATATCCCAAGCGATCTCTGTCATTGCTGCAACAATCACCTGAGCATGAGATCACAGACGGAACACGGACATGCAGACGCACTCAAGGAGAGTGCACCTAAGAAGTATGAGCCTATCCAACATCCAGCACCACATGTCCAGGTGTCCCACTCCTGTCACCCAAAACACAGGACGCTTGAACCTAGGTGACCGTCATAGCAAAGACAGGGAGGCCTGACTGCCGCTATCAACCCTTCCAGGACCCTGGAACACTAAGCCCCGGACTGTGCCATCCAGCAACACTTCTCACAATCCCCAGCAGGGGCCTTTCCCCAGATGGCCCAGATGGGCAGTGTTCCCGCCAAATGGGCAAGCTGCGCTCTGATAACATAGTGCAGAAAACCAAATCAAAGTGTCTTAACCTAGCTAATTTTTGTCTAATAGTGATCATTCATAATATCAGCCAGGCTCAATCATAACAATAGTATTAATGATCTCTAAAGATTGAAGAGTTACTAATGTAACACTAATTGGGTTTTTTTTTTGGTTTTTTTTTTTAAAGAGCTTCAAAGGCGATCTTGGAAACTACAGACCAATGAATCTGAGTTCAGTGCCAGTTAAATGATAGAACTTGTTCTGAAAAGCAGCACCAAGCTGTCTTTTGAAAGGGTTAATAAACATGTGAGTAAGCCAAATGATATGTATCTGGATGTTTTAGAAGGTACTTGACAAAGCCCCTTATGAACTTCTCCTGAGGAAGGAGATGATGTGCTATTATAGAATGGGAAATGGATCAAAAACAGGAACACAATAGGACTAAATGGCCAGTTTTCTCACAGGAGACCCGTAAATAGTGGAATGTCTCGGGATCTGCACTGGAACTGGCATCTGGTAACATCTACTGCACTGAAATGATCTGGAAAAGAGATCAGCAAGCATGGCGATCAAATTTGCAGATGGCATAACGACATTTAGAGGCTGTCTGCACAATTTCCAAGCGTATAAACATGGAAATAGCATCCTTATGTAAATGACAATTTCAGAAAGGGCTCAATTTGTAAGTGGTTGTGCCACCGATGACCCTGAATGGCCAAATCCTAGCACGGAAACCTGCTGCTGACAGACGTCGCTAACTGCCAGAAAGCAGACAAAGGTAAAGGCACCCCACAAGAAGTAAAACCCAAACCAATCACATTGCATTCAAAGAACTATAAACTATCATGAAATTAAAAGGAAATTAAAATTAGAATTAAAATTTAAAGTAACAACAAAAGGAAGTCCTTATCTGGGTGTAGCCGCGTGGAACAGCGTCGTCTGCTCAAACGTGGGGCTGCTCCGCTCTCCGCCACGAGGCCTCAGCTCTGCCGAGAAAATGGCGCCAATCCGAAGCAGGCCCGTTTGGCGCCAAACACCACAGAGGCGGCAAGAGCTCAGAGCCCCTCCATGCGGACTCGAGAGACTCCCTTGTGGCGTCGGGATGCAGCAGTTACCCCGCTGTAGCTGCGGGGTGAAGAGCTGTCCAGACACGCTGCTGCCTCGCGCCACCAGAAGTAGCAGACGCTGCGAGCCCCGGCCCACCGGCTAAAGAACCTCGAACGGCCTGAGGCTCCCGCCGCGATGGGAATCTGCCGCATGGACACTGCCAAAATGCAGGTGTTCCACAGAGCTCTCCCCCGTACAGTCCTGGGGGAGAGATCATCACCGGGCACAGAGACCGAAGAATCCCAAGCAGAGAGGCTAGCTGGCAGCGTGAACTTTGAAAAGGGACAGAACCCCCCTTTACACTAAGGCAGACTTGGTGAAAATAAATAAAGTAAAAGTAAATTAAATTAAATGAAAATGAAAATGAATTCAATTTACAGGATTACACCTAAAGAAGGGCAAAAGAAATGCAAGGTAAATCAAATCCTGACTAACTGCTCCTAAACTGCTTTTCAAGTGAGCCCAGCACCTAGGCTCACTACGTCCTCATGCTGCATGGAGACTGGACACACTGGGGGATCATGGGAGAAGACCAGCAGGATATACCCGGTGATGTCACAAGTTTGACTTGTCCAGTCTCCATGTTGCAGGAGGAGGTGCACTACCCAGTGGTGGAGGACTGAACTGTAGGACCGATAAGGAATGCTCATTAAAACTGAGGCAACCAACGTCCAACTATGTACACATGTAAATCGTGAGCCCTTTGTGGACAAGGGAATGTATCAAGTACTTGCTTGTAGCGATTGTAAACAGCTCTGATGCCCTTCAATCTGGGCGGTATATCAAGAAATTGCATAAACAAACATGTACAGATGTACTGAGAAAGTAAGCCTACGTGCTAAGCGCACAATAGAATATATCCATAACCAGCAATCCACCCCAACAAGACCCGAAAGGGAACCCTCAGTGTGCTGAATTTGTGCTTAGTGAACCAGAGACGCCTCCAAGCCAAACAGACTCATCCCACAACTTGGAAACGGAGCACATAAGAACTTCTGTCAAACAGGCGGGTCCTGGACTGGCCTGAAGGGACTCAAAGAAAGAGACAATTAGCAGATGAGATCTAATTCCACCTTTCTAATTGTCCCTCCAGGCCAGTCCACTATGCATGGGACAAACCAGAGTAATGTCTAAAAATGGAAGGGACCTGCAAGTTCATCTTGGAGTACTGAAGCCCTGAAACGCGTATCCTGCATAGCTTGAACATCCTTGCAATAGTGTCATGTAAAGGTATGCAGTGACGACCATATCACCGCCCGGCAAATTTCTGCCAGGGGCACCAGAGTGCGCTCCGCCCAGGAAGCTGCCTACGATCTAGTAGAATGAGCTCAGAGTCCCACTGGCATCACCTGGCCTCGACTCGTATAAGCTACTATAATGGTCTGTTTCACAGAACGCACTATGGAGGCTTTAGAGGTGGCCTCACCCTTTCGAGGACCCCTGAAAAGCAAAAATAACTGATCAGACTTATGGAAGGACTGTGTGTGTTTAAGATACCATGGCAACACCCTGCACAGGTCCAACAAAATGGAGCAGATGTTCTTCTGCAGACTCAACCTACACAGCAAAGGCCAGAAGGAAAACCACTTGATTCATATGAAACAAAGATCACCTTAGGAAGAAAGGATGGCACCGGCTGTAGAACCACTTTCTCAGAGGTGAAAAACAAAAAGGTCTCCCTACATGATAAGAGTCTGCAGCTCCGAAATTCTCCGGGCCAAACAAATTGTCACCAGAAAGACCACCTTCAATCTCAGGTCCCTTAAGAAACCAGACCACATCCAAATAGCTCACCAGGAATTGCCCCCTCTACACCTGGGCAGTCCTGGCATCATTGATTGGAGGAGTGGCCTAGTGGTTGTGGCAAGGTACTTCAGGCTGGAAGGTCGGGGGTTCAAATCCCACTAGAGGACAGCAACCTTGGGCCGGAAGGGCTGGGGTTTCTAGTCCCACAGGTGCTCCTTGTGGTCTTGGGCAAGCCACTTAACCCGCCATAGCCCATATTCCCTGTAAAATAGTTATCTCCAAGTTATAATGCCCTGTTCAATGTAATTTCAGTTTGTTCAATGTAAACCGCACTGATGCAGAATAGCACGGTATATAAGAGAATGCAAATAAATAAATAAATAAATTGGGGCTCCTTGGCAGGGATCTGCAAGGCAGTGCAGGAACTGTGACTGTAACCCCCATAGCTCTGAAAGGGCTGCCCCCTGACTCTGTAGTGCCCCCTTTGATATGGAGCAAAACTGTTGGTCCAGAACCTCCAGAAATCCATAGGCTGACCTCACTGAGGGACCCACTGTTTCGGGCCTTTCAAGCGATAAGAACATAAGATATGCCATACTGGGTCAGACCATCAAGCCCAGTATCCTGTTTCCAACAGTGGCCAATCTATGTCATACGTACCTAGCAGTTTCCCCAAAAGACACAGGTTCCGCAATGCTTGTACTGGGTCAAGCAGTGATATCCTGGGTCCCTTCTTAATAATGGTTTATGGACCTTTCCTCCAGGAACTTGTCCAAACCTTTTTTAAACCCAGCTACACTAACAGCCTTTACTACATCCTCCGATCTTCTGGCAGTCAGCCTCCCTTTGAATCACCTAGGTCCTTGACTAACTTATATAAGAGAATGTAAATAAATGTAAATAAAATCCAGTGCCTTCCCAAACATTAACTTGCCCTTAAAAAGAAGTTTACTTAATCTGGCCTTGGAGGAATCATCAGCTGACCAACTGCGGAGCTACAAATAGTGACATGTCGCAATAATTGAGGCAATGGTCTTAGAGGAGGCCCGAACCAGATCATAAAAGGCATCTGCTAAATAAGCTGAAGCAAATTCCAGCTTAGCACCGTCCAAAGCCACTTGCCCCTCCAGATCAGGTGTGCTAACCCCTAAGTCCAGCAGATAAGATGCCTGGGAAACATAGGCCCCTGCAGCATCAAGGCACTAGTTTCAAATGCTTGTTTAAGTAGGGACTCCAGCTTAAGATCCTGGAGATCCTTTAGCAAAGGTCCACCCTCTACTGGTATGGTGGTCTTTTTGGTCACTGCCAAGAACAAGGCATCCATCTTTGGCATTTGGAGGTGGTCCCGGTCATCTTGGAGAAAAGGGTACAAGCGACCCATCGCACTGCTGCCTCTCAGCATAGCCTCCGTAAACTCTCATTCCGAAACAATCATTTTCCAGATCAGTCTATGTAGTGGAAAACAAAACTGAGCCCTCATGAAATCTTGCAGTAAGGGGTCCCCCAGAGGCTCCTCCGCCACTGCGGGTGGGGGCACCATATTCAGTGCCACCAAATAATGTTTAATAAGGGCTGAAGGTTCCTCCCTGTGGAATACTCAAAACACATTTGGCTCCTCTCCTGACAGAATTTCACCCTCTTCCAGCGTTTAGCCCTTGGCTCTCCCCAGAGGTCTGAGGGACCCTCTCCGAGCTCCTCAGAGATCTGGGATGGTAGAGTCCTGACCCAGCCAGGTCAGGATCATCTCTAGCCATTTTGACTGAAGGTGCCACCTCGTCACCTCTGCAGGGTATCAAGTGCCGCCCCAGCTCCAACTTTCCTTAGGCATGAACTCTCCCACTTTAGGCAGTATGGCTTATCAAAGGATAAAATAAAATTTGGGGAAAATACAGGCTCTAAGACCTCTGAGGCTGACTTGAAGACATGTGCAGCATTACTAGGAAAGAGAAAGAGCTACTGATAGGGGATTTCAATATGCCAGAAGTTGAATGGCACATTCCTACTGCGGTATCATCTACAAGCAAGGAGATCTTGGATTCTCTACAGAGAGAACTATTCAGGCAACTGGCAACAGAGCCCACACGTTAAGGGGCCATATTGGACTTGGTGCTTACCAATGGTGAAAGTGTTTCTGATGTTATAGTGGCAGATCATTTTGCATCCAGTGATCACCAGATGGTGTGGTTCAGTATTAGGACTAGGGCTGTTAAAATCCATTCAAAGAGAGGGTCTTAGACTTTAGGAAAACTAACTTTGCCAAGATGGGCCAATACCTCAGGGAGTCGTTATCGTGATGGAAACAGCTGGGGGATGTAGAAAAACAGTGGGCAAAACCAAAAGGGGATATTTTAATAGCAAATGGAAATTACACTAACCTGGTAATTGTAGTTCCTGGAGGGTCCAGTTTAGTCCTCTACAATTGGGTAGTGCCCCTCCTCCTGCAGCCGGGAGACTGGACCAATCAAATCTTCTGTAGTATATATGCAGACGGAGCTCCCAGAAGCCCCCAGTGTACTAGTAACAAAGCATACTTAACGAAGCAACACATTAGATTAATATACAAAATGACATAATTAAAGAACAATTTGTTCCCCCCCAAGAAATATCCAACCCCCTCCCCAAACGAGGAAGTCAGAACACTGCATTGCGCCGGCACCGACGCCTCAGGAATCAAAACACCGCTCCCCACCAGAAGTTCAGGAGCTGCCTGAACCCCCGAGACAGGGAAGAGCCTCAGCAAAAAACGCGGCTGCAACAGAGGGACCGAACGGCAAGAGGAACCGTCTTATTATTAACCGTTCGAAAAGCGCGCCGCATTATTATAGCAGATAGTCGGGAGGGAAGGAGGACTAAACTGGACCCTCCAGGAACTACAATTACCAGGTTAGTGTAATTTCCATTTCCTGTTCGGTAATCCAGTTTAGTCCTCTACAATTGGGATGTAACAGAGCAGTTAAGACCGGGCGGGACCTTGCCATCCGGCGCGCAGAACCGCCGAACCAAAACAGGAATCCCGAGCCGCTGACACATCTAAGCGATAGTGTCTACTGAAAGCATGCAGAGACGACCAAGTGGCCGCCCTACAGATATCTGCCGGCGGAACCAGGCTATACTCCACCCAAGAGGTCGCCTGAGCCCTAGTGGAATGAGCCCTCAGACCCTCCGGAATAGACCGCTGTTGCAACAGATACGCGGACGCGATCGCCTCTTTGAGCCATCTCGCAATGGAGGCTTTAGCCGCCGCTTCCCCTTTACGCGCGCCCCCGAAGAGCACGAAAAGCCGGTCAGATTTCCGAAAGGATTCTGTAACCTTTAAATAACGATGGAGCGTGCGACCCACATCGAGCCGGAGAAGACCCTTGTCCGTAGACCCGACAGATTGCGAAGAAAGTACTGGAAGAAACACTGCCTGATTCATGTGAAAGGGAAACACCACCTTTGGCAGAAAGGAAGGAACCGGACGGAGAACGATCCGATCCGCGGAAAAAGACAAGAAAGGCTCTCGACAGGACAATGCCTGCAGATCCGAAATGCGCCGTGCCGAACAGATGGCTACAAGAAAAACCGCCTTCAGCGTGAGATCTTTCAGAGACGCCCTGCGCAGGGGCTCAAAAGGTTCATGAACCAGGGCCCTCAGAACTAAATTCAAGTCCCAAGGAGGAACGAAAACTCTGCGGGAGGGCCGCAAATGAAAAACAGCCGTAAGAAACCGGCGGACATCCGGATGAGCCCCGAGCAGACGACCCAACACCTTGCCGCGATAACACGAGATAGCCGCCAACTGGACTTTTAGGGAACTAGCCGCAAGGCCCTTATCGAAACCATCCTGAAGAAAACTTAAAACGACGGGCACGGAAACCGCCGCCGCCCGGACTCCCCGCCGGGAGCACCAGTCTTCAAAAATTCTCCAAATCCGAACGTAAGTAAGAGAAGTGGACGTTTTCCGCGCCCGCAGAAGGGTAGAAATCACCGCTGGGGAGTAGCCCTTCCTTTTCAGCCGAGCCCTCTCAATGGCCAAACCGTAAGCGAGAATCGATCCACTTGGGGCATCTGCAAGGGACCCTGTAGAAGAAGATCCGGTAGCGCGGGCAGGAGCCAAGGAACGCCGTCGCGCAGCCGGACCAGATCGGCATACCAGGGCCTCCGGGGCCACCAGTAACACGCGACCCCGATGGCTCTCGATACGTTGTACGACCCGGCCGATCAGAGCCCACAGAGGAAAGACATAAAGAAGACCGGACGTTGGCCACGGCTGAATGAGAGCGTCGAGCCCCTCGGACATGCGCTCCCTTCGCCTGCTGAAGAAGCGCCCTGTCTTGGCTGATTGAAAGGTCGCCATGAGATCCATGATGGGTGGACCCCACCGCCGGACGATTTGTGCGTAAACCTGTGGGTTTAGCTCCCATTCTCCGGGGTCCACCCGCACTCTGCTGAGAAAATCGGCCTGGACATTGTCTACGCCCGCAATGTGAGCCGCCGAGATTGCCGGAAGGCGAGTTTGCACCCAGTTGAACAAGGCCGCCGCTTCTGCCTCCAGGGCCACGCTGCCGGTACCCCCTTGGCGATTGATGTAAGCTACAGTGGACGCATTGTCCGACAGGACTCTCACCGGCCGTCCGAGAACCAGGGTCTCCAGGTCCACCAGGGCTAGCCGGACTGCCCGCAATTCGAGACGGTTGATCGACCAAGAGGCCTCCAGGGGAGACCATTCCCCCTGAGCAAAGCGGGACTCGCAGTGAGCCCCCCAGCCGGTTAAGCTCGCATCCGTCGTGAACGGAACCCACAGAGGAGGCTCCAAGGGAATCCCCCGCGACAGGTTCTCGGCGGAGAGCCACCACCGGAGGGATCGGCGAACCGTCTTTGGGCAAGGCAATCTCTTGTTCAACGAGTCGAACTGGTTGGACCAACGTCGCAGCAGAGCACTCTGCAGCGGACGCATGTGGAAGCGCGCCCAAGGCACCACCTCCAAAGTCGCCGCCATCGTGCCGAGGAGCCGCAGGTACCACCACGCCGACGGAGCTGGCATCCCCCGGAAGAGACGGACCAGAGCCCGCAACGCCAGCACGCGTCGCTCCGGAAGACACACCAAGCCCCTTGCTGTGTCGAAGCGGACTCCCAGATACTCGAGATCCTGTGTCGGAGACAGACAACTCTTGCATTCGTTCACCACCCATCCGAGGGACCGAAGGAGATCCACCACCCTGCTCGTGACTTGCACACACTCCCGACTGAACTTTGCTCGAATCAACCAGTCGTCGAGATACGGATGGACCAGGATGCCCTCCTTGCGCAACGCCGCCGCGACTACAACCATTACCTTTGTGAAGGTGCGGGGAGCCGTGGCGAGTCCGAACGGCATGGCCCGGAATTGAAAATGGCCCCACGGAAGCGCAAAGCGGAGAAACCGTTGATGGGAGGGCCGGATGGGAATGTGTAAATAGGCCTCGGTAAGATCGAGGGACGTTAAAAATTCCCCTTGACGCACCGCTACGATGACTGACCGCAGGGTCTCCATGCGGAAGTGCGGTACTCTGAGAGCGCGATTCACGCCTTTGAGATCCAAGATCGGACGAAGAGAACCGCCCTTTTTGGGAACCACAAAATAGATGGAGTAGCGACCTGCGCCTCTTTCCAAAGGTGGGACCGGAACCACGGCCCCCAGAGAGAGCAGCCGATCCAGGGTCACGCGGACGTTCCACGCCTTTTGAGCTCCCTTGCTGGGAGAGAGAACAAACGAATCCGGAAGTGGGTGCGCAAACTCTAGGGCATAACCTTCTTCTATAATCTGCAGCACCCACCGATCTGACGTAATTTGGGCCCAAGAAGGAAGAAAGTCGCGCAAACGACCCCCGATGACCGGGTCTCCCTCCAGAGCCCGCCTCGTTTCATTGCGGCTTGCGATTAAAGGAAGAGGCCGAGGAAGAGGCGGCTCCGGAGAAGCCCCTTCCCGCTCCTCTGAAACCACGAAACCCTTGATGACGGGTTCCAAAACGACCGCGCTGCGAAGTCCACAGCCGGGAAGAACGAAATCTGCGAGCATCCCGAAACTGGCCGCGCGCTGAGGTGGACGACCTATTAAGCTTAGGCTTATCCTCTGGAAGCCGACCACCCTTAGACTCACCGAGATCCTTCACCAACTTATCCAGAGCCTCACCAAATAACAACCTGCCCTTAAAGGGTAGTTTACTGAGGCGAGAATTGGAAGAACCGTCGGCCGCCCAATTGCGCAACCAGATGGACCGTCGTGCCGCTACCATGGAGGCCATGCTATTAGCTAGGGAGCGTATTAAATCATAAAACAGATCCGCCAAGTAGGCTGATCCCGACTCCACGCGGGTAACGTCCAACAGCCCCTGTTGGTCCATACCGGACCCCGAGCGCAGGTGCTGCGACCATCGCAAACAAGCTCGAGCTACCCACGCCCCACATATAGAAGCTTGCAACGATAAGGCGTTGGTCTCGAAGGCTTGCTTCAACAAATTATCAACCTTTTTGTCCTGAACATCCCTCAGGGCCGCGGCCCCTTCAACCGGGATGGTGGTTTTCTTAGTCACTGCCGAAACGGCAGCATCCACCCGTGGAGACTTAAACAAGTCCCTGTCCTTGTCGGCAAGGGGGTAAAGACGATTCATGGTCCGAATCCCTTTCAAAGCGGATTCCGGTTGCTCCCATTCCGCATGGATCATCTGCTCAACCACGCGGTGTACAGGAAAAACTACCTGGGCATCCCTGACCGCCTGAATGAGAGGATCCTCGAGACCCTCCTCCTCCAGCGGCCGCACCGCAGAGAGGTTAAGCGCTTGGAGAGACTCCGTGACCAAAGGGACCAGCTCGTCCCTTCGAAACACCCGAATGATGCGAGCCTGATCTTCCGGCTCCGGAAGCTCCCCGTCTTCTAATTCCTCCGCCTCAGTCTCCGGATCCCCCTCAGCCTCGGAATCCGGAAGGCAAAGGGTGTCCTGATCCTGGTCCCCCAACCTGGGCCGCTTGACAGCGGGTTGGGAAGACCGCTGAACCCCCCCTGCGGATGCTGGGAGGAGAGAGGCGGGCCAAGCCTCCGGCAAGTGACCGGACCGGCTTAAGCGGAAGGCCTGATGCATGAGAAGAACAAAATCCGGGGAAAAGTCTATAGGTGACGCTACCATAGCCGCCTGCTGGAGCTCAGGGACCGACGTATTAGACGCCGGGCCCAAACCAGAAGGGAGGATGCTCGGTGAAGGGACACTGTCCCCCGAAAGAGAAGGTTCCCCGGGCACATGCTGTTCCTTAATTTCAATAGGAAGCTCCAGGTCTGAAGAAACTGCAGCACAGCTCTTGCAGATTCCAGAGTCAGTCATTGTACCTCTGCGGGACCCACAAATTACACACTGAGGTTTGGCAGCCATGCCAAGGCAACCTGCTCTCAGGGAGAAATAAGGCAACAGGAACAGGGAAGCCCACACCAAGGGGACTAACCTTATTCAATTCAGCACAGTATTAAATTTAAAACCTTTTTTTTTTTTTTTTTTTTTTTTTACAGGAAACAAAACACTCCCCAGAATCCTAGGGGTGCCCTGAGCAAAATCGCCAGCAAAAGAAACCCCAAAAACACCAGGGGAACCCGTGCACAAGTGTTAAAAAGTGCCCTTAAAAAGCACACTTTAGAAATCCAAAATGGCCGCCGCACTTTTTCACCCGCGGTAAAAAACGGCGCGAAAATACAAAGGTACCCAAATAATATGGAAAAGAAAGAAAACGACCCTCTAATACAGGGCAAGCGAAAAAAAAGCAGGAAAAAGTGCAATTTGGAAGCCAGGGGAGCCGACAGAGCCTCTGACCAAGCAAAGAACAGAGAGCTGAAAGATTAAAACAAGGAAAATTCCTACCAGCTCAGGGAACAGCAAGGAACTCAGCCCACTTCTCCAAGTGACAGGCAATGTTGCAGCCGGTATGGCTCTTCCCCGAACAGCCTTGGGGAGAGCTCAACCCAGGCTTCAGAGATTCCCAGGCAGGAAGGCAGGAGCCCAAGGCAGGTCTGGCTTCCCCCAGGATGTCCCCTGTGGCTTTTTTTTTTTTTTTTAAAGATACAGCTACCTAGCAAAAGAAATAGAAAATAAAGGACCAGAAATAAACCCCAAAAGAACTAACTAACTAGTGTTGCTCCTTCAAGTGTCACTTAGCGTGCCCAGTAGGGGCACAGAAGTCCTCCAGCTGCAGGGAGACTGGACACACTGGGGGCTTCTGGGAGCTCCATCTGCATATATACTACAGAAGATTTGATTAGTCCAGTCTCCCGGCTGCAGGAGGAGGGGCACTACCCAATTGTAGAGGACTAAACTGGATTACCGAACAGGAACCAACCTTTTTGTTAAAATGGTAAATAAAAGGTGAAAGGAAAAGGAGATCACTATGGTTTTCAAAAGTAGCTGAAAAGGTGAAGAAACAGAGGGAGGCCTTCCTTGAAATACAAGAGATCACATATATTTGGAAAAACTTAAAGAAGCTAGCAAAGTAGTCAAGGAAAGCAAAGATTCAAAAAGAGGAGGAAATAGCCAATGCAATACAATGGGGGGATAAGACATTTTTAAGATACGTTAGTGAGAAGAGGAAGGGCAAAAGTGGTATTGTCAAACTGAAGGGTGAAGGTGAGGAATATGTAGAAGCTGATGAAAATAAAGCGGAATTGCTCAACAAATATTTCTGTATTGTATTCACAGATGAAGAACCAGGAGCAAGACCTCAGAAAACACACACAAACAGGAACAGAAGCGAGAAGCATCTTGAACCATTTTCAGAAGACTGTGTTCATAAGAAACTAGCTAAACTTAAAATAGACAAAGCGATGGGACCGGATGGGATACACCCTAGAATACTGAGGGAACCTGGGGATGTTCTAGCAGCTCCACTGACTGACCTTTTCAATGACTCGGAGTTGGGAGTAGTGCCAAAGGACTCGAAAGAAGCACATGTGGTCCCTTTACATAAAAGTAGTAGTAAGGATGTGGTTGAAAAGTACAGGCCGGTTAGTTTAACTTCAGTGGTGAGTAAATTATTGGAAGCGCTGCTGAAAGAGAAAATAGTGAGGTTTCTGGAGTCCAGCGGATTACAGGATCAGAGGCAGCATGGATTCACCAGAGGCAGGTCTTGTCAGACAAATCTGATTGATTTCTTTGACTGGGTGACCAGGGAGATGGACCGAGGGAGAGCCCTGGATGGCATTGTTCCCACCTTGTTAGAGAATAAAAGGTCCCTCTAGGGCAGGGTTGGCCAACTCCAATCCTGGTGCACCACAATCCAGCCTGGTTTTCAGGATGTCCCTAATGAATATTCATGAGGTATA
The DNA here is from genome assembly GCA_033557465.1 of Ichthyophis bannanicus. Lineage (NCBI taxonomy): Eukaryota > Metazoa > Chordata > Amphibia > Gymnophiona > Ichthyophiidae > Ichthyophis > Ichthyophis bannanicus. The sequence continues at coordinate 98,615,069 of CM066035.1, forward strand.
TTTGCATCCACTGCATCCCATTATATGCAAATATATCTCATGAATTTTCATTAGGGGCAACCTGAAAACTATGCTGGATTGTAGTGCACCAGGACTGGAGTTGGCCATCCCTGCTTTAGAGGATTCTGGGCAACCACATGGACAACAGTACAGTATGCAGAATGTGTCCCAAGATGTTAGATACACATCCCAATTGGTGCTGCATTGGTGTGAGTGGATAGTGAAATATGAAACAATCACTTTACTGTTTAAGAGCCAACAGGGCCTCCAGTGCGTGTTGGCACTAACAAAATAGCATCATAGCATTTGCCTTCACAATCATAATAAAACACATCATAATACATTAGGATCTCCCCTCTCTCCCTCATTCTGTGGAGCAGGGTGGGGGGGGGGGGAGAGACAGAGCTTCATGCCACCAACTGCTGTACAACTAGCAGGATGTCCACATGCATCCAGATGGGTCACTATGAGACCCATGAAGTTCAAAACATTCCTGAACCCTGCTGAATCAGCAAATCTTTGGGTCATCATGAGATCCTGAAGACTCCATCGGGTCCAGCAAGGAGGAAGCGAAGCCAGGCTGAGAGACTAACACCTCCAGTGGTCCTCAGTCTCCAACTATTTTCCCCATCAGGGCTCTCTTCTTCCCCATCAGAACCCTCACCCTGCACCTCCTCATCCTCATGTCCCTCCTCCTTTGTACGGTCTCCCCAAATGACAAAAGATAATGCCTCAGCCTGCTGCAGTGAGGCAGTAGTAGTGGCTGCTGTACCGATGGCTGTTCGCGCCGCACCTCATCTTTCCTTGTAAATAGTTGCAATTGTTAATTGCTTGTTATACCCTCAGTTAACCTCCAAGTTGTATAACCCTGTTTTATGTGAAGCTCGTTGCTGCAACTGTTCTATGTAAAGCACTTTGAATGTATGATAAGGCAGTATAAAAGAACTGTTAAATAAATAAAATAAATAAATCTTCACTTTTCTCATCCTCCCCCTATCCTTGAGGTGCATGCATAGCAACTGTGTGAAGGAAAGTATATGTACTATCATATAGCCAGCCTTGGGGGGGGGGGGCGGGGGAGCATTTGGAGCACCAACATAGAGTATGACATACAGCATCGGAGTACTGTCACTTAAAAGTACTTGCGCTTTTCAGAGCATGTCAGGGCAGGCCTGCATTCTAGCGGCAAAGTGCCACCACAACAATCATTATGAATGGTGATGGGAGGGAAACAATAGAGGGGCACAAAGGGTTATAGCCAAACACCGCAGGCCCCATTTGGTTGGGTTAAGGGGGTTGGGGTAGGATAGGGTGAAGGCCTCAATAGTGTAGTGGTACCTAGAGATGTATGGGGTAAACAAGGCCAAGGTTGGAGTATGGTGTTATTTCAAGAAACCATCTACAAGTAATGCAGTGGTGGTGGGGGAGATAGATATAAGTGACCAACTACATACCACCTTTATCTACATCAGCTATGGCTATGGTAGGCAAGCCTTCTTGAAGCTCTTGCAGACCATACACACTGCTGGGTTGTGTGGGTATCCTTGTTGGTGCTGCGTGTTGGATTTGGTATAGGTGTGACTAGGTGCCATAGGCAGCCACTGTAAAGTGGTAGCTTCACGACTGTGGTTGTGTGTGGGCCTATACATGGCACCAGTCGCACCCATTAGAGGTGTAATGTCATCCTGCATTCCTTACGGTCTGCAAACCACCCACCATGGGAAGGGAGGTCAGCAATTGTGGCTAGTTTCTGGTGGATGGAGGTATAGAGTTTCATTGTCTGCTCCCTTTCCTCCACACGTGTGGGCCGAAGTAGTGAGTGCATACACATCTTTCAAGCAGAGCTGGGTGCATGAGCACTTGTCATTCTAGACACCTTCAGCCTTTTGTCCCTTCTATAAAATCTCTGGCTCAAACCATATACCTCTTGTTCACTTCAGACCATGAAAGTCACCTAGCATTGTCATGCACCACATATCTGAAAACAAGCCATTACACTACTGAACTGGGTCTCTGGCACACGTCCCTTCCCCGGCTGTGGGGCCTAATTAATTAATTTATCCATTTTTCTATACCGCTTTTATTAGAAATCAAAGCAGTTTACAAATAACGGTTCACAATTTACATGTGATTTTTACATAGAACCAAAGGAGGTTATCTAAAGTGAATAAACGTCTAACATAAATTGATTTTTTTTTTTTAGTGCTGGTGACCCAGCTGCTCCTGGGTTTTCTTGCAATGTATCACCAGAATTAGATTGCCAGGTCTTTTCTTCTGAGGCAATGGAGGGTAAAGTGACTTGCCCAAGGTCACAAGAAGTGCCAGTGGGAATCGAACCCTTGATCTTCTGGGTACTAAACAGTTGCTCTAATCACTAGGTTACTCCTCAATTGATTTAACAGAGTTTATATATACTAACCAATAACAGATTATATTTGATTAGCTGTTAAAAGTGTAGCTGAGTGCCCTTGGGAGTTGGGTTCTGAGATCTTATGGTCATAGATAATCGATTTAATACTAGCATGTTGTGACTGAGCTGTAGATTGGTTTGGACTCTTTGAGTGATTAAGCTTTCACTTCAAATAGGTGGGTTTTTAATTCTTTGAGGAAAGTTGTCGGGTCTAATATATCTTGCATTCTTTCGGGGAGGAAGTTCCAGAGACATGGTGCATAGAGCAAGAATGCTCTGTTACAGGTGGCTTGGTTGCTCCTAGTAAGCTCAGTGGGCAAGTTTAATGTGCTTTGGGTGCCATGTCTTCTGGTTCTGTTGTTTGGGACTATCTATATGATTGACTTTAAGTAGGTTGAAGATAGGTTTTTTTATGATTTTGAATGTATTTAATTCTGCTTGCAATTGGAAGCCAGTGGAATTGTTTTTGTATTGGGGTAATGTGTTCGGATTTTGGTGCTCCATATGTAAGTCGGGCATCAGTGTGTCATGCCATTTGTAGTTTGTACAAAACATGTTTTGGTATGACTTAGTAGATACCGTCGCAAAAATCAAAGTGCAGGAAGATCATTGCCTGGAGTATTGTGTGAAAAACTTGTGGTGACCGAAGTGGTCATAGATATTGTAGGGTTCTTATTTTGTTGTAAATTGCTCTAGATGTCTTACTGATATAAGAGGTTAGGTTTAGTTGTTGACCAAGTGTTATTCTTAGATATCATACTTCTTGCTTCACTTTCAGGTCTGCTTCCTTGACTTTTAGTATTGCTGGCAGGGTGAAGGTTTTATTTCTAGTTATACACAAACACTTCTATTTTTTTGTAATTTATTTGTATGCCGATAGCCAGTGTGCGACTTCGTTGAAGCAATTTACTAATTCGGCGTGACCTGGTTTTGATATGTTGTAGGGTAGGTTATATCATGATATCGTCTGCATAAATGGGGTAATTTACCTTATACTTTCCACATTATGTTGCAGATATATGTCAAATAGTAAGAAGGCTAAGGTTGAGCTGTTGTTTCTTTCTCTATAACATTAGCAAAATTTGCCCCTTCCTTTCTGAGCACACTAGACTATTGCAACCTCCTACTTGCTAATCTCCCTCTGAGTGACCTCTCTCCCCTTCAATCTGCTCAGAACTTAGCTGCACAGCTAATCTTCCACCAGTCCCATTATACTCATATAACCTCTCTTCTCGTCACTTCACAGGCTCCCTATCTGTTTCCATATCCAATTCAAACTTCTCCTTCTGACCTATAAGTGCATTCATTCTACTGCTCCTCACTACCTTTCCTCTCTCCTCTCTCCCTACAGCCCTCCTCGTGAACTCTGCTCTTCTACTTGCTTTCTTCTCTCTTTGCTCCTTTCTTTCACTGCCATCTCCAGACCGATCTTTTCACCTTGCTGCTCCTTATGCCTGGAACAAACTACCTGAATCTGTAACATCAGGCTTCATCTCTGCCCTTTTTCAAATCCATGCTAAAAGCTCATCTCGTCGAGACTGCTTCTGGATCTTGATCCCTTGTTCTCCTTTATGTCTCCTCACCTTTTCCTATTTGTACCCTTGTTCCCAGCTGTTGTGTCGTCTATCTTGATTAGATTGTAAGCTCTAACTAGCAGAGGTCATCTTTTACATATATCTGTACAGCACTGTGTAAGCCTTGTTTGCAGTCTGTATGATTGGAACCAGTTTAAGGTTATATTTTGTCACAACCCCAGCCCCCGAGCCACGTGCTTAAAGGGTCAGGGTGGACATTATTGTTTTCATCAAAGGGTGAAACATTTCTTAGCCCAGATGCATGCTAGTACTAGTAGTCCCTTTCTTGAAATAATTAGTTGTGAAAGCCATGTGTAAGGTAAAGGATAAGGTTTATTCCCATAATGCACAAACAAAGGTTCAACGAAGAAAAACAGGATTCTCACCTCATTCAAGATTTTCAAAAAGGTATTTACAGAATTCAAAAGTTAAACGTGCTTCACAGTCTTATTAGCTACACAGTTATTAGAACAAACCAGTTCATGCAAACAAAAGCAAGCTTCTTCTTTTAGCTTATCAAAACTGTATTTTAACGTATATCCTGCAAGCTATACTTCTGCCAAGGATTCCAAACTCGCGGCTAGACAAAGTGTACAATCCATGAGACAGTCAGGTAGCAATGAATCAGGTTCAGCAGGGTCTATTTGCATCTCCTCCTGTTCTGATGATATATCTGCTGGCCCTGAGCTTTCCTCATGTAATTCTGGCTTCACTTCAGAGTTTCTCTCTAAAACTCTCCAGCCTTGCTCTACCTGGTCTGGAAAACAGGTAACAGGACTTTTAGTTAGCACTTTTTGTACAGGTTCCGAAACCTCTCTCCAGCTGTGTTTACTGCACCTACAGCTCTCTGGCTTCCATGCCTTTCTAGGGCTCGGCCACAGTTCCTGGTTCAGTGTTGTGTTTCTCAGACTCCTGGGCTGAGTCTTGTGCACCCACCTTTGAACTCCTTGTAGCTCACGGTCAGGAAAGGAAGTATGCAGGTACCTCTGCTCTCTGAGCTGTGCTTCTTTGGTACTTTCTTTACCAGGCACTTTCCAGGTCCCTCTCCTTTCTCTGTCTTCCTTGAAGACTTCTCCCTGGAGCTTTTCACCGTGGAACTGTTTCTCTTGGAACTTGTTCCTTCTCTGCAAGGACCGCAAATCCAACTGCCTCTCCTTCTCTCCTCTGAGCCGTCTCCTTCCTCTCTCTTCTGCGTCTGCTGCTGCTCCTTCTGTCCTGTCTAAGCCATGCTTATAAAGCTGCTTCTCAGTTAGGGTTTCTCTCACCCTGACCAGGTGTGTCTGATTATTTATTTATTTATTTAAAGTCTTTTCTATACGGCACTCTTCAAATCAGCTCGGTTCACAGATAACGGAAACTTTGTCCATGAGTAAGGAGAAACCATACTGGACTTACATAAAACAGGGTAGAAAAACTTGGGTTGAACTGGGGAAACTATCTACATACTCTAGGGCCTGGCTAAGGCAGGTTACCGTCTTAGCTTGCTATCTGTATGCTCCTGCTGGGAGAAAGCGGTGCTATTGTGTGGCGCTGGTGTCGTGTGTGGTAGTTGGGATGGGGTGACTGTTATGGTGTCTGTGGGAGGGTAGTTGCTGGGTGGTACCGTAATACCATAGGAAGAGGTGGTGCTTGAGTGATTTCCTGAACTGGGTGAGGTCTGTGATTGCACGGATGTCAGGTGGGAGTACGTTCCAGCATGAGGGAGCATAAAACATGAAAGCTCTCTTTCTTGTTGTCTGTGAGCATTTTGTGATTTCGCTGGGAATAGATAGGGTTATCCCTTGAGTTAGTTATTGCATCATCCAAGTTGGGTGTGTCAGCCTACCCTCTGATTCTTCGTGCTTGCTCCCTCTGGCTGCACTTTGCAGTAAATTCACTTTAGGTCTGTCACTTTCTTTAAAGGGATCAGTGATTTTTCCTATCTCCATAGGTTCACTGGCCTCTGCTTCATCACAATTTTTTATTCCTATTCCATGTAGTCTTGATAGTAGGATCTTGAGACATACGGAATCGAAAGCAATTGCAATATCCAAGAATATTAGTATAAATCCTTGTTTAGGTTTTTAGATACCTTTTATGAGTTAGTCCATGAGTGATGTTAGCAGTGTTTTTACCCCATGGTATGGTCGGAAGCCATGCTGCTGTGGATCTGGTGGGGTGTGTACATCGATATGTTCTTGGAGTTGTTGATTAACTACTTCCTCTAGTATTTTTGCTAAGAAAGAGACTAGATATCGGTCTGTATGAGTTTGGACTGGCTTTGTCTAGTGTAGAATTCTTTAGTATTGGTCGTACAGAGGCCATCTTGAGATCTATGGGCATGTAACCTTGAAATAGTGACAGCTGTATTATTTTAAGAAGTGTGGGTGAGAGCTCAGCTTTTGTTATTTTGCCCAGCTTATTGGGCATGGGTCAAGAGGTAGTATTTAGGTTGCTAATTATATTTTCTAGGTTTCGGTGGTTATTGGCTTGAATGATTACCATAGTGAGGTAGTGGTGCTGCTGTAGTTTGCTGTCTGTGCTGTGGTGCTAGAGTTACTCATTTTATTTTGAAAGAAGATGGCTAGTGCTTTTGGGCTAGGAGTGGTGAGTGCATTTTCTAGGCTGGAAACTCTTCCTAGGGATTTCACTATTTCAAATAATTGCCTAGGCCTATTCAATGAGTTTATAAGTTGTGTGATTTTTTTTTTTTATTGTTGTTAATGCATCCATAGTATCTCTGGAGTTTGGTCATGTATTTGTTCTGGTCGCCTAATAATTTTGAATGTCGTCATTTGCGTTCAGTTTCTCAGTTGTCTCTTAATATCTCTTAATTCTTTCGTGTACCAGATGGCACTTTGTTTGGACTTTTTAGTGTAGCTTGGTACATAACGTCCCCTTCCTGAAGAAGGATTAGGTTTGCTGGTTTCTAGAGTTGTCTTGTAGGTGTCTACAAATACTTAGATTACAGTTGCTTTTGAATCCTGCAAGATGTAGCCATTTTGCCCTAGCACCTAGTCTAGTACTACTTTGGGGTCTTGCCCTAGCCATATGGTGATTGCCCCTGCTCCTGTACAGGTGTTTATCCTTTACAATGCTCACTCACGTGAGAGGGTCTCTCTATATGTTAGTCTTCAGTTGCTACTACATACTTTGGTACTCTGCCAACTCTTGCTACACTCACTGCAGCACTTCAGGATGAACCCTCCAGACAGACCTGAACCTCGTCCAAAGTGTCTAGAAGAGAAAGTTTCACATCTGTAATCATGAGCTCTGTGGGCATGGATAATCCCTCCCAAGCTCAGAACAACATTTTTATTTATTTAGCAATGCTTATATACCGCTTTTCACTGGGTCAAAAGCAGTGTACATTCAGGTATGGTATATGTTTCCCTTGTCCCCGAAGGGCTCACAATCTATGTTATGTACCTGAGGCACAGAGGGTTAAGTGGCTTGGCCCAAGACCACAAAGGGCACCAGTGGGACTAGAAACCCCAGTCCCTCCAGTGGGATTTGAACCCCTGGCCTGAGGTAACTTGCCCCAACCACTAGGCTACTCCTCCAACATTGCTCGCTTAAGCAAGTCACCTCTGTAGAAAGTTGGCTTCATCTGGCTGTGCAAGGACTATCAAACTAGAGAAAAAAACAAAATCAGTATAGGAGGGTGAATAGTATAACTTAGCTGCAAAACGTCTTGCTAAGTTATACTATTCACCCTCCTATACTGATTTTTTGAGCGAAATGCTGTTCTAATTTATGTTTAAGGAGTGTGATAGCTATTCAGTTGAAGCAACATAATATCTAAGGTCGTTGATGCAAGTAAGGGCTTTTACTGTGCTCTGTTGGTGAACATTGCCTTGGGTATACAGTTTGCCCGTTAAAGTCTGAGACCTTCCTGTTGCTTTCAATATCTTTGCTTGAATTCTGCTTCTTTAGTGAATGCATAATAGTTTTTTATTTTTTGACACAGTTTACTTTCATAGGTTTTGATACAGAGCTTTTTCTCTAGTTTGACAGTCTAGCGCTCTGTGTTAGTTTTTGACCACTATATTTTTGTTAGTCACAATGTGCAAGGACTATAGCATCTATGCTGGCAGAGTGGGAATTCATCTTTTGCCTTTGAAAGCTGGGAGGAAATCATTAGTGCTAAAAAAGGTGATCTGCGCCTCTAACGGTGGTTTCGGCAGCATCTCTTTGAATGTGGCTTATACAGGCATTGTTTGAGAATACAGCAGATTGCAGAGCAGAGTGTGCATGCATTGGCTATGGGACAGTAGTGAGCGCTGCAAGTCTACTGGGGGAAAGGAGGTTGAGGAGCCCAAAATCCCTGCCTGCCTTACTTGCCTCCTTCTGGTGGCATGGATGACAAGCCATACAGGCATCTTCAATATGGGCAGCACTTAGGATACCTTGTTCTGACCATTTGCCTGTTTTGTACAGCATCACAACTTTAATGATTTACAGACCTTGACAAAGCATATCATAATTCTGGTGTGGGGGTTGGGGTGTGCGCATATTCAAGCAGACTGCCAGAGTGCTCTTCCAATTTCAGGTGCAATTCCAAATCTAGAGATGGCAGCCTAACAGGTGTTGGAATAAGAGGGAGGAACAAGGTTTACACTTACCTGGCTAGGGCCATCCATATCCTCTCTTCCACACCTTCTGTGCTGCAGCTTGGGCCACTGACAACAAACTGGCTGGTACAGCCTGTCCTCATTAAAGAGAACAAGATGCACAAGGTGGGCACCCTCTGCATCGGAGATATTACATTCCCTTCTGGCTAGGCTACCGCCTAGGTGTTCTCTAATGAGACCCCCACTAATGGCTTCTGCAATGCACGGGGACCGAAAATATATTGACATGGTTCCGCTGGGGAAGATGTGCCATGTGCAGTTGGGCACATGTAGCACCCTGAAATGTGCCTCTTTCTACATGCATCCTCCCCACTGGGGCCCCTCTATATTTCTATGTGTATCTGGCCCCACTGGCGCCAATGCCCATGCACCCCCATTTCAGAACACAGTTGTACGTCTTTGCCGCCCCTTCTGTCTAGTGGATTTTCCATGTTTAAGTGCCACTATTTTCTCGCACATACACATGTATAACGCCATAGGACATTTTAAAAAGATAGCCACTTTAAGGGGTGGAGATACGTCATTTTTATATCAGTCTTACATGTGTACACCCTCTCTTCTAAAATTCACATAGGATTTGCAGATGTTTTTATTTTCATGTCCCTTCCACCACATAAATGTCCTTTTCAAAACATACCTTTATGTAATTACCAAGAATCTCAAACTTAACCTCTACCTATCACCGAGTGTATTTAAATCCTAAACAATTAATGAAACTCAGAGTACATTGCAAACTTTTACAACTATAGTGCATCTTCAGAAGCAGCTATGTTAAATTAAACTGTATACTGCATATCAAAATTGGTCTAAAGTGGTGTATGTTTTAGAATAGTCATCGCCCAGATTACATAGATCAATTAGATATTTTGCATCCAGATTTTACAATGAGCATTGGTAATTCCCAGGAAAAATGTTTAAAGAATTCCCGAAACAACATAGATCCTGACCTCCTCTCTTCACTCCTTAAAATACTATGTCAGCAAGTCAAAGATATACAGATTACTTTGGCAGAAATTTCACGTCTACCTAGTCTTCCCAATTTAGGTATCTGGCTTTCCCCTCCATGTCCTTGAAATCAAGGATCTTCTGTGCCTACCATGCATTTTCTTGAATTCTCTTACTGTTTTCGCCTTAACTAACTCCACGGGAAGGCTCTTCCATGCAACCATCTCCTTTTTCATAAAGAATTATTGATGATGCAGGTCTAAAGACGAGTGAGAGTTCATTCTTCACATATCCTAGTTGTAACCGCTAGAACTGGATACATTAACCTAGAAGAGGTTTCACCAATAACTTGTACAGCGGCATTACCACCTTCCTGTACTAGTTATATGCCTCTCCATGTTAATGTTGGCCATTGTTTGCTGCACCGTTTAGCAGTTTTGGGATCATTGGATATAATCACCCAAGATATATGCCCTGGTTGGTATGTATTATTAGTATATTGCTATGCTCTGGGATTTCTGCCTACCAAATGCATGACTTTACACTTAGGTGTTAGCCACCTAATTGCAATCTATACACTTAACTCTATGCAATGCAAGCCATGGCCAGAAATACACGTAGGGAGGGCCAGAAAATGTAATTACTCACCTGTAACAGGTGTTCTCCAAGGACAGCAGGAATCAGTCCCCACATATGGGTGACGTCGGCGCCGACGGAGCCAGCATGGAAGAATCTCTCCAGCTGTCAAAGAAAGCCTTTGGGAGATGCACCACGCATGCGTGGTCCCCTTAGGGGGACGCATGCGTGGTCCCAGCTTAGGGTGCCATCCTGCCTCAGTCTAATGATATAACTAAGACTGCAAAAAGAAATAAAATACGGTAAAGGAGCAAATCCAAGGGGAGGAGGGAAGGTTGTGAGGACTGATTCCTGCTCTCCCCGGAGAACACCTGTTACAGGTGTGTAACTATGCTTTCTCCAGAACAAGCAGGAAGTCCGTCCTCACAAAGGGGACTCCCCAGCAACAGGTTACCGAGAACCTGTAAAAAACACCATGGCGACCTGGAAAGGGTGAGCCATGAGCTGCAGCAGTTGAGTCCCGACTGAGAGACTCTTGCAAGACTTAAGTGTCCGCCTCCTGGCAAGGGGAGTATGACCCCGTGTCCCCTCGCTTGTTCACGCAGAACATCGCGACCTGATTGTCTGTTTAGACCAGCAGACTGATGCTACAGCTGGTGGTGAAAGGCTCACAGGGCCAGAAATATTGCCCGGAGCTCCAGCAGATTGATTTGCATCTGGGATTCCATCTGGGACCAGCTGTCTTGCATCTGGAGGACCTCGCAATGCACTCCCACACCCAGTAAGGCGGCATCCATGGTGAGGACCCTCGGGGGGGGGGGGGGGTGCCTGAACAGGCATCCCGGCCTGAAGGTGATAGAGAATCTGCCACCATCTGAGGGAGTATGCCAGCTGGTGGGTCACTCTCACTCTGTCCTGGAGCCTGCCTGTGCTTGTGTTGACTAGGAGCGGAGGCACTATTGGGCCGCTCTCATATGCGGTCAGGCATATGGGGGTCACAAACTGTGGAGGCCATGTGGCCCAGCAGGCAGAGGAAGAGCCTGGCAGGTAGTGACTGGTGTTGCTGTACCTCTGCAGCTAGCCCCCCGAGACATTCTAACATTTTCTGAGGGACGAAGGCCTTGGCCTGGAGGGTGTCTAGCTGAGCCTCTATAACCTCCAGGCACTGAGCCAGAGAGAGGTGGGACTTGGGGTAGATGATGAACCCCAGATGCTGCAGGGAACTGATGGTGCACCCTGTGGCGTGTTGCACCTCTGTAGCTGTGCCTCCCCTTATGAGCCAATTGTCCAAGTAGGGAAAGATGAAGGCCCCTCGGAGACTAAGGTGGGCTGTGACCACCGCGAGGCACATGGTGAAGACCCTTGGTGATGAGACCAGCCCAAAGGGCAGCAACCTGTATTGGTAGTGCTCTCCTCCCACCATGAACCAGAGATATTTTCTGTTGCTAGGATAGACCAGGATGTGTGTGTAGGCATCCCTTTGGCTGTGGCTCCTTAGACCTTTCTCACTGCTGGAGGAACGACATCAATATTTCAAGGGAGAGCATTTTGAACTTTTCCTTTATCAGGAACCTGTTCAGATCCTGCAGATCCAGGATGGGCCTGAGGCCCCCTGTTTTCTTGGGGACAAGGAAATACCTAGAGTAGAAGCCGGTTCCCCAGAGATGTTGCGATACTGGCTTCACCGCCTTGTCCAAGAGGAGACCTGCGAGTTCAGTGAAGAGCAGGGCCAGGGTTCTCCTGAGAAGTATGAGGGTGGCATCTGCTGTAGGTGGAGGAGGTAGCCCTCTTTTACCACTTGTAGGTCCCAGGTGTCTGTTGTGATGGTGGAACACCTGTCGACAAATAGGGCCAGATGCCCCCTTGTGGGCTGTAGAGGACCTCCTGGGGAAGAAGAGGTCACACCCAGGGAGTCAAAAGCTCCCCCAAGGCTGAGCCAGGGCCAGCATCTGGGACTTCGGGGTCTTTTGCTTACGAGGGCCCTGCCTCTGCCCCTTGTGTTGTTGGCTGTGCTGTGGGGCCGAGAAGGCCTGGAACTGTGGGGCATTGCCAAAGCTGCCCTTTTTCCTCAGGAAGGGCTTCTTTCCCAGGTCCTTCTTATGGGGCTGCACAGAAGTCTTTTTTTGAGAGTCTGGTCCTCATTAGGAACTCAGTCTCGATCTCTGTTGTTTGTCTGCCATGGGTTTCCCAAAGAGGTTCTCTTCGATGTATGGGACATAAATAAGTTTATCCTGAACCCATTGTTCGAGGTCAGACGATTGCAGCAATGCCTGACGTCGGGCCCCAATGCCGGCGGCGGCCATCCTGGCTGATGACTCAAAGCTATCATAAACTGCTTGAGACAGGAACTTTGAACACTCCTTGACCGCTGAAGCCAGAGAAATGAACCTCTGGAGGGGTTCCACATCGAGGCCTGCCAAGAACCCACCGAGCTCCTTTGATAGCTCTTTGAGGTACATGACAATGTAGAGCTGGTAGGACTGGACGCGCATGTCAGCATTGAAGCATGAAAAGCCTACTGGCTGAGGGCGTCGAGGATCCAGGTCTCCCTGCCGGGGGGCACCAAGGAATGGGTCTTTTGGATCTTGAGTCTGCACATGGCGGACTCAACAACCATAGAGTTGTAGGGAAGTTGGGTTTTCTGGAACCCGGGGCCTCGGCGGATTCTATACATGGAGTAGAGTCGCCTGCTGACAATGGGCACAGATGCCGGTGTCTCCCACATGCAGAGGTGGTAATGTCTGAGGATCGATGGAATGGATACCTTGAGGGCCTCCTTCGGAGGGGCCTCATATTGGAGGATCTCCATTTCTTCCGTGTGAGAGCCCTCCTCCGCCTTAGTCTCGATGGCGAGCACCCTAGCCATGTCCCGCACAAAGTCAAGGAAGGCAACATCCTCTGGCAGGGAACGGCATTGAGATGCCGGGAGAGACGGTGTTGCCGAGTGTCTGGAGACTCCTCGTCCTCGGTCTCCCAATCAGAATGGAAGTCCGAGGTCGATTCCAAGGATTCACGGTCACCGTGGTTGAGGTCCAAGCCCAGAGGCCCAGGGCCTCTGGAAGACCTGCGGTCTGAGCCGTGTACCCTTGCTGGAGAGGACCAGTGACCTGAGGAATAGGAGTGGGACCTCATCCGATGCAGGTGGCTCTCTCAAGGCTGGTGGTGCTCGAGGATCGGCTCGATGTTCGGGGAGGCCCTCGATGTCTAGGGTCCTGTCATCAGGGTGGATGAACCAGACATGAATGCCCACTGTTGGGACACAAGAGCAGCATTACTGTGTTCTAAGGCCGCCATCCTGGTCTCCATGCCAGTTGGCTCCATGGCCTTTGATGCGGACACTGAGGGTTTCAGGACTTGCGTCGGTTCCATCGAGGGGGAATCCTCGACAATGGCCTCGCGTGTCCAAGGCTGGCCAGTGGGTACTGACGACTCCTTCCAGGGCAGCTTGTGAGGCCACACCTACTCAGACTCCTCTGACACGCCAAGACTGCAGGGCCTGGAATGGGATTTTCCTATCTTCCCTGACCTGGTCTCCGAGGAGGTCCTCGAGGACTTCGACTTCTTGCTTTCCACTTTTGGGGATTTCCTCTCGGAGGAACAGCAGCTGCGGGACTCAGAGGCGGCCCGGGCTTCACAGGGCACCAAGGTACCGGAGGGGGCCCTGATGTGCGGTGTCGCTGGAGATTCCGGCGTGTAGTCGGACTTTTGGAAACATTTTTCCTGCTACTGCTGATGGCTGTTAAGGGCCTTTGGGGTCATGGTCATGGTCCTGCTCCTGCAAAGTTCGCAGTCTGAGTTGTTGTGTTCTGGGCCAAGGCACCGGAGGGCAGCAGTCATGTGGATTGGTGAGGATCATCATCTTGTTGCACCGATCACACTTCCTGAAGTCGCTGGAGGCCATTGGGAAAAAAAGGGGCACTGCCACTCAGCAGGGGTCAGAGGCCTTCGGCCAAAAAAAGGGCACGAATGCCAGTCGAGGGATACCTCAAAGAAAAAAACAAAGGAACAAACCCGAGGAGCAATGGTGAGGAAAGATGACAACCTTGGGCTGGAAGGGGACCACGCATGTGTGGTGCGTCTTCCAAAGGCTTTCTTTGAAAGCTGGGTTGATGCTTCCATGCGGGCTCCATCAGTGCCGACGTCACACATATGCGAGGACCAACTTCCTGCTTGTTTCTGGAGAAACTCAAGGCTATTAAAGAAAGCTGAAGAAAAGCAAAAGATGACAAAGTTAAATGAAGAGGGTGGGGTGGGGCGGCATTTACCCTGCTATCACTTCCAAATGGAGCTGTCCAGAAACAGTCATGAATGCAGGAACATTGAAGAAATTAGGGTTTCCATTCAGTTCAGTGGTTTTGCTTGGTGTCTGTAATACATAAATAAGGCAACATTAATCACTAGATATATATGCACAAGATATAGCAGGACGGAAATTCTGTACAGATATTTATTTGGCCTTAAAATTACAATGCAATAAAACATGCTCAGTGTCACAGGCACAGAAAGGGCCCAAGAGTTATTTGTCAATGGGTGCTAGGACCTGCAAGCATGGTGTTGTTAATAAATAGGGTGGGGTGTACTTGGCAAGGCACAAAGCTGGAGAGGAGGTTTTGAACTGCTGGCTGGGCAACTTTTTCTGCACAAATCCTGACATTAGCAGACAAAAAGCCTGGATTCAAATACTGCTTCTGTCACAGACTCTCACTATGATCTCTGGGCACATCGCTATATCCTTGACTGTAGACTCTGGGGAAGGGGCTCATTGGACCTGTATGTACTCTGGCATCCTGGTTTAGAGGTGCTATAGACTTACCAAAATAAAAATAAATTAACGAGGTAGAAAAACCTTTTGTACTACAGCCATGAGAATCTGTCAAGTTCATTTCAGCTTATTTTTCAAACATAATAGCCTTGGCCCCAAAAAGAACTATGCATATTTCTGTGCATAATTTAGTTAGAGAATACATATGACAGAGGAAACCTGATGTAGCCTATGAGTTTATCATAATCTGATAATCCAACAAGACTATGACAGAGTAGCTCTTAACAACATTAGAAGCTCAGGATTGCCTGTGATCCACTTACCCCTGCCTAATTTTGATTCCGAGATAGAGCTTTACACAGTTACAAACTTGCCAACCTCGTTCATTCAGGAAAATGACTTTATTGTGTAATTCTGGAGCCTTACCTCTACAAAACTATCAATAGATTGATGCAGTCTGGAGAAGGGCTATGAAAATAGTATATGATCTGTATCAGAAGCCCTATAAGGCAAGCCTCAGAAATCTGTTTATATGACCTAGAGAAGAGGCGAAAAAGGGGAGATAGTATAAAGACATTCAAACGTCTGAACGGTATTAATAATGCACAAGAAACAAACTTGTTTCAAGGCAAAGGAAGCTCTTAAAGGGGGAGGGATTACAATAAGACACTCGAAAGGGGCTGATCAAGAAACAATATCTAGATATGTTTTCAAGGGTAATGAAGCATGAAATGCCCTTCTGGGATTCATGATAACAGCTGAAACAGTAACAGAGGGATAAGCACAGAGGATATGTGAAGTGGAGAGCAGAAATCAGGACTTAAACAGTATGTATTAAGAATTCATATCACCATATGCGCTAGATTCAACGATGGGTGTGGGGGGCTGCCAGAATACATGGCAAAAAGGTGAATATAAAATCTTAGTTGTTCTAGCAACACAGGTAACCACACAGTTGAGTGTCTATCAGGCTGTGATGGTAGATCAAGCAGCAGATGACTAATCCGGCAGGCTGCAAGTCCTAAAAACAACAGAAGCCCAGCAGAAAAATTGTCGCTTAAATAACTCGGTCTGCCCCTTCACTTTGGAATTTGATGCCTACTCATCTGCACATGAATCGAGATATGCTTTCCAGCTGTTTTCTAAAAGAAAACTTTTTTGAGCACGTTTTTAATTAGATCTCACGACTGACCTAACAAATTATTGATGTTATGTTTATTTGAGGCAAATAAAATTCTTTTCTGTTCCATTTTGATGGTAATAATTGTAATGTCGCTGCATACGCCTTGTAGCACCATACAAATGAAGAGTAGCAGCAGTAGTAGTTTTGACTTTGTTGTGATTTTATGTGTTTGTTTGAGATGTATTATGAATGTTTTATTGTTAACTGCAGAGATATTATTGATATGCAGTATATAAGCAAAATAAATGAAATTAAGACCTAAGAGGTTGGATATTTGGTCGATAGTGATGCTGGTATGGCCAAATATTGAGATTATTAAAACGTTTTGTGGTTAGGCATGGGAAATGGGGCACGCTAGAGAGGACGGAGGAGGATAGATGTCGCACGCTTTTCTATCCAAAGTCAGAAGAGCACAAAGGAGAAAGATCATAACAGAGACTATCCCAAGCATCCACCACCCTTTCCATTAGGAAATATTTCCTTGGATTACTCCCGAGTTTATCCCCTCTCCCCTTCATCCTATGCCCCCTTGTTCCAGAGTTCTTTCAATTGAAAGAGGCTCTCCTGTGCATTTATGCCACAGGGGTATTTGAATTTTCTATCAAGTCTCTTCTCCCCACAGTATACATATTGAGATCTTTAAATATGTCCCCATATATACGTTATGACAAAGACAACCAACCATTTTAGCAGCCGCCACCCTCTATACTGACTCTATCCTGTTTATATCCTTTTCAAGGCGTAATCTCCAGAATTGCACACAGAACTCTAAATGAGATCTTACCGATAGTGCCACTTACACAGAGGCACTATCACCTTCTTCTCCCTGCTCCCCAATCCTCCGCTTGTGCACCCAAGCATCTGTCTGGCTTTCACTGTTGCCTTTTCTACCCGTTCAGCTACTTTAAGATCATCAGAAAATCACCCCCAGGTCCCGCTGTTCTTTCATGGACGGAAGTATTTCACCCCCTATACTGAACCGTACTCTTGAATTTTGCAGCCCAAATGTAGCACCCTGCATTTTTTAGCCAAATTCTAGACCATTCTTCAAGCTTCACTAGATCTCTCCCTCATGTTCCCTACACCTTCCTGGGAGTCTAACCTAATGCAGATTTTGGAATCAACTTCAAAGAGGCAAACTTTATCCAACAGCTCTTCCACAATATCACTTGCAAAAAATATTAAAAAGAATTAAGCTCGGGATTGATCCCCTGTACAACACCTCTGGTATTATCCTTTTCCTCAGCATGAGCTCCATTTACCAGTACTCTTTGGCTTAGGAAATGGTTGAGTGGGAGGGACAATCTTTCACTTTCGGGTCCATCCCAAGGGCAGTATTTAAAAGTTGCCTGTGCGGAATTTGTCAAAGGCTTTGCTGAAATTAAGTACGCATCTAGTGCTCACCCTTGGTCCACCTCTCTGGTCACCCAGTCAAAGAAATTTATCAGATTTGTCCAAGATCTGCCTTTAGTAAAACCATGCTGCCTTAGATCCTTCAATCCACTAACTTACAGAAATCTCACTATCCTGTTTTAGTAGCATTTCCATTAATTTTTTCACCACAGAGGTTAGACTAACCAGCCATAAGTTCCCATTCTTCTCCTTACGTCCACCTTTGTATAGACAGGGCTGGCCCAACCATTAGGAATACTAGGTGGCAGCAAAGAGCAGGGCATTTAAAGCTAAACTATAGATTTTGATAGTTTGGAGGGGGTGTAAAGTTGAAGTACTTCATAGGGCGCCAAAAACCTTGAACCAACTCTGGGACTGGCCCTGTGTCCTCCTCTAGTCCTCTGGAATCACGCCCATCTCTAAAAAAGCATTGAAAAAGTCAGACAGTGCAGCTGCCAGAACTTCCCCAAGTTCCTTCATTACATTTAGATACATCCCATACAACTCCATTACTTTGTCTTTTAGTTTAGTTAGCTCCTCACGAACATAATCTTCTGAAAATTATTCAAGATCCACCTATCTTCTGTTCCTATTTGTGAGCTTTATCAGAGGTCTCATTCTCGACCCTTCATCTGCAAACACAGAACAGAAAGATTTGTTAAGCAATTCCACTTTATTCTCATTGACTTGTACATATTCCCCACCTTCACCCTCGAGTGTGATATTACCACTTTTGCATTTCTTTGTCACTAACACATTTAAAAAATGTGTTTTTCCTCCATTTTACTGCATTGGCTAATTTTTTATGCCATTTGCATCTTTACTTTCCTGACTACTTTCCTAGCTTAACGTAGTTTTTCCAAATATTGTGGCTTCTCTTCCTCTTTGTGACCTCTTGTACTTTATGAAGGCCACACTCCTCTTTTTCCTTACCTTTTCAGCTACGTTTTTTTTGAGAACCATAGTGGTCTTTTACATTTAAATTTGTTTACTTTCCTAAGAAAAAGATTTGCTGCCCTTCAAATCTCATTTCAGTTTTTTCCCACTGCTTTTCTATATCCCCCAGGTGTTCCCATCCAGCTAATGACTCCTTGAGGCATTCTGAATTTTGTTAACGTTTTCCTAAAACCTAGGTCTCTCACTTTTGAATGAACCACCTCTACTAAATGAGAAAATTGTCCATTTAGCCAATGGAGACAGGTGGATAGTGAAGTACCCCAGGGATCTGAGCTGGGCCCGCTGCTTTTTAACATATTCATAAATGACTTGGAAATAGGAACAACAAGTGAGGTGATCAAATTTGCGGATGACACAAAATTATTCAAAGTTGTTAAAACACAAGAGGATTGAGAAATATTGCAAAAGGATCTTGATAAATTGAAAGGCTGGACATCCAAATGGCAGATGAAATTTAATATAGACAAGTACAAAATTATGCATCAAGAAAAGAACCCCCCAAACTATGTTACACGATGCAAGATACCACCTTAGACACCACCACCCAAGAGATTTTCTTCCTGTCTATCTTTTTCACTGTCCAGCTTTCACATCCATATGATGTTATTGAAAATACCATGGCTTGAACAAGTCGAATCTTTGTATGGAGAGAGACATCTCTGCTCTTGAGAATCTTATCTAGGTCTTTCATAGCCATTCTGCCAAGAGCAATGCGTCGTCTGATTTCTTGACTGCTTGTTGCTTCTTTATTGATAGTTGATCCAAGTAGGTTAAAGTTGTTCACAATTTCAATTTCTTCTCCTTCAACGATGAACCTGTTGATTATGCCAGTTGTCATGATCTTTGTCTTCTTTACATTAAGGTGCAGGCCCATTTTGAGACTATGTTCTTTGATTGTGAGAAGCAAATGTTTCAGTTCATCTTCACTTTCAGCCAGTAATGTGGTATCAGCATAGCGAAGGTTGTTGATGAGTCTTCCACCAATCTTCACACCTCTGTTGTCTTCATACAATCCTGCTTCTCTGATGATTTGTTCTGCATATAAATTAAACAGGTAGGGGGAAAGTATGCAGTCTTGTCTTACACCTTTGCTTATTTTAAACCATTCTGTTTCTCCTTCTTCCGTTCGAACTGTTGCTTCTTGATCAATGTACAGATTGCGCAAGAGAACGATCAGGTGTTCTGGTATACCCATGCTTCTTAATGTGGCCCAGAGTTTCTCATGGTTTACACAGTCAAAAGCCTTCCTATAGTCGATAAAGCACAAATAGACATCCTTTTGGTATTCTTTAGTCTTTTCATGGATCCATCTCACATCCGCAATGATGTCTCTCGTTCCTCGCCCTTTCCTGAACCCTGCTTGCACTTCAGGTAGTTCTTGTTCCAGGTATGGTTGTAGTCTCTTTTGAATAATCTTCAGTAGAATCTTGCTGGCATGTGGGATCAGAGCGATTGTGCGATAATTTTCACAGTCAGTTGGATCACCTTTCTTTAGTATTGGTATAAACACAGATCTTTTCCAGTCAGTTGGCCATGATGTTGTCTTCCATATTTCTTGGCAGAGCCTTGTGAGTATGGTAACAGCTGCATCAGATTGCTGCAATACTTCTATGGGAATGCTATCAATGCCTGGTGCTTTGTTCTTTGATAAGGCCTTCAATGCTGCTTCAACTTCTTCTTTCATCACCAATGGTTCCCGATCATAAGGTACAGGTTGAAACGGCTGTTGGTCCACTTGATCTTTATCATATAAAATCTCTGTATATTCCTTCCACCTTTTCTTGATCTTCTCAGCATCATTCAACATAGAACCTTGAGCATCTTGTAACATTCCAATTCGAGGCTGGAACTTTTTCTTTAACTCTCGTAGCTTTAGGAAAGCCAATCTTGTTCTTCCTCTAATAGTTTCTGCTTCTATTTCCTTGCAAGTGTCATTGTAGTACTTTTCCTTGTCCTGTCTTGCTGCACGTTGGAAATCTCTGTTGAATTCTGCGATGGTCTTTCTTTCTCCTCTGGCTTTAGCTTCTCGGCGTTTCTGGGCAATTTTCAGAGTTTCTTCCGTCATCCATTTTGGCCGTTTTTGCTTTTTCACCTTTTGTACAGACTTCTCGCTTTCTTCCAACACAACCTTCTTGATGTCATTCCATAACTCTTCCGGAGCTCTGTCATTTGTATCTAAAGCAGCAAATCGATTTTGCAGGCAGTCTTTAAATTCCAGTGGTATATTCTCAAGGTCATATTTTGCTGCATTCATGAGTGGTTTGCTCTTTTTCAACTTTAGCTTGAGTTTCCATACTAGTAGTTGATGATCTGTACCACAGTCAGCTCCAGGTTTTGTCTTTGTTGATGTTACAGAGCTTTTCCATCGTTGACTTTCACCTATGTAGTCAATTTGATTTTTATATAATCCATTCGGTGAAGTCCATGTGTACAGTCGCCGCTTGTGTTGCTGGAAGAAGGTGTTTGAGATGAATAGATCATTGGTCTTGCAGAATTCTATCAGTCTTTCTCCAGCTTCATTTCTGTTGCCAAGTCCATATTTTCCAACTACTTTGCCTTCTTCTTTGTTGCCAACTTTTGCGTTCCAGTCACCCATGACTATCAGGATATCCTGTTTGCATGTTCTGTCAATTTCAGCTTGTACTTGTTCATAGAACTCTTCAATTTCATTCTCTTCTGCAGCTGTTGTTGGGGCATATACTTGAATTATAGTTGTGTTGATAGGCAATCCTCGTAGACGAACAGAGATTAAGCGTTCGCTGACTGCACTGTATTTCATTACAGTTCTTGCAAGTTTCTTCTTTATTATAAATGCAACACCATTTCTTCTTTGTCTTTCATTTCCAGCATAGTAGACCATGTGATCATCTGATGCAAAGTGCCCCATGCCCGTCCATTTCAGTTCGTTGACACCCAACAGATCAAGTTGTACACGTTCCATTTCATTCTTGACCACCTTCAACTTCCCTTGGTTCATGCTTCGTACGTTCCATGTTCCAATGTGTAAGACATCTTTACAGCTTCGGACTCTCATTTCATGCGCAGCTACATCAGCAGTCAAGACTTCCCGAGGGCTTTGATCCAACCACATCATAAATGCTGGCTTTACTCTGAAAAGTCTTCAGCTCTTCCCCAGTAGCTAGTTGAGTGCCTTCTGACCTGGGGGTCTCATCTTCCAGCACCATAGCACAATTTGTTTTGTTGTAACTATCCATTGGGTTTTCATGGCAAGATACAGAAGTAGATTGCCGGGCCTTTCTTCCGCGCAGTTTAAGTTTAGTGTTGTTGCCGTTGTCACAAAAATGTGATCCTCCGCCGTCAACACTGTCCCATTCTGCTGCTGCCCAGATGGGTGATTTGTCTTGGTCTGGCACCTCAGCTATTAGTGTAGCTGGGTTTAAAAAAGGTTTGGACAAGTTCCTGGGAGGAAAGGTCCATAAACCATTAATAGAGAGGACCTAGAAAATCCACTGCTTACCCCAGGTCAAGTACTGTGGAACCTGTGTACCTTTTTAGGAACCTGACAGGTACTTGTGACCTAGATTGGCCACTGCTGGAAACAGAATAGTGGGCTTGATGGACCTTGGTCTGACCGAGTATGTCATTTCTTATGTTATGTCCTAATACTGAATCACACCATTCGGTAATCACTGGATGTGAGATGATCACTCACCCATTATAACCACAGAAATGCTCCCCCAATTTGTAGGCACTAAGTGCAGTATGGCTCCCTCCAGCATAAGTTCTGTTGCCGAAATAGTTCTTGTAGAGAATCCATATCTTCTTACTTCTGGATGGCACAGCAGCAGAGTGCCCATTCAACATCAGGCATACTGAAATCACCTATTAGAAGCACTTGTCTTTTACAGCAATAGCATTAATGTCTTCAATTCAATCTGTCCACTTCTTGTGCCTGTGAAGGAGGAAGTCTGTTATCACACCAGTGTAAATGGATGTTTCATTCCCTCTTTCAAGATTAACACATAGTGCCTCCTCCTTACCTTGTATGCTGTAGGGCTGGTGCCTGTTCATAAACTAATGTTCCATTGTTCTTATTATCTCCAGTTCTATGTAAAATGTTTGATTGCTCATGTTATAAGTAAACCGCACTGATTTTAAAAAGCACGGTATATAAAAACAAATAAATAATGTGAATCAAACAGCATGGCTTCCTGTTATGGATTACTTGCCGGCTCAGAAACTGTTCTGAACCATACAAGATGGAACACTTTTCTGCTGTGCCATTAGTAAACTCTGCAGATCAAGAAACTCAGCAGATTCATTGTTCAGGCCTCCGTGCTAGAGAACTGGCTCTCATCCAGAGACTGTGCCACTGGGCCTAGGATTTGCAACCATGTATGCACCTACATACCAGCATCTTTCCTGCACCATGGACCTTTGTTCAGAGAAGAACCATCTCACCACTGTTACAGGATTTGCTGAAGATGGCATACAGCATCTGATATCAGCCAATCACTGTGCCATGACGAGGGGGGTCAGGACAAAGTATTATATGCTGGAGAGACACACGACTTCTGCACTTTTCCTGGACTGCTTCTACTCACTTTTTCTGAAACTGTTTCCAGGACTTCTACACACTTCTGCACACACAGACTTCTGATATACCGCCTGGGAATTGTAATCTAGCCCATCTCTGGGAGTTTGTTTTCTGCAGTTCTTAGCTCTACTGCCTGCCTCAAGGACGAAGACTAACCTCATGACTCTCTCCCACAGAGTGCAGCTCGGCTCTCCTGCCTGTAACACACGTTGGACCTCTGCCACAGTGACTTTGTGCCGTTCATGAGACAATTTCTCAGACCCAGCCACAAGAGTTCTGACAAGAGCTAAGGTACTGGTCTTTAATCTCCCTCCCCAACCCTACCCCCCCCCCCCCCCCCCCCACCGAGGCTGGGACTAGCTTAGACAAGCAGATAATGCACTGTATGTCTGAGTGACGTTGGTTGCTAAATCAGTGAGGTTGGTTGCTAAAACAGCGATTAGGTATCTTGGTAATTGTAATCATAGGGCTGCATAACTTACTACCTCAGAAAACTAAATTTATATTAATTTTACACTATTCTTCTATCAGTAATAAAATCTAATTTATATACAAACACAGGAATGGTTCTTGTTTTATCATGTGCTAGGTAGTCCTATGGAATCATGGGAAAATGGAGAGTACCAGTTTTCCCTAGACATACAGAGTATTTATACATCTGTATTTATCTGCTACTAACAATATCTCCTACAATGCCTTGCAACTCTGTTTTAATAGTGATTACATATAGTGCTACTCCTCCTCCCTTCTTCCTACCCTGTCTGTCCTGAATAATTATATCCCAGTCACGGTTCTCTGTGAACCATAACTCAGTGACAGCCACTAAATCCAGGTCAGCCTCTTCCATTATAGCCTCTGTACCCCTCAGAAAGGAGCCATCAACCACCAGTACCCTTCACTTCCTTGTGGTCACCGATATAGCAACTTTGGGGTTTTTGAGCTCTGGCTCTCCCTGTTCCTGGGATGTTCACTGCCTCCACTTCCAGGCCTGCATACCGGTTCTTCAGTTCAAACAACTGTGGAATTGGGAGTGTCAATTCTGCAGGCTCTGGTGATCAATGTCCAGCTGTCTTCTTTCTGTACAGCACAGTTACTTACCTGTAACAGGTGATCTCTGGGAACAGCAGGAATTAGTCCTCACATATGGGTACGTCGGTACCGACGGAGCCTGCGCGGGAAAGCTCCCCAGCTTCCCAGAAGGAAGCTTTTGGGGCCTCCCACTGCACATGCGCGCTGCCTTCCCGCCTTCCTGACCAGCTCTCCTCAGTTCGAGTTTATAGCTGAGACAATAGAGAGAGGAAAGGAAGATAGATAGAAGATACAACTCCTAGGGGAGGTGGGTGGGTTGTGAGGACTAATTCCTGCTGTTCCCAGAGATCACCTGTTACAGGTAAGTAACTGTGCTATCTCCAGGAACAAGCAGGAATAAGTCCTCACATATGGGGACTCCCTAGCTAAGATGCCTGGGAGATCCCGTTCCAAGGGTTCGCCATCTTCGTATGGATCTCAGGCATCCATCCCGGGAAGGTGGGCAGGAGTTGTTCAAGTATGGAACAGGTGTTTGAGGACAGCCTGACCAAACAAGGCATCCCGGCGGGAGTCCTTGTCCAAGCAGTAATGGGCTGTGAAGGTATGAACCGAGGCCCATGTGGCGGCTCGACAGATCTGATCTATGGAGACAGAGTGAAGATGAGCCATAGAAGTGGCCATGGCTCTCACATTGTGAGCTGTGACATGGCCTTCCAGAGAAATATTTTTGCTCTGGTAAGTAAAGGAAATACACTGAGCAATCCAATTGGAAAGTGTACGTTTGGAGACTGGATGTCCCAAATGAGAAGGATCAAAAGCCACGAAAAGCTGGGAAGACTTTCGATGTGGCTGAGTCCTGTTGAGGTAAAAGGCAAGAGCTCTTTTACAATCTAGAGTATGAAGGTTCCTCTCTGCACTGGATGCATGAGGAGCTGGAAAAAAGACAGGTAGATATACCTCTTGATTAAGATGGGCATAAAGTGGGGATTCGTCCTTAGGACCACCTTATCATGATGAAACCTGGTATAAGGTGGATGAGCCACTAAGGCCTGTAGCTCACTGATGCGGCGAGCCGAAGTGACTGCAATAAGGAAAAGGACTTTCCAGGAAAGAAATTTCAAGGAGGTAGAAACCAACGGTTCAAAAGGTGGCTTCATAAACTGACCTAGAACTAGGTTCAAGTCCCATGCTACCGGAGGAGGTCGGATGGGAGGCTTAGTTAGAGTCAGGCCTCTCATGAACCTTGCAACAAGCGGATGAGAGGAGACAGGTTGAACATTTATAGGTTTCAAGGATGCTGTAATAGCACTCAAATGGACTCTTACTGAATTCGTCTTAAGGCCTGCATTGGAAAGATGCAGGAGATAGTCTAGTAGAGAATTCAAAGGAAGTGCTAGAGGGTCAAGACCCTGTTGAGCACACCAAATGGAAAAACGTTTCCATTTGAAAGCATAGGAACGCCTCGTGGAGGGTTTCCTAGAGGCATGAAGGATATCTTTCACTAGTTGAGAAAGATTGAAGTCATGAAGGCTTAGGCCTTCAGTAACCAAGCTCTGAGGTGTAGGGACTTGGGGTTTGGATGCCACAAAGTCCCGTTCTCTTGAGAGAGAAGGTCTGGCGCAGCTCCCAGGTCCAGGGAGGGTCCCTGGGAGAGATGCAGAAGTAGAGGGAACCACATTTGGCGTGGCCAGCGTGGAGCTATGAGGATCATCGATCCGTGATCCCTCTGGAGTTTGAACAGAGTCTTGGGAATCAAAGGAATGGGTGGAAAGGCATAAAGGAATTCCTGACCCCAATGCAGGAGAAAGACGTCGTTGGCCTGAGCTCCCTGACACGGAGTCCTGGAACAGAACCGGGGAAGTTTGGCATTCCACGGACTTGCAAAGAGGTCTATGTCCGGGGTTCCCATTCCTGAAAGATTCTGCCTATCTGGTCCATATGTAGGGACCATTCGTGTGGAAGCAGAACTCGACTGAATCTGTCTGCCCGAGAGTTTTGAACCCCTGGAAGATATACTGCCAGAAGATGAATTTGATGCTCTCTGGCGAAGGCCCATAATCTGAGAGCTTCGCTGCAAAGCGACAGAGAGCCTGTCCCTCCTTGTTTGTTTACGTAGAACATGGCCACCTGATTGTCTGTCTGAACTAGGACGGTCAGGTTGACAAGGAGGGTATGGAAGACTTTGAGGGCAAAGAAGATTGCTCGCAGTTCCAGGAGGTTGATGTGAAGGGTGGTCTCCTGCGGAGACCAAGTACCCTGAGTGGAGAGGGATTGTAGATGGGCTCCCCACCCTGTTTGGGAGGCATCTGTTGTGAGGGTTGCTTGGGGCAACAAAGGTTGGAAGGGGGCCCCCAACAACAGATTCTTGGTGGACATCCACCATTGGAGGGACCAAAACAGACACTTTGAGGTGAGTATTTGGTCGGAGAGCGCTCCTGATGCTTGAGTCCACTGGGTGGCCAAGGTCCATTGAGCTGCTCTCATATGAAGACGAGCGTAGGGCACCACATGTACCGTGGAGGCCATGTGGCCCAGAAGTCGCAGCATTTCTCTGGCTGTCAAGTGACTGCTGGACTGAGCTTGGGAGGCCAAGCACAGCAGACGTTGGCCCCGGACTTGAGGTAGGTAGGCCCTTGCAGTGGTGGTGTCCAACTGGGCCCCTATGAATTCTAGAGACTGAGTAGGGGTAAGTTGAGACTTGGGAAGGTTTACCACCAGTCCCAGATACTGCAGAAGGTGCCTTGTGCGGTCCAGGGAAATCTGGGCCTCTGACTGAGATGGAGCTCGGATGAGCCAGTCGTCCAGATATGGGAATACAAAAATTCCCAGACCTCTTAGAAATGTGGCAACAACTGCCATGCATTTGGTGAACACTCTTGGAGCAGAGGCTAGACCGAAGGGAAGTACTCTGTACTGGAAATGTTTTCCCTGCAACAGAAATCTTAGATATTTTCTGTGGGATGGGTGGATGAGTATATGTGTGTACGCATCCTTGAGATCTAGAGAACAAAGCCAATCCTGACTCTGAAGGTATGGAAGGAGAATGCCTAGAGAAAGCATTTTGAATTTCTCCTTGTACAGAAATTTGTTCAATTCTCTCAGATCTAGGATAGGTCTGAATCCCCCTGTCTTCTTTGTTATGAGAAAATAAGGGGAGTAGAATACTGTCCCTTGTTGAAGAAGAGGAACCTCTTCTATTGCCCCTTGGGCAAGGAGAGAAGAGACTTCCTGATCCAACAGGTCCAGGAGAAATGGGGGAGAATTGAAGTGCCTCACCATGGTATATGGAGGAAGGTTGGAAAAATGAAGTTTGTAGCCCTCTCTGATGATAGAGAGGGTCCATTGCTCTGATGTGATTTGCTCCCATCTGGGAGCAAAGTGAGCTAACCTTCCGGGAATGGTGAGAGGCTCTGGTTGTTCTAGAGCCAGAAATGTTAAGTTCTCTAGGGGGCAAGTCAAAACCCCTGAGGGGGTTGAGCCTGCTGAAGAGTGGTAGACGCTGCAGGCTTTGACTTTGCCTGTTTAGGTTGCTGACGTTTAGCAGCAAAGCGAGGCTGAGAAGATTGTTGGCCAGTATTTGTGGAAAATCTGGCCTTCTTGTAGTAAGGCCTCTTGAAAGACTTTTTCTTGGCAAGAGTAGAGGTAGACTTAGAAAGTCTATCCAAGGTAGCATTTTCTGCGTCCATTTGAGTGGCTTTAATTTGCCAGTCCTTACCAAATAAGTTCTCACCTGTACAGGGCAGATTCCGTAAGCCATCCAGGACCCAGGGTTCTAGGTCAGAGGCCTGGAGCCAAGCAAGTCGTCGGGCTGCAATGGCAATGCCCGAAGCTCTACCGGCACCTTCAAAGGAATCAAAGGCTGCTCTGTTGGAGAACTTAGAAACATCTAGAAGCTGTTTCACCAGAGAAATGAACTCCTCTTTTCTATCCTCAGGGATAAAGGAGGCAAAATGTCGTATCTTTAGGGCAAGTTCCCTGAGAAACATGCCCATATACAGACTGTAAGAATTAATCCTGGCTATAAGCATAGTAGCCTGGAAAATTTTCTTGCCAAAGAGTCTAGGGTCTTACATTCTCGTCCTGGAGGGGTAGAAGAGTGCCTTTTGGTACTCTTAATCTTTTTCAGTGCAGACTTCACCACAATGGAATGGTGAGGCAACTGAGTCTTTTGAAAACCAGGAGAAGGAGGGACCCGGTACATGGTGTCCAACCTACGAGAATAAGGAGACAACGTTAGAGGAGCCTCCCATAAGTCCATCAAGTGTTCTTGAAGGATTTCATGGATAGGCAGGGTGACTGCCTCTTTAGGAACCTTAGGGTATCCTAAAATATCCAATTTCTTTGACCTAGGTTCTTTTTCAGAGGATGTGGTAATAGAAAGTCCTTTAGCTAGTTCAATAATGAAGTCTTGAAAGGACAAATCCTCTGGTGGAGACATTCTCCTCTTTGGGGAAGAGGGGTCTTCATGAAAAACTAGAGACAGCTCATCAGAGTCCTCAGAGGAGTCAAAATCCTCAGAAGAAGCAGAGTATTATCTATTTGCTTCCAACGCACGATACGCATACCGATCGGTATCGACATCGGGCGTACCGGGTATGGGATCGGTATCGGGTGAAAACCCGGATCCGGCATGCGGAACCGATCTGCGTTTGGAAGTCGATGGTCTCGGTTCCGGTATGGGAGACGATACCGGAACCGGAACCGGACCGGTACCGCTGAACGCGGTAACCGAGGGCGTCGCAGCATTAATAAAAGCCAGCATGGCCTGCTGCATGGTCTGAACAGTATTGCTCATAGACGCCACTGCTGCCTGGATGTCGGTACCGGTATGGGCCGGTACCCCAGAGCAGTCTAACAGGTGATCAGTCGAGGCCGTGCCATCGATGTCAACCTGTAACCCCATAGATGGTGCTTTGGAAGCCAGAGCTTCCCGCCGGGGTTGTTTGGCTGGGGCAGGATCCTCAGACTCAAAAGTGAGAGCCTCTCGATGCTTTGAAGGAGATTTGCTCTTTGAGGACCTGCCCGCAGAGGGTTTGGTTACCTGAGATCCATCCGGAGAGGAAGACCTGGATGATTGTGATGCTGGATTATCTGAAGCAAACAGCACATGGAATTTGTTGGCCCGGTTCTGCAACCCACGTTTAGACATCTGGGAGCAGGATGGGCAGTCCGGAATGGAGTGGTCAGGTCCCAAACACTTAAGACACCATTCATGGGTGTCTGTGACAGAAATAACAGCACTACACTTGGTACACTTCTTAAAACCAGGGGCTGGTTTCTCCATGAGGAGAATTTGTGTAGGCCTGAGGCCTAACCGAAGTCACCAAGTTGTGCAGAATAAAGATTTTTTTTTTTTTAAAAGAAAAGAAAAGAGAGATCGGCAGTACCGGTTTCGGTATGGGGAAGGCAGGTACGCGGTCTAAAGAAACAAACTAAAACAATAATTTCTTCAGCGGTGACAGGAACACGACCTGCTGGCTCCGCGGAAAAAGAGAAACCGAGGAGAGCTGGTCAGGAAGGCGGGAAGGCAGCGCGCATGTGCAGTGGGAGGCCCCAAAAGCTTCCTTCTGGGAAGCTGGGGAGCTTTCCCGCGCAGGCTCCGTCGGTACCGACGTACCCATATGTGAGGACTTATTCCTGCTTGCTCCTGGAGATCATACCATTTCACCTTATTTGGAGATCTTTGATAATGCTTATTGAGGCATCAATGTAGCTCTCGCTGTCATGGATGCTTCTCATTGCCTCCACTTGTTTCATGAGGGATTCAACTTGCAAGCAATCTTGCACACAGAACCAGTCTCTCACCTGGGTAAAGACTGTCTGGATGGAGGCAGAGGCTGTAACAGGGGCAACAGCTCTGGTAACAATTTTTCACAGAGTTTTGGTACCCGTTGAAAAAATGAGAAAATGACCTACCAAAGGTCCCAATCTTTTCCTCAGCTGTCCTTTAAGACAAAAAAGCACTTAGTCTCTTATGTGAAATCTAACACGAACTGTTTCTCCTGAAGGTTTGAATCGAGAAGTTGATTGGTTAGGATTTTGACACTGATATCTTTCACTGCAGGGAACCCCGTGATGGGTGGGTATTCCCTTCATGTGACTGGTGTTCTCGGATGATGGACGGTTCTGCTAGTAGCCTATCCTGAGCAGGTGTCCCTGATTTGACCAGCCAACTGTTCGGCGTTTTTTGGCGGTTATGAGGAAAGGTGGACACACTGAAGTTCATTGGGAGCACTTGAAGCAGGGGCTACAGCCTCGAAACGTGCACGTCGTGTGTTTGATCAGATAAGTGTGGTTTTTAGTTTGGTTTGTGAAGAACAGCATCATGAGAATATTTTGACGAATAAAAGGGTATGTACTGTGTGTGAGGGGGAGTGTAACTCTCTTCCTCTTGCGGTTTTATGCCCGACAAAAATATTTGGGGGACAAGAGGGGATCTACGGTATTTCACACAATCAGTTGGTCTATCCTCCGGCAAGCGACCTCCTTTTGATTCCCCCAAATCTTTGACCAGCTTGTCCAAATCCTCTCCAAACAACAACTTCCCCTTATACGGACGCTTACTTAGTCGCGATTTGGAAGAACTATCTGCCGCCCAATTCCTCAACCAAAGATAACGGCATCCGGTCAGATATTAGCAACAGACCTAGGAGAAGTGTATCTGAAAATAGAATCAGCTCCTCAAATGACATCAGAAAAACACGCAAGGAGACCTCTGAGAGAGCTTTCTCGTTTGCTGCGACTTCCATCTGGAACTCCCTACCTAATGATCTGAGAGCAGTTCAGGACATCAAAGACTTTAGAAAACAACTGAAAACAGTTTTGTTTACGGAGCACTACGGTCATGCAATCAACTAATTAATTTTTAAGAAAGCAATTATTTATATACATTGTACAATAGCTCACTTTATAGTATAGCTCACAATATATATAGTGCACCTTTTCCCAAGACATTTAATCATATATTTACAAACTATGTATATATTATCACAGATTTTTTCACTATTACTAATTTTCTCTTTTGTTAAACCGCTTTGATTGTATGATAAGGCGGTATAAAAATCCAATTAAATAAATAAATAAATAAATAAATAAATAAATACTATTTGCCAAGGCTCCGATTAGATCATAATGGACATCTGCTAAATACGCCGAACCTGACTCAAGCCATGCTTCATCCGTTAAGCACTCCTGCGCCTGCTGCAAACGCCGAGACCACCTCAGGCAAGCCCTTGCTACCCAAGCCCCGCAAATAGAGGCTTGCAGCGTCAGAGCATTAACTTCAAAAGCTTACTTTAATAAAACATCCACCTTCCTATCCTGCGCATCTTTCAACACCGCACTGCCTTCCACGGGGATAGTTGTCTTCTTTGTGACCGCAGACACCGCTGCATCTATGCGTGGAGAACGAAACATCTCCCTCTCTAGATCAGCCAAGGGGTAAAGTCGATTCATAGACCTTACAACCCTCAACCCAGCCTCTGGCAAATCACATTCATTCTGAATCATCTGTTTAACTACTCGGTGAACGGGAAAGACCGCCTGAGTATTGCGCACCGCCTGAATGAGGCGATCTTCAAGCCCCTCTTCCTCCGCTGGTTGAACTGAAGATAGGTTGAGAGCCTGGAGTGACTCCGTAATGAGTGCTGTGAGCTCCTCTCTTCTAAAAACTCTTATAATCCTCGCCTGATCCTCAGGCTCCTGTATCTCACCTTCCTCAAGCTCTTCCAAATCAGATTCTGGCTCCAGGTCAAAATCCTCTCCTTCCAGCCAGTCCGAACCCAAAGGCTGATCCTCCAGAGGCCTCAGCCTCTTAAGAGGCCTCACTGAGCTACTTCCAACCTTATCCAAGATGACCTGCGGTCCTGCCGCCCCAACTATCGAGGGATCTGTAACCGCCACCTGTTGCCGCAAGCAATAAGCCTGATGCATTACCAGTACAAAATCTTGGGAAAATCCCCCAAGGGCCGCCCCTGCCAACACAGTAGGCACTGAACTACCCGACTCCGCTGGGCAATCAAGAAGGGGCGTGGATGGAGACTCTAGGAGAGAGACACCCTCTACCGCACTAGACAGACCTTGAACTCCTTCACCAGTTTTATCCTGAATCTCCTGCTCCATGTTGGTTGATTCAGCTGCGCAGCCTTGACAGACTCCCGTTTCTGATATTGCGCCTCTACGTGCCCCACACACTAAACACTGTGGGCGCAAAGGCATCAGAGAACAGGTACTGCAACTCACCTAAGTTAAAATAGAGAAGCAGCCCCAAAATAAAAATAACTCCCTTTTTTATTTTTTTTTTTTACCTAGGTTACCCTATAAGACCATAAAAAACCAACCTAAATAAAAACTAACCCACAGAAAGATAGACAATTTAATTTATTTTTTTTTTGGCCCTTTAAGCCATTAAACCATGCCTCTCACATAAAAACTCAAAGAAATTCAACTCTGAAGATGCCTGGTAATAAATTTAAGGCAATCTGGAGCCTTTTTAAAGCAAAAATGCTTCTGATGCAAAAAACGCGGGAAGAAATGGCCTGCGAGGTACAGCCACTCAGCTTCCCACTGAAAACAATGCTGCCGACGCTTTTTAGGCCCAAGACAGCCACAAACTCTCAGAGCACTCACCTCAGTGTCCGGAGGCTAGAAAACTGCGTTCTGCTTTTCCTCCATTCAAAAACGGACTGTCTTGCAATCAGCGCAGCTGCGAAGAAAGGCACATTGAACAGCTGCAGCTGAGAGGAAGTGAACGCCGGCTCTGACAAAATCGCTGTCGCCGTCGAAAAGGCAGGCTGAGAGAAGCTCTCCACAGCCACTGCCCAACTCCCCTCTGTACACACCAGGAGGGGGAAAGCAGCCAGATTGAGGGGATAGGCAAAGAAGAGAGAGAGACGTAATCCTCCCACTTCAGCCCCGTTTCCCCTTACTGTACCTTTATTATTATTTTTTTATTTTTTAATAACTTTAAATAAGCTTAACACTGACTCCCAAACAAAATTAAGATAAATAGGCAAAACATAACCCCTAAAAACTATCTATTCAAATCAAAATGCTCCTTATGTGTCCCTCTAGTGAGCCCAGCACCTAGGCTCACGACATCCTCCTGCTGCATGGAGACTGGGCACACTGGGGGCTGATAAGAGAGGCCAGCAGGATACATCCAGTGATGTCACGATTCTGACATGCCCAGTCTCCATGCTGCAGGAGGAGGTACACTACCCAGAGGTGAAGGACTGAACTGGAGGGACAATAAGGAACCTGCACTACACACAAGACACACTATTCCGTCCTATCTATTTATTTCCCGGCAGGGGTCGTAGTGGTGGCGGTGTGGCAGTTCTTCATCGTTCCTCCCTCTCTCTCACTGAGGTCTCCTCACCTGCACTCCATTACCCCGAAGCCCTGCTGCTGCATTTAGATCATAACCCTGCTCTTTAATTTCTACTTATTTATGCCCACCTTCCCTCCTATCTCACCTCTGGGATTCCCTTCTCCTAACTCTCTCGGAGGCCTCTCTCCTATACCATCATCTTCTTATCCTTGGGGACTTTAATCTCCATGTAGACTCCCCTTCCTGCCCCCATGATGCTTCGTTCCTTTCTCTCTTCACTGACCTCTCACTCCATCAACATGTCCACTGTCCTAACCATTCCACTGGCCGTATCCTTGATCTTGTCATTTCCGCCTCTCAGTCCCCTACCCTCTTTCCTAGCAATATTTCAACTCTCCCCGTTCCTTGGTCCAAACATTTCTGCCTCTTGTTCTCCCTTCCCTGCCTTATCCCTTCCTTTCCCTTTCTGTCCCCCTCTGACTGACTCATCTTCTCCTCGCCTTGTTTGTCACATCTTGGCCACCAACCTCCAACAGTTCCTCCCCCTCTGACCAACTGTTCCCTCCTGATTTTGCATCCCTTCCCCCTGACCTCCAAGGTCACATCCTGGAATTCTATCCTAACTGCCGCCCTTAATATACTTGCCCCTCTTCTCGCCCTCATCCCTCAGTCCCTCGCCACCCCTAGTTTCACTCTGGCCTTTACCTCCATCAAATCTTTTGCTCATTTTTACCACTGTCACTCCAACTATTGTTCGCTTATTCATTCCGCTAAGCTTTCCCACTACTCCCAACTCATCTCCTTGTCCTCCTGGCAATTGTATTCTGTCCTTTGCTCCCTGTCTTCACTCCACTCCACTCCTCTTCCTCCCCTACCCCTCCCTCCTTTTCTCCTGTTCCACTCGTCTAGACACTTAATTCAACAATAAAGTTCTTTCCCTATGTCACTCCTTTCCCGATTGCCCCTCCCCCCCGCCAGCATCCCCTCCCTCCCCTTCTGTCCCCGATTTCCCACTCCTGGTCAACCTTCTGCCTTGTCTCCCCTGCTAAACTCTCTAAAGCTCTCTCTTCCCGTAAGACTACCTGCCCTCCAAGCCTATTCCCTCAGCCTGGCTCAGGATCCCCTCCATGGCCCTGCTCCATCTTATCCTCAGCATCTTTAATTCTAGTCTTTCCTCTGGCTCATTCCCACATCCCTGGAAGCACGCTGTGATTCTGCCCATCCTTAAGAAATTCTCACTGGACCCCGCCATCTCTACCCTGCCCTTTCTTTCTAAAATTCTTGAGAAACTTGTCTTTTCCCAGCTTTCCTCTCACCTTGAGGTTACCTTCGCCCTTCACCCCCATCAATCTGACTTTTGTCACGGTCATAGCACTGAGACTATTATTCTATCCCTTCTCAATAAGCTTCACTCCTCTCACGATCATGGTAATATCTCACTGGCTGACTCTCTAGATCTCTCTTCTGCATTTGACTTGTCGACCATCGCACTCTTCACTGCCGTCTTCACAGCTTTGGCATTACTGGCTCTGTTCTTCACTGATTTCACTCTTTCCTCTCTTCCTGGACCTTTTCCATCTTCACTGGTTCTTCCCTCCTCCTCTGCCACTTCGCTGTCCTATGGCATCCCTCAGGGTTCTGTTCTTGCTCCTCTCCTTTTCAAAGTCATCCTGGCCCCTCTCTCCCTCATTATCCAACACCACAGGCTCTCTGCCTATTACTATGCTGATGACATTCTTCTCGTGCACCATACCAGCTCCTCCGCTCCTGACTTGGCCCCAATGAATATCTGTCTCTCCTTTTTTGTGCCTGGATGGCGACTAACTTTGACCACATCAACCCCACTAAAACTGCTGCTATCTGGTTTTCCTTCTCCAGTTCTCTCCCCCCCCCCCCCTCACACAGACTCCCATTCCCCTGGTCGCCTCCCTCCATTATTTTGGTGTCATTCATGATTCTTCTCTCTCTTTTCATGATCACTTATCCTCAATCATCCACGTTCGTTCTACTCTCTTCGCCAGATCCACCTCAGTCCGTCCCTTGCTCTCAACTCCCCTCCTTGACTACCCTCCTCCTCTCTGTCATGACCCATATTGATTATTGTAACATTGCCCTGGCTGACCTCCCTCTGTACCAACTCTGTCATCTCCAATTCCTTCAGAACACCACTGCTTGCATGCCTCCCACTCAGATCATATTACTTCCCCTACTTATTCACTTGCACTAATTATAAAATTCCATATACAATACAAGGTCCTCACTCTGGTACATCACGCCATCCACACTCATACTCCAAAGTATCTATATGATCTAATTCATCTTCACATCTCTCATTGCTCCCTCCGTCAGATTCATTCCAACCACCTTTCTCTTCCAGCCCCCTCACATGCACATCTAGAATCCACCCGAGCCTCTGCCTTCTTTTTCCGGGGTCCCCTTCTGTGGGATTCCCTCCCATTTGACCTCTGCCTCGAGCTTTCCTTGCCTTGCTTTAAGGTAATGCTGAAAACTCACCTTTTCTCTCTCGCCTTTGACCTCTCATCCTCTCCTTCCTAGTTCCTGCCCTCAGCTACTCTGTCCCCCCCACTCCTATCAGTCGAACTCTCCAATACTTTCCTTTTGAGCTCTGTTCTTTCCTTTCCTAATAAAGGCATACATTTCTTTTCCTGTTCCTTCTAGCATTTTTGTATTGTAAACCGCCCAGATGCCTCGGTGTTGGGCGGTTTATCAAATACCACAATAAAAATAAAGATAACAGTAACAGGAAAAAGTTCAAAAGTGGCATTGCGAGACTCAAGGATGACGGGGAGGAATGTGTAAAGGCTGACGAGGAAAAAGCAGAATTGCATAACAAATATTTCTGATTGATGCTCACAGGGATATGACCAGAGAGAAACAAACAGGAGTAGAAGAGAGGTAGACAGCATATGATTTTCAGAAAACTGGATTCATAAGGAGCTATCTAAACCAAAGCTAGACAAAAACGATGGAGTTGGATGGGATACAGAAACTTAAGGAAATTTTGACGATTCTGCTGAATAGCCTTCCTGAATGTGGCTAAAATCTTGTTGTTGTTGTTATCAAGTGCTTTCAAGTTGGCGTCAACTCAGGGCGACCCTCTGGATTGTTGTCCTAAATTGTGTTCGGTCTTTAGTCAGGCGGCTCATTGTTGACAGACTGGCACCCGTAGCTGCTGTTATTGTATCGATCCATCTCACTGATGGCCTTCCTCTTTTGCGCAGACCTACCTTGCCAAGCATGATGTCTTTCTCCAATGATCTCTCTCTTCGCATGATGTGTCCAAAATATGAAAGTCAAAGTCTTGTCATCTGAGCTTCTAAAGAAAGCTTAGATTTGATCTCCTCTAGTACTGACTGGTTTGTGGTTTGTTCTTCGGATAGTCCATGGTATACACAGTGTTCGTCGTCAGCACTATAATTCAAAGGCATCAATTTTCTTCCTATCTTTTTCACTGTCCAACTTTCACATCCATATGATGTTATTGAAAATGCCATGGTTTGAACAAGTTGAATCTTTGTATGGAGAGAGACATTTCTGCTCTTGAGAATCTTGTCTAGGTCCTTCATAGCCATTCTGCCAAGAGAAATGAGTCATCTCATTTCTTGACTGCTTGTTACTTCTTTATTGATAGTTGATCGAAGTAGGTTAAAGTTTTCAACTATTTCAATTTCTTCTCCATCAACGATGAACTTATTCATTTTGTGAGTTGTAAGGATCTTTGTCTTCTTAATGTTAAGACGCAGACTCATTTTAAGACTATATTCCTTGATCTTTAGAAGCAAATGTTTAGATAGTGCCCAATTTGGAACCAAATTATGCAGGGTCATGTAGTTGGGTTGCAAAACCCCAAGGAAGTGATACGGTATTGGGGAGAGGGGGGTGGAATTTTGTGCACGAAAGGTGATTGGGATCTGGGGGTAAAGGTGATGGCAAAAGTCAGAAGGATGCTTGGATGCACAGGGGGAGGAATGGCCAGTCAGACAAAAGAGGAGACAGTGCCTCTGTGTAAGTTTCTGGTAAGACCTCATTTGGAGTATTGTGTGTGATTCTGGAGTATTACGGAGACTGCAGTGCCAAAGAGATATAATCCAGATAGGGTCTGTCCAGAGGGCAGCTACTAAAATGGTCAATGATTTTCATCAAATCATATGGTGACAGACTTAAGAATCTAAATATATATATATACTTTGGAAGAAAGGCAGATGAGGGGAGATATGACAGACATTCAAATTCCTCCAAGGTATAAATGTGGGCTTCTTTCAGTTGAAAGGAAGCTCTGGATCTGGACCAAGGGCTGTTGCGAGTGACGTGCTGCAGGAATTGACCTTTGGTCCATTCTTTCCGATCTCTCAGTAAGCAATATTGCAGAAGAGCAAAGACAGAGGTTTGCAGATAACCAATATCTACAATAGGGTAGGTACTATGGAAGGCAGTATGGAGTAACAAATATTTCTATAAAAAATAAAGCGTATGTATGGAACAGACTCTCAGTGAAGGTGGTGGGGATGAGGACAGAAGCTTAATTCAAGGACGTATAGGACAAGCAGAGAGGATCTCTGATGGAAAAGGGATTGCAGAGCTTAGTAGTTGGTGTGAACAGATTAGATAGGAAATATTAGCAGTTAAAGACCATACATCCGTCTGGAAGAGAGACAGCTGAGGGGAGATATGATAGAAGTCTATAAATTAATGAATGGAGTGGAACGGGTAAACGTAGATCGATTGTTTACGTTATCAGAATATAGAAAGACTAGGGGACATGCAATGAAGCTACAGGGTAAACTATTTAAGACTAATAAAAGAAAATATTTTTTCACTCAACGTGTAATCAAACTCTGGAATTTGTTACTGGAGGATGTAGTAAAGGCTGTTAGTGTAGCTGGGTTTAAAAAAGGTTTGGACAAGTTCCTGGAGGAAAGGTTCATAAACCATTAAGGGACCCAGGATATCAAATGCTTGACCCAATACAAGCATTGCGGAACCTGTGTCTTTTGGGGAAACTGCTAGGTACGTATGACCTAGATTGGCCACTGTTGGAAACAGGATACTGGGCTTGATGGACCTTGGTCTGACCCAGTATGGCATATCTTATGTTCTTATCCTATGTATCTATGTAAGATTCTCAAATTCCATCAAAAAACTGCTGCTATTACTGTATGGTTATTACTGCATGCCTTACAAAATTCTGTTCATTCTTTGGAAGTCAGTGATCCAGTACTATTCAGAAGAGAAAAGGCCATGTAATCAGATTTGCAGTTCAGCACTTGCATTCCTTCTTCTCTTGCCAGTGGGTCCCTGTAGTTATCTCTCGCTTCTCAGATAAGTGCCAGCAATGACGTGGAGTGAAGGCTACTGCTGCTGCTTGTGCCTTCGAGTCATTATTCCATTCTCTATGAAATGCAGGCATCTGCAATTATCATCAAACACCCAAGCCAGAGATAGAAAGTGCTAGCTTTAAGGAGATGCTCTGGGAAGATTTGTGCCACGGAGGGGGGTACAGCTTCAAAGTCTTATCATTAGCATTTGAGATTACGACATAACGAAAAGTCCTGCTGCTTCCTTTTCTTGGCTGACAGAAGAGGATGTTTTTCTGCACCACTGGTAAAACGCAACAGTTCACAAAGAAGAGGAAGCACAAATGATGTTTCCCTCTAAAGTAACCTCTTTTGTTCAGTCCTAAATGAACGAGGATTAGCTGGAAGGACATGATTCAGAATGAAAGAGTACAGAAAATAGAAGGCAGAAGATCCTTGAGACATCTGTTAAAAAAAACTGATTTGTTAGTGATGTAGCAGGATATTCTTATAAGATAAAGACAAATGCAATGTACGTACCTGTGGACAGAGCACAGGCAGGTACACCAACACACAAAAGGCCCATAGGCGCATGTGTTGCCTTTTGTAAAACAAGTGCAAGATAGGTAACGTGTGTCTTTGCAGCCTGTGTGTTTGTGTACTGGAGAAATGAGAATAAGCATACCAGTCTTGCCCGTGCTCCGTCCACAGGTATGCACATTGCATAAAATAGAAGGTACTGTGCGCTGTGTGCCTACTTTTATTGGCAAAGTTCAAGCATACATGGGATAGGCAGAGGAATATTAGTGGCAGAGAGAGGAAAACAAGAAAGCTAGTGAAAGCTGTGAAAAAACAGAAGGCAGGAACAAATGGGCAAACTGGATGGGCCAAAATGGTCCTTTTGGTGCTACATTATTTGGGCTCTACATGCTTAAGTTGCATATGGAACAATACCATATAGAAACAAACAACAAGATCTAGAATATGAGGGTCAATATTCAAAGACACGGCCGCTGCATAAAGTACTGGGATTCTGTTTCTCAGGGCTAAACTCATGCTGAAACTTCCATACAGCACTGTGGAAAGCTGGATACAAAGATCTGCTTTCCCCATTCGGATGCCTTCTCTCAGCTGTTTACAACAGAACACTCGCATCATAGAACTAGAGAGAAGGGTTGTTCATGAGCACTGAGGTGACATTAGCTCATGATCGGCTCCAAAAAAAGATGACACACGAGATGGAGAACTCTCGCTACCAGAGCTGTGGGCCAATTCCGTGGTCTCACCCAAGAGTATCAGGAAGTAAACAAGAAGGCTGCAGCAGATGACTTGACTGGAAGAGGAGGATTTGCCATTGGACGGAGGCCTCACACCTGAACTGATCCTTACAATTAAAGGCCTAATGGACCATTCAGCAACTAAAATTCACTGTACTTTGGACTCTTGATTCAAAATAGCAGATGACAGGGATTCACAGCTGGTCTCATCTGTGGGGGAGATGGCAACACAGGGAGACACTGGGGAAGAGCAATTAGAGGACATAAAAAGTTCCTTAATGGAGACATGGCATAAGATGGACTCTCTGGAAAGAAATTAAAAGCTGCTCCGGGACCAGAGCGATGAATATGAGAAATGAAGCCAGCAAAACATATGCATAGTGGGCACGCTGGAAGAGATCGAGGATGTGGACCCCATTCCTTTTTTCTCACACTAGCTACCAGAAACTCTCAAAATGGAAGTAGCACATAGCATGATCAAGCTGGTTTGAGTCTGTTGGACCTTAGCATCAGCTCCCACTAGAAATGGATGGCTACGTGCAATAACTGTCAGAGTGCACATTTTTGTGGATAATGTTTGCATTATGGAGGCTGCACAAACGTTTTCCCAAATTTTTCTGCAGATCTCCAGTACAAGCAACAGGATTACCAGCAAGTGAAGTGGGCCCTGAAAAACTTGGTGCTCTTCTGTACCCAGCCTGCCTGTGTGCAGCAAAGATTTATTAAATCTGTGGCAGAGATAGAGCATTTCTACAGTCTATCCAGGTGGCAGGTCCCTGAGCAGCAACTTTGGTACCATCGTATGTGGATCCTGTTGAGATTTTATTCTTGAACTCTAACACTGGGGTACGCAAGCAATTTGCTATTGTTTTTCATTGATATTAGTGTTTTCGTTTTTCTGCGCCTTCTTGGTTTAATTGCTTTATAACATTCATGCTGGAATGGTGCAGGTAACAGCAGGCTGTGGGGGAGAGGGAGACGGAGGAGTGGTGAGAGTATGGTTTGGGATGGAAGGGTGGGTTATAAGCATTTTTCTTTGGTTTCTTGTTTGATGGGGGTGCGCGCGCATGAATGCTTGTTTCAGTGTGGTAGGGAGGGGGTGATTTCTTTGACGGTTCAGTGCATTGCATGTGGCATGTGAACAGGAATGTATGGATGCAAGTGTGGGGGAGTTTTGGGATGGTTGTTTTTGGAGGATGTGCACATAGTTTTGGGAAACTGGGATATTTGTAGGTGGTGTATATGTGGACCTGGAGGTTGGATTGTTTTTTTTTTTTTCAGGTTTAGGGAGGCAGGGTTGAGCGTTCAAGGTACGCTAGGACAAGGGATGCTGGAGCTAGGCAGGAATAACAGACATGAGGATCCCAATCAGGTTTCCACCTGCAGTTCTCTCATGTTAGTCAGGAGTGTGCCAAAGCGATGTCTGCCCTTCAATGTGCAGAGTCTGGAGAGACAGTTCTCAATCGGGAGGTGGAGGAGGGAGATAGTTGGTTGAATAGTTTAGTTGGAGGGGGGGCATTACAAGTTAAAAGCTTTTACAGGCACACACACACACACAAGATGTGGTGGTAGTTTGGGGAACTCTACTGGTAGAAGTGCTCTCTGTCTTACTTCCCTACAGAGTGGTGTATCACTGTCTTATTTCCCTACAGAGTGGTCTTTGATAATGTACAGTCTATTACATGGGCAAGTGGGATGATGGAAACTCGACTGCAGATTCTCTCTGAACCTAAGAGGAATTAGTAAACCTATTAAGCGTACACGATGTCTATAATATTTGAAAAGAGAAAAGGCCCACGTGGTGCTCCAATAAGGATCTCAATTGTCTACAGCTGAATATGACAAGTTACACCGAGAAAAAGTGGGCCAGGTCTTCTTGACTCTGTACAATTCAAGGAGCAGGGGAATGCGCTTTTTAATTCATAAATCCCTGCCTTTGGAAGTTCTGGGGTCAGAAGCAGATCCGAATGGGAAATATGTAGTTTTTATTGTTGTGAACCACTTTGAATGATGTCTCATAATAGCAGTGCATAAATGTTTTTAAATTAAATTTAATATATTTTATATTCTAAGTTCGGTTCATCTGAATCTGTGTTGGTAAAAACACCAGTCCAAATGGTTTCATGTGATGGTGACTGGAAAAGATGCACAGGAGGTGGGTTTTTCTTTGGTGCTGGGAGAGGATTAGGATGTCTGTATGACCACCACCTTATATTGTATTAGTCCCAATGGGAGGGAGGGGAGATGGGGGAATCTCGTTCACAGAGTGCTATGACTGAGCACCTTGGCATGGAGGATATGTGGTGGGTGGTAAACCCTAACTACTAGAACTACTAATGTTTCTTTGCCCCATCACAGATCCTTTAGTTGCATGGAGACTCTTATGCACTTTGGGATTTTCCCGACTGAGTATATTATTTTGTCATGTCAGCTATCAGACTTTCATCAGCTGATTTACTGCCAGGTGTGGGCAATCTGCCATATCAAACTCGCACAGTTCGATTAGAACCCTAAATAAGGCATTTAGAACTGCAACATAAATAGACTTGTTTCCCCAGGGTGTAGAGGCAGCTCTGCTTGACCAGAGATCAGTTCAAGGTGTTGGAGGTGTCTATGCAGTTTGCTAATCTGCAGTACTATGAATATTGAAATAAAATGGCTTCCCTACTTGCTAGAGCAGTGCGATGCAGTCTGGCCGATTTCAGTATTGGGAGACTGAGGGATAGTGGCTAGATCTACCCACTCCATGGGAGTGGTGGAAAATATTCTTCTGGGCCATTTTATGAAACTTCACGCTGGGCACATTGACCCATCATGTGGTCTGTTGGGAATTTCTAGGTCGGGTTACA
This sequence comes from Ichthyophis bannanicus, assembly GCA_033557465.1. NCBI lineage: Eukaryota > Metazoa > Chordata > Amphibia > Gymnophiona > Ichthyophiidae > Ichthyophis > Ichthyophis bannanicus. The sequence continues at coordinate 98,657,840 of CM066035.1, forward strand.
TTGCTTGGACTTTCTGTGAAGTGGCAGGAGGCACTTTGCCATCCGATCTCTTTAGAGGTGGTGTAGGGGGCTCTGGGTGAGCTTCAGAGCAGGAAAAATGCTGTTCCTGATTGGGTATCCATTTATCCATAGTTTAGAGAGGAGGTTTCTCCATTTTGGGGGAGGTGTCTGGCTTTTTGGATTACCCCCTGGGGCAGTAGGGAAGCCCTTCGATGCTACAGTAGTGCCACTCTGCAAGAAAAATCAAAATGAGAAGGAATGTTAACACCTATGTGCCCATTTGCCTTCTCAGTATTGATAGGAAGATTCTGGCCAAGGCGTTACAGTTCACATTGGAACCCCTGATGCCTAGTCTGTTGCTCTCAGAACAAACGGGCTTTATTCAGAGGATATCAGCAGACTGTACGTGCCTTCTTCATCTCGCTGACTGGATATGACTTGAGGGGGAGGAGCAGTGTGGCTTTGGATACTAAAACTTTCAGTTGTTTACAGGGGCCATTTTTATTCACAGTATTGCAAAAGTTGGGCCTCCCTGTGATTTTGGGCTAGGTATTTGCATGGTGTTCCTCCTCTAGGGCTAGGCTTCTCAAAAATGGGGTGCTCTCTTAGCCATTTACTGTAGCACTTGGCAGTAGTGCCCCTTCTTATCCTCTACTTTATTTGATTTGGCTATGGAACCCTTAGCACAGAGCATACGGGAATCTGCCCAAATCAAGGGGCCTCCAGGTAGAATGCATAGAGCATAAGATTTTGATCTATACAGATGATATTCTGTATTTCTTGGGTCAGTTGGACTCATCCAGAATGGTGTTGATGGGACCGCTACACTAATTTGGGGCTGTGGCTGGTTATAAATTGAACTTTGATAAATCACAAATGGCTGTTAAGACATTGGGAGTACCTTGCATTTCACCATTTTCAGAGAATTTCTGAACATACTTATCTTAGTACTGCTATATAGGGTGAACCACATCCCCGTTTTTGCTAAACTTCACAAGGATTTGCGTACTTGGATAGATCTACCTATTTCTTGAGGGAAGGGAGGAGGATTCATTTAGCTTAGATGAATATCCTCCCTAGGTTGCTGTATCTGTTTCAGCACCTCCCATGTCTGATTCCTAGTACAGCCCTCCGGGGATATATTGGGCAAATATAAAATTTTATTTGGCACAACTGTAGTTCTGGGATAGGGTCTCACATCTTATATATAACTAAAGGGGAGGGTGGCATGGGCTTACTGAACCTGGAGGTTTATTACTGGGCTTCCCAATTGGTAGGTGTAGAGAGGTGGTACCAGTTGGATGATAAGCCTAGTTGGCTTCAGTTGGAAAGAGCCAAATTCAGGGGCTGTCTTTCCTTTTACTCTTTAGGCTACGTACAGAAACCTCAGTGGTGTGTAACGTTTTGCACCAGGATTTTATTCTGGCACACAAGGGGACATGAAGTGGGGAATATGCAAATTTCTTCACAAGTTTATGAATTCTCAGCTAGAAAAGCGTTTATGGGAGAGTAAAGGGTCCATGAAGAACTTTGCAACTCTCTAGAAGGAATTTGATCCTCAGACATCAGGTGCAGGATGCACAGACTTCTGATGATGGTGTTTTGGTTGGTCAGTTGTCAGTTACATGCTATTCACAACTACTACAGTTTAGAACGAAACCCCCACATCTTGCTCATTTTGCATAAATGAGTGTTCGAGACTGCCATAATTGAGACAGTGCTTTACCTGGTGAAGAGGAAAACACACTGGAATAAATACTGGGACCGATGGGACTCGGTGGCAGGTCCAGCCGAGATAAACGAATACATTTCTTTGTGATAGCTATTTCTTGGGTATGCAAGTTGTTGTTCACCTGAATCCCTAATGCAGCATGACACCTTCCATTTCTGTACCACTGTAGTATCTTAAGAGTGTTACCTATTTAGTTAAATCATTTAAAAAAAATAAACTAGGAGCCCACGTAATGTGCTGAGAGGGAATGGACGTATTTTGCTCTCTCCCTACGGACTCTATCTCTCACGGCTCCCGGAACACTAACCAGCTGACCCACATGCTGAAACATCCTGGTGACTTGTATGAAGGCGCTTGATGGCCACCAAAACATCCCAGAGGGAAAAAGATAAAACTGGAACGCACCCAGTTAAGATGGCATACGCTCAGCCACAGCAGAGATCAATCGTTGCAAATGGCGCTGGAGGGGGATGTGACACTAGCGGTGGTGGACGCCCTTAATTCCTGGTTTGAGAGGCTCGATGGCAAAATGGACACGTTGACACAAACACCTGAAGCAGTCTTGGGCCAGTTGCAAGATGTAGAGCGCCATCTCTCCCTCACCAAAGACGCAACTACTACCCTTGCACGAGAAATCCAACAACTTAAAGAACAAGCAGCCATACGAGACAGTAAGCTTGATGATCTCAAAAACAGAAGGAAGAAAAACAATCTCCGCTTCTTTGGAATAATGGATGCTACTCATTGAACGAGCCCATCGGGTGGGCCCTAACCAACCATAAGATCAGAGTTCATGCCTTGTGCTAGCAAGATTCCTTAATTATGTGCAAAGAGCAGCACGGAATAAGGGGCCTATAAACCATGAGGGCCACATGCTGCGCATTGCCCAAGACTATTCTGCCATGCTGAGCCAGTGCCACCGAGCACATGCACCAATTTGTCAGCAGCTAACAGAGGCACAGTTAAAATTTACAGTGCTCCACCTGACTAAGCTTCGTGTACAACATTAAGGCACATATCGGGTCTTTGATTCAGCTGAGAACGTGAGCAATTTCTTCAGAAAGAACTGACCTCGACGGATGCAATCTCATAGCCAATGATGGATGCCCGACTAGGCCTTGCGAAGGCACTGGGTAGGTTTAAATGACAGTTAAAGGTGGTGGACCCCTGGCGCATCCTTCACCCCAGGAAGCATGGTTATACCCACCTCTCCAGAACACACAGGACCAGCACCCATCTGGACGTGGTACTGCTGTCCGACTTTGTATTTGATAAGGTCAGAGGCCATGATAGGAATGGGTGAAATATCAGACCATTCCCCGGTGTGGGTAGATCTAGCTTGAGGAGCAGAGATAAACTGCGGATCTGGTGGTTTCCCTTGGAACTATACAGGGACATCACTTTTCTTAAATTCTTGTAAGAGCAGTGGAACGATTTTGCAAACAACAATGTCCAAAATATAGACACTCCCGAGCGTTTCTGGGAAGCAGCTAAGGTGGTGCTACGAGGGGACATACTGGCATGCTCAGCACGAAAACGTTGGTTGATAAACGGGCAAATCCTGCACCTTGAGAGACAAGTGGTAAGTGCCTCTCACAATTATGGGCGACACCCAACCGTGCACATGAAGGTGGCATGGCTGGAGATGTAAGCATCTCTGAATGAGCTGCTACATTAACGAACCAAAAAATCTATGCTTTATTAAAAATTCCAGTTATTTAGACATGACAACCGAGCAGGCCGATTATTGGCACGATGCTTGCAGGGGGCTTGGAGTCCCCACGTGGTGACGATAGAGTCATCCTCCATCACAATAATGTCCATATCGCGCATTTACTTCAGGTATTTTATAAAAATCTGTACACCCGAGATCCGGTGTCACCATCCACACTAGAGGCATATTTGGATATCTTACAGTTGCCTCCCCTCACTTGGTTTGCAGCTCGTCGTGCTGTGAGGGCTTGTGTGCATCAGTGATGCTGAGAGCTAGACTATCGGTAGTTTAACTACTGGCAGGGTCTCCCAAGATGGACAGGTCTCAGCTGAAGTGCCAGACCAAGACAAACCACCCATCTCGGCAGCAGCAGAATGGGATAGTGTTGACGGCGGAGGATCACATTTCTGTGACAACGGCAACACCACCAAACTTAAACTGCGCGGAAGAAAGGCCCGCTTACTTCTATATCTTGCCATGAAAACCCAATGGATAGTTACAACAAAACAAATTGTGCTATAGCGCTGGAAGATGAGACCCCCAGGTCGGAAGGCACTCAACTAGCTACTGGGGAAGAGCTGAAGACTTTTCAGAGTAAAGCCAGCATTTTTGATGTGGTTGGATCAAAGCCCTCGGGACGTCTGACTGCTGATGTAGCTGTGCATGAAATGAGAGTCTGAAGCTGTAAAGATGTCTTCCACTTTGGAACATGGAACGTACGAAGCATGAACCAAGGAAAGTTGGAGGTGGTCAAGAATGAAATGGAACGTGTACAACTTGATCTGTAGGGTGTCAGCGAACTGAAATGGACTAGCATCGGGCACTTTGCATCAGATGATCACATGGTCTACTATGCTGGAAATGAAAGACAAAGAAGAAATGGTGTTGCATTTATAATAAAGAAGAAACTTGCAAGAACTGTAATGAAATACAATGCAGTCAGCAAACGCATAATCTCTATTCGTCTACGAGGAATGCCTATCAACACAACTATAATTCAAGTATATGCCCCAACAACAGCTGCTGAAGAGAACGAAATTGAAGAGTTCTATGAACAAGTACAAACTGAAATTGACAGAACATCCTGATAGTCATGGGTGACTGGAATGCAAAAGTTTTATTTATTTAATTTATTTATTTAGCTGCATTTATATCCCGCTTTTCACGGGGTCAAAATTGGCAACAAAGAAGAAGGCAAAGTAGTTGGAAAATATGGACTTGGCAACAGAAATGAAGCTGGAGAAAGACTGATAAATTCTGCAAGACCAACGATCTATTCATCTCAAACACCTTCTTCCAGCAACACAAGCGGCGACTGTACACATGGACTTCACCCAATGGATTGTATAAAAATCAAATTGACTACATCTGTGGAAGTCAACGATGGAAAAGCTCTGTAACATCAACAAAGACAAAACCTGGAGCTGACTTTGGTACAGATCATCAACTACTAGTATGCAAACTCAAGCTAAAGTTGAAAAACAGCAAACCACTCATGAATGCAGCAAAATATGACCTTGAGAATATACCACTGGAATTTAAAAACTGCCTGCAAAATCGATTTGCTGCTTTAGATACAAATGACAGAGCTCCAGAAGAGTTATGGAATGACATCAAGAAGGTTGTGTTGGAAGAAAGCGAGAAGTCTCTGCAAAAGGTGAAAAAGCAAAAACAGCCAAAATGAATGACGGAAGAAACTCTGAAAATTGCCCAGAAACGCAGAGAAGCTAAAGCCAGATGAGAAAGAAAGACAATCGCAGAACTCAGAGATTTCCAACGTGCAGCAAGACAGGACAAGGAAAAGTACAATGATGCATGCAAGGAAACAGAAGCAGAAACTATTAGAGGAAGAACAAGATCGGCTTTCCTAAAGCTACGAGAGTTAAAGAAAAAGTTCCAGCCTCAAATTGGAATGTTACAAGATGCTCAAGGTTCTATGTTGAATGATGCTGAGAAGATCAAGAAAAGGTGAAAGGAATATACAGAGTTTTTATATGATAAAGATCAAGTGGACCAACAGCCGTTCCAACCTGTACCTTATGATTCGGAACCATTGGTGATGAAAGAAGAAGTTGAAGCAGCATTGAAAGCCTTATCAAAGAACCAAGCACCAGGCATCGATAGCATTCCCATAGAAGTATTACAGCAATCTGATGCAGCTGTTACCGTACTTACAAGGCTCTGCCAAGAAATATGGAAGACAACATCATGGCCAACTGACTGGAAAAGATCTGTGTTTATACCAATACTAAGAAAGGTGATCCAACTGACTGGAAATTATCGCACAATCGCTCTGATCCCACATGCTAGCAAGACTCTACTGAAGATTATTCATAGAAACATGATGACAGAAAAAGACCACATGGCCTATCTAGTCTGTCCTTCCATAACAACTACAACAGTCCCCTTTTTACCTTTAAAGATCCTCTGTGTTTGTCCCATGCTTTTTTGAATTCAGTTACTGTCCTCATCTCTACTACCTCCACTGGGAGACTATTCCACGGATCCACTACTCATTCCGTAAAGAAATATTTCCGCATATCACTCCTGAATCTATCTCCCTTCACCCTCATCCCATGTCCCCTCATTGCAGAACTTGCTTTCAATTGAAAGAGGCTCTCTCCCTGAACATTTATGCCACGGAGGTATTTAAACATCTCAATCATATCACCTCTATCCCGCCTTTCCTCTAAGGCAGGGGTTCTCAACCCTGTCCTTGGGACCCACCTAGCCAGTCGGGTTTTCAGGATAACCACAATGAATATGCATGGGAGAGATTTGCATAAAATGGAGGCAGTGTATGCAAATCTCTCTCATACATATTCATTGTGGTTAGCCTGAAAACCCGACTGGCTAGGTAGGTCCCGAGGACAGGGTTGAGAATCCCTGCTCTAAGGTGTACATATTAAGATCCTTCAGTCTGTCCTCATATGCTTTATAACGAAGACCACTAATCATTTTAGTAGCCACCCTCTGCACCGACTCCATCCTGTTCACATCCTTTTGAAGGTGCGGTCTCCAGAATTTATTTATTTATTTATTTATTTTATTTATTTACATTTCTTATATACCGCACTATTTGCGATCAGCGCGGTTTACATAAAACAAACAGTATCCGACAGTAAACAGAATTGCACACTATACTCCAAATGAGGTCGCACCAAAGACTTATACAGAGGCATTCTCACCTCCTTTTTTCTGCTAGCCATTCCTCTCCGTATGCACCCAAGCATCCTTCTAGCTTTTGCCGTTGCCTTTTCTACCTGTTTAGCTACTTTAAGATCATCAGACACATAAGTGCCTTATAAATTTTGAAGGTGCTTCATATGTTTTCCTGGACGTGACTCATTTGGAAAATTTTTTGATTGATAGGCAGGGCTCAGCAGGGTTAGATAGTATCGATACTAGTTCCTCCTAATATGTGGCCATATAGGCCTTGTTTTCCTTATTGTAATTGTTTCTTTTTCTTTTATGATGTTTGCAGCCAACTCCCACGATGTGGTCTGTATAGACTGATTTTGACTTTTCCTTTTGTTTTTTTCCTTTGCATTTTACTTTTCTTGTTAAATATTGGAGATGTGTCCTATATTAATTTGGTTATTGTATATGACTGAAAAAACCTTTAATAAAAAGATCAGACACAACCACACCTAGGTCCCGCTCTTCTTTAGTGAACAAAAGTACTTCACCCCCTATACTACAGTCAAACCTCGGTTTTTGTATGCCCTATTTTTCGTACGATTCGGTTTTCGTTGACTTTTTTCATCAAGATTTTGTCCCAGTTTTCATACGTTGTCTCGGTTTTCGTACAGTTGAAAATGGAGCACCATCTTGTGGCCAGAAGTGGGATTTTCTTTATTTTGATTTTCTTGCTGATTGTCTTCCATATTTATTGGCGCTTCTCTTTTAAAAGGCAGGCTGGAGCCCCGATTGGGCAGCCGGCCAAGATGGCTGTTCCCGCCTCCGCTTCTGGTGGTGATTGCTCGATCCCCAGAGGGGAGAGCAGCTGGAGCTGGCTGGAGTGTGTCCCTCTCCCAGCGCCCGATGGTGCTTCTCTTTTAAAAGGCAGGCTGGAGCCCCGATTGGGCAGCCGGCCAAGATGGCTGTTCCCGCCTCCGCTTCTGGTGGTGATTGCTCGATCCCCGGAGGGGAGAGCAGCTGGAGCTGGCTGGAGTGTGTCCCTCTCCCAGCGCCCGATGGTGCTTCTCTTTTAAAAGGCAGGCTGGAGCCCCGATTGGGCAGCCGGCCAAGATGGCTGTTCCCGCCTCCGCTTCTGGTGGTGATTGCTCGATCCCCGGAGGGGAGAGCAGCTGGAGCTGGCTGGAGTGCGTCCCTCTCCCAGCGCCCGATAGCGCTTCTCTTTTAGAAGGCAGGCTGGAGCCCCAATTGGGCAGCCGGCCAAGATGGCTGTTCCCGCCTCCGCTGTTGGTGGTGATTGCTCGATCCCCGGAGGGGAGAGCAGCTGGAGATGGCTGGAGTGCGTCCTATATGCCAACAAAAGTCTTCAATAAAGGTAAAAGTGATGTTACATGCTCATTTATCCATTTCATTAGTCATTTATATTTATTTCTCATTGTTTTCTGTATGAAAAATATAGTTATTCTCTATAAAATGTATTTTTTGTGAATATTTTTGGGTGTCTGGAACGGATTAATTGGATTTACATTATTTCTTATGGGAAAATTTGCTTCAGTTTTCATACGTTTCGGTTTTAGTCAGACTTTTTTTGAACGGATTAATCATGAAAACCGAGGTTTGACTGTATATTGCTCCCTTGGATTGCTGCAGCCCAAATGCATGACCTTACATTTTTTAACATTAAATCCCAGCTGCCAAATTCTAGACCATTCTTCAAGCTTAGCTAGATCCCTCCTCATGTTATCTACCCCTTCCTGAGTGTCTACTCTATTGCAGATTTTGGTATCATCCGCAAAGAGGCAAACCTTACCTGAAAGCCCTTCCGCTATATCACTAACAAAGATGTTAAAAAGAGACTACAACCATACCTGGAACAAGAACTACCTGAAGTGCAAGCAGGGTTCAGGAAAGGGCGAGGAACGAGAGACATCATTGCAGATGTGAGATGGATCCTTGAAAAGACTAAAGAATACCAAAAGGATATCTATTTGTGCTTTATCGACTATAGCAAAGCTTTTGACTGTGTAAACCATGAGAAACTCTGGGACACATTAAGAAGCATGGGTATTACAGAATACCTGATTGTTCTCTTGCACAATCTGTACATTGATCAAGAAGCAACAGTTCAAACGGAACAAGCAGAAACAGAATGGTTTAAAATAAGCAAAGGGGTAAGACAAGGCTGCATACTTTCCCCCTATCTGTTTAATTTATATGCAGAACAAATCATCAGAGAAGCAGGATTGTATGAAGACAACATAGGTGTTAAGACTAGTGGAAGACTCATCAACAACCTTCGCTATGCTGATACCACCACATTACTGGCTGAAAGTGAAGATGATCTGAAACATTTGCTTCTCACAATCAAAGAACATAGTCTCAAAATGGGCCTGCACCTTAATGTAAAGAAGACAAAGATCATGAAAACTGGCATAATCAACAGGTTCATCGTTGAAGGAGAAGAAATTGAAATCGTGAACAACTTTAACCTACTTGGATCAATTATCAATAAAGAAGCAACAAGCAGTCAAGAAATCAGACGACACATTGCTCTTGGCAGAATGGCTATGAAAGACCTAGATAAGATTCTCAAGAGCAGAGATGTCTCTCTCCATACAAAGATTCGACTTGTTCAAGCCATGGTATTTTCAACATCATATGGATGTGAAAGCTGGACAGTGAAAAAGATAGACAGGAAGAAAATTGATGCCTTTGAATTATGGTGCTGATGGCGAATACTGTGTATACCGTGGACTGCCCGAAGAACAAACCAGTCGGTACTAGAGGAGATCAAACCTAAGCTTTCTTTAGAAGCTCAGATGACAAGACTTCGACTTTCATACTTTGGACACATCATGCGAAGAGAGAGATCATTAGAGAAAGCACAGTTACTTACCTGTAACAGGTGATCTCTGGGAACAGCAGGAATAAGTCTTCACATATGGGTACGTCGGTACCGACGGAGCCTGCACGGGAATGCTCCCCAGCATCCAATCAGAAAGCTTTTGGGAGCATCCCTCGCGCCTGCGCACTGACTTCCCGCCTTTTCCACTGTCTCTCCTCAGTTGAGTTTCATAGCTGAGACAAAAGGAGAGAAAGAGGAAAGGAAGATAGATAGATAGAGACAACTCCTAGGGGAGGTGGGTGGGTTGTGAAGACTTATTCCTGCTGTTCCCAGAGATCACCTGTAACAGGTAAGTAACTGTGCTATCTCCAGGAACAAGCAGGAATGAGTCTTCACATATGGGGACTCCCTAGCTAGAGATGCCAGGGGGAGATCCCATAAAATGCATGTTCCTGGATCAGGAGTGCATTTCCCACACAGGATCTCCGGCATCCCATGAGGGAATGGAGGGTAGGAGTTGAGAATAGAAGAGCTGTAAGGAAAAGCGTAGTTACTCACCTGTAACAGGTGTTCTCCAGGAGCAGCAGGAATCAGTCCTCACATATGGGTGACGTCGGCGCCGACGGAGCCCTCGCGGAGCAATTTTCCCCAGCTTTCAAAGAAAGCCTTTGGGAATTGCAGCGCGCATGCGCGGTCGCCTTCCCGCCCAAGGGTGCCATCTTAGCCAGTCAGATGACATAGCTAAAAAAGACAGCATAAAAATTTGCAAAAAAACTTAAGCAGATGATTGCAACTCCACGGGGAGGAGGGAGGGTCGTGAGGACTGATTCCTGCTGCTCCTGGAGAACACCTGTTACAGGTGAGTAACTACGCTTTCTCCAGGACCAAGCAGGAAGTCAGTCCTCACATATGGGACTCCCAAGCTTAAGGCTACCGGAGACCCTAAGCACAAAAATGAGCTCCCTCTAGCTCAGCAGCACAGAAGGAAGGAATCTTCGCTGAATTATTACCCACCGGTAGCCCACATCCGGGATGGAGGGTAGGAGTTGCTCAAACCTCAAAGAGATTACGGAGGACTGCCTGTCCGAAAGCACTGTCCCTGCGGGACTCCCTCTCGAGACAGTAATGGACCGCAAAAGTCTGGCTCGAAGACCAAGTAGCGGCCCGGCAGATGTCTGCCAGCGGAACAGAGCGGAGGTAAGCCACTGACGTAGCCTTTGCCCGAACGCAATGAGCCGTGACTCGACCTTCCAAGGAGAGTCCGGCTGCCCCATAAGCCCAAGTGATACAGTCCGCAACCCAGATGGACAGAGTACGCTTGGAGACCGGGAGCCCCAATCTATTGGGGTCAAAAGACACAAAAAGCTGAGCAGCTTTACGGTGCTCCCGCGTACGGTCAAGGTAGAAGTTCAATGCCCTTCTACAGTCCAGGGTATGGAGGACCGTTTCAGCTCGGTTGGAGTGTGGTCTGGGAAAGAAGGTCGGAAGTACCACCTCCTGATTGATGTGAAAAGGGGAGACCACTTTTGGAAGAAATTTTGGGTGAGTCCGTAGGACTACCCTATTTTTGTAGAACCGAGTGTAAGGGGGATCAGACACGAGGGCCTGCAATTCACTTACGCGTCTAGCGGAAGTGAGGGCTATCAAGAACAATGTTTTCCAAGAAAGAAAACGGAGAGAACAGGTAGCCATAGGTTCAAAAGGCGGACAGGTGATCCGCTGTAAAACCACATTCAGATCCCAGTCAGGCGCTGGCGGGCGCAGAGGTGGTTTAAGCAGAAGGAGACCTCGGAGAAACCTCGCTACAAGAGGGTCGCTGGAAAGAGGTCTACCGTCCACCGGCACATGATGTGCTGAAAGAGCACTGAGGTGAACTTTGACGGAGTTGGACTTAAGTCCCAGATTAGAGAGGTATAGCAAGTACTGCAGGATCACCGACACCGGGCAGGAGAAGGGATCCTGAGACTGTTGGGTACACCAAACGGAAAAGCGACGCCATTTAAGGGCGTAGCATTTGCGGGTAGAAGGTCGCCGAGAGAAGCTAGGACGACCTCTTCCACCTCTGCCGGCAGGAGAAGGAGAGCAAGGACTACCCTCTCAGCAGCCAGGCCATTAGATTGAGAGATCTGAGGTTGGGGTGTAGCAGAGACCCCTGATCCTGAGTGAGGAGATCCGGTTGTAACCCCAGAGGGAATGGATCCTCCACCGCTAATTGCAGCAGGAGTGGAAACCACGGCTGTCTGGGCCAGCGAGGGGCCACCAGGATCATGAAAGCTTTGTCTCGGAGAACCTTGAAAAGAGTTCGAGAGACTAGCGGGATGGGAGGAAAAGCATACAGGAGGCTCTCCGACCATGAGAGTAGAAAAGCGTCTGCCGCAACTCGAAGGGGATGTGGCTGACGAGAGCAGAAGCGAGGAAGTTGCCGGTTGAGAGGGCTGGCAAAGAGATCCATCGTGGGGAGGCCCCACTTTAGAAAGAGCTTCTGAACTACCAAGGGATCCAGGCGCCACTCGTGCGGCTGGAGGATCCTGCTGAGTTTGTCCGCCAGGCCATTTTCTTGGCCTGGGAGATAAACTGCCTTGAGAAGAACGCCGTGACTGACGGCCCAAGAGCAGAGCTTCTGTGCTTCCCGACAGAGAAGGAAGGAGCCCGTGCCCCCCTGCTTGTTCACGTAGAACATGGCAACTTGATTGTCCGTCTGGACAAGGACGGACTGGTGAGAGGTCAGGTGGGAGAAGGCCTTGAGAGCCAGGCGGATCGCTCTGAGCTCCAGGAAGTTGATCTGCTGAGCAGACTCCCACGTGGTCCAGAGGCCCTGAGTACGTGCCCCTTGGCAATGTGCTCCCCAGCCCAGGAGGGATGCATCTGTCGTCAGCACCTGGGCCGGCTGAGGTGACTGAAAAGGCATGCCGAGTACCAGGTTCGGCCGATGAAGCCACCACTGGAGAGACGAGGCCAGCGGCTCGGAGACGCGCACTAGGTCTGCTAGGCCGCCTGTGGCTTGTTGCCACTGCTTGCGAAGACACCATTGAGCAGGCCGCATATTCAGGCGGGCATTGGGGGTCACATGGACGGTGGAAGCCATATGGCCGAGTAGTCTCAGGAAGCGCCTGGCGGAGACCAGGGGCTGGCTGCGAAAACGGTCGGCTAGGTCCATGAGCCGTTGAGCCCTGTCGAGCGGTAGGAACGCTCGTGCCTGAGGAGTGTGCAGCCTTGCGCCGATGAACTTGAGATCCTGTGAGGGGAGCAAAGTGGACTTTGCGAAGTTTATAACAAAGCCCAAGTACTGCAGAAGAGTCACCGTGCGGCGTGTGGCGTTGGTGACCTCTGGAGCGGACGCTGCTCTGATGAGCCAGTCGTCGAGGTACGGAAAGACGTAAAGGCCGTGAAGCCGGAGATGGGCCGCCACCACCGCGAGACATTTTGTGAAGACTCGCGGTGCGGAGGACAGGCCAAAGGGCAGTACTCTGTACTGGTAATGATTTCCTGCCACCACAAACCTTAGGTATTGGCGGTGGCTGGGGCGGATGAGGATGTGCGTGTAGGCATCCTTTAGATCCAAGGAGCATAGCCAATCTCCCTGCTGGAGGTAGGGCAGAAGGATTCCAAGGGTAAGCATTTTGAACTTTTCCCGCACGAGGAACCTGTTGAGGTTGCGCAAGTCCAGGATGGGTCTGAGGCCTCCTGTCCTTTTTGGTATCAGAAAGTACCTGGAATAAAAGCCTTGACCTCTCAGGTGGTGGGGCACCGGTTCCACCGCCTGTTCCTGTAGAAGACCTGCTAACTCCTGAAGGAGCAAGTCCCTGTGCAGAGGGAGTCGTGGAGGTTCTCCCGGGAAATAGGAGGGAGGGACCTGGTGGAAGTGGAGAAGATAGCCTTCTCTTACGACTTGAAGCACCCAGGCATCTGAAGTGATGCTGGACCACCTGTGGGCGAAGTGAACCAGCCGGCCTCCGGTGCTGGGAGGAGCCAGCGGAGGGGGAGAGGCTATGCTTAAGGAGTCAAAAGCCCCCACCCTGCTGAGCAGGGGCTGGTGGTGCAGGCTTGGGGGCTTGCTGCCTACGGGACCCGTTACCCCGTCCCTTGGCCTGCTGGCCCTGTTGGGGAGCTGCAGGGGCCTGATATTGGGGGTAGTGTTTGTAGGCAGCCGCCTTTCTCGGGTAAAAGGACTTCTTTCCCGAGCCCTTCTTTTTCTGGGAAGGGGCGGAGGTCTTCCTAGAAAGCCTAGTCCTGGTGAGAGTCTCCGTCTCGATTTGTGCAGCCTTTTCAGCCATGGGCTTGCCAAAGAGGTTTTCACCTCGGCAGGGGACATCGACCAACTTGTCCTGCACCCAGGGCTCAAGGTCAGACGACTGAAGCCAAGCCTGTCGGCGGGCACCGATGCCGGCTGCGGCCACTCGAGCCGATGCTTCAAAGCCATCATAGGCTGCTCGGGATATGAATTTTGAGCATTCCCGAATGCCAGTGGACAAGGCCAGGAACCTCCGCAAAGGTTCCTCGGACAAACCAGCGGAGAATCCGGCTAGCTCTTTAGCCAGGTCTCGGAGATACATGCCCATGTATAGCTGGTAGGTCTGGACACGACACGCAAGCATAGAGCCCTGGAAACACTTCTTACCAAGGCCATCCAGGTTACGGGCCTCCCTGCCAGGAGGCACCGAGGAGTGCATCTTCTGGCTCTTAAGACGATGCATGGCCGATTCCACTACCATGGAATGGTGTGGTAGCTGTGCTTTTTGGAAGCCAGGGCTCTTGCGGACTCGATAGATAGAATCGACCCGCTTGCTCAGGACCGGCGAGGAGGCCGGACTCTCCCACATGCGGAAGAGTAGCCGTTCCAGCATGGGAGGAACCGGTACAGTAAAGTGTTCCCTGGCGGGAGAGTCATACTGGAGGGCGTCGAGCTCTTCGGCTCGAGGCTCCTCCTCGGGATCCGCAGGGAAGGCCAAAGCCTTGGCCATATCCCTGACGAAGTCCGAGAACCGGGCATCCTCCGGGGGGGGACTGCTTCCGAGGTTCGGACTCAGGTGAGTCCGAGGGGACACACCGAGTCCGAAAAGAATCAGGTGACTCTTCCTCTTCAGACTCCCAGACCGACTCCGACGAGGAATCGGTGGGGTCGGCCCGGGCAGGCCGCGGCGCCTGCCGCCCCGACGCCAAGGGAGTCGGCGTCGGCGACCTCGGTCCCGAACAGGAGGCCGAGGGTGACCTCGACCGAGGATCGACTCGAGTTCGCATGGACTCGAGGATCGGCTCGGTCTCCGGGGTCGACTTAGACGTTGACGTCCCGGCGGTCGGGGCAGCGGCGCCAGCGAGGCTAGCGAGCAGTGCCCGCTGCTGGTCCATGAAGGCAGACAGTCTGCTCTCCAAGGCCGTCAACCTGAGTCCGACCTCAGGTGACCCAGCAGCCCCCGACTCGGGCCCCGACGGCGTCGGGCCCGACGTCGGCGGTCTCGGAGGCGAGTCCAGGAGGACCACAGGACTTACCCGAGCAGGCAGCTCCGACTCCAGGCGAGGTCGCTTCGAGAGGTGCTCCTTCTCCAAGGACCCGGGACGGCTATCGGGGCTATGCGACCTGGCCCTCGCGGAGCCAGGAGCGTCCACCGACGCCGCCCTCGCGGGTTTCACCTTCCGTCGATGGTCCCCGGAGGGAGAACCCCTGTCGGAGGAACTCCGGCGACGGTCCGAGCTGGAACCTCTGGACGCGGAGGCCTCCGACGAGGTCCGGGTACGGCTGGGGTCAGCGAAGATCCTATCCCGCTGATGCCGCCGACTTCTCAACGCTTTTGAGGACATTTTGCCGCAGGCTCCACAGATCATTTCTTCATGATCCGGGCCCAGGCAGCGGAGGCAATTGTCGTGTGTGTCAGTTAGTGACATATTTCGGTCACACTGATCACACCGCTTGAAACCACTGGCAGCCATCGGGGGAAAAAGGGCCCCTGCGAGGTCAAAGGACCGGGCTGCCAGGGAAAAATCGAAAACGAAACTGACTAAGTCAGAAAAAACCGAAAAAGAAGAGAAGGACTCGTGACCGGCGTCGCGAGTCCGGGCGGGAAAAAGACCGGCGTCGAACCGAAGGAAAAAAAGAGAAAATTTATGAGTAAAATCAACTTTTTCGCGGGGACACGACGGGTACGTCTGTAGGGCTCCGCGGAAAAAAGAAGACTGGCTAAGATGGCACCCTTGGGCGGGAAGGCGACCGCGCATGCGCGCTGCAATTCCCAAAGGCTTTCTTTGAAAGCTGGGGAAAATTGCTCCGCGAGGGCTCCGTCGGCGCCGACGTCACCCATATGTGAGGACTGACTTCCTGCTTGGTCCTGGAGAAACAGCAAACTCAAGGACTACAGGAGAGGAGTCCATAGTATGTATGATAAATACCATTAAAATTATTTAATGAACAGTTATAATATGGAGCTTACCTACTGGATTGTAGGAAGTAGAAAGCGTGATGGAGTCTACTGGATATGCAGAAGCGGAATCCTCAAGGTGACCTCACAGCAGTGAGGATGAAGGTCCAGACCTGGAATTAGCAGGTGATCCAGGTGTCAACTGGGGTAGGATTAGAACGGCAGGTCTTCAATGGAAAGCTTTATGGGAAAAAGCTGAAAACTCCTTTAGGTACAGAGTCATTAACATTGAGGACTAAAAGAAGACGACTGACCGATATGGACAACTAGCCAGTCCTGGAGGGAAGAAGGGGTATGGAAAAAAGCCCATATTCCCAAGGAGAACAAATGTGTACTCAAAAATAATGAAGATGTACACTGTCTTTCCTAGCTGATGAGAGATAGGAAAGATATTGAAGCTTGAAGCTTCAAGGATAGGGAGACTTAGAGCAAAGCGGAGCTGTTATGCACACAACCACTACTGTGGTGATAACAGTCCCCACATATTGAGGAACAGTATGAAAAAAGGAGCCCACTGTCTGTAACCTCTAAGAAGGTAAAATTGCTATAGCATAGACGGTGAGGGAGATAGTATGTAATACATATCGACCTATAAAAAGCCTCCTAACATATACACATACATACATATCCACCTATATATATATATATGTGGGGGCATAAATTATGCACACACAGCTTACAGACATATGTATGTAGAGGCATATAGAGAGATATTTACATACATGACAATAAGTCTGAAGATACATGTCTACCACTAAGCCCCATAAGAACATTCACATGGGGAATATGAAGGGAAAAAATTCACCCGATAACAAGAGGGTGAAACCCACTTGACAGATATATAGAGAATCTATTTCCGTGGGCTAAAAGGATGCAGGAATGCAATCCAGCAAAATAACCAGGATGGTTGCGTGAAAAACAGAGGATAATATCAGTCTGTAAAGAGCAGGGCGGGAGTCCTTTAGAACTCTGACATGGCAGATGTACAGAAATGCATAGAGAAGATACCAGGAGGACCCACTGGAGGGACATAGGGGTATCATGCGGTACTAGTAGCCTTGGATATTCACACAGAAAAGCTTATATTCTGTATTATAACAGGAGACAAGAGGGTGTGGAGAACCCTCACAGTCATGGGAATGATTTATAAGCTTTTTTCTACTGTATAGAATAGCCCTCAGAGACAAGTTCAATGCTCTGTAGCAAGGGCCCATAGTAGAAAGCTCATGGGAATGATTTATAAGCTTTTTTCTACTGTATAGAATAGCCCTCAGAGACAAGTTCAATGCTCTGTAGCAAGGGCCCATAGTAGAAAGCTCCTCTGAAGATTGCAGAGAGCATTGTGCAGGAGAATTATGAGATAAAACTGACTGAAGTCAGGTGTGCTGCCACATCCTAGGAAAAGGAGATAGCCAGAAAGAAGATGATGTGAGAAGCCTAAAGTGAGTAGGATTATCCAAGATAGATGAGGATTAGCTTGGAATCACTACTGAGGCTAGACAAAATTTGTGGAAGATAGACTGGCACTTGTGGAAAAGTACCAGTAGTTCAAACACTGGAAGTCCTGCATGCACAGAAGCTGAAAAGACAGCAGAGAGGATCTTCCTGTGCAAAACAGAGAGGAACAGACAAAGGGAGAGGAGATATTCCTGTCCCTGTCTGATGAGTTATCTTGAGAATGTATTCAAGAAAACTAAAAGGTCTACACTGGAATGAAAGGCTAGAGAAGCTTTTCAGTATGGTGCCACTCAGTCAGGGAAAATCCTGGATGAGAGGGTAGAGAAAACAGGTAATTGGAGGGTGACTTACCTATATGGCGAGTCAGCTGAGGGAAAAAATGTTCATGTTGGGCCAGAAACTATCATGGGATAGTTGTAACCTCCCTTCTTAATAGTAAGAAGAGGAGAATTCTGTAACCCATGGACAAGAATATCCTGACAGCTTAGCATACTGAAAAAGGAAAAACCAGTGTAGCTTTAAGAAGAAACAGTGAACAAACTTCTGTTAAGAAGAAGTTAACTGTAGATTGTAACCTTCAGAACCTATGGTTGCTGGGTATGTTGAGACTGGCTAGAGTTTGGAAACTTCAGACTAGGACGAGGTGTCCCTTGCTTGGGCACCTCTGGATGATGGGCAGGAGAAGAGTGAAACCTTCTTTTCTTAGGGAAAGAAGGCTTGGTAGGACATTTCCTACCTCCTGGGGAAGAAGGCGGCTTAGAATGGTCTCCAGAACCAGGGAAGTCAGTGGAGCAATAAGCAACCTGATGTAAAGCCTCCTTATTGAAGAGATTTTCTCCAGTACAAGGAGAATTACCCAGTGTATGTTGTGCCCATCTGCTCAAGTCTGAAGCTTGGAGCCAGGCTCTACGACGTGCTCCAATGGCAATAGCAGAGGATCTGCTAACAGACTCAAAAGAGTCTAGAGAAGCACGAGAAAGAAACCAAGAGATATTCCGGCTATGACTAAGAAGCAAGGAATAGTCTGCAGCCTTAGGCTCTGACAAAAAAGGAGTCAAAAGAGATCATTTCTTTGTGACCTCCTGGAGTGTTAGACTCATATAAAATATATAAGAAATAATTCTTGATGCCAGCATAGATGTTTGGAAGGTTTGACGTCCAAATGCATCAAGTGCTCTAGAAGCTGTGATAAGGAAGCTTATCATAGTTCAGGAAGGAGCTATAAAAGAGGTGAATTGGCTCTGAACAAGCAACCTGTCTTTGCTGGTAGAAATACTAAAACAGAATGTTTTCATAAAAGACTACCAGTCCCAGAATGCACCAGGTTTCAAACAGCCACTAGAAGAGCTGAAGTGGGGAAACGTGTGTTCAATCAGGAGAGCTATGAGGTAATCCCCAATCACTCATCTCCAAGGGCAGGGCTTGATTCAGCACAGCTGAGCTGTGCTAGGGTGGAGTATCCCTCTAAGCAGGTTAAAAGTAAAACATATTCTACACAGAATCAGATGAGGAACCCAGAGCTCAAGGACAGAGAGAGCAAGAAGCAGCAGCAGCGTGGAAGGAAGAAGAGGAAAACATCTTGGAGGTCTAAAGAAGGAGCTCACAGCAGCACGTGTGTTGGGAGTCATTCCAGAGGCAAGCATACTCCATTGGACTGGAGGAAGCCAGAGGAGTGGGGTTACAGAGCCAGGAATTCCCGGACGGCACCTGTGAGGGAGACGGCTGCATTTGGAAGGGGCCCTAAGACCAGTGCAAGAAGGTATGTGAAGAGAGACCCAGTGTCCAGGGATCTTGATTGGAAGGCTGGACATAAAAGCTGGACTACTTATTGGCCAGGATATCTGGAGAGGAAACCTAACAGTAAAGGAAGCTCAGGTATGAACTCTGATCTATGCCATAACTCTTCATCTGGAAGACAGCAGGGAAACAGATATTATCCTGAGAGTGCTTCATTAAGGAATTCCTCCGAGCCAGACCATGATATTGATTCTATGATAGTTGAAGAAGGAGATATTTTAAATGATCAGAATGAATACATGGATTGCTCTCTGTCTAGGCTGCTGTGGTAAAATACTTTCACAAATACAACCATCAAAAGGAAATATAACTTGTTCTTTTATCTACCCAGAAAAGTTTACAAGAAAGCTTTAGGGTAGGATTTGAGCCACGTAGAGAAAGTGAACCAGCAAAGGGGTTTGCAGCTGGCTAATTATTGGTAATTAAGCCATGCACAGTTGCACGTGAGCTCTGAAAGGAAACTACTGTTTGTGTGTGAAAATACAAGAAAGTTATCCTTGAAAAAGAACAGTTTTTGGTTACTTTTTGGGTTTTGTTTTTGCTTTTGGAGCACTGCTAAAAGGTATTAGCAGGAGCCCTCAGAAAGATCTTTCTGTTTCCCATCAAGGTCTTTATTGTTTGATTGATTGCTTAAGAAGCTCAGTTGCTTATATCATGATTTGTTTTTCCTAAGTACAATACTGAAGCAAGTTGTCCTTTTGTGTTACCAAGTAAATCTGTGTGGGAGAATTAACCCCATAAATAAAATATATTTTTCTTTGCTTACACTCAAGCAACACAACTCATTATTTTGTGAACGGCTGATTCTGGTATGAATGGAATACATTCCCCACAATCCTCTGCAAGTCATAATAGTATTTTGCCTTTGCCAAGACTGTGGACATTCACGCCCAGCGCCCCCGTTTACAAAGCACGACCTGGCGGATAAGAAGAATGTTTCTTCTTGCTTTTTACCTTCCTCATTGCTGATTCCACTACAATGGAATGATGGGGAAGTTGATTCTTTTGAAACCCTGGAGAGGGGGGCACCTGATACAGAACATTAGTTGCTGTAGAAGGTGAGGGAACCCTTAAAGGTGATTCCCATATTCTCAGAAGAAGATTCTGCAAAGAATGATGTAAAGGAAGCATTATATTTCCCTTTTCTGCAGGAGAGCCTTGGTTAAGATTACAGCCAGGGATAGGAATAGCAAGAAAGGTTGCCATGTCAAGGAGAAATTTCTGAAAAGAAGGATCTCCAATGGGAAGGCTAAGGTTGAAGAAGCAGCCTGAGCACCAGAGGATGTACTGGTCTGGTGCAGGAAAAGAACCCTACTAGATGGATAATGATACTGGCAGTCACGATTTGAGGCAGTTAGTACTGCATCGTCCATGTCAGGTATCGATTCCAAACTAGGCATAGAAAGGATCGATGGTACCGATGTAACTGCAGGAATCGACATCGATACCGAGACCGGTGATGGGATCGAGGCCGTCATCGGAGGCTGCTCAAGCGGTACCGAGGTAACCAGAGAGTCTTGGTGAGTATCCTCGGTACTGCGTATCCGGAAACGATAAGGGCCGGTTCCAAGGCGCGTCGGTACCCAGTCATCTGGACTAGATATCGATTCCAGACTCGGCATCGAAGGGAGCGAGTCTATCGATGCATGCCTAGAGTGCACCGACGTCGGTGGTGGTACCGGCGATGCCGATACAGGGAAGTCACTCTGGGTCGTATCGATCGGTCCCGAAGGTACCGAGGATGCCAGATGACGATCCCTGGTGAAGAGTGGAACACTCGACACCGGTGCCGATGCCGGGGTATTGGTACCGCTCGAAGCGGATACCACCACCGAGCATGGCTCAGGTATGTTCTGTGAGGGGTGAGCCCCAGGAACAACCTGAAACCCCTGAAATGCTTTGGAGCCCAAAGACTCCCGCCGGGGTTTTAATGCCAATGGGGTCTTGAGGGCAAGGCCCGAGCCGTCATCATGCGTGGCATGAGACCTACCACTCAAGGATTGGCAAGTCTTAACAGACTGTTTGTGGGTTACCTGATCCTGTGGAGAAGAAAAACCCGGTGCCCTCACTGCAGGAGGGAAAACGGTATCGAGGGAAACTCGAACGAGGGAAGGTCTTCTCTCAGTATTGCAGCCTGATAGTTCAGGGGAAAAAGGGTCAGGACCCAAACATGTTAGACACCAGTGATTGGAATCTAAAAAGAAAACTGTGTTTCCACAGTGAAGGCACTTCTTAGGAGAAGGCGGCTCCATGATGGAGAGGCCTTGTAGGCCCAAAAAAGTTAAGACAGAAACAGAGGGAAAAATCTCTCTGAGTTGAAGAAAAAGAAAAGAAAAAATCACCGGCGGTACCGGTGTTGGCGGGAAAAACAGCCACGACCACAAGAAAACAAGAAATGAAGTATTTAAAGAAAAAAAAGTTTCTGCGGTGACAGGAGGACGTCCTGCCGGCTCCGCGGAAAAACAAAAACTGAGGAGAGACAGTGGAAAAGGCGGGAAGTCAGTGCGCAGGCACGAGGGATGATCCCAAAAGCTTTCTGATTGGATGCTGGGGAGCATTCCCGTGCAGGCTCCGTCGGTACCGACGTACCCATATGTGAAGACTCATTCCTGCTTGTTCCTGGAGATAGACATCATGCTTGGCAAGATAGAAGGTCAATGCAAAAGAGGAAGGCCAGCAAAGAGATGGATCGATACAATAACAGCAGCTACGGGTACCAGTCTGTCAACAATGAGCCGCCTGACTGAAGACCGAACACAATTTAGGATAGCTATCCAGAGGGTCGCCATGAGTCAACTCAGACTCGACGGCACTTAACAACAACACAGTTGCCTCAGCTGTCAGACCAGAAGGCGGCAGCACTAGGAGCACCGATCTTGATAGAGGAAATTAAAAAAGGAATCCAACATGCGACATGTTGTAAGGCCCCTGGCCTGGACGGATTTAGCACCAAGTTTTACAATGTCAACTGACTCCTAACGGAAACATTTCAAGAGTGTACTGAGAAGGGCATATTTGGATGGGGCGATAACCAGGCTCATATTACCGTGCTCCCGAAACCAGGGAAAGATCTGCTATGTGCTGCAACATACCGTCCCATTTCTCTAATTATGATCTTAAACTCTTCGTGAAAATTCTGGCTGATCACCTGGCCGGCGTTTTCCTTGAACTCCTGCATGAATCCCAGGTGGGTTTTGTTTGAGGCCACTCTGCAACTAGCAATATATGTAAGATTCTAACGTCCTTGGAGTGGGTACACAAGCTGAGCTTCCCCTCCCCTTGTCATTAGCTTCGACGCAGAAAAGGAGTTTAACCAGGTGGACTGGGACTACCTGCTTGCAGTGCTCCCTAAATACGGCCTAGGGGACCCCTTTCTTCATATGGTCAGGTTGCTCTATTCACAACCCATGGCGGTGGTCATAGCAAACAAAGCTATCAGAGGCCTTCTCAATGGAGAGGGGGACCTGACAGGGATGCCCATGGTCACCCTTATTGTTTGTTCTCTCTCTTGACCCCCCCTTCTTTGAAAGCTAACAAATCATCCAGCTGTCCCAGGGGTAAAAATTGGAAGTTCTGAATTCAAAATTTCCACTTGCGCTGACGACATACTGGTCCATATCACTCAACCTAGGGAATCGCTGCCCATACTACTGTCCAAATTCCACTGCTATGGGGAAGTAGTGGGACTTAAACTTAATGTAGACAAATTGGAAACCCTGGATGTTCTAGGTCAATTAAGAACCACCTGAGGCCCATCATTTTTGCTCCGATGGGCAGAGAAGGCGATCATTTATTTAGGTATCCAGTTGCTATACCAGCTGAACTATGAAGTATTATTTTGAAAAGTGCGAAAAGGTATGTGAGATTGGAATCCACTGCCGCTTTCCCTGGTAGGCAGAGTGGAGGCTTATCGTATGGGTCTTGCTACCCAAGATCCATTATTACTTTCAGACTCTTCCAATCTCTATCCGCCACTTGGATCTTAACTGTCTTGAGAGGGAAATTCACCGGTTCTTGTGGAGAGGGGTGTATGCCAAAGTGGCGTATATAAGCTTGATTTTAAACACTACTTTGCCTATTGTCAACTCCACCACTACATTACTTTGCTTCATAAGGAAAGTCTGCTCATGAGCAGGATGAATAGAATGGTGGACTTTTTTTTTTTAATATGGAGGAAGACAGTGGGGTTTTATCTATAGCCCAATTCAATCAGAAAATGATGCACTGGAAGGAAATGCGAGATTTTTCAGTGGTAGAATCCATGTAGGCCGTGGATATGGGGGGCTCAGTTCCTGCGGGAACACTTTTGCAAGCCCTGAAATGGATTCCTTCTCTCTTTCAGTTGAGTCGATGGCGAGAGCTCCAGTTTCTGGCCCTCAACTGGGCCCAATTCTCGCCATTGCAGGCACTTCGCAGTGGACTCTCTGAGCAGGGTGAGTGCCCGTGGTGTTTACAGAGTCAGTTCAATCTGGTTCATACATGGTGGCGATGCCCCCTGATAACAGTTTAATGGGAATGAATACAACATTACTTGGAGGAAATCTTAGACCAAAGCATACAGTTGCAAATAGAAACTATTCTATTTGACACCCTACGGCCTACACAACCTAAGGGCTGCCCAGTGAGATTGCTGGTCCGGAAAGCATGTGTGGTGGGGAAGCAGCCAATTCTCTGACATGAGGGATGCACATCCCCGCACATATTGGGTGTGATGCAATAATCTGCATCAGCTGATGCTCATGGAATGTTTGATCCCGAAAGGGAGCACCCAGAAACAGGAGT
Source organism: Ichthyophis bannanicus (assembly GCA_033557465.1). NCBI lineage: Eukaryota > Metazoa > Chordata > Amphibia > Gymnophiona > Ichthyophiidae > Ichthyophis > Ichthyophis bannanicus. The sequence goes on from CM066035.1 coordinate 98,681,716, forward strand.
TCTATTGAGTATGGGGATGTTACCTAGATATGTTGACATCACGAGTTTGGAATGAGATTTTAAGTATGAGACCAGAGAGCCCAAAGACGAGCAGTGTGAGACCTTGACCACAAACACTCAGAAAGTTGATCACGGGAGACAGTTTTGAAGGCTTGAACCTAGCGCTACAATCAAGTTCATGTACAGTTTATGAATATTCTGTGATTATTTGGTGTATAATGACAATAGCAATTGTGATTTTAGGCCTGAATAAGGGTTATTGGAATCCCAGCTGTGGGGCGGGGGGGGGGGGGGGAGGAAGGGAGGGAGGGAAGTGAGGTAAAAGTCTGTTATGGGAGAAAATGTAAATAACCACTTGATATTTTATCATCTTTGCTTTTGTATTGGTGAATCCAGGATCCATGTAAGCGTACCCATGGCCCTGGGGATTTTTGTACATCTATGGTTCAATAAAAACAGAAGTACAAAAAAAAATAAACTAAGGGCCTGATATTCAAAGGCTTGTATACGGTTTGCAGACCTGCAAACCATCTAAATTTTTAAGTGGGATGTTCAGTGGCACTAACACAGTTAATGCTGCTGAATATCCGCAGGTGCCACCTCTGCACGCTCCGATACAAACTGGTAAGCATCGGGGAGTTCCAGGGCACACCATTGCTAACTGGGCAGCAGCAATATTGAGCCTCTGCGTGGTTAGTGACACACGGCAAAAGTGAGGCACAAGAAAGACTGGCCTAACCTTCACCACAGAAGCTAAATGGAAATTACACTTACCTGGTAATTGATGTTCCTTATCGGTCTTACAGTTCAGTCCTCCACCACTGGGTAGTGCACCTCCTCCTGCAGCATGGAGACTGGACAAGTCAAACTTGTGACATCACCGGGTATATATCTTGCTGGTCTTCTCCCCTGATCCCCCAGTGACCTACTGTCAAAGCAGACTCAAAGGAGCAAACAAACAACCAGTTAAAGTACTAAATACAAAGCTATGCTCAAACTTCAACTTTAAAACCACAGGGCCCCAAAAAGAAAGGCCGAAAACACCCTCCTCCATGCCCCTGTCCCCCTGCACACCAAACAGCGGAAGACAGAGAGCTAGAAGGAAGGAGAACTAAGGAAGAGTATAGGCAGAAAAGGTTGCTCTCGCGATTACCTGCCAATCAGAGCCCGTTGCCGACTCTAGGATCCGAAAGCACACTCCGAACTAACGCCTCGCGTCTGAAACATCCATCCCCGGGCGGGAATGAGGACTGAACTGTACTCCCTCAAGGAACATCAATTACCAGGTAAGTGTAATTTCCATTTCCTTATCGGTCCTACAGTTCAGTCCTCCACCACTGGGATGTAGCAGAGCAGTAATCATTGGGAGGGACCTACCTAGTCGGCTCGGCCCCTAAACGAACAGAACAGGCACCGACCCCAGCCTGCTCCTCACGTCAACAGGCGGTAAGCCAACCAGGAAGACACGACCGAGAGCCTACTTGGACCCTCTTCACTGGTGAAAACAGCACAGAACTCTGCCCCAAGCAGTGCTAGTGCTTCAGAAAGACAAACTTGCCATCGCAAACACACTGAACGTCCTAGAAACAGACCTACTGATAAGGCTACCGGAGCTCCGCCTGAAAAATCCGCTTGAGCTCCCCCTTGGCTCACGACCCCACCAGGGTGTCAAGTGTTAGCAACCGCTGCTCTCCCGCAGAACCCGCCTCCACGGAGGGACAGGCAGCAAAGAGACCTCCCAGAAAGCGACGGAACCTTCACCTAAGGTCCAAGAAACGCAGGTTACAAGCAAAGTGTTCGTGCGGAAGTCTCAAACCAACAACTAGACAGGCACAGCCGGATTCCACGAGGGAGAACTGAACCGAGGTCCATCCAGACAGAGGTGGGAAGCAAAATGAGGGAAATGGAAAAACCACCGGCGTCAAACACCCCATTTGTCACACCTCTTAAGGGCTTTATTCTTTGCAACACAAAGTGGCTCTACAGCTATGTCCTGGACCAGTTGGAGTCTTTTTAATTGAGAATGTGGAATGCAGCTAAGCAATGAGTCGCAATAAACCAAGCGTGATCCACCAAGGGCATATAAGAGGGTGTCAAGCGTCCCAGAGTCCAGCGTTGTTTCAGAAGAAGTGGAGTCTTACATGGTGTGACAAAAAAAGAAAGGAGACTCTGGTAGCCATGCCCACAACGCAATGCCAGTAGGCTAACCGCTTACGTCACCTGGATAAGCCCTCCTGAATTGGAGGAACCATGCAGAAGTAGCAATCGCCGACGTGATCCATGGGCCCTCTCCAGATCATTGGAACCGCAAAAGACTTTGATGGTCTTTTCCCATCCATCCATAGCCTGAGATCTGCTACACATGTATTGCAGCATATGTGTGGCGCCTAGCTTTTATCCTGATCTCCTATTCTGCAGCCAAAATATAAATTGTAGGCTTTCTGAACCGCCACAGTCATATGCCATTTTTGTGATGTAAAAGTCACATCACCACAAATATAGCAGAAATTATCTGCATGATTAACACCAGTACGAGGAATCGCCAAATACGCTGTGAGTGACATATCGGTATAAAATAAATATGTCCTATTTTTTTTTTTTTTTAAACTGTCAAGCGAGGCAAATTTAAGTAGTGACTGCATCAACTTGTTTTGGACAGTTATTTCTATTGGTTGCAAGTAAAGAGTATGCAAGCTCACACAAATGTTGCATAATACACTGTTAATGGTCCCCACTGACTAATGAAGAGCACATATCTCAACCAGACCCAGTCGGCCATTTTCATTATGATATCTGAAAGTCATAGAATGGACCGGGCCACGGCCCCTGTTGTACCAATGCGTCGACGCTATCCAGTAGCCTCATATGTCCTCTGCTAAACATCGACCCGTCGCCGCAGACTGACAGGTCGCCATGAGGTCCAATATGGGCTGACCGCATCCGAGCACACGCAGCGCACACACCGCCTGATGCAATCTCACTCCTCCGGCAAACACTCGGACCCCGCTAAGGACATTCGCCACCACAGTGTCCCCATCGAAACGCAAGCCGCCAAGGCTTCAACCGCGCACGCTGTCCCTTCGCTCGGGCCATCCTGTCCACCCGACCGACTCCACCCTGCCGATCGAAATAGGCCACCATCCCGGAGATCTCAGACAGCACCTACACCGCTCGATCCGCTACCGTGGCCGCGAACGTCTGCCACGGCTGACGTACCACTTACCGTTCCAGTCAGACGATGGAACACTGGGCATGCTGCGTACGCTAAAACGCCTTGTACATAAAGGATCCCCAAAATGTAGCTGAGTCTAACCACGCTCCGGCCAAGCTCCCGGAGGAAAGGGACAGAACCTTACAAAAAGAAGTTGGGACAATTAGGAAGGCTTTCCTGTTTGATTATTCTTTTTTTTTTTTTTTTACAACTCCATAAGGGCCACAAGGCACACAACCGAACAGGGCATTGTCCAGGGAACGCAAGGCCCCTCCTCCTGGCTGACTCCACATCCACAGTCTAAACCGGCAGTCACCTTGGCTGATGTCGAGCAGCGCGGAAGCCATCTTGTAAGCCCAGCATATGAAGTATGCCTACTAGTACAGTATTCCACAATGGAGGGACATGTAACGGACGGCTTGGAATATGAACCTACAGATATCCCGCGCTTGCTCCAAGACAAGCACTGTGCAGCCTACTGGTCTTCTCGGAGCACCGCCACGACCCGAAGACCTAAACCGGCCAGCAAAAGACAACGTACGCAGGGCCCGAAGGAACCTGGTCGAACGGATCCCAGAACCCCCTGTATTGTTAGGATCGGAGCCTCCCCCCAAGGACTCTGCCCCGGCCGGAACGGGCTGAGCATAACTCTAGGCCCTGCGGCGAGCTCCCACGACAAAGTGGGACGCAACGATGCCTTGAGGAAAGGGAAGGCCCAATGGGTGAAGCAAGTTGCCAGCCGACCAAGGGAGTAAACCCCACACGCGCACCGCAACGGAAGGTCGGAAGAACTGAGGATTCTGGTCCCACAGGTGCGCCTGCTAGCCTTGAACAACATACACCTCCGCAGGTACAAAAAACTTAAATTGTGAGCACCTTCAGGGGTAAGGGGAATAGACTACAGCCTCCGACTGTTGACCACCTTGTCTTGCACAACAGACAGCAGCACCCAACCAAACAAATGATTGGGGATATATGACCTCAGAACCCCAAGGCAGAGGTAAAACAGTAGAACGTGCAGTGGACGTGAATTTCCAGATCTGCCAGCCCCCCTGCCCACATTGAGAAGAGGCAGAGAAGAACTGGACCGGCAGATCTGGAGGGGTGCCTCCTGGACAGCCGGGCCACCGAAGGGCAAGCTGATGACGGAGGCCCAAACTCCTCAGGATGGTCCCGTCATGCAATGGCAACCCCATGCAACACCATGACAACACCGCTCATGATATCCCAAGCGATCTCTGTCATTGTTGCAACAATCACCTGAGCATGAGACCACAGACGGAACACGGACATGCAGACGCACTCAAGGGGAGTGCACCTAAGAAGTATGCTGAAGCCAATGAGTCTATCCAACATCCAGCACCACATGTCCAGGTGTCCCACTCCTGTCACCCAAAACACAGGACGCTTGAACCTAGGTGACCGTCAGAGCAAAGACAGGGAGGCCTGACTGCCGCTATCAACCCTTCCAGGACCCTGGAACACTAAGCTCTGGAAAGTGCCATCCAGCAACACTTCTCATGATCCCCAGCAGGGGCCTTTCCCCAGATGGCCCAGATGGGCAGTGTTCCTGCCAAGTGGGCAAGCTGCGCTCTGATAATATAGTGCAGAAAACCAAATCAAAGTGTCTTAACCTAGCTAATTTTTGTCTAATAGTGATCATTCATAATATCAGCCAGGCTCAATCATAACATTATTATTAATGATCTCTAAAGATTGAAGAGTTACTAATGTAACACTAATTGTGGTTTGTTTTTTTTTTTTTTAAAAGAGCTTCAAAGGTGATCTTGGAAACTACAGACCAATGAATCTGATTTCAATGCCAGTTAAATGATAGAACTTGTTCTGAAAAGCAGTACCCAGCTGTCTTTTCAAAGGGTTAATAAACATGTGAGTAAGCCAAATGATATGTATCTGGATTTTTTAGAAGGTACTTGACAAAGCCCCTTAAGAAAGTCTCCAGAGGAAGGAGATGATGTGCTATTATAGAATGGGAAATGGTTCAAAAACAGGAACACAATAGGACTAAATGGCCAGTTTTCTCACAGGAGACCCGTAAATAGTGGAATGTCTCGGGATCTGCACTGGAACTGACATCTGGTAACATCTACTGCACTGAAATGATCTGGAAAAGAGATCAGCAAGCATGGCAATCAAATTTGCAGATGGCATAACGACTTTTAGAGGCTGTCTTCACAATTTCCAAGCGTATAAACATGGAAATAGCATCCATATGTAAATGACAATTTCAGAAAGGGCTCAATTTGTAGGTGGTTGTGCCGCCGATGAACCCGAATGGCCAAATCCTAGCACAGAAACCTGCTGCTGACAGACGCTGCTAACTGCCAGAATGCAAAGGTAAAGGCACCCCCCAAGAAGTAAACCCCAAACCAATCACATTGCATTCAAAGAACTATAAACTATCATGAAATTAAAAGTAACAGCAAAAAGAAGTCCTTATCTGGGTGTAGCCGCGTGGAACAGCGTCGTCTGCCCAAACGTGGGGCTGCTCTGCTCTCCGCCACGAGGCCTCAGCCCTGCCGAGAAAATGGCGCCAATCCGAAGCAGGCCCGTTTGGCGCCAAACACCACAGAGGCGGCAAGAGCTCAGAGCCCCTCCATGCGGACTCGAGAGACTCCCTTGCGGCGTCGGGATGCAGCAGTTACCCCGCCGTAGCTGCGGGGTGAAGAGCTGTCCAGACACGCTGCTGCCTCGCGCCACCAGAAGTAGCAGACGCTGCGAGCTCCGGCCCGCCGGCTAAAGAACCTCGAACGGTCTGAGGCTCTCGCCACGACGGGAATCTGCCGTATGCACACTGCCAAAATGCAGGTGTTCCACAGAGCTCTCCCCCGTACAGTCCTGGGGGAGAGATCATCACCGGGCACAGAGGGACCGAAGGATCCCAAGCAGAGAGGCTAGCTGGCAGCGTGAACTTTTAAAAGGGACAGAACCCCCTTTACACTAAGGCAGACTAGGTGAAAAGAAATAAAGTAAAAGTAAATGAAATTAAATGAAAATGAATACAATTTACAGGATTACACCTAAAGAAGGGCAAAAGAAATTCAAGGTAAATCAAAACATGACTAACTGCTCCTAAACTGCTTCTCAAGTGAGCCCAGCACCTAGGCTCACTACGTCCTCATGCTGCATGGAGACTGGACACACTGGGGGATCAGGGGAGAAGACCAGCAAGATATACCCGGTGATGTCACAAGTTTGACTTGTCCAGGCTCCATGCTGCAGGAGGAGGTGCACTACCCAGTGGTGGAGGACTGAACTGTAGGACCGATAAGGAACTGGGCAGCAGCTTAATATTGCCGCTGGCCGGTTAGCATCGCAGCAATCCGGGCACCCCAGATGTTCAATGCTGGAGCCCTGATATGGACGCAGCACTGAACATCCCGGTTTAAAGTTCAGCAGCAACAGCTGGCTGCATCAGATCGGCTAGCCACCGCCACCGACTATCGGGCCCTAAAATTATAGGCACATTATCAAAACTAAAACCCCTCTTATCTTAAGCACCCATTGCTCCACCCAAAATCAGAGATAGTATTAAACTGTTTCATTATTCCAAGTGACACAATGCCCAAAAACGTAAACATTCTTTAATCGAGACATGGAAATATTTTGAACTATAACTATTCAATGCATGATGAAGGAAAGTAAGCATTTTGAACTTAATCTCATCAGTCACGGACAACATGTGCAATCTCTTCCAATAGGAAATAATGTATTCATGGCAAATGCATCTCATAAGCCAGTGGTTCTCAACCTAACCCATAGGGCACACCCAACCAGTCAGGTTTTCAAGATATCCACAATGAACATGCATAAGATAGATTTGCATACCAAGGAGGCATTGCATGCAGATCTTGCTCATGCATATTCATTGTGGATATCCTACAAACCTGACTGGCTAGGTGTGTCGCAAGGACTTGGTTGAGAACCACTGCAGTAAGTAGGAGAGCAGTTACATTTTGATGTAACTGTAGGTGTCTAATAATATTTAGCAATAGCCCATCACAACAACCCAAATCCATTGCGCCATTGTTGCACTAGACCAAGGACTGGAGGGTGATACATTTGCTAATTCCATGCAGTATGGTATCATTAAATCCTGTTGCTCAAGCAAAATTACCCATTCTGCAAACTTTGCCCTTGATGTTCAGACTGGATAGACCGTATGGTTTTTGTTGGTCCTTGTTTTCCTAAATTTCTGCAATCTTGGTCCTAAGCATTCTAACATGGGCGTAGCTTGGTAACTTAATGCAATGAGAGACAGAGAGAGAATAATTTTGCCTGGAATATCCATATCAGGCAGGACTGATATCCACCATGTCCAGACAACACATCACCTTCTGCTCTAACTTCTACAGGAAAATAAATAGACCACAGTACTCATTCTGCCTGCTTCGCTAATACTAGAAAACTGACCCACTTCAATTTAGCTCTCAGCTGAACAGCTGCTAAGTGAAGAATAAAGACAGCCAGTCAAGAATGGCGAGACAGACCACTGGGGAGGACAGAGGTCAAAATCACATGGAGATACTGGGGAAAGATGGAAGAGGGGGAAATTCTATTTTCTGAACTTGACACCTTCATAGCGCACTTTAATGAAATAAATTGCCAGAGATAATCTAGTCTTAGAATGGGATCACTTACCAATATATTGTCTGCTATTGCAGAGTTTGGATAGATAAATTTCCTAGCAGAAATGATTAGGCACATTTTGCCAGTTATAAAACGGTTCATTTGAACTGAATGACTTAAGTAACACACAGCATTTACTGTACATGGGTTTGGTTTTTTAATTTATAAAAAAATCTTTCCATCAGAAACAAAAAAATAAGCTAAAAAAGAAAAATGAAAAAAAGAAAAGTCTTGCCCAATTGCATTAAAATAATGAAAGGTTGAGGAAAGCAGAAGTCAGTGTCTGCCCAGCTGAATCCAATCGAATAAGATCACTAGTCACTAAGGGGAACTCAGATTCTGCTGCTGCTGCTATTCTTGCATCCATTTCCAACAAGTAGGTTAAAGAGAGGTCAAACTGTAATCCGTAGTCTGTTAAGAGAAATGGGCAGAGCCAGGTCGCAGCCTTTCTGCAGCAGAACCAGGGGGGCAGCTCCTCTTCACAGATGACACCGGAGAAAGGCACGCGGACACTTCCACCCCAGATTCTTACTACTTTCTCAGGAAAACCACAACTGCCTGTAAAAGCTGCAAAGCCAAGGGGTCATATGCTCTCGAAGTGATATTTTCCAGTTAGTACCTCTCTCCTCCCACCATCTGTTAAAGTCATATGAAAACTGTTTTTCAACACGAAGTGGCTCTCAACTCAATCCTCAGGACACAGTCACTCAGGTTTTCAGGATAAGCGCAATGAGTATGCACTAGAGAGGTAATGCATACAAATCCCTATCGTGTGCGTATTCATTGCGCTTATCCTGAAAATCGGACCGAATAGGTGTGTCCTGAAGTCTGACTTGAGAACCACTGCTCTAGGACTCCTTAACCCAGGGGCACAACAAACCTCTGGTCACCATGACAACCAAAAATAATAAATAAATCAGCCCTGGCGCCTAGGCTTCAAAGCACATGTGGGCAGAAGAGCAACAGATGGCTGCAATCGCGGCCGAGACCAGCATTGGCTGCATGTGGGAGATGGGATCACAGTGGGCACAGGTGCTGCCAAGACTGGCACTGTCTGCCCATGGGGATCCCATCTCCTGCAGGCAGACAGTGCTGGCCTTGGCTGCGATCACGGGCAAAGGTGCTGCAACGTCGGAACCTTAAAAAGTGCACAAAAGCTAAGGAAATTTAAAGGGACAGCAGGCGATTTAATAAAGGGGGGAATGGAGGGCAGGGGTTGAGTGCAAAGGAGGAGCAACTGAATCTGGGAATGGAAACAGAGTTGGGGGTGGAGGAGAGACAGCAGGAGATGGGTTGGCGTGGGGGGGGGAGGGAAGATTGCAAGTGATTGGAAGGTGAAGCACAGTACAGCACAGCACCACACACACATGCATCCCACTTCCACATCACACACACAGGTGTAGCATAATGGGTCAGGAGTGGTGGGAGATGAAGGAGTGGGGTCACTGCCTTCTGTTGGCACTATGCACTGGCCCATTAAGAACCTGATTTATTAAGTTTTTCCCCTTAGAAAATGAGAAAAGTCTTAGCAAATCATGCCCTAAAACCTAAAAAAAAATAACTGCAATACACCTTATGGGGGGGGGGGGGAGACAGGGCAGGGGCATGCACTCTCACCTAGTTTTTGGTGCCATCTCCTAGATTCCAAAAATATTTGCCAAGGCCTGCCTTAACCTACAAATCTGGTTTTGATAAGACCCTGAAAGTAAAGTTATGCCAGGCTTACCTAATAACTGCTGTTCCTTGAGTCCTGTCAGACCAGTGGGAATATACCCTCCCTCCAGCAGGGGGAGACTGAGAACATTCCCGTTCCATTTACTGTATATGCACCAGTGTAGCCTGTCAGCTTGCAAAAAAGAATACCACTAACTCCACAGCCCTTAGATCTCTTACTGCCTACTATCCAATATTTACACTTGTATCTACATTTTTTTTAAATTGTGCAGCCTGTCATTTCCCTCAGAATCCTTGGGCGGGTTCCTGAACTGGTTTGGCAGGACTCAAAGAACAACTGTTATCAGTTAAGACAAACATATTTTCCTTTTTCTCTAGTCCACACCAGTGGAATGTACAAAAGTCCTCTTCATCTGGGAGAGGAGGAATCCATTGCAATTGCCAGTGTCGCAGCTTGCTTTCTGGCCCCAGGACCAGTCTATAGTCATGGGGTAAAGGGATGGAGAGATGTTCTATTGCTCCTTGACGTATCTTCCAGCGGTACTGACCTATACTCTGTCCCATGACCAGAGGCCATGACTCTGAATAACTCTGGCCACTAACCAGATTTGATTACACTCAGCATTTATAAGAAAACATTATGGCAAATTCCAACGTAGGTCCTTTTGAGAATCTTTCAGTCTAAGCCTGCTGAAGCCATGGTAGCAGAGCCTGAGCAATATAGCAACAGCTGAACTGAGGGCGAGCTCCACTTCCTCGAAGATCCACTTAAAAAGGGTCTCCAGTCTAATCACAGAAAACTCTTGGGGATACCACCCCCAACCCACAGGAATGGTCATGCTCCTGGTAACTGCTGAAACCAAGGTGTCCACTCTGGAAATGGCAAACAGCCCTAGACAGGAGGATAGACCTCAACAAGAACCGTCAATTCCCTGACAGTTTGCATCTAACACCTCCCAGACCTCCTTTTATAGTATCACTGAGCACCTTGTGAAAACGGAAATGATTTTGCTGGTCTAGAAATAAATGGCTAAAATGATATTTAACAGTTTTTATATACCGCCTTTCATATTATCAAAGCGGTTTACATTGAACTTCAAGGGTACATTGAACGGAGAACACTCAGACGAACAGTGAAGCAGGAGTAACTATGTAACAGTAACTATGATATCTCCTGCAATAGCAATCTACTGCTTATGCTCAGAATTTCAGTGTCTATCATCTGATCAATAAGTTCAGAGCGCTCTTCTTTCCTAAAGAGTTTAAGTACTAAGGAGTTTTCCTCTACCGAGATCCCATTCCTCATTGTCTGTCTCTGGCTTCTCTCCTTAGTGAGTGAGTGAGCTAGAGGTTGGAAAAACTGAGGATTGATGCTGAGCCTCTCCTACCATCCTGGGACCTCTTGTCTGCCTTGGCCTCTGTCATCAGGAATGATAAGTCCGACACATCTGCACAGGCAGACAGTGCATCAAGAAATCATGAAAAAGAACCTCAAAGGAGATGCACCACCCACCAGAGCTGCCTCTGCCTCTCCCTGGCCCTCAGAACTTGAGAACATTGGTGGGGGTGAGGGTGGGACAGAGTACTGACAAAATCACCCTCCTACTGGGTCCTAACTGTGGGGAAGGGGGCCCAAGACAGCTGCGTGCCATAATGTTGAGCTGGTGGCAATTAGCCAGAGTTGACCAACTCCTAAGAATCACGCCTCAAACAAAAGCAACCTACCACAAAGGCTGTTTTCTGTCACCACAGCGCTTCCCCGTATGCAGAAATTTGCACATTCTCTAGATACCATCCAGCTATGCCCTGCATACTGAGATCATCCTTTACAGATCCAGGTTGCAGAAGCTCAGAGACGTACGCCTTGCAGTCAATCCTTCCCACTCTGGCATTATTTTTCTTGCAAAACAGCAACTTAGTATGCATTACTTTTTCTTAACATGTACTATGTGGCATGCGCGCCTTGACAACAGTGCGCATTAACTGGGACAGTGTGTGATAAACAGAACAGCGCATGTCAGTAACTACAATGTGTGCAGACACCATTAAAGAAAATACATTATGGACCTGGCAAAAAACTGATGAACTCTGCATGAACTTATACCTTCAACATGGTATTATTAACAATCTTCCTTAGGAGGTGCTCCTAAGCAAGCTGCCCACAGGCTTGTGAAGTGTCTCCTTTGAACCAGCTGGAAGAGAGCGAGAGACATCAGCTAAGGGCTGCACTACTCATGGACAATGCTGAGCGACTCAGACAGGGTACAAGGCCTGATTAAGACATTTATTTATTTTATTTATTTAACCAGTTTTCTATACCGCCTTATCCTTCAATCAAAGCGGTGGGCAATGGAGAGTTAAGTGGCTTGCCCAAGGCCCCAAGGAGTGCCTATAGGACTAGAAACCTCAGTCCCGCCGGCCTGAGATTGCTGTCCCCAGGTGGGACTTGAACCCCCGGCCCTCCGGCCTGAAGTACCTTGTCCTAACCTCTAGGCCACTCCACACCCAGACATAGGCAAACTAGACAGGTGTTCAAGACTCGGGCTAGAACTGCTAAATGTCTGGCTTTTTTCAGCATTCAGTAACAAATACGTATACTTACAAAGATGATTGCTGCTGTTGTTAAGTGCTGTTACGTCTGTGTCAACTCAAGGCGACCTGTTGGATAGTTGTCCTAAACTGTGTTCGGTCTCAGTCAGGCGGCTCATTGTTGAGAGTGGCATCCATAGCTGCTGTTATTATATCGATCCATCTCATTGCTGGCCTTCCTCTTTTGCGGTGACCCTAAACTTTGCAAAGCATGTCATCTTTCTGTAATGATCTCTCTCTTTGCATGAAGTGTCCAAAGTATGAAAGTCAAAGTCTTGTTATCTGAACTTCTAAAGAAAGCTTTGGTTTGATCTCCTCTAGTATTGACTGATTTGTTCTTTGGGCAGTCCATTGTATATACAGTATTCTTCTCTAGCACCATAATTCAAAGGCATCGCTTTTCTTCCTATCTTTTTCACTGTCCAGCTTTCACATCCATATGATGTTATTGAAAATACCATGGCTTGAACAAGTCAAATCTTTGTATGGAGACAGACATCTCTGCTCTTGAGAATCTTGTTTAAATCCTTCATAGCCATTCTGCCAAAAGCAATCAGTCATTGACTTTTTTGACTGCTTGACGTTTTTCATTGATCAATCATCCAAGAAGGTTAAAATTTGCCTACTATTTCAATTTTTTCTCCATCAATGATGAACTTAAAGATCCTGACAACTGCCAAAATCAGGGTCTTCTTTAGGTTAAGGTGCAGGCCCATTTTAAGGCTATGTTTCTTGATCTTGAAAAGCAAATGTTTCAAATCATCTTCACTTTCAGCCAGTATTATAGTATCATCAGCATAGCAAAGGTTGTTGTTGAGTCTTCCACCAATCTTCACACCTTGATTGTCTTCAGACAGTCCTTCTTCTATGATGATTTGTTCAGCATATAGATTAAACAGGTAGGGGGAAAGTATGCAGCCTTGCCATACACCTTTGGTGATTTTAAACCATTCTGTTTCTCCTTGTTCTGTTCGAACTGTTGCTTCTTGATCAATGTAAAGGTTGTGCATGAGATCTATCAGATGTTCTAGTATACCCAATACTTCATAATGTGGCCCAGAGTTTCAGTGTTTACACAGTCAAAAGCCATGCTGTAGTCAAAATACATATAGATACCCTTTTGTCTTTTCAAGGATCCAGTTCACTACCACAGAGATCTCTTGTTCCTCGCCTATTCCTAACTCTGCTTGCATGTCAGGCAGTTCTCTTTCCAAGTATGGTGTACTCTACTGAATGATCTCGAATAAAACCCTGCTAGCATGTGGGATCAGAGTGATTGTGCGATAATTTCCAATGTCAATTGGATCACCTTTCTTTAGTATTGGCACAAACACAGATCTTTTCCAGTCAGCTGGCCATGATGACTTCCAAATTTCCTGGAGCAGCCTTGTAAGTATGGTAACAGCTGCATCTGATTGCTGCAATACTTCAATAGGAATACCATCAGCGCCCACTGCTTTGTTCTTTGATAAAGCTTTCAATGCTGTTTTGAATTCTTCTTTCATCACCAACAGTTCCTGATCTTAAGGTACAGGTTGAAACGGCCATTGGTCCACTTCATTTTTATGGTATGACGACTCTGCATATTCTTTCTACCTTTTCCTGATCTTCTCAACATCATTCAACATGTTTAGGAATCTTCACACTTTCGACCCTTCAGCTCTCCACTGCTGTTTTATCACCTCTTTCCTCCACTATGTCACCTGAGTCCGTTGATGGGGCAGTATCCTCCCTTAACTCTATATTCTCCCCTGCTCTGGCGTACAATACCTCAAACCTTGCTGTACTCGACAACCCGCTACATATGTTTTTGCGCCCACTCAGCTGAGCACCTTTGGCTTAAATCACATACCCTTGCTCACTACCTACATTTCAAATTCATGCTAACCTCTTTCCAGTCAGCAATAGCTCTCGCCAAGCAAGAGTAGTGTGTCCATCTGATTAACTCTTACCTCTGATCCTCGCTGTCTCTTTGCTGCACTCCCTCTCTTCTCAAGGTCCCTCCTCCCCCAATCCCTCCTTCACTGTCTGCCCAGACCTTGGCTGACTACGTCCATGACAAAGTCCAGAGGTTTAGCCTTGAAATCTCTGCAGGGTCACCTCCACCTAATCTTCCCCCTCTTCAATCTCAAATCCTTCCCTCACCTTCAGTCACCCTTTCTTCATTTTTGAAATCACTGAGGAGAAACTGCAAATTATCTCTCCTCCTCCAAACTGACTACCTGCTCCTCTGATCTCATTCCCACCCAGCTACTAAGCTTTCTCTCTTCAGCTGTCATCCCTTCCCATTTTTCATATCCTTAACCTACTGCTTTCCACTGCAACTGTTCCTGTGGACTTCAAACATGCTGAGGTTACACTTCTCAAAAAGCCTTCACTAGACTCTATCTGCCCGTCCAGTTTTTGGTCTCTCTCTCTCCTCCACTTTGTTTCAGAACTACTTGAACGAGTGTTTCACCACTGCTGTCTTGACTTTTTCCTCTCAAGCCCTTCTGAACCTATTGCAATCTGACTTTCATTCTCTACATTCCAATGAAAAGACTCTTGCCAAAGTCTCCAGTTATTTCTTCCTCGCCAAATCCAAAGGCCTCTACTAGATTCTCATCCTTCTTGTCTCCTGCCTTTGACACTGTTGATCACCACCTTCTCCTCGATACCCAGACTGTGCTTGGCTTTAGGGGCTTCGTTCTGTCCTCATTTTCTATTTCTCTCTCCCATTGCGCTTTTAATATATGTTCTGGTGTATTGCCATGCTGCTTTCAAGTTGGTGTACCGTCAGGGCTCTGTCTTGGGATCTCTGCTTTTCTTTCTCTACACTCAAGTCCCTTGGTGCACTTATTTCCTCCCATGGTTTTCAGTATCATCTTTATGCTGACGACTCTCAGATCTACCTTTCTGTTCCTGAAATCTCTCCAGTAATCCAGTCCTGGATCCCTGACTGCTTATCAGACATTGCTGTCTGGATGTTTCACTGCCATCTGAAACTGAACATGGCCAAAACAGAGCTCCTTATCTTTCTCCCTAAACACATCTTGCCCCACTACCTCCCTTCTCTATTTCTGTAGATAAAACTACAGTGTTCCCCGTTTCCTCAGCTCACAAACTTGGGGTTATCTTTGACTCTCTCTCTCTCTGCACACATCCAACAGATAGCTAAAACCTGTCACTTCTTTCTCTATAATACTGGCAAAATTCATCACTTCCTTACTACACACACTACTAAGACCCTCATCTACTCAGTAGTCACCTCCCATCTTGACTACTGTAAACTGCTCCTCACTGGTCTCTCTCTGAATCATATTTCTCCCATTCAAATCTGTTCAAAACTCAGCTGCACGGCTTATCTCCCGTGAGTGTAGCTATGCTCATGTAACCCCTCTTCTCAAGTCACTTCACTGGCTCCGTAACAGTTTCCGCATCCAGTTCAAACTTCTCCTACAAGTGCATTCATTCTGCGGCTCCTCACTACCTTTCTCCTCTTCTTATCTCACTCTACACTCCTCAGGAACTCTGCTCTTCTGGCAGCTCCCTTTTATCTGTGCCACTGCCAATTCCAGACTTCGCCCAATCCAATGTTTGGAAAAAGCTACCCGAGTCGGCCCTGTTAAAATTGCAGCTAAAAACCCACCTCTGAGGCTGCTTTCGGATCCTGATGCCCCTCACTCTCTCATTCACTACTTATGTGTTTCTTATCATACTCTAGTTCCCAGTTTTGTGGGGGGTTTTCATTTTGATTAGATTGTAAACTCTGATGAGTAGGGATGTGTCTTACATCTTTATGTAGAGCACTGCGTATGCCTTGTAGCGCTATACAAATGATTAGTAGCAGAAGTAATAGTAGTAACATGGATCCTTCAGGATCCTGTAGCATTGCAATTCGAGGCTGGAATTTTCTCTAACGCTTGTAGCTTTAGGAAAGCCGATCTTGTTCTTCCTCTAATAGTTCGATTCTATTTCCTTGCAGGCATCATTGTAGAAATTCTCCTCGTCTTGTCTTGCTGCATGCTGGAAATCTCTGTTGAGTTCTACGATTGCCTCTCTTTCTCCCCTGGCTTTAGCTTCTCTGCCTTTCTGCGCAATTTTCAGAGTTTCTTCAGCCATCCATTTTGGCTGTTTTTGCTTTTCACTTTCTGTAGACTTCTCACTTTCTTCATGTCATCCCATAACTCTTCTAGAGTCCTGTCATTTGTATGCAAAGTAGCAAACTGATTTAGAAAGCAGTTTTTAAATTCCAGCGGTATGTTCTCAAGGTCATATTTTGCTACATTCTTGAGTGGCTTGATCTTTTTCAGCTTTATAAAGATTTTTATCTTGCAATAAAAACCACAATATATCATTCTGCAATTGCAAGAGTTAAATGTTATAACTCAACTTCAAGCTAGACACTAATGGGGGGTATTTTAGAAGCCCTATTCGGGGAGTGGATGACTGAAAATGGGCGCTTAGACATGCCGGGAGCCACCAACAGAGCACGAAGAACTAACATGGTAAACACCCTGGCCATCCCATCACTCATAAGGACCTGCTCTAAAGCTGTCAAGAACCGTGCCTTTTCTTTACACGCACCAACACTCTGGAATGCCCTTCCTCCCTCAGTCCGAGTCCTCATGGACCTAGCTACATTCAGGAAAGCCTTAAACATAAACCTTTTCCAGCTGGCCTATGACCACATAACATAATGAAGAACTCCCATTATGCTGGCCTCTGCTCTCTCTCAGTCTTTGAGTCCCGACCACTCATCATGTATTTTACTGCTCCTCCCCCTCCCTACTTCCCCGCCACCTTCCCTCCCCCATCCCCTTCCCTACCCCTCTTTATCCCTTCCCCCTTTTCTCCTTCATAGTTCCTTGCTAATAATTACCTGCCTCTGTTACTTGGTTTTACAGTTTTTGCCTGTTCTATGTAAAGTTGCTTGTTCCTTGTTTGATGTTTTATGCCTGTTCCATGTAGTTACTTGACTGTTCTTGTTCTTTGTAAACCGCTCTGATACTAAATAGTGCGGTATATAAAAGCTAATAATAAATACATACATACATTTTAGAAGCCAGGTATACAGACATCCTCAGAGCGAGAACATACTCTGGCTTAGAAGTGAGGTTCATGACTTGTTACGGTATGCACAAAACTAACCACTTGGAGAAACTGCCCCAAGAACATTCATGTAGCACAAGGAGGTGGTGAAGGCATGGCCTGGGCAGAACAAGAGAGATGCACACTGAGATGCAATTTCAGAACAGCACAAGCACATCTGGCCCTATACCTGCTCCTGACCACAAATAAGGTGAGAAGTACTCGTTTCATGGATTTAACTTCCAGGGGAAAGCGCATAATGCGCTTAAATCATCACAGTTATTGCCTGTCCACAGAAACCAGAGTATAAATACATACTCCACATATATTACTGGTCCGCCACCACATGAATGGCAAGCTGGGATATGCAAGGCTCATAGCCTAGTGGCTCCCGTCTTGAAATACCCCTGCTGGCATGTCCAAGTGCCTGGTTCGGAGGCCATGTAATTTCAGAATGGACGCATTTGTGAAATGGCCTTCACCTATACACGTACCCAGCCTTGCAACCTGCACGGGGCCATCCCCATAACCCATTACAGGGTTGTCCATCTTTCAGGGTGGACACGAAACGATTTCAGAAGGCACTTACACATGCCTCCCTTCACTGTTGCCACTCTCCCTGCTGATTTTTGGACTCGTGCTATGGACATTCCAAATACTAACTAGACATTGTTTCTAAAAACGCCACTTCATTTCCCATTACAAAATACCACCTTCAACAGTTCATCTAGCAACATCCCATCTGTGCTCAAATTTCTTCACGCCAGACTTTAAATCATCATGTTGACTTCAGAGTTGATCATTGCTCTTGGATGGTTATTACAGTGCCAGTA
Organism: Ichthyophis bannanicus; assembly: GCA_033557465.1. Classification (NCBI taxonomy): domain Eukaryota; kingdom Metazoa; phylum Chordata; class Amphibia; order Gymnophiona; family Ichthyophiidae; genus Ichthyophis; species Ichthyophis bannanicus. The sequence continues at coordinate 98,699,743 of CM066035.1, forward strand.
ATTATCAAAAGAGAAAAAAAATCTTATGCAGTACTTATCTCAGAGTAGAACATGTGACTAGTCAAATTTGCGACAGGCCGATGTGGCCATTAGGTTTCACCCTACTATATTTGGCCTTCCTCAGGAACTGTCACATTCAAACACTGCAGCGCTGATACCAAGCCACATCGCCGGCACACATTTTTGTTTTTGTTTTACAGAACAGTCTTTTCCAAAAGTTAATACATTATAAAACATACCTCCACCTGGAAGAGCTCCCCAGCGCCTTCACAGTCATTTGAGGTGATCACAGGGGTGTGGATGTGCACATACCCGTTATTCTAAGAGAAAGAAGAGCAGAAGAGGTTGACAAAAGGCCAAAAGAACTAAAATACAGGTAAACTGCTTGGGGGGGGGGGGGGTGAAGGTGTTATGCAACCAATAGATGAAAGGTACAACACACATGCTAGACCAGATAAAAACGAAGTAACACTAAACACGGCACAAGGGTAAACGTTAGAGGCATAAACTCTTCCCATTAGAAGAATCTGAGTCAAAAAAAAAGAAAAGCTGTAAAGGAAGAGGGAAGCTAGGAAATATTCAATAAATTACAGTAAAATGAAATTTTACAGTGGAAAATGAAGGACAAAAAGTCATGATCTGAAATTGCAGGGAGGAAGACTCCGAGAAAACATGAGCAAAACAAAGTTGTTCCTGATTGCACAGCCAGACTAACACTATATTGGGTCCTAGGCCTTCCCCCCACAGGGCTCAGTTCTGTGAGTGGCGGTGGCAGCAGCAAGCAGCGAGTGAGCTTGGGCACTGTGCAAGGACGTGTTTCAAGTGGAGTGGCCTAGAAGCTGGGCAAGTCATTTTCACCCTCCGCTACCTACTTATTTAAAACAAGCCTCCGTACCACAAAAGTCTAGAAAACCATTCTTCGTGGTTAACAAGTAACCGTAAATCATGACAAACAACTAAAATCATATATTTAAAGAAAAGTTACTAAATGGCTTAAAATCCTCCTGAAAAATGGGTTTTTAGCATATTTTATTTGAACCTACACTTATCCATTTCTGCTCTTAACTCATTTAGAAGACTATTCCAGATCTGAAGGCCTGCTATTGAAAAGGCTATCTATCTTCTATCAATCTAGCCTCCTTTAATGGCAATACAACCAACAAACTGGGAGATTGCTAGCACAGCTGTTTTGGACAGTACCAAGCCAACAAGTTTTTCAAACAAACAGGGGCATTCTCCTACCGTCAGATTGGTAAAAACAACAAAAAAACAAAACAAAACAAAAAAAACAATGAAAAGCCCAAGTTTCAATGATATCCCTCCCATGCCTCTATCTGCCTCAGCCACCAGATATCTCTTTATTCATCCCAAAACATATGGGAGAAACATGGCAAGCCTCACGTAACCTTAATCATGGGAAACAATGAGCAAAAACAAACAGAAAGCTGTCCGTAGAAGATGAACCTGCAGAGCCAAGCATAAAGATCATAGCAGACCCAAGGGAACCGCAGCAGCAGAACAGAGTAAATAAACTTTCAGGGGCAGGGCCTGGACTAGTCTAGTTGGACTCAAGGAAAGGACAGTAACTGGTAAGTAAAATGTTACCCTCCATATCGTTCTGCTAGACCAATCCAAACAAATGGGACATACCAAAGCTACAACTCCACTGGGTGGGGAGACGACATGGCAGCTCGCAAAACCCTTGAGCAAAGGTTGCGTCCGCCCATGCGTGGACATCCAAGCCGTAATTCTTGACAAAAAAATGTAAAGTGTTGCCCATGTTGCCACCAGACAAATGTCTGCAGGGGCTACTGAGCTCCGCTCCACCCCTGCCCACGAGTATGCTTGCGCTCTGGCAAAATGGTTGCAGAACCGTTTGGATGCGCAAACCCTCTGGAACAGATAAGCCAAGGCTTCCTTAATCCAGCACCCCAAAGTTGACTTAACCATCTTGTCATCCCTGCCGGGCCAGCAAACTGAACAAAAATATGGTTGGACTTAGGAAAGGAATTCGTAACTTCTAAGTACCGGAGAAGCACCCTTCAGACATCCACAAGGTGAAGGTCCTTATCTTTCCCCCGACGCTGCTCCTTAGAGAAGGAGGGTAGGCAGACCACCTGGGAGAAATCACCTTAGGCAAGAAGGATGGCACAGGCTGAATGGAAACAGTCTCCTTTGAAAAAGAAAGATAAGGATCTCAGCAAGACAAAGCCTGCAGCTCAGAAATTCATCTTGTGGAACAAAATCACAACCAAGACGACCATCTTGAGCCTCTAATCCTTCAGAGTAGCATGCTTCAATGGCTCAAAGGGCCCCAACATCATGGCCCCAAGCATCAAAAACAGGTCCCAGAAAGAGATCACCACCAGGAAGGGAGGGCACAGACGCTGGACCCTCTAACGAATGCGTGAAACCTGTGGGTGTAAAGCTAGAGACTTACCAGCCAACGGACCTCTGAAACAGGCCAAATCACTCCATTGCTATTGCTACTACTATTAATCATTTATATAGCACTACAAGGCTGTACAACACTACAGCACTGTACAGATACATATAAAAGATGATCCCAGCTTGCTAGAGCTTATAATCTAATCAAGACAGACAGTCCAAAAGTTGAGAACAAGGGTACAAATAGTAAAGGTAGGGATAACATGGGCTTCATCATAATCCTCTGAAGGCGAGAGCACTTTTTCATCCTCATCAGAAAATCTGAATCCAATCCACAGTCCAAATCTCGGACAGATATCAGCTAATCCCCATCTCAAGGGGGCACTCTCTGCTGGGGACTCAGCCATAGGCTATCAAACAGGACTTCCACTCTCAGCCTGCCCCTCATGAGTGTGCTCAGAGGCCGTAGGGTCTGAGTTTCCATGCCAGAACAACTAGGCCTGTTGTAAAAAAAAGAAAAGAATTCCAGGGAGGACAAGCCGGACTCTGGAAGCTCTCCCCGCAGAAAGGAGCCCCCCTACACCAGAGGACATAGTCACCATTGATCCCCTAGAGGTCAGAGAGCTGCGCACAGCACATTCACCAGAATACCCGGCTGGCTGGTTATCCTTACCCACAGCACAATCCACCTTCTCCTGCCACCAGGCAGGCAAGGCCGGACGAACCACACCCCCCAGCATAAAGAGGGGGGGGGGGGGGAAATCCCTCCAGGGACAACTCAGGAGCTGCCATGCTAGAAAGGCAGAGTCCAGAAGCCGGAGATGAGGCACAATGATTGCCTCAAGCCAAACAATGACTCCTGGAAGAAGACATAAGAGAGTTAAGGCAAGTATCACAACAGCACATGCTAAGGCCATGACGTCCTAAAGGCACACGTTAACTGCGCTTTTACTGTGGCGTTACAGGTGTTAGGGTAGGAACACATGATGAGTCGCTTGGGCAAAACATGCATTCAGTCCGCGCAACCTCTGGGTGCACAATAGGAGAAAATAACGCTACTAGCGTATGCAGAAAATGACAGGAAACCCCCCATACCACGCCAACAGTTGTCAGTAGTCTACCCCAAATTGCATCCCATACAGACTAAATCAGGAGTGCCCAACAAGGACAATGACAAGGTGAAGCCTTAGTACTGCTCACCCCCTGAGCGCACCAGGTAGAGGATCCATGCCGGGTTCATCTCTACTCCGCTGATACTGTTACACTGGCTTTGCAGCACTGTGTTTAAGGTGGCTGGCAGGCAGATCCCTCTGAGAGCCCTCTGCAATCCTCGGGAGAGAGCAAGGGGAACAGAGAAGGAGGGAGGGGTCATTGAGATTATGTGAGTCTGCTGCACTATTCCAGATCCTTCCAATTTGTGACTGCTCAACAGGCTCTTATCATAAGCGCGTGGAGCTGAACCAAATTTTTCTTCCCCTTATGGCTAGCAAAAAGACCAGAGTCTAGTGGAGCCTCCCACGTCATGCTCAAGTAAGAGAGTTACCCTCAAAGTTGCCGCTCACGAGCGTTTAATCAATCTTCTCTCCTAGAGGAAAAAAAATATCCATCCACCATCTGCTAGAGATAAAGAAATAGCAAAGAGGTCTCTGCTGGCTGAGTCGGATAGAGGCATGGGAGTGATGTCACTGAAACCTGGGCTTTTCATTGGTTCTCTGTCTCCACCAATCTGCTGGTAGAGGAACACAACCCACTTGTCAGGACTGGTCTAGCAGGATGATATGTAAGCAACGATTAAGTCACTGAGCAAAGGCGGTAAATCACGGTCAGTCATGGCACTCTATCAGGTTCTAGAGGGAGCTCCAGTCTGTGGCCCCTCAGGACAGCACCGTCACTAACAGTTCTGCTAAACAGCAGGAAGTTACCTAGTAATTAGAGAAGGGTTCTCAACCCAGTCCTCGAGACACACCTAGCCAGTCATGTTTTCGGAATAACCACAATGAATATGCATAACAGAGATTTGCATAGAAAGACGACTGCATACCAATCTCTCATATGTATATTCATTGTGATTATCCTGAAAAGCTGACTGGCTAGAGGTGTCCCAAGGACTGGTTGAGAACCCCGTGCGTCAAAGCATTGGGATGGGAACCAAGGAGGCCAGGATTCAAATCATGCTTCTGCCACTAAATTCCCTGTGACCTTGGGCAAGTCCCTTTATCTCCCACTCTGTCAGGTACCCACTTAGATAAGCTCCCTGGGACAGGGACATACTGTCTCTTAATATGCATCACATATTACAGCACTACATACATACACCCAGTCACACTATAAAAGTGTTAAGCAGTACTATACAATTATTTCTTCCCGCTGTCATTTAGATAGTGAGACTATAATGAGCTGGAGCTTCCAGACAGACATGTAACTACTTCCTGGCTAAGTCAAAAACTAGCTGCTTTTACAAAGACCCCTCCAAAAATAGCAAAAGGAGCCACAGATGGAAGAAAAAAAAAAATATCCAAGCAAATAAACTGCTAAATATCACTACCACGTGCCTATGGAGAAAGTCTCTCCTCCCCCACCCCCCAATAATTTCCCAAGGACCAGTCTGTCCTCAACAGAAACATGCCCTTAAATGAGTGGAACTGAAATTTTTTTAAATTAACGACGTGAATATTTTAAGGCTGGGATTTTAACAAATCAGATGTTTTTCATTTTTGATGTAGTAATATAAGGCAGCGAGAATAAAGCCTTCAATAATATTGCAGACACAAACTGAATGCAATGACATCAGAGAGAGCAACATTCTGGCAACGATGTCACTGCCATGCCATATTTGGATCAGTGATATTGTCATACCATATATGGAGCAGCATTCCTACAGTGACATCAGCAGTTGAGTTCCCACTTAGAAGCAAGGTTCATGATTGTCATGGTATCTACAAAAACCAAAACAAAACAAAAAACCCTAAAACCACAAACCATTCCTACACTTAAATAAATTACAAATTACTCCCACACTTAATAAGAATAAAACCACAAAAAGTGGACTTTATACACACAAAATGCTGTATCATTAAAAAGCAAGAAAAAGTCCTCAGGTGACCAGTACTCTCACTGTGGCAAACTGAATTGCCATAGGGGAACACGTATCTCTCATGTCACCAGTCTTAAAACGCCCTTAAATCTCCAAAGTCAAACTCAGCTCTATCCACTTTATTATTTTATATTCTCAAAAAAGTACTTTTGTGTAAAAAAAAAAAAAAAACTTTACAAATTTTTATATTTATTTTTTTGATAATAATGAGGAGTAGCCTAGTGGTTAGAACACTGGCTTGGTAACCAAGCAACCAGGGTTTGATTCCCACTTACACTCCTTGTGGCCTTGGGCAAGTCACAACCCTCCGTTGCCTCGGAAGAAAGGCCTGGCAATCTACTTCCAGTGACACTGCCAAGAAAACCCAGGAGCTTCTGGGTCACCAGGAGTCAGCACTGACTCAAAGGCACACATTGCATTTGATCAATCATTATATGTCTCACGCATCCAAGTTTCATAAAATAGAGAGCCACTCTCTTCCATAGGTACGACAACCCAACTCTCTCATTAGGTCAACTGACCCCGAAGAACAGCCCCCTTTAACAAAGCAAATGACCAGGTGACTGTACAGAAATTAAGGACCAAATTTAAAGCAAATTGCCATGCCTATCTGATCAAATTCCACCAAACTTCAAATATTCATCAGTCATAATTACTACTACTACTAATAATTAGCACATATAGCTCCAAGCACGCATCGCTGTACAGGTATGACATGCATATAGAAGATATACATATAATAGATAGTCCCTGCCCATCAGAGTCATGCTCAACCGAGCTTACAAGCCATAATCGCCCAAAGATCTTCGTTTCTCGCGTGCAGGGCTTCCTCATTGGCGCAACAATTTGCTTCAGACATGCTTCAGACAAAAGCTCAGAAAGTCAGCTTCAGCGCTGATGTAATGTTATTTAAAGACTAAAGCACCAATCAGAAAACTACACTAATGACCATGTCACTTTAAAGGGAGTAGCTCTCACTCATAACATGGCTTGCTACTGAACAAAAACTAACCCATTACAAATTTCAAAAAATTAAGGAAAAGAAATATTTTAAAATAGGACAGTGCAACTGAACTACACAGCTAATTTTACCAAAGTATACCTTAATCTTTAAAAAAAAAAAAAAAGATATTCCACTCGATCTTATCTTTCAAATCTTTAGGTTCAGGAGCGTCCAATCTAAATATTCACTGCTGCTCACAGAAGATCTTTGTTGGGCGATTATGGCTGATGAATGTTTGAGGTTTGCGGACTTTGATCAGATAAGAATGGCAGTTTGCTTTAAGTCTGGTCCTTAATTTCTGCACAGTCACCTTGTAGTTTGATTTGTTAAAGGGGGCTGTTCTTCAAGATCAGTTGACCTGAGAGAGTTGGGTTGTCGTACCCATGGAAGAGAGTAGCGCTCTATTTTATGAAACTTGGATGCGTGAGACCTATAATGATTAATCATTATCAAAAAATTATAAAAATTTGTAAAAAAAAAACCACCTACTTTTTTGAGAATATAAAATAGTAAAGTAGATAGAGCCGAGTTTAGCTTTGGAGATTTAAGGGAGTTTAATACCGGTGATGTGAGAGATACGAGTTCCCCTATGGCAATTCAGTTTGCCACATAGTGAGAGTACTGGTCACCTGAGGTCTTTTTCTTCCTTTTAATGGTATAGCATTTTGTGTGTATAAACTCTACTTTCTGTGGTTTCATTCTTATTTGTTAAGTGTGGGAGTAGTTTGTGATTTATTTAAGTGTAGGAGTGGTTTGTGGTTTATCTAAGGGTTTTTTTTTTGGTTTGCTTTATTTGGTTATAGTATCCCTTAGTGCAGTGTATTTGTGGTCGATCTGTGATCTGCAAAACTAACCCATTTGGAGAAACTGTCCTGACTGAAATCTATTATATGCACAAATGTTTTCTAAAAACAGACACTGTTTACAGGCTTTAGAGTAAAAGCCTCAATAATCAAAAAATGCCAAGTGGTCCCTCTTTAATAAGAGATCTCAACATGAAAACATTAAGGATGTGAGGAAATGTGCTCAAATATGCTGAGAAGTCGTCCACACCAAAGGTGGCTACATGTACACTTTGGAAACACTATACTGTGATTAAGACCCTCATGGACTAATTGCTCAAAGTGCCTCCTCTAAAATTAAATTTCTCCCTTTTTGTCTAACAATTTAAAAACTAAAATAAATACAGATTGGATCAATTAAATCTGAAGTTTACAAGAACTTTGCTGTAACCTAGTGTGAACAGTTTCGCAGTGTCCAAGTATCACCTTCCTAGACAATACCAGTATAAGAATATTTTTGAACAGATGGCGATCTCTCAGCTGCTAAATGAACATTCTACTACCAATTTTGCCCTTACTGAAAAAGGAGTATTTTCAGGGCTACACCCACCTCAAGCAATGGAAAAGAGCACAGCAAGTCTTAAAACATGCACCTGTTGGTCTTATAAAGATGCCTCTGTTCTATGCAAGTATTTTCGGAGGGAACAACGTTTATTACTAGTATGTAGCTCATGCCTTTCTAGTGGTAGTTCAAAGTGAGTTACATTCAGGTGCATAGGTATTTCCCTCTCCCCAGAGGACTTACAATCTACATTTATACCTGAGGCAATGGACGGTTAAGTGACTTGCCCAAGGCTACAAGGAATGCTAGTAGGATTCAAACCCTGGTCTCTTTAGTTACAAGGCTCTAACCACTAGGCTACTCCTCCACTCAAAGTTGAAAGCTTCATTTTGAACTAACCTCTGATCGGGCTATGGTATCATAAGCTTTCATTCAAAACTATTTTATTTATTTATTTATTTAGAAGGATTTAGTATACCGCCTTATCGTTAAATCAAGGTGGTGTGGCACATCAATCAAAATCAATAATAAAGTGTGGTTTGTAGCATGCAGTGTGAGAACTGAGAAGTGTAGTGTGTGGGGCAGTGCATTAGATTATATCGGTGAACTATTTACATAATGAGCTATATACATATATACAAAATGGGGCTGTTTGAGAGGCGTGCTAGGATTGAGATTCTGTAATGTCTTGGGGGTAGGATCGTAATCCTGTAATGTCTTGAGGTAGAAAATTTATGTGAGGTCCTTGAAATGTACTGTAAATAGATCAGTCTTAAGAAGTTTTCTGAAGTCCTTGAGGTTCTTGGTTGATCTTATGTGGTCTGGGAGAGAGTTCCATATAGCGGGTGCTGAAAGGGAGAGTGCCCTCCTTGATGTGGCCAGCCTTGTTTCTTTTGGTGTTCTGATCGTGTCCGAGGTTCCTTTTCTTCTTGGTCTCCTGTTGTCATCAGTTTTTATGAGAGGGCGTAGGCTGTCTGCTGATAGGTTGTGTATTATTTTAAATATGTGTAGAAGTACTTTGAATTGGATTCTGGAGCTGATTGGGAGCCAGTGTAGGTGGTACAGTATGGGGGTGATGTGATCGTGAATTGTGTGATCTGTCGTGAGTCATGCGGCTGTGTTTTGTGCTAGCTGTAGTGGTTTTATTGTCTTTTTAGGTAGTCCTTGGTAGATGTGATTACAATAGTCTAGGGTTGGAGTGATGATGGCTTGACAGACTGTTCGGAAGTGTTCATGGGCGAGGATGGGTTTGAGCCTTCTGACTGTCCTCATTTTGATGTAAGCGCTCTTTGTTATTTTTGCAATGTTTTTGCAAAACTAACAAAATTCTGGAAACTTTTCAGGTCAACTACCTTCTTTCAAATTAGTTCAGCCATCACACACGCCCACCTGGCACCTGCCTACCTACTTAAAAACCAGGCCAAATGCATTAGCTGACCGGCTGGACTCATCACCTCCATCCCCCCTCCACCCACCCACCCAGACATACTGCTGCTGTGCTGCCTTCAGAACCTGGCATATATGTGCCCAGAGTCCGGCTACTAAGAACTGATGCCATGGTATCACAGATTACCAAATACAGTACAAGGGCACACACTCTGTCCACAAGAAGAACTTAAGCCATGAAAAGAAGCTTAAGATGCTCAACACATACTCTTTAGTGGAAAGAAGAGAAGGGAGATATGCCCCCCGCCTGAGGCCTGTGAGCATTGCCTCCGCAGCACCCTCAGTGCCAGTCTGAGAATCAAACCCAGGCTTTAATCAAAACGCTGGTCCCAAGTACCCCTTTAAATTCATTTGATTTCTGGCAGGTTTACATGTTAGTAGAAGATTTGCTAAAGTAGATAAGGATGCGCTCCAAAGAGTGGCAGATATTTCAAAGTGAATTGGAAGGTGACTCCTGTATTACATGAACAGGGGCTGAATTTCAGTGCATTAGTCACGCCTCTCTTGCTGGTGTGACCCCCTCGGGGTTCCGCCGCTGGCCCGGGGCTCTGCTGGCGGCGGCCGACCGGGGCGTCGGCTGCCGATCACGGTAGCGGGCCGGTTGTTATTCCCCAAGAGCCGGACCACACATCCCCCCTAGTATTCACAGCAGGGCGCATAAAAGTCGGGGTTTGTACGGTTCTGACACATTGACATACAAATTTGTGTTACTTAAGGCACTCAAGTCGGTTGTGAAGTAAGGGAAAATGCATTTATTCAACATTAAAACTTTTATAAACAAAACATTTCCTATAAACTGTTTCTATACTCTAGCATGAGAATACAAAGTCCACCACAACAGTCTTTACTTAGCTGAATCCTTTTCTTCCTGGTTGGTGAGAGTTGAGGTCGGCGTGTTCAGCGCTTCTTCTTCTTTGTCCGGAGTTGGGGCCCTTGTAGAGAAGTTCCTAGGTCTTCTCCCTCACCTGACTTTAAGAAATTAAAGTAAGGAAAACCCTATCTATCCCGGTGTACATTGGTGAACTTGTGGGTTCTAACTACAAGTAAAACAAAAGATAATTTTGTTTCCCTGCTAATTCTTCTTTTGCTTTGTCTCTTGTCTATTTGCATTTATCTGGACACACTAAAACAACTTGGTTCAGTGCTGGTTTCATACCTTTCTTTAGCACTTCTCTTATAAGCACTTCTCTTATAAGCACTTTATCAGGTCAGAATCAGGGTCAGCATTAAGCTTTCTCACTTACAAGAATTATGTTACAAGACTTTACAAGACAAGCAGCAACATTTAAACAACATCACTTCAGAATTCTCTGCTCTGCTCGGCTGGTTTTACTAATACAGAACCAGTTAAGAGTATCTCAACTTTAGGCAAATACTCATCTGCTTCAGTAAGTTTCCTTGCATCAATCTGCAATTGCATTCAGAAAGACTACAGAGCAAAACTTCTTTTTTTTTAAATAATTAGCCAGATTCACTTAATCTGCATCCTAACAAGGTGGCTTAAACCTACAACTTATCTTTAAATTTCTTTCTGGAGAACAATATTATACCAGTGCTCCACTTTTCTACTTATCTCAGCCTCTCACTGGACAAATAGTAATAACAGCTTCTTCAAGCAAGGCTCTCTCATGTCTGTACTAGTGCTCCTATTCTACTTATCTCAGCCTTTCACTGGACAAGTAATAAAACAGCACCTTCCTCCAAGCAAGGCTCTCTGATGTCTGTACTAGTGCTCCTATTCTACTTATCTCAGCCTTTCACTGGACAAGTAATAAAACAGCACCTTCCTCCAAGCAAGGCTCTCTGATGTCTGTACTAGTGCTCCTATTCTACTTATCTCAGCCTTTCACTGTACAAGTAATAAAACAGCACCTTCCTCCAAGCAAGGCTCCCTGATGTCTGTACTAGTGCTCCTATTCTACTTATCTCAGCCTTTCACTGGACAAGTAATAAAACAGCACCTTCCTCCAAGCAAGGCTCTCTGATGTCTGTACTAGTGCTCCTATTCTACTTATCTCAGCCTTTCACTGGACAAGTAATAAAACAGCACCTTCCTCCAAGCAAGGCTCCCTGATGTCTGTACTAGTGCTCCTATTCTACTTATCTCAGCCTTTCACTGTGGCAGGTGCAGGCCTGTGACCCACGGTGTCTGACATAGGCAGGCCAGCATGGCTAGCTTGACCTGTAAATGAGGCCTGTGGAGAGGCATATAGGATTGCACATCCCCCAATATGCTGCTATTGTAAGAAAGAACTCAGTAGAAATATTGAATTAGCTTAGATAAGCAGAATTGCAGAATTAAGAAATGGAAAAATACAGAAAAGATGTGTTTTAAAGTTACTGATAAGAAAGAGTACATTTGCAGAGAAATATTGAGGAGTGCTGACAGATGAGTTACAGAACCTTGCTCTTCTGCACGCACAAATGGTCCCATAGCCTTGAAAGTGTGAAAGTAACAAGTTGATGAACTGACCATTGTAATTGGGACTAGAAGGGGGGCAGGCAGGTGTCATGCCTACAGAAGCCCACAGAAGGAACATAATTGGAGAAACTTATCAGTACCGGGACCAATAGAAGGGCTACGGGAGGTACGGGAGCGTACCGGGACCAATGAAATGTCTTGCTATACCTAGAATAGAGCTAAAGTCTATAAAAGTTGTTGTATTGCCAGAAAACTTTGCTCAGCCATTTTGAAATTGCCTTGCTTGAGACTTGTGCACAAATAAATGATTTGGACCTTCTGAACAGACTCCTGGTATCATTGGTTTGTCTGCGCTTTGCTGCTACATATTCCTTGGTGCGTTGGCCGGGAAGTTGTGGAATCAAAGTGTATATAGGGCAATATACCACGACTTTCCGCCTCTATAGGCTTGGTCCTGCCGGGATCGCGCCCTTCCGACGAGGGCCGCTCCCTGGCGCCACCGGTCCCTTGTATCGGAGGGAGCTGGTCGGACCTCGGCGGGTGACGAGCCCGGCTGGAGTCAACGCCTCGAACCCGAGTGAGGGGAGTCCGAGGTCCAACTCATGCGCCTGCTTGGGAAGTTTGAGGACCGGATCCGGTGAGTATAGTTTTGATTTTGGGTCTAGACAGAAATAGAAAGAGCAGTACTGCCATTGGAACTTGGAATTTGGAATTTGTAATCTCGAGATATTGGGAATTGGTAAGAGAGCATGATCAACTCTCAAGGAAGAGCCGAGTAGCCTGGCATGGGAATGCGCTAGGTGAAACCCTCATCCTTTTTGTAATTTGGGAAAAAAGACTAGTCAGAACAGATAGAAACGAATGCATTCTGGGAATACGTTGCTAGCATGATTGTGTGAACGAAGTGTGATTGAGAGGTCTGGCAGCACGGACCAAGTGAAGGCGGACCCCTGATTAGCGCATTTCCTGACCGGGCGACCGCGTTCAGGTCGCGAAAAGGGGGAAGCGATTGTCGTCTTGTCTTGTTATTTGTATTCCCTGTACGTTTCCAGGGCCGTGAGGACCCCTTACCCACGGTCCGCCCACCTTTTCCCTTCTGTCTGTTGTTGCGCGCACACATCGAAATGGGAGGGGCGGAGTCTACTAGGAACACTCCATTAGAATGTATGATCGCACATTTTAAAGAGGGATATTCAGGAGATTATGGTATTAAAATGACAGCAGCCCGTTTGCAGATTTTGTGTACTAGGGAGTGGCCCGATCTAGACCCCATCTGGCCCAGAGAGGGAACGTTCACTGTAGAAATTATTCAGTCAATACACCGTAGAGTGCGGGTAGCGCACCCCGATCAGTACCCCTATATAGATTCCTGGTTAAGTATTTGTGAAGATCCGCCCTCCTGGGCGCAGCGCTGTTATGAGGAACAGTGCAGAATAATGTTAGCTAAAACAGATTCTAGACAGAAAAAGGAACAGCCTAGAATGAAAGAGCAGGATAAGAAAGCCAAGAAGAAACCCATCTTGGCAGATCCCGATTCCCCAGAAGTAGTCCTCAGGCAGCCCCGAACCCCAGGTCCAGTAAGAATAGCCCGGCGGCGTCCTGCCCCAGATCCCCAGAGACCGCCGGAGCCGAGGCGAGACCCAACCCCTGACCCCCCTCCTCCTGGAGGAGAGGAAGAGACAGAATTAGCGGGAAGAGAAGAGGAGGATGTAAAAAGTGAGCCAGAAGCGGAGCTAGAAGAAGAAGGAGGGAATCCCCCAGAAGAAGAAGAAGAGGACAGTGTACAAATAATTGAGAAAGCTAGCGCTAGCACTAGCAAGCCAGTGAAAGAAAAACCCAAAGCAAAACCAGTTGAGAAAAAGAAAGCAACTCCTGCAAAGACAACGACAATAGCCCTTAGATCCCAGACCCAAATGACGCCTGGGACGACAGCCAAACTGTTTCCCTTAAGGCAAGTCCCGGGGGTGCCCGTAAAGAATGATAATGATGAAGTGGTAGCGGGACCCCTAACTTATGTGTATATTCCCTTCTCTACAACGGATTTATTAAATTGGAGGTCGCACTATGCCTCCTATACTAGCAAGCCCCAGGAGCTGACAGAATTAGTAACTAGTATTATGGAAACTCACCAACCCACTTGGCCAGATTGCCGTCAGCTCCTGACCACCCTATTTACCACAGAGGAACGAGCGAGAATTAGAAAAGCAGCTATCGAATGGATGGCAGAAAACCCTGCAGCTCCGGCGCAGGGGCAGAATATAATAGATCGTAGAGAAGCAGCTCAGAGAGAATTCCCAAATGAAGACCCCCAATGGGATCCAAATACAGATGAAGGATCCACCGCCCTAGCCCGTTTTCGCCAAGGCTTTTTACAAGGCCTGAAAAGGGGGGGCCAAAAAGCTATGAACCTTTCCAAAGTAGCAGGAATTATCCAAGGAATAGATGAGAGCCCAGCAGATTATTATGAAAGATTAACTGAAGCCTACAGAATGTATACTCCCTATGATCCCGAGGCACCAGGAAGTTTATGCATGGTGAATTCTGCTTTTGTAAACCAGTCTCAACCAGACATTAGACGTAAATTACAGAAATTAGAAGGGTTTGCGGGCATGAATGCAACACAGTTATTGGAAGTCGCTCATAAAGTGTATGTGAATCGTGATACTGAAAGACAGAGAGAATGTGATAGAAAGATGAAGAAGAAAGCTGATTTTTTGGCTGCGGCCATAGTTGAAAAGAAAAGGGGAGGTGTCCCTAATCGAAGGAGCAGAGGAAGAGGGCGGGGTCAAGGCGGAGGCCGGACCCAGAGACTAGGCGTGAACCAATGCGCCTATTGCAAAGAAGAAGGACATTGGAGAGATACTTGCCCGCAACTCGAAGACGCCCAGCAAGATGACGAATACGATCATCAGTGGCGAGAAGAAAGACGAGGCCGTCCCCGAGGCCGAGGAGGAGCCAATCGAGAACAATTCCAGAGAGAGAGGGGAGGAGGAGCCATCCAAGCATTGGCCACACAGGCCCATGATGAGGATGACGTGGATTAGGACAGACCGGGCTCCAAGTTTGCTTTAGGTCTCCAGGAGCCTATGGTCGAAATACAAATAGGAGACCAATTTATGAACTTTATGGTTGATACTGGAGCAGAACATTCAGTAATAGACAAAAAGATAGCCCCATTCACCAAGAAAGCAGTCACCATTATAGGAGCAACTGGTGCCAAAGCCACAAAGTCTTTTCTACAAAACCGAATATGCAGTCTAGGAGGACAGCAAGTAACTCATCAATTCCTTTACATGCCCGAATGTCCAGTACCCCTACTGGGACGAGATATGCTAGCCAAGCTTCAAGCCCAAATATCTTTCTCCGAACAAGGAGAAATGCAAATGACAGTGAATTCCCAAGCCAAACCAGCAGGAGTAATGCTGCTGACAGTACCCCGAGAAGAAGAGTGGAGATACTACATTGATGATTCGATTCAAGATACCTATTTTGAACAAACTTTAAAGAACATTCATGCACCACTTGAAGTGTGGGCAGAAGGCAGTCCCCCAGGCCTAGCCAAGCATATAGCACCAGTGATTGTAACCCTCAAGCCTAGTGCTACCCCAGTGCACGTCAAACAGTACCCTCTCCCAAGAGCCGCAATTGAAGGCATTCATCGCCACCTACAGAGATTGCTCGAGTATGGCCTACTAAAAGTATGTCAATCCCCATGGAATACCCCACTTTTGCCAGTGAAGAAACCTGAGACAGATGATTATCGCCCAGTGCAAGATTTGAGAAGAGTAAATGATGCAGTTGAAACTATACATCCAGTTGTGCCCAATCCTTACACTCTTCTAGGATTGATACCCGCTGAAGCTACCCATTTCACTGTACTGGATTTAAAAGATGCATTCTTTTGCATAAGATTAGCCCCTGTAAGCCAAATATTGTTTGCATTTGAATGGCAGGACCCCATCTCTGGAAGAGGGGGCCAACTCACCTGGACAAGATTACCCCAAGGATTCAAGAATTCACCTACCATCTTTAGTGCTGCACTAAATCAAGATCTTTCAAGCTATCCAGTAGCCCCGGGGAAGAGAGTACTTCTCCAGTACGTGGATGATCTGTTGATAGCTGCCGTATCAGAAAGAGAATGTATATTAGCCACCAAAGATCTCTTGCAGTTACTAAATGAAGCTGGATATAAAGTTTCCAGAGCCAAAGCACAACTATGCCAAACAGAAGTGAAATACTTGGGTTTTCGTATTACCCAAGGAAGCAGAAGATTAGGCAGAGAAAGAAAAGAAGCAGTATGCAGAATTCCAACTCCAACAACCAGAAAGCAAGTCAGAGCCTTTCTGGGAGCGGCAGGATATTGCCGAATCTGGATACCCAACTTTGCCCAAATTGCCAAACCACTGTATGAAGCCACAAAAGGAGAAGAGAAGTCACCACTGGAGTGGGGACTTGAGCAGGATACGGCCTTCCAGAAGTTAAAAGAAGAATTGATGTCATCACCAGCACTTGGACTACCAGATGTCCACAAACCTTTCCACTTGTTTGTACATGAAGCACAGGGAAATGCCTTAGGCATGTTGACTCAGAAATTAGGAAATTGGGAACGACCTGTAGCCTACCTATCGAAACAATTGGACCCTGTGGCCAAGGGATGGCCACCCTGCTTGAGAGCAGTTGCAGCTACAGCACTACTAGTGAGTGAAGCAGACAAACTCACACTAGGACAGAACATACGAGTCACTGTGCCACATGCAGTCCTTGCCCTTATGGAACAAAAAGCAAATTATTGGCTCACCAATTCCCGAATGTTGAAGTACCAGAGCATGTTATGTGAAAACCCACAGATACAACTCGAAGTGAGCCATGCCCTGAATCCAGCTACCTTGATACCCATCAGTGAAGAACTCCCAGAACATGACTGCATCGAAGTCATGGAAACTGTGTTCTCCAGTCGACCTGACTTGACAGATGTGCCCATAGACAATCCCGACCAGATCTATTATGTTGATGGGAGCAGTCTCATCCTTGACGGACGACGCTGTGCCGGATATGCAGTCGTCACTCAACACGAAGTAGTTGAATCATCAGCCCTAGCCTCAGGCACATCAGCCCAGAAAGCCGAATTGATAGCACTCACCAGAGCATTGTTATTAGGAGAAAAACTTGTGCTAAATGTATATACAGATTCCAAATATGCTTTCACTACCCTGCATGCCCATGGAGCTCTCTACAAAGAGAGAGGACTCATCACATCCGGAGGAAAATCAGTCAAATATGGTCCCGAAATATTGATGTTACTTGATGCAGTCTGGGCCCCAACACGTGTAGCTGTCATGCATTGTAGAGGACATCAAGCAGGAAAAGGAGAAGTTGCTCGAGGGAATAGATTCGCAGATGCCTCAGCTCGACAAGCAGCTATGACAGGACAAATTGCCCCACAAGCTATGCCAATGCAAGCAGCATTGTTTCCAGTACCCTTGAATCTATGGACCCCACGATATACCACCAAAGAATTGGATTACTATTGTGACAAAGAAAATGGAGTATTGAAAGACGGATGGATTGAGCTGCCACCAGAGGAAGGCAGTCAACCTCCGGGAAAAATAGTAATTCCTGAACTGTTAGGACCATCCTTTGTCAAAGCTTTTCATGAAGCCACCCACTATGGAAAGAGTGCTATGGAGAAAGCACTCAGACCACATTTCTACATCCCTCTGATGACAACCATATCAGCCTCAGTAGCCCGACAATGCCAAATCTGTGCCAAGAATAATGCCAAGCAAGGCCTTATTACAGCACCCCGAGTTCAGTCAAGAGGTGTGACCCCCATGCACAACCTCCAAGTTGATTTTACCGAAATGCCAAAAGCCAATGGATACCATTACCTACTAGTATTAGTTTGTACTTTCTCTGGGTGGGTAGAAGCATTCCCAACCAGAACTGAGAAAGCCCGAGAAGTTACTAAAGCCTTAATGAGAGAGATTGTCCCCAGATTTGGAATCCCAGCAGTAATAGGGTCAGACAATGGACCCTCATTTGTCTCTCAAGTTACTCAGCAGTTAGCAAAAGCTTTGCAGATACAGTGGAAGCTCCACACTGCATACAGACCCCAGAGCTCAGGGAAAGTTGAGCGAATGAATCGTACCTTGAAAGCCCAAATGTCTAAGCTTTGTCAGGAGACACACTTGAAATGGCCCCAAGTGCTTCCCATAGCTTTACTCAGAATACGCTCAGCCCCTGTAAAGTCAACAGGATTTTCCCCTTTTGAAGTTTTGTATGGTAAACCCCCACCAATAGTGCAGGGAGTCAAAGGAAATCTAGCCCAGATTGGTTCAGAAGTAACCAGACAAGAACTCCTAGCTCTTAGTTTTGTTCTGCAGACTCTCCATACGTGGATCCAAGACCAGTTGCCTATCAACTTGACGGAACCCTTGCATCCCTACCAGCCTGGAACTTCGGTGTGGATCAAAGATTGGAAGAAGATACCGTTGGAACCCCATTGGAAGGGACCGTACACCGTCATCCTGTCTACCCCAACTGCAGTAAAGGTAGCCGAGATCGACGCCTGGATCCACCACAGCAGAGTCAAGCCCGCCGCCGATCCTGAACCAGAGCGGTGGACAGCAGAGCAGCACCCTGATGTACCCTTGCGAGTTACTTTGAGACGGCAACCAGTAGCATAGACACTTCATCACCAGTGCTTTGCAGTAGCCAAGTCTTTTGAAGAGGATTGCTGTTTTCCATGCAGCAACAGTTTTGTTTCAACGAACCCAATTTGCGTGTGTGATTTGACACACTACTTTGAGACTACATTGACTAAGCAGACTTCACAAGCCAACTGAATTGCTAAGTAGGTTAATGTGTGCTGGACATCTTGAGGATCTTCAATCAACACTCAGCACCCGTTAAATTGCTTCATTAGCAAACGGGACGAAGAATAATAGACCGTCGTGATCAAGATCAGCAAGCTGAGGATTCAGAAGAACTCCAATCAACATCAACATGTATCTTTGCTTCTGCTTTGCCTTGGTTGCCTTCTTTGGAGGTTTTGAACAGACTTATGCTCTACCTCCATGCACAGCTTGTATTACTTCTACTAGAACTGGACTGAAAGTAACTCAGACTTTGCTTTACCATTCTTACTATACCTGCAAGGGAACAATAACTCGGTGTATCTATAACACCACTGAACTAAATGTTTGCACTCATGGCAAAATTAAAGCACGCTATAATCCGCATCAGAATCCATCCTATTACACGTTGGAAATAAGATGGAAGGATGCAGATGGACCTATATTAGCTGCTACACCACCACTTAAGGACATTACTAAACCTGCTGTTTTGAATTTTGATGCATGTAATGCTATTAATAGAGATAGTCAGTCCACCTGTGGTACATGGGAGAAAGCGTATCGGAATGACCATAAGTATATGTGTCCAGAAGGAGCCACAGGATGGAGGAAGTGTACAGGTAAAAAGGAACCAGGGTATAGTACTGCTACAGCGGCAGACTACTATTGCCCGTATTGGGAATGTGTTTTCTATGCTACCTGGAACACTGGTATAACTGATGAGAAAATAGATAAACGGATGGCTACTCTAACCAAGCCAACCACAAATGATAAATGTCAGAAAGATGCTTGCAACCCCTTACATTTGCGTGTACATAACCCTCATGCATGGAAACAAGGATATAAGTTTGGTTTACGTATTGCAGGAGGAGGAACAGATCCAGGGACCATTGTGTATATTAGATTGAATACCCAAGCCCACAAGTCATCTAAATATCATATTCATAATACCTTTTATGAAGCTATGCATGTAAATAAGTTTGAGATCCCTCACCCTTCACAGAATTTGTTTCTAGAATTAGCCGGAGCAGTAGTATCTAGTCTTAAGATCACAGATTGTTATTTCTGTGGCGGAACCCAAATGGGAGATCAATGGCCCTGGGAAGCCCAAGAGTTGAATTATTCCATGATTTACAATCAGACTGAATTACACAAGACAACCAGTGAATGGGTGTTAGCGCACTCAATCGTTGGACGTCTTTGCTTTGCCAGAACTGGACCCCAGTTCACCCAAAAAGTAGGACAGCTGGTCTGTCTTAGCCAGAAGTATTATAATGCCACGATTAAAAAGACAGCATGGTGGTCAGGAATCAGACATCCTGAACCTCCTAACCCATTAGCCAGATTTCCTGAACTTGCAGGTCTATGGACTAACCTTGCCAAAGTCCAAGCCTGGCAAGCCCCACCTGGCCTATATTGGATCTGTGGTAACCGAGCATATGCGCAACTCCCACCACAATGGGGAGGAGCATGTGTCTTAGGAACCATCAGACCTTCTTTCTTTCTTTTAAACACTGAACATGGAGAACAATTAGGATACCCTGTATATACTACCCACAAACACAAAGGAGCATCTAGACAGAGAAGAGAGGCCTTACAGATAGGCAAGTGGGAGAAGTGGCAAGGTGATGATTGGCCACCAGAAAGAATTATTGAGTATTATGGACCTGCCACTTGGAATGATGATGGTATGTATGGTTATCGTACCCCAATTTATATGATCAATCGTATTATTCGCTTACAAGCAGTAGTTGAAATAATAACCAATGAAACTAGTCATGCTCTCACGCTCTTAGCTAGACAAAGTACTCAGATGCGCACTGCCATATACCAAAATCGTTTAGCACTTGATTATTTGCTAGCAGCTGAAGGAGGAGTATGTGGTAAACTGAATTTAACCAATTGCTGTTTGAAAATAGATGATAAAGGTCAAGTAGTTGAAGAAATTGCTAAAGATATGCAAAGACATGCTTATGTGCCAGTACAGACTTGGCACGCATTGAAATTTCCTAATTGGTTTGCTAACCTTTTCTCTTGGTTGGGAGGATTTAAGACTTTCGTTATCTTAGTACTAATCCTTGTTGCTGTTGTCCTCTGCTTACCATGTTTAATCCCATGTTGTATGCGCTCCCTTCATAGTGCTATTGATAGTACAGTAGAGCGGAAGACCGCAACTAGAATAATGGCTTTATACAAAGCTAGCCCTAGTGGAACCAGTAAGAATCCCTTAATCAGGATGTGAATTTTCTGGAAAGTGATTTAATTCTCACACCTTATTAAGTAATAGGGTGAGATTAATCAAAGGGGGGAATGTGGCAGGTGCAGGCCTGTGACCCACGGTGTCTGACATAGGCAGGCCAGCATGGCTAGCTTGACCTGTAAATGAGGCCTGTGGAGAGGCATATAGGATTGCACATCCCCCAATATGCTGCTATTGTAAGAAAGAACTCAGTAGAAATATTGAATTAGCTTAGATAAGCAGAATTGCAGAATTAAGAAATGGAAAAATACAGAAAAGATGTGTTTTAAAGTTACTGATAAGAAAGAGTACATTTGCAGAGAAATATTGAGGAGTGCTGACAGATGAGTTACAGAACCTTGCTCTTCTGCACGCACAAATGGTCCCATAGCCTTGAAAGTGTGAAAGTAACAAGTTGATGAACTGACCATTGTAATTGGGACTAGAAGGGGGGCAGGCAGGTGTCATGCCTACAGAAGCCCACAGAAGGAACATAATTGGAGAAACTTATCAGTACCGGGACCAATAGAAGGGCTACGGGAGGTACGGGAGCGTACCGGGACCAATGAAATGTCTTGCTATACCTAGAATAGAGCTAAAGTCTATAAAAGTTGTTGTATTGCCAGAAAACTTTGCTCAGCCATTTTGAAATTGCCTTGCTTGAGACTTGTGCACAAATAAATGATTTGGACCTTCTGAACAGACTCCTGGTATCATTGGTTTGTCTGCGCTTTGCTGCTACATCACTGGACAAGTAATAAAACAGCACCTTCCTCCAAGCAAGGCTCCCTGATGTCTGTACTAGTGCTCCTATTCTACTTATCTCAGCCTTTCACTGGACAAGTAATAACACAGCACCTTCCTCCAAGCAAGGCTCCCTGATGTCTGTTCAACAGAAAACTTATGGTTTCCTAGGAGACCAGGATTCTATTCAGTACAGATGACCGGCTCCAACCTATCATATGCTGTGTTCTGGGGATTCTACAAATTGTTTACCACTGGAATGTCCCCTGGATCTCCATTTTAAACTACTGTTTTTGTATTATTTTCTATGAGGATTCCCTATTTCTACTCTAAACTATATTAATATATTTTATTAACACCAAAACACTATCATTTCCTTAATCAGGGTCTCAATAGCTTCCTTACAGTGATTTTAAAATTTAAATTGAGACAAAGACAAATGTACTGTAGATTTCTCATAAATATAAAACAAAGTAATTTTCCAAACCTGTCCTAAGCTATTTCAAAAATTAGATTGTGCTTTGAGGAATATGTAGCAGCAAAGCGCAGACAAACCAATGATACCAGGAGTCTGTTCAGAAGGTCCAAATCATTTATTTGTGCACAAGTCTCAAGCAAGGCAATTTCAAAATGGCTGAGCAAAGTTTTCAAGCATTACAACAACTTTTATAGACTTCTGTTCCATTCTAGGTATAGAAAAACAATTCATTGGTCCCGGTACGCTCCCGTACCTCCCGTAGCCCTTCTATTGGTCCCGGTACTGATAAGTTTCTCCAATTATGTTCCTTCTGTGGGCTTCTGTAGGCATGACACCTGCCTGCCCCCCTTCTAGTCCCAATTACAATGGTCAGTTCATCAACTTGTTACTTTCACACTTTCAAGGCTATGGGACCATTTGTGCGTGCAGAAGAGCAAGGTTCTGTAACTCATCTGTCAGCACTCCTCAATATTTCTCTGCAAATGTACTCTTTCTTATCAGTAACTTTAAAACACATCTTTTCTGTATTTTTCCATTTCTTAATTCTGCAATTCTGCTTATCTAAGCTAATTCAATATTTCTACTGAGTTCTTTCTTACAATAGCAGCATATTGGGGGATGTGCAATCCTATATGCCTCTCCACAGGCCTCATTTACAGGTCAAGCTAGCCATGCTGGCCTGCCTATGTCAGACACCGTGGGTCACAGGCCTGCACCTGCCACATTCCCCCCTTTGATTAATCTCACCCTATTACTTAATAAGGTGTGAGAATTAAATCACTTTCCAGAGGATTCAAATCCTGATTAAAGGATTCTTACTAGTTCCACTAGGGCTGACTTTGTATAAAGCCATTATTCTAGTTGCGGTCTTCCGCTCTACTGTACTATCAATAGCACTATGAAGGGAACGCATACAACATGGGATTAAACATGGTAAGCAGAGGACAACAGCAACAAGGATTAGTACTAAGATAACGAAAGTCTTAAATCCTCCCAGCCAAGAGAAAAGGTTAGCAAACCAATTAGGAAATTTCAGGGCGTGCCAAGTCTGTACTGGCACATAAGCATGTCTTTGCATATCTTTAGCAATTTCTTCAACTACTTGACCTTTATCATCTATTTTTAAACAGCAATTGGTTAAATTCAGTTTACCACATACTCCTCCTTCAGCTGCTAGCAAATAATCAAGGGCTAAGCGATTTTGGTATATGGCAGTGCGCATCTGAGTACTTTGTCTAGCTAAAAGAGTGAGAGCATGACTAGTTTCATTGGTTATTATTTCAACTACTGCTTGTAAGCGAATAATACGATTGATCATATAAATTGGGGTACGATAACCATACATACCATCATCATTCCAAGTGGCAGGTCCATAATACTCAATAATTCTTTCTGGTGGCCAATCATCACCTTGCCATTTCTCCCACTTGCCTATCTGTAAGGCCTCTCTTTTCTGTCTAGATGCTCCTTTGTGTTTGTGGGTGGTATATACAGGGTATCCTAATTGTTCTCCATGTTCAGTGTTTAACAGGAAGAAAGAAGGTCTGATGGTTCCTAAGACACATGCTCCTCCCCATTGTGGTGGGAGTTGCGCATATGCTCGGTTTCCACAGATCCAATATAGGCCAGGTGGGGCTTGCCAGGCTTGGACTTTGGCAAGGTTAGTCCATAGACCTGCAAGTTCAGGAAATCTGGCTAATGGGTTAGGAGGTTCAGGATGTCTGATTCCTGACCACCATGCTACCTTCTTGGTCGTGGCATTATAGTATTTCTGGCTAAGACAGACCAGCTGTCCTACCTTTTGGGTGAACTGGGGTCCAGTTCTGGCAAAGCAAAGACGTCCAACGATTGAGTGCGCTAACACCCATTCACTGGTTGTCTTGTGTAATTCAGTCTGATTGTAAATCATGGAATAATTCAATTCTTGGGCTTCCCAGGGCCATTGGTCTCCCATTTGGGTTCCGCCACAGAAATAACAATCTGTGATCTTAAGACTAGAAACTACTGCTCCGGCTAATTCTAGAAACAAATTCTGTGAAGGGTGAGGGATCTCAAACTTATTTACATGCATGGCTTCATAAAAGGTATTATGAATATGATATTTAGATGACTTATGGGCTTGAGTATTCAATCTAATATATACAATGGTCCCTGGATCTGTTCCCCCTCCAGCAATACGTAAACCAAACTTATATCCTTGTTTCCATGCATGGGGGTTATGTACACGCAAATGTAAGGGGTTGCAAGCATCTTTCTGACATTTATCATTTGTGGTTGGCTTGGTTAGAGTAGCCATCCGCTTATCTATTTTCTCATCAGTTATACCAGTGTTCCAGGTAGCATAGAAAACACATTCCCAATACGGGCAATAGTAGTCTGCCGCTGTAGCAGTACTATACCCTGGTTCCTTTTTACCTGTACACTTCCTCCATCCCGTGGCACCTTCTGGACACATATACTTATGGTCATTCCGATACGCTTTCTCCCATGTACCACAGGTGGACTGACTATCTCTATTAATAGCATTACATGCATCAAAATTCAAAACAGCAGGTTTAGTAATGTCCTTAAGTGGTGGTGTAGCAGCTAATATAGGTCCATCTGCATCCTTCCATCTTATTTCCAACGTGTAATAGGATGGATTCTGATGCGGATTATAGCATGCTTTAATTTTGCCATGAGTGCAAACATTTAGTTCAGTGGTGTTATAGATACACCGAGTTATTGTTCCCTTGCAGGTATAGTAAGAATGGTAAAGCAAAGTCTGAGTTACTTTCAGTCCAGTTCTAGTAGAAGTAATGCAAGCTGTGCATGGAGGTAGAGCATAAGTCTGTTCAAAACCTCCGAAGAAGGCAACCAAGGCAAAGCAGAAGCAAAGATACATGTTGATGTTGATTGGAGTTCTTCTGAATCCTCAGCTTGCTAATCTTGATCACGACGGTCTATTATTCTTCGTCCCGTTTGCTAATGAAGCAATTTAACGGGTGCTGAGTGTTGATTGAAGATCCTCAAGATGTCCAGCACACATTAACCAACTTAGCAATTCAGTTGGCTTGTGAAGTCTGGCTTAGTCAATGTGGTCTCAAAGTAGTGTGTCAAATCACACACAAATTGGGTTCGTTGAAACAAAGCTGTTGCTGCATGGAAAACAGCAATCCTCTTCGAAAGACTTGGCTACTGCAAAGCACTTGTGATGAAGTGTCTATGCTGCTGGTTGCCGTCTCAGAGTAACTCGCAAGGGTACATCAGGGTGCTGCTCTGCTGTCCACCGCTCTGGTTCAGGATCGGCGGCGGGCTTGACTCGGCTGTGGTGGATCCAGGCGTCGATCTCGGCTACCTTTACTGCAGTTGGGGTAGACAGGATGACGGTGTACGGTCCCTTCCAATGGGGTTCCAACGGTATCTTCTTCCAATCTTTGATCCACACCGAAGTTCCAGGCTGGTAGGGATGCAAGGGTTCCGTCAAGTTGATAGGCAACTGGTCTTGGATCCACGTATGGAGAGTCTGCAGAACAAAACTAAGAGCTAGGAGTTCTTGTCTGGTTACTTCTGAACCAATCTGGGCTAGATTTCCTTTGACTCCCTGCACTATTGGTGGGGGTTTACCATACAAAACTTCAAAAGGGGAAAATCCTGTTGACTTTACAGGGGCTGAGCGTATTCTGAGTAAAGCTATGGGAAGCACTTGGGGCCATTTCAAGTGTGTCTCCTGACAAAGCTTAGACATTTGGGCTTTCAAGGTACGATTCATTCGCTCAACTTTCCCTGAACTCTGGGGTCTGTATGCAGTGTGGAGCTTCCACTGTATCTGCAAAGCTTTGGCTAACTGCTGAGTAACTTGAGAGACAAATGAGGGTCCATTGTCTGACCCTATTACTGCTGGGATTCCAAATCTGGGGACAATCTCTCTCATTAAGGCTTTGGTAACTTCTCGGGCTTTCTCAGTTCTGGTTGGGAATGCTTCTACCCACCCAGAGAAAGTACAAACTAATACTAGTAGGTAATGGTATCCATTAGCTTTTGGCATTTCGGTGAAATCAACTTGGAGGTTGTGCATGGGGGTCACACCTCTTGACTGAACTCGGGGTGCTGTAATAAGGCCTTGCTTGGCATTATTCTTGGCACAGATCTGACATTGTCGTGCTACTGAGGCTGATATGGTTGTCATCAGAGGAATGTAGAAATGTGGTCTGAGTGCTTTCTCCATAGCACTCTTTCCATAGTGGGTGGCTTCATGGAAAGCTTTAACAAAGGCTGGTCCTAACAATTCTGGAATTACTATTCTTCCCGGAGGTTGACTACCTTCGTCTGGTGGCAGCTCAATCCATCCATCTTTCAATACTCCCTCTTCTTTGTCACAATAGTAATCCAATTCTTTGGTGGTATATCGTGGGGTCCATAAATTCAAAGGTACTGGAAACAATGCTGCTTGCATTGGCATAGCTTGTGGGGCAATCTGTCCTGTCATAGCTGCTTGTCGTGCTGAGGCATCTGCGAATCTATTCCCTCGAGCAACTTCTCCTTTTCCTGCTTGATGTCCTCTACAATGCATGACAGCTACACGTGTTGGGGCCCAGACTGCATCAAGTAACATCAATATCTCGGGACCATATTTGACTGATTTTCCTCCGGATGTGATGAGTCCTCTTTCTTTGTAGAGAGCTCCATGGGCATGCAAGGTAGTGAAAGCATATTTGGAATCTGTATATACATTTAGCACAAGTTTTTCTCCTAACAACAATGCTCTGGTGAGTGCTATCAATTCGGCTTTCTGGGCTGATGTGCCTGAGGCTAGGGCTGATGATTCAACTACTTCGTGTTGAGTGACGACTGCATATCCGGCACAGCGTCGTCCGTCAAGGATGAGACTGCTCCCATCAACATAATAGATCTGGTCAGGATTGTCTATGGGCACATCTGTTAGGTCAGGTCGACTTGAGAACACAGTTTCCATGACTTCGATACAGTCATGTTCTGGGAGTTCTTCACTGATGGGTATCAAGGTAGCTGGGTTCAAGGCATGGCTCACTTCAAGTTGTATCTGTGGGTTTTCACATAACATGCTCTGGTACTTCAACATTCGGGAATTGGTGAGCCAATAATTTGCTTTCTGTTCCATAAGGGCAAGGACTGCATGTGGCACAGTGACTCGTATGTTCTGTCCTAATGTGAGTTTGTCTGCTTCACTCACTAGTAGTGCTGTAGCTGCAACTGCTCTCAAGCAGGGTGGCCATCCTTTGGCCACAGGGTCCAATTGTTTCGATAGGTAGGCTACAGGTCGTTCCCAATTTCCTAATTTCTGAGTCAACATGCCTAAGGCATTTCCCTGTGCTTCATGTACAAACAAGTGGAAAGGTTTGTGGACATCTGGTAGTCCAAGTGCTGGTGATGACATCAGTTCTTCTTTTAACTTCTGGAAGGCTGTATCCTGCTCAAGTCCCCACTCCAGTGGTGACTTCTCTTCTCCTTTTGTGGCTTCATACAGTGGTTTGGCAATTTGGGCAAAGTTGGGTATCCAGATTCGGCAATATCCTGCTGCTCCCAGAAAGGCTCTAACTTGCTTTCTGGTTGTTGGAGTTGGAATTCTACATACTGCTTCTTTTCTTTCTCTGCCCAATCTTCTACTTCCTTGGGTAATACGAAAACCCAAGTATTTCACTTCTGTTTGGCATAGTTGTGCTTTGGCTCTGGAAACTTTATATCCAGCTTCATTTAGTAACTGCAAGAGATCTTGGGTGGCTAATATACATTCTTTTTCTGATACGGCAGCTATCAACAGATCATCCACGTACTGGAGAAGTACTCTCTTCCCCGGGGCTACTGGATAGCTTGAAAGATCTTGATTTAGTGCAGCACTAAAGATGGTAGGTGAATTCTTGAATCCTTGGGGTAATCTTGTCCAGGTGAGTTGGCCCCCTCTTCCAGAGATGGGGTCTTGCCATTCAAATGCAAACAATATTTGGCTTACAGGGGCTAATCTTATGCAAAAGAATGCATCTTTTAAATCCAGTACAGTGAAATGGGTAGCTTCAGCGGGTATCAATCCTAGTAGAGTGTAAGGATTGGGTACAACTGGGTGTATAGTTTCAACTGCATCATTTACTCTTCTCAAATCTTGCACTGGGCGATAATCATCTGTCTCAGGTTTCTTTACTGGCAAAAGTGGGGTGTTCCATGGGGATTGACATACTTTCAGTAGGCCATACTCAAGTAATCTCTGTAGGTGGCGATGAATGCCTTCAATTGCAGCTCTTGGGAGAGGGTACTGTTTGACGTGCACTGGGGTAGCACTCGGCTTGAGGGTTACAATCACTGGTGCTATATGCTTGGCTAGGCCTGGGGGACTGCCTTCTGCCCATACTTCAAGTGGTGCATGAATGTTCTTTAAAGTTTGTTCAAAATAGGTATCTTGAATCGAATCATCAATGTAATATCTCCATTCTTCTTCTCGGGGTACTGTCAGCAGCATTACTCCTGCTGGTTTGGCTTGGGAATTCACTGTCATTTGCATTTCTCCTTGCTCAGAGAAGGATATTTGTGCTTGAAGCTTGGCTAGCATGTCTCGTCCCAGTAGGGGTACTGGACATTCGGGCATGTAAAGGAATTGATGAGTTACTTGCTGTCCTCCTAGACTGCATATTCGGTTTTGAAGAAAAGACTTTGTGGCTTTGGCACCAGTTGCTCCTATAATGGTGACTGCTTTCTTGGTGAATGGGGCTATCTTTTTGTCTATTACTGAATGTTCTGCTCCAGTATCAACCATAAAGTTCATAAATTGGTCTCCTATTTGTATTTCGACCATAGGCTCCTGGAGACCTAAAGCAAACTTGGAGCCCGGTCTGTCCTAATCCACGTCATCCTCTTCATGGGCCTGTGTGGCCAATGCTTGGATGGCTCCTCCTCCTCCCCTCTCTCGCTGGAATTGTTCTCGATTGGCTCCTCCTCGGCCTCGGGGACGGCCTCTTCTTTCTTCTCGCCACTGATGATCGTTGTCGTCATCTTGCTGGGCGTCTTCGAGTTGCGGGCAAGTATCTCTCCAATGTCCTTCCTCTTTGCAATAGGCGCATTGGTTCACGCCTAGTCTCTGGGTCCGGCCTCCGCCTTGACCCCGCCCTCTTCCTCTGCTCCTTCGATTAGGGACACCTCCCCTTTTCTTTTCAACTATGGCCGCAGCCAAAAAATCAGCTTTCTTCTTCATCTTTCTATCACATTCTCTCTGTCTTTCAGTATCACGATTCACATACACTTTATGAGCGACTTCCAATAACTGTGTTGCATTCATGCCCGCAAACCCTTCTAATTTCTGTAATTTACGTCTAATGTCTGGTTGAGACTGGTTTACAAAAGCAGAATTCACCATGCATAAACTTCCTGGTGCCTCGGGATCATAGGGAGTATACATTCTATAAGCTTCAGTTAATCTTTCATAATAATCTGCTGGGCTCTCATCTATTCCTTGGATAATTCCTGCTACTTTGGAAAGGTTCATAGCTTTTTGGCCTCCTCTTCGCAGGCCTTGTAAAAAGCCTTGGCGAAAACGGGCTAGGGCGGTGGATCCTTCATCTGTATTTGGATCCCATTGGGGGTCTTCATTCGGGAATTCTCTCTGAGCTGCTTCTCTACGATCTATTATATTCTGCCCCTGCGCTGGAGCTGCAGGGTTTTCTGCCATCCATTCGATAGCTGCTTTTCTAATTCTCGCTCGTTCTTCTGTGGTAAATAGGGTGGTCAGGAGCTGACGGCAATCTGGCCAAGTGGGCTGGTGAGTTTCCATAATACTAGTTACTAATTCTGTCAGCTCCTGGGGCTTGCTAGTATAGGAGGCATAGTGCGACCTCCAATTTAATAAATCCGTTGTAGAGAACGGGATATACACATAAGTTAGGGGTCCCGCTACCACTTCATCATTATCATTCTTTACGGGCACCCCCGGGACTTGCCTTAAGGGAAACAGTTTGGCTGTCCTCGGCGTCATTTGAGTCTGGGATCTAAGGGCTATTGTCGTTGTCTTTACAGGAGTTGCTGTCTTTTTCTCAACTGGTTTTGCTTTGGGTTTTTCTTTCACTGGCTTGCTAGTGCTAGCGCTGGCTTTCTCAATTATTTGTACACTGTCCTCTTCTTCTTCTTCTTCTGGGGGATCCTCACTTTCCTCTTCTTCTAGCTCCGCTTCTGGCTCACTTTTTACATCCTCCTCTCTTCTCTCCGCTAATTCTCTCTCTTCCTCTTCTCCAGGAGGAGGGAGGTCAGGGATTGGGTCTCGCCTCGGCTCCGGCGGTCTCTGGGGTGCTGGGGCAGGACGCCGCCGGGCTATTCTCACTGGACCTGGGGTTCGGGGCTGCCTGAGGACTACTTCTGGGGAATCGGGATCTGCCAAGATGGGTTTCTTCTTGGCTTTCTTATCCTGCTCTTTCATTCTAGGCTGTTCCTTTTTCTGTCTAGAATCTGTTTTAGCTAACATTATTCTGCACTGTTCCTCATAACAGCGCTGCGCCCAGGAGGGCGGATCTTCACAAATACTTAACCAGGAATCTATATAGGGGTACTGATCGGGGTGCGCTACTCGCACTCTACGGTGTATTGACTGAATAATCTCTACGGTGAACGTTCCCTCTCGGGGCCAGATGGGGTCTAGATCGGGCCACTCCCTAGTACACAAAATCTGCAAACGGGCTGCTGTCATTTTAATACCATAATCTCCTGAATATCCCTCTTTAAAATGTGCGATCATACATTCTAATGGAGTGTTCCTAGTAGACTCCGCCCCTCCCATTTCGATGTGTGCGCGCAACAACAGACAGAAGGGAAAAGGTGGGCGGACCGTGGGTAAGGGGTCCTCACGGCCCTGGAAACATACAGGAAATACAAATAACAAGACAAGACGACAATCGCTTCCCCCTTTTCGCGACCTGAACGCGGTCGCCCGGTCAGGAAATGCGCTAATCAGGGGTCAGCTTTCACTTGGTCCGTGCTGCCAGACCTCTCAATCACACTTCGTTCACACAATCATGCTAGCAACGTATTCCCAGAATGCATTCGTTTCTATCTGTTCTGACTAGTCTTTTTCCAAGTACAATTACAAAAAGGATGAGGGTTTCACCTAGCGCATTCCCATGCCAGGCTACTCGGCTCTTCCTTGAGAGTTGATCAGGCTCTCTTACCAATTCCCAATATCTCGAGATTACAAATTCCAAGTTCCAAGTTCCAATGGCAGTACTGCTCTTTCTATTTCTGTCTAGACCCAAAATCAAAACTATACTCACCGGATCCGGTCCTCAAAACTTCCCAAGCAGGCGCATGAGTTGGACCTCGGACTCCCCTCACTCGGGTTCGAGGCGTTGACTCCAGCCGGGCTCGTCGCCCGCCGAGGTCCGACCAGCTCCCTCCGATACAAGGGACCGGTGGCGCCAGGGAGCGGCCCTCGTCGGAAGGGCGCGATCCCGGCAGGACCAAGCCTATAGAGGCGGAAAGTCGTGGTATATTGCCCTATATACACTTTGATTCCACAACTTCCCGGCCAACGCACCAAGGAATATGTAGCAGCAAAGCGCAGACAAACCAATGATACCAGGAGTCTGTTCAGAAGGTCCAAATCATTTATTTGTGCACAAGTCTCAAGCAAGGCAATTTCAAAATGGCTGAGCAAAGTTTTCAAGCATTACAACAACTTTTATAGACTTCTGTTCCATTCTAGGTATAGAAAAACAATTCATTGGTCCCGGTACGCTCCCGTACCTCCCGTAGCCCTTCTATTGGTCCCGGTACTGATAAGTTTCTCCAATTATGTTCCTTCTGTGGGCTTCTGTAGGCATGACACCTGCCTGCCCCCCTTCTAGTCCCAATTACAATGGTCAGTTCATCAACTTGTTACTTTCACACTTTCAAGGCTATGGGACCATTTGTGCGTGCAGAAGAGCAAGGTTCTGTAACTCATCTGTCAGCACTCCTCAATATTTCTCTGCAAATGTACTCTTTCTTATCAGTAACTTTAAAACACATCTTTTCTGTATTTTTCCATTTCTTAATTCTGCAATTCTGCTTATCTAAGCTAATTCAATATTTCTACTGAGTTCTTTCTTACAATAGCAGCATATTGGGGGATGTGCAATCCTATATGCCTCTCCACAGGCCTCATTTACAGGTCAAGCTAGCCATGCTGGCCTGCCTATGTCAGACACCGTGGGTCACAGGCCTGCACCTGCCACAAGGTATGCTTCACGTCGAATGTAACTCACTAATCAATGTTGTTAGCCCTCCATAACACAAAGTTCATTTACTCTTACAAAATGTATTTTCTAAAACTTAAAACCCACTTACTTCTTTTATTTAAAACCCCCAATTTAATTAAAACCCAAATTTAAACCCTTCTAATAATTTTAACCCCTTCATTATCTAACCCTGCTAAATTAAATCCTTTAACAATAAATTTTCCCAATTTTAACCCCAGAATCAATGGTTTTAGACCCCTCTTACATGAAGCAGACCCTTTTCCTAAGCTTACAGGAGCTCTAAATCTCGCTGGGTCTCACAAATGTTTGGGTTGTTTGCTATCTAAACCCCTGGAACTCTTTCCTTGCTGAGCTAAAATCTAGGTCCCGGCTTCTTCCTTGGCCTGCTGAAACCCTTGCAGCCAATCAGAATCTTTCTCTATCTCCACCAATCAAAAGGTTCCTATCACAAACTAAAGAAGTAAATAGCACATTGCTCTAACAAGCTGCATCTTTTTAACCCTCTGGTTACACTGGGATGTCTTGGAGGTCTTTTCAGAAGCTTTTGCATGTGCAAATAGTGTTTAAACGTATATAGTGTAGCTGGATTTAAGAGAGATTTGGATGAGTTCCTGGAGGTAAAGTCCATAAACATTATTAAAGAGAACTGGGGAAATCCACTGCTTACCCATGGGACAAGCAGCATGGAATCCATACACCTTTTGGGAACCTGACCTGTGACCTGAATTGGCCTCTGTTGGAAACAGGATATTGGGTTTGATAGATCGTTGGTTTGACCCAATATGGCTCATCCTATGTTCTTATGTTCTATATGTAGTAGAAGTACTGATTGTGCAATGATGCTATTTACATATCTAGATGCCACAGGATACATTGATTTGAAGGGGGCATATTCTGGGCATGGTTTGAGCAGTTAAAAAATATATATACTGCTATTTTATACATAAGAAGAAATTCCCCATTGACATTTATACCTGCTCTGAAGCAGGTATAAGTATCCATTACCATTGAGGAGACAATTGTGCTTCCTTATAATCAATGCCAGACCAGTTCAGACAAGTAGATTGTGTCTCCCTGCCAGCAGATGGAGAGGAAAAAACCTCAAGGTTAGACTTTACACCCATCACACACAGAGGCGGTGCTGTCTTCAGTTCCTCAGTATTTCTCTTCCTCCAACAGATGATGTAGGCACGTAGCCTGGCACAGCAGTAGGAGTGGGCACCACCTGGAAAGGTCATAGGCCCTCGCACCTGGTGGAGTGTAGACTGAGAAGGGGGAGGGGGATGTCCTTTCCACTTTGGGAACAGTTGAGATTCAAGTTCACACATCAATAGGTGATAATCCTGGAAACTACATTTATGACATATTCATAAATGACCTGGAAAGTGGAATAACGAGTGAGGTTATCAAATTTGCAGATGAGACAAAACTATTTAAAGTTGTTAAAACCCAAGAGGAATGTGGAAAATTGCAAGAGGATCTTAATAAATTGGAAGACTGGGCATCAACATGGCAGATGAAATTTAATGTGGACAAGTGCAAGGTTATGCACCTAGGGAAGAACAACCCAAACTATGGTTACACGATGCAAGGTTCCACATTAGGAACCACCACCCAGGAAAAAGATTTAGGCGTCATTGTGGATACCATGTTAAAACCCTCGGCCCAGTGTGCAGCGGCGGCCAAGAGAGCAAATAGAATGCTAGGTATGATAAGGAAAGGAATGGAAAATAAAACAAAAGCTATTATAATGCCTCTATATCGTTCCATGGTGAGACCGCACCTTGAATATTGTGTGCAATTCTGGTTGCCGTATCTTAAAAAGGATATAGCGATTTTAGAAAAGGTACAGAGAAGAGCCACCAAAATGGTAAAGGGGATGGAAGGATACTTCTATGAAGAAAGGCTAAAAAGGTTAGGGCTCTTTAACCTGGAAAAGAGACGGCTGAGGGGAGATATGATAGAAGTCTATAAATTAATGAACGGAGTGGAACGGGTAAACGTAGATCGATTGTTTACCTTATCAGAATATAGAAAGACTAGGGGACATGCAATGAAGCTACAGGGTAAACTATTTAAGACTAATAAAAGAAAATATTTATTCACTCAACGTGTAATCAAACTCTGGAATTTGTTACCGGAGGATGTAGTAAAGGCTGTTAGTGTAGCTGGGTTTAAAAAAAGGTTTGGACAAGTTCCTGGAGGAAAGGTCCATAAACCATTATTAAGAAGTGACCGAAAATATCAATGCTTGACCCAGTACAAGCACTGTGGAACTTGTGTCTCTTGGGGAAACTGCTAGGTACATATGACCTAGATTGGCCACTGTTGGAAACAGAATACTGGGCTGGATGGACCTTGGTCTGACCCAGTATGGCATATCTTATGTTCTTATGTTGTTATGTTCTTCTGCTCAATGTGCAGTGGGGGCCAAGAAAGCAAATAGAATGCTAGGAATAATAAAGAAAGGCATGGGGAATGAAATAATGGATATCACAAGGGCTTCTGTATCACTCCGTAGTACAACCGCAACTTGAATACGGTGTGCAAGTCTGGTCGACATATCTATAAAAGGATATAATGGAATTAGTGGAATCTGGTGCTCAGATGGGTCAACTTTCGATATCAACGGAGCTGGGATCGAATCCTTCTTAGCTCCAGGTGGAGGCCAACAGATGGCCGATGCTTGGCTCCGATTGAGCCCGGGAACTTCTTGATATCAATGCACCCTCAACGGATCCTTGGGAAGCCATCGAGACAGATGCAAGTGCCAAAAACCTCTGTCCAAAGAGGGATTCTCTCTGTTTCTCTCGACATGTCAGACTTCTCCTTGTCATCTGCAAACACTAATTATAAGAAGAGGGCTGGTGATTGGGACCCAGAAACTGGAGGCACCAGTTGTGCCTGTCAATAACAAAGATGGTCCTAGCGGAGAAGGAGCAGTGGGGATACCTGGGTTGGCAGTCAGCGCTCAGCCATCAGCGCTTGCAGGTGAAACGCCTCCCTCCCCTACATCGAGGCTCCTGCTCTATTTAATCGCCTGCTGCCTTCACGGCTGCGGTCGCGGCCCGCGGTCGCATGCCCGAAGGGGCGTGACCAAAGGGGAACGCCCCTTTGGCGCCATTTCAAAGCTTTCAAGCTATAGTCGCTGTGGGAATGCCCAGAGGTCATTTTAAGAGGAAAAGTAAGTCTTCAAAATCATCCTCTGATTGTGTTTCCGGCTCTAAAGTGGTGACTAGGCCAATGGATCAACATGTGGTATCTAAGAACAAAATTGCTTTGTCAGCTCCTACTTCTTCCTCACCTGCCTCTGGGGCTTCTCTGAGTACCATCGAAAGGACTCCTCCTCCTAATCCTGCTGGGAATCAGGTGCTGGACTTGGACACATTCTCCTCTGAAGGGTCTACCTCAGGGGAGGAAGGGGGCGCTATCAGTGTTAGTTCTTCTACTGTTCCCTGTAAATTTTCCTCTTTAACTCCTATTCTGGCTGTTAATTTGGAGGATGTCTATTTTTTCTTCTGTAGTTGATCCTGTTAATGTTTCTCTATTAGATATATGGAAACAAGTTTCGGTTACTAACTCTTTACTCGCTAAATTTATGGATCAAACGGCGACTTTCTCCCAGCAGGTTGTGCACAAGGTTCATACCTTGGAAGTGAACAAGGTTCATACCTGTTGGGAGTTTGTCTCTTCGAGTTGATAAATTGGAGGCTCATGCCGATGTTTTTCAATCGGCGAGAGCCTCTTTATTAAAAGATGTTGTACTTTTGAATAACCGGTTAGAATCACTAGAAAATAAGTCTCGTGCAAATAATATCCGCATTTTAAATTTTCCTAAGTTTCGTTTTATGACACCTCTCCTTCTCTTTAAACAGTATTGTAAAGATGTATTACTGATGCCAGATATTGATATTCCAATTTCACATTCTTATTATTTACCAAGTCAGGAGATTTCTTTGGATAATAATGTAGCTTTATCAGATCCACAAAGTGATTTAAATCTGACTGATTTTCTTGAGAATTCTCAAATTTTGATTTCTACTCGAGCCACTTTAGTGCTTACCTTAGTTAATTTTTCTGATAAAGCAAAGATTATGAAAGCCTTTTTCTTAAAAAAGAATGCTACCTTTCATGGTCTTAAAATGTCTATATTTCCTGATGTTTCTCGTTATACTCAATTGAGGAGGAGGTCCTTCCTTCAGCTCAAACTTCGTGTTTTGGCTGCGGGGGGAACCTTCTTCCTGCGGTTTCCTTGTAAATGTTTAATCACTATACAGGGAATAGATTATGTTTTTGTTGATTCAACTCAGTTAGATGCGCTCCTGTTGTCCCTCCAGGCCTGAATTGCTTCCTTTTTTCTTAATTTTGTTGGTAGTATTTTAGTTAGGTGGGTGTAGCCTTTAAAGTATTTTTCCAGGGTTTTCCCTTTAAGCTGGTCTTCTCCATGATGTGGGCTAGGTCACGGTATTGTATATTGCCTATAATTTTGTGTTGTATATCTTTTTACTTGGACTGTGTATTTTTTCTTTGACATTGTTCTTGTATTGCGCATATGAAAATAAATTTAAAAAAAAAAAAAAAATGGTCCTAGCACACTTGGTGCACTTCTTGAACCCGCAGGCAGGTTTCTGGGACATGTCCGGAAAGATGGCTGTGGCTAAATCAAATGGCTCGATGGTGACCATGGGCTCGGAAGGCCACAGAAAGCAAGCCAAGAAAAATTAACATTATCGAAAAGCAATGGAAATGATGAGGCACCGTGACAGACGAACCAACGGCAGGCACAAATAGGCACTCGTTCATGGAAGGCCCCCCGAAGGGGAAAAAAACAAAATTTA
Source organism: Ichthyophis bannanicus (assembly GCA_033557465.1). NCBI lineage: Eukaryota > Metazoa > Chordata > Amphibia > Gymnophiona > Ichthyophiidae > Ichthyophis > Ichthyophis bannanicus. The sequence goes on from CM066035.1 coordinate 98,736,819, forward strand.
CCAGTGGAGAACTGAATCAACATCTGTAGGGCTCTGTGGAGAAATGAAGAATAGAGAAGATGGTGCCGTGACGGCAGGCGGGAAGATAAGCATGCAGGCATGATGCAGCCCCCCAAAAGCTTCCAACAGAAGCAGGGAAGCATTCCCACATGGAGCTCCATCAGAGACATCAACCCTACTTGAGGACTTACTTCCTGCTTGTCCACTGTGAACTATACTGTAAATAAACAAACTTTAGAGACCAAACTTCAGAGGCATGCTGGGACTATTTCTCAGCAGCCCTCCTGCGATACTGCTCAGGCAGCTCCTTCTCTTCCTTGAGAAGCAGTTTGGGGCAGCTAGTTCAGTTGAGACTCACCCTCCTTGTGAGCTGCTATGTCCTTGCCGTGTTTTTTCACAGCAATACTTCGCGTCTTCTCACCCTGTAGTCAGATTCTACTCAAGCGTTATTAGGCTGGTTTGGCAAGCCACACGTTTTGGGGCTCAATCTCTCCTTGAAGAGAGGTCAGGGCATAGCACTATGGCAGACCTAGTCTCAGACTCGCATGGATACACAGAGACATTCCCTGCAGGGATTGCCACCAGATATTTCTCCGATTTGTTATTCTGGATCCCTGACTGCTTCAGGCTTTCCCCTTGTGCTAGCCACCCCTGTTCAAAGCACTTTGCAGGCCAAACGAGACTACTCCTTAGATGTAGACATCTTGAGTGACTTTCTCCCTCCCTATCTGGGAGACTGGGTACATACTACTCATGTAGACTGGTCTGGTCTGGCATTGACAATAATGAATCAAGAATACATCCAAGAAAGTTGCAGTGATCAAGGGCTCTCAGTCTGACAAATTTATAAACCTAACAGCGAGTACGTTGGTCCCATTCTGAAGGTAGCTGGCTTGGTGTAGGGGAGTCAGGTTTTTACCCTTCGGGTTGACTGTGGCAATGAACTGTAAATAAAAAACAGAACCGCTTTTGGCTGCCTTAGCTTTTACAAAGAATTCCAAGCCGCTGAAGGCTGCACCAGCACTTTATAAAGTAGAATGACGTCAACTCTGCTTTCTCCCCCCACTTCTCAGTCTCCGTCTACTGGTAGAGGGTCATAATAATCTACTTGTCTGGACTGGTCTAGCAGTACCAAAGGAAAGGAAATTAACAGACAAGTTTAAATTTCACCTTACTTCTGTGGTGTAACACCACTTTAAAAAGTGTACTTAACTTCTGAATTTAGCTTACACCTTCAATAGTAGCTCAAAGTGCGTGCCATTCAGATACAGTAACTATTTTACTGAGGCAATGGCCTGCCAGAGATCACAAGCAGTAGCAGTGTTTGAACCCTGGCTTCTCTGGCTCTCGGCCCACTTCTCTAACCACAAGGCTACCCCCGCCCCCCCCCTCAGTTATTTCACAGAGATCCCCAATTGTATACATAGCTCACACGTGTATTTATCAGCCCCTACAGGTGTAAAGCCCCACATGATGGAGCGCTTTTTTCAATGTGCTGTTGCCACTGGACATGGCGACAAACACACGTTTTTCTGGCCCCCTTATATATATTTTGCGAAAGACTCCGTGTTCAGCAAAGCCTCGTGAACGATACTCAGTGAAGCGTGAAAGTCCTGCCTAGAGGCCCTATGATAAAATCAGGCTGTGTGTATCCTAAAGCTCCGCATGTCGGGAAAAAGGTTTCCTTCTGGAGTAACACTCTTCAAAGTATTCCATCCACCTCTCTTATATTTTTAAGGGTATGTTAGCTGTTTTACGGATATATGATGCTTCAGCTGGCCATGTAACCCTTAGGAGAAAGACATGGTAAATAATCCTAATGGCATCAGAAATAGTTACAGGACGTTACAGTCAATAAAGATTTGACATCAACAGACCTGGCCCAAGGATATCTGATACCCTAGGCAAACCTTGAGCCATGTGTCCCCCCCGCTTCCATGTAATCCAGCATCTCCCCTCACCCTACCTCCTCCCCAATGGCCAGCATCCCCTTTCCCCTCCCTGCCCCCATAAAGTGATCAACATCTCCCCCTTCTTCTACTTCCATCCCCCCAAAGTGTCCATCACTTCTCCTACCATTCTCTAGCCCCCCTCCTCCTTAGTCCAACAACTCTCTTCCTGCCTTCCTCTCTCCCCTCCATGTTCAGCATTTCTCCAACATCATTCCTGTCACTTGCAGGGCCGGCTCGCCCTACCCACCCACCCTAACTCTACCCAGGCCACCCTGAAGCATTGTTAAATGGTGTGCATGACTCAAGGCTCTGCGCACAAGCGTACACTTATGCTCACTGGGTTCTGCCTCTTCCAGCAGGGAGTTTGCATCTAAGGGGCCGGGATACAGCAGAGCTGGAGCAGGGACTTGCTGTTTAATAAGTCAGGGCAGCCGAGGCACAGATAGGGAGGAGGTGGCGGCAGCAGAGGAGGGAAAAGGAGAAGCCCTGTCCTGTCATGCTACCATACCCTGAATTCTGCCACCTTAGGTGGGCCCCACCTAGTGCTAGGGCTTGCCCTGTAAGTTTGGGGAGGGGGAGAGAAATATAGACACACAGTTATTCTCTAATAGTAACGTGGCCACCTTCAGGTGACTGGCTGACATCCCCCCTCTGGCTATAAAAGCTTCAGGCTCTTAATACACGCTGGGGGCCATTTTAGGAAGTGTGTATACACCATGGAAAACAGATAATATAAAATTGTGTAGGGGTACGCACACATACTTTGTGATCTGCATGCAGGTGTTCAGAGACATTGGGCGGAGCTGCAACGTACACATGTGTTTTAGAAAGTACACAGATACACACATAGGGTGCAAAGACACATTTATACCTTCTTCAGAGCAGGTGCACATTTGTGCACCAACAGAGTTGGCAACAGTCTCTTTTATAAAAAAAAAAAGCACACAGATGTCTATGTCATCTTTATAAAATAAGCACCCGGTTATGAAATTATCCCCATTAAGTTTACCTCAAAACTACATTCTGTTTTTAAATCTGAAAATCCAACCATTCCCTTTAAGAAACGATACAATGATTTTTATCTATGGAAACAGCGCCATCAAGTGATCAGAAGGCAATACTGAAATTACAGAAAAAAATATCATCTGCTAGGTTGATGCAGTAAGGGGGGGGGGGGGAGGGGAACCCCACAATACAGAGGCTGAAGTGCTGTACAGACTAACACCCTTAAAGCTCTTGATGACGAGATTTCAAAATGTCAAAGTGGACTCCTGAAAGCTGATCGAGTGGAAGAGTGTTCTATTGGTTTGAAAGGTGGCCAAGAATCGGGGAAACCAGTTCAAATGCCACTGCTGCTCCTTGTGATCTCAGGCAAGTCACTTAACTCTTCACTGCCTCAGGTACAAACTTACAGGCCTATGCAGAAAGCAGATTATAACATCACGCACTACTAACTATGTCTCTATACAGCGCACCGATAGCACGTGACATCAGCACCAGCATGCAAAAAGGGGCACATATGTAAATGTATTTATTTAATTTAGACAGATTTGTTACCACTTTATCCTTCAATCAAAGTGGTCACATCACATCACAATTGGAGGCTTTAACATGAGGGTGCTTAACAACATATAGACAGTACAACTGGAGGGTTACATTTAACATGAGGGTAATTAACAACATTGTACAATGAACTCGTGTGTCTAGTTGGGATGAGTGGGTGTCTAGTTGTCGGAGGTGGTTGTGTTACTGTTCGGGCGGGGACTGTTGTCTAAGTTCATATGTTTCTATAAAGAGCAGGGTTTTAAGGGCTTTGCGGGCCTATGATGTCATTTAATGTCCTCAGGCTCGTTGGGAGGGAGTACCATAGTGTGGACGCCAGTAGTGAAGGAGCTCTTTTTGAAGTTATTTGTTTAGTCTTGTGGTATCCTGCAGGTGTGCCGATCATGTTGCCATTATTGGTCCTTCTTGGTCTATTGCTGATATCTCTTGTTATAATGTCTTGGAGTCCGTCTGCTGAGAGATGGTGAATGATTTTAAAGATGATCACGATTGTTTTAAATTTTGCTCTTGCCACCACTGGGAGCCAGTGCAGTTGCTGTAAGACGGGGGTGATGTGCTCTGTTCTCGCAGTGTCCGTAATGGTGTGCTGCAGTGTTTTGCACCATCTGAAGCGGGTGTAAGGTCTGTTGAGGGAGGCCTTGATATAGTGAATTTCTGTAATCAAGCAGAGGTGTGATGAGTGTCTGGCACACTGTGCGGAAATGGTCCTGGCGGAGTACTGGCTTGATCTTTCTGATGGTTCTCAATCGTTGATATTAGCCACACATTAAACTAAGGCGCAAATGGTGGCATTAAAGTGGGAGAGCAAGCCAAGTACATGTGCACAGAAATCAGCACAGGTTTGGCATGCTATCCCAGAGAAACAGGCACTGCATGGCTGATTTGCCTATGCACTGGATTCATCTGAAGTGTCAAACTTCCCTTCAGATTATCCAAGCATCGGGGAAAGCCCCCGATGCCATCAATATCCCTGGTGGCCCAGCGGCCCCAATACCCCCCCCCCCCCCCATTAAAAGTAAGCCTGGTGGCCCAGCAGCCCCAAACCCCCACCCAGTATCTTTACAATGGAGTGGGCGCATTGCCAGTGCTCTCCCGCTCCCGCACCGCCATCTTGAAACATGACTACTTAAATACATGATGTCTCTTCTGTACCACCAACAAAATCCATTCAGATTCAGGTAACTTTATTGGCATGACAATTTTACATATAGACAGAACAAGGATAATTGCCAGGTTATGGCGCTGCTCTGCACTGTCCTTACTCGGGTCACATTTCTTGCCTGGACACAACCTCTTTCGCTGCTATAGCTGCTGTTGCTCCTCTTTCCGCAAGATTATACAGAGCCCTTTCTGCTCGCTCTTTTGTGGGACGTTGTTGATTTTGTTTGTCAGCTTTGGGAAATGTGCATCCGTAATATCTATGTGCTTTGCACAGTGCAAGAGGAAATTCATTTCTGTTTCTGTTTGCATGCAGAGTTTGGCTTTCCTGGACTTTGTAGTTACGTTTTTGTCTACAGCTTTGTTTCCAGTCTGTGGTCATTTATTCTGTATTTGGCTAAGGGTCTGTCTGTGTTTTGCATGTGAAACCGAAGTCAGGTATTCTGCTAGTGTGTAGTTTCGGTGAAGGGATCTGTAGCAGTACCTTTCTGTTTATGGGCCTGTGCCTTCCGTTCTTTCCTTTCTAGGCATACTACCAAAATCCTTATCTGCCCTATCACCTTCCACTTCAGACTACTGCAACCTCACAGATCTGCCACTGAGCCGTGTCTCTCCGCCACAGTCTATTCACAACCCTGTTGTGTGACCTATTGTCCTTCCACTGCTCTCATAACCAACACTACACTGACTCCCTGTCTGCTTCCACATGAAACTCAAACTTCTATTCACCTACAAAAATGTTGAGCCCTTCATACAAGAACATGCCGTTAATGCATGCGGACGCGAATAGGCAAGTGCATACCTGGAAATACGAGTGGATGGCTGCAGTGGCCTCGCTACGTATCCTCAGTAAAGAGCTGAAGGTATTGGTCCTGCACCGCAAATGAGGGAACTGCCGGGTGTATTCCGCAGCATGTCTCTCTCTCAATTTTAAAGGGAATGCCTGCAACGTGAAATAAGCACGCATATCAAATGCTTGAAATCAAACGACGTGAAGCAGCATTTTAGAAAGGCAGTTTAGATACCATCTGGGACATCTACATCAAAATATCTGAAATTCCATGTGAGGGGCAACAGAGAAGGTGGGCACATATAGATGTATGTTAGCAGAGACAATTTTAAAATGCAAGGAAACGGGGATATGGAGTAACAAACCTCAGGCACATGCTGGTTTCACAGATGTGTATATTTCACACATGCAACCCAGATGTGTCCGCAACGGTATTTCAGAATACATACGTGCATCTGTCGTCACATACATGTTGGGGCCTGCCATTTCGCAACCAGACACATGCAAAGGGGCAAGCTCACAAAAACGGCCTATTTATGTATGCTTTTTTGAGGGGGGAAAAATTATTGGGGGGGGGAGGGGGGAGTCAGAGGGCATTTCCCTCTTCTTCCTACTGTTTGCTGGCCAGAATGAGTCCTTTTAAAAAACCCATTTGTGCCCAGGAGTGGGTACAGACGTACCTACCAGCGGCATAAATAGGCGGAGCTATTCTAAAAAATCAGACATACATATGGAACTTTCACAGACCACCCTGGACACACCCCCATCTGATACGTGATCGTGCCAGACATGTGTAAACTCAAGCCTTTCTAAAATGGCTCTTGAGACATGGATGAGATCGGCACGACTGAGTGAGGTCTTCAGATGTGCAAATCACAAACAGAGCTTCTAAAATGACCTCCTTAATGTTTATTACTCCTCACTGATCCATCCTGGTGTCCTCAATCAAGACACCTTTCAAAGAATTAAAGTCTGCTGCCCAAACATTTCTAAGCGACGTAAAGAAAGTAAGCAAAAAGTAGGTTAACATACTACAACATCACAAGGACCCACGACTTGAATATCTTCAGCTTGCAACTCCACATTCTGCTTCTTGTGGTGGCTCTCTACCAGCCTTCCCTGGACTTCCACCGAGCTTCCAAAACTCAGCTTTCTGAAACAAATTGTTAGCAAAGGATTACTGCCCAGACAGAACGTTTCTTTGGATGTTTGTCATTCATCCAAGGAACATATGTATGAAAAGCTTTAGAACGCCAACATTCATTTGACCAGGATCTTGTGTGCAATGTATGCAGAGAGATGTAGCAACTAATGTGACCCGTTTGTATGAATGGGGTGATGGTCCACCACACACTGTTGCAGTAAAATTTCATCAGACTTGCAGCAGCACATTAAAAATTTTTTAATGACAAAACCATTTAACTAGCTGCTGGGCAGCTATCCCCCCCCCCCCCCCACACACACATTTTTCTCAGCCATCTACTTTGTTAAGCCTCCGACTGCTTATTGGGTGCTCTGTTAGTGGAAAGGAGTTTCAAAACTACCTGCAGACCATGTTCTTGGCTTCCAGTTTTTTCATCAAAACCACATGACTTAAGACTTAAGACTGCTACTCCAGAAATTATGAAATATAAAAATTGTGTGCCAAATTATATAGCCAATCTCACTAAATGAATCATAAGATTTAATGTGCAATCATTTCAAACAAAGAAGAAAATAAAAACAACACGTATCCAACTTAACACAGAGCTCTTTTACACAATGCAGTATTGGCAAAATCTCCACCCCAGGACTTACCCTGTAGGGATGTGCACAGGCAGGAAATATTTGGTTAATTTTCTTTTGTTTTCATGAATTTTCCCAATTTGTGTTTTTTTCAGTTAGTTTCAAACAGTCATTTTAAATCAGGAATTTCTAGTGCATACTAAAATTGCTTTAACGCACTACCTGACAAATTAAGGCCTGCCACATTGGTTAGTGCCCATTAAATCACTCTGCAAATGTAATGTGTGCCGTTGATTCAATACTGATTCCAGGCGACCCAGTCCCTGTTTTTTCTTGGTAAGGTGTGTCCAGAAGTAGATTGCCAGGTCTTTCTTCCATGCAATGAGCTTACAGCCCCTGATATGTCAAGGTGGTCACCCTGTTTAGCTTCAGAGATCAGCCGAGAGCAGGTTCATTCGGGACAACTGATTTTAAGGCCCGCTAATGAACTGAATACGCACTAACAAATACATACCCCTATTATCTTGCTACTCAAGAAAGGTGACATTTTACTTACCAGTTAATGTCCTTTCCTTGAGTCCTGCTGAGCGGTCAGATTAGTGGAGACGAAGAACCAATCGAAAGCCCAGGTTTCAATGACATCACTCCAAAGCCTCTATTCGCCTCAGCCACCAGAGGTCCCTTCAGTATTCTCCCAAAGCATATGGGAGAAACATGGTCAATCTCACACAACCTCAAGCGTGGGCAACAATGAGTAATCAACAGTAAAGAACAGAGTAAATGCAGTTTTAGGGGCAGGCCCTGGATTGGTCTAGCAGGACTCAAGGAAAGGACATTAATTGATTTAAAAAAAATGTAATCTTCCATACTTGTCCTTCCTAGACCAGTCCAGACAAATGGGTTTTACCAAAGCTACACCACCACTGGGCGGGAAGAAGACAGCAGCTTGCAAAACCCTTGAGCCAAGACCATGTCCGCCTGTACGTAGACATCCAAGCAGTAATGTTTAACAAAAGCAGAACGTGATGACCACGTTGATGCCCAATCAATGTCTGGAAGGGCTACCGAGCTCCGCATTGCCCAAGGAGGATGCTTGTTCTCGGGTAAATGGGTGCACAAACTTTCCGGAACTGGCCGGTTCCGCAACAGATACACTGAGGCAATGGCATTCCTAATCCAGCGTCCTAAAAGTCGATTTTGGTCGCTGCTTCACCCTTACGCAGGCCAAACAGCACATAAAGATGGTTGGACTTACAAAAGGAATTCATAACCTCCAGGTACCGGAGGAGCACTCTCTGGACATCCACCAGGCAAAGATCCTTATCCTTCCCTCTACACTGCTCCTTCGGGAAGGAGAGCAGGCAGACCACCTGGTTCACATGAAATGGAAGTCCACCTTAGGCAAGAAGGAACTCACAGGCCGAGTGGAAACACCCGTTCGAAAAGAACAGATAAGGATCTTGGAAAGACAGAGCCTGCAGCTCATAAATCCACCTTGCAGAACAAATTGTGACCAAGACAACAGTCTTGAGCATCAAATCCTTTAAGGTAGCACGCTTCAACAGCTCAAAGGGGGCTGCCATTAGGGCCCTGTGCAGCAGATACAGATACCAGACCGGAGTGGAGGATGCAGATGCCAAATCCCCTGGAGAAAACGAGACGTCTAGGTGCAAGGCCAGAGACTTGCCTATCACCAGATCCCGGAAAAAGGTCAGAGCTGCCACCTGAACTTGTCAGGGACCTAAGGGAAAAGTTCTTCTCTAGGCCATCCCGTAGAAAGGCCAACAGGGAGGACACCTTTGCCACCTCAGGAGCTAACTGCCACACCAACACCCAAAGATGCATCATATCTGTACATATGCTAGCTTGGTAGAACTCCGAGCACCAAGCAAGCAGAGTAGAGATTACTGCTGGAGTAGCCCTCATGCACTATCAATCTCCTTTCAAGAGCCATGCCATAAGCAAGAAGGGAGCTGGGTCCTCCAGGACGAGACGATCGGTCCCTGCCACAATAGGCCCCAAGATGGAGGCAGCCAAAGAGGAGCCGCATCAGGTCTCTGAACCACGCTCTCCTCAGCCAATCCAGCACCACCAGAACAATCCTGCCTGGGTGGCATTCTATACACCGAATCACATGTCCCACCAGGGGTCACAGCGGAAAAACATACAGCAGTTGCTGACTTGGCCAAGACTTGGTCGGGGCATAGACACCCTTGGACCCCATCTCCATGTGGCAACTGAAGCAGCAGCAAACTTTGGCACTGGAGCAGGTCACCATCAGATCCATTTTGGGGAGACCCCAGCGATGCAGAATCCATTGAAAATGCCTCCTGTCTCAACTCTCACGCTCCAGCATCCAGAGTGCCAGATGAGGAAGTTCACTTCCACAATGTCCACCCTGGCATTGTGCTGGGCCAATAAGGCTAGGAGGTTCTTCTCCACTCAGGAAACAAAAGAACTATCTCCAGAGTTACCATGGTACTCCTCGTGCTACCTTGCTGATTGACATAAGCAACCACCATGGTGTTGTCTGAAAGCACTCGAACTGCCTGACCCTCGACCAGGGGCTGGAACACAGAAGAGCCAATCTGATGGCTCTCGCCTTGAGGAAGGTTAAAGGGCTACACCGCTTCCCTGGGTTCCAATGGTCCTGGGCCATATAGTATTGGCAATGAGTTTCCCAGCCCGAGAGACTGGCATCAGTCGTCAGCAGGATCCAGGAGAAATCTCCAGCGGTATGCCCTTCCTCAGATTACACTGCAGGCTGGCCTTCACACCAAAGAGAGTGGAAGCCTGCGCTCAAACTCCTGAGAACTCAGGGACCACTGAGTCAACAAGGACCACTGGAGCAGTCGCATGTGAGCACATGCCCAGGACACCATCTCTATAGTCACCGCCATTACTCAGGAGAGGTGAAAATAATCTCAGACTCTGGTAGCCTGCTGCACACAGAACAGCACCATACAATCCAACAAGTCTTTTGACTTTCTCCTCTGGCAGGGAAAAAACCTCTGGCCACTTGAATGTCGAAACGTGTTCCCAGAAACTCCAGGACTGGGAAGGCAACAGCCGGCTGTTTCACTGACTGATCACCCAGCCAAAGCATTCCAGAAATGACCCCACTCAGGATGCCATCAAAGACACTTCTGAAAGGGAACGGGCTCGAATGAGCCAGTCATCCAGATAGGGATGGACACACAGCTGCTGCCACCACCATGACCTAAGAGAATGTCCTTGGGGCAATGGATATCCCAAAAGGGAGGGTGATGAACAGATAGGGAGAGCCAAACATGGCAAAACGCAGACGCTTCTGCTGATCTGCCTGGATCGGGATATGAAGTACGCCTCAGCCAGATCCAGAGAAGCCAAGAACTCCTCTTGGTGCACTGCTTTAGTCACGGAGTGCAAGGTTTCCAACCAGAGGCACAGGACGGCAAGTGCTCGATGACCCCCCTGAGGACCAGAATGGCCAGAACACATTTTTTTTTTTAACTCCATAAAATAGATGGAGTGCCGTATCTGCCCTTGCCCCGCTCGTCCGAAGGGACAGACACCACCGCCTTCAGACGTAGCAACTTGTCCAATGTGGCAACACTGCGGCACTTTTGATCGCAGACCTACGAGGGGAAATGCCAAACACATCCAGAACTGGCTCTTTGCATTCTTTTCCTGTCAATCCTCTGATTTTCTTCAGAGAGGAGAAAATCCATCTACCATCTGCTGGAGACAAAGAAATACTGAAGGGACCTCTGGTGGCCGAGGCGTATATAGGCATGAGCGTGAAGTCACTGAAACCTGGGCTTTTCATTGGTTCTTTCTCTCCACCAATCTGCTGGTAGGGGAACACAACCTACTTGTCTGGACTGCTCTAGCAGGACAATATGGAAACTTCAGTTTTGACATGAGGCGGCAGCACTCAAGTTGCACATCACTGCACGTTGTAAAATTAATGAGGCTTACTCTGTTCTGTAGTGCAAAATTCTGGAGAAGACTGCTTCTTTGCAGGTTATACCACCTTCTACTAAACCATCTCCAAAGGAAATGGAATACTAGAGTTTCCTAGATCAGCGTTTCCCAATGTTTCCATGGTCAAGGCACACATACATTCACAAAATGTTGTGCGACACACATACCACTGTGGACACGGCTTTCAGGGCATCCCGAGCTCCTCTTCTGGCAATATTCAAATGCTCTTTCACTGCGACACGTTCGTATCTGTCTCTAACCCCTCTCGCCATTAGTTTTAAAGTTTGGAAGAGAAAGGGGGAGAGGGGCTTTCAGAGCTTCTCTAGTTCTTCTTCTGGCAGTATTGCAACGCTTTTCTATTCTGACAGGTTCATGCAACAAAGCAATCGTAACAAATCTCTTCTATGCTTTTGTTAGTTATCAGGGGTCGTTCATGCAAGTCCCACAGCCCCAATAAAAGCAAGCCATAGGTCCAATTCCAAGATCTTCCAATAATCTCCTCCACAATCGTTCATGCTTGCAACCAAAGTTCCCTTAAGCATGGGCACTAAGAAGGAATGTAACACTGTGTCCCTTCGATTTTTTACAAACTTAAGGCAAGTCTCCTCTTCCCACACATGCAGTTTATACCTCTTCTCTGGAGTCCAATAGGCCCTATGTATAATCTTAAACTGTATTTCCTGCAACTCTATATTAGTAACTAAACATCCTGCTATGGCCCAATCTGTCTTTAAGGCATCCCCTGTAATGCCCCGCCCATTTCTAAGGACCATATTTGGGCAAGCTATTCTAAATGTAGGTACACAAGTTCTTGATGTTGACGGTAGATTTAGTGTTTTTTTTTTTTTTTTTTAAACTGGCTCGGACGCTACAGCCGAGTCACGGCCACTGTTTAGTGCTTTCCTGGTCCACAGTATGTACGGTTGAAAAAAGGGGTGAGAAAGATGCTTTGCAGTGGCTGTCCTGTTCTGGAGGAACAGGTTACTGGTGTCTTTGCAGCAGGAAGAAGATTTGTTGGCTTTTAGGAAAGCCTCGAAAACCTTTTTTGTTCCTCACTCTGAGTAAATCAGGCAGTAGGGCCGATGCATAGCATGCAGGTAGTCAGGTAGCATGATGGGGGGCAGTAAGGAGTTTTTAGTGTTATGCTAGATCTGCTTTGGGCTTTTTAACTGTGCACCTCCTTGAATACCGTAGGGGATATGGCGGGATACAAATATTTTAAAATAAATAAACCTCTTCTGGGAGTTTGTTTATACAGAGTACAGCTAGAATATTTCCCCTTACAGCTTACCATACAAAAAAAGAAAAATCTGAATTCTAATTATCACCTCAAACACCACAAAATCCCTCCAGAGACAGATACATTTTGAAATGTAGGGCTACAGCTTATGCAACTGATGATATGCCATGTGAATCAAACCAACATGGATTCTCTAGGAGCAGAGCATGCTGGACTCTGGAACTGCTGAACTGCCCAGCTGCCTCTGAACGGTGAATGAAAGACATTAATGGTCTTTGCTCTTCTGCCGTATACATGCAGAGACGGAGGTGACCAATTCTTCTGAAGCTCTGAAGGTCTTCAAGATGCTGCATGGCTCCCACTTTCATGGAGGGGAGGGGAACAAAAAAAAAAACCCAAAACACCCACCATGCCATCACCACTTGCTCCCATCTCTTATTGGTGTCTTGGCTTTTTGCCACAGGCTATCCATTCACCTTTGCCCTTAACGGATAACGCCCCAAGATTTTACAGGCACACTGTGTAAACTAATCCACGCTTGTACTCGCCTGTCTCCATGCTAACTTACCGGGATTATATTTAGCTCCAGGGCCAGCTCACTCTTTTGCAGCTGGAACCAGACAGAAATTAGTCCCTACCTGACTAGATTGTGGAAGTTGCCTTCCGAACTTGGACTGGAATCTGATTTCCATATCTGCTTCGAGAGGTTGCATGGCTCCGATTCTTAATCTTGACAAGTTTGGGATTAGCTAAATTTTCTTGCACAGTGCAAGTCTCTCCTAATGACATAATGGTCCTTTGTTAGATATCTCCATTTAGTTTGTAAAGCACAGGAGCTTTGCTTGTACAGAAAACATGACCGCTGCTAAGGATTACTACCTCATTTTATAATGCTAGTGTATTATATTTTTCTAATAAATCACTGAGAAACGAGATACCTCAGCTTTCTCACTGCTACGGAGAACATATGTAGCAGACCTTCCATATATAAGTACCACTTCTCAAGACACAAATAGCAAAAACTGTACCTTTGATAAGGCAGCACTACAGGTTCAAAATACCAATGCACCTTATTGGAAAGCCACACAAGTCAGTGATTACAGATTCCCACACAAACTACCAGGTCAATATTCACTAAAGCATCGACTAGATTGTAAACTCTGATGAGCAGGGACCATCTTTTATATGTGTCTGTGCAACACTACGTACATCTTGTAGCGCTACACAAACGTTCAGTAGTAGAACACCACAAAACCTCTAATGTAGAGTTTCAAATCATTCCTATATTCAGCAGCACTACATGCAAAGTACCAGGCAGTGGGCACAGGCAGAGATTTGAAATGGAAAGGAGTCTAAACTACAGAAAGCTGAACTTAACAGCTTATTTTCTTCTAGTGCACTGCTCACTAATAGCTGCCCAAGTTTGTCAGAGTTGGCACTGTGCAGACACTAGGGAACTGGAACAGTGTGTTACTACGTAGGGGGCTGAGCATGCAAAAAAGATTAAGTGAAAGCCCCCAGGTAAGTGATACATTAAATACCTTTATGGAAATGGGTAACAGGGGTAACATATGGAAAGCAGTGTGTATTAATGCCCGTAGCATGGGAAATAAGATCTCTGAAGTTGAAGCTTTGGTGGGAGTGGCTGACTTAGATTTAGTGGCAGTTACAGAAACATGGTTCACAGAAAACCATGACTGGGATGTAACTATACCTGGCTATACTTTATTCAGAAAGGACAGGGTAGGAAGAAGGGGAGGAGGAGTAGCACTATATGTAAAAACTACTATTAAAGCTTTGGAATTACAGAGCTTAAAAGGGAGAGAGGAGGCATTGTGGGTTAAACTAGAAAGAGGGAAAGAGAAATCTATTTGCATTGGTGTGATATACAGACCTCCCTCACAAGAGGAAGAGGTGGACAGAGAGTTAATTGAAGACATACACAGCATTGCTAGGAAAGGGGAAGTGCTACTGATAGGAGATTTCAATATGCCAGATGTTGATTGGCACATTCCTGCTGCAGTATCATCTAGGAGTAAGGAGATCCTGGATTCTCTACAGGGTGAACTATTCAGGCAATTGGTAACAGACCCCACACGTGAAGGGGCCATACTGGACTTGGTGCTTACCAATGGTGAAAGTGTTTCTGATGTTGTAGTGGGAGATCATTTTGCATCCAGTGATCACCAGATGGTGTGGTTCAGTATTAGGACTAGGGCTGTTAGAATCCATTCCAAGGTGAAGATCTTAGACTTTAGGAAGACTAACTTTGCGAAGATGGGCCAATACCTCAGGGAGTCATTAGTGGGATGGGAACAGCTGGGGGATGTAGAACAACAGTGGGCAAAACTGAAAGGGGGTATTTTAAAGGCAACCAACCTTTTTGTTAAAATGGTAATAAAGGCAAAAGGAACAGGAGACCGCTATGGTTTTCGAAGGAAGTAGCTGAAAAAGTGAAGAAAAAGAGGGAGGCCTTCATGAAATACAAGAGATCACAGAGAGAGGAAGACAGGCATCTGTATTTGGAAAAACTTAGAGAAGCTAGCAAAGTAGTCAAGAAAGCAAAGATTCAAAAGGAGGAGGAAATAGCCAATGCAATAAAATGGGGAGATAAGACATTTTTCAGATATATTAGTGAGAAGAGGAAGGGCAAAAGTGGTATTGTCAGACTCAAGGGTACAGGGGGGGAATATGTAGAAGCTGATAAGGATAAAGCGGAATTGCTTAACAAATATTTTTGTTCTGTGTTCACAGATGAAGAACCAGGAGCAGGACCTCAGAAAACACCCACAAATAAGAACAGAAGCGAGGGACATCTTGAACAATTTTCAGAAGACTGTGTTCGTGAGAAACTAGCTCAACTTAAAGTAGACAAAGCGATGGGACCGGATGGGATACACCCTAGAATACTGAGGGAACTTGGGGACGTTCTAGCAACTCCACTGACTGACCTTTTCAATGCCTCGTTGGAGTCGGGAGTGGTGCCAAAGGACTGGAGAGAGGCTCATGTGGTGCCTTTACACAAAAGCGGAAGTAAGGATGTGGTTGAAAACTACAGGCCGGTTAGTTTAACTTCAGTGGTGAGTAAATTAATGGAAACGCTGTTGAAAGAGAAAATAGTGAGGTTTCTGGAGTCCAGCGGATTACAGGATCCGAGGCAGCATGGATTCACCAGAGGCAGGTCTTGTCAGACAAATCTGATTGATTTCTTTGACTGGGTGACCAGGGAGTTGGACCGAGGGAGAGCTCTAGATGTGGTGTATTTAGATTTCAGTAAAGCCTTTGACACTGTTCCTCACAGGCGACTTATAAACAAACTGAGCACCCTAGGGATGGACCCTAAGGTTACTGCTTGGGTTAGAAATTGGTTGGGTGGGAGGCGACAAAGAGTACAAGTAAATGGAGCTCACTCTGAGGAGAAGGATGTTACCAGTGGTGTGCCCCAGGGATTTGTCCTTGGTCCGATTCTTTTTAACATCTTTGTTAGTGATATAGCGGAAGGGCTGTCGGGTAAGGTTTGCCTCTTTGCGGATGATACCAAAATCTGCAATAAAGTAGACACCCAGGAAGGTGTAGATAACATGAGGAGGGATCTAGCTAAGCTTGAAGAATGGTCTAGAATTTGGCAGCTGGGATTTAATGTTAAAAAATGTAAGGTCATGCATTTGGGCTGCAGTAATCCAAGGGAGCAATACAGCATAGGAGGTGAAGTACTTTTGTCCACTAAAGAAGAGCGGGACCTAGGCGTAGTTGTGTCCAATGATCTTAAAGTAGCTAAACAGGTAGAAAAGGCGACGGCAAAAGCTAGAAGGATGCTTGGGTGCATACGGAGAGGAATGGCTAGCAGAAAAAAGGAGGTGATAATGCCTCTGTATAAGTCTTTGGTGCGACTTCATTTGGAGTATAGTGTGCAATTATGGAGACCGCACCTTCAAAAGGATGTGAACAGGATGGAGTCGGTGCAGAGGGTTGCTACTAAGATGATTAGTAGTCTTCATTATAAAGCATATGAGGACAGACTTAAGGATCTTAATATGTACACCTTAGAGGAAAGGCGGGATAGAGGTGATATGATTGAGATGTTTAAATACCTCCGTGGCATAAATGTTCAGGGAGAGAGCCTCTTTCAATTGAAAGCAAGTTCTGCGACGAGGGGACATGGGATGAGGGTGAAGGGAGATAGATTCAGGAGTGATATGCGGAAATATTTCTTTACGGAAAGAGTAGTGGATCCGTGGAATAGTCTCCCAGTGGAGGTGGTAGAGATGAGGACAGTAACTGAATTCAAAAAAGCATGGGACCAACACAGAGGATCTCTAAAGGTAAAAAGTGGACTGTTGTAGTTGTTGTTATGGAAGGACAGACTAGATGGGCCTTGTGGTCTTTTTCTGTCATCATGTTTCTATGTTTCTATGAGTGCTGGGACAGTATATCATCTCACAAGTGAAAGGTCAAATGGCTAAAAATATGTGTATTTTAATTATATATACCCCCCCCCCCCCACACACACACACACAGCATGTGCATTAGATATTGTTTGCTAAGCAAGCTATTGCAGTTTGCATTCCGGGGATGTATTTATTGCCGATTTCATTTTGCAGCTTGTTACGTTTTTATGTTTGAACTGACATTGTCAAAACTTTTTATTGTATATCACTTTGAGTATATAATGAATGGGACTTTATAACCATGCATAAATAACTTCCAGTCAAAAATCTGTCTCCTAGATTTTGGGCTGGCTCCTAGTCTCTATGAAAATTTGTCAAGGCCTGCAGTAAGCAGTGCCGCAAGAACATGAAGACGCCACAGTTCCTGTTCAAGACAGCTTACAACCCAATCCTAGCGCATTTGCGCCTGCAGAAAAGCTTCTCCTAATTGGGCCGACTCAGCTGAACAGTAGCAGCAGGTCAGGGCACAGTAGGCAATCCAGATGGTACAGTGAGGGGAGTCCGGCAAGATCTTAAAGAGACCTCAGCCCACATATCTGAGAAACCATGGTAGGGGGTTAGACAGACACCTTCTGAATTCCAAAAGGGTTAATGGGTTATGCTGTAAAGACACATAGAAAAAACAGAACGGAGCAGCAGACACAGGTGCATCCTATTCCCTGCTGGAACCTCATGGTATGAAGCCGCATCGGAATCATCCGATATTGAAAGTTTAATGGCTGAAGAGAGTCTTCAGGATCTTCTTAGCATCCTCACTGATAAGGAAGTAGGAGCTTATACAAGCACCCCACAGGTAAAAGTAGAGAGTGAGAGGGATGCCCCTGGTCCTTCATCTTCTCATCTGTTCCCAGAGCAGAGGTCCAGCAGCAGTCCCCTCCCCCTCCCACAGGGAGCAGAGTAGAAGTCTCGTAGAACCTCCAAGGTGAGGATGAATTTTAAAGTGCTTGAGGAACCGGGTATGAAGAAATGTAATTAATGTACAGTAGGATGCACATTCGTAGATGGAAGATGATGAGCCATCAACAGTGGCATGCAGCATTATTTGCATTCACAGCACACTTTCTAGTTTAGTACAAGGGAGGATGCTGATTCTAGGCTGAGGACTGTCTAGCAGTGGAAAAGGTTACATTAGACTTACCTGCTAATTGTAGTTCCTGGAGGAACTCCAGCCTAGTCCCGAAACCTCTGGTGTTGTGATCCTCCTCCAGCAGCTTGGAGACTGAGAAACGTCACTCTTGTAATGTCACTGGTATATAAGCACAAAAACCGTCTCCTCACTCCAGTAACCTATTGACAAAGCAGACTCACCGGAGCAACAATTAAGTAGTGAACCGTACTCACAAAAAACAAACAACTCACTGAACTCTTAATGACTACATGTCAAACTTCCTCTGAAGCGTTCCATAAGTGCTGAGATCCACTTTTCCCCCCTTATGGAGAATGTTGACTCTATAACCACCCCCAAAGTTACACCCTGTGCTACGGTGAACTATGCTCCTACCCAGCTAAACGTGACGCTTACCTGTAAAATCGATCCTGCTTCAGGCCATAGTCCACCAAAGTACCAGGGCGGGATACGGGACTAGACTGGAGTTCTTCCAGGAACTACAATTAGCAGGTAAGTCTAATTTAACCTTCCTGATCGTCCCTCCAGTATATTCCGAAACCTCTGGGGATGTAACAGAGCAGTGAACAGATTCAACGGGAGGGCCCTGCTAGACCAGCCTGAAGCACAGCCGACCCAAAACAGGTGTCCCTTTCCGCCTGAATATCCAGACGGTAATGCTTGACAAAGGAGTGCAAAGAAGACCAGGTCACTGCTTTACAGATTTCCACCACTGGCACTAAACTGCATTCCGCCCAAGATGTCGCTTGCGCCCTAGTGGAATGAGCTCTCAGCCCTTCCGGAACCAACCGGCCTTTCAATAGATATGCTGATACAATTGCCTCCTTCAACCACCGGGCAATAGAAGCTTTAGAAGCCGCTTCCCCCTTTCTTGCTCCCGCAAAAAGCACACACAGTCTATCCGACCAACGGAAACTGGCCATCCTGCGGATATACCTTTTCAAAGCTCGATGAATATCCAACAGATGTAATTGCCCCATGGGATGACCCTCTCTCTCTTCCTCAAACACCAAAAAAGATACTACTTGATTCACATAAAAAGCAGACACAACTTTGGGCAAAAATGACGGCACCGGTCTCAAAACCACCTTAGAATCGAAGAAAGACAGAAAGGGCTTCTTACAGGACAATGTTTGCAATTCTGAGATTCGTCTCACGAAGCAATAGCTACCAAGAACACCACCTTCAGAGTAAGATCTTTCAGAGACGCTCTCGACAATGGCTCAAAGGGCGCTTTCCCCAATGCCCCCAACACCAAAGGGAGATCCCATGTCGGAACCACTTGCCTATGTAGCGGCCGCAATAGAGCTACTGCTCTCAAAAAATGTTTATCATCTGCATATCCTCCCAGTGCCTCTCCCTGTACCTTACCCCTATAACAGGACAGCGCCGCCAACTGAACTCTTAAAGAAGCGGCCGCCAAGCCCTTCTGAAACCCATCTTGCAAGGAAGACAGAACTTGTGGCACCGACGCTCTTAAGGGAACGAAATCCCTGTCCGCACACCATGTTTCAAAAATACGCCAAACTCTCACATAAGCCAACGAGGTAGACCTTCGACAAGCTTTCAGCAAGGTGGAAATCACTGCCGCTGAATAGCCCTTTGCTCTCATCCTAGCCCTCTCAAGAGCCAGGCCGTAAGCGAGAACTGATCCACCTGAGGCATGCACAGGGGACCCTGAGTTAGAAGGTCCCTCCGAAGGCGAAGCTGCCACGGCTTCCCTACCAAGAGTCGTACCAAGTTCGCGTACCACGGTCTTCTCGGCAATCCGGCGCTATCAGAATCACCTGTCCTCTGTGGCCCTCTATGTGCTGCAACACCCGACCTATTAACACCCAAGGTGGAAACAAGTACAGGAGTTGCTCCTCCGGCCAGGCCTGTATAGAGCGTCCAGGCCTTCCGCTATGCTCTCCCTTCTTCTGCTGAAGAAGCGATCGACCTTTGCAGACTGAAAGGTTGCCATGTGATCCATTACCAGCATCCCCCAGCGACGCAACAGCATCGCAAACACTTCTGGGTGCAGGACCCACTCTCCTGGGTCTACTTTTACGTGACTCAAGAAGTCAGCCTCCACATTGTCCACCCCTGCGACATGCACTGCCGACAAAGCCACCAGGTTCTCCTTGGCCCATTGGAACAAACACTTGGCCTCGGCTTCCAGCGCTACACTACTTGTGCCCCCTTGATGGTTGATATAAGCCACCGCGGTCGCATTGTCGGAAAATACCCGAATAGCCTTTCCTTGGAGATACGGCCGAAACACTTGCAGAGCCAGCGCCACTGCCTTCAAATCCAATCTGTTGATTGACCAGCTCTTCTCCAGATCGGACCACTGCCCCTGCGCAAATCTTCCTTGATAGTGAGCTCCCCCAGCCCACGAGACTGGAATCCATCATCAGAGATATCCACGCAGGTGCCTCCAAGGGCATCCCTTTTTCCAGACACCCCAGACGTGCTTTGCACGTCTGCGGTGGACAAGGCAGCCTCTGAGACAGTCGATCCCTTTGATGCGATCACCTCCTCAACAGCGCTCTTGGCAATGGTCTCATGTGGGCCCGCGCCCACGGAACCAACTCAAGGGTCGCTGCCATGGTCTCGAGCAACTGAAGATAATGCCAGGCTGTGGGACCCTGTTTGCTGAGAAACTGGCGGACCTACTTCCTCAGCCCCAGCACCCCTGCTGCGGCAGAAAAATTTGTGGCACTCTTGTATCGAAGCATGCCCCCAGGTATTCCAGGCTCTGAGACGGCCCCAACTTGCTCTTTGCCATGTTGACCACCCAACCGAGACTCTGTAGGAAAGCCACCACTTTGGCCGTAGCAAACACGCTTTCTGCTCGGGACTTCGCTCTGATCAACCAATCGTCCAGATAAGGATATACCAACACTCCGTCCTTTCGTAAGGCCGCTGCTACCACCACCATCACTTTGGTGAACGTCCGTGGCACTGTAGCTAGGCCAAAAGGAAGCGCCTGGAACTGAAAATGCCCCATAGGAACCACAAACCTGAGAAATTTCTGATGCTCCTGCCGAATCAGAACGTGAAGATACGCTTCCGACAGGTCAAGGGACGAAAGAAATTCCCCCTCTCTTACCACCATGATGACCGACCTGAGGGTCTCCATCCGAAAATGAGACACCCAGAGACAGCGATTTACTCTTTTGAGATCTAAACTTGGTCAATAAGTCCCTTCCTTCTTTGGAACAATGAAGTAAATGGAGTATCGACCGCATCCTAACTGGTCAGGAGGAACCGGTACTATCACCTTGAGGGAGAGCAGTCTTTGCACCGTCTCCCGCACAGCCTTGAGCTTTGCGCTTGCCTTGCACGGAGACTGAACGAAAGAATCTGTCACCGGTCGCTGAAACTCCAACGCATAACCTTCTCTAATGACCTCTAACACCCACTGATCTGAAGTAATTTGGACCCAGGCAGGGTAAAACTTCCGCAAACGACCCCTTACGGGAACCAGCCCCATCTGGGTCCCCCTGACTTCAATGTGATTTTCTGAGATTTGAGGAAGCTGAGGAAGTCGCACATCCCCTGCCCGCTCCTCAAAATCCTCGAAACCCCTGGCTTCTACCAGGAAAACATCCCCGCTGACTTTGGCCAAATCTCAGGGAACGGAAACGCCGAAACTCCCGTTGCTGGCCCCCAGGCATGGGAGTGATGAGCCCCTGCTTGTCCTCTGGCAACCTACCACCCTTGGACTCCCCCAAATCCTTTACCAGTTTATCTAAATCTTCTCCAAACAGTAGTTTTCCCCTGAAGGAAAGCTTACTTATCCTCGCCTTGAAAGAGCCATCTGCTGCCCAATTGCGCAGCCAAAGACACCGCCTCCCAGCAATTACCGAAGCCATACTCTTCAATAACCCCCGGATAAGGTCATAATGAATATCGGCCAGATATGCTGCTCTGGATTCCAGTCTGGACGCCTCCCCGGTCGTCTCCTCCGAGTGCTCCCCCTGAATTCGCTGCGCCCAGCGTAGGCAGGCCCTCGCCACCCAGGCTCCATAAATGGAAGCCTGTAAAGAGAGCACATTCACTTCAAAGACCTGCTTCAACAAGGTCTCTAGCTTACAGTCTTGGGCATTCTTGAGGGCCGCACTTCCCTCTACTGGAATTGTAGTCTTCTTGGTAATCGCTGAAACGGCTGCATTCACTCTCGGAAACTTAAACAACTCCCGATCCTGGTCTATCAGAGGGTAAAGACGCGCCATAACTGTAGACCCTTTAAGAGCGGACTCTGGCATGTCTCATTCTTCCTAAATCATCTCCCTAACCACTCTGTGTACCGGGAACGGCCTCTGAATCTTTCGAAAGGCCTGCAACAACGGGTCTTCCAAAGTAGAATCCTCTGCAGGCCCCCCGGACAGCATATTAAGAGTCTTGAGAGTCTCGGCAATGAGCACTGGTAGCTCCTCCCTACGAAACACGTGAACCACCCTTGCTTGATCCTCCTGCTCCGTAATCTCACCTTCCTCCAAATCGTCATCCAAGTCCAGGTCGTGATCCAGCTCCTCAGCGTGTAGGTCCTCTGATATGACCGATGGCTCTAACCGATCCCTATCTCCCCTGGGCCTTTTCACACTTAGTCCTGTCACTCCCGCCGTCAAAGGCGTCCTCGGCCTCTTCTCTCCCAACCCCGCTTCTATGGAACTGGCTGTAGGCCTACTCTGAGAGCTGCCCAAGGCATGCTGGAGCACAGCCACGAAATCTGACGAAAAGATTGCCGCCAGACCCCCAGGTAAAGGCTGCTGCGAAGTTGGGAGATCCGGAGCAGAAGACGTACCTGGCACGGGCTCCAGAGAAGGCAACGTGGGGAATACTGGCTCTAGTAGGGCCTTAGACGTCCCCTCCTGAGCCTCCGCTACTGCATTTGAGGCTTGCTCCATAACGGCAGACTCCTGACTGCAGCCCCTACACATCCCGGCCTCCGACACAGAGCCCCTTCTAGCACCGCAAACCAAACAGTGCGGTCTAGAAGGCATCCTGTCTGATCAGACGTGTCCTGCTACCCCCGATCACTCTTGGAGCCCAGCAGAGTGTCTGCTTGTGTCCCTATACAGAGACAAGTACACTCCCGTTTTGTTTTGTTTTTCAAAATGTGGCACCCTCAGAGAAGCACCCCCAGCCAGGTTCTGAAGAAAGGCTGCAAAAACGAGGCTCCCTGGCTGCTTTACAACACTTTATAGGCAGAAAAAAGAAAACGGCGATTCCCGCACGACTGACACGCGGTCTGGCCTGCATCGCTGAAAGCCGCGCCTCTCCGTTCTCTCTCTGCTTCCGTTCCCGCCTAACACCCCCCCCCCTTAACTTGTCAGCCACCGACTCTGCCTGCTGCCTTCTCCCCTCGCACTCTACCGTTCAACGGGAGCTGCTGCTATCGGCTCAGAAAGCCGGTGCAAAACGCTGCAGAGAGCAGCTGAACTTTCAGCCGTCGGCTCAATCGCGCTGGCAGGCAAAGCCCAATGCATGCGCTGAGCCCTGCACTCTGCCAGTTCCTCACTCAATCTGGTGGGATCGGTAACCGGATCCTGTCCTCTCCCAAAGCCTCCTTCAGCCAAAAATAAGGACGCTATGCTACCCTCTGGGGGGGGGGGGAGAGGACCAATGTTCCCTCTAATTTTCTGTAGGCTGTGTGCGCATAAAATATCAGCTGTGTGCAGCTTTTGAAGGAAGGTTAAAGTTTTGTGCGCCAAAACAACAACACTCAGAGTTATATACTTTAAAATTTGACTACACGTCAGAATACAGTATGTACACCACATTGATTTTAATCAAATTAAATGAAAATAGACGATTACTAAATGAAACTGGAAATTTCTAGTAATTACAATCATAACTTTTAAATTTTAAGACGTCTGTGTTGTTTTCTATCAGAATCAGAGCTGTAATTTTTGTGCGCTCTGTTGTAAAGTATGTGCGCTCGCTCGGCGAGGTGTGTGCGCGCGCACACGCGCACAGCTTAGAGGGAACAGTGGAGAGGACCCAAGCCAAACGGGAGGGAAGGAGCACCTGAGCACCCAAAACACCCGATCAAGGGGGAAACTGAAGCTTTTTTTCTTTTTCAGTAAAGAAAGGATTAATTAATCCCTGAAACTACCTTAACTCTAAGCCCAACTCTCCTTAATTGTTCCTCTAGTGAGCCCCAAATGCCTGAGCTCAGCAATCCTCCAGCTGCTTGGAGACTGAGATAACTGGAGTGAGGAGGCGGTTCCTATGCTTATATACCAGTGACATCACAAGAGTGACGTTTCTCAGTCTCCAAGCTGCTGGAGGAGGAGGATCACAACCCCAGAGGTTTCGGGACTAGACTGGAGGGACGATCAGGAAGCTACAAAAAAAGACATGCATTTCCCAAGAGGAGCCCTCAGCCTCTTCCCGTAGGGAGGTGGCATGCCAACACCACTATCGCACATCAAAGCAAGCCACCCTGGAGGAAATATTCAGCAGCCCTGCCATGAGCGAGTGGAGAGCAGCATCAAAGGTGGTGGCATGGTACACTGGGGAAATGAGTGCCCTGGATGATGAGCCCCTGCAGGTCACTGAGAACATGGAGTTTAAGAGGCTGCTCCCAATTACCAAGTGCCCTGCAGGACTAGATTTAGCAGGCAGATGATTTCCAGCCTGTATAGTTAGTTGCACGCCGAACTGCAGGCAGAGGTTAGTAGCATGCATTTTACCAGCAACATCTGGATGAGTCAGAACACTCCACACACCTCTCTCCATATCAAAGCACACTGGTGACAGCTAGATAAGGCAGGAAAGCACAGTTACTTACCTGTAACAGGTGATCTCTGGGAACAGCAGGAATTAGTCCTCACATATGGGTACGTCGGAACCGACGGAGCCTGCGCGGGAAAGCTCCCCAGCTTCCCAGAAGGAAGCTTTTGGGGCCTCCCACTGCACATGCGCGCTGCCTTCCCGCCTTCCTGACCAGCTCTCCTCAGTTCGAGTTTATAGCTGAGACAATAGAGAGAGGAAAGGAAGATAGATAGAAGATACAACTCCTAGGGGAGGTGGGTGGGTTGTGAGGACTAATTCCTGCTGTTCCCAGAGATCACCTGTTACAGGTAAGTAACTGTGCTATCTCCAGGAACAAGCAGGAATAAGTCCTCACATATGGGGACTCCCTAGCTAAGATGCCTGGGAGATCCCCTTCCAAGGGTTCGCCATCTTCGTATGGATCTCAGGCATCCATCCTGGGAAGGTGGGCAGGAGTTGTTCAAGTATGGAACAGGTGTTTGAGGACAGTCTGACCAAACAAGGCATCCCGGCGGGAGTCCTTGTCCAAAAACAGTAATGGGCTGTGAAGGTATGAACCGAGGCCCATGTGGCGGCTCGACAGATCTGATCTATGGATACAGAGTGAAGATGAGCCATAGAAGTGGCCATGGCTCTCACATTGTGAGCTGTGACATGGCCTTCCAGAGAAATATTTTTACTCTGGTAAGCAAAGGAAATACACTGAGCAATCCAATTGGAAAGTGTACGTTTGGAGACTGGAAGTCCCAAATGAGAAGGATCAAAAGCCACAAAAAGTTGGGAAGACTTTCGATGTGGCTGAGTCCTGTTGAGGTAAAAGGCAAGAGCTCTTTTACAATCTAAAGTATGAAGGTTCCTCTCTGCACTGGATGCATGAGGAGCCGGAAAAAAGACAGGTAGATATACCTCTTGATTAAGATGAAAAGGCGAGACCACTTTGGGCATAAAGTGGGGATTCGTCCTAAGGACCACCTTATCATGATGAAACCTGGTATAAGGTGGATGAGCCACTAAGGCCTGTAGTTCACTGATACGGCGAGCCGAAGTGACTGCAATAAGGAAAAGGATCTTCCAGGAAAGAAATTTCAAGGAGGTAGAAACCAACGGTTCAAAAGGTGGCTTCATAAGCTGACCCAGAACTAGGTTCAAGTCCCATGCTACCGGAGGAGGTCGGATGGGAGGCTTAGTTAGAGTCAGGCCTCTCATGAACCTTGCAACAAGCGGATGAGAGGAGACAGGTTGTCCATTTATAGGTTTTAAGGATGCTGCAATAGCACTCAAATGGACTCTTACTGAATTCGTCTTAAGGCCTGCATTGGAAAGATGCAGGAGATAGTCTAGTAGAGAATTCAAAGGAAGTGCTAGAGGGTCAAGACCCTGTTGAGCACACCAAATGGAAAAGCGTTTCCATTTGAAAGCATAGGAACGCCTCGTGGAGGGTTTCCTAGAGGCATGAAGGATATCTTTCACTGGTTGAGAAAGATTGAAGTCATGAAGGCTTAGGCCTTCAGTAACCAAGCTCTGAGGTGTAGGGACTTGGGGTTTGGGTGCCACAAAGTCCCCTCCTCCTGAGAGAGAAGGTCTGGCGCAGTTCCCAGGTCCAGGGAGGGTCCCTGGGAGAGATGCAGAAGTAGAGGGAACCACACTTGGCGTGGCCAGCGTGGAGCTATGAGGATCATCGATCCGTGATCCCTCTGGAGTTTGAACAGAGTCTTGGGAATCAAAGGAATGGGTGGAAAGGCATATAGGAATTCCTGACCCCAATGTAGGAGAAAGGCGTCGTTGGCCTGAGCTCCCTGACACGGAGTCCTGGAACAGAATCGGGGAAGTTTGGCATTCCACGGACTTGCAAAGAGGTCTATGTCCGGGGTTCCCCATTCCTGAAAGATTCTGCTTATCTGGTCCATATGTAGGGACCATTCGTGTGGAAGCAGAACTCGACTGAGTCTGTCTGCCCAAGAGTTTTGAACCCCTGGAAGATACACTGCCAGAAGATGAATTTGATGCTCTCTGGCGAAGGCCCATAATCTGAGAGCTTCGTTGCAAAGCGACAGAGAGCCTGTCCCTCCTTGTTTGTTTATGTAGAACATGGCCACCTGATTGTCTGTATGGACTAGGACGGTCAGGTTGACTAGGAGGGTATGGAAGACTTTGAGGGCAAAGTAGATTGCTCGCAGTTCCAGGAGGTTGATGTGAAGGGTGGTCTCTTGTGGAGACCAAGCACCCTGAGTGGAGAGGTGTTGAAGATGGGCTCCCCACCCTGTTTGGGAGGCATCTGTTGTGAGGTTTGTTTGGGGCAACAAAGGTTGGAAGGGGGCCCCCAACAACAGATTCTTGGTGGACATCCACCATTGGAGGGACCAAAACAGACGCTTTGAGGTGAGTATTTGGTTGGAGAGCGCTCCTGATGCCTGAGTCCACTGGGTGGCCCAGGTCCATTGAGCTGCTCTCATATGAAGACGAGCGTAGGGCACCACGTGTACCGTGGAGGCCATGTGGCCCAGAGGTCGCAGCATTTCTCTGGCTGTCAAGTGACTGCTGGACTGAGCTTGGGAGGCCAAGCACACCAGACTTTGGCCCCGGACTTGAGGTAGGTAGGCCCTTGCAGTGGTGGTGTCCAACTGGGCCCCTATGAATTCCAGAGACTGAGTAGGGGTAAGTTGAGACTTGGGAAGGTTTATCACCAGTCCCAGATACTGCAGAATGTGCCTTGTGCGGTCCAGGGAAATCTGGGCCTCTGACTGAGATGGAGCTCGGATGAGCCAGTCGTCCAGATATGGGAATACAAAAATTCCCAGACCTCTTAGAAATGCGGCAACAACTGCCATGCATTTGGTGAACACTCTTGGAGCAGAGGCTAGACCGAAGGGAAGTACTCTGTACTGGAAATGTTTTCCCTGAAACAGAAATCTTAGATATTTTCTGTGGGATGGGTGGATGAGTATATGTGTGTACGCATCCTTGAGATCTAGAGAACAAAGCCAATCCTGACTCTGAAGGTATGGAAGGAGAATGCCTAGAGAAAGCATTTTGAATTTCTCCTTGTACAGAAATTTGTTCAATTCTCTCAGATCTAGGATAGGTCTGAATCCCCCTGTCTTCTTTGTTATGAGAAAATAAGGGGAGTAGAATCCTGTCCCTTGTTGAAGAAGAGGAACCTCTTCTATTGCCCCTTGGGCAAGGAGAGAAGAGACTTCCTGACCCAACAGGGCCAGGAGAGATGGGGGAGAATTGAAGTGCCTCACCATGGTATATGGAGGAAGGTTGGAAAAATGAAGTTTGTAGCCCTCTCTGATGATAGAGAGGGTCCAGTGCTCTGATGTAATTTGCCCCCATCTGGGAGCAAAGTGAGCTAATCTTCCGGGAATGGTGAGGGGCTCTGATGTTCTAGAGCCAGAAAGGTTAAGTTCTCTAGGGGCAAGTCAAAACCCCCGAGGGGGTTGAGCCTGCTGAGGAGTGGCAGACGCTGCAGGCTTTGACCTTGCCTGTTTAGGTTGCTGACGTTTAGCAGCAAAGCGAGGCTGAGAAGATTGTTGGCCAGTATTTGTGGAAAATCTGGCCTTCTTGTAGTAAGGCCTCTTGAAAGACTTTCTTGGCAGGAGTAGAGGTAGACTTAGAAAGTCTATCTAATGTAGCATTTTCTGCGTCCATTTGAGTGGCTTTAATTTGCCAGTCCTTACCAAATAAGTTCTCACCTGTACAGGGCAGATTCCGTAAGCCATCCAGGACCCAGGGTTCTAGGTCAGAGGCCTGGAGCCAAGCAAGTCGTCGGGCTGCAATAGCAATGCCCGAAGCTCTACCGGCACCCTCAAAGGAATCAAAAGCTGCTCTGTTGGAGAACTTAGAAACATCTAGAAGCTGTTTCACCAGAGAAATGAACTCCTCCTTTCTATCCTCAGGGATAAAGGAGGCAAAATGCCGTACCTTTAGGGCAAGTTCCCTGAGAAACATGCCCATATACAGACTGTAAGAATTAATCCTGGCTATAAGCATACTAGCCTGGAAACGTTTCCTGCCAAAGAGTCTAGGGTCTTACATTCTCGCCCTGGAGGGGTAGAAGAGTGCCTTTTGGTGCTCTTAATCTTTTTCAGCGCAGACTTCACCACAATGGAATGGTGAGGCAGCTGAGTCTTTTGAAACCCAGGAGAAGGAGGGACCCGGTACATGGTGTCCAACCTACGAGAGTAAGGAGACAACGTTAGAGGAGCCTCCCATAAGTCCATCAAGTGTTCTTGAAGGATTTCATGGATAGGCAGGGTGACTGCCTCTTTAGGAACCTTAGGGTATCCTAAAATATCCAATTTCTTTGACCTAGGTTCTTTTTCAGAGGATGTGGTAATAGAAAGTCCTTTAGCTAGCTCTATAATGAAGTCTTGAAAAGACAAATCCTCTGGTGGAGACATTCTCCTCTTTGGGGAAGAAGGGTCTTCATGAAGAACTAGAGACAGCTCATCAGAGTCCTCAGAGGAGTCAAAATCCTCAGAAGAATCAGAGTATTCTCTATTTGCTTCCAACGCACGATACGCATACCGATCGGTATCGACATCGGGCGTACCGGGTATGGGATCAGTATCGGGTGAAAACCCAGATCCGGCATGCGGAACCGATCTGCGTTTGGAAGTCGATGGTCTCGGTTCCAGTATGGGAGACGATACCGGAACCGGAACCGGTACCGCTGAACGCGGTACCGAGGGCGTCGCAGCTGTAATAAAAGCCAGCATGGCCTGCTGCATGGTCTGAACAGTATTGCTCATAGACGCCACTGCTGCCTGGATGTCGGTACCGGTATGGGCCGGTACCCCAGAGCAGTCTAACAGGTGATCAGTCGAGGCCGTGCCATCGATGTCAACCTGTAACCCCATAGATGGTGCTTTGGAAGCCAGAGCTTCCTGCCGGGGTTGTTTGGCTGGGGCAGGGTCCTCAGATTCAAAAGTGAGAGCCTCTCGATGCTTTGAAGGAGATTTGCTCTTTGAGGACCTGCCCGAAGAAGGTTTGGTTACCTGAGATCCATCCGGAGAGGAAGACCTGGATGACTGTGATGCTGGATTATCTGAAGCAAACAGCACATGGAATTTGTTGGCCCGGTTCTGCAAACCACGTTTAGACATCTGGGAGCAGGATGGGCAGTCCGGAATGGAGTGGTCAGGTCCCAAACATTTAAGACACCATTCATGGGTGTCTGTGACAGAAATAACAGCACTACACTTGGTACACTTCTTAAAACCAGGGGCTGGTTTCTCCATGAGGAGAATTTGTGTAGGCCTGAGGCCTAACCGAAGTCACCAAGTTGTGCAAAGATAAGATTTTTTTTTTTTTTTTTTTTAAAGAAAAGAAAAGAGAGACCGGCAGTACCGGTTTTGGTATGGGGAAGGCAGGTACACGGTCAAAAGAAACAAATTAAAATAACAATTTCTTCAGCGGTGACAGGAACACGACCTGCTGGCTCCGCGGAAAAAGAGAAACTGAGGAGAGCTGGTCAGGAAGGCGGGAAGGCAGCGCGCATGTGCAGTGGGAGGCCCCAAAAGCTTCCTTCTGGGAAGCTGGGGAGCTTTCCCGCGCAGGCTCCGTCGGTTCCGACATACCCATATGTGAGGACTTATTCCTGCTTGTTCCTGGAGATCAAACTAAGTATAAAGAGGGTGCACCAGGAGAAGGGTCCCAGTGGACTGTACTGCACACCCAGGTGATGGATAACGCCACGCCTCTAATTGAGAGTAATTATTAATCGATTGTTAGTCTTAGACATTACACGCTATAATACAGATTTGCAGAAGGGCATGCTGGCCGTTAGCGGTCTTGGAATGCTGACAATCACCCAATTACAGAACTACAACTCCTTTCCACATATTTAATTATTTATAGACTGCATAGTCAGCAAGCCAGTTCAAGGTGGATTAAAAACAAAAGAATCATAAAAACATAATTAAAATATCATAAAATTTAAAAAACAGTCTAATACACAAAAGCAATACTGAAATAAGTAGAACAGATTAACAGATTGTGGATGTCTCACAATCTGCTGTCCCACCACAGGAAATGATGTGGGATGGGGGGGAAGCAAGGGGAAGTGTATAAACCTCTTCAACTTTCCTTAGCACACCTCTGCTGATGTGGTTATACTACCACCATCTCCCCCTTCTCTCCTAGAACTTACGACACTGAGGCACGGCTTATCTTGGAAAATATTTCTGAAGTCAGATCGCCACATGGTTTCCCATTTTTTCAATGAATTTTCCAAGTTGACTGTAGGGTTTTTTCCTTAAGAATTATTTGAATGCCGCCTGTAGATGATGCTGGGAAGGGGTAAATCTTATTTGCAAAGCATTCCCAACGCCATCCCTTTGCATGCTTTTCTTACTGAAAGTAAAGCAGTATGTACCATAGTTTCTAAATAATCATATTTGGCTATTATGTTAAAAATCATCTTAATCAAGCATAAAAATCTTCAAATTGAGATCATTAGAATAAGAAAAAAAAGGAGTAGAACAATCCGTAGGCCAGCTCAGAGATTTAAAAAACAAAAAATATTAAAATTCATAAAACATCTGCTAACCTGCTCCCCAAGATTGGCTCAGCAACAACCTGAAGATTTTTTAGTGAGGTACCATCATTGATATCAATAAATAAAACTTCCTTCTGGGACCGAACAGAACGAACCCAACCCTGCAAGAAAAGGAAGACTTGTTATTTATACATTTGCAACACACTATGAAACTGTGAATCAAAAACATATAGAATTAATGATCTGGCAAGCGTTTTGCCTCAAGTATATTTCTGACATCTTATTCCGTAGACAGTTGTAAAATGTGATCTTCTTGGGAAATGAATGCAGTTGTACCAGCACTCTTTGCATACTGGCTACGTCTTCTCTCCCTTTAAGCGCTATACATTTGTATATGATTGAGCATATAAAACAAAGCCCTATAACAAGACACCCTAAGTGAGAAGTCCAAAATGGCACCTATATGAAGTCTATTTTATGACGGCAACATAGGCACCGATATGCCTTCTTAAAACAGCGATCCAGAATACGCCCTAATTGTGCACAAACGTTGACGCACAGATTTACACCTGCTCTGAAAAAAAAAGGTGTAAATTTGTGCATATATTCTAGTCACACCCGCATATATTACAGACTTCAACTCCGCTTCCGCTACACTTAAACTACGCCCCTTGCAATGCCTAAATGCAGGCCACGAAAAACTGGGTTCACACTTTCCGCATGTGTACTTTTTACGAGCATATGCACTGTAAGATTTTATAAAACCCCTGCGTGGAAAACAAATCTTTACACATGAAAAAAAAATAAAATATGCACACTTTGGGGGAAAAAAAGGACAAAACAAAAATCTCTCCATGCACAGGAGGCAGGCCGCCTTCAATTGAAAGGAAACTCTGGAACGAGAGGGGTCCTAAAATGAAGGGGAAAGGAAATATTTCGGAACAAAAAGGACGGTGGATAAGGGGAACAGCCTCCCAGCAGAGGTGAAACAAGGACTGTATCTGAATTCAAGAAAGCATGGGACGAGCACAGAGAATCTCTGAAGGAGAGGAAGGGATTGCAGAACTTAACAGTTATGGATGGGCAGAAGGAATGCGCCTTGCGGACTTTAGCTGCCATCACTGTCTGCTGCTATTTAAAAATGACCCTACTAGAGTTCTACAACTAGTTCAAGCAAACCCCCCTCCCCCAAACACCCCATACCCACAATTCTGTTGTCCTAAACAATAGGAGTAGCCTAGTCAGAATGGAAAAACCTTCCTGAAAAGAGATCTGCTACATGTTGGTACCAACGACATAGGAAAATGTGAGAGGGAGGTTCTGGAAGCCAAATTTAGGCTTTTAGGGTAAGAAGTTGAAATCCAAAACTTCCACAGTAGCATTCTCTGAAATGTTTCGTTTTTTTATGCGCAGGACCCAAAAGGCAGGCAGAGCTCCGAAGTCTCAATGCGTGGATGAGACGATGGTGCAACAAAGAGGGTTTTGGATTTGTTAGAAACTGGACAACATTCTGGGGAAGTCTGAAAAAATAAGATGGGAGAGTTAGAATATAGCACTAAATGAAAAGTGAGATATGATTGGCATCTCAAGAGATCTGGTAGAAAGAGGACAACCAATGGGACACTGATACCTTGGGTACAAACTATATTGCAATGATAGGGAAACTTGAGAGAGAGGGGTTGCACTCTGGTTAGAGAGGGCATTGAGTCACACAGGATTAAAGTTTTGCAGCAAACAAAATACACTACAGAATCTCTATGGATAGAAATTCCATGTAAAAAGGGGGAAGGTGATGGTAGTGGGGGTATACTACCGATTGCCTGGCCAGAATGAACAGATGGATGATAAAAAGCTAAAAGAAATCAGGGAAGCTAACAAAAGTTACAACATAGTAATAATGGGTGATTTCAATTACCCCGGTATCGACTGGGTCAGTGTCACTACAGGACATGCTAGGGAGATAAAGTTTCTGGATGAAATAAATGACTGCTTCTTGGAGCAGCTTGTTCATGAACTGACAAAGGGGGGAGCTATTTTGGATCTAGTCCTCAGTGGAACACAGGATCTGGTGCAACAGATAAGAGTGTTGGGGCCACTTGGCAATAGTGATCATAGCATGATTGCATTTGATTTAATCCACAGTACTACCTTTTAACTTCAAAAAGGAGACTATGATAAAATGAGGAAAACAGTTAACAGAAAATAGAAAGAAGACCTTGATTAATTAGAAGACTGGATGCCCAAATGGCAGATGAAATTTAATGTGGACAAGTGCAAAGTTATACACCTAGGAAAGAATAACCCAAAATATGGCTACACCATGCAAGGTTCCACATTAGGAACCACCACCCAGGAAAAGGATTTAGGGATCATTGCGGATAATACATTGAAATCTTCTGCCCAGCATGCAGAGGCCACCAAGAAAGCAAATAGAATGCTAAGAATCATAAGGAAAGGAATAAAGAATAAAACCAATAATATTATGCTGCTTCTGTATTATTCCATGGTACGACTGCACCTTAAATATTGTGTGCAATTCTGGTCGCCGTATCTTAAAAAGGATATAGCGTTATTAGAAAAGGTACAAAGAGAAACAATGGCAAAGGGGATGGAAGGATACCCCATAAGGAAAGGTTTAAAAGGTTAGGGCTTTTCAATTTGGAAAAGAGATGGCTGAGAGGAGATATGATAGAGGTCTATAAATTAATGAATGGAATGGATAAAGGTAGATTGGTTGCTTACATCATCAAAAATTAGAAAGATTAGGGGACACGCAATGAAGCTACAATGCAACTCATTCAAAACTAATAAGAGAAAATATATTTTCACTCAATGCATAATCAAATTCTGGAATTCGTTATGGGGGGATGTAGTAAAAGCTGTTAATGTAGCTGGCTTTAAAAAAGGTTTAGACAAGTTCTTGGAGGAAAGCTCCATAAACCATTATTAAAGAGGACCTGAGGAATCCATTGCTTTCCCTTGGACAAGCATTGTGGAACCCATATACGTTTTTGGGAACTTGCCAGGTACTTGTGACCTGGATTAGCCACTGTTGGAAACAGGAGACTGGGCTTGATGGACCTTGGTATGACCCAATATGGCATTTCTTATGTTCTTATGAGTGGAACCAATTTTCCCTCCTCCAACGGCTACCGAAAAGACCGCAGTCTAGTGGAGGCTCCCACTTCACGCTCAAGTGAAAGAGTCACCCTCAAGGTGATCGAACGTTTAAATCAAATCTTTTCCTCTCAAGTATTCAGATTTTCTTCATAGTGGAGAAAATCCATCTACATCTGCTGAAGACAAAGAAATACTGAAGGGGCCTCTGGTGGCTGAGGCTGATAGAGGCATAGGAATGATGTTCGTAAAACCTGCGCTTTTCACTGGTTCTTTGTCTCCAACAATCTGCTGGTAGGAGAACAAAACCCACTTGTCTGGACTGATCTAGCAGGACAATATGGAAAAGGGGGATTACGCAGGCTATAAATGTGTTAAAAAAAAAGAAATACATAAGCAAGTCGCGCAATGACAATGCACACAGCCTAATGCCAAAGCACTGAATGGATAATATTAAGATCAGAACCCTGGGAAAGTGTGTACAGTTTGCAATGGCCGTTACTGTATCAGCCTCATGGAATGTTACAAATTATTTGGAAACAAATAAAGGAAAAATAGTGAGACTATCATATTGCCTCTGTATAGAGAATATGATGCAACTGTAACTTGAATACTGCATGCAGTAATGGTCAACTCCATTTCAAAACAGATACAGCAGAAATAGTAAAAGTACAGAAAAGGGCAACAAATATGATAAAGAGATGAACAGCTGAACAGTTTAGGGCAGTTTGCTTGGAACATAAGATATGCCATACTGGATCAGAACAAGATCCATCAAGCCCAGTATCCTGTTTCCAACATTGGCCAATCCAGGTCACATGTCGTTGTCAGGTTCCCAAAAAGCTATACAGATTCCACAATGCTTATCTCTCTTTAATAATGGTTTATGGATTTTTCCTCCAGGAACTTGTCCAAACCATTTTTTTAAATTCAGCTACACTAACAGCAAAAGAGACAACTGGGAGGGTGCATGGTACATGTTGATAAAAACCATGAGTGGGAGTGGGAGTGGAAGTGGAACAGTTAAAGAGGGAAGTTATTTTCTCCATCACAGAGTAGCAGGACTAGGGGACACACTATGAAGCTAGTAGGTGGAAGATTTAGTACAAACTGAAGGAAGTATTTTTTCCACTCAAAAACACTGTGTAATTTGCTATCAGAAGAAGTAGTAGAAAGCATCCAATACAGCTGTGTTTAAAAGGAGTTTGGATAAGTTCCTAGAAGAAAAGTCCAGTAACATACCATCTTTGTTTTCTCATTTGAAAGGGGTGATCCTCATGCTATCTTTTTTTAACCATTTCTTTGGTGATTTTCTAAACTTGGAAAGCCCAGCACAGCAGGCCTTTATGGAACTGTAACTCTACCATCTTCTAGTTTATTTAAATTTGTTTTTTTAGATTTTCTTATGTTTCTATTTGCCATTGATTGTATTTTTTTTTATTATTCATGTGTTTTTTGTAAGCCACCTAGAATTCTATGATAGGCAGCACATAAATATTGTT
Source organism: Ichthyophis bannanicus (assembly GCA_033557465.1). Taxonomy (NCBI): domain Eukaryota; kingdom Metazoa; phylum Chordata; class Amphibia; order Gymnophiona; family Ichthyophiidae; genus Ichthyophis; species Ichthyophis bannanicus. The sequence goes on from CM066035.1 coordinate 98,772,676, forward strand.
AAATTGACCATGTCAGCTTGTAAAGCCACCACTTATCTCTGGATCTGCTCTTCGAGATCTGCTGAATATTTCCCAATACCTCAGACTGGCCACTTTCAGAGTAAGAACATTGGGCTTGATGGCACTTTGGTCAGACCCAGCATGGCCTGCTTTATGCAGTCTCTTGCGATTCCATGGCCTCAGCAAAGGCTGCAAAAATAGGCCCTTATCATAGAATAGCTGGCTTGCCTGTGGAATCATGGGAACCAGAAGCCAAGTTGGGAAGAAGCACTTCTCTCCACCAATCCTTCTGAAATTCGCCAAGGCCCTTCTTCTTCCTCCTATTTCCTACTCCTCGGTATCATCTTGACGGCCGGAGAGCCCTCTCCCCTCCTGGCATGCCAATCAGGCTTGTAGCAGGATGACAACAGCAGCAGTGCATCAGACCATTTTCTCCTTCTCTGTAAACTGAGTCTGACTTCAGGTTCTGAATTACATGGTTCAAACAGCAAGTCTGAACCTAGCAGCAGAAGAGAAGGAATCTCATGCACTGACTTTTCTTCCTCCTCCTACTACTACTACTGCAGACCCATGGGGGAAAAAAAAGAGGAGAGGAAGGAATCAAAAGGAGGAAAAGGACTAGAGCAGGGACTGATGGAGGAGGAGCTGGGAAGATAAGGAGAAATAGGGGACATCTGAGAGAGGCAACCTGTTGGGGGTGAGGGGAAAGAAGAGATGTGTAAGGAGAGGCTGGGAGGGTGTATGTGTGTGGGCGAGGGTGAAAGAGGGTACAGGACTAAGGATGGAAAGGAGATACAGAAGAGGGAAACCAAGAAGGAGCAGGAGGAGAAACGGGGGAGTCTCCCTCCCTAAATCTGCCCTCCAATCCTGAATTATCTAGCTCCATCTCTCTATTATGTGCCTGCCTTCCCTCCCTTATCTCATAATCTCTCTCCTTCTCAATCCCAAATCTCCCTTCCCCTCCTTCCTTTATCTGCAATCACCAAAGCGCTTGATTTTTAAAAACGACTAAATTGGAAGGATCCAAGATGGCTGCTTGATCTACCTGTGGCGTGAGCTGCTTTTTCCTGATGCCTAAGCGAAAGGGGAAGCTACGGGGGAGCCCTCCCCAGCCAATGCAATCTCCTTCTGCTGTTACCTCCTTGATTGGCCCGATGGATTCCTTTGTGCAGCTACAAGGAGAGCGCCAGGTAGAAGCCGAAGGTAACCCGCTTCTGTTGACGCCGGGGCTGGGTAGCCCAGCATCTTCTTCAGGGTGTGATCTTACTCCGGATCTGCAGCTTCCACCTGTACTGCCTGCAGATTTTTTGAGTTTGAGTCCATCTGGAGCCGCAGGATCTGACATGGAAAAGGCTGTATCTCCAGTGGGAGGGAACAGGCTTGATGCAAGTTCGGCTGAGATTTCTCTGCTGGGGTCAGCGTCTATGGCTGCAGGTTTGGGTCCAGAAGCAGTGTTGTGCGACCCCCAAGGAATTCTACCGATATCGAGGGAGTCTGGTGGCCCGGTGGTTTTGCCTGAGGCTCGGGCTGAACTATTTACTATGGCACCCTTCTCTTTGGAGCGTCCGGACCATATTACTTTGGATTCAATATGGACAGTCTTGACAAAACTTGGTGAGTGTTTGGTGAATCAAACACCACTTTGCAGATGATTTGTGGCAAAGCTGGGGCTGGTTAGAAGTGTCAGGAGTCTGTGGCTGCTTTGAAGTCTCAAGTGTCTACTACTGATAAAAACATTGTACAGCTGAAGGAACAGCTCACTATTGTATATAAAGACTTGACTGGTTACAAAATCCAAATAGAGCTGTTGGGAAATCAATATAGGGCCATGAATTTGAGATTATTGAATTTTCCTCATTCCCCCTTGGTTACGGCTTGGGATATGCTAAAATCCTATCTTTTGGAAACTTTGGGGGTTCCTGTTGAGTCTCATCCTCCGCTTTCTAAGATCTATTATATACCTACAGGCAAGAAAACTAAGGGCTTGGATCTGGAAATCCCTGCAGAATCTGAGGCTATGGATATTTTGAATGCTTCAGAATTATTGGACACTTCTATCTCAGAGACTGTGGTTCTAGCAACTCTTTTAGTTTCATTGGCCCTTGTATCTGATCATGAATGGCTACTTAGAATATACTTTAAGAAACGATCTGTTTTGTTTAAAGGCTTGCCTGTTCGAATGTTTCCTGATTTATCTCGTGATACCCAGAAAAGAAGAAGGGAGTTTTTGTTGCTTAGACTTGGGGTGAATCAGTTAGGGGGTCTGTTTTTTCTTAAATTTCCTTGCAAATGTTTGGTTAAATTACATTCTGTTTCTTATATTTTTATGACCCCTCTAATTTAATTTTTTATTAGTTCTCGTCTAGCTGCTGCCCCCCTAGTGGGGGGTTAAATTGCAGAAATAGTTAATACAGATGTTCTGATAGATCTGGCTTACCCTCTTAAGTTATTATATTTTGTTTCTTTAAACTGTCTTGGATCTTTTTAGTGTAAGGGCTAGTGAGGTTTGGATTTTGGTATTTTTCTTTCAAGTTTTGTTGACTTGGATTTATTATTATGTGAAATTTGCATAAATAAAATAATTTAAAAAGGGACTATTTTCAAAACTGCATGCAAGTGCAGAGTCCACAGGTACGTTTCCCCCCCACAGACTATGCACCATTTATTAAAGGGAAAGCGATGTTATTTATTATTTATTTATTTATTTAACATCTCTTATATACCGCGCTATTAAAATCAGTGCGGTGTACAATGAACAAAATATACTGCAATGTGTACAGGTAACATCGAGTTTACAGAGAACAAGGGAATATATAACATGGAATAACAGGGATAACTATGTACAATCAACATTATACTATGAATATGCTTTTATTATATACCATATTTAAACTCGAGTGGATATTGTACGTGAATTCATGGGTGGCATGGGTCAGTAGTAGTAAAGTGAAATATCGTGGGAACTAACCATTTTCTGATTGGATAAAGGTGTTAAAGTGTTTGGTGTGAGTGGGAGGCCTGTTGGCTGTGTGAGTGTCTGTGGTCACTTCTGGGTAGTATTTTGTGAATAAGTGATGCTTTACGGCTTTGCGGAATTGTAATAGGCTTTTGATGCCGCGGATTTCATGGGGAAGTATATTCCAGTTCCTGGGTGCGAATAATGAAAAAGCTCTGTTTGATGTAGCTTTAGTACATGATGTCATCATCTTGGGAACTATTAAGGTGTTCATAGTTGTAGTCCTTCTGTTTCTATTTTCAGGGGTGTTATGGATTAGTTTTCTGATTGGTGTTGGTGGGTAGATATTCATGGCTTTGAAGGTCAAGACTAGTGACTTATATGAGAGTCTGGCTTGTAGAGGTAGCCAGTGTAGGTCTTTCATGATAGGCGTTATATGAGCAGACCTTGGTGACCCAGAGAGGACTCTAGCAGCTGTATTCATAGCCAGACGTAGTGGATTTAAGGTTGATTGAGGGAGTCCGTGGAGGATGATGTTTGCAAAATCTAGATGTGGGAGGACTAGTGCCTGGAAGGTTGATCGGTAATCAGTATAGTCCAGTAGTGGACGGAGGTGGCGTAGTGTTCTGATCTTGTGATATATATTCTTTGTCACATTCTTCACATGCATTGTCATATCCAGGTGTTGATCTAATGTTATGCCGAGGTATCGGATCGTGGGTTTGGACGTCAGTTCTATGTTGTTGATCAGCAGCGACGGAGGAGGTACGAACTTAAGATTCCTTGTGACAAATAGGACATCAGTTTTGCTATGATTTATTCTTAGGTTTTGAGTCAGCAGCCATTCAGCTACTGCTCCAAAGCAGTTGATTATTGGAGTATACACTGGTTGGTCAGTTTTGAACGGCATGTATATGAGGATGTCATCAGCGTATGCCAGGCATTGTACGTTGAAGGATCTGATCAATTCACATATCGGCTGCATATAAACATTGAACATTAACGCCGATAGTGAAGATCCTTGTGGTACACCTTGAGACTGTAGGAATGGTTCTGAGGATTCCTGGCCTGTTTTAACTTGTTGCCACCTATTGGAAAGGTAGGATCTACACCATTCTAGTGCTGTGCTTCGAATCCCCTTTTCTCTCAGGCGTTGCAGTAGTATATCGTGGTTCACAGAATCGAATGCAGCGGAAATGTCTAAAAAGATGAGAATAAATCCTTGTTTGATGTTGTTTATTCCTGTGATCAGATCGTTGAATAGGGTTGTAAGGATTGTGTCGACTCCATGTGCTTCTCTGAATCCATGCTGTGATTTGTCTAGTGGTGCTTCTGTGTCAATATGATGCTGGAGTTGTTGTTGGGCAGCTTTCTCGATGATTTTTGCAAGCTGGGGGATGCTTGAGATTGGCCTAAATGATTCAGCTTTGGATGGATCAAGCTTACTGTTTTTTAGTAGAGGCTTGATAGAGGTGTGTTTAAGACTCTGGGGGAATGAGCCTGTTAGAAAGGACTGGTTCAGTATTTGAATAGGATTTGGCTTAGATCATGTCGCAGGTCTTTGATCCAGTTGGCTGGGCAAGGGTCGTTAGGTGCCGTGCTAGGATTGATGGAGGCGACAATTTTCTCAATTTCATTAGATGATATAGTATTGAAGTTGCAAAATGGAGTTATTTGAGATGCCTTAGATGATATAATGGGGTCGATGGTATTTATGCTTGTGCTGGTCTTAATCATTTTTGATTGCAGGTAGATTGCGTAGTCCTGTGGTCGAGGCATTGCAGGTTGGGCTGAAACTGGCTCTCTTGTTATGGATTTTACTAAGTTGAATAGAGCATGAGGTTTATTGATGGAGCGTTTCAGTAGGTTTGTGTGGTATAGCTTCTTACTCAGTGTTACCTTCTCACGGTGGGTAGCTAGGTGTGTATTGTATGTTTCAAGGGCTTCTGGTGAGTGGGTTTGGCGCCACTGTCTTTCAAGTTTGCGTAGGTGGGTGAGAGATGTACGAAGGTCAGTAGAGAACCATGGTGCGTGTTCTCGTTTTCTTATTTTCTTATCCTTGTGCTCTGGACATGAGGCGGCTCTGAGGTTCTCGTCCCATTTGGCTACCAGGTCATCTAGGTTGAGGGAGGTGTCCGTCAAGAGTGGTTGGAGGTTATCTAGGACCTTGTCACGGTTGAGAGGTTGAAAACAGACTGCGTGGGTTCCGGGTGGGTTAGATGGTATTTGACTCACGTGAGTGGTATGGGTGGGTATATTGAATTGGATAAGGTTGTGATCGGACCATGGTACTGGTATAACCAATAGTTCAAGGGCTTGGTGTGTTAAGGTGTTGGAATGGGGTGCGAAGATGAGGTCTAGTTTACCTCCTTTAGTGTGGGTGGGAGAATCAACATATTGTTTGTAGCCTAGATCCCCTAGTGCGTCTAGAAATGCTTCAGAGTGGCTGTCATGGAGAGATGGGAGGTTGAAATCACCAACTACCCAATTTGGAGAGCGTGAGGTGGATGTTGCGCATGCAAGCTCGATTATTGTTGGAAGGTCATCTGGTGATGGGGAGGGTGCTCGATAAAGCAGGTTGATTGAGCAGAGTTCATTAGATATAGTGAGGGAGTCAAGGTGGGTTGAGCTGGAGGAGTTGCATAGTTTGAAATTAAGATCTGTTTTGGCGAGTATGAGCGTTCCGCCTCCTTTTTGAGTGGATCTGTGGCTTGTGTAGAGGTCAAATCCAGGAGGTAGCATCTGATTCAGGAGGATGTTGTCGCAATCAGATAGCCATGATTCCGTGACCATCAGGATGTCAAGCTTGTATTGAGGAATCAAGTCCATGACTGCAGGCCATTTTGATCGAATGGATCTGGCATTTATCAATGCACATTTTAGGAGGCGTTGTCGATGGAGTTTCTCATATTGTGCTTTGTTGATGATTTGAAGGGGAATGTTAAGTAGATGGGAGTGGGATGTGTGGTTGCGTTTTGCAGTTGTGTGGTGGGGGAATTCAAACCATCTCCTTCCATATGTATGAAGTATTGGTATGTAGCTAGTATCGTGGTTGAGGGCGTTTATGATGCGGGGGAGCCCAAAGGTAAGGAGGGTAGTGAGTGATAACAGGACCTTATACATTTTAGATTAAATAGAAATAGTGCAATGACTAGCAGCAGTGCAGTGACCCGCAATTGCTATCAACAGTACAATGATTAATTGTTATTGGCACAGTTAAAGGACTATAGACAGTGGTAGTACAATGTGCTAAGTTAGTATTGGCAATGGTATAAAGGTTATTGAGTTGCAAACATTGCCTAGGGGAGAAAAAGTATATCCACAGAGATTTGCAGTTGCTTTTCCTGCAGGTACTTTCATGAAAGATAGAGATAAAGCAATAATACATATAGTTTTGAATTTTCAAAACTGTGTAGGTATGCCATCTCAAGCCTGCTCTCTTTTTCCCATGGGTAAAAGTATAGGCACACGCACACTTTTACCTGTAGAAAGGGCGGGTACTTTTCAGACAGCCTATTTACTGGGGCAAATAGCTCCTAAATATTGCCTACCACATGTATAGTGGAACGTGCATTATAACATTTAAAAAAGATGCAGATCTAAGGAAAGGTGTCACATAATTATCTCTGAATTTGAAAAGCTTTGTAACAGAATCTACCCCTTAGCAGCTACAGGAAACCTGCAGTGGTAGCCTTATATTCCTAATTATTTTGACAGGAAAAAAAATATTCTGTAAAATCCGTCAACTCTGTTATTACAAATTCCTTCCCAACACCATGATCACAAACGAAGCGAATCGCTATAGCTTTTGAAGGGAGATTATCCAACTACTGTTACACTAGGGCGCTTGCAGTCCCGTTAGAAACGCAGAACTACAAACACCAGAAGGTACTGGGATGTGAAATTTCCCCTCCCCACAAATCTCTAAGTCGCATTACCCCAGCCCTGTCGTTCCCTGGGATGATAATTTATAAAGCAACATATAGGGTGAGCTCAAACTGACAAAGGGCTGCCAAAGATATCAGAGGGGGCTGGTTCCAGGTTTTAGCCCATTGCCTGAATGGCCTTCCTACTGATTTCCTTCCATTCTATCCTATACACCACACTGCAAGAACATGCAAGCTCTGGGATACAGGATCAGCCTGCAAACCTGACAACACAGACAGAAGCAGGAGACCAAGCAAGCCCACCTGCACGCGCACCCTCTCCGCGAGGTTACGGTGCCGCGCGTGCGCAGACAGCGCCTCCCGCACGCTCAGGCTCCCGCCCCGCCAGCGCTTTTGCAGGCACGGACGCACGGAGCGCCGCAGGAGACCCGAAAGCGGAACGCCGACCCCCAGCATGCCGCCGCCGCCTGCAGAGAATGGGAAAGGCCCTGCCCTCCTTCTGACGCAACACTCCCAGCGACCCTTCCTGACACGAACGTACAGACTTCCGGGAGAGCGGTTTCAGCCAATAGGAAAGTTCTGAGGCTTCCAGTTTGGAGTCAAAGGTCAACGGCCGCCCGCTAAGCCCTTCTATTGGCTGTATTTGGTAAGCAGTGAGGTGAGAAGCGTTGGTAGCACTGTGATGTCTAGTATGGGGTTTAAAGCAATGGCTATTGCATGTTTGCGGGGGGAGGTTGTTTTCTGCATAATAGAAAGATGGGGGAGAAAGTCCAGTTTTATATAATCTTTGTTAAACAAGCTCATGCATTCTGCAGAAATAAATATTGAAGCCCGCCTCCATGGTTCAAGTACACACAGCGATGGGGCCAGATGGGAAACATCTGAGAATGCTGAAGGAACTTGGGGACGTTCTAGCAGCTTTCCTGACTGACCTTGTCAGTGCTTCTTTGGAGTCGTGGGTGGTCCCAGAGGACTTGAAAAAGGCACATATGATCCCTTCACACAAAAGCAGAAGTAAGGATGAGGTTGAAAACTACAGGCTCGTTAGGCTATTCTCTGTGGTGAGGAAATGAGAAACAGAGGCTTGTGAGGCTTCTGGAGTCCAGCGGATTACAGAATCTGAAGCAGCATGGGTTTACCAGAGGCAGGTCTTGTCAGACAAGTCTGATTGATTTCTTTGACCGGGTGACCAGAAAGTTGGCCTGAGGGAGAGCTCTAGATGTGGTGTACTTGGATTTCAGTAAAGCCTTTGACATCATTCCGCAAAGGCAACTTATTAATAAACTGAGCATCCTAGGGATGGACCCTAAAGTGACTGAATAGATAAGAAATTGGTTGAGTGGGAGACGATAAAGTGTACAGGTAAAGGGAGCTCACTCTGAGGAGAAGGTTGTTGCCAGTGGTGTGCCGCAGGGATCTGTCTGATTCTTTTTAACATCTTTGCTAGTGATATTGCAGCAAGGCTTCTGGTAAGATTTGCCTCTTTGTGGATGATACCAAAATCTGACTCAACTCCCAGGAAGGAGTAGATAACATGAGGTAGGATCTAGCTAAGCTTGAAGAATATCAAGAATTTGGCAGCTGAGAATCAGTGAAATGCAGAGTCATGCATTTGGGCTGCAAAAATCAAGAGAACAATACAGTGTAGGGGGTGAAGTACTAATGTCTGCAAAAGAAGATCTGGGCGTGATTGTTTCTGATGATCTTAAAGTGGCTAAAACAGGTAGAAAAGGCGACAGCAAAAGCAAGAAGGACGCTTGGGTGCATAGGAAAAGGAATGGCTAGCAAAAAAAAGGAGGTGATAATGCCTCTGTAAAAGTCTCTGGTGCGACCTCGTCTGGGGTATTGTGTGCGATTCTCGGGACCACGCCTTCAAAAGGATATAATCAGGATGGAGTTGGTGCGGGGGGTGGCTGCTAAAATGGTTGGTGGTCTTCATTATAAACCATATGGGACAGTTAAAGATCTTAATATGTATATATTAGAGGAAAGGTGGGATAGAGGGGATATGATAGAGATGTGCATTTATGCCACAGAGGTATTTAAACAAGAGGAGAGCCTCTTTGGATTGAAAGTAAGCTCTGCAATGCAGGGCATAAGATGAGGGTGAAAGGGAATGGACTCGGGAGTAATATGTGGAAATATTGCTTTACGGAAAGAATGGTAGATGTATGGAATAGTCTTCCGGTGGAGGTAGTAGAGATGAGGACAGTATCTGAATTCAAGAAAGCATGGGACAAACACGGAACATCTCTAAAGGAAAAAAAGGGACTATAGTATTTGATGTGGCAGGGCAGACTAGATAGGCCATATGGTCTTTTTCTGCTGACATGTTTCTATGTTTGCCTTAGATGTGCTGTTTTCAGGCAGAGCTGGCCCAAGGGCATCTGATGCCCTAGGTGAAGCTGCCAGCCATGCCCCCTACCCATCCACGAAAATTCAATTATTTCCTATCACCTGGCTCATCTCCCTCCTGTGTCCTGTATCTCCCCTTTCCCCTCCCGCCTTATCCAACATCTCCTCTTCTTGTCTTCCCCCAGTAGCCCAATATCTCAAGAGGAAGCTATTGGGCCGGTCCTGACTAGATCTATAAGAGTTTTTGCTGCCCCCGGCAGGCCCCCCCTGTGCCATGCCCCCCCCCCCCCCCCCCCCCCCCATCTTCTCCCCTCAGGGAGAAGGGCAACATAGTGATCCCTTCCTTCCTGGAAGCAGCAGCACAGCTGCTGCTTCGGTGCCATGGTGGATCTTAAAGTACCCACGTGCATGCACGCATTCATGGCCTGCTGCTCCTGCACGCCAGCTTTCTGTCAGAAGGGGACAGGAGTGGCAGACCATGACTATACACATATGCACAGTGCTTTTAGGGCCCACCACAGTTCTGAAGTGGTGGTAGGGATCGCCATGCTGCCTGCCAGGGTCTGCCATCATAGGTGACCACCTAGACCATCTAGTTTGTCTCGTGGGCAGGCCGGTCCTAGAGTTTGTTCAAGGTGTTTGCACCATATGCAAACCTTATCCGTTCTCTCCCCCCCCCCCCCCCCAGGCCATCAAAATCAACTCTTTACCTTTGAATTCCCTGTTCTTTGCTATCCCCAGAAGCTGCTGCCCTAGTTTGCCTGGTGGTTGGGCTGGCCCTGAACCTAGTCTTTAGTGGAGCACTGGAGCTTGTGCAAGAGGTAATGATGTTGGAATCACTTGGCAATAGTGATAATAATTTAATCATGTTTAATGTAATAAATGGAGGGAGGACAGCAAGAAAATCTATTGCACTAGCATTTAACTTTAACATGGGAGACTATGATAAAATGAGGAGAATGGTTAAGAAAAAAACTAAAAGGAGCAACTGCAAAGGTTGAGAGTTTATATCAGGCCTGAGCATTGTTTAAAAAATACTATCTTGGAAGTACAGACCAGATGTATTCCACACTTTAAGAAAGGTGGAAGAAAGGCCAAATGACTGCCGGCATACTTTAAAGGTGAGGTCAGAGAGGATGTGTTAGCCAAAAAAGCATAGTTACTCACTTGTTATAGGTGTTCTCCAAGGACATTAGGAATTGGTCCTCACATATGGGTAACGTCGATGGAGCCCTCGCGGAAGCATCTCCCTAGCTTTCAAAGAAAGCCTTTGGGAAATGCCACCATGCATGCATGCTTCCCTTCCCACCCAAGGGTCCCATCTTTCTCAGTCAGATGACATAGCTGGAGCCAACAAAAGAAGATGGCAAATTATACAGCAACTCCAAGGGGAGGAGGGAGGGTTGTGAGGATTGACTTCCTGCTTTCCCTGGAGAACACATGTCACAGATGAGTAACTACACTTTCTCCAGGAACAAGCAGGAAGTCAGTCCTCACATTTGGGACTCCCTAGCTACAGGCTACCAAGGATCTGTAGAAAAGGCAAAACACAGCCCAGCCGTGAGCAGCCGCAAATGAATCTGAGGACCCCAGTGTCCATGGAGAACCATGGCTCTGGTAGCCTGAACAAGAAGGGTCGGAGGGCAGGAGTTGCTTAAGCCCCAAATATTACAGAGTATGGCCTGGCCAAAGGCACTGTCCTGTCAGGACTCCCTCTCCAGGCAGTAGTGAGCTGAAAAGTGTGAACAGAGGACCAGGTGGTGGCCTTGCTGATGTCCGCCATGGGGACAGAGTGTAGGCTCGCAACTGAAGTTGCCATAGCCCTGACATTGTACGCCATGCCTGATTGTGGGTGAAGGCGATGCAGTCAGCCACCCAGATGGACAGAGTCCGCTTGGTGACAGCCTCCCCCAGATGACTGGGGTTGTAGGAAACAAAAAGCTGTTAGGCTTTGTGGTGGCCCTGAGTACGCTGCAGATAGAAGCATAGAGCCCTTTTGCAGGACTTCTAAAGTATGACGAATGGCCGCTGCCTTGTCGGCGTGGAGCTGTGGGAAGAAGGTGGGAAGCACCACTTCTTCGTTGAGGTGGAAGGCTGATACCACCTTTGGAAGGAATTTAGGGTGAGTGTGGAGCACAGCTCTCTTCTTGTAGAACCTGGTATAAGGAGGCTTAGCCACCAAGGCCTGAAGCTCGCTGACTCTGCGAACCGAAGTGAGTGCCACCAGGAAGACAACCTTCCAAGACAGGTACCGCAAGTGGCAGATAGCCAAGGGTTTGAAGGGCGGCTTGGTAAGCTGCGTTAGAACCAAGTTAAGATCCCATTTCACTTGGGATGGTCGGATGAGGGGCTTAGAGAGCAGAAAGCCCCACAAGAAGCAAGTGATGAGGCCTGCCCTCTGCAGAGTAATGATGCATGGAGAGCATGCTCAGATGTACCCTCACAAAGTTGGAAAGTCCAGCTTGTAAGAGGTGGAGCAAGTATTGGAGTACCATGTGCACCTGGCAGGAGAACGGGTCAAGCCATTGCTCTGCGCACCATACAGCAAACCTGCGCCACTTGAAGACATAAGTTTGTCTCTTGGAGTCCTTATGAGAGGCTAGAAGGACCTCTTCCATCTCCATGGGGAGGTTGAAGGGCACTAGGGTGACCTGTTTAGCCACCACGCTGTTAGCGAGAGAGACCCCAAGTTGGGGTGGAGAATCAAGCCTTCCTCCTGGGATTCCTTCCTCCTCGGACTTCCCCAGAGGGACTGGCAGCTCCGTCGAGAGATGGACTAGCAGGAGAAACCAGGGCTGTCTGGGCCACTATGGGGCCACCAGGATCATGGAAGCCCTGTCCCGTTGGACCTTGAAGTGGGCCCGTCTGATTAGCGGCATGGGAGAAAAGGTATACAAAAGGCCCTCCAACCATGAGATGAGGAAGGCGCCAGCCGCTATCCGGGACGGGTGTGGTTGGGGGCAGCAGAAGCGGGGCAACTGGGCATTGGCTGGCAAAGAGGTCCAGACTTGGGGTTCCCTATAGTCGGAACAGGAGCTGCGGCACCCTGGGGTCTAGATGCCACACATGCAGTGGAGGACCTGCTCAGCCTGTCCCCTAGGGCATTGTTCTGGCCCAGAAGGTATACCACCCTGAGGAGCATTCCATGACTGATTGCGTATGAACATAGGGCTACAGCCTTTTGGCAGAGGTATTGAGACCTCCCCCCCCCTCCCGGTTTGGTCAGGTAGAACATTGCAACCTGGTTGTCCATCTGGACTAGCACCTACTGGTGCTGCAGGCAGTGTCGGAAAGCCCTGAGCGCCAGAAAGATGGCTCTTAGTTCCAGCAGGTTGATCTGCTCCTGGCTTTCCTCAAGCGACCAGTTGCCCTGCTTGCACAGTTTCTTGCAGTGGGCACCCCAGCACTGCAGCACGGCGCCCATAGTGAGGACCCTCTGGGGGTTCAGTTGTTGAATAGGCATATCCTTCTGCTGGTGCTGTGGGTTCTGCCACCAATTGAGTGACTCTGCTAGTTGACAGGACACAGAGACTCTGTCCCAGAGCCTGCCCATGCCTGAGTCTACTGTGAGTGGAGGCACAACTGAACTGCCCGCATGTGGAGGCGGGAGTTGGGGATCACATGGACTGTGAAAGCCATGTGGCCGAGCAGGCATAGCATGGATCGCGCTGACACAGTGTGATGGTGCATTACCTCTGTTGTCAATGTCCTGAGACGGTCCACCCTGTCCAGAAGGAGGAAAGCCCTGGCTTGGAGGGTTTCCAAGTGAGCCCCTATGAACTCCAGGTCCTGTGTGGGGGAGAGGTTGTATTTGGGGTGGTTTATCATGAACCCCAGGTTTTGTGAGACCTGGATGGTGCGGATCATGGCCTGTTGCACCTCTGAGGCAGTATCTCCTTTTATCAGCCAGTCCAGGTATGGGAAGACGAAGGTCCCTTAGAGATGGAGGTAGGTGGCCACCACTGCTAGGCATTTGGTGAAGATTCTTGGTGTGGAGGCTAGGCCAAAGGGTAGTACCCTGTACTGGTAGTGGTTTCCCCCAACCATGAATCTTAAGTACTGCCTGTGACTGGGATGAATAAGGATGTGTTTATAAGCATCCTTCAGTTCCAAGGAGCATAGCCAATCTCCCTGTTGGAGGTAGGGCAGCAATGTTCCAAGGGAGCATTTTGAACTTCTCCCGCACCAGGAATTGTTCAGGTTTCTCAGGTCCAGGATGGGCCTTAGTCCCCCTGTTCTGCTTGGTACTAAAAAGTTCCTGGAGTAGAACCCTTTCCCCCTTGAGTGGAGCGGTACCGGCTCAACAGCCTTGTCCCTGAGAAGGCCTATGAGCTCTTGCAGTAATGGGGCCTGGTGCAGGGGAGACCAAGAGGGCTCTCCTGGAAGTGAAGGAGGGGGCCTTTGGTCTAAGTGAAGAGGTTACCCCTCCCTGACCACCTGGAGTGCCCAGGAGTCGATGGTAATGCTAGCGCACCGATGGGCAAAAAGGGTCAGCACCCTCCTGTTGGTAGCTGATCCCCCCATGAGTAGAGAGGCTATGCTTTCAGAGTCAAAACCCCAACCCAGTCTGGGCTGGAGTTGGGGTCTGGGGCTTGGAACCTTTGGGCTTATGCGGGCCCTGACCAGTGCCCTTGCCTTGGTGACCCTGCTGAGGGGTATTAGGGATAGCCTCGTTAATGCTGGCCGTTCCTAAGAAAGGGGGGCTTTTTCCCAGTTGGCTTCTTTCTGGGAAAAGTAGAGATCTTCCTTGAGAGCTGAGTCCTGATGACATACTCTCTCGATCTCAGCCATTTGTCCTTGCCGAAGAGTTTTTCCCTGAGGCAAGGCACATCAAGAAGTTTCTCTTGGACCCATTGCTCAAGGTCCAATGCCTGGCGCCAGGCTTGGTGTTGGGTGCTGATGCCTGTGGCAGCTACCCTTGCACTGGAATGAAAGCTGTCATAGGCCGCTCGAGATAAGTATTTCGAGCACTCCCCAACAGACTTCATAAGTGTGTGGAAGCACCGGAGGTAGTCTTCATCGAGGCCAGCCACGAAGCCTGAGTTCTTTAGTGAGGTCTCGGAGGAACATGCTGATATACAGCTGATAAGTCTGTATGCGGCATGCCAGCATCGAGCCTTGGTAACACTTTCACCCAAGGGCATTGAGGGCATGGCCGACTCGACCACCATGGAGATGTGAGGGAGTTGCGCCTTCCTGAAGCTTGTTCCTCCCTGGACCTGGTACGTCGTGTCCAGGCATTAGCTGTTGATCTGCAGCAATGCCAGCGCCTCCCACATCCGGAGGAGGAGTCAACTGAGGAGGGGGGTGATGGGGACCGTGAGGGTCTCCTTAGGTGGTGCCTTGTACTGGAGGATTTCGAGCTCCTCTCTTTGAGGTTCCTCCTCCGACTCTATGGTGAGGAAGAGAGTCCTCGCCATGTCCTGAACAAAGTGGAGGAATGAGGTGTCCTTGGGTGGGGACCGGCGCCTCGAGACTGGTGGAGATGGGTTCAAAGGGAGATCATGGTGGGCCTGATTCTCCAGGGAGGTCTTGATGTCTGACTCACAGTCTGAGTACTCCGGCAAAGACTCAAGGCTCAATGGCTCTAAAGGTGACGTTGACTCTGGTCTTCGATATCTTGGGGCCGAGGCTTGGCCGGAGCCAGAGGCAGTCGCCTAAGAAGATCTCGCCCCCAAGGATTGAAAGTGGGATCGAGACCCTCATCGAGGATCCGCTCGAGGCATCTGGCTCTCGGGGATCACTTCGGCAGTCCAGCGAGTCCTCGAAATTGAGGTCCCTGCAGTCTTGGCATGTGCACTGGTGGAACAGGGCAGTGGTGCCTGCTGCAATGCAAGGAATGCAGAAATGCTGTGTTCCAATGCCAGCATCCTGGTTCCCCACTCGGGGGTCGCAGTCTTTGACACCGACGCCAGGATGACTGGGTCGGGTGTCGAGGAGGAGAGGGGATCATTTAATGGGACAGGCCTTGGGAGTCCGAGATCTGTCACCGGAGGTCTCGATGTTGGTCCTGGGTACCTTTGCTGGTCGCTCCCACTCCAGCTTCTCGGATGCCCGTCGGGGGCTGAGGGACCACGCACGAGACTTGCCATGCTTGTCTGCCTCCCAGGATGAGGCCCTTGAGGCCGCCGCCTTCTTTCTACACTCTTGCTTCGGGGACTTTTGCTTGGAGTGTCTGCGTGCTCGCTTGGGAACCACAGGGGCTTTACGCAACTCCGAGGATCAGTGCGGGGCCTTCGACTGTGAGGCTACCGGTGTCGAGTCTGCCCTGTGGAAGATGTCCTGCTTCTGCCAGCAACTCTGGATGGCCTTGGTGGACATCATTTTACACAGGGTGCACCCCTCTGGGTCATGTTCGTCACCCAGACACCGGAGGCAACAATTGTGTGTGTCGGTGAGGGTCGTGCTTTTGGAGCACCGATCACACTTTTTGAATCCAGTGGCCATTGGGGCAAAAAGGACCCCAGCGAGGTCGAAGACCTTTGACACGACCAGCGGTTGAAAAAGGCACAAAAGCGCTGGGATGGAAAAGAACCTAAACAACAAGGTTTCGAGGCTCGATGCCAGGACAGCGGGGCTCGAAGGTGGGAAAGGAACCGGCACTAGAGTGCATGAGAAAATCAACTTTTTTCCGGGGTATTCCGAGGAAAAAGAGAGACTGAGCAAGATGGCACCCTTGGGCAGGAAGGAGACCACGCATGCGTGGTGGCATCTCCCAAAGGCTTTCTTTGACAGCTGGGGAGATGCTTCCACAAGGGCAAACTGTTAGCCTTGTGGTCCTTGTGGGTACAGGATAAATTCACGCGTTGTGTTTCTTAAAAGAACAATGGTTTATAGTTTATTAAAACTTGATATACCACCACTCCCCCAGCGAGGACTATATTTTGTTGTAATGGCTGGTAAAGGGGGCATCAAGACTGAGGTGACAGCATCGGTTTATTTGAGTCAAGCTCGACTTAGACCCACCTCTCCTCAAAAAGTCTTCACTAGATCCTACCTGTCCTTCCAGTTATCGGCCTATCTCCCTCCTCCCCTTTGCTTCAAAACTATTTGAGCGGTTCACCACTGCTGTCTTAACTTCCTTTCCTCTCAAGCCCTTCTGGATTCACTGCAGTTTGGCTTTCGTTCTCTACATTCCAGAGAAACTGCTCTTGCCAAAGTCTCCAGAGACTTGTCCTTGCCAAATCAAAAAGGCCTGTATATGATTCTCATCCTTCTTGACCTTTCTGCTGCCTTTGACACTGTTGATCACCACCTTCTCCTCGATAGGCTGTCCTCGCTTGGATTTAGGGGCTCTGTTCTGACATGTTTTCTTTTCCATCACACTTTTGGGGGAGACGTAATCATAGAGCATTGGGGCAAGTAATTTGGAGCTATCACTTGGTGGATGCATGGAGAGATGCATACCCATCCAGAAGGGAGTACTCCTGTTAAACTGCCCTTGATAGCTTCAGCAAGATTGATATGATACTGGTGGACCAGATGTGGATGGCGGAGCTGAAGGAAGCGGAGATAGGTCCCATGACATGGTCAGACTGTGGACATCTATGGGTAGATTTGGGATGTCGAGACCCAGGAGGGACTAGATTTTGGTGGCTCAATGAGAGCCTCTTAAGGAAGAAGGAGGTAGTGGAGGATGTTCAGACCCTTATTAGGGATTATATTTGAATGAACGACAATGGGAAAGGATGTTACATTATGGGAAGGTCTTAAAGCAGTGATGCGAGGAAGGTTTATCATGTGGGCAGTACATTTTAAGAGAACCCAAATGCAATGGCAGGAAGAGTTAACGAGAAGTATCATAAGAACATAAGATATGCCATACTGGGTCAGACCAAGATCCATCAAGCGCAGTATCCTGTTTTCAACAGTGGCCAATCTATGTCATACGTACCTAGCAGTTTCCCCAAAAGACACAGGTTCCACAATGCTTGTATTGGGTCAAGCATTGATATCCTGGGTCCCTTCTTAATAATGGTTTATGGACCTTTCCTCCAGGAACTTGTCCAAACCTTTTTTAAACCCAGCTACACTAACAGCCTTTACTACATCCTCCGGTAACAAATTCCAGAGTTTGATTACACGTTGAGTGAAAAAATATTTTCTTTTATTAGTCTTAAATAGTGTACCCTGTAGCTTCATTGCATGTCCCCTAGTCTTTCTATATTTTGATAACGTAAAACAATCGATCTACGCTTACCCGTTCCACTCCGTTCATTAATTTATAGACTTCTATATCATCTCCCCTCAGCTGTCTCTTTTCCAGGTTAAAGAGCCCTAACCTTTTTAGCCTTTCTTCATAGGGGTATCCTTCCATCCCCTTTACCATTTTGGTGGCTCTTCTCTGAACCTTTTCTAATAACACTATATCCTTTTTAAGATGCGGCGACCAGAATTGCACACAATATTCAAGGTGCGGTCTCACCATGGAACGATATAGAAGCATTATAATATCCTTTGTTTTATTTTCCATTCCTTTCCTTATGATGCCTAGCATTCTATTTGCTCTCTTGGCCGCCGCTGCACACTGAGCCAAGGGTTTTAAAATGTTATCCACAATGACGCCTACATCATTTTCCTGGGTGGTGGTTCCTAATGTGGAACCTTGCATCTTGTAACCATAGTTTGGGTTGTTCTTCCCTAGGTGCATAACCTTGCACTTGTCCACATTAAATTTCATCTGCCATTTTGATGCCCAGTCTTCCAATTTATCAAAATCCTCTTGCAATTTTCCACAATCCTCTTGGGTTTTAACAACTTTAAATAGTTTTGTGTCATCTGCAAATTTGATAACTTCAGTTGTTATTCCCTTTTCCATGTCATTTATGAATATGTCAAAAAGCAGCGGACTCAGCACAGATCCCTGGGGTACACCACTATTCACCTTTCTCCATTGGAAAATTGGCCATTTAGCCCTACCCTCTGCTTTCTCTTTTAACCAGTTCCTGATCCACAATAGTACACTGCGTCCTATCCCATGACTCTTTAGTTTTGCTAAAGGTCTCTGATAAGGGACCTTGTCAAAGGCTTTCTGAAAGTCAAAATACACTATTTCAACCGACTCACCTTTGTCTACCTGTTTATTCACACCTTCCAAAAAACATAAAGGATTAGTAAGACAAGATCTTCCTTGTCTAAAGTCATGTTGGCTGTCTCCCATTAAGCCATGACTATCTACATGTTTAGCAATTTTGTTCTTTATAATGGTTACTACCATTTTTCCCGGTACTGACGTCAGGCTCACCGGTCTGTAGTTTCCTGGATCACCCCTGGAACCCTTTTTAAAAATTGGTGTTATGTTCGCCATCCTCCAATCTTCAGGTATTACAGATGATTTTAATGATAGTTCACAGATTACTAATAGCAGGTCTGCAATCTCATATTTGAGTTCTTTCAGCACCCTTGGATGTATATCATTCGGCCCAGGTGATTTGCTACTCTTCAGTTTATCTTAATGGTTGTAATACATCTTCCCAATGTATTGATATTTCCTTCAATTCTTCCGCACCTTTAAATACCATTTCAGTCATGGGTAACATTCCTACATCTTCCTCAGTAAAGACCGAAGCAAAGAATTCATTCAGTCTCTCCGCTATCGCCTTGTCACCTGTTAGTGCCCCTTTAAACCCCTCTATCATCTAATGGACCAACTTGACTCTCACAGGTTTTTTGCTACGAATACCAGAGATCGGGGATGAAGAGAGCTTGGAAAAGGTTGGGGCAGCTGAGGATGGCTCTGCAGGATCTACAGGCGGACTAGATAGCTTTTGGAATGTAGCGCATCAAACTTATTTATTATGAGTGAGAGAATAGACCAAGTAGGTTATTGACTAGGAAGCTGAAGTGACAGGTCCTCTATTAACCAGATCTAGGGGCGAGATGGTGTAGTAGGTAGAAAGAAGAGTTTCATTAGGGAGCAATTTGTACAGTTCTGCAGTGAGCTCTTTGCTATACAGCTGGATATAGAAGAGGGTAGGATATAATAATGCCTGGAGGAAGGCATGGTGGAGACATTAGATAGGACCATAGAGAGAGGGGAGATAGAGGAGGTGATTAAGGATCTGCCGATAGGGAAGGCCCCAGGATTAGATGGATTGCCAGAATCCTTTTATAAAACTCATAGGGAAGAGGTCAATGGACTCCTGGGTAGGGTATGCAATGGGACAACAGAGGAAGGGGGCGAACTATTGCATGAGATGCTTACAGTAGGTATCACATTGCTCCATAAAGAAGGGAAAGGCCCTCTACAGTGCAGATCATGTAGGCCCATATCCCTCATTTAACGTTGGTGCAAAGATTTTAGCAAAGATTCTGGCATCTAGACTGGCACCTTGGATGGGGACTCTGATTCAGCAAGATCAGATGGGATTTATTACAGGGAGGCAGGCAGCTGATAGTTTTAAACGGGTGGTTGAAGTACTGTGGGAGGCTACCAAAAGGAATGAGGTGGTCATGTTCCTCTCCATCGACACTGAGAAGGCCTTTGATAGGGTGCACTGGCCCTTCCTTTTTGCGACGATGGCAAGGATGGGATTTGGGCCTAAATTTGAAGAGTGGATACAGGGACTGTATAGGGACCCTAGAGCTAGGGTCAAGTTATTGAGATGGGGGACCAGGCAGGGGTGCCCTCTATCTCCTCTCCTCTCCTCTTCTCTTCGCTGAGGCGGTGGAACCCTTAGCCCAAACCATTCAGCAGAATGGCCAAATAAAGGGCGTGGAGAGGGGGAAGACAGCACACTATTTCACTGTTTGCAGATGGCATCCTGCTCTGACTTTCTGACCCAGAACAGTCGCTGCCGGAAGAGGTGGGGCACGTCAGCAATGTGGGGAAGTGTCGGGATTTAAAATGAGCATAGATAAAATGGAAGCATTAAATATCTCGGTCATCCCGGAGGTGGAGGAATATTTAAGGGGACAGTTCCCTATCCGTTGGGTGAAAAACACTTCAAAATACCTAGGGGGTGCGGAATTATCCCAAGCAAATTATCCTAAATTATTTAGATCCATAGGAACTGCTCTGGAGGGATGGATAAAAATGGAAGTCTCCTGGTTGGGCTGAATAGCAGCGGTAAAAATGAATGTCCTCCCTAAACTGCTGTATCTGTTTCAAGCCTTGCCAATATTTATTCCTGAGGGAGCTTTAAGGAATTTGCAATGTAAAATCTTTCAATACATTTGGAATTGTAGACCACCATGTATCACCCGAAAGACATTGTAAAGGCAGAGGGAAGAAGGGGCGCTAGGTGTTCCAGACTTGAGGGCTTACTATAGGGCAGGCCAAATAAGGCATATGATGAATTGGCGGACTGGAGGGGAACAGAAGAGATTCATGCAAATAGAACACTTATGTATGTGGGGGACCTAGGAGCTTTATCCTGAGTGTCCCCAGGAATAAGGAAAAGATGGGGCGTGGGCAGTCCAGGGATGCAATAAGTGCTTAGAGGCTGGGATATAATTAGAAAGGGGGGCAGAATTTTCGACATTGACTCTGCTTGGAGGAATACCAGAGTTCAGTCTGGGATGGGGGGGGGGGATATATATCTGGTGGGAGAAACAAGGGCTGCAGTCCTTCCAAGAGTTCATTGATGATGGGGAACTAGTTCCGTTTGAGGCACTAAGGGAGTCCTGTGGCCTGTAAGAAGGGGATAGAATTTACCATGGGCAGGTCTGCCATTTTTTATGGAGTAAATTAGGGAAAGAGGGATTAAAGCGTGAATTTACTGATTTGGTGTTGGTGTGGTATGGGAAAAAGCACTCCAGGGGATTAATTTCTGCGCTGTACAGAGCAGTGCGGGGTACTCAATTTAGACAATACCGTACATGCAGGAGTGGGAGTTGTGATATAATAAAAATCAAAACTTTATATAAAAAAAGATTATCTAACCCATCGCACTTTTAGTGTGTTCTGGTGGATCCTCCTCTATCGCCATCTCGCTTTCAGAGCTCTGTCTTGGGATCTCTACTTTTCTCTCTCTACACTCAGTCTCTTGGTGCATTTATTTCCTCCCATGGTTTTCAGTACCATCTTTATGCTGACGACTCTTGGCTCTACCTTTCTGTGCCTGAAATCTCTCCAGGAATCCAGACCTAAATGTCTGCCTGCTTATCCGACATTGCTGTCTGGATGTCTCACCACCTCTGAAACTGACCATGGCCAAAACTGAGCTCCTTATCTTTCCCCCTAAACTCCCCCCCCCCTTCCTCCCTTCATCTATTTCTGTGGATAACACTACACTCCCTGTTTCCTCAGCTCACAACCTTGGGGTCATCTTTGACTCTACTCTCTTTCTCTGTGCACATCCAACGGATAGCTAAAACCTGCCACTTCTTTCTCTTTAACATCAGCAAAAGTTTTCCTTTTCTTTCTACTCACACTACTAAGACCCTCATCCACTCGCTAGTCACCTCCCATCTTGACTATTGTAACCTGTACTTCACTGGTCTCCCTCTGAATCATCTCTCTCCCCTTCAAGCTGTCCACAAGTCAGCTGCACAGCTTATCTTCTGCCTGTGTCGCTATGCTCATGTAACCCCTCTTCTCAATCCATTTCCGCATGAGGTTCAAACTTCTCCTACTTACCTACAAGTGTATTCATTCTGTGGCTCCTCACTATCTTTCCTCTCTTATCTCGCTTTACACTCTTCCGCGGGAACTCTGCTCCTCTGAGGGATCCCTTTTGTCTGTGCCCTTCTCTGCCACTCCCAGCTCTAGACTTTGTCCATTCCACCTTGCTGCTCCATATGCCTGGAACAGACTACCTGCGTTGTTGTGTTGGGGTCATTCTCTGGCCCTATTCAAGTCCAGGTTGAAGCCCCACCTCTTTGAGGCTGCTTTTGGATCCTGATGCTCCTCACTCTCTCGTCCACTACTTATGTGTCTCTTGCCATACTCTGGTCCCCAGTTTTGCAATGTTTTTCATCTTGCTTAGATTGTAATCTCTGATGAGCAGGGACTGTATCTTACATTTATATGAACAGCGCCGCATATGCCTTGTAGCATTATACAAATGATTTAGTAGTGATGAGGGGGAGATTTGAATAGGAATTAGGATGGCTATAAGCTGGGAGGGTGCCTCTACCATGGACTGTTGAGGATTGAGCCTGGGAAAACATGAACTTTTGCAGGACCTCTTGACTGTACCCTGGCAGCTTTCGACAGTCTACTGTCACAATGAAGCTGTTCGTGTGTGACTGCAGATGTGGGATAATACTGTGGAGCCGCCCCTTTCTCAGAAGGGGAAGGTGGGGTCCTTGGTTATTCAATCCTCCTGTGAAGGATATGGACTTTTGAGGTTCTGAATGGGGTTTATTGGGCCAGGTTATAGCTGTTGCATGGGGCGTGTGAGGGGAGAGAGAGGCCCTGGAGCTGATTGCTAAGGGGGGGTTGTATAGGGTGGGCCTGGACACATCGATAATGACCTGGTGACAAGAAATGGCTATGGGAATGGTTAAGGGTAAGGCTGCAGAAGTGGCTGGGGGTGGAGAGTTGGATGAGTGAGTGCATGGTGAGCTCTGTGGGGGAGACTTTAGGCTAGGGAAGGCGTCCCTTCATTTATGCATTCTTCCCCAGCGATATCATCTACATGTCTCAAGTGTTGAGGTCGGGGCATTATGAGCAACAGAGGACGATACCATAATATATAAATTGTACTGTTATATGTTGTTGATAATTCCCTGACCTGAAGAATAAACCTAGTCCCAAAATATATTGTTAGTCCAATAAAAAGGTATCTCCTTATTTTCCGTTTTTATTTAACTACTATTAAAGTGGACTAGCACAGCAATTGCACTACTGAACTACCAGGGAAGAACCACCTCTGAGTAACTGTGTAGAGTCTAGAGAAGCAGTGAATGCAGGCAAAACGCTGCTTTAGAAAGGTTTTAAATGTGAAAGTTAATGTGTTTTCTGAACAGACTTATATTGTCTGTTCTGGTGTTCTAATTAGATTGAGAAAGGAGGATGGGCTCTTCTGAAAGTAATTCAAGGTCTGGACCAGGGATTCTCAACCCCGTCCTTGGGCCACACCTAGCCTGTCAGGTTTTCAGGATAACCACAATGAATATGCATGAGAGAGATTTGCATACACTGCCTTCACTGTATGTAAATTTCTCATACATATTCATTGTGGCTATCCTGAAAACCTGACGGGCTAGGTGTGGCCCAAGGACTAGTTTTGAGTGCACAAGGACTACAGATTTCTTGCAGATTAGCAGCCTCTCTGGGAGAAGGTTTTCTATAGAAACAGATAAGCTCTGTAACAACCCTTTACATGAAAATGAACTGCAGGGCAGCCAGCAAAAAAAGATACATATTTCTCTTTTTAGTGAAAACTGACATCTGGATAAGTTCTTATGTGTTAGCTTTCCAAAAACATTCAGAAATAGAGAGCTGCTTGCTCATACTGCTTTGCATTACAATATCTTGAAGAATTTGGATGAAATTTCATGCATAGAAGATACAGAAGATATAAAACATTTTGCAGATGGGTCTTATGCACTTTAAAACATGCAAAAGTGTGAAACGCCATTGACTTCTACACATTTTGGGACTCTGTGTGTGGTGTAACGCATTTAGGGGAATGTTTATTAAAGAGTAACATAGTAAATGATGGCAGCAGATAAAGACCAGCGTGGTCCATCTAGTCTGCCCAGCACGATGGCAAGTGTAGGTGCACCTGCCGCTCCGTGCAGGCCACCCCTCCCCACGTCCCTGTTTAGGGGTGAACCCTCCACTCCATGAAGGACACTCCTATTTGTTGAGAAACTAGATTGTTCAGTTTATTTTGATTTTATCCTGTTGCTGTAAAAGGATTCCACTGTGTCTGTCCCATGCCATTTTGAATTCCGTCACTGTGTTTGCCCCCACCACTTCCATCAGGAGGGCATTCCAAGCATCCACCACCCTTTCTGTGAAAAAGTATTTCCTGACATTGCCTTTCAATTTACCGCCTTGCAGATTCCTGTTATGCCCTCTAGTTTTACAGCTTCCCCATCTCTGGAAGAGGTAGGTTTGTTCATTATTTCCCTTTAAGTATTTAAAGGTCTGAATCATATCTCCCCGTCCCTCCTCTCCTCCAAAGTGTACATGTTTAGGTCTTCAAGTCTCTTCTCATAAGGCTTCTGACGCAGGCTCCAAATTATTTTCGTTGCCTTCCTCTGAACAGTTTCCAGTCTTTTTACATCCTTTGCAAGATACGGTCTCCAAAACTGAACACAGTACTCCAAATGAGGCCTCACCAGTGACTTGTACAGTGGCATAAGTACCTCTTCCTTCCTGCTGGTGATTCCTCTTTGTATGCAGCCCAACATCCTCCTGGCTTTTGCCACTGCCTTGTCACACTGTTTTGCCACCTTGAGATCTACAGAAATAATCACACCAAGGTCTTTCTCCTGATCCGTGCACACCAACCTTTCGCTCCCTATCGCATACATTTCCCTTGGATTTCTGCTACCCAAGTGCATGACTCTGCACTTCTTTGCATTAAATCTTAATTGCCAAGCATTAGACCATTCTTCCAGCTTTTGTAGATCTTTCCTCATGTTAACCACTCCCTTGGGGGAGTCCACTTTGCAAATTTTCGTGTCATCTGCAAAAAGGCAGACTTTTCCATTCAGTCCTTCAGCAATATCACTCACAAATACATTGAACAGTGCCGGGCCCAGCACCGACCCCTGGGGCACCCCGCTAATCACCTTCCCTTCATCTGAGTGAGCTCCATTTACCATCACTCTCTGTCGTCTATGTCAGTCAACCAATTTCTGATCCAATTTACCATCTTAGGATCCATCCCCAAGCTACTGAGTTTATTGATAAGCCTCCTATGAGGAACAGTATCAAAGGCTTTGCTGAAATCCAGGTAGATGACATCCATCGCATGCCCCTGATCTAGCTCCCTGGTCACCCTGTCAAAGAACTCAATCAGATTTGTTTGGCAAGATCATCCTTCGGTAAAACCATGTTGCCTTGGGTCTTGCAACCTGTTGGTTTTGAGAAAGTTCACTATTTGTTCTTTCAGGAGCGCCTCCATTACTTTTCCCGCCACCGAGGTAAGGCTCACGGGCCTGTAGTTTGTCACTTCTTCCCTGTCACCACCAGAGGTATGACATCAGCCATTCTCCAGTCCTGAGGAACCTCTTCTGTTTCCAAGGATCTGTTGAAAACATCCTTTAACAGCCCTGCAAGAACCTCTCTGAGCTCTTTCAGTATCCTGGGATGTATCCTATCCGGTTCCATGGCCTTGTCCACTTTCAGTTTCGTAAGTTGTTCTAACACATCATCTTCTGTGAATGGCGTGGTATCTACTTCATTCCCATTTTTATATTTGGGAGTCACAGGTGGTCCTTTTCCAGGACTTTATTTAGTAAAAGCAGAGCAGAAGTATTCGTTTAACAATTTTGCTTTTTCAATGTCACTTTCCACGAGTCCGTTTGCAGCACTTCTGAGTCCTGCAATTCCACCTCTGATCTTCTTCCTTTCCCGAATATAGCTGAAGAAGGTTTTGTCACCACACATAACATCTTTAGCCATTTTTTCCTCTGTCTTTGATTTTGCTATCCTTATTTCTCTCTTTGAGTTTGATCCTGGATTCGTTTCTGTGTTCCTCTGTTTGCAAGCTTTTGAATTTTGCGAAAGCTGTGTTTTTTGCCTTTATTTGAGCAGCCACCTCTTTGGAAAACCAAATAGGTTTTCTTCTCCTCTTGTTTTTGTTTACTTTTGTTACATATTTATTTGTTGCTCCTTTTATTGCCACCTTTAGTTTAGCCCATAGCAATTCCACTTCCCTTATCTCCTTCCACCCTGTCAGCTCCTCCTTTAGGTACTCGGCCATTTTATTGAAGTTGGTGTTTTTGAAGTTTAGGACTTTGAGCTTGCTATGATTGGCCTATACCATGGCTTTTATCTCAAACCACACCGTGTGATGATTGCTGCTGCTCACAGGAGCACTCATGCAGACATTCGACACGCTATCACTGTTGGTGAGCACTAAATCCAGTGTTGAGCTTTCCCTGGTTGGTTCCATCACCATTTGTCTAAGTAACGCATCTTGGAGAGCATCCACAATTTTTTTGCTTCTTTCCAGATTTTCAGAAGAAGTAATCCAATCCACATCAGATAGATTAAAGTCACCCAATATGATCGCTTCCCCCTTTGTGGCTATCTTGCCAATATCTATAATCAATTCGTTATCTATCTCTTCAATTTGAGTCGGAGGTCTGTAGATTACAGCAGTATGGATGACAGTGCCATCTCCTCTTTCCAATGCAATCCAGAACGCTTCTTCTTTTCCCCATGCCCCCTGCATTTCAGTAGCTTTAATATTGCTTTTGACATACAAGGCTACTCTTCCATTTTCTCTGTCTCTGAATAGATTATAGCCAAGTATAGCTATATCCCAATCATGCGATTCATTTAGCCATGTTCCTGTAATGGCCACAATGTCCAAATCCATTTCCACCATTAGGGCTTCCAGGTCCGGAACTTTGTTGGCTAAGCTTCGAGCATTTGTGCTCATTGCTTTCCAGCATTTAACTGGCTTGTGTGTATTTAGCATTGATTTTGTTCTACCCACATCTTCCCACTTGTTTTTGATGTGTGGTTTAAAAGTGTGGCTGGTTCTGATGTTATTCTGATGTCCAGAGCTTGACCTACATCTGTCACTGGTAGTGTGCGTTTGGGCCACAAAACTAGCACAGAGCACTGCTGCATCTGTTCTGCTTTTTGGCATATCCCTAATGAATGGCCTTGCACCATCCAGCATGCAGGTGCACGTAATGCTGCCCTTTGAGATGGCATTACGTGCATCTATGCTAACAGCAGCATTCACTGTTGGCGCTCGTCGCTAATGGCTGCACTCATCGTGATGCGGTGTGAAGGCCCACATTCTGCCCCTAATCCGCCCAATTGCACATTAACCAGTTAGCATGGGGTTTTTATCAGAGGGCTCTGTACAAGCTTTTAGTGCGACATGCTTAGTGCAGGGTTTGCCATGTGCTAACAGCGCAGTTTAGTAAATATAACCCATTGGCCCCTGTATGTGATAAAAGTTGCAGTTTACTATATTGACCTTCAGGCAGGGCCAGCACCACCATTAGGTGAACTAAGTGCTTGTGCAGAGCACCAGACCTTTTGGGGCTAGCAGTCGCCCTGAAACCGCAACACAGCACTTGCCTACCATCTCTGGGGCTGTGTTCCACCCTGCTATGCCCTCCCCCCCCGACACTGACTTCTGGTTTTCCTGGAGGAAAAGTCCATAAATCATTATTAAAGAGGACCAGGGAAATCCACTGCTCATCCCGCTATAAGTAATGTGGAACCTGTGTGTCTTTTTGGGAACCTGCCAGGTACTGGAGACCTGGATTGGCCACTGTTGGGAACGGGATACTGGGCTTGATTGACCTTGGTCTGACCCAGTATGGCATATCTTATGTTCTTATTTTATAGCCGGTCTCGGCTAGATTTTAAGATCTAAGGAGCAGGGGACTATCCACTGCAGTGCTGTACAGACACACACTTCATCTGCTCTGTTCTATATGAATCATGATGGTGATGATAATATTGCATGGGATTTCTCTGGTGCCTCTTTTTAGTTCACATGAACTCAAACTGTAAAATCACACACACAAGTTTATCCAGAATTACAAGTAACACATTTGGTTAATTTGAACTGGTAACTTCAAACGTAGGTGTTTCAAACTTACTAAATACTTACCTTTCCATTGGAGCGTCCTCTAATGACACACATTCATATGAAGGACTTGTTATAAATAAGCATTTCATGGTTATTATTATAGTAAGAGATAAATTAATATGATTGGTGATAAGAATATAATTGGCTTGGTGGAGGGACAAAGACACAGGGGTGGATGCTGGGGGAGGGGAAGGAGAGGGGGGAGATGGCAGAAGGAAGATGTTCCATAATATATTATTGGGAGCATTGGTGCATGTTTTTTGTTTCTGACCTTCCCACTATATGCCCTAGAGTGAGGGCCTGCAGCGCTGTGTCCCTTTTTGGCTTCTGTAGTGCCTCTCCTCTTATTTATTTATTTACATTCTCTTATATACCGTGCTATTCTGCATCAGTGTGGTTTACATTGAACAAACTGAAATTACATTGAACAGGGCATTATAACTTGGAGATAACTATTTTACAGGGAACATGGGCTATGGAGGGTTAAGTGGCTTGCCCAAGACCCCAAGGAGCACCTGTGGGACTAGAAACCCCAGTCCTTCCGGCCCAAGGTTGCTGTCCTCTAGTGGGATTTGAACCCCCGACCTTCCGGCCTGAAGTACCTTGCCCCAACCACTAGGCCACTCCTCCACTCCTGTAGTCAGTGGTGCCTCTCCTCTTATGCGTGTTTGAACCACAGGGAGCTCTGTAGCATAGCATACTGCAAGGCTCAAATAACCAATTAAACCACACAAGAGGAAGAGGAGAGGGGTTGGTGACTAGGGGAGCAACTGGCTTAGGGTTTGGAAGGGAAGAGGAGATGCATTATGAGGCTAAAACCAGGTAAGGGAGAGTGAGGATTAAGGCGAGAGTATGGATATTGGAGAGAAATGAAGAGAACAGGGATTGGAAGGGGAAGTGAAGAAATTGGGTGGGAGGAAGAACAGGGAGCTGGAAGTCGAGGGACTCTGGGATTAGGGAGAGCAGGAATTTGAGATTTGGGATGCAAGAATTAAATAGGGATTGGGTAGAGATGCAGGACATGGAGGTTGGATAGGAATTTGTTGGTAGCGCAGAAACTTAAAATTAAATGAAGATTGAAGAGACGAGTTATGAGTAGAACTGTGTCAGTGTGTACTGGGAAGGTTTGGGAAAGGGATACAGGTGTAAGATAAGGGAGGGGAAAGGGTGAGGAGGAGTCCAGAAGCGTGATGAATATGGAGGGCTGGTCAGGGAGTGAGGCAGTGAAGAGGGAACAGGGCAGAGAGGTAGTTAAAAGGAACAGGTGATTTGGAGGAGGTGATAGGCATTGGAAAAGAAGAATTTATGAAGAGGATGGGAAGATGGAAATATAACTGGGGAAGTGGTGAAAGGGGATAATTGGAGACGGTGCAGCTAAGAGAGGGAAGAAAGGGGCTGAGGTAGGGGAGAGGATAAGTGGCAGAAGGGTCTGTGGCTTGTGAAGGGAAGAGACAGACAAAAGTAGATGAAGAATGGGTAGTGAGTGGAAGATTGGAGAAGGGGAGAACTGGAGAGAGGGTAAGAGTGTAAGGAGATGGAAAGCTAGTGGGTAGGTGAGATAAAATGAAGGAAATAAAGCACTGGGGGGTTAGAACAAGTGTTGTAACCTGAATGAATAGAGAGGAAGAAAAATAAACGGAAAGAGTTGGGGAAAAAGATCAATGTCAGAAAGGGATGTAGGGGAGGAAGTGAGAAGGAGAGAGAGAAGGAATGGTAAATGTATAAAAGACACTGGAAAGAGAGTAGGAGAAGACAGACAGAAAAGCAGAAAAGAGAGACTTGGGATCAATATGGTTAAAAAATACAATGCCCAGACTGCAAAAGTAGAAAATAAATCTTTTTATTTGTAATTTATTCATTGGAATTTGCCAACTTTGGGAAATATCTATATTTTACTTAGTACAAGAGAAAATGTATTTCTGTTCTTACTTCTCCAAGGTTGTGATTTTTATCTTTATTTTATAGCTTGATATACCACCCAGGCAAAGCATCAGGGTGGGGTACAATAATTAAAGACAAGCTACATAAAATAAATTTGAAAGGAACGCCATCTGTAGACAGGACAAAGAGGAGAGAAAGAGACTAGGCAGAAGACAGAAGCAACAGGCAGAAGACAGAAGCAACAGGCAGACAGGCCTTCAGGGAGGGGAGGGAGAAGAGGGGAGGGGAAGGTCATAGGCAAGGTGAAACAAATGAGTTTTGAGTGCAGCTTTGAAATGGGGGAAGGATAATTCGGAATGGAGTGTATGGGGTAATGAGTTGCAAAGAGCAGGGCCCAAAAAGAAAAATGCAGAGTGGCGGGTGAGCTCAAGATGAGCATGTGTAGGGGAAAGGAGAGAGAGGCGATTCACGTGTATGGGTCAGAGTAAACGGGGTGAGACACGAAGGTGAATGAGGTCAGCAAGATACTGAGGAGTGCTCGTGTGGATGACTTTGTGAGGGAGGATGAGTATCTTATAAGTGAACCAAAATTTGATAGCGAGCCATTGTAAGCGTATGAATAGAGAAGTGGCATGATCAAACCTGGAGGAATGGGTAAGGATTAGAGCTGCAGTATTCTGGATAAGCTGAAGTCTGTGGAGTTGCTAAAGGGGCAGATCGGCAAAGACGATGTTGCAGTAATCAATTCTAGACATGACTAGTGATAATACAAGGGTAGTAAGAGATGAGGGGGGAGGAGGGAGTGTACAGCACAGATCTGATGGAGTGAAGCAAAGGAACGGTGGATGTGGTGATGAAAAGTGAGGGAAGAATCCAGAGTGACCCCCGAGGTATCTGAGGGATGTCACAAGAGGTATCGGGGAAGCAGATAGCTGGGGTGCAAGAGAGGGGCATGGGGCATCAACGGTGAACCAGATAGTGGCGGATTTTGAAGGGTTGATGTGTAGGTAATTGTTGTGCAACCAAGAGGAGATTCAAGAGAGGCTTGAATCCAGGTCAGGTGAAGAAGGGTCAGTATGGAACAAAAGAATGAGGTCGTCAGCGTAGTAATAGCCTGAAACACCAAACTGCTGAATAATGAGGGCAAGGGGGTGAAGAAGGGGAGCGAACACTGAGCCCTGAGGAACAGCACAGGAGAGCGGGGTTATTGGTGAAGAGGTGGAGCCGACCTGAAAGGAGTGAGTTGTGAGGAATGAGCGGAACCAGTGGTGTACCGTGCCATGGACATCAAGGTCATTCAGGCGGGTAAGTAAGATGGGGTGATCAACTAAATCAAAAGCTGAAGATAGATCCAAGGATACAGCAAGAGAAAGATTACCCCTTTCATGTGATTGGAGGAGCTCACTGAGAAGTGAAAGAAGGATGGTTTCAGTACTGTGTCCAGTTCTGAATCCTGACTGATGAGGGTGGAGGGCAGAGGTGGTGTCAAGATGTGCAGATAGCTGAGAGAAGACCAATATTTTCAGGATTTTAGATAGGAAAGGGAAATCAGACACTGGGCGCCAATGTGCAGGGATGGAAGGGTCAAGGGATGTTTTTTTCAAAATGGGCCTGACAAGTGCATGTTTCCAAGAAGTGGGGAAACACCTGAAGATAAGCTGGAATTGACAATTTGCAGAGCACATGGAGAAAGGGCAAGAGGAGGTTCCGATAGCCAAGAGGAGGGGATTGGGTCTAGCGGGCAGGTGGTTTTATGGGAAGATGTGAGAGCTTTAGTAAATTCGGCAGATGTAACTGGTCAAAAGGTATACCAGATATGTGAGAGAGTTAGGGAGATGGACGGAAACAGAAAAGGAGAGGGGGAAGACAAGAGGGAAAAGTGAAGCGGCGAGATTGTATTTTCTCTAAGAAAAAGGTAGCCAGGAGGGTCGGATCTGGGGCTGGATGGGGAACAGTAAGAGCTGCAGCAGGCAATCGGATCGACGAAAGGGAGCGAAGTGTTTGATAGAGTTGCCTAGAAGAGTTGGATGAGCTGGTAATTAAGTCAGAGTAGTAGGTTTGTTTAGCGGCATATATCATGGAATGGTATTGCTGGTGACAGAGCTTGAAACAGGCAAGTGAATCTGGAGATGGATGCTTACGCCATGCTCGCTCCGCACGGAGTTTGCTTTCTTGGACTTATTTTTATTTCTAATATATGATCTTTTCCGCTGCATTTGACGAAGGTGTGTCCATGCTCTGCATGCGTGGTAGAGGTGTCATTTCTGTATTGGAATATGTAGTAGTCCAGCTTGTTCTCTTTTCTCAAAAGAAGGTGCATTGGAGTTCTAGGGCCTGATATAATATTTGCAGTGCTGCCTTTTCATAAATAGTGCTATTGCTGTGTGAGTCCCGGCAGTTAATACTGTTATGATCTGGAAGGTTTGCTGTATGCTCGGCGTGCGCTTTTTGCAAAGTTTTGTATTACTTCATAATGTGCCTGGCAATGGTAAGACGCTGTTGCTGTTTTTGAAGTCCAATTCTATATTTCTACCGGCTTGATGGTGGAGTGGATCGTAATCAGTGCTTGGGTGAGGCTTTATAGGCCTGAGTCTTGGTTTTTTAATCATTTAGGAAATTCTCAGTCTGCCACTCATAGGTACTGTTAATCGTCTCTCTCCCATATCTCCCTGGTTCCCTCCACATCCTGTGGCCTGATCGCAGTTGAAAGCAGGAGAGTGGCATTAGCGCCGTGATGGGTCAGGTACATCCCTAACCCTCTCTTGCTTCTGCTGCCCATGCCAGTGCCTCTCCCACCTCGCTTATAGCTCTTTGAATCGCACTTTGAACAACATGGTGCATAACAGAAATCTATGGAGCACCATATTGGCAAAAGAGCTGATCTGTGCTGTGAGCTACATGGACAGGAGAGGCATCAGTGGCAGAGAGAGCAAGTTAGTGAAGTGCTGGGCCTGGCGTACTCTGCACTCTTGCCCTCAACTTGGATTGGACCACCATGGTGGGAGAGCAGAAGGCTAGAGGTGAGGTATGGGGAGGGGTCAAATACAAAACAAAAAGAAGAAATCTTCTGTGCTTTAATGCTGGCAAATATTTTTTCTTTTTATTAAAAAGGGAGGAAGACCACAGAGTTTTCTGTAACGACCTCAAGAAACTTACTTTCATGTGTTGTCAATCATCAGCTTAAAAAAAACCCTCCCAAGGTTTTTGCTTCAAAGTTTGCTATTCATTAAATCCAGCATATCCATAGCATAACGTCCAAGTGTTTAAAAATAGTAAAATTGTAGCATGAGTATTTGTGACATGGTTTTTAAAGCTGATGTAGAACAAAATAATGTAATGGTGATGAAAGCCTGATGGTAGCTAGTGTTTTGCTCTATAGCTGTTTCGGGGGCTCAGAAGATAGATTCTAAAGAACAAAAGAAAGCCTTTAATCTTAGATGCACATGTATCA
Source organism: Ichthyophis bannanicus (assembly GCA_033557465.1). Classification (NCBI taxonomy): domain Eukaryota; kingdom Metazoa; phylum Chordata; class Amphibia; order Gymnophiona; family Ichthyophiidae; genus Ichthyophis; species Ichthyophis bannanicus. The sequence continues at coordinate 98,805,895 of CM066035.1, forward strand.
CAAACATTTATTTAGAAGGATATGCCTTCCAGAGTTCACAGCGGGGGACGCCCGCATCAGCTCCAACAACATGAATTGCATAGATCAGAAAGAGCGACTGTGTTGCATGTCATTTTGGTAAAAACATCAGAGATGTCAGGTTTGCTGATGGCATCCTGTAAGAAAGGAATATTTTGAAAACCACATGAAATATTTACTGCATTCTCCTACTCGGTTGTAATACGCCGTTATAGCTTCCAGTGTTTGCTTTCTGTGCGGGCATGCATTTACAGGGGTGCTATTCCCTTGAACCGCAGGATCCATGGCAAACACACAGCCATTATTTTTCTCTAGGGAGCAACAGGAATCTGTCATAGACCCGGAGGCATGTTTTTCAGCAAGAAATAGATAAATTGTGGATGATTCTTGTGAAGCAGGATGAAAAATAGATGAACACTAACAATGTCAGTCTAATGGGAAGCACGAGCCTTAGTCCTAACGGTCTAAGTGGTGGGTAATTTTTATAGCAGCGTGGCTAGGCAGAAAAGGAACCTAAGTGCATAAGTTGCATATTTTTTGATAGAGGTAGCATAGGTGCTTGTATGCCTTTATAAAATTGGCCTACCGTGCAGTTACACCATCTCCAAGGCAGGATTATCTGGCGCTGTGCTAGATAAATTGGTACATACTGTCGTGATCAACATTATTTGCATTTTAGGTATGCTGGGCCCAATTTTCAAAGGCAGTTACATGGGCAACAGTCAATGTTACCAGTGTAAATGCTTTAATGTGGTAGGCGACGGCCTATGATCCATGCTAATTGAACTAAGCAGACAGGCCTAAGCAGCTTGACCTGTAACTGAAGCCTGTAGTTAGGCCCAGAGGAATGAAACCCCCCTGAATGATGACACCATAGAATTGAAACTTAACTCAGTTTAACTGAACATAGCTAAGCAGAAACGAAACTTAGAAAATATAGAAAAACAAGTTTAATTGGTACTGATAAGGTGTGCTATGCTTCTATGGAATTAATTAACTCTGCAAAAAGCAAGGTTACAGTGCCCTGCTTCCCATATGTTTTAACAAGCTAAGCGACCTTGGAGGAGAGATGTAACAAGTTAGAGACACTGACCATTGTAATTGGGACTAGAAGGGGGGCAACCAGGTGCTGAGCCCAGACCAGGGTCCCGATTGGGTAGCCATATCAGTACCGGGACCAATAGATGGGTGAGAGGGGTTACTGGGACCAATGAAAAGTTTGCCTATGTCTAGAATGGAGAAGAACGCTATAAAAGTTGTTGTTTTGCTAGAAACCATTGCTCAGCCATTTTGAAATTGCTTATTGCTTGAGCCATGTGCACATTAAACTGGCTTGGATCCTTGAAACGACTCCTGGTTTTATTTATTGCATGCTTATCTGCTGCTACATTTCTTGGTGCGTTTGGCCTGGAAGTGCGAGTGGTGGATGGTGTTCAAGTGAATAAATCCACGTAATTCGCCTTGAGGTTTGGTCCAGTTGGAACCATGCCAATCCGACGCAGGGGAATTTCCCTGGGCCCACCGATCCTCTTGAATCGGAGGGAGTTCTGCCTGGCCTCGGCAGGCACTGAATCCAGCTGGCCAACACCTCCGACCCGGGGGAGTCCAGGATCCAACTCAGAAGCTTGGGAACCAGATCTGGTAAGTATAGTTTTGAAAACCTGTCTAGACAGATGAGTTAGAACTGCAGTTTGAAAACTTTGGTAAGAATTTGAATCTTGTAACTTGTAATCTCGAGAACTTGGAACTTGAAACTTGGAATTTGGTAATGAGAGCACTGATCCCCTCTCAAGGACGGTCCTATTACCCTTGCATGAGTATGCGCAAGGCGAAGCCATCGTCCTTTTTGTTTGGTAAGACTTAAGTCTTTGTTTGAAAATCCTTGCATGAGTATTCGCGAGGTACAGCTGTTAAAAAAAAAATAAATCATGATTTAGCCTAGTCAGAACAGACAGGAACTTGGAATTTGTAATCTCGAGATATTGGGAATTGGTAAGAGAGCATGATCACCTCTCAAGGAAGGGCCGAGTAACCCCGCATGGGAATTCGCCGGGTGAAACCCTCATCCTTTTTGTAATTGGGAAAAAGACTAGTCAGAATAGATAGAAAGGAATGCATTCTGAGATACGTTGCTAGCATGATTGTGTGAATGAAGTGTGAATGAGAGGTCTGGCAGCACGGACCAAGCGAGAGTGGACTCTGGACTAGCGCAGTTCCTAGCCGGGTGACTGCGTCTAGGTCGCGAAACGGAGGAAGCGTTTGGTGTATTGTCCGTCCTACTGCGTATCTGTTTTTTGTTCTCTGTTGAAACCACGAGTTTCCCTTCTGTTATAAATGTGAGATTATTCTGTTGGGTAATTTGTGACAGTTTACCGGTTAAGAAAATAGTATTAAGAAAGGAAGAAAGAAGAAGACGTAAAATGCTACTTTAAAATCAAGGACTTCTCTCCCTCATTCTGTTTTCCTAGAGCACAGACAGTGTGAAAGCTGACAGGGGGCGTGTCTGAAGGAAAGAATGTACAGTGTCGTCTTTCTAAACCTGTGCAGGTTTAAATCTCAATGCTGTTAGTTTGTGCTTATTTCAGGATAATTGTACCTGTTCTGCTATGGTTATGTAATATATATATCATTTATATATCATTTAATAAGAATGTTTAGTCAGGATTGTGGGTCCCGATAGTTTTTGGTACTTAGCCTGGAAAGGGTTAAGTTCTTATTCGAATGCCGGCATGTCTCTGTCTGTGTCTCTGTGTGTGTGTGTGTGTGTGTGTGTGTGTGTGAAACTGTGATTATTTCATTTCCAGTGAGCGGAGAGGTGTGGCTCACACAGCTTACTAGGGAATGAGACAGCCGTTCCCGATTGAGCGAGCAGTCTCTTTTGCTTGTTTAAAATAAAGGATTCATTCAATCAAAGTTTAAAAAAAAAAAAAAAAAAGTTTATCTTGCGGAGTGTTTGCACTAACCTTTTTATGAACAAGTATAAGTCATTTGAAACTCTGTACTAGTTACTAATGAACAAATCAGTTAGCTACACTGACCTTTACAATATTGGCTTTTAAGATAAATTAATCTGTTTTTCTGTATTTGAAAAAAGGGAAAGGTGTGCTGTACTTTATGAAAAATATCCGGAATGTCTTTTGAATATTTGCTTTCTGAACTAAAAAAAAGTAATAATTTCTTTTGCAGAGACATGCTGATTACGGCTGGCAGATAGTTATTTTTATTCTAACTGCATCTAAATTGTTCCTGTTTGGAATAAGTTGCAATAAGCATAATGGATGTATGTGCTCAATCTAAGTGTTTCCTGCCTGCCCTATGTTTACAGAAATAATAAGTGTCTTTTCAAGTATGATCAAGAATTTCAGTAAGGGATTTACTGAAGACTATGAAATGTCTCTGTCCCAATCAGGAATGCTATGTGAAAGGGAGTGACTTCTGCTAGTTATATTTCCTTAGTTCGCTATATTTTGCCCCAGAATCTCTAGATATCCTGTCTCTCTCTCTCTCTCTCTGTAAGTAGCTCCGTTTAGAGTGCTTAAGGGGGGGGATGGAGCCCATTCCACCGATGATGTCACCCCCCGGTAGGCGTGAACTAATGTGCCCACAGCAGAGAAGTAGATCATTTAAAAAAAAAAAAAAACAACCTCCTGGATAGAGCGTTGCTAGGAGAAACCCAGGAGAGGGGGGGGGGGGGGGGAAAACCACCCTGTAGATTCCCTAGTTTGCCAGCCACCTCCGCAGGAGGGGGATGTGCACCCCCTCTGAACCAGAAGTGAAAGTCAGCTGACCAGACTTGTTTAGAACTGAAAAAAACTGCATTATACACTGAGAAGCCTTAGGATTTGATTGAACTAATGAACAGTATAATGCAGACCAGTAGCCCAGGAGAAGTTGTGTTTTTGTCAGTCAGTCCCAGAGAGATACAAAACAGAAATGAAACTGGATGGATTTGCGGGCATGATAGTTACTGGAAGAGTTGATTTGAAAGTGTGTGGATTGTTGAAGGACAGAGAATGTAAAAATTGTAAGATGGAAAAAGAGAACAGATATTTTAGTCGAATGATGTGGAGGAGATTCTCCTAATCAAAGGACCAGAGAACGTGTAAGAGGCCGCAGAAGTAGCAGGCCTCCACTGGGTGCAAATCAGTGCACCCATTATAGAAAAAGAAGGACATTAGAGAAGTGAATGCCCGTATCTTGACTCCACCCCAGGAGGGGAGGAGGGAGTACTTGATTGCAGAGTCATAGAATAAAACCAAGCACAGTGTTTCAGCACGAGAGTGAAGCAGCTATAGCGTGAGTGGCAGCCGAAGAGGGCTACAGCATGGATGAAGACTAGGCCAGACCGGACTCTCCAGTTTCCCTGGGTCCCCAGGAGTCAGTCTGAAAAATAGGGGACCAATATATGGACTTTTATGGGGGATACAGGAGCAGAATACTAAAGCCAGTAGCCCCTGTGTTTTTCTAGATGCACCACCATTATCAGAGCTACTGGGACTAAGGCCACAAAGCCTTTTCTGCAGAACCGCATGTGTGAACTAGAAAAAAAAAATATATAATAATAATAATGTACCAGTTCCTGTATATGCCTGAATGCCCTATTCCATTTTTGGAGCCGAGACCTGCTTGCAAAGCTTCAAGCACAGATATCCTTTGTTGAAGGGGAAAAAAATGAAACTCAAAATCTGCTGGCCTGATGGTGTTAACTGTCCCCCAAGAAGAAGAATGGCGGTTCTATTCACCTGCATCCAAAGCAACAAGCTGTACACTTACCAACTTCATAGCCCCACCTGGAGGATGGGCAGAAGATAATCCACCTGGCCTAGCGAAGAACATAGCCCCTGTCATTGTCACCCTCAAGCCAGTCAAGAAGCCTGGGACAGGTGATTACCGCCCAGTGCAGGATCTAAGAAAGAATGAATGATGCAGCTGAAACTATACAACCAGTGGTACCAAAATCCTTATATTCTCTTGGAACTGATCTCTGCTGAAGCTATACATTTCATCATTCTGGACTTAAAAAGATGCCTTTTTCTGTATACGCTTAGCCCAAGACCCCACTACAAGGAGGTAGGGCCAACTCACCTAGACAAGATTACCTCAAGAATTCAAGAACTCGCCTTACTCAGCAAAAAGATTTGACAAGTTATCCAGTAATTCCAGGAGAAAGAATTCTACTGCAATATGTGGACAACTTGCTTATAGCCACCAACTCAGAAAGTGAATGTCCACAAGCCACCAGTGAACTCTTGCACCTTTTTAATGAGGCTGGATACAAAGTCTCAAGAGCCAAAGCATAATTATGTCAAACAAGTTAAATACCTAGGATTCCAGTTGTCCAGCGGAATTCGACGCCTGGAACCCTTACCAGAACGCAAAGCAGCTGTATGCAGTATTCCTACTCCAACCACCAGGAGGCAAGTGAGAGCCTTCTTGGGTGCCACAGGGTACTGTTGTATATGGATCCCCAATTTTGCGCTGCTAGCAAAACCATTGTATCACATTGTATCAAGCTACCAAAGGAATGAAAAAGTCTCCATTGGAATGGGGACTTGAATAGGAATGCAGTCTTTTGATCTTTGAAAACCGCTCTGATGTTATCACCAGCTCTGGGTCTACCAGATGTCCAGAAAACCTTACAGTCTCTATGTTCATGAGTCGCAAGGAAATGTTCTAGGAGTGTTGACTCAATCTCTTGGACCTTATTTGAGAAGCTGTTACAGCTACAGCCTTCCTAGTAAGCAAAAACTAAAAGAAAAATCCCTTTGAGACAGAATCTTCAAGTTACTGTACCACACTCTGTTCTAACCAATATGAAATACAAAGGAAATTACTAGCTAACAAATATATGAATGTTGAAGTATTAGAGTATGTTGTGTGAAAACCCCAGATACAACTGAAGGGTCAGTCAAGCTTTCAATCCTGCTATGTTGTTATCAGTTGGTCTTGATCCCCTGATCATGACTGTTTAGAAATTATGGACACTGTATTCTCAAGCCACCTGGATTTGACTGATGTCCCTATGGAGAACCCTGAACAGACTTTCTTTGTGGCTGAAGGCAGTTTCATCATCAATGGACATTGTTGTGCTAGATATGCAGTGGTGACCCCTGATTTGGTAGTTGAGTCCTCAGCCCTGGCCCTAGAAACTTCACCACAGAAAGCTGAACTGATAGTCCTCACCAGAGCACTAACAATAGGAAAAGAGCCCTGTCTAAATGTGTACCCAGATTTCAAGTATGCCCTTACAACCTTGCATGCACATGGGACCCTGTACAAAGAATGAGGGTGGATAACCTTAGGAAGCAAGTCCATTAAGTATAGCCCCAAGATATTGATATTAACAGATACATACTGCCTATAGATCTCAGAATTTAGGAAAAGTAGAATGTATGAATAGAACCCTGAAATCTCAGTTGTCCAAACTTTGCCAAGAGGTTTACCTGAAGTGGCCAGGTTCTTCCCATAGCCCTTCTTAGGATATACTTAGCCCCTGCTAAGTCTTTAGGAGTTTCCCTTTTTTGAAATTTTGTATGGGCAACCCCTGCCTATTGTATAGGAAATAAAAGGAGATATGAGACAGATAGGATCTGAAATTATTAGACATGAACTATTGGTTTTAAGTTCTGTTTTGCAGAAGTCTTCATACCTGAGTACAAAATCGATTACTCATCAATTTGCCTGCACCCCTGCATCCTTTCAAGCCTGGAGTCTCGGTGTGGATCAAAGAGTGGAGAAAGATACTGTTAGCCCTGCTTTGGAGGGGACCCTATGTTGTCATCTTGTCAACTCCAACTGCAGTAAAAGTCGCAGAATTTGAACCTTGGATCCACCATAATCAAGTGAAGCCAGCAGCTGCTCTTGAACCTGATCACTGGACTACTGTACAGCATCCTGAGACTCCATTGCACCTCACCCTACGACAACAGCCACGGACCTAAGACTTATTGGTCCCTCAGAAACTGCACTGTTTCGAGACTGTCTGTTTATCTGAAAGTAAGCTTCGCATCTGGAGAAAACTGCAATCATCAGACAGAGATGTGTTGTGTTAAGAAATTGAATCTTCTAAGAGACTGTGTTTAAATACTCTGAAAAGACTGTTTTGATCTCCTAAAGAGTGAACTGCTCTAAAGAAGCAATAATAGCCTAAGAGACTATGCTATGATATTTTAAGAAATTGAGACATCCCAGAGGACAGTGATACTTTGGAATCTACAGCCCTACTCCTGCCAAAAAGTTGGTAGGTCTACGTACGGCAGAAGCTTGAGGATCTACAATCAACTCTACCTTTGTGAAATCCGACAGTTCCTCCAATTTTCCAGAGACTATGCCCATTATGAATTATTATTATTATTGCTTTATTCTGGCAACAGTTTTGGAGTGCTTTGAAATGACTTTTGCCTTATCTCCCTGGGCAGCCTGTATAAGTACAACATGAACTGGACCGAAGGTCACTCAGACCTTGTTTTATCATTCTTCCTATACTTGCATTGGTATACTCTCCAATCCAAAAGTTGTTCTAGATCTTGACTTTCTACAAGGCTATGCAAGCCACCGTTGCAATTCCTCATACCACCACCAGAACTTGTTTCTTGAACTTGCTGGAGCAATAGCATCTAGTCTCCACACTTCTGACTGTTTCTATTGTGGAGGAACTAAGATGGGAGATCAGTGGCCCTGGGAGACGCAAGAACTGAACTATTCTATCCTATACAATCAGACTGATTTACATAATACTACTAGTGAGTGGGTATTGGCCCACCCCATTGTTGACAGTTTGTGTTTTGTTTGGACTGGACCACAATCTACTATGAAGGATGGACAGCTGGTCTGTCTAAATCAGAAGCTTTACGACAGCACAACAAAGATGCAACTGAACCTTCTAATCCTTTAGTTCTTTTTCCCACTCTTGCCAAACTATGGACTTTGACCATCTGCCTGTTGCTCCCTTGTTTCTTGCCACTTTGCTTGCGAATGATAACTTCAGTTATTAATAACACTGTAGAGCAGGGGTCTCAAACACGCGGCCCGCGAGACACCTTTGTGCGGCCCGCGACGGCGGAAAACCAAAAATCCCCCAAAACCCTGGCTTCTGCTGCTGCCGTTGCCGCCGTGGCAGCAGCAGAATCAATTGTCAAATTTAAAAAAAAAAACTGACTTCTGCTGCTCAAGCAGCTGTCCTGCGGCCCCTTTCCCTCTGCCCAGAGATCCGACTCTGCTCTCAGCGGCGTGCTTTTCAAGCCGCGAAGAGAGTATTCCCCTCTCGCGCGGCTTGAAAAACCGCGCGAGAGGGGAATACTCTCATCGCGGCTTGAAAAGCACGCCGCTGATAGAGCAGAGTCGGATCTCCGGGCAGAGGGAAAGGGGCCGCAGGACAGCTGCTTGAGCAGCAGAGGTCAGTTTTTTTTTAATTTGACAATTGATTCTGCTGCTGCCACGGCGGCAACGGCAGCAGCAGAAGCCAGGGTTTTGGGGGTTTTTTTTGTTGGCCGGTAATGAGCTATGGAGGGGCTGACTGAACTGGAAGTGGGCTATTGGCAGAGGGGGGAGGGGGGGGTTATGACTGGTAATGGGCTGGGGGGGGGGTTATAACTGGTAATGGGCTATGGTGGGGGCTAGGACTGGAAATGGGCAGATGGGGGTTAGGACTGGAAGTGGGCTATTGGCAGGGGAGGTTATGACTGGTAATGGGCTGGGGGGGGTTATAACTAGTAATGGGCTATGGTGGGGGCTAGGACTGGATATGGGCAGATGGGGGTTAGGACTGGAAGTGGGCTATTGGCAGGGGGGGGTTATGACTGGTAATGGGCTATGGTGTTGGCTCGGACTGGAAAGGGGCAGATGGGGGTTAGGACAGGAAGTGGGCAATAGGCACTGCGGGGTTTATGACTGTTAATGGGCTATGGTTGGGGCTAGGACTGGAAATGGGCAGATGGGGGTTAGGACTGGAAGTGGGCTATTGGCAGGGGGGGTTATGACTGGTAATGGGCTGGGGGGTTATAACTAGTAATGGGCTATGGTGGGGGCTAGGACTGGAAATGGGCAGATGGGGGTTAGGACTGGAAGTGGGCTATTGGCAGGGGGGGGGTTATGACTGGTAATGGGCTATGGTGGGGGCTAGGACTGGAAATGGGCAGATGGGGGTTAGGACTGGAAGTGGGCTATTATTTATTTATTTATTTATTTAACAGCTTTTATATACCGCACTTTTGACATCAGCGCGGTTTACATTTTAACAAGTTTTGTACTTAAACATAAAAACAAATGTTAAGTTTACAGAGAACAGGGAATAAAAACATGGATAACAGGGATTAACAATTAACAGATATTTTCAATTATTTACAATAGGTTCTTAAATGCTTGAGTTTTAAAGGTAGGGTTTGTGAGGCCTGGTCTAGATCAAGTGGTAAGATTTCAGGAGCTTATTTGGCTAGCCGTGGTCAATGGTCTGTGTGGGAGGGGGGTCAGTATATTGAGAGAAGTGTTGTAGGAAGAGATATGTTTTTATGGATTTTCTGAACTGGGACAGGTCCTTTTGTGCTCTAATATTAGGTGGTAGCGTGTTCCAGCATCTAGGGGCGAAGGAAGAGAATGCTCTTAAAGTGGTTGTTTGAGTGAGTTTTTTGCTGTCTTTTGGGATTGGCAGGGGGGGGGTTATGACTGGTAATGGGCTATGGTGGGGGCTAGGACTGGAAATGGGCAGATGGTGGTTAGGACTGGAAGTGGGCTATCGGCAGGGGGGGGGTTATGACTGGTAATGGGCTATGGTGGGGGCTAGGACTGGAAATGGGCAGATGGGGGTTAGGACTGGAAGTGGGCTATTGGCAGGGGGGGGGTTATGACTGGTAATGGGCTATGGTGGGGGCTAGGACTGAAAATGGGGTGATGGGGGTTAGGACTGGAGGTGGGCTGATTGGGGGGTTAGGACTGGTAATGGCCTATGAGGGGAGGTAAGACTGAAAATGGGGTGATGGGGGATACGACTGCAAGTGGGCTATGGGGGGGACTAGGACTGGTAATGGGCTATGGGGGGGGGTAAGACTGAAAATGGGGTGATGGGGGGGTAAGACTGGAAGTGCGCTATGGGGAGGTTAGGACTGGTTATGGGCTATGGGGGGTCTAGGACTGGTAATGGGCTGGGGGGGTTGCTAGGACTGGAAATGGGCTGAGTGGAAGGGGGGCTTGAACTGCAAATGGCTGATGGGGAGGGGGGCTTGGAATGGAAATGGGCTGTGAGGGGAGGGAGCTAGGATTGGAAATGGGCTGATGGGGGGCTAGGATTGGAAATGGGCTGATGGTGAGGCTAGGATAGGACTGGAAATGGACTGATGCAGGGACTAGAAAGGAGCAGATGCTGGGTGGGGCTGGAACTAGAAGGGAGCTGATGTTGGGGGAGGATTAGAATGGGATGGAGCTGGGAAAGTGAAATGGAGAGGGGAAAAATATTTTGTCTGGAAGAGAAGACAAATCTACAATTGGCCAGGTATTGGGAGAGTAAGTGGGGATTGAGGATGGAGGGGTAAAATTTGAGTGGATGAAATAGGAATGAGGAAAGAGCAAAAGGAGAAAGATTAGTATGTTAAAGCAGATGTAGAGAGAGAGAATGGAAAAAAACTAGAAGAGAGAAGAAAGGACAAATGGACAGCAGACGATGGAGATAGCAGAAGACACGAAGAAACCAGAAGTGGCTGGAGCAATTGCAACTGAAAAAAAATGCACAAAAGGTAGAAAAATATCTCTTTATTTTGAATTTATTAACTGGAATATGTCAGCTCTGGGAAATGTGCATCATTAATGTCTGTGCTTTGGTACAAGAAATTATTTATAGTTTTATTTCTACAGTGCTGAGGTATTCTGTGCAATTCCTATTTGACATTGCTACTTGTTCTCTTTTCCCAGTAGGTCATGTATTGTTCTCTGAAATGTATTGATTTAATATTTGCAGTGTTGCCTTTTGATAGGTAGGGTCTGGTGCTTTGTGAGTCCTGGTAGTGCTGTTATGATACGGGGGGTTTGCTATGGGTTCCAAATGGGCAGTGTTAGTAGTAGTTCCTAATGTGCCTGGCGGTTGGCACTGGATTATAGTAATATAGAAATTTTCTAGTCTTTCTTTATCCATGCACTCATTATGCAACATTATGCAAATATTTATGCAAATGAGGCCCCTTATGCAAATGAGGCCCGTGTCTTATGCGGCCCCCGGGTTACTTTACAAGTCCTCATTCGGCCCTCAAAGCAATTTGAGTTTGAGACCCCTGCTGTAGAGCATAAGGCAGCTACAAAGATACTAGCTATGTGAACTTACTACCCTATACCACAGAGTGATACCTTTACCTAGTATTATGTGATTTGATTCTCACACCTTATTAACATGCGGGTGAGAATAATCAAAGGGGGGAATGTGGTAGGCGACGGCCTATCATCCATGCTAATTGAACTAAGCAGACAGGCCTAAGCAGCTTGACCTGTAACTGAAGCCTGTAGTTAGGCCCAGAGGAATGAAAACCCCCCTGAATGATGACACCATAGAATTGAAACTTAACTCAGTTTAACTGAACATAGCTAAGCAGAAACGAAACTTAGAAAATATAGAAAAACAAGTTTAATTGGTACTGATAAGGTGTGCTATGCTTCTATGGAATTAATTAACTCTGCAAAAAGCAAGGTTACAGTGCCCTGCTTCCCATATGTTTTAACAAGCTAAGCGACCTTGGAGGAGAGATGTAACAAGTTAGAGACACTGACCATTGTAATTGGGACTAGAAGGGGGGCAACCAGGTGCTGAGCCCAGACCAGGGTCCCGATTGGGTAGCCATATCAGTACCGGGACCAATAGATGGGTGAGAGGGGTTACTGGGACCACTGAAAAGTTTGCCTATGTCTAGAATGGAGAAGAACGCTATAAAAGTTGTTGTTTTGCTAGAAACCATTGCTCAGCCATTTTGAAATTGCTTATTGCTTGAGCCATGTGCACATTAAACTGGCTTGGATCCTTGAAACGACTCCTGGTTTTATTTATTGCATGCTTATCTGCTGCTACATTAACAGGGATTTTCCAAAGGCACATACATGGGTAGTGCCTTTGGAAAATCCCGGTTAAGTCCGTAATGCCTCCAGATGCTATCCGTTTAGGATCAGGGCGTATTTGGGGCGTTCCTGGGTAGAGTGGAGGTTTGGGCATGGCAATAAGTGGATAGCAGCGATTTTCGATACTGCCCACTTAGTGCTCTGCACCTTAAAGATAGGTGAGGAAAACCCTCACCTATCTTTAAGGTGCTCGGGCTAAACGGGCAGCATCGAAAATTGCTGCTACCCACTTAGCCTCAGCGGCTGCTAGTCTGTGCAGCATGATCTGGATTTTCATTTCCGTCGCCGTGGAATGAAAATCCGGGTTAAGGGGGTCAGCAGGCAGGCTATGCGCTGACACGGTACATAGCTTGCCTAAATGAAAATCGGGCCCATTGTGTACAGTATCTTCAGAAGTAATTGGAAATATTCCAACTGTATGTCATCATAATTTAGTGTGCTCAAAGGTATACAACAAACATAAAGATCTCTGTGCAACTTAGACATAGTCATTTCTGAGATAAAAACAAAATATAACCTTGACAGGATTAATGACACCCTTCACTAATATTTGGTTGCACAACCCTTGACAGTGATGACTGCCCCCAAATGTTTCTTGTAGCCAATCGTTAAGTTTCGTACATCGGTCAGCTGGTAGTTTCTCCCACTCTTTATCTGCAATTTGTTCCAGCTCATGAACGTTTCCAGGATTCCTTTTACCAATGGCAGATTTCAGCTCTTCCAAAGGTTCTCAGTTGGATTGAGATCAGGACTCATTGCTGGCCAGTTTAAAATAGTCCATTTTTAACTTTCTAACCATTCTTTCGTACTTTTGGTTGTACATTTTGGGTCATTGTCCTGATGAAGGACCCATGACCTTCAACCCAGACCTAGCTTTCTGATACTAGGTAGCACATTTTGCTCAAAAATACCTTGGTAATCCTTTGACATGATTCCTTTAATATGTTCCAGGCCTCCAGTTCCTGAGGCAGCAAAACAATCCCACAACATTATGAAACCTCCACCATATTTAACTGTAGGAAGGGTGTTTTTTTCCTTCTAAGCTTCACTTCTTCACCTGTAAATGTATTGCTGGTTTGCATTGCCAGAGAGCTCAAGTTTGGTTTCATCTTTCCTCAGAACATTTTCCCAGAAGGATTGTGGTTTCTCAAGGTGGGTTTGGGCAAAGATCAGGCGTGTCTTTTTATGTCTGTCTTTGAGCAGTGGGGTCCTCCTTGGCCCTTGCCCATGAAGTCCTTCTTTGTTTAGTGTGCGGCGTATGGTATGGGTTGAAACCAGGGGCGGCCCAAGGGGGGTGCGGGGCCATGTGCAGAGTCTCCGTGCAGGGCCTCATTTGCATAATGTTAACATGCACTAACGTTTAGTAAACATGCCTCTTAATGAGTGTGTGGATAAAGATTACCAGATTTCTACATTATTTATTTATTTATTTATTCATTCATTCAGATTTTTATACCATGTTTTCCTTCAATCAAAGTGGTGGGTTACACAGAATAGGATTACATTGAAGGGATGACATGACTTACAAAGAGACAAAGTATTACATTAATGCCTAGTTGTGCTATCTATACATTCAAACAAGGTTAATGGAGTTCATAATCTACTTGGCCATAAAATTCAATGAATAGGAAGGTCTTAAGGGATTTTTGAAAATCCTTTAGGTCTTTTACAGCCTGCAATTCATCGGGGAGAGAGTTCCAGAGGTTCGTTGCTGATAGTGAAATAGCTCTGCTAGAGGTAGATTGTTTTGTCGTATCCAGCTGGTGGTTGTAATTTATTGATGCAGCTAGTTCGTCTAGGTCAGTCTTTTGTGTCTTCAGATATCAGGCAATAGAGAACATCTGCCGAGCATTGATGTAAGATCTTAAATATATTTGTAATGGTTTTAAACTTTGCTCGCCCAGCTATTGGTAACCAGTGCAATTTCTGAAGTATAGGGGTAATGTGTTCATTCTTAGCGGTGCCAGTTATGATACAGGCTGCAGTGTTCTGCACCAGTTGGAGTGGATGTGTAGCCTGCTTTGGTAGTCCTTGAAACAATGAATTTCCATAGTCCAGTATTGGTGTGACGATTGCCTGGCATACAGTTCTGAAATGGTCCTGGTTGAGTAAAGGCTTGAGTCTTCTGATGAATTTTAAATATTGGTATGATTTTACAGCAGTTTTGCTTATGTGTGTTTGAAGGTTTAAATTTCTATCCAGGGTGATGCCTAAGTACTTCACCTCATCTTTTATTGGAATAGTGTGATTCAAGATGTTAAGGGCTTGAGGTGGTTTAAAGTTAGGATTTCTGGATATAAACATTGCATCTGTTTTATCTAGGTTGATTTTCAGGTTGTTATTTATGTGCCAATTATTCAAGTCTTTGAGGCAATGGATCATGGAATTAAAGTCTGGTTCGAATGTGTCGATTGAAGTATAAAGCATAATGTCATCAGCATAAATATGATATTGTAACGTATGGCTTTTGATAATGTCACAAATCAGTTGTAAGTATATATTAAATAAAACAGATGACAGAGCTGATCCTTGTGGAATTCCTTGTGGAATGGCGAACTGTGAGGATTTTCCGTGGTCTCCTTTGACTTGCTGCGTTCTGTTTGTTAGATATGATGTAAACCATTTTATTGGATTGTTGCCTAGACCAATCTCCTGTAATCGGTTTAGCAGTAATGAGTGGGAGACTGTATCAAATGCTGCTGAGATGTCTATGAACACAAGTAAAAAACCATTCTTTTTATTGTCCAGACCCTTCAGTAGGTTATCAAATAGGACTGTGAGTAAGGATTCAGCATTGTGCACTGGCTTAAATCCATGCTGTTGTGGGTACATTACTATACTCCAGTGCCAACAGTCAGGTACATTAGGAAGTACTACAAACACTGCCTATTTAGAATCCATAGCAAACTCACCATATCATAGCAGTACTACTTGGACTCACAAAGCAGCATACTCTACCTATCAAAAGGCAACATTGCAAATATTAAGAACATAAGAACATAAGATATGCCATACTGGGTCAGACCAAGGTCCATCAAGCCCAGTATTCTGTTTCCAACAGTGGCCAATCTAGGTCATATGTACCTAGCAGTTTCCCCAAGGGACACAGGTTCCACAATGCTTGTATTGGTTCAAGCATTGATATCCTGGGTCCCTTCTTAATAATGGCTTATGGACCTTTCCTCCAGGAACTTGTCCAAACCTTTTTTAAACCCAGCTACACTAACAGCCTTTACTACATCCTCCGGTAACAAATTCCAGAGTTTGATTACACGTTGAGTGAAAAAATATTTTCTTTTATTAGTCTTAAATAGTTTACCCTGTAGCTTCATTGCATGTCCCCTAGTCTTTCTATATTCTGATAAGGTAAACAATCGATCTACGTTTACCCGTTCCACTCCGCTCATTAATTTATAGACTTCTATCATATCTCCCCTCAGCCGTCTCTTTTCCAGGTTAAAGAGCCCTAACCTTTTTAGCCTTTCTTCATAGGAGTATCCTTCCATCCCCTTTACCATTTTGGTGGCTCTTCTCTGAACCTTTTCTAATAACTCTATATCCTTTTTAAGATACGGCGACCAGAATTGCACACAATATTCAAGGTGCGGTCTCACCACGGAACGATATAGAGGCATTATAATATCCTTTGTTTTATTTTCCATTCCTTTCCTTATCATACCTAGCATTCTATTTGCTCTCTTGGCCGCCGCTGCACACTGGGCCGAGGGTTTTAACATGGTATCCACAATGACGCCTAAATCTTTTTCCTGGGTGGTGGTTCCTAATGTGGAACCTTGCATCGTGTAACCATAGTTTGGGTTGTTCTTCCCTAGGTGCATAACCTTGCACTTGTCCACATTAAATTTCATCTGCCATTTTGATGCCCAGTCTTCCAATTTATCAAGATCCTCTTGCAATTTTCCACAATCCTCTTGGGTTTTAACAACTTTAAATAGTTTTGTGTCATCTGCAAATTTGATAACCTCACTCGTTATTCCACTTTCCAGGTCATTTATGAATATGTCAAAAAGCAGCGGACCCAGCACAGATCCCTGGGGTACACCACTATTCACCTTTCTCCATTGGGAAAATTGGCCATTTAGCCCTACCCTCTGCTTTCTATCTTTTAACCAGTTCCTGATCCACAATAATACACTGCCTCCTATCCCATGACTCTTTAGTTTTGCCAAAAGTCTCTCATGAGGGACCTTGTCAAAGGCTTTCTGAAAGTCCAGATACACAATATCAACCGACTCACCTTTGTCCACCTGATTATTCACTCCTTCAAAAAAACATAACAGATTAGTAAGACAAGATCTTCCTTGTCTAAAGCCATGTTGGCTGTCTCTCATTAGTTCATGACTATCTACATGCTGAGTAATTTTATTCTTTATGGTGGTTTCTATCATTTTTCCCGGTATTGACGTCAGGCTCACCGGTCTGTAGTTTCCAGGATCACCCCTGGAACCCTTTTTAAAAATTGGTGTTACATTGGCGATCCTCCAATCTTCAGGTATTAGAGATGATTTTAATGATAGTTCACAGATTACTAATAGCAGGTCTGCAATCTCATATTTCAGTTCTTTCAATACCCTTGGATGTATACCATCCGGCCCAGGTGATTTGCTACTCTTCAGCTTATCTAATAGTTGTAATACATCTTCTCGATGTATCGATATTTCCTTCAATTCTTCTGCACCTTTAAATACCACTTCAGTCATGGGTAACATCCCTACATCTTCCTCAGTAAAGACTGAAGCAAAGAATTCGTTCAGTCTCTCTCCGCTATCGCCTTGTCGCCTCTTAGTGCTCCTTTAACCCCTTTATCATCTAATGGACCAACTGACTCTCTCACAGGGTTTTTGCTACGAATGTACTTGAAAAGGTCTTTACTTCGCGTTTTTGCTTCTGCAGCAAGCTTCTTCTCAAATTCTCCCTTTGCCTGCCTTATCAATGCCTTGCATTTGACTTGCCAGTGCTTGTGCTGTTTCCAGGTTTCGTCGTTTGGCTCTTTTTTCCATTTCCTGAAAGATGCTTTTTTGGCAACAACAGCCTCTCTGACCTCAACTTTAAACCATGCTGGCAGTTTTTTGGACTTCTTTCCACTTTTCTTAAAGCATGGAATACAGCTGGTCTGGGCTTCCAAGATAGTATTTTTCAACAACAGCCAAGCCTGATGTACGTCTTTAACCTTTGCAACTGCTCCTTTTAGTTTTTTCTTGACTGTTTTCCTCATTTTATCATAGTCTCCCTTTTGAAAGTTAAAAGGTAGTACTGTGGATTTCCTTACTATCCCTCCTCCACTAATTAAATCAAAGGTGATCATGCTATGATCACTATTGCCAAGTGGCCCCAACAACCTTCTCTCTTGCACTAGATCTGGTGTTCCACTAAGGATTAGGTCTAATATGGCTTCCCCTCTGGTCGGTTCATGAACCAGCTGCTCCAAGAAGCAGTCATTTATTTCATCTAGGAACTTTATCTCCCTAGCATGTCCTGACGTGACACTGACCCAGTTGATACCGGGGTAGTTGAAATCACCCATTATTATGACTGTGCTGTAACTTTTGTTAGCTTCCTTGATTTCTTTGAGCATTTCATCATCCATTTGGTCATTCTGGCCAGGCGCTCGATAGTACACCCCCACTGCCATTGCCTTCCCCCTTTTACATGGAATTTCAATCCATATAGATTCTACACCAGATTTTGTTTCCTGCAAAACTTTAATCCTTTCTGACTCAATGCCCTCTCTAACATAGAGAGCAACCCCTCCACCAATTTGATCAGCTCTATCATTATGATATAGTTTGTACCCAGGTATCACAGTGTCCCACTGGTTGTCGTCCTTCCACCATGTCTCTGATATTCCAATCATATCTAACCTTTCATTTAGTGCTATATATTCTAACTCTCCCATCTTATTTTTTAGACTTCTAGCATTTGCATACAAGCATTTTAGAGAATGTATTTTATCCATATTAATTTGTCTGTTAGACATGAGTAATTTGGGATCTTTAAGCTCTGTCTGCTCCGTACTTGAGGGCATTTGGGCTACTTTACTCTTTTGTGGAACCTCTCTGCTTTTGGTAGTATCCTTCAAAGATACATTCTTCCGAACCATCTGCTCTTGGGTGACTGTCGGCTTTCCCCTAATATCTAGTTTAAAAGCTGCTCTATCTCCTTTTTAAAGGTTAATGCCAGCAGCCTGGTTCCATCCCGGTTAAGGTGAAGCCCATCCCTTCGGAAGAGCCCCTCCTTTCCCCAGAATGTTCCCCAGTTCCTAACAAATCCAAACCCCTCATCTCTGCACCATTGTCTCATCCACGCATTGAGACTCCGGAGCTCTGCCTGCCTTTTGGGTCCTGCGCGTGGAATGGGAAGCATTTCGGAGAACGCTACCCTGGAAATTCTGGATTTCAACTTCCTACCTAAAAGCCTAAATTTAGCTTCCAGAACCTCCCTACCACATTTTCCTATGTCATTGGTACCGACATGTACCAAGACAGCAGACTCCTCCCCAGCACTATCTAAGACCTTATCTAGGTGGCGTGTGAGGTCCGCTACCTTCGCACCAGGCAGGCATGTTACCAGGCGATCCTCACGTCCACCAGTCACCCAGCTATCTACATGCCTAATGATCGAATCACCAACTATAACGGCTGTCCTAACCCTTCCCTCATGGGCACATGGCCCTGGAGAAACTTCCTCGGTGCGAGAGGGTTTTACATCACCTGGAGGACAGGTCCTAGTTACAGGATCACTTCCTGCCACACCAGGGTGATGCTCTCCTGTCACGTGACCTCTCTCCTCCATGGCAACAGGGATGCTGCCAGACTGGAGGTGGGACTTCAGGACTATTTATTTATTTTATTTATTTAGCAAGCATTTGTAGCCCGCTCCTTCCAGCGATCAGAAGCGGGTAGGATTACTATTGTGAAACTGCCGAATCAAGGCAGGTACAAATTTTGTTTACATACAGATTGTCAGAAAAGCACATCATACAGAGTTAACACTTCTTAGCTATGGGGGAGTTCATTTACATATATACATAAATACATATATACAGGATAATCTTCTTGGACACAGTGGTCAGGGGCTGCTCCATCTGTGGGTTTAGTTCAGGTTGAAATGTGATTGGAAAATGTGCGTTTTGAGTTTCTTTCTGAAGTCTAGAAGGTCATTGCTAGCTCGTAGTTCTGGTGGGAGTTGGTTCCACAGTGTTGGCGCCGCATATGAGAAAGCCCTGTGGCTGGTGTTAGCTTTGGCAGATCTTATATCTGTTGGAGTGTGAAGGATGTTGGAATTGTGGGTTCTTCTGTTTCGGGTAGGAGGTTGCAATCTTACTAGGTTGTTGAGGAAGGAAGGTGCTAAGTTGTGGATGAGTTTGAAGGTGGTTGTTAGTATTTTGTATTTTGTGCGAGCTGTTATGGGTAGCCAGTGTAATTGAATTAGTACTGGTGTGATGTGGTCACTTAGATTTTTCTTCATTATGACCCTGGCAGCTACATTTTGTGCCATTTGTAATATGTTTAGGTTTTTTTTAGGTAAACCTTGTAGGATGGCGTTGCAGTAGTCAAAATGTGGCATGATGAGTGCTTGGGCCACTGTTCTGAAGTCTTGGGGATCAATAATATTCCGAATGGGTTGCAGCACTCTAAGCTTGTGGAAAACTGCTCTGTTGGTCTTTCGGAGGTGTTTTTCCATCTTTAGGTCACAGTCAAATGTGACTCCTAGATACTTTATTTCTTTTTTTGTTTGGTAAGTGTTGTTACATAGTGTTATTGATGTGGGAGGGTCAAAATTCGGTTCTTTGGAGATATACATTACTTCGGTTTTTTTGTGATTAATTGACATACTACTTTGTTGTAACCAGTCTTGCATCTCTCCGATACATGTCTCCAGTGGGTTGTAGTCTGGGTTTTTAGTGTCTAGTTGTGTGTATAGCATGATATCATCGGCATAGATGTGGTAATTAATTTCGTGCCGTGAGAAAATTTTGCATAGTGGCTGCATATATATGTTAAACAGAAGTGCTGAGAGAGCAGAGCCTTGGGGGATTCCCTGTGTTTGTGAGAAAGATTCTGCTTTTTCTCCGTTGAATTGAACCTGTTGTGTTCGATTTGAGATGTAGGATGAGAACCATTTTAGTGGGGTTCCTGTTATTCCTATTGATTTTATCCTATTTATGAGGGTCCCATGATTAACTGTATCAAAGGCAGCTGAGATGTCAATGAATACAAGAATGTACATTTTCTTTTTGTTTTCAAGGCCCTTTAGGAGGTTGTTAAGTAGAACTAGTAACAGGGTTTCAACTCCATGATGTTGCCTGAAGCCATATTGCTGGTCATCAAGAGGAGCACTGTCAGTCAGATGGTCTTGGAGTTGTAGAAGGACCGTTTTTTCTATGATCTTTGCCAGGAATGAGATACTTGATATGGGACGGTAGGAGGCTGGGTCTTCTCCGTTGAGTGTCCCTCGTTGACTATATCCCTGTAGGTCTCGTCTATGTACCTCTCTGTCTGTCTTATGCTTTCCAAGTCTGCTACTTTAGCCTCTAGAGAACGGACTCGTTCCCTGAGAGCAAAGAGCTCCTTGCACCTAGTGCACACGTAAGACCTCTCACCAACTGGGAGAAAATCATACATGTGACACTCAATGCAAAAGACTGGAAAGCCCCCATCCCGCTGCTGGGACTGCTGTCTGCATCTTAGTTTTAAGTTTGTGTTTAGATCTAAGTTCTTTACTTACTAAGGGTTGCTATGGATATTTATACTATGGATAAATTATAGCTCTTAGCTGGTGCTAGGCTCTAACCTCTTATGAAATTTAAAGTACAAGCTCTCTGCTGGGTTCTAAATTTAACCAGAAAGCTCTTTTCTGTATTGTAAATTTAAGCTAAAAGAACTTTGCTGATGCTGGGCCCTGAGTGACTATTAAATGTAAACTACAAGCTCTCTGCTGGGTTCCAAATGTAACCAGAAAGCTCTCTTCTGTGTTTTAAATTTAAACTAAAAGTACTTTGCTGTTACTAGGCCCTGAGTGACTATTAAATTTAAAGTACAAGCTCTCTGCTGGGTATGAAATGTAACCAGAGAGTTCTCCTCTGTGTTTTAAATGTAAACTTAAACTGCTGCTACTAGGCCCTGACTGATTTAACAAAAATAGTGGATCACAGATTAATTAGCTTTAATACAAAGAATTCCTTTTAGAAAATTACCAGAAGTAAATACTCACAGTTGCAGATCTCCCTCCAGAAGCAACAGTCCCCCTTACCAGTCTATGCATCTCAGAGAATACCAATGCATCTCCTGCTGGGGAAAGAGAACAAGTGGCACTGTCAAATAGAAACTACATAAACAGAATATCTCAGCTCGGTTACACATGCAGAACATAGACCGTCACCACACAAAGAACAAGGGATCACAATTTAGAAATAGGAAGACAGTGATTAAACTGTGAACCCCAAAAGACAAACTTGGAATGTACAACACTGCATAAATAAAACTATAAATTGATTTCCTCTTGTACTAAACAAAATGCAGACGTTAAAGAGGCACATTTCCCAGAGCTGACATATTTCAGTTAATAAATTCAAAATAAATTATTTTTCTACCTTTTGTTTGTGCATATTATTTTTCAGTTGCAGTTGCTCCAGTCACTTTCTTCTGGTTTCTTCTTGTCTTCTGCTAACTCTCCATTGTCTGTTGTCCATTTATCCATTCTTCTAGTTTTTTTCCATTCTCTCTCTACATCTGCTTTAACATAATGATCTTCCTCCTTTTGCTTTTTCCTCCATATCTTTCTTTATTCCTTTTTCATCCATTCAAATTTTACCCCTCCATCCTCAATCCCCACTTACTCTCCCAATACCTGGCCAATCGTAGATTTTTCTTCCCTCCCACACAAAATATTTGTCCTCTCTCCATCCTCACTCCCCCAGCCCCATCCCATTCTAGTCCTCCCGCAACATCAGCTCCCTTCTAGTTCCAGCCCCATCCAGGATCTGCTCCCTTCTAGTCCCTGCATCAGCCCATTTCCAGTGCTAGCCCCACATCAGCCCTTTCCAGTCCTATCCTAGGCCCTCTATAAGTCCATTTCCAGTCCTAGCCTCCCATCAGCCCATTTCCAATCCTAGCTCCCCCATTCATTTCCAGTCCTATCCTAGCCCCTCCATCAGCTCATTTCCAGTCCTAGCTCCCCAAACCATTTCCAGTCCTATCCTAGCCCTTCCATCAGTCCATTTCCAATCCTAGTCCTCCCATCCACCCATTTCCATTCCTAGTGCCCCATCGGCCCATTTCCAGTCCTTTCCTAGCCCCACTATGAGCCCGTTTCCAGTCCTAGCTCTCCCCACTCAGCCCATTTCCAGTCCAAGCCCTCCTCCCCATCAGCTGTTTCCAGTCCAAGCCCCCCCCCCACTCAGCCCATTTCCAGTCCTATCCTAGCCCCTCCATCAGCCAATTTCCAGTCCTAGCCCTCCCCCCACTCAGCCAGTTTCCAGTCCTAGCTTCCCCCTATAGCCCATTTCCAGTCCAAGCCCACCCCCCCCCACTCAACCTATTTCTAGTTCAAGTCCCCCCTTCTGAAGAGCCGCATGGCTGTCTAAAAAGCTTTAGAGGGAGGCAGAGAGGTTCAAAAAAGAGTAAAGTAGCCCAAATGCCCTCGAGTATGGAGCAGACAGAGCTTAAAGATCTGAAATGACCCATGTCTACCATAAACAGGTGGACAAAGGTGAGTCGGTTGATATAGTGTATCTGGACTTTCAGAAAGCCTTTGACAAGGTCCCTCATCAGAGACTTTTGTCAAAACTAAAGAGTCATGTGATAGGAGGCAGTTTATTATTGTGGATCAGGAACTGGTTAAACGATAGAAAGCAGAGAGTAGGGCTAAATGGCCAATTTTCCCAATGGAGAAAGGTGAATGGTGGTGTACCCCAGGGATCTGTGCTAGGTCCGCTGCTTTTTGACGTATTCATAAATGACTTGGAAAGGGGAATAACGAGTGAGGTTATCAAATTTGCAGATGACACAAAACTATTTAAAGTTGTTAAAACCCAAGAGGATTGTGGAAAATTGCAAGAGGATCTTGATAAATTGGAAGACTGGGCATCAAAATGGCAGATGAAATTTAATGTGGACAAGTGCAAAGTTATGCACCTAGAGAAGAACAACCCAAACTATGGTTACACGATGCAAGGTTCCAGATTAGGAACCACCACCCAGGAAAAAGATTTAGGTGTCATTGTGGATAACATGTTAAAACCTTTGGCCAGTGTGCAGCGGCGGCCAAGAGAGCAAATAGAATGCTAGGTATCATAAGGAAAGGAATGGAAAATAAAACAAAAGCTATTATAATGCCTCTATATCGTTCCATGGTGAGACCGCACCTTGAATATTGTGTGCAATTCTGGTCGCTGTATCTTAAAAAGGATATAGCGTTATTAGAAAAGGTTCATTTATTTATTTAACATTTCTTATATACCGCCTTTCATGATATCAAGGTGGTTTATATTGAACAAACTGAAATTACATTGAACAGGGCATTATAACTTGGAGATAACTATTTTACAGGGAACATGGGCTATGGAGGGTTAAGTAGTTTGCCCAAGACCACAAGGAGCACCTGTGGGACTAGAAACCCCAGTCCTTCCGGCCCAAGGTTGCTGTCCTCTAGTGGGATTTGAACCCCTGACCCTCCAGCCTGAAGTACCTTGCCCCAACCACTAGGCCACTCCTCCACTCCAGAGAAGAGCCACCAAAATGGTAAAGGGGATGGAAGGATACTCCTATGAAGAAAGGCTAAAAAGGTTAGGTCTCTTTAACCTGGAAAAGAGACGGCTGAGGGGAGATATGATAGAAGTCTATAAATTAATGAATGGAGTGGAATGGGTAAACGTAGATCGATTGTTTACGTTACCAGAATATAGAAAGACTAGTGGACATGCAATAAAGCTACAGGGTAAACTATTTAAGACTAATAAAACAAAATATTTTTTCACTCAACTTGTAATCAAACTCTGGAATTTGTTACCGGAGGATGTAGTAAAGGCTGTTAGTGTAGCTGGGTTTAAAAGAGGTTTGGAGAAGTTCCTGGAGGAAAGGTCCATAAATTAAGAAGGGACCCAGGATATCAATGCTTGACCCAATACAAGCATTGTGGAACCTGTGTCTTTTGGGGAAACCTCTAGGTATGTATGACCTAGATTGGCCACTGTTGGAAACAGGATACTGGGCTTAATGGACCTTGGTCTGACCCACTATGGCATATCTTATGTTCTTAAGGAAGGACACCAGTACTTCCTTTGGGGGCGTGACCCAGTTGCACGGGTTCCTTCCTTCACAGAGGTTGCAAGAAGGCTCCGCACCAGTATGAAGTTGGTTTAAACGGACAACCATCGCTAGCAGCAGCACAGTGGTGGCTCTAAGAAGCAGTAGCCGCGGCTGCCTTAGGAAAGAGAGAGCCAGTCTGCCACTGCCGAGAAGTGGACTCGGCAGCGGCAGCAGCTTGTGCGCTTGGTTTTTTTTTTTATTTTTGAAGGTGAAGTGAGGTGGCTGTTTTGGGGGCATTTTTGCCACCCTCAAAACCTTGCCGCCTGAGGCAGCAGCCGCCTCACTTCGCCTCATTATAGAGCCGCCCCTGGGACAGAGGTTCTCATTCAGTGGCTTACCATAAAAAAAGGAAAGCAATATATTCCCAGACTATATAGTTAAAATGCAGCAAAAATTCTAGCTGTTTACTTATTTAGCCTGATACTATAAGATTAAAAAAATACTGACACTTGTAAATATATATTCTACAAAAAAATAATGGCGATGTAAGGTGTTCCCACGCCAAGGGACAAAAAGAAAAAGAGAGAAGTGTAGTTCAGTTTCTAATACCAAAATTTTATTTTGGTGTTAGAAATTGCCTTATAGTTCTCTCTATTTCTTTTTGAACATCTATTTTGCATCCAATGAAAACCCTCCTCCAACAGTAGGTGCAGAGTAGAACATTTCACATAGAACCCAACACACGAAAAAAAAAAGACTTTTACATAGTATTGCAGTGCAATTTTCAAGGTTTTGGGCTATGTTAGCACAGAATTATATGTAAATATATTCTACTTGCTAAAGTGCTATTCTTTTTATAGGGATCCTTGAGGTATCATCTTTGGAATCCAGAGAGCTGTTAGTTTTACACTAAGGGGTATGTTTCTAAAGGGCGCTAAGGTAATAGGCGTTTATGGCAGCAATAAGTAGTGTTACTCCCTAAAAGGCTCTAGGCAGGTAGGGGGTAAAGGGCGCTATGGGCCATTAAACGTGTGTTAACAAGACATCGGGCGTTAATGTGACAAGTATTTTATTTTATTTATTTATTTTATTTTAGCTGTATTTATATTCCGCTTTTCACCGGGTCAAAGCGGTCAATTGGGGGATACATTTAACACGAGGGGATATGACACACATACGTTAATACTTACAGGGAACATGGGCAAATGAGGGTTAAGTGGCTTGCCGAAGACCACAAGGAGTGCCTATAGGACTAGAAATCCCAGTCCCTCCGGCCTGAGATTGCTGTCCCCAGGTGGGACTTGAACCCCCGGTCCTCCGGCCTGAAGTACCTTGTCCTAACCACTAGACCACTCCTCCCTCTTAAGTATGCACATTAATGTCCGAAAACAGCTGTAACCCTAACACTGGATAAAGGAACACCAAGGAAAGTCAATGTAAAGGTGATGGATGGAAGGGCAGGTGGGAGCTGATGGACCTGCCATATCGGTGGGCACCCTACGTGGCAGCCAGTAAAGCAGACAAGCATGTGGGAGGCAGCTGTACTGATGCACAGGGTGATGCCAATGTAAAGTTCTGCAATGTCAGTGTGTGGCATAGGATGGAGAAGACGTGTCTCCCAGCGGAGCCAGAAGTGGCAGGATGTGTGCAGCGACAGGAGGACAGAATAGGAGGGGTGACGTGCAGATCAGGCACAGGAGAGGCGTGCGTGAAGATCTGAAATGCGGAAAAGAGTACCAGTGTAGGCCTTGGTGTAGGAGCCTGCACCAGAAGACATGACTGTACACAGCCGACAGAGGCAGATGGATGGGCTGAAGGAAGGATGGCGGCTGAGAAGAGGGTGGTATGGGCTGGCTGCGGCAATGTGCCATATTTGCCATCCCCAACATATTTGTACTGTGCGTGAAAATGTGCGCCCATGCCACTTAGAAGGCCTGATACCAGACATGTGGGACTCGCACCTGTCCCAGCCACCATAGAACAGCTCAGACAAATGTGCAGATAGCAACTGCACAGAATTCATACAACTAGGCAAATGGGACACATACGGACATGAGGTGATACCTGCAAGTGGCTATCCCAGGGGTAGGATGTGTCCGCATGTACTACAGAGATGTAACTGAGCCAAAGCTGTACAGTAACAGTAATGATGTCATACATGACTCATGTTGCCCAAGTAGGTTACAGCTGTATGCATGTTACTGCCTGTTAGTATACCACTGTAGCAGTGCGGTCACATCGGGGTACATCTTACCATCCATTGGTAATGTCTGATGATAAACAGGAACTGAATGGACCTGCAGTCAGCTGAGCCATTGGTGGGTTAAGTGATCAGCTCAAGGTCACAAGGTGGTGTCAGTTCATGAAGGTTGTGGCAGACATAAAATGTGACAGAAACACATTCCAAAATGTCACATAAAGAGTGGTAGTGGGCCTTAAATCCTGGTATCTTGCCCCCCAAGTAAGGGCGCAAGGGTGCAGATAACGGGTGTTAACGGCACAATGGCTCCCTTAACGCCCTTTAGTAAACATACCCCTAAGTCCCTCCAATGTGCTAAAAATAGTTAACTTATTACTATCCCAGGGCTACATGCCAAAAACACTGAAGCAAGCATCTATCCGCCCAGTTCTAAAATGGTAAGACCCTGGACAGACTACAACCAAATTCCTACTGCCCAATATTGAGACTCCCCTATATAGCAAAAGTCATAGAAAAAATCAGCTTCAAGACTAATGAGATGCCAATTCCCCACTGGACCCATACCAGTACGGCTTCAGGATGTACCATGGGGTAGAAACCCTAATCATAGCCCTCTTCAGTAATCTGATTAAAGGAATCAAAGCTCCTAAGCAAGCATTCATTTTGATATTCCTTGACATCTCGTCAACGTTCGACTCGATCAGCCTCAATATACTGTTAACAAGACTGCAGCAAATTGGAGTTTGCAGAACTGCCCTCAGCTGGTTCATATCATACTTGCAGGATCACATGCAACAGGTAAAAATTGGCCAAAACCATGTCAAATCCATTCAGTCAAAATCAGGGAATTCCTCAAGGCTCTGCTCTTTCAGCCTTATTGTTCAACATATACCTCCATTCAATCTGCAACATTTTTCAGAAGCATAAAGTGAATAATCACATTTATGCTGACGATATAATGATTTATCTAACAATTAGTGCTGCAAAAATGAACTCCAAACAAATTGTAACATGCTTCGATGAACAATCTGAAGGTAAATTTTCTCATTGAACAATCTGAAGGTAAATGTCAATAAAACAAGCGATTTTTATTACCAGAGACAAAGAATTCACCCCCCCACCACCACCACCTATTCCGCATAGAGAAGCCACAATACAATACAAGTAAAAGATGAAGTAAAATATCGGCATTATCCTAGATAAAACCCTGAGCCTATCGTCTCACATAAAAAGGACTACTCATGCCATTTATAGAAAGATTAAGATGTTACAACAGCTAAGACCCCTACTGGACCCCTTAGATTTTAGATCGGTCATGCAGGCGATGATTAACCCCCACATAGACTACTGCAGTGTCTAAAAAGACATTATCACAGTTGCAATTGGCACTACATACAGCAGTTCATGTAATCATGTGAGCATCAAGATCAGAACACATCACTCCAGTCCTACACAAATTACACTGGCTTCCTATCCCCAGTAGGAGCAAGTACAAAAACTTAGCCATTATCTTCAAGTTACTGTACAACGTATCACCCTTTCACCTTACCACATTAATAAACAGAATCCCAGACACTAGACGGAGAAGGGGATAGACCCAAAACTCCCTATCCATCCCAGCTGACTTCCACAAGACCAACAAATCAACGAGCATAAGAACATAAGATATGCCATACTGGGTCAGACCAAGGTCCATCAAGCCCAGTATTCTGTTTCCAACAGTGGCCAATCTAGATCATATGTACCTAGCAGTTTCCCCAAGAGACACAAGTTCCACAATGCTTGTACTGGGTCAAGCATTGATATCTTCAGTCACTTCTTAATAATGGTTTATGGACCTTTCCTCCAGGAACTTGTCCAAACCTTTTTTAAACCCAGCTACACTAACAGCCTTTACTACATCCTCCGGTAACAAATTCCAGAGTTTGATTACACGTTGAGTGAAAAAATATTTTCTTTTATTAGTCTTAAATAGTTTACCCTGTAGCTTCATTGCATGTCCCCTAGTCTTTCTATATTCTGATAAGGTAAACAATCGATCTACGTTTACCCGTTCCACTCCGTTCATTAATTTATAGACTTCTATCATATCTACCCTCAGCCGTCTCTTTTCCAGGTTAAAGAGCCCTAACCTTTTTAGCCTTTCTTCATAGGAGTATCCTTCCATCCCCTTTACCATTTTGGTGGCTCTTCTCTGTACCTTTTCTAAAATCGCTATATCCTCTTTAAGATACGGCGACCAGAATTGCACACAATATTCAAGGTGCGGTCTCACCATGGAACGATATAGAGGCATTATAATATCTTTTGTTTTATTTTCCATTCCTTTCCTTATCATACCTAGCATTCTCTTTGCTCTCTTGGCCGCCGCTGCACACTGGGCCGAGGGTTTTAACATGGTATCCACAATGACGCCTAAATCTTTTTCCTGGGTGGTGGTTCCTAATGTGGAACCTTGCATCGTGTAACCATAGTTTGGGTTGTTCTTCCCTAGGTGCATAACCTTGCACTTGTCCACATTAAATTTCATCTGCCATTGTGATGCCCAGTCTTCCAATTTATCAAGATCCTCTTGCAATTTCTCACAATCCTCTTGGGTTTTAACAACTTTAAATAGTTTTGTGTCATCTGCAAATTTGATAACCTCACTCGTTATTCCACTTTCCAGGTCATTTATGAATATGTCAAAAAGCAGCGGACCCAGCACAGATCCCTGGGGTACACCACTATTCACCTTTCTCCATTGGGAAAATTGGCCATTTAGCCCAACCCTCTGCTTTCTATCTTTTAACCAGTTCCTGATCCACAATAGTACACTGCCTCCTATTCCATGACTCTTTAGTTTTGCCAAAAGTCTCTGATGAGGGACCTTGTCAAAGGCTTTCTGAAAGTCCAGATACACAATATCAACCAACTCACCTTTGTCCACCTGTTTATTCACTCCTTCAAAAAAACATAACAGATTAGTAAGACAAGATCTTCCTTGTCTAAAGCCATGTTGGCTGTCTCCCATTAGGTTGTGACTATCTACATGCTGAGTAATTTTATTCTTGATGATGGTTTCTACCATTTTTCCCGGTACTGACGTCAGGCTCACCGGTCTGTAGTTTCCCGGATCACCCCTGGAACCCTTTTTAAAAATTGGTGTTACATTGGCGATCCTCCAATCTTCAGGTATTAGAGATGATTTTAATGATAGTTCACAGATTACTGATAGCAGGTCTGCAATCTCATATTTCAGTTCTTTAAACACCCTTGGATGTATACCATCCTACCCAGGTGATTTGCTACTCTTCAGTTTATCTAATAGTTGTAAGACATCTTTCCGATGTATCGATATTTCCTTCAATTCTTCCGCACCTTTAAATACCACTTCAGTCATGGGTAACATCCCTACATCTTCCTCAGTAAAGACCGAAGCAAAGAATTCATTCAGTCTCTCCGCTATCGCCTTGTCGCCTCTTAGTGCTCCTTTAACCCCTTTATCATCTAATGGACCAACTGACTCTCTCACAGGTTTTTTGCTACGAATGTACTTGAAAAGGTCTTTATTTCGCGTTTTTGCTTCCGCAGCAAGCTTCTTCTCAAATTCTCTCTTTGCCTGCCTTATCAATGCCTTGCTTTTGACTTGCCAGTGCTTGTGCTGTTTCCAGGTTTCGTCGTTTGGCTCTTTTTTCCATTTCCTGAAAGATGCTTTTTTGGCAACAACAGCCTCTCTGACCTCACCTTTAAACCATGCAGGCAGTTTTTTGGACTTCCTTCCACTTTTCTTAAAGCGTGGAATACAGCTGGTCTGGGCTTCCAAGATAGTATTTTTCAACAACACCCAAGCTTGATGTACGTCTTTAACCTTCGCAACTGCTCCTTTTAGTTTTTTCTTAACTGTTTTCCTCATTTTATCATAGTCTCTCCCTTTCGAAAATTAAAAGGTAGTACTGTGGATTTCCTTACTATCCCTCCTCCACTAATTAAATCAAAGGCGATCATGCTATGATCACTATTGCCAAGTGGCCCCAACACCCTTATCTCTTGCACTAGATCTGGTGTTCCACTAAGGACTAGGTCTAATATGGCTTCCCCTCTGGTCGGTTCATGAACCAGCTGCTCCAAGAAGCAGTCATTTATTTCATCTAGGAACTTTATCTCCCTAGCATGTCCTGACGTGACACTGACCCAGTCAATACCGGGGTAATTGAAATCACCCATTATTATTACTGCGCTGTAACTTTTGTTAGCTTCCTTGATTTCTTTGAGCATTTCATCATCCATTTGGTCATTCTGGCCAGGGGCTCGATAGTACACCCCCACTGCCATTGCCTTCCCCCTTTTATATGGAATTTCAATCCATATAGATTGTACAGCAGATTTTGTTTCCTGCAAAACTTTAATCCTTTCTGAGTCAATGCCCTCTCTAACATAGAGCGCAACCCCTCCACCAATTTGATCAGCTCTATCATTACGATATAGTTTGTACCCAGGTATCACAGTGTCCCACTGGTTGTCCTCCTTCCACCATGTCTCTGATATTCCAATCATATCTAACCTTTCATTTAGTGCTATATATTCTAACTCTCCCATCTTATTCTTTAGACTTCTAGCATTTGCATACAAGCATTTTAGAGAATGTATTTTATTCATGTTAATTTGGCTATTGTTAGACATGGGTAAATTGGGATCTTTAAGCTCTGTCTGCTCCATACTTGAGGGCATTTGGGCTAGTTTACTCTTTTGTGGAACCTCTCTGCTTTTGGTAGTATCCTTCAAGGATACATTCTTCCGAACCATCCGCTCTTTGGCGACTGTCGGCTTTCCCCTAATATCTAGTTTAAAAGCTGCTCTATCTCCTTTTTAAAGGTTAATGCTAGCAGCTTGGTTCCATTCCGGTTAAGGTGAAGCCCATCCCTTCGGAAGAGCCCCTCCTTTCCCCAGAATGTTCCCCAGTTCCTAACAAATCCAAACCCCTCATCTCTGCACCATTGTCTCATCCACGCATTGAGACTCCGGAGCTCTGCCTGCCTTTTGGGTCCTGCGCGTGGAACAGGAAGCATTTCGGAGAACGCTACCCTGGAAGTTCTGGATTTCAACTTTCTACCTAAAAGCCTAAATTTTGCCTCCAGAACCTCCCTACCACATTTTCCTATGTCATTGGTACCGACATGTACCAAGACAGCAGACGCCTCCCCAGCACTATCTAAGACCTTATCTAGGTGGCACGTGAGGTCCGCTACCTTCACATATTGTGCCCCGATCTTATGGAACTCCCTCCCACCAAAAATAAGGGATATAAGAGACCTTGCGGACCAGAAAAAGTAACATGACACTACTCTTTAAGGGGCACTATTGGACACATCAAACAGACTCAGGTACACACCCAACATAAACATACCACGTACTTGATACATCCAATATACCTGCGAACTGTATTGTAGATATCTACCATCACCCTTATTGTAAATAGTCACTGAATGTTAGCAAACGCAACTACTGTAGTTGCTCTGTAAATGCAACTAGTTACACTTACAGTTAATTACTGTTCTGATGTACATAGTTAACCCTGTGTTTAAGTTTTGTTACTTGTAAACCGCTTTGATTGACTGATAAGGCAGTATAGAAAACTTTTAAATAAGTAAACAAACAAACTCTCTTTCAAAAAGCACTAGTACAAGGAAAGAAAATCAAAACTAATGGAAAGGACCAAATCACTGGATATCACAATAAGGGGCTTATTAATGTCTTAATCTCAAACATGTACAGATAAGTATGGACTTGACTAAAAGATGGGTATTTAGCAACAATATAATTTACAATTTATCTTAAATAAACATATTTTAACAAAAAATATGGAGTACACAACTCTTTCTTTCTTGTCTCTGGTTATAAGTCTTTCAATAAGGGGAATTCATAGCTGATGAGAGATAATCGAGCTCAATTAAATAACTCAGTTGTGTAAGGTAGGTAGTTACTTCACCATCTGACATCTTCTCTCGTTGGGGCCCAGGACAATTCTGCCATCACATTGGAGTACAGGACATCTCTTGCTTCTTCTTTTGCAGAATAATTACAACTTTACCCCTTAGCCTAATTCTCCTCCCTCCCCTGTACCCCAGGAATTCCTTTCCCAACTACGTATATGTCCGCTTGCAAGTGTCTCAAGGTCAGTAGACCCGAGGAACAAAAAAAATATATACATTTGTGTGATCCTCTAAAGAAATGGTCATGTTAAAGAGAAAAACTAAAAATTATCATTCACTCTTCCTTTCCCTTACTATAGTACTCCAGCAACACTCTGCTTCCATAGCTCACTCTTACATGACTTCACCACCACTTCTCACTCACACTCCCCTCCTCTCTCGCTTTCTGTCTAAACTGAACCTAATTCCTCTCTGTAATCCCCTTTAAAGGAACAGCAATTGCTACTAGAAGGGTGAGAGTTCGCCATCAGACTCAATCATCTCGCTCTCTCCGCTTACCTGGACACGGTAACCACATAAAACCACTCTTGTACAGAAAACTAACCTTTCCTGCCTTTCTACTGTTTCTCTGTCAAGGGAAGAAACCCCTTAAATCTCCTTGTATTCACTTACCCTCAATTTACTGGAAGTTGGGAAAATTAGAATAAAATAAAGAACTATTATTGTAATCATTTGAAATAGTATTGCGGGGGATACCCACTCAAACCTTCCTCTGCTCCTTTCTCCCACTTTCCTGACCTTTCCTATGTGACCTCAAATTTTTCAGGAACTTAACAACAACAACAACAAAATTAAAATCCTTCACACTCAATCACCCCACATTTATCTCTCTCCCATTCTTCATTCAACATCCGCATTTCACACTTTCCAATTCATTCCTAGGCCACCAGACACCTTCGCACGCACCTCTCTCGTTCATCACCAACTGACACTTTCCAGTCATATTCACTCACATTTCAAAGATGGAAAATTGATGTCCCTGCCCTCGATGTAATCAAATAAACCCTGGGATCCCTACTCTAAACCTTTCTCCCTTTCCTTCTAAAACCCCAACAATTTTCCCTTCATTTCCAACTCAAACAGGATTCCCTTCCCTAGAGCCAAGGAGAGATTTTAGCTCAACTATGTCAGAAGCATTTGATACACAGCTGAACCAAAGAGCAGCAGAGCAAGAGTTGGAATCCTTCCTCTCTACTCCCATTGAAGCACATTGTAAAACTAATAAACTCCATCTTTTACCAATAAATTGAAATTAGCATTCTAAACATTCATTTCTGCATAAGTTGATTTCATTTGATACAGACACACTGGCTATAGTTTTAAAATTTATATAAACCCTTTTCATTCCTTTCTTTTAAACTTATGCAAATTGCCACTAAACTAACACTTAAAACAACTTTAAAACCACTTTACAGTCTTTTATTATGCTCCCTCACCCCTTCTGGACCCCTTCTTACCTTCAAATGTCCAGTTTTATATTTTGTTTCCATTTCTCCAAATCTATTAAAAAGCTCATCAGAACTTTCTTCTCCTCTCCTACCCCCTCCTGGACTCCCTCCTTACCTCAGCAGTCCCCTTTTTCATTTTTTTTATTTTTACAAAATTGCTGGGGAACAGCACTTTTAAAATAAAATAAAACCCTACCAGGTTCTTTTTTTTCCTTTCCTTCTTGCCTTTTAGAAACATGACAACAGAAGAAGACCACATGGTCTATCTAGTCAGCCCTTTCATATCGACTACTACAATATAGTCCCCTCTTTTCCTTTAGAGATCCTCTGTGTTTGTCCCATGCTTTTTTGAATTCAGATACTATCCTCATCTCTACCACCTCCACTGGGAGACTAGTCCACGCATCTACCACTCTTTCCGTAAGGAAATATTTCTGCATATTACTCCTGAGTCTATCCCCTTTCACCCTCATCCTATTTCCCCTTGTAGCAGAACTTGCTTTCAATCGAAAGAGGCTCTCCTCCTGTGCATTTATGCCGCAGTTATTTAAACACCTCTATCATGTCTCCTGTATCCCGTCTTTCCTCTAAAGTATACATATTAAGATCCTTAAGTCTGTCTTCATATGCTTTATAATGAAGATCACTAACCATTTTAGTAGCCACCCTCTGTACTGACTCCCACCTGTTTATATCTTTTGGAAGGTGCGGTCTCCAGAACTGCACACAGTACTCCAAATGAGGTCACACCAAAGACCTATACAAAGGTACTATCACCTCCTTTTTTCTGCTGGCCATTCCTCTTCCTATGCACCCAAGCATCCTTCTAGCTTTTGCCATTGCCTTTTCTACCTTTTTAGC
This sequence comes from Ichthyophis bannanicus, assembly GCA_033557465.1. NCBI lineage: Eukaryota > Metazoa > Chordata > Amphibia > Gymnophiona > Ichthyophiidae > Ichthyophis > Ichthyophis bannanicus. Next base: position 98,840,750 of record CM066035.1, read on the forward strand.
TCCTTTAAGATCATCAGACACAATCATATCCAGGTCCCGCTCTTCTTTTGTGGACAGAAGTACTTCTCCTCCCCACCTACACTGTACTGCTCCCTTGGATTTTTGCAGCCCAAATACATGACCCTGCATTTTTTTAGTATTAAATCTCAGCTGCCAAATTCTAGACCATTCTTCAAGCTTAGCTAGAACCTTCCTCATATTATCTACACCTTCCTGGGTGTCTACTCTATTGCAGATTTTGGTATCATCCGCCAAGAGGCAAACCTTACCCGACAGCCTTTCCACTATATCACTAACAAAGATGTTAAAAAGAATTGGGGCCTGGAGCTGGAGGGGGCGTTCCAAGATGGCGGCAGCCTGGCGTTCCATGTGAGCACGGTTTTCTCATGGACAGGAAGCGAAAAGGCAAATCGGGGCTGGTGCCCCCCCAACCCTCTGCTGCCTCGGCGCCTGTTTCTTCTGGGCCTTTAGATGCCTATCTCTTACGTGCTACTCGGGGTTCAGACGCTGACGGTGGCGATTGCCGGTTAGCAGTTTTGTCGGAGCGGGACAGCTCGGCAACTGCTTCGGCGTCATCTCTCTCCCCGTTGTTGAGCCCGGTGTCCAAGGTCTCCCGCACCCATGCATTGCCTGAGGGCTTTCTGGAGATCCCCTCCCCTGCTATGTCCGGGGTTAGTGGTGCCTCGGGGGGGCCAGAAAGAGGTGTGTTGTTGGAGCTGGAGAGTGGAGCTAAGAGTAAGCCCCCTGTTAGTTCATCCACCTTGGTCCCTGAAGGAGAAGTGTGCGCGATGCAGGCTGGATCTTCTGCTTCACGGGTTGCTCTTCAGACACACTTGGAAGTGGAGGACACAGTTTTGAATATGGACGCTGTATTTTCTTTGCAACGTCCTGTGAATTTCACGTTGGAATCTATATGGACCGCTATTGCCTCGTTGGGAGAAGCTTTATTTCCACATGTTTCTTCTTTAACCACAAAGGTAAAATCTACTGCCGACGCTGTGGCTGTTTTGGAGAAAAAAGTCTCAGATATTTCCTTGGGGGAAGAAGAGATACGAAGTAGACTTTCTAGTTTGGAAGAACATTCTGATGCTCATAAAAAGAACTCATTATCGGTACTCATGAGATTGGAACAGTTGGAAAATGTGTCTCGTGTCAATAACTTACGAATTGTAAATTTTCCTAGATCTCCTTCTATTGGGGCAAAAGAGATGTTTAAAGAATATCTGCTAGACGCCTTGGGGGTTTCCCCGGAGTTAATGCCTCCCCTAGTTAAAGTGTATTATATACCTAAAGTGAAGTGTGCTGCCTTGAGCAGCCCTATAGAAGGGAGGTTGTTACAAGGGGACACCCTGAATGTCACTAATTTGTTGGAGGACTCTCAGGAATCTTTGGAGTCTTCTACTCTCCTTGTTACCTTTGCTTTACTATCTGACAGAGAGTGGCTATTGAAGCTTTTCTTTCGCAAAAGGAAAATTCCCTTCCGGGGCTTTGCGGTCCGTATTTACCCTGATTTATCTAGAGAAACGCAAAAACGACGTAGAGAGTTTCTTTTGTTACGGTCTGGGGTTGTGCAGTTGGGAGGGCTCTTTTTTCTAAAACATCCTTATAAATGTCTGGTGAAATATCACGATGTTTCGTATGTATTTTTTGAGCCCTCCCAGCTGCTAGCCTTTATCAGTGCCAGGTGTGTGGAGTCTTCTACTTCCCCTCCATAAAGGTGCTCAGATAGTGATTGTTTGAACTGCTGTGCTGCCTGTTTCTTTACATATTTGGTTTGCTTGTGTGCATATATATAATTTCCCATGAATTGCCCCCCCCCCCCTCTTTGTGGACTAGTTTGGTTGGATATTTTGTGTTAAATTGCTACATATGTATATTCGTTTTCTTTTTTCTATTCCTGTTTACCAACCTGTTTCTTTCAAGAGAGTGCATTGTTATGCTTTCTTGATTTATTTGTAAACTTTGCATAAATATAAAATTAAAAAAAATAAAAATAAAAAAATAAAAAGAATTGGACCAAGGACAGATCCCTGTGGCACACCACTGATAACATCCTTCTCCTCAGAGTGAGCTCCTTTACCTGTACCATATGTCGCCTCCCCCTCAACCAATTTATAATCCAATCAGTAACTTTAGGGTCTATTCCTAGGGTGCTCAGTTTGTTAAGTCACCTGTGAAGAACAGTGTCAAAGGCTTTATTGAAATCCAAGTACACCACATCTAGGGCTCTCCCTCGGTCCAGCTCCCTGGTTACCCAGTCAAAGAAATCAATCAGATTTGTCTGACAAGACCTGCCTCTGGTGAATCCATGCTGCCTCTGATCCTGTAATCCATTGGACTCCAGAAACCTCACTATTTTCTCTTTGAGCAGCATTTCCAATAATTTTCTCACCACAGAGGTTAGACTAACTGGCCTGTAGTTTTCAACCACATCCTTACTTCTGCACTCTCTCCAGTTCTCTGGTACCACTCTCGACTCCAAAGAGGCATTGAAAAGATCAGTCAGTGGAGCCACTAGAACATCCCCAAGTTCCTTCAGTATTCTCGGATGTATCCCATCCATTCCCATCGCTTTGTCTACTTTTAGTTTAGCGAGTTCCTCCTGAACACAATCTTCTGAAAATCATTTGAGATCCCCATCGCTTCTGTTCCTATTTGTGGGTGTTTTCTGAGGTCCTGCTCCTGGTCCTCCATCTGTGAACACAGAACAGAAATATTTGTTACATAATTCCGCTTTATTCTCATTGGCTTCTACATATTCCTCCTCTTCACCCTTGAGTCTGACAATACCACTTTTACCCTTCCTCTTCTCACTAACATATCAGAAAAAATGTCTTATCACGCCAGTTTATTGCATTGGCTATTTCTTCTTTTATTATCTTTGCTTTCCTGACTAGTTTTTCCAAATATAGATGCCTGTCTTCCTCTCTCGGTGATCTCTTGTATTTCATGAAGGCCCCCCTCTTCTTCTTCACCTTTTCAGCTACTTCTTTTGAGAATCACAGCGGTCTCCTTTGCCTTTAACCTTTATCTACCTTTCTAACAAAAAGGTTTGTTGCCCTTAAAATATCCTCTTTTAGTTTTGTCCACTGTTTTTCTAAATCCCCCAGCTGTTCCCATCCCACTAACGACTCCTTGAGGTCCCATCTGGGCAAAGTTAGTTTTCCTAAAATCTAAGATCCTTGTTTTTGAATGGATTTTATCAGCCCTAGTCCTAATGCTGAACCACACATTCTGGTGATCACTGGATGTGAGATGATCTCCCATTATAACATCAGAAACACTTTCACCATTGGTAAGCATCAAGTCGAGTATGGCCCCTCCACGTGTGAGTTCTGTTACCAGTTACCTGAATAGTTCTACCTGTAGAGGATCCAGGATCTTACTTCTAGATGATACCGCAGCAGGGGTGTTCTAATCAACATCCGGCATATTGAAATCACCTATCAATAGCGCTTCCCATTTCCTAGTAATGCTGCGTATGTCTTCTATTAAATCTCCATCTACTTCTTCTCCCTGTGAGGAGTGTCTGGTTATCACGCCAATGCAAATTGATTTCTCTTTCCCTCTTTCTAGTTTAACCCATAGTGCCTCCTCTCTCCCTTTTGAGCCCTGTAATTCTATAGCTTTAATATTATTTTTTTCATATAGTGCCACTTCTTCTCCTCTTCCTCCTACCGTATCCTTCCTGAATAAGATATATAGCCTGGAATAATTACATCCCAGTCATGGTTGTCCGTAAACCATGTCTATGTAACCACCACTAAATCCAAGTCAACCTGTTCCATCAAAACCTCAACATCTGGGATCTTATTTCCCATGCTACGGGCATTTATATACACCGCTTTCCAGATGTTGCCCCTTTTATCCATTTCTATAGAGGTATTTAATGTTTCACTTACCTGGGTTCTTTCTTCACCCATCCCCAACAAATCTAGTTTAAAACCCTTCTTCAGAGGTTAGCCAGTCTGCTGCTGAAGACATTTTGACCCTTCTTGAACAGATGGACACCATCTCTGCTTTGCAGCCCTTGGAACATCATCCTATGGTCCAGGAAACCAAAATGCTCTCGATGATACCATCCATTCAACCATGCATTTATCTCCAGGATGTGAACTTCTCTGCCTCCACCTTTATCCTCAGCAGGGAATATTGAAGCGAACACTACCTGTGCATCTATCTGCTTCACCCTCTGTCCCAGAGTCATGAAGTCACTTTTGATACACTTAGAGGGATACCTGGCAGTTTCATTAGTGTTGAAATGGATGAGCAACATTTGGTAATAGTCAGTAGGCTTGATGAGTCTTGGCAAACTCTACGTAACATCTCAGATTTTGGCACCTGGCAGACAGCACACCTCTCTGGACATCAAGTCTGGTCAGCAGATGGATGCCTCATTACCCCTCAGAAGAGGGTCACCAACCACCGCTTCCTTGTGGTCACTGATTCTGCAACTCTGGGGTGCTCGAGCTCTGGTTCTTCCTTTTCCTTGGATGCTTTCACCTCCTCCACTTCTAGGACTGCATAATGGTTCTTCATTTCAAGGGCTGGAGAAGTTGAATTGGTGATTCTGCAGGCCCTGGTGACTCATGTCCAGCTTTCATCATTCTGCAGGCTCCTCTCTTCACTCTGTTGGAGAGCTTGGATGTTTCAAGAAGCATCTCATCAATGTACTGCTCACTGTCTTGAATGCTCCTCAGCCTCGCCACCTCTTCTCTCAGCTCCTCCACTTCTTTTCTGAGAGTTTCAGCATGCAGGCATCCTGCACATGAAACCTGTCCTTCAACTGACATAGGGATCTCTGTTCAGACAGAGGCAGAGGCTGTAATGGGGGCAACAGCTCTGGCAATATGATTCTTCCCTGCCTTGTGCCAGTTGGTAGAGCTCTGGTACCTGTTGAAATAAAAGAAAGGGAGAGACCTATCAAAGTACCTGCCTGTTCCTCAGCTGTCATTTTAGAGATAAAGCAGTTAAACTCTTTTAAGTGTGTTCTAACAGTGCTGTTCAGGGTCCCTGTATGTAGCTAATTAGGGAATCGTCCTATAAATGTGTAGCTAATTGGGGAGCTGTCTTATAAAGCAAGAATGCTCATATGGGGTGGATGGGAACTGGGGTGGATAGAGATGGAATTAACACCTGATGAGGTCAGCGGCTTCAAAGAGCTTGCTGTAAATGGAACAAAAACAATGAACTCTAACTGACAGAGCTTTTTGCCCAGCACCACAAAAAATTCTCCCTTTGCAGCATAGCAAAATGAACAAAAAAATTGGCTTTTAAAGATGATAACCAAAACCCCTTTAAGAGCTTTCAGACAGAGAGACTATTGTTAAAAGCCACACAGAATTACCTTGCTTGCAACCGAGTACCTGCTTGGAATGTCAGTGCTTGCAATGCCCTATAGACATTTATACAACTCTCAGCTAGCCAGCTCCTTTGCAAACTAATTAAGGACCACTAACACCCGATGAGGTCAGTGGCTTCAAAGAACTTGCTGTGAATCAAACAAAAAACAATGAACTCTAAATGGCAGAGTTTTTTGCCCAACACCACCAAACATTCTCCCTTTGCAGTATAGAAAAACGAACAAAAACAATTGGCCTTTACAGACGATAACCAAAACCCCTTTAAGAGCTTTTAGACAGAGAGTCTGTAGTTAAAAGCCACACAGAATTACCTTGCTTGTAACCTGCTTGGAATATTTTAGCTCCCTCTTCTTCCATTAAAGTTTATTTCTTTTTATTTTGGCTGTTTTAACTTGAGTCTGAGCCCTTTAAGGCCATCTTCTCCACTACCTGTCAATCATCCTGCAGGCCTAAAGCCTCTCCACCCTTCCTCCCCCTATTTCAAAGCCTCCTGCCTTGCTTTGTTCCTCTCATTCCTCCCCATGGCCTCCCCCTTCTTTTCAGGGCTTCCAAATGCCCCCTCTTTAATTCTGGACATTCCCTGGCCCTTCCCCAGGCCCTTCTCTTCCTCCTGATTCCGAGCCTTGCTCAAGGGCTCCGGAGTCACTGCTGGTGAAATCTGCCACCCTTCATGCATCAGGGAGAGCCGTGATAACCGTAGCCTTCCCCAGTGCTCTCAAATCTCCTCTGGCGTTGATTGAGGATAGCCACGGTTATCTACTGCTCCCCGATCAAAGCTTCCACCTCACCCAGGACTCCTCCAAGACTGCAGGCCAAGCCCCAACGTCAGCCACAGCAACCGTGGCTGCAATGGAGGCCTGCCCTGCAGCCCAGCTCGGCTCTCCCCCTTCATCTTTTTTTTTCCAGCTGCCTGCTCACTTAGGATGCTCCTGCAGCCTCAATATATACATTCTTTTTATAATAATATTTTTTATTGAAAATTTCAAAAGATATTGACAAATTTCCCCAAACAATGAAACAGAAAACAACATAGTCCACGTCAAGGGGAGCGGTGTATGTCAACTAACAAACAGATCAAATAATAAAATAAGTAATGAGAAAACACAATAGGAGAGAGCTAGTGCCCAAAAGATTACACAAAACTAATTATTCTAGCTTACTGAACAACAGCAAAATATATACCTATTACAACGGTGGAGAAACCTGATTTTGAAGAAATGATTCTAAAGATGAAGTCTCAGTGAAAACATACTTGGTGCCCCTTAATGTAACCAAACATTTACAAGGAAATTTAAGGAAAAAGGACGCACCAAGTGCCAAAACGCGAGGCTTTAAAGACAGAAAAGCCTTACGCCTAAGCTGAGTTTGCCTAGAGACATCAGGAAAGATATTAATTTTCCCCCCACAAAAATCAGCATTCTTATTAAGAAAAAACAAACGCATAACTGTGTTTTTATCAACCTCAGAAGAGAAAGACACAAGGAGAGTGGCCCGAGAGGAAATTATATCATGAGAAGATTCAATAAATTTAGAAACATTTAATGAATCTGGTAGAATTCTGGAAGCTACCCCTGGGGAACCATCACCAGGAGGAGCCTCTGACACAGGCAAATAATATAACTTATTTATAACCGGTCTAGCATTGTCTTCATACCCTAGAACTTCAGATAAATATTTATCAAACAATATCTGAGAAGACAATAATCGAGTATAAGGAAAATTTAAACATCTAATGTTAGTAGCCCTTAAAGTATTTTCCAATAATTCTTGCTGGGTATGAAGAGTAATACTATCCTTAATTTTTATTTATTTATTTATTTATTTGCAGTTCTTCTATACCGCACTCTTTTTCATCAGCGCGGTTTACATTAAACAGGAATACTCATTTCAATCAACAGACTGTGGTGAGTTTACATATAACAGGAAATATACAACTGGGATTATAACTTAGGGAAACTATGTACATATTTGTAGCATGAAAGAACCTATATACACAGTATAGAATTTCTTTTCATCATCTTGAGTAAGTAGGCGGTTACACTTTATCTGTAAATGTTAGAGGGTTGATGATGTGCTTTGGTAATGTAGAATGAAGAGGTGGTGCTTTATGGCTTTTCTGAATTGCTTGAGGTCAGTAATAGCTCTAATGTTGGTAGGGAGGTTGTTCCAGCATCTGGGTGCGTAGTACGCGAAAGCCCTGTCTGTTGTAGATCGTTTGTACTTTGTAGCCTCGTGTGGTGTCGCTAGTGTATTTGCCGCTGCTGACCTCCTGACTCTGGTGTTGGGAGTGTGATGGATGAGTTTTGAAATTGATGACGGAGCTATAGTATTTATAGCCTTAAAGGTCAAGATAAGGGCTTTATATGTTATTCTGCAGTATATAGGGAGCCAGTGAAGCTCCATTAGGATGGGTGTTATATGTTCGCTTTTTGAAGCACCGTATAATACCCGGGCTGCGGCATTCATGGCTAGTTGTAATGTATTTAGGGAGTTCTTAGGGAGACCATGGAGTATTATATTCGCATAGTCGAAGTGGGGTGTGACTATGGCTTGGAATATGGTTCTGAAGCTGTCTGGGTCAAGCATATTTTTCAGATGGCGTAGGGTCCTTATCTTGAAATAAATGGTTTTCACAGTGCGGTTGATATGTTCTTTAAAATCTAGGCGATGGTCCAGTATCACTCCAAGGTATCTTATGGAGGGCTTGATTGGTAGGTTTGCGTCACGTACTCTTAGGGTCTCCGGGGGTGAGAATTCTCTGTTTTTCGTGACAATCAGTGCTTCAGTTTTTTTGTAGTTTATTCGCATATTCTGCGTGAGTAGCCAGTCTGCTATTGCATTAAAGCAATCTACTAAAGATGTGTAATCTGGGAGCTTGATATTGAATGGTGTGAATATTAGCACATCATCTGCATAGATCAGCGAGGAAATGCCAAAGGATCGAGTGATATCGCACAGAGGCTGCATGTAAATGTTAAATAGGAGTGCAGATAGGGATGAGCCCTGTGGAACTCCTTGTTTTAGCTGGAAAGGTTCTGATGTACCAGTGATAGTCCTGACGTGTTGCAAGCGATCTTCCAGGTATGATTTGCACCATTGCCATGCTAGCCCGTGGATTCCCTTGTCATATAGGCGAGTTAGTAGTATTTCATGGTCCACCGAGTCAAATGCTGCAGATATGTCGAGGAATATTAGTGCGAAGCCTTTGTTGATGTCGTCTAGTCCACTGATGAGTGTGTTGGTTAATGTGGTCAACAGCGTCTCTACTCCGTGAGCTTCCCTGAATCCGTGCTGACTGGGGTCAAGGGGGGAGGAGGTGTCTATGTGTTGTTGTATCTGATTATTGGTTACTTTCTCAATTATTTTGGATAGTAGCGGTATACTAGCTATCGGGCGGTATGATTCTTCTTTTGTTGGGTCTAGTTGATTGGATAAAAGATAAAGAAGATCTCTGTAAAGTATCACATTGAGTTTCTAGTTTCTGACACTTATTATCTAAGACAAGCAATTGCGAATCATATTGAGCCATTTTAGCTACTGAGCGTGTCGAAAATTCTGAGAACTGAGAAACAGCAAAGGTTAAGGAAGCAATAGAAGCCTCTATTCGTGAAAGGACTGACCATACATCAACTAATGAAATATTTTGAACGTCCACATTTGTAGTAGGTAAACCATCAAGATGCAACCTCACAACGTCCTCCGGCACCTGAAAAACCCTAGGCAAAGGAACTACCACGGGTTCACAGATCTTCTCCATGAGAGCAACTGGAGGCAAACCATCAGCACCACGAGACTGCTCCTCCATAACAGAAGAGGACGTCACTGGGCCAATAGCATCAAGTTCAGCAAACAGGGCAGAGTTTGAAAACCCCAAAACAGAGGAGCCATCCAAAAGGGGCGAAGACTTGGTGGCAGCAACAGAGTCCCCTTCTACTGCATTTACTGGCATAACGTGCTTATCCATAGGACCAACGATTTTAGTAACTTTAGAAGGATTCACAGTACTCACATTATGAGGGTGTCGTCTGCGCTTTCCCATACCAAGAGCGCCACCTCTAGAGCTCCTCGAGCACCGAAGGAGCGCATAAGGAGCATAACATGCCCCTTTAAATCGCGCCCCTTCAAAGCGCGACCGCTACCGCGTGACCTCGAAGCAGGTCTGATCTTACGCCCCCGGGATGACGTCGGGGCAAGGCGCCGCGTAGATGCACCGGGAAGCCCTGCAGGTGCCTGAAGAGCCTTCTCCAACCGCGGGGCACAAGTCGGGCAGGAAGCTCCTCCTTCTCATGCACTCCCCATATACATTCTTTTATTTATTTTTTTTAACCATGACTGCTTGCTTTCAATCCAGCAAGCAGCCCGGAACCCCAAGACCATCTTTTTTTTTTTTTTTAAATTAAAAAATGCGGCATCTCTTTCCTCTTCCCCACAGCCGTGGGAAGTAGAATGAAAGACTCCACACACTTTCTGCCTTCTCTGATGCCACAGGGAAGGGAGAACATCAGACTGGCTGCCATCTGCAGCCCTGACTCAGCTCTGATCAGCCTGGGGAGATAAAAATAACATACCAGTTGCATTGGCAGCTCAACAGTCCACTCCATCCCTCCTGGGGACCAATACAAGGTAAACAAATTATTTATTAACCCCTGCGTTACATTAAGTTTTGTGTAGGATAGAGGGAGGATTAAATCAACTGTAGGGCCGTATGTTTTTTGTGGACCTTCTCACACACTGATGGTCTTTGGTCACCCAATGAAGGGAAATCATGTTGTGAATAGAAACAAGTCAACATTCGGCATGTGGCTGCTGTTTAAATGTATACTTATATATTAAAAGTTATACGGATAGGGCCCGATTCTGATCCCGACGTAGATCTCCTTTGTACGTCTGGGCTGACCCGGACATACAAAGGAGATTGCGATTCTGATCTGCGGGACACGTCTAGCCCTGCAGGATCAAAATCGCAAACAGCACTGTACGTGCAGGCCGGGACAGCGATTCAGTCCCAGCCTGCACGTACAGCAAAGCCCAACTAACTTAGTCAGGGCATTTAAATGGAGCCACGGCGCCATTGCGTCATGTTGTCATAGCACCGTGGCTCCATTTAACTGCCATGATGCCGGCCGCCTGCTAAAAAGTTAATTCCCTGCAGCCTGACCCTCAATCCATCCTCCTAAGGCCAGGAATGGACTGTGGGGAATTAACCTTTGCCCTCCCAGCCCTTTCCGCGCCGCAGAGCTGCCGAAAGAACATGTTTATGAAAGTTATTCCACCCAAGGGGTGGAATAACTTCTCCGGACATTTCGCCGGCCCTGGACGTACAGGGCCAACATCATAATTGGCCCTGTATGTCCAGGGCCGGCGACTGCCCACTGCGGGCCCCCTCTCCTCCCCCATCCCCGTTTAACTTCCCTGTACAACCGCTAGGGGAGTTATATAGGGGCAGGAGTAGAATAACCCCCATAATGTCATTGAAAATATGTTTAAGTACCAGCTTTGAAAATACATGTCTACATTTAAAGTTATACTCACTATTTACTCACTGACACTTTGGTGAATAAGTTATGGGGTTATTATAGAAGCCCTATTTGTGTTTTGGATGCCTGAAAACTGGTTTGAAGACATCCAATTCATAAGCACGTCCTTGGAGACATGTCTCTAGTGTTAAGACAGCCAAGTAGAATGGGGGTGTGCCGGAGGAGTGGCCTGTATGGAACAACGAAAATGCATATTGTGGTACAATTCCAGAACAACTCAAGTATGTCAGACCCTGGTTATTGAGGCGTCCATTTCTATACCTGCTCTTGACCATAAATAAGAAGCAAAAAAGTGTTTGTTTCATGCTGTCAGTTTCCAGGGTGAAGAGCAAAATGACTGTCTTTGTCAGTATTGCCTGGACAAAGAAACCTTCATGTAAATCTAAACTCCAAACAGATTACCAACCTGCCACCACATGTTTGAATGTCTGCAATAGCACTGAACATGGATGTCCCCCTTCTGGCAAACGCCAGCCGGGATGCCCAACAAGCTATTTCTATGAGGACGTCCATGTTTCTAAAATTGGACCAAAATGTTTTCTCAGACATTTTGCTCTGGACGTCCCAGATTGCACCTGGACAACCTTTCTAAAATGCCACTTTATATGTTCAGTGGCTGAATTTTGCTGCTGAATTACACCCTCACCTTGCCCTCTAACCATGACATTTTTCCAGACGGATAATTTTGACCACTTTATGAACAAAATGACCAGATTTACCCATAGAACTATTGCAGATTTTAATAAAAACACATTTATGTAGCTGGAGCTGCTATCAACCACATAAATGCTTTAAACATTGCCCTCAAAGTCTTTACTGGGTGATAAAATAAAAGTTGTTCACAAGAATAAAAATGTAGTTGATTCACAGTCTGTTTGAAACACTTTAGCTCATGTTTCCAAAGCTAAAGTCAAGACTCCCCTTCCATGTTCTGATCCAAAGACATTCCTGATTAGATGGGTTCTCCAGGTTCCTTGAACTCATTGGGGTCATCCAGTAGACAAATTCTCCAAAACCTCTCTTTTTGTCTTTGGCTCCCTGAGCCATCAAGGGTAGTAGGACTAACTGTTAATTGGTCTAATTCCTACGTTATTTAGCACAGTTGAGGTCCCCTGCTCCCGGACATGAATAGGCGCCAAAAAAGTGCTCATTTCAGCAATCTAATCAGCAGAAGAGGAGAAGGAGAAAGCCCTCTCATTGCCCCGATACTTTTTGCTCTTCAAAAAAACCTGCAGGTAAATAAAGAGATCTTTTTCCTGGTTGCCCTGCCACCATATGTGTCTGCTTGCAAAATGGCATGCCAGGATATGTATGTGGCATCGGATATATGTGCCCATTCTGAAATACCATAAGTGCCATCTAGACCACCGCCGTTTATATTGGACATGTGCAAGTTTCTAAAATCAAGTGAAAGCCCATTATTCAGCATGTTCCCGTTTCTTTATGTCCTGATGGAGCCTTTTATCTTTTATGGTGGAGACAGGTCACTTTTAAATAGCACACATGCCCACCTTCATTGCTGCCCTTTCTGTAGAATTTCAGATTGGACATTCTAGATTTCACCTACACAGACTTTTTAAATTGTGCCTTTATACATTTTGTACTAGCTTAAATCTTTTTAATTGATTCTTTAGAAGACAGAAAAGGAGAGAATTACAGTAGTCTAGGTGAGTAGTAATGAATGCATGGATCACATAATGAGATCATCCCTCTCCAAATAAAGGAGTAAATATCATATATTCTGCAGGTGAAAATTACCAGGTTTTGCTACTTGGCCAGTGCATATTCAAATAGATGGAATAGATAGATACAACTTTCCCAGTGCCACTGCCCACTAGTAAAACCGTTATACAAATATTCTGCACTAATGCACAGTGCACATTGTCCATCAATCGTCTCAGTTAGGAAAGTAAGCAATTGAGTATTGATAGACTGCAAAAGCAAAACTTCCTTAGCCTCTGTCTGCATTTTCACCACCTCCTCTCCCCAGAGAGACACATCTGGTAGAAAGTCCTGCAAAATTCTGAAACTCCAAGTTCAAAAACCAGACAGAGACAGCAGCACTCCTAAGCTTAAACAGGGAGGCTTGAAAGTCCTCTCCTCCCTGCAAGATGTTTGTTTCTGCAATCTATTCTCCTTTAAAGCCCTAAGCCCCAGCATCCCTTCCTCACTCCCTCAAGTCACATACAAAATGGTTCTTTGGAGCTTTTACTGGGCTGCATTTTCCAGCCTTGCAATGACATCCTGACTCATGGGATTTGCATTAGGCAGGGATTTCCAACATGATTGACTGAAGTGCCTTGTGCTGCTTATTGGTCATTCCTCCATGACCTTCTTCCCCTCCAAGCATAGCTCCAGTGTGTCTGGCGTGCATGCACAATGAAAACAAATTTCCCAAATGGCAATTCATCCAAATTTGCAAAACGTACATTCAGTTAGTTGGATTTGGAACTATCCCAATTTGCTGCTGTTTCTCACATTTTGCCATTAGTTGCACAAGAAATGCATATGCCTAATGTAAGGGGAAATCAGTTTCTTGTTATACAAAGGGACCATGAGGCCCATCTGTGAATACCTAGATAGAAAGGAATGTGTTGTGCCAAGACAAGATTCAGTGATCTTCACAGAGACAGGTACCAGTTTGTACGATTGCTAATTAGCAATAGCAGATGCAGGGCTATGCTGCCGGGATGGGTTTATGACGTATATATGTTTTTGATACTGTATAAAAGATAGACTGCACTTCTAACATACGGAATAAACTTACATGCTACTTATGTGTGTGTGTGTTTGTTCCCCTGGGATCCCAGACAGAGAAAATAAGGTAATTCCTCGACCCAGAGAATTAGAGGACGTCCCAAGGGTAAGTGCTGGGAAAGGAAAGAACAGATACCCTTACACCTAATATACACCACAAATGTGTATATATGCATTATTTCCAAGTTCCCCAATTCTGCAACTGCGGGAACGTATAGTTCCCGCGGTTGCAGAATTGGGTGTGTAATAAACAATAATAATTTTATCACAATAACAGACACTTCAGTGAAACCAAAGTTTCTTTTATTTATTTATTTATTATTCAATCTTGCAAGATGGGTGGCCACAATTTTTTTTATCCGTGACCACACTTTGTCATGGGAACAGTTCCATATTTATTACATTAATTTCTTCTACAAATTCCTCCCCTATTATTCTATTGGTGTAAGTATTTCTAATTTCCTACCTATTAGTGATTGTTATTTGGGTCATGTGAATCTCCACCTCCATTTACTTCTCTTAATCCCTGCCCCTTTTACCCCCTCCCCTTTTTTTACCTTATTCCTTTTATGGTTATGTTACCGGTCTTATGGTTTCTCAGAGATCCCCCCCTTTCCCTTATGCCCATGGTCTGTTTTTTCCTGTTTTTCAGGGTTCCTTTCTTTCTCTGTATCTAGCATTTTTTGTATCAGCATGTTTCAGTGTTCTTCTCCTTGAGTTTCTAAGTTTTATGTGCAATAGCCTGGAAGCTAAGGGAGGGGTGTATGGGGGAAACCTAAGTTTTGCAAGGCCAAGAAAAATATCTTTAGTTTGTACAGCATAAGAAAATGGAATATGTGAACCAATGTGTTAGTGCAAGCAAACAACATCTTATAGATTTCTAATTCTATTCTATGTTCTGCATATATTTTGTAAAAACAACACATTTAAAAACCTTTAAAACGTTTCTAACAGGTGCAAATCCGGCCCATCCAGATTTTGGACGTCTGGACAGTCCAGATGTGCCACGATCAGAATTGGCCTCCACGTCTTCAGTGGACAATATTTCCCTTTGAAAAGTGAATCAGGTGAAGTCTGCGCACAAATCTGCAGTTGCCGTTTGCATGGGTAATTTCTGCATGCAAACTCATGCGCGTCCTTTTAGAAATCGAAGCATATGTGCTGGCACTCCTACCACAGCTCCAGGAATGCCTCCCCCTCCCCCGCCCCCCCACCGCTTGCGGGTAAACATGTAGTGGGGGCAACACATATAAGTATACTCACAGTATATGTCTCATAAACCCTTGTTTTATGCACAGAAAAGGCTTTGAAAGTTGCCTCTGAGTATCAGAGGTGAAGTTTGAGCTCCATATGAAACAACTTTGTTATCCAAATCCCTTATTATCCATCTCAGAATTTCTTTTGTTTCATTTTCTCCACACGACACTCTTTCTTTTTTTGTTAAAGCTTTTATCTCATCCAACCTTATGTCTAACTGTTCAATGAAACAGATTATGCTAAGAACATTCTTGGAACCTGAAGCTAGCTATTTCATTAAGGGCCAGACATACTTAGTTGTTTTCCAATAAACACAAAATAATACAACCCTTTTGAACATCAGGCTCATACCAATTAGATACATTTTGGCAGACCACGAATATCAGGTCCCCCAGGTTTCCCTTACTCATCCTTTTATCCCTTGTTAACTAAGGTCAGGTTAGGAGAAGGTAGGTGGTGATTAGTATGACTAATTTTCCAAAGCACCTCTGTAAGAGGCTACCACAGTGGGTATAGACCCTAGGAATGTTCTAGAAGTCAGCAATTGGTCATCAGAAGCAGAGAAGGAGCTGCAGGATTCAAGCTGTGGTTTGTCCTGAAAGTAGCCACTCACCCAGTCTTGGACTTGTGAACTGTCTCTCCTTTTTGAAAATCTCTGCTTTGAGTACTAAAGTCCTAAGATTTGAATCTAGTGAAGGTATGAGAGTCTCCCTTGATAAGATGATAGCTGTTACTAGGAATATGAATTTTCAGGTCATTTTCAGATTCTTTCACGACTTTTGGAACCCAGTTCATTTCAAATGTTTGTTTTATTAAACATTTCTTAACACGTGTTACTCAACGCATGTTAATTTGTAGGTTAACACATGCTAAATTGATTTGATGTGCACTACATTTTTTAAGGAATGCTATCGAGTGCCCATCATTACCCCTTATCATTAGAATTTCTGACCCTTTAGGACCAAATCTTTTTTTTTTTACATTTTATTTAAAAATTTTCACAATACAATTTATAAACGAAACTACAATTAGAGGTCAAAAATAAAATGAGAATTATGGAATGGATAAGTACATGTCAAGTGATCTCCAAATCCTTTCAACCTTATCAATACGATTAGAGGAGACTGAGCCTGCTCCCTCCAATTTACGGGTTTGACAAATTGCACGCTACCAAAATGTTACATTCAGAACCGTAGAGACCTTCCAGCAATGCATGACATGCTAGATAGCTATAGATATCATAATGTCCAGGAGCCTACTGTCATCTTTGGAGAACTTAGCTTTTAAGCCCAATAATGACCTCTATTGATAAAGGGGAAGCTATTCGAAGCACCTCTCTAATGTATTCCCAGATTCCCAACCAAAAGGGTTTAACCAATGGGCAATCATACATGTGATTAAGGGTCCCAACACTAATGGCACATCTCTAACAGGTGTTAGAACCTATAAGGCCTGCTCTGAACATTTGAATCGGAGTCCAAATTACAAGGTGAGCCGAAAAATATAAAGTTTGGCCTAAACTACTGCCCATTGATGACCTAGATTGGCCACTGTTGGATACTGGGCTTGATGGACCTTGGTCTGACCCAATATGGCATATCTTATGTTCTTATGTTCATTGTCAGTTTAATTGTATGTCCCCAAAACGTTTCCCAATTAATCAAATCATGTGGCAAATCTAAATCGGATTCCCAAATGTGATGCAAGCCAGTCAAGAATGCGTCATTAATCTTAACCAATCTGTAAAAAAATTAAGTTGAGTTGTCCGTTTCAATACTTTTACGACAAATCCCAACTACATCAGATACGGGACAATTTAATTCTGACCAAATTGATGACTGCAGCAAGCTATGAGCCAGAAGGACAAATGTTTTTAACCTGAACTGATATCAAATTATAAATATCCTTAAATTGCAGGTTATCCAACATAGTACCCCCCTCATATAATTGGACAACATTAAATATACCTTTGTGAATCCATCCCTTCCAGAAAATCTTCCTTCTCTTAATACATATCTGCTCATTGAACCAAAGTGAAGAAGCTGCTGATTTTGAATATGGAATTAAACAGCACTTATCCAAAACTTCAAAGGCTTCTATTGTACTAATAATATGAGAAGCATTCAAAATCTTACGAGGTGGCTTCATAGAGGGTAATTCTAATAACCTAAAAGGTTTCACTATTTCTGTTTCCATTTCTAACCATGGGGGTAGACTTATTCCACAAAATCTAGTATAATGCATATCTTAATAATGAAGCAGTATGGTACAATAAAAAATCAGGGAAGTTTACTCCCCCAGCTTTTCGAGGGAGCTTCAACGCAATGTGCAGCCTCTAATTCTTCCAAAAGAATGCAGATAAAATGTTGTCTAACTGGTTGTAAAATTGTCTTTTATACAAACCAGGGAGCATACTCAATTTAAAAACAATATTTGATAAAACCATCATCTTGGTGGTATCAAGTCTTCCCCACCAAGACAATCGTGGAGGAGACCATGCCTAAGAATTCTTTGCAACTCTTCTATAATATGATTAGAACTGAAATTGACTGTATCTTCTAACGAGTTACAGACGTGTATGCCAAGGTATCTTATTTTCGAAGGAGACCATTTAAAAGAAAGTCCATCAAAATCTGAATGTACAATAAGTTTGTTTAAAGGAAGTAGTTCGTTTTTATCCCAGTTAATTTTATAACCTGAGAAGACTGAGAAATTATCCACTAATTTCAAGAGACGGCCTATAGAATTCACTGGATCTGAGAGGAACAATAAGACACCATCTGCTGGAGTTTCCAGCTCCTCACTCCACATCCAATACCTTTGATATTTACATAATTTTTTATTTTTAGTAGAAGTGGCTCTAGAACAAGATTGAATAGTAGAGGAGAGAGCGGACTACCATGACGTGCCCCTCGCCTGAGCAGAATAGACTCTGAAAGGATACCATTTACTACAAATCTAGAACGTGGATAGGTGTACAGCACCTTTACCAAATCGATAAATCCTGATCCACAACCGAACCAGTCAAGCACCTGATAAAGATACGACCACTCTATTCTATCGAAAGCATTCTCTGCATCTAGTGATAGTGCTACAGGCAGACCAGTCAGATCTTTTGCTACTCTGATCATACTGTGGAATAAGTGTTCATTATCCCCTATATATATATATATATATATTTTTTTTTTTTTTTTAGTGCCATCAAGTCAGTGTTGGCTCATAGTGACCCAGCTACCTCTGGGTTTTCTTGCCAATGTATCACCAGAAGTAGATTGCCAGCCTTTTCTTCCGAGGCAAAGGAGGGTAAAGTGACTTGCCCAAGGTCACAAGGAGTGCCAGTGGGAATTGAACCCTTGCTTTTCTGGGTACTAGGCAGTTGCTCTACCACTAGACTACTCCTCCACATATATCCTCATACTCCTCCATATATCCTCTATATATCTACCTTTAATGAAACCCGATTGTTCATTTCCGATTAGAGGATCAATAGCCCGACCTAGACGAATAAATAGGATTTTTGCCAAAATCTTGTCAATATTTAATAGTGAAATTGGCCTTTAACTACCCATGTGAATGTGATCACGGTCTGGCTTTGCAACCAGCTTCTGAAAAGTTTGAAGACTTATTTGGATGCTCCAGAAGACTCTGGTATATCTGCTTGAGCATAGGGGCTAACAAAGTTGCAAATTGCTGATAAAATTCCACCATTAGACCATCTGGCCTGGGGACTTATTATTTGGCAATGATTTTATTACCAAAATAATTTCACCTAACTGCACAGGCCTTCCTAGGTATATTGTATCTTGTTTTTTAAGCTTGGGATGTTCCAGCCTGGACAAAAAAGTTTAAATTTTATCTAAGTTATTAACATTTATAGAAGAGAAGAGCTTCTCATAGTAGCCAGCAAAAGTTTTGGCAATCTCAATAGGATTGGTAAGCATGCCTGCACTATCAGACTGTATAGATGAAATGTGATTCTTTGTCTTTTGTATCTTTAGTAAATTTGCGAGCAACTTACCAGCTTTGTCCGAGCCAGCGTAGTAACCTGTACGCTGAGTAAATATTTATTTTTCTGCCTGTAACACTAATATTTTATTGTACTTATAGCGATGCCAGAGAAGACTTTGAAAAATAGCAGCATCATTGGTACTAACGTGGCTTAATTCTAACTGCTCTATTTCTTTTTTTGAGCATTGATACCTCAGTAGTCCATTTTTTGTGAATCCACGAGGATATACTTACTATCTCTCCCCGTAAGGTAGCCTTAAAAGCTTCCCATACTGTTCTAAAATTAATGTTATCTGTCATGTTCCTTTGAAAAAATTCTGGAATGAAATTCTTCAGATTTGCAATGAAGGAGGTTTCAAGCAGTAAGCTGTTTTGAAATATCCATGATCTTATCTGTTTTGGCAAAGTCCGTGTCAAAACATCCAAGACAACAGCCGCATGGTCTGAAATATGGATAGGCTTAATTTCACAGTTCTCTATCTCAGGAAGAAATGACTTAGACATCAAAAAGAAATCAGTGCGCGTATAAGTC
The DNA here is from genome assembly GCA_033557465.1 of Ichthyophis bannanicus. Taxonomy (NCBI): domain Eukaryota; kingdom Metazoa; phylum Chordata; class Amphibia; order Gymnophiona; family Ichthyophiidae; genus Ichthyophis; species Ichthyophis bannanicus. Next base: position 98,860,204 of record CM066035.1, read on the forward strand.
TGATAGGAAAAAGATCAAAAAAGAAAACTCTCTTGAGGTTGGATTAAAAAAACACCACATGTCTACCAAAACCAGATTATCTCTCATACTATGAAGAGCAGTATTGGAGGCGTGAAATAACCTTCTGTTTTGACTGTTACTATCTAAAGTGCTATCTGAAATTGTATTAAAATCTCCTCCTACTATCAATTTGCCTTTTGCAAAGGTTAATAGTGTATGACTGATCTCATCAAAAAAGGTTGATGACACAGATGAAGGCGCATAAATATTCATTAAAGTATAATTATGGCCTGCAATAGTGACATTAACACAGATCCAACGGCCTTCCTTGTCTGATTTTTGTTGAAAAATTTGCAGTGGTAAATTTTTTCGGAAAAGAATAGAGACTCCATTTCTCTTACTAACAGTTGGGGAAAAAATATGCTGATCCAACCAATTAGCTCTTACCTGCCGCAAGAATCATAATTTAAATGTATTGTTTGCAGAAATATGATGTCTGAATTTAAAGATCTTACATAATTTACAAACACAGAAACATAGAAACATGACGGCAGAAAAAGACCACATGGCCTATCTAGTCTGTCCTTCCATATCAACTACTACAACAGTCCCCTTTTTACCTTTAGAGATCCTCTGTGTTTGTCCCATGCTTTTTTTAATTCAGATGCTGTCCTCTTCTCTACATCTCCACTGGGAGACTATTCCATGCATCCACCACTCTTTCTGTAAAGAAATATTTCTGCATATTACTCCTCAGTCTATCCCCTTTCACCCTCATCCCATGTCCCCTCGTAGCAGAGCTTGCTTTCAATCGAAAGAGGCTCTCCTCCTATGCATTTATGCCATGGAGGTATTTAAACATCTCAATCATAAATCCTCTATCCCACCTTTCCTCTAACATATATATATTAAGATCCTTAAGTCTGTCCTCATATACTTTATAAGGAAAACCACTAACCATTTTAGTAGCCACCCTCTGCACCGACTCCAACCTGTTTATATCCTTTTGAAGTTGCGGTTTGCAGAATTCCACACAATACTCCAAATGAGGTCGCAACAAAGACTTATACAAACTTAATAAGATTATCCTGGACTTAATCTGATTATTGACACCATTTAGTGTAACTTTTCTAACACTCATTCTTAAATATAGGGTGTTGGCACCTTAACTTTATACCTATGACCATAAAAGCAGTTTTTATTGAAAATAATTGAGCTCTGCATATTAAGATGACAACAGAAAATCTGAAAAATGAAGCTACACTATAACAAGAATAAAGCAACACTATAAAAATCCTCCCCAAAATCCCACCCCTCCTCCAGAATACCCTCTCACCCTCCCAATCCACCGCAAAATCTGGCCAGAGCCACATTGCACAATACTGACTAAATCCAGCAGTTGTGGGATAACTTTAGCCTAAGATTTCTATAACTAACCTTAAAAGAGAAATGACAAGCATAATTATTGGAAGTTTAAATACATTGTAAGATTATACTGGCTTTAATTTTGCCAACTTCTAACATCAATATCTATATTTATTTTATATCGAAGGCTAGAAAGATTTGAATATGAGCTAATATGAGACTTCAACAATCTGAATTGGTTATCGCATTCTAATTTTATGTCTGATTTAAAAGTTTGTCCCCACTGAGTTAGAAGAACCATAAAATATCATCCTTAAGCCATGCTTTCTAGGGCTCTCCTAAGAAAACGATACCAATGGTAACCTCACTAAGGAGGAGCAGCATCGAAAGACTGACCCATCATTGGCAAAAATGCCTGCACTGCGCCAGAATCAGATGACACTTCCTGCCCGGATCCGTTCCGCCTGCACAGCCCTCTGCCAAAGCTAAATTGTACCTCGGCAATCTGTTCATCAAGGCAGGAATCACCTGGAAGCTCAATCAGCAAAGCTATCTCAGTAAGCGATTTTGACAAATCACAGGATGGAGGCTTTTGCACCTGGACGTACCTAGCGCCCGATTAAAAACAGGACAGATCCCGTTTAACCAGGTATACCAGAGGGAGGAGTGGCCCAGTGGTTGGGGCAAGTTACCTCAGGCCAGAAAGTCAGGGGTTCAAATCCCACTAGAGGACAGCAACCTTGGGCCGGAAGGACTGGGGTTTCTAGTCCCACAGGTGCTCCTTGTGGTCCTGGGCAAGCCACTTAACCCTCCATTGCCCATGTTCCCTGTAAAATAGTTATCTCCAAGTTATAATGCCCTGTTCAATGTAATTTCAGTTCAATGTAAACCACCTTGACATCACAAAAGGCAGTATATAAGAAATGTCAAATAAATACCTTATTTGGTGTGCTTCACCTTTGCATTTTCAAGCCTTTTTCCACTCCTGACAATACTATATCCACGTCGCTGACAACATGGGAAGGGAGACTGATCCTAATCAGCTTCAAACACGGGGAACAGGCAACGAAGGAACCATGCAGAACAGTGCTCCCGGCCCCCGCAACAGAACGCAAGCATCCTACCGATACCAAGCCAGACCACCACACTGCCCCTCAAAAAAAAAAAAAAAAAAGACAAGAGGACATCACAAATAACTGAAGATTGATTTTTTTAAATTTTATATTTATAAATTTTACATATCAATCTAGATAATAAAACTGAATCTGAATCAGAAATACCAATAAAGAAAAATCAATTTAGACAAAAAACCAATAAGGTCTTCTATCACACAAACAATCATACCACTGGCATAGACCACAATATGTTACCCCACAATATGATCCAAGAAAAAAGAAATTAAACATATCCATGTTACTGAAAACAGAAAAAAAAAAGATATCATAGGAGCAGAGATTACATTAAATGGCAGCCGATGAGGGAGTATCCCCCCCCCCCCTTCTCCCTAGAATCAAGAAATTGTATCTGTTGTCTGGGCTCAAAAAAACAAATACTGATTAGACCTTAAATTCACCATACATTTACAAGGATATCTCAACTTAAACACAGCACCCAAGGCTTCGGCTCGCTGGCGTAAAGCCAGGAATCCCTTCCGCCTCTTCTGCGTGTCCCTAGCCAAATCAGGGAAAATTAAAATTTTTGAGCCCATAAACTGAGTAACAGATAATTTACGAAAATATAATCTTAGTACAGTATTTCTATCGGACTCAAAGGCAAAGTAAACCAATAATGTAGCCCTGCTAGTCACCACCTCCAGGGAGCTCTCAAAAAATGTTGATAAATCAAGTTGGGGCGACTCATCTCCCACATCGGGGACCTGCTGTAACCCAGGGCCCAAAGGAGATACCGATACATATTGAGTTCTCACAAGAGGAGGCAGCGACTCTGCCGGCATCTGCAACACCTCAATAAAAAACTTACGGACCAGGTCCATTGAGGCAATCAAGGGCGACCTAGGGAAGTTCAGAAACCTCAAATTATTCTTCCGAAGCGAGTTATTCAAGAACTCAATTCTTCTTGCCTGAACCAGCCTGTCTTTCTCATTGACAGTCTTTAAAGACTCTAGGTCCTCCACTTTAGATTCAAGAACAGCAATCCTAGTTGACTGAGCAGCCATAACCGAGTCCATCGAGGAACACTGGACTTTAATACCTTCCAACTGCTGGGCAAAAGAACTAACAAAAGGAAGGAGAGTTTGCTGCAGGGCAGAGATAGCTTCCCACAAGCTCTCTAAGGTAACCCGCGCCGGCTTCTCAACAAACCCAGGGAGCCTGAATTCCGCGGGAACAAGTAGACCAGGTGAGAGCTGTTTCGATTCCACACTTACAAGGGAGGAGGAAATTCCCACTCGACCCCCTACGGTGGCCCCACCAACAGCTACCGTCCCCTCATTCTTCACAGGGGAAACGCCCGCAGCCGTGGGTAACTCCAACGCCAGGGTGACACCTTCAAGCTGCTTCCCTGTGAGCCTGGAACCAGGCTGACCTGGCAGCGCTTGCAGGGGGCTCAAAACCACCCCTTCAAAGCTCAGATCCGATGAAGCCTCCAAAGGATCCGCTGAAGCCATGGGCGTCGATGGAACGCAAAAACCAGCAATCGACGACTGCACCAAACCTCCAGTCGGGGCCGAAACCTCCGGGGGTTTCCTCCCCATCGAAGGTAGGTGGCAGGCTGATGCGGAGCGCTCCACCTCAGCGTCTTACTCCTCCGCCATCTTGGATCAAGAGCCCCTGAAGATTGATTTTGAATATAAATGGTTTAAGACATTTTTAAGGAGTCTACATATTTTCTCAAATCCTCCAGATCCAAAAATATCTGAATGTGATCTCTGTAGGTGACTCTCATTCTTGCAGGAAAAAGTAAGCCGTACTGAGCCCCGATTTCTCTTAAAGCGATCTATAAGAATTTCCATTCTGCCCTGAAGCCACACCTCTCTGCCTTTTTCTCCAGATCCTGACAACTCATTTCTCTTTTTGCTCCTTGGCAGGGTTGATACAAGGGTATTAGCACCCTAGGCAATCCTTCATCCTTTCATTATCCCCCCATGACAAGATTTAAGACTGTTATATCCACAGAGAAAGAACTCAAGATATTCCAGGCACTGCTTATATCACAAGCTACGGTCCAAATAATATATGAAAAAATGGAGGACCTTCAAATAATGGGGCAAGGTCTGTAACATCAATAAGATCATGGGATAATGCCCAGTCATTTCATCATCGGTACCCCAAAAAGATTTGCTTTGACTGCTGCTGCTCTTTGCCCTCCCCCCTCCCCCTCACAGAAGCTGCTGCCTTAGGTGACTACATAGCCCGGTCTAATGGTTAAGACAATCTTGCACCTTGGACCATACGAGCAACCCTCTCCTTTTTCTTTTCTCATTTTCACCTTTCCAGGTGGGATGGCATCTCTGCATAGAGACTTGACTCATCTCACCATTGCTGCAAAGATCTTTTTTCTTACCAGCAGCTGAGATCTGGGTCCTCTTCCAGAGGGAGGAGGGAGGAGTGGCCTAGTGGTTGGGGCAAGGCACTACAGGCCAGAAGGTTGGTGGTTCAAATCCCACTAGAGGACAGCAACCTTGGGCCGGAAGGACTGGGGTTTCTAGTCCCGCAGGTGCTCCTTGTGGTCTTGGGCAAGCCACTTAACCCTCCATTGCCCATGTTCCCTGTAAGTATTAGTGTATGTGTCTCATATCCCCTCGTGCTAAATGTATCCCCCAACCGCTTTGACCCGGTGAAAAGCGGGATATAAATGCAGCTAAATAAATAAATAAATCTTCCCTTGAAAGACACATTCAGGGTAAGAAGTTTATTCTCTCAAAGGATGGACAGTGCTGGATCTCTCAGGAACAGCTACTTCCATGAAATGCCAGAAACACCCACAGCACTAATACAAAGACTTACTGTGTGGCCTGTGCACCCACAGCAGGAACCTGAAGATAGAGGCATATTTCCTTCCTCTCCAATGCCAACCTCAGACTAATGACCAGATCTATCTCTGGGGTCTCTGATCAATTCTCTAGGTCAGGGGTTCTCAACCCAGTCCTCAGGACACACGTAGCCAGTCAGGTTTTCAGGATAACCATAAGTACATGCAAATTTCTCTCATACATATTCATTGTGGTTATCCTGAAAACCTGGTTGGCTAGGTGTGTCCTGAGGACCACCGCTCTAGCCTATGCCATTGTGCACTGCTAAAGAGAAGTTTTATAGAAAATGGTTCAGTCTACTCATTACTCTGACAACCACAAGATGTCCGCCACTAGAAGGTGCGTAGACCTTAGTGAAGTGTCCTGAGACCCCTTTATACATATCGTCAGTTTTGCAAAATAATTAGCTTTGTTTACTCAGCCGCTAATGGATACAGTAATGTAAGTGGAATGTGTATCCTTTTATAGAAGAGCCATCCTTTTAAAGCATTCCTCCTCTGAAAGTGTGTTCTCTTTAAAAAAAAATAAAGGACAAGTTGAACCAAGAGAGATACTGGTGACAGATGATAATGCCAGAAGCTGCTGTGATGGCAACAATCAGGGCAATATTCAAAGATTTTTCCCCAGGTAAAACACTCTTTTACCTGTGGAAATGATCTCTTTGAATATCATTCACCCTCAGTGTGGCTAAAATTATGCCCATTGTTAAATGATGTGCGTAAATGTACTCACATGGTTTAGAGCATGGACATTCAAGCTTTTTAAATAGTGGGCTACATGATCTGAAATCCATACACGCGTGGGCTGTATGAATATTTCAGTCTGTTATAGTATGATTTATACTATGTGTAATTTGCTTCTGACCTGGGGACTTCATATCCACCAAATAGCCCTATAGCGCTTCAAAATCATGTATGCTAACTACTTAGGTACATTTTTTAAAATGCCTTTACGTCAATGTTGACTCCTGGCATCCCAACAGCCCCTGGGTTTTCTTGGCAAGGTATGACTGGAAGTAGATTGCCAGGTCTTTTCTTCCAAGGCAATGGAGTGTAAAGTGACTTCCCCAAGGCCACCAGGAATGCCAGTGGGAATCAAACCCACATCTCTTGGGTAGTACACTGTTGCTCTAACCACTAGGCTACTTCTCCACTGCACTTTTTTTCTATTTTGCTTAAAAATTAACCTGGGCGACATCCAAAGATCAGGTGGGCCATATTTGACCCATGGGCTGCAGATTGGATGCCCCTGGTTTAGAGGCAACACTGGACATAGAAAAAGCAGGTATAGATCTCTGCAGGTACCCTTTCCTAGGGCAATAATCAATAAGAACTACTTCAATGATTGAGCTTATCTCTCCCTACACCCCTCCTCGGGGACTCTGCTGTTCTGGCAGATCCCTTCTATCTGTGCCCTTCTCTTCCACCGCCAACTCCAGACTTCAGTCTTTCTACCTTGCTGCTCCTTATACCTGGATCAAACTACCTGAGTCGGTACATCAGGCTCCATCTGCTTTTGGATCCTGACCCCCCCTTGTCTCCTGTTCAGTTCCTATGTGTTTCCTTACTATTCCCCTAGATATACTGTATCCTGGGCCTCACTTGTGTTGTTGTTTGTCTGTCTTTTACATGTCTCTGTGCAGCACTGTGTACGTACTATTGGTGCAAGCGCTTTGGGTAAAAATACCATAAAGGTTTGTTTTGCCAGTACAGGCGGTTTGATTATTGGTTCCAGTGTGTCTTTCCAGAAAAATGGTGTCAGCAGCAAAGTAAGGGAAAGGAGAGAAGAGATTTGCATGGCACATTCACACTGATTTATGATACTGTTAGTTTAACACCGAATAAACTTCCCCCACGCCCCTCTTAATCCTAAAATAAGCAAAACCTAACAGTTCCCAAGCAGTATACAGGGCCCTTTAAAAACTTCAGCTGTCAAGATGGTTTGGAAGGAAAGCCTCTGAGGCTGAGCTTTTGAGTGTCACGTGAAAAACCAACTCCATGGAAATATTCCGTCTTCCTTGTTAGCTAAGCTCATCAGCTACCTACAGGGTCTGAATTCCCTCAAGATGGAAGCTATTCCAGGTCTCAAGAGTTCAGTGCTCTGGGCTTTTTCAGTAAGGGATTTAAAGAACAGACGTCTGCTACCAGTGAGTGGAAGTTTGAAATAACATCATCAATAAATGGACTGAAATGATACGCACACATGCACCGAATCTATGTCTCTAATCAATTATAGTGCTCTGCACCATTGTATATGCAGTAAATTACTGGTAATGTGCAATTTGACTCATCAAATTCATTTTAATTGATGGCTTATGCGCCTGAAGCCAGATAGTGGCTTTTATTATTTGTCTGGCCCCTGCAGCAATAAGCATCATCACTGCAAGCACGCATGCCTTCCTGCTGTCCCTTGTTTTTTTCACTCGTCTCTTTTGGAAAGCCTGACTGCTGCTCTGCCGATAGGAGTAGTCTGGAGACAGACTTTATCATGCAGGACAAATGACAAAATTAGCATTCTTACCAGAATTTTATTTCTTTCATTTTATTTAATCTATTTTTAACCAGAAGGTAATTTCTTTTTCTCGTTCCGGCTCCTTTCATTTGCTTGTTGCACTACCTTTGAACTTCTTGACTTGGCTGGACATGCTTTCATGACAGGCAGCTGGTGCTCAGAGCAGCTCTTTCCAAACTCCGTCCCAGGGCACGGATACCGTCACTGCACTGCATGCATTTGAGTTCTTTTCATACTTCCCTTGAATTTTGTTCTTCCTAGCTATTCTCATCTTCTTCATTTTTTCTGCTGGTGTCAAGCTTTATCTCATTACTTTTAAAATAAATACATTCACCTCCTTTTTCTTGAAGAGGTTATTTTCTCTTTAGACTTGTGTTCTGGAAAGCTAAGAGTCAATTCAGCCCAATTCAGGAAAGGGAACTATATATGTCCAAAGGTTAATGGCTGACTTCTGTAATCAAAAATGTTCAATCTGATGTTATGAAAAGGCAAATTAGAGGTATATCTCAGGAAAAATGAATAAATCTTTTATGTGACTTTTAGATTAGTCCCAACTCTGCATTACAATATGCTTTGTTATAACTTTCATAGGCCATGTCTCTCTAGCCTCATCATCCCTTTTCCGAAACGCAGTAGCCCTCCTGCTGCTACCAAAAATCTGCAGTGATGTCAGCTCTAAGAGGAAGCAGTGCAAAAGTTTTAACAAAATTTCAGTCACCACCGTCTTATTTAAATATGGTCAAGCCCAATTTTGTAGGAATTAGTGTGGAGAAAAGTAGTGATAGGAAAATATGCTGTCCATAGTTAGGAAGGAGGTAAAGAATACACTATTTACTAAGCAGTATTGCAGTTTAATGCATCTTCTAACACACACTAACAGCACAGCATATTAACTGTTAGTGCATGCCAGTAGTGTACCAAGTGCGTGACAGTGTGTGCGGTCTATCCCAGGTGCCGGCCAGGAGGGGATGCAGAAATTCTGGGCTGACACGTGCAGCAGGCTTACTAAACTCATTCGTTGGCTGTCACACTGCCTTTGTATCGCACACGGTGAGACTTCGGCCTGGGAGGAAATAGTCGCTGGATCTGGTGCAGCGGCAGTGTGGCAAGCCAATGAAGGAGTTTAATAAGTCTGCTGTGTGTGTGAGCCTGGAATTTCATCACCCCCTCCTAGAGGTGCATTGCTTCGTGTCATGGGCGGGGGGGGGATCCATTCTGGGTGACAGATAGGCTCGGCATGCTACTGATGCATTCAAATTCCTGTATTAAACAGCTAACAGAAAACACCATTTTGGGATGGGGAATAAGCAGAGACTGAACCTTGTTGTTAAGTGCCGACGAGTCGGTGCCGACTCATGGCAATCCTCTGGATAGTTGTCCGAAACTGTGTTTGGTCTTCAGTCAGGCGGCTCATTGTTGACAGAGTGGCACCCATAGCTGCTGTTATTGTATCGAACCATCTCATTGCTGGCCTTCCTCTTTTGCGTTGACCTTCTACCTTGCCAAGCATGATGTCTTTCTCTAATGATCTCTCTCTTCGCGTGATGTGTCCAAAGTATGAAAGTCGAAGTCTTGTCATCTGAGCTTTGAAAGAAAGCTTAGGTTTCATCTCCTCTACTACTGACTGTTTTGTTCTTTGAGAAGTCCATGGTATACACAGTATTCATCGCCAGCTCCATAATTCAAAGGCATCAATTTTCTTCCTGTCTATTTTTTTCATATGATGTTATTGAAAATACCATGGCTTGAACGAGTCAAATCTTTGTATGGAGAGAAACATTTCTGCTCTTGAGAATCTTGTCTAGGTCTTTATAGCCATTTTGCCAAGAACAATGCGCTGTCAGATTTCTTGACTGCTTGTTGTTTCTTTATTAATAGTTGATCCAAGTAGGTTAAAGTTGTCCACTATTTTGATTTCTTCTCCATCAACGATGAGCTTATTGATTTTGTCAGTTGTCAGGATCTTTGTCTTCTTTACATTAAGGTGCAGGCCCATTTTAAGACTATGTTCCTTGATCTTGAGAAGCAAATGTTTCGATCATCTTCACTTTCAGCCAGTAAAGTGGTATCATCAACACAGCAAAGGTTGTTGATGAGTCTTGCACCAGTCTTCACACCTTGGTTGTTTTTTATACAGCCCTGCTTCTCTGATGATTTGTTCTGCATATAAATTAAACAGGTAGGGGAAACATATGCAGCCTTGTCGTATACCCATGCTGATTTTAAACCATTCTGTTTCTCCTTGTTCCGTTTGAATTGTTGCTTCTTGATCAATCTAAAGGATGTGCAAGAGAACTATCAGGTATTCTGGTATGCCCATGCTTCTTAATGTGGCCCAGAGTTTCTCATGATTTACACAGTCAAAAGCCTTGCTGTAGTCAATAAAACACATATAGATATCCTTTTGGTATTCTTTTGTCTTTTCAAGGATCCATCTCACATCCATGATGATGTCTCTCGTTCCTCGCCATTTCCTGAACCCTGCTTGCACTTTAAGCATTCTTATTCGAGGTATGGTTGTAGTCTCTGCTGAATAATCTTGAGTAGAATCTTACAGGCATGTGGAATCAAAGTGATTGTGCGATAATTTCTAGTCAGTTGGATCACCTTTCTTTAGTATTGGTATAAACAAAGTTTTTTTCCAGTCAGTTGGCCATGATGTTGTCTTCCAAATTTCCTGGCAGAGCCTGGTAAGTATGGTAACAGCTGCATCAGATTGCTATAATATTTCAATAGGAATGCCATCAATGCCTGGTGCTTTGTTCTTTGATAAGGTTTTCAATGTTGCTTCGACTTCTTCTTTCATCACCAATGGTTCCTAATCATAAGGTACAGATTGAAACGGCTGTTGGTCCATTTGATCTTTATCGTATAATGACTCTGTATATTCTTTCCACCTTTTCTTGATCTTCTCAGCATCATTCAACATAGATCCTTGAGCATCTTGTAACATTCCAATTCGAGGCTGGAATTTTTTCTTTAACTCTCGTAGCTTTAGGAAAGCCTATCTTGTTCTTCCTCTAATACTTTCTGGTTCTATCTTCTTGCATGCGTCATTGTAGTACTTCTTGTCATATCTTGCTGCACATTAGAAATATCTGTTGAGTTCTGCAATTGCCTCTCTTTCTCCTCTGGCTTTAGCTTCTCTGTGTTTCTGGGCAATTTTCTGTCATCCATTTTGGCCACTTTTGCTTTTTTCGTTTGTAGAGTCTTCTCACTTTCTTTCAACACAACCTTCTTGATGTCATCCCATAACACTTCTGGAGCTCTGTCATTTGTATCTAAAGCAGCAAATCAATTTTGCAGGCAGTCTTTAAATTCCAGTGGTATATTCTCAAGGTCATATTTTGCTACATTCATGAGTGGTTTGCTCTTTTTCAACTTTAGCTTGAGTTTGCACACTAGTACTTGGTAATCAGTACCACAGTCAGTGCCAGGTTTTGTCTTTGTTGATGTTATAGAGCTTTTCCATCATTGACTTCCACAGATGTAGTCAATTTAATTTTTGCACAATCCATTGGGTGAAGTCCATGTGTACAGTCACCATTTGTATTGCTGGAAGAAGGTGTTTGAGATGAATAGATTGTTGGTCTTTCTCCAGCTTCATTTCTGTTGCTAAGTCCATATTTTCCAACCACTTTACCTTCTTCTTTGTTGCCATTCCAGTTACCCAGGACTATCAGGATATCCTGTTTGCATGTTCTGTCAATTTCAGCTTGTACTTGTTCATAGAACTCATCAACTTCATCCTCTTCTGCAGCTGTTGTTGGGGCATATATTTAAATTATAGTTGTGTTGATGGGCAATCCTCATAAACGAATAGAAATTAAATGTTCACTGATTGCATTGTATTTCATTACAGTTCTTTCAAGTTCCTTCTTAATTATAAACGCAACATCTTTTCCTCTTTGTCTTTCATTTCCAGCACAGTAGACTATGTGGTTATCAGATGCAAAGTGCCTGATGCCTGTCCATTTTGGTTCGCTGACACCCAATAGTGTACACGTTCCATTTCATTCTTGACCACCTCCAGCTTCCCTTGGTTCATGCTTTGTATGTTCCATGTCCCAATATATAAGACATTTTTGCAGCTTCTGACACTCATTTCATTTGCAGCTACATCAGCAGTCAGACGTCCCGAGGGCTTTGATCCAATCACATCATAAATGTTGACTTTACTCTGAAAAGTCTTCAGCTTCTTCCCAGTAGCCAGTTGAGCGCCATCCGACCTGGGGGTCTCATCTTCCAGCACTATAGTGCAATTTGTTTTGTTGTGACTATCTATTGGGTTGTTGTGGCAAGATATGGAAGTAGACTGCCAGGCCTTTATTCCATGCAGTTTAACTCTAGTGTTGTTGCCGTTGTCACAGAAATGTGATCCTCCACTGCCAACACCGTCCCATTCTGCTGCTGCCCAGATGGGTGGTTTGTCTTGGTCTGGCACCTCAGCTGAGACCTGTCCATCTTGGGAGACCCTGCCAGTAGTTAAGTTACCGATAGCTCAGCCCTCAGCATCATTGATGCACATAAGCCCTCATAGCACGACAAGCTGCAAACCAACTGTGTGTTAACTGTTAATTGTGTGTTAATTGTTAACAGGGCAGATAGCACACAACAGAAAATGCCACCTCAATAGGCATCATGTGGAGTTGGCCGTGCTGTTAACACACAGTAGCAATGTTTTCACTGTGTTTTTCTCTTCACAATGCTCCCAAAAGTGCCGAGAACACCCCCAGCAGGTACAGGTTAATTTTATGAGTGCGCCTAGGATAAATCAGCTGAAATGTGCCTATTTTAAGCTTGTTTTATAAAGACACGTAAATGCCTGCTTGTCTATATAAAATGGTAGTATAAGTGGCAGAGATCATACCCAGGGCCGGTCCGTCCACTAGGTGAGCTCAGCGGCTGGCCCAGGTGGGGGTACCAGTGGCATACATGACCGGTTGTGCCATCCCCCCCCCCCCCCAGCTGCCGCCGATTCCATCTTGGGAGGATGAGGCAGGCAGTGGCAGCGGCAGTTTTTCTAAAAGCAGTTGCTTTTTACCACTACTTTCTTGCCTGCAGCAGGTAAGAAAGCGACGGCAAAAAGTTGCTGCTTTTAGAAATGCTGCTGCTGCTACCTGCCTCTCCCTCCTGAGACGGAATCGGTGCCAGATGGGGAGTGGGGGGAGCGGCGGCAGCAACGGCAGCTGGGAGTGGGTGGTGTTGCAGCTGTGGTTTCCCTTGAGCCAGCCCCAATCATGCCTTAAATACAGGTGTGGACGTTTACACCTGTTCTATGGTAGGTGTAAATGAACACATGTAAAGTCTGCAAGTCTGCACCTAGACCAGGATATTTTATAATTAACAAGTGTATTTGTGAACTACACTCATGCGTCAGCAAGGCCATGCCCCCAGCTATGCCTGTTAGCAAAGAATATGTATTTTTATGCTATTTGGTATTTTAGAAGAGACTATTTATAAAATTCCCCCCTTAATGCAGAGATTTTTCAGTGCCAGTTACTAAGCGGGTCACTTTAGACTTGTAGAAAGATGGTATAAAAAAAGATGTTAAATAAATAAATAAATATTCACGAGTTGGAGTCTGAAAATATGCAAATCATAGAGATGTCCCTAGAGCCATTTTAGAAAGCTGCAGATATAGATAATCCCTAGCATGAGAACATCCATGTGGCATGGGGGCGTGGTGGAGGCATGCCCTGGGCGGAGCAAAGGAGACGTGTATCGTGGTGCAATTTCAGAGTGGAAAAGCATGTCTGGCCCTGGTTGTTGAGGCATCCATGCCTATTCCTATTCTTGACTACGAATAAGATGTAAAATAAGTGCTTGTTTCATGGCTGCAACATTTGCAGTGGGAAGAGCAAGAATCATTTTCATTGCCGCGGTTAATATTTACAGGGTCAACATCTTACTGGTCTGATGCCACACGTTTGAGTATCTGAAATGGCAGGCCAGGACATTCTAGTCTCATAGCATAGACATTCCCCTTCTGAACTACCCTGGCTGGGACGTCCAAGTACCTAGTTCTTCAGGTGTGCAATTTGGGGATATCCACATTTGTGAGATGGCCTACACCCCTGGATGTACCCTACCTTGCTATCTACACACGGCCCGTCTCCAGAACCGGTTACTGGGGCATTCGTTTTTTGAGGTGGATATGGAGCAATTTCAGAAGGTACGTATACATGCCCCCTATTCACTGCTGCCACTCTCCTGGATTTTTGGACGGTCTGCTTTGGACATCCCAGATTCATCCTAGAAATAACGGAGCTCACTTTTTGGGGCGCTTGAGTCTGATATGTTCTGAAAATCTGATGTTGACAGGGCACCAAACACAAAATTAACATAAGGGGGGGGGGGGAGGAGGAGAGGACTACAGATACCCAGATAGACATAGTGATCTCAGAAGCCTAATTTTCTTTCTTTGGAAAGTAGGCTAAAAATGAAAATAAAGGGGTCAATATTCAAAGACTTATTGCATGTATTCATATTAAAAAATAAAACAGCTTTTGGCGTTTAACTGCTGTCTGTCTGCATAAAACACATTTTCAGATGTCTGCCGGTTGTATGAATGGTGACGCTGATTGCCAGTAGCCACGTGTATGAAATCAGGGTATTTTGGAACATTGTAGCCAAAACCTCTCTGTATAAGTCAAATTTGCCGCAGCACAGAGGTAGTGAGCAGATAACATCCATCCATATTTAGACCTTCTATTGATGTGGTTCGAATAGCAAGCTTTTCAAAATTTGCAGACAACCTTTGCTGCTGAGCGGCAATTCCGTGGTTTCCAGCGTTTCTTACAATGATTATTCTGTTGTGGCTGGCAGACGAGACGGCCTATGGGGCAGAAGACACAGGCCCAGTTCCACGAGGGGCGATGGAGAAAGCGGCACAGGCCAGAAAGGGACTTCAGGCCCACAATTAATTATTTTCACCTCTCAGAAGAGTAAATATCCACTAGATATAGGTTTAATTAATTAAACAAAAACATTTTGCATCTATGTGAAATCTTAAAGGGGATTGGGAAGCCACTCATTCCCTGTACATATAAAAGCCTTGGCTGCCTTCATCACAGGCAGTGTTTAAATCACCGAAATCACCTAGTTTGCCACTTGCCACGGCAGGCTCTGCACGTTCTCAAAAGATTCCGTGATCATCTTTCTTTTGCTTGTACCAGACAGCAGACAGAAAAAACTTTGCAAGACTTTTATGAGCCCGGACATCTGAACTCATGATGCTATAAGGCCACTAGCTTAGCATGAGAGCAGTTCTAAAAAGAAGCAGTTGATATAATGTATCTGGATTTTCAGAAAACCTTTGACAAGGTCCCTCATGAGAGACTCTTGAGGAAATTAAAAAGTCATGGGATAAGGAGGCAGTGTACTATTGTGGGTCAGAAACTGGTTACTGGTTAAAAGATAGAAAACAGAGAGTAGGGCTAACGGCCAATTTTCTTAATGGAGAAAGCTAAATAGTGGAGTACCCCAGGGGTCTGTGCTGGTCCTACTGCTTTTTAACATATTCATAAATGGCTTGGAGATGGGAATGAGTGAGGTGATCAATTTGCGGATGACACAAAATTATTCAAAGTTATTAAAACACAAGAGGATTGTAAAAAATTGAAAAAGGACCTCGGGGAACTGGGCATCCAAATGGCAGTAACATTTAATGTGGACAAGTGCAAAGTTATGTAGTTAAAGGCACATTTTACAAAGGACGTCTAAGCACTATCTGAAACGTCAAAGCCAGACCGCCTGAAAAAAAAGCAGACACGTGCAAGTTCCGGCACGATTTCAGAAACTCGGATGTGCCACGAGATGGACTTTTATGGAGATGTCTACATAGGCATCCCAAGAATAACAGCTCTGAACAGGGATGTCTAATAGCCTAATGGTGAAAGTACTCGGTTAGGAACTGGTTTGCCAGGGTTCAAATCCCCATGTGGGCCTTTGTGATCTTAGGCCAGTTGCTTAATTCTCCATCTCCTCTACAACCACTACATGTTTTAAGCCACAACAAGCACTTTCCTGATTCCTGTTTGTTCGTGGAGCAGGTCTAAATGTGACCATGCTTGCAGACGTCCATGACGTTTCCGAATCAAATGGAGATGTCTAAGTTCATTATACGCCCACCATGCCCCCCTGCCTATTTGGATGTCCCCCAAACTGGAGTTGTCTCTGCAATTTTGATGTCCAAATTTGATGATTGGGACTTTTAAAATGATCCCCTTAGGGAAGAACAACCCAAACCACAGTTACATGATGCAAGGTTCCATATTAGGAACCACCACCCAGGAAAAGGATCTAGGCATCGTCATAGAAAATACATTGAAATCCTCTGCCCAGCATGCAGCGGCGGCCAAGAAAGTAAATAGAATGCTGGGAATTATAAGGAAAGGAATGGAGAATAAAGCCAAGGATATTATAATGCCTCTGTATCACTCTATGGTGCACCTTGAATATTGTGTTCAATTCTGGTCGCCATATCTGAAAAAGGATATAGCAGAACTGGAATGGGTACAGAGAAGAGCGACCAAAATAATAAAGGGGATGGGAGGATATCACTATGAGGAGAGGCTTAAAAGGTTAGGGCTCTTCAACTTGGAAAAGAGATAGCTGAGGAGAGATATGATAGAGGTCTATAAAATAATGAATGGAGTAGAATGGGTAAATGTAGGTTGTTTGTTTACTTCTTCAAAAAGTAGAAAGACTAGCGGACATGCAATTAAACTACAATGTAGCACATTTAAGACTAATTGGGGAAAATATTTTTTCACCAATGCATAATCAAACTCTGGAATTCATTATCGGAGGATGTAGTAAAAGCTGTTGGTGTAGCTGGGTTTAAAAGAGGTTTGGACAAGGTCCTGAAGGAAAAGTCCATAAACCTTTATTAAAGAGGCCTTTGGAAATCCACTGCTTACCCCTAGGCTAAACAGCATAGAATTTGTGTACTTTTTTGGGACCTGACAGGTACTTGTGACCTGGATTTGCCATTGTTGGAAAGAGGATCTGGACTTGATGTTTTATTCTGACCCACTATGCCATATCTTATGTTCTTATGTACTCACAGTGCCTGATATTAGCACAAGTCTTTTTAGGCTTGAACAACATCATTAGTAAATAGAAAATAGCTAAAAATAATTCCACTAAAGGATTTAATTAATAAGCACAGAACTAGCATTTTAAATTTCCTAAAACAAAAATAACCAGTTCTTTAATTAAGGTACATCTCTTTTTAATCATTTATTGCATTGGAAACTTAACTATGAATAAAAAAACACCCTTCTAGTCTGAAAAGGAAAAGCAGCAATAAAGCAGCGTAGGCTGTTGATTGTTAGGAAAAAGATTAAGGATTGTCTGCCTCTATCGTGCAATAACGCACCGAGATTTAATGGTGACTACCTGCCGTGAAAGATCTTTCATGCTTTAATTTCCTCAGCCCAAATTGGTTGCTTTTTATTTTAGCTACAAAATTAAAGTCAAATCAAATTCCCTCCATTGGCATGCCAGGTAAATAGCTGATGGTCTTTCTTTCGATGTCTCTTTTATCAGCAAAATAAATGATTTTGTTATTGGTTACTTTAAAGTCATTTTACTTGATAATCTACCAACAGTCGCTTTGTAATATTTCCCCTGATATTCCTATATATAACAAAAATGGGTTTTATTCACCTCTGTTAGGGACTTGGAAACATTTCCAGCAAAGATATTTGCTGTGTTGGGCAAATACAAATATTCCTATTGTATGTTTGGAAAAGGTAGCCCTGTGCATCTCTAGGAAGTAGACCAGACCATTTTCGTATGGCTTTTTAGACTGACCCTCACTCTCCAGCACACAACGCATTATTGTGCTCATAATACAATATGTATAGGTCTGTCTCTTTATGGACATAGAAGATTCTTCTCTTGATGTCAAGAACATCTGGAATAAAGCAGAGAAAGTGCATGGAGTGTGCTTATAGTGTGATATCCACACAAGCTAAGGGCAAGGAGCTAAAAGCACTTACCCGCACATCACTTATCACTTGGTCTCATTCAAATATGCGCTGAAACAGTTATGCATCCCTGCTCCATACAAAATGGCGGCCAGAGTTCACTATAATGAAGGATATAATGCAAAACTGTACCAAAGTCTGATACCAAATATATATCGATTGATTTATATAAGCAGTTAAATTACAGTTTTCAGTAAAATGTTTTGACCATATCTGTTGCATCTTATGAAAGAGTTAACGCATTTCAGCACTTATGAGTGCAGCCCAAATACCAGAGCCGCCTCAATGCATCCTACTCCTTTTGCTGCTGCATAATGGAAGCAAAAATATCAGGAGATTTCGAGCATAACTAAGACCTCATTTCTGGGAAATCAGAGCAGCTTCTAGTAGTGACGAAAATTCTGCCCAAGCAGTCCCTACAGGGCAGGGAGGCAGAGGAAGAAAGAGGTGCACTTGCAGCCTTTCCCAGATCTTCTCAAATGGATTCTTTTTGATTTGGGGCCCTTTCAGAATCTGTTGCTTGGGGGCCCTAAATCTGAACTTCTTCCACTGGCTTGACCTCTCAAAAACAGACATGGGTGGTTCTATAATGAGGCGGAGTGAGGTGGTGGCTTCAGGCGGCAAATTTTTGGGGGCGGAAAAATACCCCCAAAACAGTCACCTCACTCCACCTTCAATTAAAAAACCCCCGAACAAACAAAAAAGCGGGCAAGCGTCTGGGATAGCGGTAATTTAAAATTTAAAGGAAACTGGGGTGGAGCCTTCCGGCCCTATGGAACTCCTGCTGCTGTGTCCTGCCCCCAAAAGGAAGTAACACTAGAGTGAGATGCAGCAGCAGAGGTTCCTTAGGGTTGAAAGGCTCCGCACCAGTTTCCTTTTCATTTTAAATTACCACTATTGCAGCCGCTGAGGAAGGGGAAGGAGCAGAACGGAGATGACACGGGCGGCAGGAGAGGGAGCGGAATAGAGCTACACAGGGAGGGGGAGGGGAGGGTACAGAGCTGACACGGGCGGCAGGAGAGGGAGCAGAATGCAGCTACACTGGGGGGAAGAAGAGGGAGCAGAATGGAGCTTCGTAGGGAAGGGGAAGATAGGGAGCAGGATGGAGCTACATGGGAGGAAAGAGATGGCTGGAAGGGAGCTATGCCTGGGAAAGAGCTGGCTGGAAGGGAGCCAAGGGGCAAAGAGAGGGCTGGAAGGGAATTGACAGAGGGGGAAAGAGAGGGCCTGAATGAGCTAAGAGAGGGGGAAAGAGAGGGCCGGAAGGGAGCTGAGAGAGGCAGAAAGAAAAGGCTCGAAGGGAGCTGACAGAGGGGGAAAGAGAGGGCTGTAAGGGAGCTGACAGAGGGGGAAAGAGAGGGCTGGAAAGGAGCTGACAGAAGGGGAAAGAGAGCACTGAAAAGGAGCTGACAGAGGAGGAAAGAGAGGGCTAGAAGGGAACTGAGAGAGGGGAAAGAGAGGGTTGAAGGGAACTGACAGGGGGAAAGAGAGAGCTGACAGAGGGGAAAGAGAGGGCTGACAGAGGGGCAAGTGAGGGGAAAGAGATGGTTGGAGGGGAACTGGCAGAGGAGGAAAGAGAGGGCTAGAACGGAGTTAACAAGGGTGGAAAGAGAGGGCTGGAAGGGAGCCGATAGAGGGGGAAAGAGAGGGCTGGAAGGGAGCCGATAGAGGGGGAAAGAGAGGGCTGGAAGGGAGCTGACAGAGGAGGAAAGAGAGGGCTGGAAGGGAGCTGATAGGGGGGAAAGAGATGGCTGGAAGCGAACTGACAGAGGGAAAGAGAGGGCAGGAAGGGAGCTGACAGAGGGGGAAAGAGAGGGCTGGAAGGGAGCTGAAACAGATGGCTGGAAGGGAAGTGACAGAGGGGAAAGAGATGGTTGGAAGGGAACTGACAGAGGAGGAAAGAGAGGGTTGGAACGGAGTTGACAAGGGGAAAAAGAGGGCTGGAAGGGAGCTGACAGAGGGGGGGAAAGAGAGGGCTGGAATGAAGCTGACAGAGGGGGCTGGAAGGGAGCTGATACCTGAGGATAGTACTGGAGGGGGACTAGAAGGGTGATGACACTAAGGAAGGAAGGAGGGGGATGGAAGGCAGCTGACACCTGGGGATGGTACTGGAGGGAGACTGTAAGGGAGCCGACACCTGGTGGTGGGACTGGAGGGAGTGGACACTTGCAGGTGGGACTGGTAGGTGACTGGGTAATGGGGAGGAGGCTGGCAGGAGGGGCACTGGGACTGGAAGGGAATTGACACGTGGGGAGGGTTATTGGTACCGGAAATAGGCTGCTAGAACAAAATAAGAGACAAGAAATGATAGAGTACTAAGAGAAGACAGGAAGGCAGAAGCCTCAGATCAGGATCAGCATGATCAGAGAATTAAATGGTCAAAGGTTGAAAAAATAATCTTATTTACAATTTAGTGATTGGACTTTGCGCTACATTTATATTTTACACAGTATGGGGAACTGCATCTCTTATCTGATGTTGCACTGCATGTAGAGTCTGGCTACTTGGGGTTTCGGTTTAATTTTTGTCTAAATGTTTTATTTTTACTTTAGACTGTGATCACTTATTCTGTACTTGGTGAGAGTCTGTGTTCTGAGTGTGTGTCCAAGGCCTTGTGTTCTGTTAACATGGAATTTGTATGCAGGGATCTGAACTGTAGTAATTTACCTTGTTCAGCTTTTCAAATAGGTGTTAGATTTTCTAGGGCCCGCTGC
The DNA here is from genome assembly GCA_033557465.1 of Ichthyophis bannanicus. Taxonomy (NCBI): domain Eukaryota; kingdom Metazoa; phylum Chordata; class Amphibia; order Gymnophiona; family Ichthyophiidae; genus Ichthyophis; species Ichthyophis bannanicus. The sequence goes on from CM066035.1 coordinate 98,880,783, forward strand.
AGTATTTATAGTGCTGCTTTTTTCTCGGTAGGCACCTTGTATGAGTTTTGCAAGTTTATGCTGGTAATGGTATGGTAGATTTGGCCTTGTAGATCTTTGGTGAATATAGAAAGACTAGGGGACATGCAATGAAGCTACAATGTAGCCCCTTTAAGACTATTAAGAGAAAATATTTTTTCACTCAACACCTAATTATTCATTACTGGAGGATGTAGTAAAAGCTGTTAGTTTGGCCAGGTTTAAAAAAGGTTTGGACAAGTTGCTGGAGGAAAGGTCCATAACCATTATTAAAGAGGACCCAGGAAATCCACTGCTTGCCCCAGAACAAGCATTGTGGAACCTGTGTGCCTTTTTGAGAACCTGAACCAAAGAGAGCAAAAACCTCCTGCACAGGAGTGAAGAGACAAACCAAGCATGAGAGTCAATCACAGCACGGATGAAAACAGCTTTATTGAAAAACGAAATCCCCAACACGTTTTGGCTTGTGAGCCTTCTTCAGGGGGAGAGCCTCAAAAAAAAATACATAAACATAAAATTAAAAATAAGAAACATTAAATTTAAATACATATATAGTAGACCTTGCTGTGGAATCTGATTTTTTTTAGGATATTGTGTTCTGCAGGTGAATGTCCTAATTCTGCTCTGCACCCACTGTTGAGGGAGGAGGTTCTGTGGATGAAAAATATATGTTTAAAAAGAAAAAGCAAGAACTGTAACAGTGTATAACAAAATAAAATGAGTATAATTTAGTTTTGTAAAGTGTGCTATAGTTCTCGCTCATTCTTTTAGTTCTTTGTTGTACAAACATCTTGCATTTCCTCCATATTATCTAATCGGCTTTTTAGTTTGGTTCATTCTCTGACTGGAGTTTTGTGAAAGTGCCCCCTCCCCACACTAGTAAAAATAAACCTGGTGGCCCAGCAAGCCCCAAACTCCCCTCCCCCTCCTCTACAGTGTATGACGGCCACCCGTGTAGGGGCCCATACTGCATCTAATAACATCAATATTTCTGAGCCATATTTGACTGATTTGCCTCCTGACGTGATGAGCCCTCGTTCTTTGTAGAGAGCTCCATGTGCATGCAAAGTGGTGAAGGCATATTTCGAGTCGGTGTATACGTTCAACAAAGGTTTCGCACCCAATACTAGGGCTCTGGTGAGTGCTATCAATTCTGCTTTTTGTGCTGATGTGCCCGACGCAAGAGCTGATGACTCAATAACTTCATCCCGGGTGACTACTGCATACCCGGCACAGCGTCGTCCATCGATGATGAGGCTGCTTCCATCCACAAAGTAAGTCTGATCGGGATTCTCTAAGGGCACATCCGTCAAATCAGGTCGACTTGAGAATACAGTATCCATAACTTCTATACAGTCATGCTCTGGAGGGTCTTCGCTGATTGGTATCAATGTAGCTGGGTTCAAGGCATGGCTTACTTCCAGTTGTATTTGTGGATTTTCACATAACATGCTTTGGTATTTCAGCATTCGAGAATTGGTGAGCCAATGATTTGCTTTCTGCTCCATCAGGGCAAGTACCGCATGTGGTACGGTAACACGTAGATTCTGTCCTAAGGTGAGTTTATCTGCTTCACTCACTAGTAATGCTGTGGCTGCGACTGCTCTTAAACATGGTGGCCATCCTTTGGCCACAGTATCCAATTGTTTCGATAGGTATGCTACGGGTCTCTCCCATTGTCCCAATTTCTGAGTCAACATGCCTAAGGCATTTCCTTGTATCTCATGCACAAATAGATGGAATGGCTTGTGAACATCTGGCAAACCGAGTGCTGGTGACGACATCAATTCTTCTTTCAGGGCTTTGAAAGCAGCATCTTGTTCAGGTCCCCACTCGAGTGGCGACTTCTCTTCTCCCTTGGTGGCTTCATATAGTGGTTTGGCAATCTGAGCAAAGTTGGGTATCCATATCCGGCAGTATCCTGCTGCTCCCAGAAAGGCTCTGACTTGCTTTCTGGTAGTTGGGGTTGGGATACTGCACACGGCTTCTTTTCTCTCACGTCCCAACTGCCGGCTTCCTTTGGTTAGACTGAAGCCCAAGTATTTTACTTCTTTTTGGCATAGCTGTGCTTTTGCTCTGGAAACTTTGTATCCAGCTTCATCCAATAGTTGCAAGAGGTCAGTAGTGGCTTGTATACATTCACTTTCCAATGTGGCAGCTACCAGTAGGTCATCTACATATTGGAGGAGTACTCTTTTGTCAGGGGCCACTGGGTAGCTTGAAAGATCTTGGTTTAGTGCAGCACTGAAAATGGTAGGTGAATTCTTGAATCCTTGAGGTAATCGTGTCCACGTGAGTTGGCCCCGTCTCCCTGAGACAGGGTCCTGCCATTCAAAGGCAAACAGCAATTGGCTAATTGGGGCTAATCTTATGCAGAAAAACGCATCTTTCAGGTCCAAAACAGTAAAATGAGTAGCTTCAGCTGGAATCAATCCCAGGAGTGTATAGGGATTCGGCACGACTGGATGTATGGTCTCAACTGCTTCATTCACTCTCCTTAAATCTTGCACTGGGAGGTAGTCACCTGTCCCAGGCTTCTTCACTGGCAGGAGAGGAGTGTTCCATGGCGACTGACAAACTTTTAGTAGGCCATACTCCAGCAGCCTTAGCAAGTGGCGATGAATGCCTTCAATGGCTGCTCTTGGTAGTGGATATTGCTTGACATGTACTGGCTGTGCACTAGGCTTGAGGTTCACAATTATTGGAGCTATATGTTTGGCCAGGCCTGGTGGATTGCCCTCTGCCCATACTCCAGGAGGGGCATCAATGCTTTTCAAAGTAGGTTCAAAATAGGTATCAATGATTGGCTCAGTACTTGGCTCAGTACTATAATATCTCCATTCCTCTTCTCGTGGGACAGTAAGCAGCATCAGTCCAGCAGGTTTTGACTGGGAATTTACTGTCATCTGCATCTCTCCTTTCTCAGTAAAGGATATTTGGGCCTGCAATTTGGCTAACATATCTCGTCCCAGTAATGGCACTGGGCACTCGGGCATGTAAAGGAATTGGTGCGTTATTTGCTGTCCTCCTAGATTACATATACGATTTTGGAGAAAAGACTTTGTGGCTTTAGCACCAGTCGCTCCTACGATGGTGACTGCTCTTGTAGAAAGAGGGGCTATTTGTTTATCTACTACAGAATGTTCTGCTCCAGTATCAACCATAAAGTCCATGAATTGGTCTCCTATTTGTATACTGACCATAGGCTCCTGGAGACCTAAAGCGAATTCGGAGCCTGGTCTGTCCTAATCTGCTTCATCCAGCTCATAGGCTGTGGCGGCTGCCACTCCCTGGATGGCCTCTGTGCGTTCGCGTTGATACTGTTCTCGATTGGTTCCTCTGCGATTCTGGGGCCGGCCTCTCTCTCTCTCCCTCCAAGGGGCGTGTTCCCCTTCATCCTGAGAGGCTTCTTCGAGTCGCGGGCATGCACTTCTCCAATGTCCTTCCTCCCTGCAATAAGCACATTGGTTCGCGCCTAATGGGGGCCGGTCATCTCCTCGGCCCCGCCCTCTTCCTCTGCTCCTTCGACTAGGGACACCTCCCCTTTTCTGTTCCACTATGGCCGCAGCCAAAAAATCCGCTTTCTTCTTCATCCTTCGATCACTTTCTCTCTGTCTTTCATTATCACGATTCACATACACTTTATGAGCGACTTCTAGTAACTGTGTTGCATTCATGCCCGCGAACCCGTCTAATTTCTGTAGCTTACGTCTAATATCTGGTTGTGATTGATTTACAAAAGCAGAATTCATCATGCATAAACTTCCTGGTGCATCTGGGTCATAGGGAGTGTACATTCTGTATGCTTCAGTCAATCTTTCATAAAATACTGCAGGGCTCTCATCTATGCCCTGATTAACCTCGGTTACTTTAGAGAGATTCATGGCTTTCTGCCCCCCCCCCCCCCCCTTTTCAGACCTTGCATGAGGCCTTGGCGAAACCGGGATAGGGCTCTAGACCCCAACTCAGTATTTGGATCCCATTTGGTGTCTTCGTTAGGAAATTCTTTCTGAGCTGCTTCGCGATTGTCTATTCCTGCTTCCTCTCTCTCTACCAGGGGATTGTCTGCCATCCAATCAATGGCTGCTCGCTTGATTCGTGTCCACTCCTCAGTAGTAAATAAAGTAGACAGGAGCTGACGGCAATCTGCCCAAGTGGGTTGGTGAGTTTCCATAATTGTATGCATTAATTCTGTTAATTCTTGGGGCTTATTGGTGTAAGAAGCATAATGCACTTTCCAATTCAACAAATCAGCAGTGGAGAAAGGCACATATACTAGGCTCAGGGGTTCCGCGACTATTTGTTCATGCTCATCTCGCACGGGTAACCCAGGGACTTGCCGTAATGGCATCATTTTCTTGACAGACGTTTTCTGTAGCCTCACAGAAACTTTCTTAGCAATGGGTGTCTTGTGCACAATACGTTTGGTTTTGGGCGCTTCACTCGCTACAGGCGAGCTTACACTGGCTACTGATACTAAGCTATATGTGTTGCCCTGAGAGGACTCTTCTTCTTCTTCTTCTTCTTCTTCTGACTCAGCCTTTTCTTGATCCTCAGGCGTGCCTGAATCCTCATCAGGAGGGGGATCATCTATTTGCTCTGCCGGGCGTGGTTCCGGAGTTGGGTCTCGCTGTCGCCGCGGGACTGCCGCAGGACGCGGGGGTACTTTTACTGGGTGCTGGGCTTGGGGCTGTCTAGTTACAACTCCCTGGGACTCAGGATCTACCAGAATAGGTTTCTGACTAGATTTCTCCGCTGTCCCTGCCTTCGGGGTCTGATCTGTCAATGCTAACAATATTCTGCACTGCTCTTCATAGCAACGCTTTGCCCAAGGGGGCGGACTCTCACAAATACTTAACCAATAGTCTATATAGGGGTACTGATCAGGGTGCGCTGCTCGCACCTTCTGATGAACCGATCGAATAATTCCTAAGCTAAAGGTGCCATCTCGCGGCCACAGGGGGTCTATGATGGGCCACTCCCTAGTACACAAAAGCTGCAGTCGTGAGGAAGTCATTTTTACTCCATAATCTCCTGAATATCCTTTATTAAAATACTTGATCATGCATTCTAACGGAGTGTGCCTAGTAGACCCTGCCCCTCCCATATCGATGTGTGCGCGCAACAACAAACAGAAGGGAAAAGGAGGGCGGACCGTGGGTAAGGGGTCCTCATGGCCCTAGAGACATTTAGGGAAACAAATAACAAGACAAGACGACGGTCGCTTCCTCCTTTTTACGATCTGGATGCGGTCGCCCGGCCAGAAACTGCGTTACTCAGGAGTCCGCCTTCACTTGGTCCGTGCTGCCAGACCTCTCATTCACACTACATTCACACAATCATGCTAGCAACGTATCCCAAAAACAGCCCAATCCTGTCTCTGCTGACTAGGCTATATCAAATTCTAAAATATAAATCAAAAAGACGATGGTTTCGCCCATGCATACTTATGCAGGGTTAATCGGACCGTCTTGAGAGGTGATCAAGCTCTCTTACCAATATCAAATTCCAAAGTTTCAAAGTTCAAACAACAGTTCTGCTCTGACTCAGCTGTCTAGTCAAAATCAAAACTATACTCACCGGATCCGGTTCCCGCTTCCAAGCAAGCGCATGAGTTGGACCTCGGACTCCCCTCACGGGTTCGAGGTGTTGGCTCCAACCGGGTCCGGCACCCGCCGAGGCCTGGCCCAACTCCCTCTGATACAACTGGACCGGCGGCGCCTGGGAGCCGAGCCCACGTCGGGAGGGCACGATCCCGGCAGGACCAAACCTGTAGAGGCGGAAAGTTGTGGTATATTGCCCTATATACCCTCTATTACCACACCTTCCCGGCCAACGCACCAAGAATTTGTAGCAGCAGAGCGCAGACAAACCAATGATACCAGGAGTCTGTTCAGAAGGTCCAAATCATTTATTTGTGCACAAGTCTCAAGCAGAATCAAATTCAAAATGGCTGAGCAATGGTTTCTAGCAAAACAACAACTTTTATAGCTTTCTTCCCCATTCTAGACATAGGCAAACTTTCCATTGGTCCCGGTAACCCTTCTTACACCTTCTATTGGTTCCGGTACCGTTACGTAGCTATCCAATTAGAACCTTTGACTGGGCTTAGCACCTGCTTTCCCCCCCTTTAGTCCCAATTACAATGGTCAGTTCACCAACTTCGATACTTTTCTCCTCCAAGGTCACTTTCCAGCTGGAGTATGTGGGAAAGCAGGGCACTGTAACCTTTCTCTCAACAGAGTTAATTAATTCCATAGGAGCTGCACACATCTTATCAGTGTTAATTAAAATGGTTTACTGTTTTCTCTGAGTTTCGTTTCTGCTCAGCTATGTTCATTTAAGCTGAATTAAGTTTCAATTCTAAGGAGGCAATATTTGGGGGGGGGGGGAATTTCACTCCTCAGGCCTAACCACAGGCTTCATTTACAGGTCAAGCTGCTTAGGCCTGCCTGCCTTCATTCAGCGTGGATCATAGGCCTTCGCCTACCACAATATGATAGAAGTCTATAAATTAATGAATGGAGTGGAACGGGTAAACGTAGATCGATTGTTTACCTTATCAGAATATAGAAAGACTAGAGGACATGCAATGAAGCTACAGGGTAAACTATTTAAGACTAATAAAAGAAAATATTTTTTCACTCAACGTGTAATCAAACTCTGGAATTTGTTACCAGAGGATGTAGTAAAGGCTGTTAATGTAGCTGGGTTTAATAAAGGTTTGGACAAGTTCCTGGAGGAAAGGGCCATAAACCATTATTAAGAAGGGACCCAGGATATCAATGCTTGAACCAATACAAGCATTGTGGAACCTGTGTCCCTTGGGGAAACTGCTAGGTACATATGACCTAGATTGGCCACTGTTGGAAACAGAATACTGGGCTTGATGGACCTTGGTCTGACCCAGTATGGCATATCTTATGTTCTTATGTTCTTATTATCTGAAATATTGGGAAAGTGAGATTATTAACCTGAGCTGGAAAAGAAAGGAAAAAAGGGGACTGTTGTAGTTGTTGATATGGAAGGACAGACTAGATAGGCCATGTGGTCTTTTTCTGTCGTCATATTTCTATGTTTCTATGGATAGGTTTTGAGAACTCTTGGGCATGGATAGGGTGGATAACTTGTTTAGACATACTGACGGGAATTTTAAAAAAGGACTTACATGTTGACCAACGGCTAGTAAATGTAAAAGCCTGTTGAAATTCAGCCCCCTTCACAGCTCTCTCCTTGTGGTGAAGCAACCACAGAAGGGTGAGTGAAGCCTAGGTCTTCACACTGACACTTAAGAAAGGACACAAATTAAAATTCAAGGGAGATTTTTCACAAGACAGAACTACAGGCCCAAGCTGAGCCAAATGAAGAACACATTACACAAAAAACACACTAACAGCTGGATAGTTCAAAGAAAATGTACAGTAAATTCAAAGCAAAATCCACACTGCCACCCAGGGGCCATTGGTTTATCTAAATTTATGCCGAACCATTGCAACCAGCCCCAAAGGTAGTAGTAAAATGGTTTGCATCACCTCACTACACTAGAGTGGTATGGTCCTGCTGCCAGGATTATACAAAGCTGGTTAGGGTCCCAAATAATGCTTTCGTTTCTTTCCTTTCCTTTCCAAATAATCCCTAACATTCTCTTTGCTTTTTCGGGTCTTCACCACTCACTGAATTGAGGATTAAATGACAATGACGCCAAGATCCTTTTCCTGGGTGTTGACTCCTAACATGGAACCCACTGTCGTATATCCATAATCTAGATTATGTACACATTGCTCTGCACTTGTCCACATTAAATTTCATCTGCCATTTTAGCTCCTAGTACGCCAGTATTGCCAGGTCTTCCTGCGGCTCCTCACAGTGTGCTCAAGTAATTGCAATGCATCTGCAAGTGGAGTCACCTCATTCATCGCAGCCTTTTCCAGATGATTTATACATATGTTTAAAAATAAGTAGCGGCCCCAGGACAGATCTCAGGGGCCCTCTACTATACGCCTTTCTCTACCCAGAGAGCTGACGATGTAGCCTTATTGTCTGTGTAATTTAATTTAATGTAGGTGTTTATATACTGCCTGTTTTATTTTATGACCAAGCGAAGCGGAATATAAAACTAAACAAATATTCTAAAAATACATAATACGGAAACATTCATAAAGTTAAATTCCATAAAACACTAAATCACAATAAAATCCATTATCTCCAGGAACTGGTTTAATAACCAAAATTCAGAATATAACTGAAAATGTTCAAAGGCCCAATATTCCAAAAAAGCTAGGCTCCCAAATTTGTGCCCTATTTTCAGCTAAACTTAGGAACCTACGTTTTCAGCTGAAAATTCAGCTTTATTTAGGAACTTAAATGCAATGCTCCTACATTTAGGCTTGCCATTCATTTGGCTAGATTTATGAGCCTAGTGCTGGAAGTCAGTGCTAAGCTCCTAACTTTTTGTCCCTACCCTAAATCTGCCCCTGATTCCACCCACTTTTAATGCTCCTAAATATAGGAGTTCAGTGAAATTTTGAGCAGAAATTTAGGCACTCAGCCCTAGTAAATTTTCAAAAAGGACAATCTAGGAGCTTAATTGTCAAAGTTAGGAGCATACATCCTTTGAATATTGGGCCCCAAGCTTTCAACATTTACCTATAAACCAATAACCCTGAACCTAATGCATTTCCAATCACATTGCATTCTAGCAGTGGGGAATCACTATATAAAAGGATCTGGCCCTCCGTCTTACAGATTTCCATCTCTCCCACAGTGGACACACTTAACAGACCTTTGCAGTTTTTGCGGGTCATGCCATGTCTTGGTAAGTGGAAGTGACGTTTCAGCCATCAGATACCACTCCATCACCATTGGGCCACATTCATTCTTCCAACCACTATTCACCACCATATGGGTGCAACCAATAATAGTTCAACCAATCTCTTACAGCCACCCCTTCCCATATTTGTTGGATCCAGGAGCCTCAACAAGCAAAGTATCGAGTCTACTGAAAGAGAAAGGCCAGTGATATCAGTAATTTTCTGAATCACCAGGGACCAAAACTTACACATTTTTGGGCACTCCCACCAGAGATGATAAAAGGTACCAAACATGCCATACTTTCACCACCATCTACCACCATCTCTCGCACCGAGAAGGTTTCTCCAGGGCCATGTGCCTACGAGGGAAGGGTTAGGACAGCCGTTATAGTTGGTGATTCGATCATTAGGCATGTAGATGGCTGGTGGACATGGGGATTGCCTTGTGACATGCCTGCCTGGTGCGAAGATAGCGGACCTTACGCACCACCTAGACAAGATCTTAGAGAGTGCTGGGGAGGAGTCTGCTGTCTTGGTACATGTCGGTACCAGTGACATAGGAAAGTGTGGTAGGGAGGTTCTGGAGGCTAAATTTAAGCTTTTAGGTAGGAAGTTGAAATCCAGAATTTCCAGGGTAGCATTCTCAGAAATGCTTCCTGTTCCATGCGCAGGACCCAAAAGGCAGGCAGAGCTCCGGAGTCTAAATGCATGCATGAGATGATGGTGCAAGGAAGATGGTTTTGGATTTGTTAGGAACTGGGGAACAATTCTGGGGAAAGGAGGGACTTTTCCGAAAGGATGGGCTTCACCTTAACCGGGATGGAACTAGGCTGCTGGCATTAACCTTTAAAAAGGAGATAGAGCAGCTTTTAAACTAGATAATAGAGGAAAGCCGACAGTCACCCAGGAGCGCATGATTCATAGAAACATAGAAACATGATGACAGAAAAAGACCACAAGGCCCATCTAGTCTGTCCTTCCATAACAACAACTACAACAGTCCACTTTTTACCTTTAGAGATCCTCTGTGTTGGTCCCATGCTTTTTTGAATTCAGTTACTGTCCTCATCTCTACCACCTCCACTGGGAGACTATTCCATGGATCCACTACTCTTTCCGTAAAGAAATATTTCCGCATATCACTCCTGAATCTATCTCCCTTCACCCTCATAGAAACATAGAAACATTCAGAACAATGTATCCTTGAAGGATACTAGCAAAAGATTAGGGCATATCAGCAGAGAGGTTCCAATAAAGATAAAAGTAACCCAAATGCCCTTGAGTACAGAGCAGACAGCTTAAAGATTCCAAATTACCCCGTCTACTGATAACCAGATTAATATAAATAAAATAAAGCCTCTAAAATGCTTGCATGCAAATTCCAGAAGTCTAAAAAATAAGATGGGAGAGTTAGAATATATAGCAGTAAATGAGAGACATGGTGGAAGGAGGACAATCATTGGGATATTGTGATACCTGGGTACAAACTATATGTAATGATAGAGTAGATCAAATTGGTGGTGGGGTTGCACTCTATGTTAGAGAGGGCATTGAGTCACAAAGGATTAAAGTTTTGCAGGAAACAAAATTCACTGTAGAATTTCTATGGATTGAAATTCCATGTAAAAAGGGGAAGGGGATGGCGATGGTAGTGGGGGTGTACTATCGACCGCCTGACCAGAGTGAACAAATGAATGATGAAATGCTCAGAGAAATCAGGGAAGCTAACAAAAGTTACAGTACAGTAATAATAATGGGTGATTTCAATTACCCCGGTATCGATTGGGCCAGTGTCATGGCAGGACATGCTAGGGAGATAAAGTTTCTAGATGAAATAAATGTCTGCTTTTTGGAGTAGCTAGTTCATGAACTGACCAGAGGGGAAGCCATTTTGGACCTAGTCCTTAGTGGAACACAAGATCTGGTGCAAGAGATAAGGGCGTTGGGGCCACTTGGCAATGGTTGTGTTTGATTTAATAAATGGAGGAAGGACAGTAAGGAAATCCACAGTACTATCTTTTAACTTTTAAAAGGAAAACTATGATAAAATGAGGAAAATAGTTAAGAAAAAACTAAAAGGAGCAGTTGCAAAGGTTAAAGATTTACATCAAGCATAGGTGTTGTTTAAAAATACTATCTTGGAAGCCCAGACCAGCTGTATTCCACGCTTTAAGAAAAGTGGAAGGAAATCCAAAAAACTGCCAGCATGGTTTAAAGGTGAGGTCCGAGAGGCTGTTGCTGCAAAAAAAAAAAATATACCATCTTTCAGGAAATGGAAAAAGGAGCCAAATGACAAAAACTGGAAACAACATAAGCACTGGCAAGTTAGATGCAAGGCATTGAAAAGGCATCCTCCAATTGTGTTGTGACCACTTTGATTGAAGGATAAGGTGGTATACAAAATTGTCTAAATAATTAAATAAAAAATAAATAAAGAGAGAATTTAAAAAATAGTTTGCTATGGAAGCAAAAATGCATAATTAAAACTTTTTCAAGTACATTCGTAGCTAAAAACCTGTGAGAGAATCAGTTCGGCCATTGGATGATAGAGAGCTAAAGGGGCCTTAAAAGGGGACAAGTCCATAGCGGAGAGACTGAATGAATTCTTTGCTTTGGTTTTTACTGAAGAAAATGTAGGGAAGTTACCTATGCCTGAAATGGTATTTAAAGGTGATATAACAAAAGAATTGAACAAAATATTGATAAACAGGGAAGATGTATTAAAAGTATTTGATATTTTATTTATTTATTATTATTTATTCCATATTTATCCTGTCCTTTCAAATCGCTCCGGGCAGGTTACAAATGATATACATAGTAATAAAAAAATAACATAATACAGACTGACAATACCTCATCATAACACATAATATGTACTCTTCATAAAAACGATAGTAGAGGACATTACTTAATTTACAGGACCTTACAAGATCTTACAATGTCCATCATATCTGAGGAAAAAGATGTGTTTTTATTGCCTTCTGAAAACATAACAGACTATCCATAGAATTGTAAATTTTTGGTATTCCATTCCAGAGTAGCAGCAAAGAACATGAATAAACATTATGACGTGCACATTCAATATGAAAATGTTTGCAAAAGGGAACCACTAACAAACAATCTGATTAAGACCTCGAAGTATGGGCTGGTATATACTTCTGAAAAGAAGTATATCACCTAGACTGGATGGTATAAATCCGAGGATGTTGATAAAACTGAAATATGAGATGGCACACAATAAAGTTACAATGTAGCCCATTTTAAGATTATTAAGAAAAAATATTTTTAGTAATCTGTGAACTATCATTAAAATCATCTGTAGTACCTGAAGACTGGAGAATGGTCAATGTAACACCGATTTTTAAAAAGGATTCCAGGGGTGATCTGGGAAATTACAGACCGGTGAGCCTGACATCGGTACTGGACAAAATGCTAGAAACCATTATAAACAATAAAATTACTGAACATGGTTTAATGGGAGAAAACCAACATGGATTTACCCAAGGAAATTCTTGTCTTACTAATCTGTTATATTTTTTTGAAGGAGTGAATAAACAGGTAGACCAAGGTGAGTCGATTGAAATAGTGTACCTGGATTTTCAGGAAGCGTTTGACAAGGTCCCTCATGAGAGACTCTTGGCCAAATTAAAAAGTCATGGGATTGGAGACTGTAGTATTGTGGATCAGGAACTGGTTAAAAGATAGAAAGCAGAGTAGGGCTGAATAGTCAATTTTCTCAATGGAGAAAGATGAATAGTGGTGTACCCCAGGGATCTGTGCTGGGTCCGCTGTTTTTTAACATATTCATAAATGACCTGGACATGGGAATAACAAGAGAAGTGATCAAATTTGTAGATGACACAAAATTATTCAAAGCTGTTAAAACCCAAGAGGATTATGAAAATTTGCAAGAGGACCTTGATAAATTGGAAGACTGGACACTCAAATGGCAGATGAAATTTAACGTGGACAAGTGCAAAGTTATGTTATGCACCTAGGAAAGAACAACCCAAACTATGGTTGCACAATGTAAGGTTCCACATTAGGAACCACCACCCAAGAAAAAAGATTTTGGTGTTACTGTAGATAATATGTTGAAACCCTCCGTCCAGTTGTGCAGCAACAGCCAAGAAAGCAAATAGAATGCTAGGAATCATAAGGAAAGGAATGGAAAATAAAATAAAGGATATTATAATGCCTCTATATTGTTCCATGGTGAGACCACACCTTGAATATTGTGTGCAATTCTGGTCGCCGTATCTTAAAAAGGATATAGCATTATTAGAAAAGGTTCAGAGAAGAGCCACCAGAATGATAAAGGGGATGGAAGGATACTCCTATGAAGAAAGGCTAAAAAGGTTAGGGCTCTTTAACCTGGAAAAGAGATGGCTGAGGGGAGATATGATAGAAGTCTATAAATTAATGAACGGAGTGGAATGGGTAAACGTAGATCGATTGTTTATGTTATCGGAATATAGAAAGACTAGGGGACATGCAATGAAGCTACAGAGTAAACTATTTAAGACAAATAAGAGAAAATATTTTTTCACTCAACTTGCTAGGTACTTGTGACCTAGATTGGCCACTGTTGGAAACAGGATACTGGGCTTGATGGACCTTGGTCTAACCCAGTATGGCATATCTTATGTCCTTATGTTCTTTCTCCGCATCAAGTGCTATGCACTGGACAAACTGTCTCTCCCTTTGAACACTGAAGATGATGTTAATCAAATGCCTAATATTATCATAAATCTGCTGACCACATTTGAATCCAGTTTGATCTAGGTGAACGAGAGTCATGATCACTCCATCCAGGCAATTAGGCAAGAATTGTAAAGATCTTAACATCACTATTCAGCAGTGAGATAGGATGATAGTTGCCACATTGCGCAGGCGACCTGCCTCCCTTAGGAATCAGTGATATCTTAGCTTCTTACATGATCGGGGGAAGAGTACGCAACAGTAGAGCATCATTGAAAACCTGCTGTAATACCGGAGCCAGAGAGTCACTCATTCCTTTATATCACTCATTTGGAAAAACATCTGCACCAAGAGCCTTCCTGGTGACCAGGGACTTAATAGACACCTCCGCTTCTGACACAGAAATATCCTCACTTAGTGTTTGCTGTTGTTCAGCATTGTCTACAGGCAGAGAAACATTAAATACATTAGGGGCTGAGTGAACGTCTGAGGCATGCAGGCTAGTGTAAAACTCCTTAAAAGCAGACGCTATACTCTGGCTATCTTTTCTGGAGTATATGTCCTCCGTTGAAACCACCGTTATTGGCAGTATCTTTTTGGAGTACCTGTTTACTATCATAACCTTCACTGATATGCTGGGAGCTTTGTTTTTTTATGCAATTGCTATGTTAACAATTTCCCCGCTCTCCCACCAAACTCTGCAAAGTATTATTTTGAGAACTGCAACAGAAATTCTGTAACTCTACTTCAATAGCCTCAGTTTTTCGACAGATCGCAACCAATTTATAATATACCTTATTGCTACAGTTTACTTGTGCTGCATCTACAACAGCTCCAATTCCCTCCCTGCAAAGATCGTAGTTCAGATTTTTTAGCCTTTTTCAGCCTGGAATGCATTTGCAACAGTTTACCCTGCATATACATCTTACCCGCTTCCCATAAAGGTCCAGCGGGGGTATCCTTCTTATCATTGTGCCTTAACAAGTCAGAACACCAGGCCCTCATGGATTCTTGAACTTTCTTATTCTGAAGCAAATTAACATTTGCTTTCCATCATCTCCTTTGATTCCCTCCATCAGCCTTCCCCAGATCCACTACCAAGCAACCCATTGCATGGTCATTCACAATTATGGGTGAAATGTGCAGCCCCTTCAACCTTGAGACCCTGCCGGCTTGGCAAACAAAATATCCCAATGAGGGTAAGTCTAGGTTTTAACAGAACAACGAGTATTTCTCCCTGGATGCAGTGCCCTCCATGTATCCATCCATTCAAACCTATTCATTTCCCGTTTTAGGGCCTTCCCCTCTGCCATGTTGCCTCTTACTTTCCTTGAAATGGACCGGTCATCAGAATGAAGAAAACAATTGGCAAGATTGTGTGCTTGGAGGTGCTTCACTGCATTTGGTCATCGGCTCTGGGAGGGAGAGCCACAGCGTTGTTGCCAGTCTGCTGTGGAGTGCAGGCACTCGCCCCGACACCCCTGATGTCAGTATCAGGCCTTAGGACGTCTCAAAAACCATGACGGAAGATGCCATGCTTGGAAGTGCCATGTTGCTTTTGGAGTCAGTTATTGGCTGTGTATGGGAGAACCACAGCATCGTTACCAGCTTGCTGCGGACTGCAGGCACTGGCCTGGACACCCCCTGACAGTATCAGGCCCAAGGACATCTCAAAAGTCCTTGGTAGACATTCTGTGCAGCCGCATGACATGGCCCTAAGGGGTGTGCCCAAAGGAGCAGATCACGTCCCTTTAAAGCCCATTTGGAGCACTGCCAGAGCATCGTTGGAGCATCGCTGGAGTATTTTAAAGGTATTTCTGAGGTATTTTAAACTCTAATATTTTCTCCTTGTCCTGCACATTGTTTGAGTAAACCTAATTGGGAAAAGGAAGGTTATATGCCCACAAAAAACTATGACTCTGGCCGAGCAATCGGGTAAGACTGTAGGCACAGTCAGTAAAATGTGGTTGTTGGATGTGGTCTTCTGCTCTCCCTCAATGGAGCCTCTTTAAGCTCCTCTGAGGGGACTTCTGAACAGAGTCAGGCACATGCTTTTGGTAAGAGTGTGAGGTGCAGAGATTCCAAGCAACATTCCCTGGAACTGGGAGGAATTTGTTTTGGGCAGAATGGCTTTGAATGAAGCATGTATGCCATGTTTACCCCTTGGAGGGGGTTGATAACTGAATATGATCCTTAGAAGCGCAATGGATTGAACAACGGAGTGTTCAGCTGGATTCTTTGCCATCATAATGCATCGTATGTACAGTACAATCATTTCCGTATCGTCTTTGTTTAATTTCTTCTTCTTTTGCTCTGTGGCAGGTAGTGTTGCTTTGTGATAGCCGTCTTCTCCTTGTCGGGGACGAACCCTTAACTCCTCTTTCTAATGAGGTGGCTACGTCTACAAAAACGGACGTAGACTTAGAAACATCAATTACTAGGAGAACCAAACGAAACAGTAGCAAAGTTTGTTTTTAGTAGCCTAACTCGCACCATTTAGAGATAACAACAGAGTTAAGCAACAGCTAAGTACCTCTTACGCACGCATAGCTTTTAGACTGGTTCGTTTATTGTCCGCAGTGCACAAATTACAAGGTAGTTGATAAGAATACAAATGTTGAGAATATGCGAGTCTGTTTAATGCCTGACTGCATCCATTAAAACCTGAATATTGTTGCATCAGTGTAACTATATGATTTGTTCCTCTGCACACCCAGATGATAATCATAACCTATCATAAAGCAGTCACTCGGCAAGTCAGATTAGAATGGAAAGAGCATTTCTGAGGGAACCGCCAGGATTGTTTACAGTACAGTGTTTTCCTATTACATCTTATTAGCTCTATGTTACAAATTCAGCTACTGCCTTTACAATGCCTGATTGTGAGGGTCACTTGTTCCTCTAGGAAGGCAAAACCTATTACAGTGTTTTGTGCCTTTTTACTTTGATTGCCCCCACTCCCACAGCCTCTCTCGCCAAGGCAGAATGCTGATTTATATATTCAAAGCCCTTTAGGAAGAGGAAACAAGCAGTTAACTTGTAGAGATTGGGGCAATAAATATTACCCGCCCTGTCTGGGAGGGTCACTGTACGTGCATTGTTCAACAGTGTGTGTGTATTTTGACTGTACACTAAGGAGGTATCCCCCATGGGCGGGGAGAGGGCAGATATTGGAACAATGTGCATAACTGTGAATAATCAGAATTATGTGCATGGTTTCCAAATGAGAAATTAGCTGCAGAGAAAGCAGGCGCTGAACGTATCCATAGCTAATTTTTCCATAGTCAATAAAGAGAGTCATTATTGCTACAAACCCCAGCGGCTTAAGTTACCCCCTGGGGGTTGCAGCATCTCACAGAGTCAGATTATTGCTCCTTAATGTTTTATTTCCACTGTTATTGAATCTGTTCTCTCTAGTTGTGCTTGTTGGGATTCAAGAGATATTTGAGGGCGTGGTTGAAACGCTTAAGTAGAGGTAAAGTTTCTGAAGCAAGACAGTAACCACATGGCTGGATGCATTTGCTGTTGAATCAATTACTCAAATATGTTTAAAAAGATGTAACAAAAGAGTTACACTAGCAGACAAGTTAGGAGTGATGCGCTAGACTATACCACTACGACCACGTATCATTTCTATAGTGCTCCAGGACATACGCAGTGCTATAAATATACATATAAGGAACAGGCCCTGCTCATAAGAGCTTATAATCTCATCAAAAACCTAAATATCCCGCCAAAAAATCTACAAGTTCAAGCTCATTATTATTAAAAGAAGGAGAAAAGGATCTTAGACCATCTCGAAGTAAGAGTCAAAGGCATTTGGTAAATATATTCTTAATCCATGACTCATCCTCAGTATATCAGTGACCCTTCAAAAACTGTACTGAGGATGAGTCATGGCTTTAGAGGGTCATCCTGTGTTAGCTGTCTCCCCCTGTACAGCCTGTCAGAATCAGGATGTTCAGCAGTAGACCCGATTCTGATCCCACGGGGGCTAGATGGGCCCTGATTCTGACCATCCCATCGCCATTGCCATCGCCATGGCACCATGGCTCCATTCAGGAGCTGCAATCCCCAGCCAACAGCGACACTGTCCTTTCCCCACAGCCCGACCCCTGATCTGGCCTCCAAGGTGGAATAAGTCCCCCATCTCTGTGACTGATCCTGGACGTACAGGACCAACCTCAGAATCGGCCCTGTATGTCTGGGGTCGCTCTCCGCCCCCGTCCACCCTCACTCCGTCTCTGTCCTGCCTCCTTCCTCCCACAAACAGAGCTCCTCATACAAATCACCTGTTCATACAGGGAGCTCTGTCACCGGAAGGCTGCCCGGCTGTTTAGCAGGTCTAAATGTCCAGATTGGACAACCAGACCCACTAAACGGTCTTCAGAATGATCCTGTTAGTGTATATATACCAAATGCCTATGACTTTGAGATGATCTGAGATCCTTTTCTCCTTCTTTTTATAATAATGAGGTTGAGCTTGTAGATTTTTTGGAATGATATTTAGGTTTTTGATATTACTATCTTTTTTTTTGCTCCAGAATTGGCATGTTTTGCTGGTTATAATCTAATCAAGACAGATAATCAACAACTGGGGACACGAGGATTGTAAAAAACTGCAAGAGGACCTTGATAAATTTGGAGACTGGGCCTCCAAATCTCAGATGAAATTTAATGTGGACAAGTGCAAACTTATGCACTTAGGAAAAAACAACTCAAACTAATGGTTACACGATGCAAGGTTCCACATTAGGAACCACCACCCAGGAAAAGGATCCGGGCATCATCATAGATAATATGTTAAAACCCTCCGCCCAGTGTGCAGATGCGGCCAAGAGAGCAAATAGAATGCTAGAAATCATAAGGAAAGAAATGGAGAATAAAACAAAGGATATTATAATGCCCCTGTATCGTTCCATGGTGCGATCGTACCTTGAATATTGTGTGCAGTTCTGGTCGCCATAACTTAAAAAGAATATAGCAGAATTAGAATAGTTACAGAGAAGAGAGACAAAAATGGTAAAGGGGATGGAAGGATATTCCTACGAGGAAAGGCTTAAAAGGTTAGGGCTCTTCAACTTGGAAAAGAGATAACTATAGGGAGATATGATAGATGTCTATAAAATAATGTATGGAGTGGAAAGGGAAAATGTAGATCGGTTCTTTACGCCTTCAAAAAGTAGGAAGACTAGGGGACATGCAATGAAGCTACAATGTAGCACATTTAAGACTAATTGAAGAAAATATTTTTTCACTCCACTTATAATCAAACTCTGGAATTCATTACTAGAGAATGTTGTAAAAGCTGTTAGTGTAGCTGGATTTAAAAGATGGTTGGAGAAGATGCTGGAGGAAAGGTCCATAAATCATTATTAAAGAGGACCAGGGAAACCCACTGCTTATCCATGGGACAAGCATCATGGAATCTGTATATCTTTTGGGAACCTGACAGGTATTTGTGACCTGGCTTGGCTAATGTTGGAAACAAGATACTGGGCTTGATGGACCCTTGGTCTGACCCAATATGGCATATCTTATGTTCTTTTGTAAATCTAGGGGAATGATAAAGATAGACATAGGCGGTGAGCAGGAAAATAACGGGATCAGGATCCAAAAGCAGCCTCGATGAGTTGGGTTTTTAACCTGGACTTGAATAGGGCCATAGAAGGAGCCTGGTGTAGTAACTCAGATAGTTCCATGCATATGGAGCAGCAAGGTAATGGCAGAGAATGGTACAGATAAAAGGGATTTGCCAGAAGAGCGGAGTTCCCGAGGAGGGGTATAGGAGAGGTCAGAGATGAAAGGTAGTGAGGAGCCACAGAATGAAGGCACTTATAGGCCAGTAGGAGAAGTTTGAATTGGATGCGGAAACGGATAGGGAGTCTATGAAATGATTTGAGAAGAGGGGTTACATGAGCATAGGGACAATGGTGGATGATTAGCAGTACATTGTCTTAAGAGAGATTTTATGATGGCTGTAGTGTTGCCCTCTCGCTGTTCACCTCACTAAACTGAGGCTGAAAGTCAATTGACTAAATTCCAAGTCCCTATTACTTCACCAGGGCCTAACAAGTATAATTGTCAAAGAATATAAAGGACATAAAGCTGATGAACCATGGTGCAGTGAGGAAAGGTGAAAGTGGTAGGATAGAGGCACATCCCCTTAGTGGTTCCTGCACACAACAACTTCATGGCCTAGATGGTGTTGGAACGTCCCAAGTTATTACTTACAGAGGGTGTTAGAGGTCCATTCTGACGGAGTATGGGGATAGAGCAACAGTTACAACCCTAACTACCTTACTGATAAAGGCCAAAGTCCCTGCATTTTAGTAGCTTTAACATTGCTTTTGACATATAGGCCTACTCTTCCTCCTTTTCTGCCTTCTCGCCCTCTCCTAAATAAATTATAGCCTGCTATGGCTATATCCTACAATAACAGCAGCTATGGGTGCCACTTTGTCAACAATGAGCCGCCTGACTGAAGACCGAACACAGTTTAGGACAACTATTCAGATGGTCGCCATGTGTCGACACCGACTCGATGGCACTTAACAACATGGCTATATCCTATTCATGTGACTCGTTAAATCATATTTCTGTAATGGCCACAATGTCCAAGTCCATTTTCACCATTAGGGCTTCCAGGTCAGGAACTTTGTTGGCTAGGCTTCGAGCATTTCTGCTTATTACTTTCCACTATTTGTTGACTGGCTTGCCTGTATTTTGCATGGATTTTGTTCTACACGCCTCTTCCCACTTGCCATTGACGTGTGGGTTAATAGTGTGGTTGTTTCCAATGTTATTGTGCTTTTGCTGGGAGTGATGTCCTGAACTTGTTCTTCTCCATCAGTCACCCCATTTCCCTAGTTTAAATATTTCACTTAGTATCCTTTTCCCTGCGACAGAGAGATATAGTCCATCAGCACAGTATAGCCTCTTGTTGTTCCATCTATTTCTCCAATCGCCTATATATCTAAATCCTTCTTGTTTGTACCAAGTTTAGAGCCATATATTAAAGCTGATTATGCAATGCAGCCTTTCTGCCCCCTTACCAAGAACAGGTAGAACTTCTGAGAATGCTATAGTGTTAACAGTGGGTTTGAGTTTCTCTCCCAGAATCTGGAAGTCCCTTTGAACTGTAGAGGCACTGTTTCTAGCCAGGTCATTTGTACCCAAATGGATGATAACATCAATTTTGGAGTGCTCACTTTATGCATTAAGTATGCCAACAATTTGGTTTCTATTCCTGCTGGCTGAAGAGCCTGGGAGGCATTTGACCACCTTCTGTCCTTTGAACTTGTATGCCCAAGTTGGTGCCTCTCCAAGTAGAGTAATTTCCTGTTTTCTGATTTTTTTCTTCATATTTGGTGCATTATCAGTAGATTGGGCATTAACCTTCTCATTTAAGGGCACTTCAGTTTCCACTAATTGGGAACTCTAATTTTCCAGGGCAGAGAAGGCATTATGCAGGGATATCTCTTGATGGAGAAGGTGTCTCAGTGTTACAGGTTGCAACCTACCAGATCCCACTGTGATACATTTGTTCCTGGGCTGTTTGATTCTTTGTTGGAGCGGTGGTGGATTTTTTTCAGTTTGTACCATAGAAGTGGTGTGTTTAATTGTAGCTAATTCTTCCCTTAATAGAATATTGTACACAGCAGATAACTTGAGACATATAGGACAAAGCTCTTAGTTTCCAAATGATTCTCTTTAGAATGAAGGCACCACAGCTATTGCACTGAATACACGACATGCTGATTTTTTTTTTAAGTGCCGTCAAGTCAGTGCTAACTCCTGGCGACCCAGCTGCCTCTGGGTTTTCTTGGCAATGTTTCACCAGAAGTAGACTGCCCGGCCCTTTCTTCTGCTGATTAAGACTGTGATAAAGGAATGCTAGGACAAGGTGAAAAGGGGAAAAGGTGGGTGTTACACCTAACTGGAGGTCAGGTGTCAATCTATATGATGACTATATAGGCCATGCAACCCCGGGATGGGTGGGGTGAGGGGTAGGGTGGGCAGGAATTTAAGTGCCCCTGGCCAGTAGACCTTATATGACTGAGGGCACACTCAGATGTCTGATTTAAAAAGGCTATGCAAGGAATGTAGGCAAGCTAAATATTCCTAAACTTATAATCAAAAGTTAGGTTGTTTGCTACTAGACTATAGAATGTAGATCAAGGTGACTGTGAACTGATAGAAATGGGATACAGATGGAAAAATAGAAAGAGCAAGGTTTTTTGTTTTTTTGTTTTTTCTCTGTTTGTCCGCCTTCCTTGGTGAAGTTCCCCTAACACACGAGAGTGCCTAAGTAGTCTTATAAGAGAATAAAACATTGCAATAGATAGGCAAAGAAAAGTTATGAAACTTTATATCAAAAAGCAGCAAACTAGTAAAGTTGAAAGCTTAGCTTTCTAGAGTCTCTTGGAATGAGCTTGCTCAGGCAGCAGAGACTGATTGAATTAACCACATCCTGTAAGGCAGGCTTGTAACAATGGGAACTTTGTTGTTGTTGTTAAGTGCCATTGAGTAGTATTAACTCATGGTGACCCTCTGGATAGTTGTCCTATATTGTGTTCGATCTTTAGAAGGTCAGAATTAAATCGTACTTCTATGTATCAGCCCACTATGCAAAGGGCCCTGGACCTTTCAAATTTATAGCTTTACTGAAAAATTAAGTAGGAAACAAGTTCTCCACAAATCTAAAAGCAAATGTACACTTTGATTCCAAGTAGATAAATGTCTACAATGTAGTGCCCCTTGCCAGTAGACCTTATATAACTGAGGGCACACTCAGACGCCTGATTTAAAAAGGCTATGCAAGGAATGTAGACAAGCTAAATATTCCTAAAGTTATAATCAGAAGTTAGGTTGTTTGCCACTAGACTGTAGATCAAGGTGGTCGGGCAGGATGTGAAGAGCTCAAGATCGCTTGGGCTGAGGGAATCGCGGCTGGATGCCACAGCCACATGTTATCTCTGGTTGTTGCTGTCACTGCAGGAAACAAAGATTTGAGTTGAGGTGCTGGCCAAGGGGGAATAGAAGAGAGAGGGGAAGATACTGGGCAGGAGGTGACAGCAGTGAGAATAGCTGCCGTGGGCAGAACCAGGAGGGACCCTGTCTCTGTAAATGTGCTGCATTGGGGGGACATAGGCATCTGTTTGCACATACAAACAAGACAAAAAAGAATGAGTGAAGCCTCCCTAATAGGTGCTATCACTTATGCATAACACAGTTAAAAAGGCGTAACATCAGCGAGGATTCTTAGACATGGGAAAGGTGAAGCAGGAGGGTGTAAAGCAGTTTACCTTTCAAGATATCATGAACTCCGTCTGTATACAGTGGAGGCAGTGTGCAGGCAGATCTAGCTCACGCTCGCTCATTAAAGGTATCCTGGAAACTGTCCAGACTGGCTCGTGCTCCTTGAGAAGCGGAGCTGGATACTCTGGGCTACACTAGTGCAATAGGTAGGAGGAAAAGGAATCAAAGAGAATAACGAGAGCTCTGACAGATCAGATTAAATCCTTAGCATCATAAAATATACAAAGCGAGAGAATTATGCAATCATCTG
This sequence comes from Ichthyophis bannanicus, assembly GCA_033557465.1. Classification (NCBI taxonomy): domain Eukaryota; kingdom Metazoa; phylum Chordata; class Amphibia; order Gymnophiona; family Ichthyophiidae; genus Ichthyophis; species Ichthyophis bannanicus. Next base: position 98,903,883 of record CM066035.1, read on the forward strand.
TCTGGATAATCAAGCTTGCAATCGTTAGGATAGCTTTAGTTTTCCTGTTATCCGCAGGTGGCTGATAGCATCACAAGATGGGGGGTCCAGCCGCATCTCTTATGTATGCCTGTTTCTCTTTTTTGCTTTTCAAATCAGTCCTTAACCCATTTGCATTGGTGCACATAGTAAGTACTCCTGTGAAGATGGATTTGTTTAAGTGGGGGGGGGGGGGGGGGAAAGGTTTTAAGCTCATCAAAGTGTTAAGGGGTGTATTTTCTGTAAGATCTAGGTGTCTAATTCAGGGGCAGCGGAACACCTTTTTGGCTGGAGGGGCTAAATAAACCAGTCACTTGCCCAAACTCTCTAGCTGATGCTGTGTTGGGCAAAATAATGGTCTGATCATGGCCCCAGTGACCCAACCTATTTCACTACCTATCAAGACTGACACAGGTGAACTAGACGGTCGCTTACAGCACCAGTGGTCCGAGGACGGCTGTTTTTACTTCTGTTTCTATGCAAACAGGAAGTGAAACTGGAAGGGGCAGACACATGAATGGAGCCGTGGTGCCGGAGGTGAAGGTTCCTGGTGCTTTGGGGCCATTTTAAAAGTATCGCCGCTGCAATTTGCAAGACTTCAGCTGAGAAGGAACAGCCGCAGGGCCTGGAGTGGAGGCAGTGCAGCAAGCCACCCATGATGTTAAGGTAGGTTTGCCATGCTGACTTTACCATGTGGGCCTGGGATTTGGCGCCCCCTCCTGGCCATCACCCAGGGTGGACCTCACCCACTGTCTCGCCCTGCCCTTGCTACACCACTGCCCGATATGCTACCTTTCTAAGGGCCACATATCTGTGTCTCTCTTGAGCAAGCATGTGTGTCTGTGTACTGACATGTGTGTGCATGTACAATGAGGGAGGGATGCAGGGCTGGAACAACCATGAGGCAAACTAGGTGGCTGCCCAGGGCGTAGGCTTCTGAAGGGTGGCAAAGAGCAAGGCATTCAGAGCAAAACAATAGATTTTGACAGCCGGGGGGGGGGGGGGGGGGAGGGGGCAGGGGCATAAGGCTTAATGTTTGCCTAGGACACCAACACTTTGAACCAACTCTGGGACCAGCCCTGGAAGTATGATAGAAGTGTGCATGTGTGTTTGTGTGTATGTGTCAATGGTTTTGTTGCCATTGTTGAAAGGCGATATAGAAAAAATCCAAATAAATTTAAGTCATGGAGAGTGTCGGGGGCTGGCTGCTTATGTGTGTGTGATGGAGAGTGTTGGTGGCTGCGTGCTTGCGTGCGTGCGTGCATGTGTGGGTGTGTCTCTTGCTCATGACCCCCCTCCCAAGCTTCTCCCAGTCTTTCTCATGATCATCCTCCAAGACTTCTCCAGTGTTTCTTTCTTTCTCTTTTATAATCCCTCCCAGGCTTCCCCAGTCTCTCTACCACCAAACCAGCCTTACCCCAATCTCTCGCCTTCTCATGACCTCCACCCCCCCAAGCTTCCTACAGGCAATGTGCACTGCACCATTTTCCAGCAGCAATGTTTGCCGGCATCTCTTCTTCTACCAGTGGGGGTTAGGGTCCCTGCTGGCCACAGCTGTGCCATACCTTTTCTTCTGCTGGTGGGGGATGGGGGCCACACTGGCAATGAGGCAGCCATGAGGTAGCTGTAGGTAGCCCTTCCCCCAAGCCATGCGGCAAGCCATGAGGCTCTGATCAGCCTGACCCTTCCCCCGCAAGCCATGAGGTAATCAGCCTGCTAAGAAAAAGGCATTGAGATTCCAATAGGCACCCTTCCCCCCACTCCAGGTCTGAGCACAGTATCCCCTAGCCCTGAAACCAACAGACCAGAGCATACCGGTTTGGACAGGTCACCCAGGTACCTCCCCAGGGGCTGCTGATTGGTGGGCAGGAAATACCTGTGGCAAATGGGATTGTAGAATGAGTTTAAAACTGTACTGTATATAAGGCATTGTAGGCCGTCCCTCGGGGTTCAGACTTTTTGTGGAGGGTACCGGCTCTCTGTCTGATCCTGTGCACATTAAAGATCCTGTTTGCATTCCAGCCTGCCTGTGAGTTTTCCTTCTGTGGGTGAGTGATTGAATAAGAGCTTTGCACAGCGTTTGCTATAACATTTTGGTGCGTTGGCCGGGAAATATTAAAAGAAAAGCCTCTCTCATCACACCCACGGTGGGAAGACTTCTGCCTTTGCAGCATCTGGGCCTCCACCAGTCAGGGACCGGCCCCTCCAGGTGATTAACGGTCCTTGGCGCCCCCGGGCCACTTTGTGCTCGGAAGGACACCTTGATTTGTCTGGACAGCTGGTCCCTGCGGCTGAATCCCCGATTGAAAACCGGCTGGATAGACTGGCATCCAAACTACCTGTCTGATCAGAGCTCTGGTGAGTACTGCTACATTCTGTACTCCGTCTGTAATTCCTAGTAAATTCTAGGAACCTGTAGCGGCCCGATCACCCGCACGAACGGTCCTAGTAGGGACCCCGGGGGGGGGGGTTTCTGAAGCCATCGTTCGTCCAGTTTTGAGCAATTAATTTTGCTAGAAATCAGAGCAATTAATTTTGCTAAATCAGAGCAATTCATTTTGCTAAATCAGAGCAATTCATTTTGCTACCTTGGGCCCCTTAAAAGGTATTTAAAGTGCAGCGCTGCCAAAGATATTGAAGAAAAATTGCCTAGGATATTAGTATTACCACTCTTAAGAATCTTTTAAAAGCGCTGCAGAAAACTTCTAAAAGTAACCAAAATATAGCACTTGATAAGTTAAACATACCTGAGATAAAGAATAGATAGCTGCTTCTCTTCTTTCCTTTCTGCTTGTGGGGAGTTTTCTGAAGCGTGACTGCAAGGAGAGTTCTCTAATGTGCTCCCGTTGTGTTCCGTTGCTAATTTGTGCTGTCCCCATGCTCCCGTTGTGTTCCGTTGCTAATTTGTGCTGTCCCCATGCTCCCGTTGTGTTCCGTTGCTAATTTATACTGTCCCCATGCTCCCGTTGTGTTCCGTTGCTAGTTTATACTGTCCCCATGCTTCCCTTGTGTTCCGATGTAAATTTCTGTCTCCCCATGTGCTCCGATGTTAGATTCTGCCCTCCATGCTGCCCGGTGTGGATTTACTGCTCTCCCCTGAGCCCCCCATGTAATTTCTGCTCTCCGATGTGAATTCTTGCTTCCCCATGTGCTCCGATGTTAGATTCTGCCCTCCATGCTGCCCGGTGTGGATTTACTGCTCTCCCCTGAGCCCCCCATGTAATTTCTGCTCTCCGATGTGAATTCTTGCTTCCCCATGTGCTCCGATGTTAGATTCTGCCCTCCATGCTGCCCGGTGTGGATTTACTGCTCTCCCCTGAGCCCCCCCATGTAATTTCTGCTCTCCGATGTGAATTCTTGCTTCCCCATGTGCTCCGATGTTAGATTCTGCCCTCCATGCTGCCCGGTGTGGATTTACTGCCTTCCCCTGAACCCCCGATGTAATTTTATGCTGCCCCGATGTCTGTCCCTGGTTTTTTTTTCCCCCTTTGGGCCCAGAGTCAGCAGAGACAGAGTCATTAGAGGAGAAAACCTGGCCTTATCTGTGAGTGCAGAGCTGAAATCCGGTGTAGAACGCACGTGGAGGCGGCCATCTTGAAAAGACCACGTGTAAGCTACACTGCAATATACTTAAAGCGACTCTGGAGCTCCATCTAGTGGACATTAGCTGTAATTACTACCATTCCCTGTGTTTTATGTAATCCTGGAGCTCCATCTGGTGGACATTGTCAGAATAGCTAGCTTATATATATATCTTAACTCTTATCTAAACCAAATCTGACTATATATTTTGTAAATTGCCAAGACCTATATTGTAAGTTGTATTATTTGTCCTGTATTAAGAATAGATAGGGTCCGTATTGTAAATTGTATTACTTTTCCTGAATTAAGACTAGATAGGATCTGTATTGTAAATTGCATTTTTTTTATTGTAAATTGCATTTTTTTCTGAATTGAGATTAGGTTAAGAGATCTGATCCACATTGCATACTGTATTTAGTTATTGAACTAGAATTAGAGCATGGGGTCGGGAAAGTCAAAAGAAAAAACGCCCCTACAGTGCATGCTTCACAATTTTAAATCTGGGTTTAGAGAAGATTATGGGGTACCTCTCTCCGCCTCCAGATTATCTTTTCTATGTGAGAGGGAATGGCCAGCCTTGGTTAAGTTGTGGCCTCCCCAGGGGTCCACAGACCTGTCCACTGTGTCTTTGCTCCATCAAATTGTTGCAAAAGAGCGCCCTGACCAGTTCCCTTATATTGATTCATGGCTGGCCATATGCCAGCTCAGACCAAGATGGTTCCAGCGCTGTCACGAGGATCAGTGTAGAATAATGTTGGCGGCCAGTGGTCGCCAAAAGGGATGGACACCCGCCTCTATCTACCAGGGGTGGGACTCTCCAGACATTCCTCCACGCCCTCTCCCTCTGCTTCAACCTCATGTCCCATCTGCACCACGGCAGGGTCCGCCCCTAGCTGAAGAATCAGGAAGACCTACTCTTGGGGTGGGTGATGCCAGACTTAGGGAAGATTCTATGGATTCCAGCCCCTCATCTTCAGACTCCCCTCCCACTCCTGGTACCACCTCTAGTGCCACCATCTCCTCCCCTGAGAGCACACAGGCTGAGCTTGAATCGTCCACCCCGAGGGCCTACCACCTGCAGTCGCATGATCTCCAAATGCCATTACGACAAGTACAGGGGCTCCCGTACCTTGATGCTGCTGGGCTTGTGACACTGGGACCATCCAGCCTGATTTATGTCCCTATCTCCACTACGGACCTGTTGAACTGGAAAACCCATTATGCTTCCTATACTGAAAAGCCCCAAGAACTGACAGACCCTATGACCAGTAGTATACAAACACACCAGCCTGCCTGGTCGGACACTAGACAACTGCTTCCTACTTTGTTCAGCACAAAAGAACGAGGGCGAGGCCGCGGATACGGGGGGCCGAGGTTTCCCCTAGCCCCCAATCAATGTGCCTACTGCAAAGAGGAGGGACATTGGAAGAATGAATGTCCAAATCGTAACACAAGACAAGGGAGGTGGCCGGGATCCAGATGGAGCAGACCATCCTGAGAACTCAGAGCTGCCCACCGCTGAGATGTGTGAAGGAGACCCTATCTGGATCAGTGTGTCACATTGAGAACGGGCCAGGGTGTCTGCCTAGGAGAATGGGAGGTTTAAATTTTGAGAGAGACAGAACTTGAACTTCAGAGAGGGATGGAGCACACTGCGAGGTCCTGAGGAACTGCTGAGAGGCAGGAAAAAAAGAACTCTTGGACTGACTGAGGGGTTTGGGGGCTTCTGTAAATGACTGTATTGTTATCCTTTTAATATTGTTTTCTTAAAAAGTAACTGAAATCTACAAGCCATTTCGGCTTCAGCAACTGCAATACCCACACCAGCTCAAGTTTTTACTGTACTATTCTCAAAGCACTGCTGCTTTTGACATACTTTCATGTTATGTGTTTTCAATATTATTGACCAGCTGCAAGAAAATGATGTTACAATGTATGTTGTCTCTAGGGAACAGTACCAGAAGCTGCTTTTCTGATGACCCCTATCTGTCTAAATATCTGTCTCAAATGGTTGCTTGTCCATTGCCCTTAGTGGGATTGCCTTTGCCCCATAAACAAGAAAAGAAAAAGAAAAATTGGAAATGAAGGGAAATTGGCTGATAGGTAAGTCTAGTATGGCTGCATCCTTGCCTGAGGCTGTAATACATTATGATGGCACGGAAAAAGCATGTGGGCTAAGAAAATGAGTACCCAGAGCCCAGCACAACAAGAGTAAAGCCAGGGGGAACCATACTCTGAACAGAAGTGCACAGAGAATGGACCTAGCTAAGAAACAGGTCAGGCTTGAAAGCGCACAGAAAATGGACCCAGCACAAGAAAAGACAGGCCAGGCCTGAACAGGTTAAACAGGCCAAACAAAGCTGGTGATACAAAGTACTCATATGCCCTGAAGATTACAGTGCCAGTGATTAATGAAGCAAAGGGAATGGCAGGGTGCAGCCAGAATGACTCAACACTAGCAAGAATAAAAAGCCATTAATATGCTGATAAGGGTGGATCCCAGGGAAAGAGCCTTTGCCCCAAAGGAAAGAAGCCTCTGCAGACTTTTTGCACACGGCCCTCCTTTGTCCCAAAGGAAAAAAGGCCTCTGCAGGCCCTGCAACCTTTTACAGTCAGAACAGCAACTTTTGCACACGGAACAAAAACTTTTGTGCAGGAGTTGCTACAGAGGGTAATAGGGTATGTGTTGTTTTAAACTCACTGATGCAAATGTTTCTATTGAACACTCTATCCAAGACCTAAGTGATCTAGTTACCTGCCCATGGGTCCTGGGTGGTTTGTGAATTGGTTCACTTGGCTAGGGGGACTAAAAAATCCCAGTGGTAGGGGTTCCTTTTATTTACTGCCATGTGCCATTCTGCCATGTTTTATCCCCACTCTTTACCACCACCCTTGATACCCTGGTAGAACGCAAGGTGGTTACCACTGTCATGGCTCTGTCCCAAATACACCCCTCTGCGGCTTGCCTCTAGTAATACAGTCCTCAACCGCCTCTAGCAGTTGAGGTCTTACTTAAAAAGGGGGGAATGAGGCAGCCATGAGGTAGCTGTAGGTAGCCCTTCCCCCAAGCCATGCGGCAAGCCATGAGGCTCTGATCAGCCTGACCCTTCCCCCGCAAGCCATGAGGTAATCAGCCTGCTAAGAAAAAGGCATTGAGATTCCAGTAGGCACCCTTCCCCCCACTCCAGGTCTGAGCACAGTATCCCCTAGCCCTGAAACCAACAGACCAGAGCATACCGGTTTGGACAGGTCACCCAGGTACCTCCCCAGGGGCTGCTGATTGGTGGGCAGGAAATACCTGTGGCAAATGGGATTGTAGAATGAGTTTAAAAACTGTACTGTATATAAGGCATTGTAGGCCGTCCCTCGGGGTTCAGACTTTTTGTGGAGGGTACCGGCTCTCTGTCTGATCCTGTGCACATTAAAGATCCTGTTTGCATTCCAGCCTGCCTGTGAGTTTTCCTTCTGTGGGTGAGTGATTGAATAAGAGCTTTGCACAGCGTTTGCTATAACAGCACCAGCTGTTAAAAACAAGAGTAATGAGGTGAGTTGGGGGGGGGGGAGCATAGACATCTGTTTGTTTGCACTTGCTTGTACATGCACAGACAAATGCGTACACAAAAAAGTATACAAAAAAAAATTAACCCTCAGCAATAAACGTTATTGCTTATGTGAATCGTGCCTAAAAACAGGCACACCTAAAAAGGCATGAGGGGCAACAACAATGATCAAAACTACCAGTCATGATTTACTGGCAGACCAAAGATTCCTCATCATGTGCCCCCAATTCCCACTTCTGACACCGACAATCTATGTGGCCTGTTTTAAGCTGCACTCACTGTTAACACGGGGCTTGAGCACATTACGATGGCCCATGTTAACAGTGCGTGTGCTAAACAGACAGCATGGGGTTAATTCCATACCATCTGTGTAGCACGCACTGGGGAAGGACATGTTCGGGGTGAAGACGTGAGTGTCTGCAAAGCATAGTTAGCATGGGCGTTGAGAGCATGTGATCACCATCAACGGTGCAGGTAGCTTGGGGGCAGTTAAATGGCACCTCAATAGGAGGCATTACTTGCCTCCGTAATGCTACTGGTGTACATTGGAGTCCAACTCAGTGCTCTGTTCACTGGAGCTATATTGTACATGCCCAACAGGTAGCACACGTGTTGTGCATGTAGCGCGCATTCATATTGATCATGATTGCGTGCTACCTGCAAAATGCTAGTACAGCTTAGGAAATGTGACCCTACGTGGCCTTGGGCAAGTCACCTTATCTCCCATGGCCTCAGGTACTCACTTAGACCGTAAGCTCTTTGGGACAGACATATATTGTATCTCAGTATTTAGCACTCTACAGCACCGTGCATATCAAATAGCGCTATAGCATGCCGTCACGTCTTAAGAAGGGACCTGTGTGCTCTGGAAAGCTCAGCGAGGACGGCATCTTTGCCGAACACTTCTACTAGTCCAAATAAAGGCACCACAATTAACAAAGAATCAGCAAAGAAACCAACCCTAACATGCAGGCTTCCATAAAGGCAACCAACGCTTATGGTTACACCATATTTGCAATGCACTTGATAATAATGTTTCGATACAAGGAAGTACTGTAGTCTAACAACTTATTGTCTATCACATAGTGAATATTCTTCTAGTCTGTCAGTAGGAAAGGTTTTGATACCAAAGCTTTAATTCTATAGCTGGCTGTCTAAGTGTTTGATAAGCATTTTAAATCCCCCTTCAGTACAAAGAATATCAAATTAGCAATACTGTCAAGGATATTTAGGGACTGCTAGGGCCCGTGCAAGGTTATTGGGCACTCTAGACAATTCTTCAGCCTTATGCCCCTCGAGAGTTTGATGCTCGAACTCAGTAATCATCCCAGCACTACCCCTTCCACAACAAGTCAATCATGAATACATACAAGACCATACACAACATAACCACAGTCTACCTACAAACTCTCATACAGACCATACCAGACAATAGGCAGAGACAACCTCAAAACCAGATCTTACTTAAAGTTCCAACACATAAAACATTCAGCAGACAAGACAGATGTCAGTAATCATTCTCTACCTATGGTCCAACCTTGTGGAATTCCCTCCCAAACCACATAGCAATAGAAGCCATAAAAGATTTCAGAAAAAAGTTTAAAACTCACATCTTCCAGGAATTCTTTGGGACTGATACATAAGTTCTCACAATACCGCTACCAATTAACTGCCAGCATGTATCCAAAAGACTACCTAAAGCAATAGGGCATTGTAAATAAGTTACTTACACCTTTAGAGGATCGCAAATAGTTCCTCACCCTTTTATCCACTTGCTAGGTAACTAACTATTGTTCTCCTGTAGGACTGAGTCATATTTCACTTACTAATTTTGTTTTATGTAAGTTCAGTTGTGTTCAATGTAAATTGCCTTGATAATCTTGAAAGATGGTGTAGAAGAAATGTGAAAATAAATAATTGAACATTATACTTTTAAATATTAAACTTTGCTTTGTGTGTGAGTGGTGTGTGTTTGCCTACTCTCCCTGCAGATAAAAGAATATGTGGATGCTCTTTGAGTCTGTGTGGCCTTTGGGATCTATTAACTTTGGCTACTGATGCCCTTTGTTGACCCTCAGAAGCTGCCCCTTAGGCAACCCCCTAGTCTTGCCTAATTGTCAAGCCAGCCCTGGGGACTGCCACATGCCTCGATCTTTTATCGGCCTTTTATGGGTACAAAGGAAAGCGAGTCTTAAGTGCGATACACTCCTCATAACCCTTGTGGGTGCTTCTGCATAAAATATAGGGATGTATTGTATCTTTTAATTAAAGGGGTGGTTTTCGCCCCTTAGCTTAATTTCTAAAGCTGCTGAATTATGGTACAAAAGAAATAAGACTGCAATCAGTTGAATGATAATGAAAGGATAAAGAGAACCAGACAATGAACTCTCCCGAGGAGGAAAACTCAAAAGCTGCAATCTTCCAAGGCATCCTGAGGGGGTAAATGAGAGAATGGCACATAATCAGAAAGCAAGAGAACCTGCAATTAAAAGAAGCAGAAAATCTGCTGTACTCAGAGGCTGCTCCTTTCAACAGCATGCTTTAATATTTCTTTCAGACGTATCCTACCCCCTTGCGGAAAAGAGAGATTGTACAAGAAGACGGAAGCCTGTTTGCTGATCAAAGCCCTATTTAGTAAGGAGTGTTAAAAGCTGATGTTAACACATGTCTGTGAGGTGTCTGACTGCAGCGCGTTGAACTTGCAGTTCACATAAGGGTGTAAAGACTTTAATGATAGCGCATCAAATCTGCACGTTCAAAACCACCTCCTCACTTGCTCTTCAGCGCAGATACTATTTAACTGCATGGTAGCATTAATGCAAACTGTGTTGTTGCATTTAAATGAGCTGCGTTGCATAATTGTGTATGTTGGTAGCTCATTCAAATATTTGGAGGTAATTTTCAAAGTCATTTCTGCCCTCTTGATGTTCAGGGGACAGCGGGAGTGTATACCTTGTGTGCACACACCTCACCCACACTATCTAGAGGCGTTCCTGGAGGGGAGCTGGGAGGTTGATGTACTTGCTTTCTTTGGAGACTTAAAGCATGTGAGTGGAAATTAGCCCAGAAAAACGTCATGACCCAAAGATCTCTAGGGCATTTTTTAAAAAGAAAGTCGGACTGTTTTCTCCCGTAACCAATGTTCCCTCTAATTTTCTGTAGGCTGTGTGTGCATAAAATATCAGCTGTGCAGCTTTTGAAGAAAGGTTAAATTTTTGTGCGCCACATAACGACACTCGGAGTTATATTCTTTAAAATTTTACTACACGTCAGAATACAGTATGTACACCACATTAATTGCACTAGAAAATACTGTAGAACTTGTGAAAACCATAAATACACAACAACTTTTAAATTTTAAGACGTCTGTGTTGTTTTCTATCAGAATCAGAACTGTAATTTTTGTGCGCTCTGTTGTAAAGTATGTGCGCTCACTCGGCGAGGTGTGGGCGCGCGCACACGTGCACAGCTTAGAGGGAACAGTGCCCGTAACCCTCCTCTGATGAATCCGAGGCCTTCATGGCCCCAGTGGTGGCGCTCCCCAGGGTCCGAACCCTTCCCCTGAGCCTCTAAAGGAACAAGATCCTTTCCATGCAGGTATATCACACTCCCACTACTGAAAGCTTCCATTTAGATGTCATCATGAAGCCACGCATCTCTTCCCCCTACTTTAGTAATGGAGAAATCACTTTCTCCCTTAAATGCATATACTCGTCCGCACACAGACACACACACTCAAGAGTTTTCTCAGCCACAGAAAGAAGATGGTTGTTAGGAAGAGACAGGCATTGGGCAGGCGATATGCGAAGCTGGAAGACGTCTCACATTCTCATGCTGACAGCCCTCTTCTTACGCGTCTGGGAGCCCAGCAGCTAGCCTGAAGTATGTGGAGAGCAGAGATCTGCTGACTAGTATTGGAAGCCAGTAAACGCAAAAGACCAGACAAGAGAGAAGGGAATGCAGACGTTTCTGATCTCACTGAGCGGAACAGCAAAGCGTGTGTCTAGTAAGGGACTATGGGGCGCAGTGGCTGGAGAGAGCTGCAGCAGCAGGGGTGTTGTTGCCTGCCTTGAAGTGTACTACGAGTCCCTCCCTTCCAGGAGCTTAAACCTTGTTCCTACCCTGGGCTCCTGCTTTTCTCCAGTTTCCTTCTTTTCTCTTTTTGTCCATGCAGCAGGACTGACCCAATCACTAGGCAGATTAGGCAGTCACCTAGGGCAGCAGCCATGCACCCACCGGGACCCTGAACTAGGGTTGAGAGAAAGCTATTGGATTTTGAAAGAGTTTGCAGAACAGAAAGATTTCTTTATAATTATAGTTTAGCATATTTTATGTCAAAATATAAGCTAATAAATATAGCTACTGTTTTGTTTTTAATACCATGTAGTAATCTTAACCTCAGGAGGCCTACCAAAATGGTCCAAATTGAACCCCACAATTGCCAAGGTCCAGGTCGGTCAAGAGACATGTACTGGGAGAGGAGCAGTAACTTCCTGCACAAAGCCACAGATCCAGGACAAAAGTATTAGGCACCCCTCCCCCCCCCCCCCCCAGCTTTAGATAATTAAATGCTACAATCACCATCACTCCAACACCAGCTCTCCCAAAAAGATCCAGTAGACAGGCATAACTGGACATCACTCTTCTTAATATTAAACTGTTTCTTATCTATACACTTATACTGTATGTAGAGGACGCCTACCCTTTGTGTGGATAACAATATGCATTGATGGTTCTTTGAGCAGTACAACTCTCAGGGTTGGCTTGAGACTACAGTTTCTCTTTGCTGCCCCCTACAAGTTCTCACTCTCGGCAACTACCTGATCTGCCTAATGGTTAAGGCAGCCCCGCCTGCCTCCTGCAGCTGCCAAGGTCTTTCTTATCAAGGTTGAAGGAGAGGGCTGGCTATTTTGTGCCAGTGGATCATTTCTGAAGGATTTTCTCTTTCTGCTCCTCCTGTCCTGTCCTTGTAAGCAACAACAGTGTTGGATTTCCAATAAAAGAAGTACCAAAGAATCGCTACTGGCCTGGACGGCATAGTTAGACAGGTACAGAAGGCGGTGAGGGCAGGGCACTAATAATCCAGTTGTGTGCTCTGCTCACCATCCAGAGCTTGGTTTTCATGCGTCTCTGCCTCCCTACTACTACTCATTCCTTGCACCCCTCCTTCCCTTTCCCCCCTCTGCACCTACTGCCATCCCTAAACCTACCTCCTTTCTCAATCTCTGTGGATAATGCTCTACTCCTCTCTGTTTCCTCGGCTCACAATTGTGGGGCTGTCTTTGACCCCTCCCTCTCCTCCTCACACATCAACTGATAGCTAAAACCCAGTTTTGTGATGTTTTTTCATCATGATTAGATTGTAAGCCCTGATGAGCAGGGACTGTGTCTTATATCATAGAAACAGAAACATAGAAACATAGTAATAGCTGCTTAAAGGAGGAGCTAAGTGGGTTTCTCTTGCTTATTTAAGGTCCCAGCTTTGGAGGGAAAACGTCTTTTCTTGCTGAGCTGGAACCAGATTTTTCTGCGCCCGGGGTAGAGAGTCGCGGCTTCACCCCCCACCTTGCCTTGTCCCCTGTATTTGTATTTGAGTGTGCATAAATAGTGGATAATGTAGTTTCTCACGTATTCCCCCTGCTCCTGCCCCGTGTTCTGCGGCAGCATCTCTTCCCCCATCCTTCATACAGTTGCAGCCTCACTCACCCTCCCCCCCCCCGACCCTGCAGCTAGCTACAGTATCTCTCCCCCCACCTGCCCGTGCAGCATCTTGCTGCCCCCCTGCACCCCTGTGTCTAGCTGCAGCTTCTCTCCCCTGTCTGCCCCCCCCCTCCTCCTCCTCTCCCTTGTCCAGCACCTCAGCCCCCTCTCTCTTCTCCTTTCCTGTGTTTCAGCATTACCACTTTTCTTGCATCCACCATTTCCCTCTTCCTTCTCCTCTTTCCTGTGTCCAGGGCTTCCCCTCCCCCTCTCCCTCTCCTGTATCCAGCATCTGACACCCTCCTCCTTTACCGTATCAAGTGGCTGCTGCTGCCTTGAACCAAGCCAAATAAGGGATCAGAACAGTCAATGATGACTGTGCAGCCTGTTCATCCTCTGTCCTGAAGCCAGAAGGTTTTTACCTCCTCATGTGGGTGGAATGTGGCATGATGGACAGACTATGAGACAAGTGAACCACTTGGGACAGACTGCAGATCAGGGCAGACTCCCCCTTTCCTCTCCAGGCATGGGATGGGCGTCTTCCAGCAGCCTTTGGTCCTCTCTATCTCCTCCCCCTTCAGAAATTCTGTGGAATGCCTGCTCGCTCATGGCCGCCCAGGAGGGGCTTTGCAGTGTGCTTCTTGCCGCTCGATTCTGCTCTGCTGGTGCAGCACATGTAGCCATGGGCAGCTTCGGTCCCAGAGGCCCTTCGTCCCTCCCACTGAGCAAATGCAGCACGGATATAGGTCAGAGGCTGATGCAACCCCTATCTGACGCCCAGAGCAGTCACCCCGGTGGCTACCATCAAGTCCCAGCTCTCGGGGCAAAACAAAAAGGAGATACACCCCTAAGAGAGGAGGGTGACGGATACCGAATTCCTGCCCCCGCTGCAGTCAAAGCTCTAGCTGAGAAAACAGAGCTGCAGCCTCTGTGAGAGGTTTGCCCTGTTGATGATCCTACAGAGGGAAGGGACTTGGAATTAGGAGCTTCCCTGAGCAGGGCTGGTCCTAGCACCAGGCAAACCAGGCAGCTGCCTAGGGAGCATAATTTTATAGGCAGCAGCAGCAGCACAAAAGAAATTGAAAGCACAAATGAAGGCGCAATTGAATCAGAGACAGAGCAAGTGCCTGAACTACCCATTGCATTGGTCAAATCATTTGATCAGCAGCACAGCAGGGTAAACAATACAGGAGCAATCTCTTCTTATTTTAATGTAATTAACTTCAAATGATCTGGTGACCTCCAGCAGAATCTCTTTCTTTGATGTTGCAGACAGCATGGCAAGGAGGACCATGACAGTAGGGGGGAGGGGTCATGTGCAATTGGCAGGGGGGGGGGGAGTTAGCATGGCTAAACATTTGCCTAGGACGCAGATACCCTTGGGCCAGCCCTGACAATCCAGTAGAGGAAAGTGAGAGTGGGAGACTTTTTCCCCAGGATCAATTTCTGTTGCCTAGTACAGTGAGGAGCCCAATCTTGTGGGACTGGAGCCCCCAATGAAAGGTGAAACACATGTGGAGCTTATCACAGCTGTGGGTAGAGGAAGTAGAAAAGGAAGAGAGCACAGTGGCTGAGATTGCATGGATCTACAGAGAGGAAACGTTTTGACTGTAAATAACCGAGTGTCTTTCAAGAAGGTTTTGTGCTAAGTTAAAGTTGCCCTGAACTGCACAGTAAAGTTGTACTTTACTGTATACTTCCACGCTTTCCCCACTGAGCGGTGTGAGAACAGAGAGGGTACTAGGGACTTGGGGAGGATTCTTCTCCTTTGTGCCCTCCAGACTCACCAAAAATAAAAATTGCTTATGGGATCTGAGAACCTGTCAGCCAAAAAGAGGGTTCCTTTACACTTGGAAAGAGGTGTAAATTTCTCTTTCCAGCTGTTCAGCTGGTGCAGTCATCAGATTTTCTACTGCTGCCTAATACCAGAAGTCCACCAGGTGGCAGTATTGTACAGCTTTTCGACATGAAAGCCCAGTCTCAAATGATTGCCCAGTAAAGATTGTAAGATTGTGACCACCAGCTCTTTTCCCACTGGGGTAAAAATTTGGATTTAGTAGTTTGCCCGTTTATCTCTCCCTGACCTTTACCCAAGTAACGTTTCAATGTGTCAATTACATTTTTTCCCAGATGGTTCAGATAAACATCATATTAGGGGGTGGAGATGGAAGGAGGAAGGGTTGTGATCTCCCGTCAAAGTGCATTGCATTGGAGTGGAACATTTGCTGGAAGGATGGAGCAGAAAAACTGGAGAGGAGGAGGGGTTCTCTGAAATCAGGGATTATCCTTCTTGGGGAAAGTGAGTAGAGCTACTTTCTTTACATCAAAATACCAAACTAACAGGCCGATGCAGAAAGACTAGCACACTCTTTGCACGCAGATAACGCAACTTATATGCACAAGTCCCACCACGCCAAATGCAGAAAAGAGATTGATGTGCACGCAAACAGCAAAAGAAAAGTATAAGCACATAGCAACGCCAAGCGTATTTACAGTAAAGTGATATGCAAATGAGCTGCACGTATTAAAATAGAATGCTAATAAGGTTGCACCCAATGCAGAGAAATGCGTAGAAGATTACATAACCAGTAGGAGCGGCATTATCTCTCAGTCTGATCTGAGGTGACTTAAACATCTTAAGTATGTAGGGAAAGACTGTTTCAGGATATGTACCGGTGAACCTTCAGTGTGAACGTTTTCTGCTTGCATCTTTCAGCGTATGAATGAAAGTGTGACTCTCAAGAAGAATTTTTTTTTTGCTTCTTATCCTAGCGTGTTTTGTGGACTCATTTAGGTCTCTTTGTTGTGATTTTCATTAAAAAAATGTTTTGCGCACAGCTCATTTGCATACACACCCTTTGCTGCATACCAGCGCTGAAGTCTCACGCTATCGGCGTGTTACGAAAACGCATACACAGTTAATAGCATGTGACTTCAGCATCATCTGTCTCTTATATGCTGCTGTCTGGCCACAGTCTAGCACTTTGCTAGTAATACTTACTATGGCTTGTAATACTTACTGCGTCTTGTGTGATCCAGTCAGTATGGAGCCTCCATCATCCATGGTCACTATTAGAGTACTAAAGATATTCCATTCCTTATAGTTTTGCATCTGTTATTCTGGCCAATGGCCTTGCAACCTTTCCCCTTCCCCATCTCTTCTACTGAAATCACTCTTCATCGGTTCCTGCTCTACTCATAATATTTTCAGGATGGTCCTATCACTCGTTTCAGATAGTGGAATCACATCCTGATACATTTAGGTGTATACTGAAATATGAGCAATAAACGCAGTAAATGCTTGCCAACCATGCTTGCCAGAAAGACGCTCACAGCTCATTCCTCAGTGGTTTCGCTATACTCTTCTTCTAAATACTTCACTTTTCTGTTAAGATTTCTTTTACTTTCCTGGTCCTGCCTAGGTTGGAGGCTGCCAAGATTCGTGTTTAGTTCCTGCTTAGTATCTGTCCCTAAACATCTCATCCTATTTGTGTGTCTTTGTGAACAAGGGGGAATGGGGTGGAAGGCGGAGACAGGGATATGCACCAGCCAAGAAAGAGCACTTGGGGTGATCATATCTGATATAGCAAAGTGATGAGAGAACCAGAGGAATACTGTACATATGGAGAGGTATAACCATAGCCCCTGATTTCCTGCCGTAGATTTTCAAGATTCTGCATTAAGAAAGTTCATCCGTTTTAAAACCACAGCAAATGAGGCCATTTTCTTTTCAGTTCTTTCAAACAAATTGACTGTTTTTATTCTTTTCCAGATTCATTATAGTTTATGGGCTAGGACAACATCCTCTCGCTGCTTGGCCAGGCACAGCAGAGCTGCCTTGGGGAGGGGCAACAAAGAAGCAGGAGCCGCTTCATCAATCACGTTGAAACTTTTCAACAAGCAGCCAAACAAGCCAATCCCAGTCTCACTTCTTCCATATCCCTTGGCTGAAGACTTCTGCAATGCAATGCAATGTGTGCCTTCAAGTCAGTCTTGACTCCTGGTGACCCTGCAGGAAACTGAAAACACAGTGTAACACCATTTTCTGTTCATTTCTTTCCTGGGATTCAGAGGGATAGGGTGGCTAGTTAGTTGCAGGCTAGGAGACTTAAAAAAAGAGGTGAAAATTGAAAAATATCATCAGCCTTAGACAGAAATAAACTAATAGCACACTCGGGGCTTAGGCATAGGTAGAGAGGGGCTGGGCTGCTTGATTCAGTCTGTGTTGCCTACAATTGCAGACTTTATGGCAGAAGACAGATTCTGTAGTGAAAGGCCTGACTTTGAAAGAGCAGTGGTCTGGCAGAGACATAGCAGTGGAAGGTAGGGCAAAGGGTGCACACATTGGGCTTTGTGGGTATGAAAGTCACACTGCTAGTAATATCTGCCAAACTGTGTGCACAGAAGTGAGAGGCTATGTCCAGTGCACCATGGTGTCCCAGCATCCTCTCTAAGCAGGGCAGAGGGCACACACATACTGCAGAAACATCTGCATTTCTGTAAGAATGTCGTGTGTGCAAATAAGTATAACAGATTGGCTTGTTTTAGCTACTATTCTCAAGATGGGCAAGAACAAAAGAACTGCCATACTGGATCAGGCCAAAAGGTCCATCAAGCCCAGTGTCCCTTTTCCAACTGTGGCCAATTCAAGAACCTGACAAATCCCAAAAGTAGCCAGTTCCAAGTTATTTATCCCCAGTGATAAGAAGTTGTAGGCAGCTTTAGAGGATCTATTTCTGATGCCCAAAATAATGCAGACAGAATTATTTTTTGATGGTTCACTGGAAAACTATCCACTTTTTGAAATCCTGTGAGGTACTTGTAACATAGATTGGCCACTGTTGGAAACAGGATCCTGGCTTGATGGACTTTTCGTCTGACTCAGTATGGCACTTCTTATGTTCTTATGTGTTGCATTGACCTTTGCCTTGTGTGATGATTTTTGATCATGCTGGTCCCGATCTGAGGTTTCTGTTTTCCTCTGTCTTCTCTTAGCTCTCTTTCTATGGTCTATAGTCCATCTGCCATTTCTTGCCTCTACTTTTGCTTTTTTTTTTTTAATTATTTATTTATAGAATTTCACAAAAAAAACAGCAGGACAATCATTCCTTACATCAGATACAATGTATGCTAGTAATAGTGTTAATCCATAACAAATATAATAGGCACAAATAAAAAGCTTACACTGTTATAGTCCACATTACAGGAGAGGAGGAGAGACACACCCACCCAATACAGAGAAATTGGAAAAGTTATAAAGGAAAAAGGTGTAAAAGAAAACCCAGGAGGCCACGTACCCCTAGAAAACATTCATGGAGGATAAAGATGTAATAAATCCACCGTTCACTCATTAGATGACACAACAGGAAGTCTGGCATTGATAAATTTACCCAGATCTGAGGGATCAGAGAAAATATACTTATTTCCCTCCATAAGCACTAGGCATCTACAAGGGAATCTCAGGAAAAAGGTACCCCCTATAGCCAATACCCCAGATTTATAAATCAAAAACTGCTTACTCCTCCTTTGTGTTTCCCTGACTAGATCAGGAAACATTGATATCCTGAGACCCAGAAAAGTGTCACATCTTTTCTTAAAGAACATTTTCAGGAGCCAGTCTTTATCAGATACCAAAGCACACTGCACAAGTAAAGTAGACGAAATGGGAGTAGAAACTTCACACCCAGATCCCTCCAGGAGACCAGTCACATCCAGGACGTCAAAATTCACTGTAGACACAGCCACAGACATCTCAGCTTTTCTTCGCGAAGGCAGATAGTATACCTTACTTAAAGGAGGTATTAAATCCGAAGGGACTTTCAGAATTTCCATGATATACCGCTTGAACATGTCCAAAGCCGACACCTCAGGGAGACGGGGGAAATTCAAAACCCGTAGGTTAGACGCTCTGGAAGCGTTTTCCAACACTTCCAGCTTATATTTGAGGACCGCGTTCTCCTTCACCAAGGCGGAGGACACATCTGAGAAAGTAGCAAGCTGAGCACCAAAAGAAACATTATCCTTCTTAATCTGTTCGCAAGTAGATACCACCGACTGAATATTATCCACATTTCCTTGGATGTTAACAGCATTCTCCCGGATCTGGGAGGACAATACAGCAGTCTGGGAAGTAATAGAGGCAGAAAGAGTAGCTATAGCTTCCCAAAGAGTCTCCAATGTAAATACCTTAGGGCGAATGAGGGAAGGCAATTTTCTCAAAGGCAGACTTCCAGACAGAGTACTCAGGTCCAAACTGCCGACTGAAATCTCAGCGAGACTATCGGGAGACAAGGAGACCAAACTTCCAGCGCGTGCCCTCTCAGCAGCCGATGCCCCCACCTCAGGAGGAGTCGACGTCACACCCGCTGGAGTAGGCTCCGAGGCAGTAGGACATGGTGGAGGGATCCTCGCCGCAGGAGAGAGGGAAGTGTCCACATCCGACGGAGGCAGCCGGTCCTCTGCAAGCGGCGCGACCAAGCCGGCTCTAATCTCCTGTACTTTCTCCGGGGGTATGTTAACAAAACGATCCATAGGACCCGAACTGGATGGCTGAGGTGCAGAGGGAGCAGCCCTCAGCTTTCCCTTCCGCTTAGGCATGAGAATCTCAAAGAAACGCTACCGCGGCCATCTTGGGTTAACTCCTCCCCTACTTTTGCTTTTTTCATTTTCTTCCATCAGCCTTTTTCCAGTCCCAGTAATCCTCCCCAGTATCAGCCCCCTTTACAGCCTCCTCTCCCAGTACCTTCCAGTGTCAACTCCCTTGCATTCCCAGCACCACCACTGGTGTCTATTCCCTTCCAGTTCCTCTCTTTCCCCACCATCCAATCCCTTCTAGTCCAAATACCATCCCAGGTATCAGCAAACTTCCAGTCCCAGTGCCCCCTCCCATGTCAGTTCCCTTCCAGTCACTGTCTCCTCTGTCCATCCGCCTTCCAGTGCCATCCCCAGGTGTCAGCTCCCTTTCAGCCCCCACCTTAGTATTCTATTAGTTGTCTTGGATGCTACTACATAGTGAAGAGACAATTTCAGCATATTATCCATGATGACGCCCAGATCCTTTTGCTGGTTAGTGGCTCCTAATGTGGAACCTTGCAGCATGAATCTATAGTTTGTGTTTTTCCCTAAATGCATCACTTTGCACTTGTTCACCTCAAATTTCATCTGCCATTTGGATCTCTAAAGGTGTAGGAAATAGCAAGAAAACTGGGCATTTTTGTTTTCATTCAGCTTGTAATTTTGTTTAACTTTTTCTAGATGTTTTTGTACTTTCTTCTGCCTGTCTTTAGGAAGATCAATGGCAAGACCTAGACTGAAACTGACAGTAATAATTTTAGCATAACATATCACAGTCTCAGAATTTCACTGTGGCAGTTCAGTTACATTTCCTCTAACTTTCCCATTTGAAATTATGTTGATTTGAAATATTCTGTCTTTAATAACAGTTTTCTTGGATTTATTCCTTTGGTCTTTGAGTACCCGACAATGCAATGTGTGCCTTTGAGTCAGTCCTGACTCCTGGTGACCCAGAAGCTCCTGGGTTTTCTTGGTAGTGTGACCGGAAGTAGATTGCCAGGCCTTTCTTTCGAGGCAATGGAGGGTTAAGTGACTTGCCCAAGGCCACAAGGAGTGCTAGTGGATACTGAACGCTGGTTGCTTGGTTATCAAGCCAGTGCAATAACCATTAGGCTACTCCTCAACACAAGTACCCAACAGTCAATGTCTTTCTGTACACTCGTTTGTTGACGTGCTCCTTTTTTTGGTGTGGTGGGTTACAGTGTGTGAGCATGTTGCATGAAGGCCAACATTTTTGTTTTTAGGGAGTTTCAATAAAGTTGAAAAAGCACAATTTGTTTTCATGTGTCTATCTGTCTATCTTTCACAGGAGCTCTTCAGCCCATAGTGCTGAATAGCAGTCTACGGCTCTGTAATAAATTCCTAGGTTTAATATCATTATTAATCATTTGTATAGCTCTACCAGCCTTATGCAGTGTTGTACAGGGACACATAAGAGACAATCTCTTCTCCCTGGAGCTTGCAATCTAGCTTTATTGGTTATCTTTCTTATTTCCTCACAATACAAGGAAGCAAATGCACGAGAACTCCACAGATCAGAATTCAGTAGCGCCGCCGCCATCATTTAACTTGTGTGGGTTATTTTAGAAACCATTTTCCTGTTTTAAACATGGATGTGATAGCAGATAAATGTGCACGCTGCATCCACGTGGAAAAAGCAATTTTGGAAAGGCCACACTTTACACATTTTTGCACCAGGTACGTCATTCTATAAAACATCTTTCGAGAAGGCATTTTAGGGACATTTTGGGGTGTGGCCTAGGTGAGGCAAAAATCTACATATGTATTCCCCATTTTGTCTAGGCATAAGGTGAAAATACCACTCATCTGGATTTATTTAATTTAATTTAATTAGCAGGTTTTTATATACCGCAACTTCCATAGATCAGTTGCGGTTTACAATGAACAACAATGAACAAGCAAGGCTGTTTTACAAGGAACGGCAGTAAACATCAATGCTGTTTTTACATATAACAGTGTAAACAGTAATGGGCTCAAATCTAACAGTAACAGATTGGTAGAATTGAGAACTATATACAGTGAACATGTTTGGAACTATAATACAATTTTAATTAGAAATCTCTGGATATCTTACAAGGTTTTAGTACATATTCCAGTTCGAGGGTCACTTATTGCTGGTGCGGCTATCCCTTTTCTTGTTGTATTTGAGAGTTTGATACGGATGCATAATGTGTTGAGAATAAGTATGTTTTGAGTTTTTTCCTAAACTCCGTGATTTGGGGTGATGATCTTAATTCCGCTGGGATGTTGTTCCACAGTATGGGGGCAGCATGGGAGAAAGCTTTCTTGTTCGTTGATTTTTTGGCTCTTATAAATTCTTTTGGTGTTATTAACTTATTTAATTGGTCTCGTCTTTGTAGGTTATGACTGGGTTCCTTGATGATTAGGTTATTTAATGTACAGGGTGCTGTGTTATTTAGGGCCTTGTATGTGGTTAACAGAGTTTTATACTGTATGCGGCATTGGATTGGGAGCCAGTGTAGGGACTCTAAGATAGGTGTAATATGTTGGAAGGGAACTGTTTTTATGATTGTCTTGGCTGCTGCATTTTGTGCTAGTTGTACACTTGCTCCCTGATGCAGGCATTGCAGAAGTGCTCCTTTTGGCCATCCTCCAAGGTTTATTTCCCCCTCCAAACTGCAATGAATTGACAATAGAATCCTCTGCAGTTCATTAGCAGAATTTACACATCTAGGCTTCCAAACGAGCTGAGATACACATTTAAGTGCTGCCATTTACACGTGCCCATTGTGAAACATTTAGTAGAACCATTCCTAAAGGACTGTCGGTGTGGAGTAGTCCTACCCTCGACATCTCAATACCGGCCTCCATGTCTTTTCTGAAATGTTCCTTCCCATGTTAATGGAAGGCGTTTGCCAGTAGATGAAGGCAAGAACAGAACAGAGCTAGTTTTTATTGGATGTTAAAAACATTCCTATGTCCAGGTTAGTTGTTTTGGGCTAGTTGGGAGCGGTTTCAGAGGGGTTGGCTATAAACAAGGTGATAGACGTCAACAGCTCCAATTGTATGTTATGGTTTTTAATTCTTTTTTGTTTTGTTTTTATGTGATTGTAAACCGCTTTGAATGTTTTTGCAGATTAGCAGAATACAAAAACTTTAAAAGAAATAAAGAGATATTTTCAGTGGCATGATCCATATATGTGCAAGCATGGAAAATCCATGTATAACTTTAAATTGACATTTAGATATGTCGCTGCTTGACGTATATGTTCTATGTCTGGTGGCTTCATTTCATAACTGAATGTATGGGACCTGAGGGTTCCTAGCGCGATTACAGCTGCTAGCCTTCACCACTAAACCCTGGACCTGGATATTCAGTTCTGGGTCCGTCTCTGGCCACTGCCATTAAATATCTGGGTTGGCCAGATAGCCGTGAACTAACTGGGCAGCAGTGATATTAGAAACATAGAAACATAGAAATATGACGACAGAAAAAGACCACATGGCCTATCTAGTCTGTCCTTCCAGCCACCACCCGGTGTTATGACAGTCTTTATTGTGTCTCGCTTTCACCACCAAGGGATAACTGGGCTGCAGCTGAATATCGCCGCTGGGTGTTGCCCCCGTTCTGCCCTGGACCACCCCAATACTAGCTGGTTATCGTCGAAGCGGGCAGCGGTGCCACCTGCAGATATTCAGCGGCCCTAATCGGGCCAGTGCTATGGATATTCCGGTTAGCAGGTCTGCTAACCGCGTTAGTTGTTTAAAATATTGGGCCTATCTTTTTTTTTTACTTCCTTTTCTTTGCCCTAGTGCATCCCGCATTTAAAATGTATAACTGACCGTTTTGCAAATAAAAACAGCCAAAGCGAGGTGTGCCACCCCCTTGGATGTTTTCTAAAAATAGAGGCGGCGATATTCCAAGGCATTTACATGGTTTGCAGACCTGCTGGATACTCAGCGGCACTAACACGGTTCGTGCCGCTGAATATCTGTGGGTGCTGCCACTACATGCTCTGACACTACTGTAAGTGATTAGCATCTGGGTGTGCGGGGGCCTTCTTGGGCAGCGCCCATCGCTATTCGGGCAGCAGTTCAATATCACATGGCAATATACATTGAAAAAGTCAGGCGCACGAAACTCCAGTCGAACCTTCGCCGCAGAAGCTAACCAGGCTGCGGCTGAATCGCCGCCCCCCAGTTCGCTTCATTGCAATCCAGGCAGCACGGATATTCACTGCCAGAGCCCAGCTATGACCCCAGCATTGAATATCCAGGTTTTATGTTCAGCATAGGCAACTAGCCGCTTTAGTAGCACTAGCCGCCAGTGCTGAATATTGGGCCCATTGCATTTAGGTGGTCCGTGCCGCTGTTGATCACAGAAATGTTTTTGAATACTGACTTTGCAATATTTAATCTTTGCTAGTACTGTGATAAAAACCCGAGATAGGGCTGGAACCTAGGATTTCAATGGAAAGCTCGTGCTTTCATTAGTTAGTTTGCTGGCTGTATATTTTTTCTTTTAGTTATGGAAGTTTCTTCCTGCTTCTTGGCTTCCAGCTCAATCGGAAGTGTCTCTCTTTAACTCATAGTCCCTAAGCCTTCATTCTTACCCCTTTAAATGGTATCTTCCTCTCAGCTCACTCTGCTCTATGCAATGACAATCCTCAGCAGAGATCCACGCCTCAGGGCTGTCTCTGGCAACGCAACATTGTGGTTCCTGAAGTCAACCACTTTACATCACCGTTGCATGACTGTGATACCCGCCCTCTCAGAGGCATCCTTCATTGAATGACCTGGATCACAGAAGAATCCAGGTTATCAATATCTCTGTTTAATGTACATTACCAAGTTTATGTTACAGTGTAAACCGCTTTGACTAAACGATTTATAAATACATAAATAAATAAGTGGAATGTGCACATGTCTGAAAGGGACGCATTGTATGTTTGTACTGCCTTCATATATTGCCGTGCTCAAAATGTCTCCCGCTACTAAAAGGTCAAAAGAAAAGAATGGTAAAGAATTCAGAAGGTAATCAATAAAAGTCAGGTTTTGAGTAGAGTTATCAGATATTTTGAGAGCAAATCTGGCACACCTGGGCAGGGCTGAACTGGAATGGGAGGGCAGCATCCCCCCTCCTCGGGCATCTTTCTTCATATATTTCAAAATGACCAGTCTAGGCAACACTCAGTAATTTTAAAAGTTTAAAAAGACAGTAGCAGTCTTTTTTGAATTATAAGCGTGCATACATATATACACCTCATTTGGATATCTAATATTAGGTAAGGGACTTTGGTGGGCCTTTCTGTTTTTCATCAACAGGTACCAAAACTCCAGCAACCGAACTATGGCTGGTAAGAATTGTGTTGCCAAAGCTGTTGCCCCCATTACAACTTCTGCCTCTATCCAGACAGAGAGCCCAATCCCAGTTGAGGGACTGGTTCCATGTACACGATGCCTGCAAGTTGAAGCCCTCATAGTAACATAGCAACATAGTAAATGACAGCAGATAAAGACGAGCGTGGTCCATCCAGTCTGCCCAGTATTCAGTTTATTTAGATTTTATCCTGTTGCTGTAAAGGGATCCACTGTGTCTGTCCTATGCCATTTTGAATTCTGTCACTGTATTTGCCCCCACCACTTCCATCGGGAGGGCATTCCAAGTATCCACCTCCCATTCAGTGAAAAAGTATTTCCTGACATTCCCTTTCAATTTACCCCCTTGCAGCTTCATGTTATGCCCTCTAGTTTTACAGCTTCCCCATCTTTGGAAGAGGTTTGTTTGTTCATTATTTCCCATTGAGTATTTAAAGGTCTGAATCATATCTCCCCTATCCCTCCTCTCCTCCAAAGTGTACATATTTAGGTCTTCAAGTCTCTTCTCATAAGGCTTCTGATGCAGGCTCCAAATCATTTTGGTCGCCTTCCTCTGAACAGTTTCCATTCTTTTTACATCCTTTGCAAGATACGGTCTCCAAAACTGAACACAGTATTCCAAGTGAGGCCTTACCAGTGACTTATACAGTGGCATTAGTACCTCTTCCTTTCTGCTGGTAATTCCTCTTTATATGCAGCCCAACATCCTCCTGGCTTTTGCCACCGCCTTGTCGCACTGTTTTGCCACCTTGAGATCTACAGAAATAATCACACCAAGGTTTTTCTCCTGATCTATGCACACCAACCTCTTGCCCCCTATCACATACATTTCCCTTGGATTTCTGCTACCCAAGTGCATGACACTACATTTTTTTTGCATTAAATCTTAATTGCCAAGCATTAGACCATTCTCCCAGCTTTTCTAGATCTTTCTTCATGTTAATCAATCTCTCAGGGAAGTTCACTCTGTTGCAAATTTTCATGTCATCTGCAAAAAGACAGACCTTTCCATTCAGTCTTACAGCTATATCACTCACAAATACATTGAACAGTGCCGGGCCCAGGACCGAACCCTGGGGCCCCCCGCTAATCACCTTCCTTTCGTTCGAGTGAGCTCCATTTACCATCACCTTCTGTCGTCTGTCAGTCAACCAATTTCTAATCCAGTTTACCACCTTGGGACCCATCCCCAAATTACTGAGTTTATTGATAAGCCTCCTATGATGAAACAAGTAGAGGAGCTCAAAGAAGAGGTAGCGAGATTGAGAAGCATCCATGACAGTGAGAAGTACATTGATCAGATGCTTTATGAGGCATCCAAGCTCTTTGACAGAAGTGAAGATGGTATGCTACTGAATGAAGAGAGTTGGACATGAGAGTTGCAGAATTGACAATCCAACTCCTCTAGCCCTCGAATTGAAATAAAGACTGTTTTTGGAGTAGCTGCTTCATGAACTGACAAGAGAGGAAGCTATGCTGGACCTAGTCCTTACTGGAACACAGGATTTGGTGCAAGAGATAAGGATGTTGAGGTCATTTGGCAATAGTGATGATAGCATGATTGCATTTCATTTAATAAATGGAGGGATGACAGCAAGGAAATCCACAGTACTACCTTTTTAATTTTCAAAAGAGAGACTATGGGCCCGATTCAGAGTTGTGACTTGTAGGACTGCACGTCCCAGCAGGACACGCAGACCCGCAACCCATCCTGCCTCTATTCACCCTCAGGCCCTCCCTGCATGGCTAGAGCAGCAGTACGGGGAGAGCCGGCGGGGGGTGGGAGGGTGCAGAGTCTGGGTGGAGCAGGGGCAGACCGAGGTGGTAGGACATACAGGGCCAATTCTGCTCACGGCCCTGTACGTCCTGCAGGGTCAGGGAGGATGTGCTGCTTAGTCTACCTTGAAGGTGGAATAAGCAGCACAAATGGGCCAATTAGGGCTGCTATCTCCCCCCCCCCCCCGCCCGGGACTGGGGTCGTGGCCGGGACTGGGTGTGCATAGGTCTCCGCTGTCCGATCCAGGCCCTGGCTGCCCACCATGGGTTGGGCGGTGGGGACGAAGAGGGGAAACTACAGACCAGTGAGCCTCACGTCAGTACTGGGCAAAATGGTAGAAACCATTATAAAGAAAAAAATTACTAAACATGTAGATAGTCATGGTTTAATGGGAGAAAGTCAACATGGATTTACCCAAGGAAAGTCTTCTCTTACTAATCTGTTACATTTTTTTGAAGGTGTGAATAAATAGGTAGACAATGGTGAGTTAGTAGATTAAGGGCCCAATTCCATACTGGATGTCCCGGCCCTCTGTGTGCCTGGTTGGAACCAGATGCACAGAGCTAGACGGGATTCTGATTCTGCGGGACACGTCTAGCCCCGCAGGATCAGAATCGCATCCAGGTCTGTACGTGCAGGTCGGGACTTCGATCCCGGTTGGCGTGCATGTGCAGGCCTCCACCCGGCTAACTCAGTCAGGGCTCCTGAATGGAGCCGCGGTGCCATAACGTCCATGGGAGCTGCAATCCCTGACTGCCAACCACTTTTTGCATTCCTTGCAGCCAGACCCCCGATCTGGCCTCCCAAGGCCAGGGTCAGGCTGCGGGGAATCTCCTGCATCCCTCCTACCTTTGATCCACCCCAGGCCTGCCATAACCATCAGTAGGAGAACTTATTCCACGTCAGAAGTGGAATAAGATCCCGGTTCAGTCAGGCTTCCGCCAACGTACAGGGCTGACTTTGGAATCGGCCCTGTACGTCCAGGGCTGCAGATCGCCCACTGCCCACCGTAACTCTGCCCCTGCACTGCCCCTGTCTAACCTTCCTGTACAATGTATGGGAAAGTTAGTCGGGGTCGGCAGAGGGGCCGAATAGCAGGGATGGACGTCCCAACGGGATGTCCATCCCTGCTATTCATGGCTTTTAAGGACCCCAATAGTGTATCGACACTGAAGCGCCTTTGGATACCTGTCAACATGGATTCAGGGAATCCCACGGGGTCGAAACGCTCCTCACCTCACTTCTCAACAGTCTAAACTCTGGTATCGACAACATCAAACAGGGCTTTGTTCTCATCTTTTTAGATATTGCGGCTGCTTTTGACTCGGTCTGTCACGATCTTCTTATTATCCGCCTAAGAGAGAAGGGCCTTTGTGGAAATGCTCTCAAATGGTGCAACTCATACCTCTCAGAGAGATGGCAGCAGGTTCGCTCAAATGGTGAAACATCAGATCCATTTCACCAAGGACAAGGAGTCCCGCAAGGTTCCTCTTTGTCATCACTATTATTCAACATCTACATGCAACCCTTATGCAACATTATCAGGTCCTTCAATGTCAACTATATGATCTATGCTGATGACGTGTTACTATATATGCCGTTCTACATAGATAAGATGAACCTCACCCCCATAACCAACTGTTTTAACGCCATCTCAGATTGGCTACTGACTCAAAATCTCAGAATCCAGAACAAAAAAACAGAAGTTCTTTTTATCTCAAGAAACTCTAAGTTCACACCACCCACATTCCTTGAAGTTCAAGTTGCCAAGCTGCAAGTAAAATCCCACATCCGATACCTTGGAGTTACCCTGGATCAGAATCTAGATATGAAGACCCACATAGCCAACACTGTAAGGGCAATTTATTTCAAGATTCGCTCCCTCAGACACCTCCGCCAACTGATTGATCCAGATGATTTCCGTACGGTCTTCCAGGCTCTAATTATCCCACACTTTGACTTCGCAAACTGTATACTACAGGGGCTCCCCCAATCTACCCTTAACCCGCTTCAACTAGCATTAAACAGCGCAGCAAGAGTGCTTTTCGGGGTACCAAAAAGAGAACATGTAACACCTCTCCTGAAACAATTACACTGGCTCCCTATCCAAGCGAGAATCACCTTCAAGACCCTGCTACTAGCCTTCAAAGCTCACAAAGGACTTGCTCCCTCTTCACTATCAGAGTTGATCCAAACAATCCCTTCCAACAGGCTTAGAAGAACCACGGAATTAAACATGCTAAAAGTTCCAAAAGAGTCCTTAAGATACATTTCCGCAACTGTAAACCGATCCTTCAGTTTATGCGCTCCAAAACTGTGGAACACCCTCCCACCACACATTAGGGCCATCGCTGATCTCTCCCAGTTTAAAAAGGCCTTGAAGCATCACCTTTTCATCAAATATTTCCCAGAGAACACAATAACACAAACTCACTCATATAGCACCAATTCCGTTCTTAACCCGTAACCTCTTCTAACCCAGTAACACTTCATACCCCTCTCTCATAATAACAAGGTTCTTTTCATACATTATTCCGTTCATATGTAAATAGTCAATGACTATTATTCATTGTAAATAATTACCCCGGTTACCCAAGTTTTTGTTCCTGTTCTATGTAAAAACCAGATAATATGTATCTTATCTGATGTTTTATTGTTCTATGTAAACCGCGCTGATTATAAATAGTGCGGTATATAAAAGATGTTAAATAAATAAATAAATAAATAAATCTAGATTTTCAGAAATCCTTTGACAAGGTCCCTCATGAGAGACTCTTGGCCAAATTAAAAAGTCATGGGATAGTTGGCAGTGTACTATAGTGGATCAGGAACTGGTTAAAAAATAGAAAGCAGAGAGTAGGGCTAAATGGTCAATTTTCTCAATGGCGAAAGATGAATAGTGGAGCACCCCAGGGATCTGTGCTGGGCCCGCTGCTTGTTAACATATTTATAAATAACCTGGAAATGGGAATACAGAGAGAGGTGATCTAATTTGCAGATGACACAAAATTATTCATAGTTATTAAAACATAAGAGGATTGTGAAAAGTTGCAAGAGGACCTTTATAAAGTGGAGCACCGGACATCCAAATGGCAGATGAAATTTCATATGGAGAAGTGAAAAGTTATGCACCTAGGAAAGAACAACCTCAACTATGGTTACACAATGCAAGGTTTCACATTAGGAACCACCTCTCAGGAAAAGGATTCAGGCATCATTGTGGATAACATAGAAACATGATGACAGAAAAAGACCACATGGCCTATCTAGTCTGTCCTTCCATAACAACAACTACAACAGTCCACTTTTTACCTTTAGAGATCCTCTGTGTTGGTCCCATGCTTTTTTGAATTCAGTTACTGTCCTCATCTCTACCACCTCCACTGGGAGACTATTCCATGGATCCACTACTCTTTCTGTAAAGAAATATTTCCGCATATCACTCCTGAATCTATCTCCCTTCACCCTCATCCCATGTACCCTCGTAGCAGAACTTGCTTTCAATTGAAAGAGGCTCTCTCCCTGAACATTTATGCCACGGAGGTATTTAAACATCTCAATCATATCACCTCTATCCTGCCTTTCCTCTAAGGTGTACATATTAAGATCCTTAAGTCTGTCCTCATATGCTTTATAATGAAGCCCATTAATCATTTTAGTAGCAACCCTCTGCACCGACTCCATCCTGTTCACATCCTTTTGAAGGTGCGGTCTCCAGAATTGCACACCATACTCCAAATGAGGTCGCACCAAAGACTTATACAGAGGCATTATCACCTCCTTTTTTCTGCTAGCCATTCCTCTCCGTATGCACCCAAGCATCCTTCTAGCTTTTGCTGTCGCCTTTTCTACCTGTTTAGCTACTTTAAGATCATCAGACACAACCACGCCTAGGTCCCGCTCTTCTTTAGTGGACAAAAGTACTTCACCTCCTATACTGTATTGCTCCCTTGGATTGCTGCAGCCCAAATGCATGACCTTACATTTTTTAACATTAAATCCCAGCTGCCAAATTCTAGACCATTCTTCAAGCTTAGCTAGATCCCTCCTCATGTTATCTACACCTTCCTGGGTGTCTACTCTATTGCAGATTTTGGTATCACCTGCAAAGAGGCAAATCTTACCCGACAGCCCTTCCGCTATATCACTAACAAAGATGTTAAAAAGAATCGGACCAAGGACAGATCCCTGGGGCACACCACTGGGACATGTAACATGTCAAAACCCTCTGACCAGTGTGCAGCAGCGGCCAAGAAAGCAAATAGAATGCTAGGAATCATAAGGAAAGGAATGAAGAATAAAACATAGGATATTATAATTCCTTTGTATTGTACCATGGTGTGACTGCACTTTGAATACTGTGTGCAAGTCTGGTCACCATATGTTAAAAAGAATATAGAAGAATTAGAAAAGGTACGGAGAAGAGCCATCAAAATGGCAAAGGGGGTGGAAGGATACACTTATGAGGAAAGGCTTAAAAGGTTATGGCTGTTCAACTTGGAAAAGAGACGGTTAAGGGAAGATATGATAGAGGTCTATGAATTAATGAATGGAGTAGAACGGGTAAACAAAGTTTGGTTGTTTACTCCATCAAAGAGTAGAAAGACTAGGTGACATGCAATGAAGCTACAATGTAACCCATTGAAGAGTAATGAAAGAATATATTATTTCACTCAATATATAATCAAACTCTGGAATTTGTTACTGGAAGATGTAGTAAAAGCTGTTAATGTAGCTGGATTTAAAAAAGGTTTGGACAAGTTCCTAGAGGAACGTTCCATAAACCATTATTAAAGAGGACCCAGGAAGTCCACTGCTTACCCCTGGACAAGCACTGTGGAACCTGTGTACCTTCTTGGGAACCTGCCAGGTATTTGTGACCTGGATTGGCCACTGTTGGAAACAGGATACTGGGCTTGATGGACCTTGGTTTGACCCAGTATGGCATTTCTTATGTTCTTAACCAAAATGCAGCCCTGGAAGTCAAGGAGGTGAAAACATCCCAAGAATGGGAAGAACCAGAGCTCAAGCACCCCACATTTGCAGAATCAGTGTCCACAAGGAAGTGAAGAGTAGTGGTTGTTGGTGACTCTCTTCTGAGGAGTACTGAGGCATCCATCTTCTGACCAGACACGATGTCCAAGGAGGTGTGCTGTCCACCAGGTGCCAAAATCCAAGATGTTACAGAGAGTTTACCAAGACTCATCAAGCCTACTATTATCCGATGATACTCATCGAGGTTGGCACAATGCAGAAGCCCCGGCCATGACCCCCCCATACTGAACCATGCTGACACCCCCTACTGCTGCTGATTCCAGCAGTGGGTATGGGGGAGATGGCTCAGTTTGGCAGCAGTGGCAGGCCATGTGCTTCAGCACACATGACCTGCCACTTCTGACCCCCCATCTGACACAACTTCAGTGGGTCAGAAATGGCAGACCATGTGTGATGAAGCACATTGCTTGCCATGGGCCGCTGCCATAGAGCCTAGCTGACCCCTGACCTCACTGCTGGAATCAGCAGCAAGATGGGGTAGTAGCACGGCTCAGCATGGGGTGAGGAGGGCAGCATGGATCAGCACAGGGGGCAGCAGGCCATGTGTTCCAAAGCACATGGCCTGCCACGGGTGCCTTGCTGCCCACAGAGGTCTGACACCCTAGGCAGCTGCCTAGCCTATCTAGTGGACTGGCCAGCTCTGACTGCTAGGTATCCCCTCGAGCATGTCAAAAGTGACATCATGGCTCTGGGAGAGAGGGTAAAGCAGATAAGTGCACAGGTGATGTTCTCTTCAATCTTCCCTGTTGAGGGCAAAAGCCGAGGCAGAGAAGCTCACATCCTGGAGATGAATGCATGGTTGCATGGATGGTGTCATTGAGAGCATTTTGGTTTCCTGGACCATCGGATGATTTTTCAAGAGCTGATAAGCAGAGATGTGTCCACCTATCCAAGAAGGTCAAAGTGTCCTCCACAGCAGACTGGCTAACCTACTGAAGAGGGCTCTAAACTAGATTAGTTGGGGATGGGTGAAGAAAGCCTCCAGGTAAATAAAAGCCCTCAGGTTAGTAAAACATTAAATACCTCTGCAGAAATGGATAAAAGGGCAACATCTGGAAAGCAGTGTACATTAATGCCTGTAGTATAGGAAATAATATCCCAGGTGTTGAGGCTGTAATGGATTTAGGGTGGTTATGGAGATATGGTCCACAGACAACCATGACTGGGATGTAAATATATCAGGTTATACTTTAGTCAGGAAGAACAGGGTAGGAAGAAGGGGAGGAGGAGTGAAACTATATGTAAAAATATATGTTTAAACTTTATTTTTTACACATGGAGGCACATTCCATTCTGTACATCCCGGCCTCTGTGCATCCGGTCGGAACCAGAGAAAGAGATAGACCCGATCCTGATCCTGCGGGGCACGTCTAGCCCCCGCGGGATCAGAATTGCATCTGTACATGCAGGCCAAGATCCGATTCCCTCAGCCTGCACATACAGGCCCCTACCCGGCTGACTCAGTCAGGATACTGAATGGAGCCATGGTGCCATGGCATTCGGTTGCCATGGCACCGCGGCTCCATTCAGGAGGCACGATCCCCGGCCGCCGACCACTTTTGCTTTTCACCACAGCCCGACCCCTGATCTGGCCCATGGCCAAGCTCGGGCTGCGGAGAATCTCCTGCACCCCCCTCATCTTTTTACTCCTGGCCAGGCCTCCTATCCCCCAGTGTCTAGGGGGATTTATTCCACCTCTGAGGTCTGCCGGCCCTGGATGTCCAGTCTGCCGGCCCGGATGTACAGGGCCGACTTCAGAATCGGCCCTGTGTGTTGGGGGCCAGGGACCGCCCACTGCCTGCCCTAACTCTGCCTCTGCACCACCCCCTCCCACCCCAATCTAAGCCTCCCCGTACAAAATCTTTGTTCATACAGGGAGGCTTAGTCGGGGATGGCAAGAGGGATGAATAGCAGGGATGGACTTCTATTCACGGGACAGAATAGATCCCATAGTCTTTATATTTCTAAAATTCCTCCTCTTTTTTTTTCAGAAAAGAAATTAATTTTACATCATCTCCTACCAGGATTGAGAAGACTGCATTAGAGGGGCAGGCAGGAGAAGCAATAGCCTTTGCCTCTGTTCCCATTGAAAATGGGGACAGGAGATGGTTATAGTCCATGGAATCAGGGACACCACCTCAAAATTGGGGACTTTTGGTAACCTTAGTTTTGAAGTACTAGATTTGCTAAGGCTTTTCTCTCATTCGAAGGGTAATTCTATGATAGTTCACCTAAGTCTGAAGGCCATGTAGGTGTCTACTTTTGCCTATTTTCTAAAGACACATAGGCACCTACATGTCTTTGTAAAATGGTAGCACAAATCTGTCAGAAAGAGCACCTAGACTGAGGGTGTTGGCATTTACACCTTTCAAGGAGCAGACATAACTGTTATTGTGTAAACTACACACCTACATGTATATACTCTGCCTATACTGCCCCCCTGAACATGCCTAATTGCATCATGAGTACTTTTACATATGACTTAGTTTTATAAGAGGACTTTATGTGTGTAGATCAGAGTTTTATGCCCAGAAAAGGTTTATAAATTACCTCATCTCAGTCTACATGAAAAATAAAGCTTTAGTGAATAAACGTGTTTTCAGGGGTGTGTTTTATAACTGTGCGAAGCTATGAAGTATGCAGATACTCTACTCTGTGCGGGCTTCCTTGGATTTCCAAAGAGAAAGTATAGGCCGATATTTAAAAGGATTAACGCGGTTAGTAGACTACTAACCATGTTAATCCTCTTGGTCAGGATATTCAGCGGCACTGACATGGGTATGGCCCCGGCATTAAATATCCGTCCCAATGTACATACTTCCTCTTTGAAAATTATCTCCTGCTTTTCAGTGCACTCAAGTTGTTGGGGTCAATTTATTTGGCACCAATTTATTTGGGGTCAATTTATTAGGCACCTTTTTCAATCCAGGACCAGGAAGAACAGGAGAGACTGGGGAACACTTCTGCTCCCACTAGAACCAGGGACCCTGGTAAGGCTGTGGATGGAATTGGGGGTGCGGGGGTACAGGTACTTAAAGCTAGGGGGAGGGGATTGCTGGGAGGGGGTCTTCAAAAGTGACCACAAATTAGAAACAGAACACGTGTACATACGGTCATGTCAATAAGGTTTCTTGGATTTGAATAAAGTAGCAAAGTCACATGGGGTGACACAAACCATGAGAAGTCCAGCAGGAACATTTCGGAGATTATTTTGAAAAGTGTGAAAGGATAAGAAATAAAACACACTTGTACAAAAAGGAAAAAAACAGTAGGAATAAAAACCAAAGAGGAAATGATATGTAAAACTAAGCAACAGACAAGGTTACAGTATAAGAGAAATAGCTAGTCTTGTTGCTTTAAATCACAAACTACTTTTTCCAAACCAGAGGTTCTTTTTGTTGATAATAGCTGCAATTCCACCTGTCTCCACTATGCCATATAGCAAGACAAACTGGAATTTTCCGTCACTTATGCACAGACATCTAGATTTGCATTTCATTATGTATTAATGACAAATGGTTGGCAATGTCTTAGGGAAACAATTTTGAGCACATACCATACATTTTGATTGTTCAGAGGAAATGTCACATCGCCTAACATATTACACTAGCAGCGACATTTATATAAAATACATATTTTGCCCTTCTCCCAAATATTTACAATGCTGAACCATTTCAGGACAACTTAAAGGATTGTTGCAGAGCAGTTAAGTGAAAAACTATAATTGAAGGTCCTGTAACTTAGAGAAATAACTGCAGGGGAGAGAGGGTGGGGAGTTCTCTGGAAAGAATATGTCACTCGAGCTGCTGTTTTCTGGGGGTGAATGCATAACTAAACCAGAGATATTTCTTTCCGTTTGATATCCACAAATCAAATTGTGCCTGTTTGCAAGGTTGATTCCATGCAAACAGGCACAGCATGGAGTTAATTTTATAAAATCATTTCTGCACAGGGGATGTTGGAAGGTGTGTGTGTGTGTGTGTGTGTGTGTGTGTACGTCATGGGGGTTACTGGGGGGAGGTGCATGTATGAGTTTGTGTTGGGGTGTATGTGAGTGTGTGTGTCATAGAGAGTGTTGGGGGGGTGTACGTGTGTGTTTTGTGTACCTGCATCAGGGGACTATCGTGTGTGTGTATAATCCCTCCAGGTCCAGCATTACTTTATCCCCCCCTTTCCCCTGGATCCAGCATTGCTTCCTCTCCCCACCCTCCTCAGTCCAGCATCTATCCCTCTCTGTCTCCCCAATCCCCCCTTGTTTTCCCCTTAAACCTTTTTTTCCCCATGGCATCTGTGCTTAGTACACTTTAGTAAAAGGGCCCCTAATTCCTTTAGCATTGCAGCAATGAAAAGACTGTCTGTAAGGTTAGTTTTAGTCCCTTTTACTGTGTAATAGTGTTACTTCAGTGAATATTAAAATCAACTAAATAGTTTTTGATAGGGAATTTGTCAGTTCAAACCCAAAATAGAACTCACGTTTGTGTCCATTCAAATATTCAAAAGTTGAAGCTTTGTGACCTGCCCTTCTTTCGGAGGACCCGTATTCTTACTTGCTCCTCTTCCTGACGCGACGCCATGTTTTGGGTGGCATTTCTATCCTCCACCGATCCTACTTCAGAGAAAATACATAAATAATACTTATGCATTTCTTTCCCTCCATCGCCTCGGAAGAAAGGCCTGGCAATCTATTTCCGATCACACTGCCAAGAAAACCCAGGAGCTGCTGGGTCACCAGGAGTCAGCATTGACTCAAAGGCACACATCGCATTGCATTGCATTTCTTTCCAACTTTATGGGCGTTCTGTCTTTTGGCAACTCCCAATGGTTCCTTTCAACAGTCTTTACTCTCACTCACTCTGTCG
Source organism: Ichthyophis bannanicus (assembly GCA_033557465.1). Classification (NCBI taxonomy): domain Eukaryota; kingdom Metazoa; phylum Chordata; class Amphibia; order Gymnophiona; family Ichthyophiidae; genus Ichthyophis; species Ichthyophis bannanicus. The sequence continues at coordinate 98,940,368 of CM066035.1, forward strand.
GCATTCTTTACGTTCACTCATTCCATCATTGCTTTCTCTCTGACAATCTACCTTCTAGGCATTTCCGGTTTCCTCATAAATTTTATAAATTGATTACAGTCAACTGATCCATCCAAAAGTAGCATATTAAAGATCCAATAAATAATTTCTGGTATGTCCCTATCGATTAAAATAAAGAACCCACTCAATTTGCCGTACATTCCCCTGAGCTTTTAGTTTGTAGTCTTTATACAGTATCCACATTTGTTCCCGACCATTAAGCATCTGGTGCTGGTTGCCACCTTGCCATTGAAGAAGAACATGATCTATAATTCTCTATGGCTGAAAAGTATGGCCGACTTATTTACAGTGGGGAATCATTGGGGCTGTGTGCCTGTTTGCTTTTAGTCGAGATTCTGTTCGGTCTAATCTTTAAGGTTCTGCTAGTCCATCTTATGTATCAGTTAGGAAATGGGCACATAAGTATATAAGTAACATATGGAGAAGTACAACTACTATATATTTTGCATCATACATAGTATTTATAATCAGGTCAATCCATATAAGTCCCTCAGTTGTTTAGCCACAATGAATGTGGTTGACCCTTGTCTTGTTCCAGTAGCATGAAAGCCAATTTTATCACCCAATTGGTAATGTTCCAGTGCTTTAAACTTATGTCCTTGACTTGATTGGCTTTCGTGGAGTAAAGAAGAACACAAATTAATTCATCCAATTCCTGCTTTCGTTGATAAGTCAATAATAATGATCTCCTTGCATATAATGCTTGTTTGCATCCCCTTTCAGTCACTGTTGATTTAGGATAGCCCCTACTTTCCAACCATTTTTTCAGTTCAGATGACTGACATTTGAAATCTTCTATGGTAGAACCGATTTTCCTAAGTCTTAAAAATTGTCCTCTGGGTAATCCCACCTTTAGTCATCCTGGACGGTAACTATGATATTTGAATAGATTGTTTCTTTCTGTAGATTTCTGATACAGTGTAGTAATTAAATACCCTTTCCATTTATAACTGAGATATCCAAAAAATCAATCTGTGTCTGATGTTTGCTCATTTTACATTGCATGTTAGGCTTTTGAAGATTTCAATCATTCTAGAAATTGCTCCAACTCTTGCTCTGTCCCTGCCATATAAAAAAGTGCATAATCCAAAAATGCTTTGAAACCAAGGGGAGGGATAAATTATCTGTTTTCAAAGAAAGACATGTACAGGATAGCTACTTAAGGAACTACTGTAGCTCCCATTGCACTCCCATAAACTTGGAGATAAAATTTCCCAGTGTACCAAAAATATTTTATTTATTTAGACAGTTTTGTATACCGCCTTATCCTTCAATCAAAGCAGTCACAACACAATTGGGGGATACATTTAACACACAGGGATATGAGACACATACACTAATACTTTCAGGGAACATGGGCAATGGAGGGTTAAGTGGCTTGCCCAAGACCACAAGGAGCATCTGTGGGACTAGAAACCCCAGTCCTTCCGGCCCAAGGTTGCTGTCCTCTAGTGGGATTTGAACCCCCGACCTTCCGGCCTGAAGTACCTTGCCCCAACCACTAGGCTACTCCTCCCACTAGTTTTTTGTCAATGCTAATTGTAATAATTTTATAAGAAATGATTTTGAATGTTTATCAGGTTTAAAAGTCTCTAATGGGAAATCCTGAATAATCTGAAGCTCTTCCTCTTGTTCTATATTGGTGTACAGCGCAACAACGTCTAACGTGACAAGCCACTATGATTCTGTATATTCCTGAATTCCCACAACTGTTCCTTCCCTCTGGGCCTCCCTGGTTGCCCCACTGTCCTGTTATAAATGCCTCTGAGACTCTCATTGACCTTGCCTGACAGCAGTTTATGGCTCTCTACCAGGTGCCGCCGTTCTCTCCTATTACCTTGTCTGAAATACAGGCAGGGCCGATGCTACCTTTTTTGCTGCCCTGTGGAGTGATTAAGATGCTCCCCCCCCCCACCTCACCTGAGTGTACAAGGTGTGACAAAAAAGAAACGAGACTTTCCCATAAATTTTTTATTACAAAATCTACAGAGAAATTACGCATTGTCCCCTTCAAAGTAATCCACCCCAGAGTTAATGCACTTCTGCAATCGCTTTTGCCACATATGGAAGCACTCGGTAAAGTCCTCCTCCTTGAGGTCCCTCAGCTCCCTTATCACAGTGGCCTTGATCTCTTCTACAGAGGTGAAATGAGTTCCTTTCAGCACAGTCTTCAGCCTGGGGAAGAGCCAGAAGTCGCACAGTGCGAGATCTGGGGAATAAGGAGGGTGGTTGAGAGCTGTGATCTGTTTGTTGGCCAAGAACTGCCTCACACTGAGCGCGGTGTGTGCGGGCACGTTGTCGTGGTGCAGCAGCCATGACTTGTCTCTCCACAGCCCGCCTGCTGCACTGAACCCGGTCATGGAGGCGATTGAGGACCTGTTGGTAGAAGTGCTGGTTGACTGTCTGACCCTCAGGCACAAACTCACGATGGACTGCTCCCTTCTGGTCGAAGAATGCGATCAGCATGACCTTGATCCTTGATTTGGACATGCGCACTTTCTTGGATCTGGGTGACAGTCGAGTCTTCCACTGCAGGCTCTGTCTTTTGCTTTCAGGGTCATACTGGAAGACCCAAGTCTCGTCTCCTATGATGACTTGGCCAACAAACTCGATCTTCTCCGATCTCCTCTAGCAAGTCTCGACAAACATTGACCCATTGCTCCTTCTCATCATCCAATAAAAGCTTGGGTACCATCTTGGCGCACACCTTCCACATCCCTATCTCCTGTACTAAGATGGTCTGCACTGACTCCCTGTTTAGGCTGAGCTCCTCAGCTATCATCCACACCATCAATCTGCAATCACTCCGCACCAGCTGGTTTATTCTGTCAATGTTCTCAGCCATCATTGTCGTGGAAGGCCGTCCTGACTTGGGGTCATCCTCCACCTCCTCGCGGCCAGTCTTGAAGCATTTGTGCCACTCAAAGATTCACGGCCTTGACATTGCATCTTCTCCATAAGCCTTTTGGAGAAGTTTGAGACATTCAGTTGGGCCCTTCTCCAACTTAACCAGAAATTTCAAGTTGATTCTTTGCTCCATATTTCTGCCACCTCCAGTTGTGTGACAAAGCGATGAAGCAATGTGCTACAAAAAGACCTGAAAAAGAAAAACGGAGTGAAAGAGATGAAAAATATTATAGCAAAATAGTGGTGAGATGTTGCACAACACAGTGACATAAGCGGTTAGCCAATTGGCATTGAGTCATGGGCGTGGCTGCCACGGTATCGTTTCTTTTTTGTCACATCTCATATTCCAATGGAGCCCTTCACGAGTCTCACTTTTTCCCAACATAATGAAAGTTTTCTAAGAAGTAGCCATGTTATAGTCTGGACTCTGGAGTAGCAAAAATGACAGAGAACTCAATGAATTGGTAAGTGTATAAAGCAGTGGCGTAACTAGCCAATGTGGCACCCGGGGTGTACACTTCTGCCCCGCCCCCACATGCGCACTCAGCAAACTTACTCTCAGTTGTTTTCTGGCTTGTGGCAATGCCTTCACTCCAGGCCCACTGTTCCTTCCTGTGCTGAAGTTTCACAGTGCGGCTGTTATCATGAAACGTTAGGAGGGAACAGTGGGCCTGGAACGGAGACAGCATGGTAAGCCGGCAAACAACTGAAAGTAAGTTTACTGAGCATGAGCCACCGCCATGTGAGCCTGGACTTTAAACTTCACCCTCCTCTGGCCGGCACTGAGACCAACTGTACCCACCGCCCCGCTCTTGGTATACCACTGCTATAAGGTGCCAAGTACCTCTCTCATTTTTGTCCCAACAATAACTTAATAAGTGTACATCATTTACAGTGGGGTTAAAGAAAGGCGTCCAGATTGCTACAGGACTTCCCTTCAGTGCCAACTACCATGTACATAAAACCCTGCAAAAAAAGACCACTCAGAGCCCATAGCAATCCTGCTGTAACACTAACATAACAATACCAGGACTCACACAGCACTGAACGTATCTATGAAAAGGCAGTACTACAAATATTAAATCAATGCATTTTATAGAACACCAATATTTCTCTTACTGGGAAACAGAAAAATTGGGACTGCTGTTGAGCTTTATGCAGAAATTAAATGGTAAGAATATCACTCCTCAGTCCTCAGGCAAAACAAAGAGAGACCCTCACAAAATAAAGAACAAGGAACCAAAAGTTAGAAATATAAAGATAATAATTAAACTGGGAACCCCCAAAAGCCAAACTCCACATTTATAGCAACGTTGGAGAAATAAAACTAGACATGCATTTCTTCTAGTACTAAACAAAAACACAAATACATCAGCAATGCACATTTCCAAAAGCTAATATATTCCAGCTAAAATATTTTTTTCTACCTTTGTTGTCTGGCATGTTATTTTTTTCATTCTGGACTCTGGCTACAATCTCTCTTCTGCTTTCCTCTGACTTCATCCAACTCTCTTTCCAGTGTCTGCTGTCCATTTGCTATTTCTCTTCTTCCATTCTCTCCCTGTATCTGTCTCTGACATATTGATCTTTCCCTCTTAGCTGTTTCCTCCATGTCATTCTTTACACCATCTCTATCCAGTCATATTTCACCCTCCCTCCAACCCATCTCATTTCCCCTAGCTCACTCCTTCCCTAGCCTCTTATTCCTTTCCACTCACTCTCCATTATCACATTTTCATGCCTTGTAGTCACCATCCTCCTCTCCCTCATCTCATTGCAACCCTCCATGGCCGCTCCCACATGGTTCCTTTATGCCCAGTATCTTGCCTTTCTCTCCCACAGCCGCATACTCCCCATAGTCCAGCATCTCCCCATCCCCTCACCCTTCACTCTCCACTCCTGCGGTCAAGTATCTCATCTCTTTATTTACTAATGTCTACCTCTTTTCTCCCTCCCCGAACACCCAGCAGGTTTCTATCCCCTCCCTTTTCTTTTTGTCCTCCCTCCCCCCAGTGGTCCAGTATCTACTCTCTCTGTCCACCCTTGAGAACCCAGTGTCTGTACCCCCCTCTCTCTGTCTGTCTTTCCACCCTTCAGAGCTTACTATTATTTATCATTTGTATAGCACTACAAGGCATATGCAGCACTATACAGAGACGTGTAAGAGATGGTCCCCACTCATAAGAGCTTAGGGCCTGATTCCATCCCAGATGTTGATCCCCTCTGTAGGTCTGGTCTGAACCAGACATACAGAGGGGATCAGAGTTACGAACAGAAGAGTTCAGTCCAGAGTTAAATTCAAAGTAATCACCTTCGTACATAAAATCATTTCCAATGAGTCAGCTCCATGCCTCTCCTCACTCCTATCCAATTCCAACAACAATAGAACACGCCGCACTATCACTAAAAACCTTCTAACTATCCCAACTACTAAGAGAAAATGCAATCAAACTACCTGTAATCGGGCATTCTCCCTTTATGCCCCCTCTTTATGGAATGCCCTACCAGGTGAACTACGGAACTGCTCCGATCATACTGAGTTACGGAAGAAGCTAAAAACTCATCTCTTCCAAGAACATTTTTCCCTACCACCATAGCCCTCCCTCTACACCCTTTCCCTCCCGCTCAACCCTCCCTCTAATACTTTACCCAATTCATTTTCCTATGACCTCTCCCTGACCTCTAAAGTAAATAAGCATGTAAATAGTTCTTGTCTATGAAGACTCCTCATGTACAAAAGTTACTTATATTAACCATATATACTCCTGTTATGTAGTTCGGTTCTATGTAATCAGTTGAAATATACTGTCATGTTATGTTCTCTGTAAACCGTCTTGAATTGAAGAAAGACGGTATATAAAAACTGTTAAATAAATAAATAAATAAACAGTACTGCATGTGCAGGACTTGTCCCCAGCTAACTTAGTCAAGGCTCTTCAATGGAGCAGCGGCGCCATGGTATCATGTTGCTATGGCACCGCGGCTCCATTGAAGAGCCGCGATGCCAGCCACTGGACTGCAGGACCTCATTTCCTACAGCCCGACCCCTGATCTGGCTTCCTTCAGGCCCCCCCTGTCCACTGCAAGCTCCGGGCCCACTGCAAAATAACATATGGGGAAGTTATTCCATCTCAGAGGTGGAATAACTTCCTCGTATAAGTCGCCAACCCTGGACGTACAGGGCCGCCCAGACTCTGCCCCCAAGCTGCCCCTTCCCCGCCCCGTCTAACTTCCCCGCACAACCAGCGGGGAAGTTAGCCAAGGCTAGGAGAAGACATTGGGACATCCATCCCCGCTATTCATGGCACAGAATAACCCCCTTACAGTCTAGTCAAGACAGACAACACAACAGGGGACTAGGGTATAGACATGATAACACATCTTATGGCTGCTTCGAACATGCTAATGTCAAAAAAGATACAATTAGATATCATGTCTCATCCACTGGAAACTATGTAGGCACCATAAGAATATAAGATATGCAGATGGGAGAAACTCACCTGGGGAGCAAGATAGCGTTGTGTTAGGATGCTCTGGCTGACACTTTCACACTGGGTTTAGATTGTGAGTCCTTCCCAGCAGCATCTCCCCAACATGCCATCATGGAAATGTAAGCTGAAGAGGCTTACTTCGGCACCTTCAGCTTTGCCGTTGCAGTCGGCTCAACAGCTCCTTAATGCATTCGTGCTATGAGGAGGTGTTTGCATTCCTGCAGCCAGTCCAGCTGGTTCCCGCTCACCAGACTTGAGCATTGAAGGGGTTTCATTCAGTCCCAAGATTGCACTGCACTGCCAAAGCCTGGAAGCATCTGCGGAGGAGGGGGGGGGGAGGGCAAAGAATAGTTCCATGTTAACTTGAGAGGAGAGTCCCCGGCACACACCGAGAGAGCCCCTGCTACCACTTCATTCCCAAAGGAAGGAGGGGACTCAGGAGTGCAGGAATATCATTTGGAGGCCAGGAGAGAAAGGCGTCATCCTTTGGAGACCAAGTTGTTGGTGCTCCGATTTACGGAGTTACTGAGAGACCTGCAGTGGTAACATTAGATTTATTATGGGATGCCATCACCGGTTTGAACTCTTCCCTTACTTTGAATGCTGGTAAAGTGAAAGAATACTTGGTTGTTATTTCTGGGACTGTGGAGGGTCTTGCCCAAGAGTAGAACCGGCAAGGGGTACGGCTAGGCCTTCTGGAGGTCTGTTGTGCTGACCAAGTGGACTTCAATGTGGCTGTTGTTAAAGAAAAAATGTTAGTAGCTTGCAAACTGGAGAGGCTAGAGAATCAGTGTAGGCGCAATAATTTGCACGCACTTAATTTTCCAAAATCTCCAGTTATAGTGCTTATTGATATGTGTCACGAGGTGGATCAGCCAGAGCCTATGGAAATAGGAAAAACTGAGCAGAACAGTTCTAATAATGACAGGCTAGAGCAGCACATGGAGCAGAGTTGCTATAGGCAACGTACACAAACTGAATTACCAGGTGTGAGAGCACGCCCAAGCAGTAGGTTACCTCACAGCCTATTAGGTAATGAGGGACAGCTGGGAGGAGGCGGGGCTCAAGGAAACGCCAAGAGTGACGCAGTTAAAATTCACTCACCGGAGGTTAGAGTCAGAGCCGACAGGAGAGCCGATTGGAGAGCCGATTGGGGAGCCGACAGGAGAGCTGATTGCAGAACTGATCAGAAAGCTAGACAAGGGGCCAGAGCTTCACACAGAGACTTACACAAAGTTCTAGAGGAAGAAACCCAGGAGAGAATACCAGGGATTTGCTTCAGAGAGCAGTGCACAACTGAACAAAAGCCCAGTGGACTTTGCCACGAAGGTATTTCTGGAACCAGGCTGAGAAAAGCTGTGGGAAAGAATCTTCCTAGTAACAGGTACAAGGAGGGCAAGAGTTTTTATCTTGAGGATACTTTTGTGCCCAAACGAAAGCAGAAAGAGAAAGGCAGTGAGAGGCTTTCATCTTGGCAAAGCTCCGTTAAGTTCCCTGTACCCAGAAGCTCTGTGAGAACTAAGCCGGAAGGTAGGCTTATTCCTTCTAGTATAAGAGAAGCTGAAAGTAAGAGTTTTACCTACACTTATCCAAGAGTGTGTGGCTCTCAGGAAGAAAACTCTACTGTGTGTGGTAACCTCCCATTTTACTCTAACAGAGAGGAGGAGTGGAGCTCTCTTCACCGAGAAGAGGGACTGTTTAAAAATAGCATAAGTTACAATCCTAGGGAGTATAGCTCCGCAGAAGTATGTGAAGAAATGCAGTGTGATTTCTGTGAGGAAACATCTTCTGAGTCTTGCATGGATTGTACGTTAATTTCTGATGAGATTTCTTCATTGTGCTGAAGTGGCTACAGAAATTCTCTTTAAGGAAAACAGCAGTGAAGAAACTTGCTTGTTTAAGAAAAAGGACTGTTTGCATTATCTTTTGTTTATTGCCAAAGCTGAAGATACAAGCATTTATTTTATTCCAGTAGTTTACCTTTATTTTTATACCAGAAGTATGGTCTTTTGTCTTTTGTTCCAATGTGCTGAAAATTCACCCGGGAAGGGAAAATAAAAAGTCCTCTCTTTAAAGCCTTGCTATTCGTCTACAACTACATTCTTATATTAGCTTGTGGGACTACAGTTCCCAGGGGGCATTTCAATACCTTCTTGATACCAACCCCCGCTGTTTAAGAAGAGGCCCCACTATAGCTCCCATGCTTTAAGCCTCTGGGAACCTATAGGTGGGTGACATATGCAGCGCACATACCTGATGGAGGTTTAAATATTCCTTTGGAACCTTTTCCTCCGATGGTTTGAGCCCACCATTTGTCTTTGAAATCTATGTCTAAGCAGTCTAGTGGCTCTGTGGTTCTACAAGAATCGTTGGACTTGACTGGGTTTCTTGAAAGTTCCCTGGAGGTGGTGAAGGAAAGACGAAGTCACTGCTGGAGACTTTTGCACTTGAGCCAGACAGGAACATGGTCCTTTGTCTTTATTTTCATAATATGGATGTATTGTTCTTAGGCTCAAAAGTTCAAGTTTTTCCTGACTACTCTCGTGATACACAGTTACGGCGCCAGGAGTTCTTGGCTTTAAAACCAAGGGCCCTGGCATTGGGAGTTACATTTAGTTTGAAGTTTGCTTGTCATTGCATTGCATAATATCCTTTGAAGCTAAAGATTAGCTATTTTTTGAACCTAAGCAATTGCTGGAATTTTTGTCATGTAGGGAGTGTTAATCTGGATGATGTTGCTGGCTAGGACGTGTAATATCTCATATGTATCCTAACTGTATTAAGTTTTTCTGCTTGTGGGTATTTAGTATTTCCTATATCTGGCTTCCAATCCTATATCTGGCTTCCAAATTCTGTGGGCTGACATATTTTCCTGGTTTCTTTCATATTAAGGGAGAATGTGAAAATGGCATAAATTAAAAAAAAAAAAAAATATATATATATATATATGATGTACTATACTGGGTCAGATCAAAGGTCCATCATGTTTCCAACTATGGCCAATCCAGGTTCCCAAAAGGTAGACAGATTCCATGCTGCTTATCCCAGGGCTTAGCAATGTATTTCCCCAGTCCACTTTTTGGACTTTCCTCCAGGAACTTATCCAAACCTTTGTTAAACTCAGCTGCATTAACAGCCTTTATTACATCCTCTGGCAACAAATTCCAGAGTTTAATTATGTGCTGAGTGAAAAAAATATTATCTCCAATTAATCTTAAATGTGTAACTTTATAGTTTGATTGCATGCCCCTTAGTCTCTACTGATTCACGTTTACTCGTTCCACTTGCTTATTATTTTACAGACCTCTATCCTATCTCCCCTTAACTATCTCTTCTCCGAACTCAAGAGCCTTAATGTGACTACATTCAAGTTACTTAACATCTTCCCCTCCTTCCTTACATCAAGGATACACACCCAAGAAGAAGAAAAAGCAACCAAAACCTCCTCTCAATACCATCATCAATCCGCAAGATCAAACAAACTACCAGCAACAGAACCTTTATGTATACAACACCCACACTATGGAACTCACTACCAGACCCCCTCAGATCAATTAAGGATTTTCAGACCTTCTCTTTTCCGAGTACTATAACAACCCCTCCTCAGCAATCCTATTACACATACTCACCCCAACCCCCCCTTAATATAACCAGCCCCCACTAATAGAACCATTCACCCTTTAATAGAACCACTCACCCCTCCCAACCCCTAATAGAACCAGTCCCCCCCCCCTCAGCAACTATGCACTCATCTATAATCATACCCCCCACAACTCGTATGTAATATAAAAGGATTGTAAGCAAATGCCACTATGTTTATGTTGATAGCTGCTATGTAAATAGTTAGATGTATTCACTGTTGGCAACAATGTTCTCTGTAATTGTTCTCTTCGATGTAAACCATCCCTGATCTTTGGAAGGGGTAGTATAGAAAAACTGTCTAAATAAATAAATAAAATCTTTTAAGGCTTTCCTCATAGGAGCATTGATCCAACCCCTTTATCATTTTGGTCGCCCTTCTCTGTACCTTTAGAATTCCGTTGTATGTTGAACTGCACCTAATACTCAAGGTATGGTGGAACCATGGAGCGATACAGAGGCATTATGATGTCCTTTGTTTTATTCTCCATTCCTTTCATGTCCTGGCATTCTATTTGCTTTCTTGGCTGCTGCTGAACAAGGAGCCATAGATCCTTTTCCTGAGTGGTGACTCCTAATGTGTGACCTTTAATTACGTAGCTATAAGCTTGAGTTGTTCTTCCATAAGAGGGTCATCCAAAACTGCAAATAGCGGGGATGTACATCTGTTTTGGATGCACATCCCCTGCTATTTGTTGGGGGCCTATTCTGCCCCCAAAGCTCTCCGCATGTACAGTGCTGATGTGCGGGGAACTCTGGACGGGGGTGGGTGGGGACAAAGACAGGGTGGAGAGTGGGCAGCTTGGAGGCGGAGTCCAAAACCCTGGATGTTTAGGGCCTATTCAGTTAAAGGCTCTGTATGTCCGGCAAGTGAAGGATGGCCAGGGAACTTATTCCTCCTCAGAGGTGGAATAAGTCCCCCCAACCTTGGCAGCCAGTGATGGAGGACCCCCCCCAAACAGGTGAGCCGATACAGGAGGAGCCCCGCCACCCAATCCTGGCCTTGGCAGGCCGCTCCGGGGGTTGGGCGGTGGTGAAAGGACTTCAGTGTGCAGAATTGGGGGTCCTACATGGTGTCCCGGTGCCATGGTGATGGGATACCATGGCACTGGAGCTCCAGCAGGAACATGGGGAGGGTTAGCACATCTGGGCCCGCAGAATCGGGGCCCATCCGGCCAGTCCAAGTGCCCCAATTCTGCTCCTGTGGGAATGCCTAGCTCCCACAGGTGCAGAATCAGGTGCAAATCCAGCCCATCCAGATTTTGGAAATCCAGACGGGCTGGACACCGCCCGATTGAAATTTGCCTCCATGTGCATAACTTTGCACTTGTCCACATTAAATTTTATATGCCAACTGGACATCCAGTCTCCCAATTTTGTAAGGTCCTCTCAAAAATTTTCACAGTTCTCTTGTGATTTAACAAGTAATATAAATCTCAAATGATTTCCATGAAACTGTGTTTGTGAGGAGTTAGCTAAACTAGAAGTAGATAAGATGATGGGGCTGGTTGGGATGTATCCAATGATACTGAAGGAACTTGCAGATATTCTGTCAGCTCTGCTGCCTGACCTTTTCATGTTTCTTTAGTCAGGAGTGTTCCCAAAGGACTGAGGGTAGATGTGGTCCCTCACCACAAAAGCAGAAGTATGGAAGAGGTTAAGAGCTATAGGCCGGTTAGTCTGACCCCTGTGATGAGTAAATTAATGGAAACACTGCTAAAACTATTTCTGGAATCAAATGGATTGCAGGATCTCAGGCAGAATAGTTTCACTAGAGGTAGGCCTTATCAAATGAATCCCATCCTGAAGTGTCAGCTCCTTTCAACCCCCCCTCCCCCGTGTCTGCTCCCTTCCAGCCCCCTCACCGTATCAGCTCCCTTCCAGTTCCCCCCATGTCAGCTCCCTTTTGGCCCCTTTCTTTCCCTTCCATCCTGTATCAGCTGCCCTCCCTCCCCTCCTCTCACTGATTCATCCTGGACAGCAGAGTTTCTAAAGGCAATAAGCATTTCCTGTTTCTTACGAGAAACAGGAAATGCCACTGTCTTTTCTGAAGTGGTGGGTGGCAGGCGGCTAGCGAAGGCACCCCACCTGCTCGCCGCCAGCGTCCTTCTGCCGTTCTTTCCTGGGTTATTGGGTAGCGCCAGCCCTGTAAAACAGCAAATCAGTTTTACAGGCAGTCTTTAAATTCTGGTGGTATATTCTCAAGGAGCTTCAGGGAGCACAAGCATACACATCATTAGAACCTCCAAATTTAATTAAAGTAGGAAAGAACTCAGTGTTCAAGTCTGATATTCCTCTACAGGGCTGTTACCTGCCCCAGGGGAAAAGCTTCATAAACATCAGCAGTCAGAAAAACTCCTTTATCCACAAATATATATTTATTTAATAACTTATTCATAAAAACCGGCTAAGCTTAGCAAGATAGAGAAATATCAATCAATCATATTTATATATTTTTTCCTTTTTTCAATCTAAAGTCAGTGTAGCATTGTTTCAATTCATTATGTTACTCTTTCATTCATATACAGATGTATAACCGATGTCTGCCTTAACACGCTACAACCTGTAGGGAACCGCCAGTCAAAGCACCGGAATACCTACAAATAAAACATATATATACTCATGGCATTGAATCATTTAGTCTTTCAAATGAAAATCTAACTTATCTTTAGGAAGATGGTCAGAATCCCATTAAGACAGAGCAGCCCAATAAAAATCTCTTTTCACCATTCTAGGCTTCATCAAGGGCAAACTCTACTCTTTCTAATGGAAAAGCTTCATTGGTGGCGTGTGACATCAGCACTGATTGATATTAATGGCAGGAAATAAACAAAAAGCTTACCTTATTCACAGTTTTTGCGCTGTCGACGAATATGTTCATCTGATGATGAATATCATCAACAGACTGATAAAATGTTTTCTAAATTCATGGATCGAGGTTACCAGACTGGTATTTTGAGGAGAGCCTATTAAAAGGCATGTTGTAACCACTGGGAGTGGTTGATAAATGATCAGCCTAGGAAAATCTTTCCTGGGAACTCTGATCAAGATATAGTAGTATGTACCCTTCAATATTCCTCTTTGGCTTCATGCACAGCCTCTGTAATTAAGAACATAAGGAATGCCATACTGGGTCATACCAAGGTCCATCAATCCCAGTATCCTGTTTCCAACAGTGGCCAATCTAGGTCACAAGTACCTGGCAGGTACCCACAGCTTCCACAATGCTCATCCTGGGGTATGCAGTGGATTTCACAGGTCTTCTTTAATATTGGTTTATGGACCTTTCCTCCAGGAACTTGTCCAAACCTTTTTTAAACTCAACTACACTAACAGCTTTTACTGCATCCTTTGGTAACGAATTTCAGAGTTTGATTACGTGTTAGGTGAAAAAATATTTTCTCTTGTTAGTTTTAAATGGGTTACATTGTAGCTTCATTGCATGTCCTCTAGTCTTTCTACGTTTTGATGGCGTAAACTACCGATCTATGTTAACCTGTTCCACTCCATTCAGTAATTTATAGACTCCTATCATATCTCTCCTCAGCCTTCTCTTTTCCAAGTTGAAGAGCCCTAACCTTTTAAGCCTTTCCTCATAGAGGTATCCTTCCATCCCCTTTACCATTTTGGTGACTCTTCTCTGTACCTTTTCTAATTCCGCTTTATCCTTTTTAAGATACGGCGACCAGAATTGCACACAATATTCAAAGTGCGGTCAAACCATGGAATGATACAGAGGCATTATAATATCTTTGGTTTCATTCTCCATTCCTTTCTTTATAATTCCTACCATTCTATTTGCTTTCTTGGCCACCGCTGCACACTGGGCGGAGAGTTTCAACGTATTATCCATGACACCACCTAAATTTCTTTCCTGGGTGGTGATTTCTAAGGTCGTACCTTGCATCGTGTAACCAAAGTTTGGGTTGTTCTTTCCTAGGTGCATAACTGCACTTGTCCACATTAAATTTCATTTGTCATTAGGATGCCCAGTCTTCCAATTTATCAAGTTCCTCTTGCAATTTTTCACAATCCTCATGGGTTTTAACAACTTTGAATAATTTTGTCTCATCTGCAGATTTGATCACCTCACTCATTATTCCTATTTCGAGGTCATTTATGAATGTGTTAAAAAACAGCGGGCCCAGCAGATATCCCTGGGGTACTCCACCATTTACTTTTCTCCATTGAGAAAATTGGCCTTTTAGCCCTACTCTCTACCTTCTATCTTTTAACCAGTTTCTGATCCACAATGCTACATTGCCTCCGGTCCTATGACTTTTTAATTTTGTCAAGAGTCTCTCATGAGAGACCTTATCAAAGGTTTTCTGAAAATCCAGATACACTATATTAACTGGCTCACCTTTGTCTATCTGTTTATTCACATCTTCAAAAAAGTAAACACAGATTAGTAAGACAAGGCTTTCCTTGGCTAAATCCATGTTGGCTTTCTCCCATTAAACTATAACTAGCTACATGATCAGAAATTTTATTCTTTATAATGGTTTCTACCATTTTGCCCTATACTGATGTCAGACTCACAGGTCTGTAGTTTCCCAGATCACCCCTGGAACCTTTTTAAATATTGGCATTACATTGGCCATTGTCAACTCTTCAGGTACTACAGCTGATTTTAATGATAGTTCACAGATTACTAATAGTAGGTCTGCAATCTCATATTTTAGTTCTTTCAATACCCTTGGATATATACCATCCGGTCCAGTTGATTTGGTACTCTTCAGTTTATCAAATAATTGTAATACATCTTCCTGGTTTATCAATATTTCTTTCAATTCTTCTGATACGTCACCTTTATATTCCATTTCAGGCATAGGTAAATTCCCTACATTTTCTTCAGTAAAGACCAAAGTAAAGAATTCATTCAGTCTCTCTGCTGTGGCCTTAAGAATCACTGTTTTTCATGCACATCCAGTTTTGTCTTCTTTGAGACCTCATATAGTGTACAGCAGAGGGCAAAATTTTCGAGATTGTCTTTGCCCAGCTGTCGTTAGATCTACTGAGAAGTGTGATAATCTAAAAGGACATTGCAAATGCAGCTGCTGTAACGTCTGTGATACCATGGAAGAAGGAAATACATTTTCTATAAAAGGTACAACTTTTCATGTACATACATAGACATCTTGTACTTCTTATATAATTTACATCATATGCTGCCCTTCCTCTAAGTTGTATGTCAGAAAAACAATCAGACAATTTTGTGCTTGCCTCAGTGAGCATAAATACAATTTGTCTAATGCATGAGAAGACCATCTTGGAGGCCACTGCCAGTGTTTTAATCATAGTTTTGATGAACTGCGCTGTATGGCTGTTGATTATGTTCCACCAATGTTGAGTGGAGGTGATCGAGGCAAGATTCTGTACAAAGAGAATAAAAATTGATTTTCCTTCTTGACTCTATGTAACCTCAGGAACTAAATAATAAAATTGAACGGGGAGTGGTTTTTTTTTTGACTGATGGCTGCTCCACTCCCTACTCTCTTGTTGTTGGTTCTTTTTATTTCCTGCTATTTATATCGATCAGCGTTGATGTCACACATGTCCGCTGAAGGTTTTCCATTAGAAATGAGTAGAGTTTGCCCGCAGTGAAGCCTAGAATGGTGAAACAGATCTTTGTTGGGCTAATCTGTCTTCATGGGATGCCGATCATCTTCTTAAAGATAAATTAGAAATATGTTCATTTGAAAGACTAAACTATTCTGTGCCATGAGTTTATATATATTTATATATATACTTTATCTGTAGGTATTCCGGTGCCTGGACTGGAAGTGTCTTACAGGTTGTAGGGTGTTAAGGCGGTTATCAGTTATATATCTGTATACGTTATTGGATGAAAGAGTAACATATTGAATTGAAACAATGCTACATTGATGTTTAGATTGAAAAAAATATAAATTTGATTGATTGATATTTATCCCACTAAGCTTAGCTGGTTTTTATGAATTAGTTATTAAATAAATATTAATTTGTGGATAAAGGAGTTTTTCTGACTACTAATGTTTATGAAGCTTTTCCCCTTGCGTTGGTAACTGCCCTGTAGAGAAATATCAGTCTTGAACACTAGTGAAAGGGGCTCGTAAATCTGCTTACAAAGCTAAGGTGCTGGGAGTAGGAGGAAAAATGTTTCAAGATAGGCAGGTGATAGAGGAGGCATTCCTGAAATTTTATTGCACTTTTTTATGTGGGGCCAGACCTTTCCTACTTCATTGTGTGCAGCCTTCAGGGAGCAAATTCCGTGGCCAAAGGTTGATGACTCTCAGTGCCAGATATCAAACACCCCTATTAGGGATGGAGAAATACATGCGGTCATCCAGAGGTTGCAACTGGTGATAGTGCCAGGGCTAGACAAGCATGGGCCATAATTTTATAAGCTTCTTAAATTTCAGCTTTTGAGCCTTTGAGGGAGCATGCAATGATTGTATAAGAAAGGTAGGGATCCTTTGGAAGTAGGTTTGTACTAGCCCATCTCACCGATTAATGTGGATATGAAGAGTCTAGCAATCATTTTGGCAGCCTAAGTAGGTGGTGTTTTATCCAGTTTGGTAGGCAAGGCCCGGACAGGTTCATGAACTGTAACTGTTGTCATTAATAGTTACTCAATTATTACTGTTGCCAGTAGATATCATTTCCTTAAAACCTGTTACTAATAGCAGTTCCTTTCAATTCGTTTCAACCATCTGAGGTTCCAACATGAACTGTAAGAAGATGTTCTTGTTGATTTTGAATCTTACCTTATACATTGTCAGCCTGCTTCTTTCTTTCCACCCCCTCCCTGCTAATGCCTTCACACCACATTTGAACCTCCCAGAATTCTCTCACATCCATGTTATCGCTCATCGTCAGAAACATAACCCCCAACAGCTATTTCCAAGAAATTCTAAGATAAATTACCACAGACTAATTCAGATAAAGACAGACTCTAACATCAACCGCATAAATGTCGGCAATTCCTACACTCACATCTCCTTCATCCTCATCAATGCCAGGTCAGTTAGAAATAAAACACCCATCATAACTGATATAATTAATACAGAAAACCCTGACATCCTATGCATTACTGAGACATGGTTAACAGAATCCGACTCAGTCCTGCTAAACCAATTAAAAGTGCAAGGATATTCCATTTTCACCTGCAATAGGAAACGTACAAGAGGTGGAGGTGTTCTTATACTAGCTAAATCTAATATTGGGTTATCCCCTACCTTATGTGAAAACCGTGATGACACAAATATACTCAAAATTGAAAACAAGGACATAGCAATCTGCTTGATATACAGACCTCCTACTGCTACTAACCAAAATATTGACTCCATACTTGAATCAGCTTGCAATTCTACTTTAAGGAAACCACTTATATTGCTAGGCGATTTCAACCTACCATCTCTATCTAACAATCTTGAAACATCTTTCTTAGAAGCGATGGAAGAGATGGGATTCAAGCAAGCAGTTAACCAACCAACTCATACTAGAGGAAACACTCTCGACCTAATATTCATCCCTACAGATTATTATACGTCACCTCATTATGTCTCACCTTCCACAGCTCAAGTCCCCTGGTCAGATCATTATCTTATTAGGTTTTCTTTTCTCCTTCATCAACACTCTAAACCTTCCCCTGTCAATCTACAACAAGTTCATAGATTTCGACCATTCAACAGAGAAGAGTTTCTTGAATCAGTTCTTCCCAGATTAGATCCTTCTATCAATAACATTGATGACGCGATATCAAACTGGAATTCCATTATTCGATCAGCATCAGAATCAGACCCACCAAAGTTTCGACACAAAACGAGAAAAAATGAAAAATGGTATACCAGTGAACTTGCAACCCTTAAGAAAAGCCTTAGAAAAGCAGAATCTACATGGAGAAGGAAACAAACTCACGAACTCAGAATAAAATACTTCTCACTACTCAAGAATTACAAGGATGCGATTAATAACGCTAAAAGACAATATCACTCTAAAACGTTATCTAAATCTATTAACCGTCCTAGAGAACTATTTGAGATTGTCAAATCTTTAACCAAATCCCCATCAAACAATTCTCACAAAATTTGTATTAACCCACAAATAATTGCTGACCACTTTGCAAATAAACTTAAACTTAACAGCCATTTCACCCCACCTAATCTACCTATCTCAGATAATAACTTACAGGAATGGAAAGCCTTTTATCCTATTAGCAACAAGATGCTCCTTCAAACAATCTCCAACCTAAATACCACTACTTCTCTTCTTGATCCTTGCCCAGTGGCATGGATAAAATCAACAAAATCAGAGCTTGCCACAGACCTACTGAACATAGTAAATCAATCTCTTCAACAAGGACGTATACCAGATGCCCTCAAGAAGTCAGCTATCCGTCCGTTGTTAAAAAACAAAACTCTAGACAGCAATGACCCTACATCTTATCGTCCCATTGCAAGTATTCCATTCCTCGCCAAAATTATTGAAAAGATTGTGCAAACACAACTACAAGATTATATAGACTCCACGGTCCCATTAGATGATCATCAATATGGATTTCGACCACACCATGGTGTAGAAACGCTCCTGACGGCACTATTTGACACAATCATAAGAGGTATTGATAACACCAAGCAAGCCTTCATTCTCATATTCATTGATATCTCCTCGGCATTTGATACTGTAAACCATACCACGCTCATTTCAAGACTTTCTCAACTAGGCATCAAAGATAAAACTCTTGAATGGTTCATATCTTATTTTACTAACCGGACACAATATGTTCAAATTGACCAAAATGCATCATCCCCTTTTCCGCAAGAGCAGGGCATCCCTCAAGGTTCTGCCCTATCAGCCCTATTGTTCAATCTCTATCTTCAACCTATCTGTTCCATATTTAAACGTTTCAAAATCAATTATCACATCTACGCAGATGACATTATGTTGTACTCACCATTTGATGTGTCTAACCCAGATTACTCCAACATTTGTCATTGCCTCGCTGAAGCTGAGCTGTGGCTGAAATCTATTAACATGTCTATTAATTTTAAAAAAACCGAAGCTTTATTTATAACAAGAAACACAAGCTTCACCCCTCCAATGGAAATCAACATTGGCAATAATTCTCTCCCTGTTAAAGATGAGATCAAATACTTGGGAGTCACTCTTGATAAGACCCTCAACCTCTCCAAACATATAAAACTAACTGTAAAAACAATCTATTTCAAACTAAGGACAATCCAACAACTTAGACCATTACTAGACAACACTGATTTCAGAACCATAGTACAAACACTCATTACACCACATTTAGACTACTGTAATGGTATTCTTCAAGGGACCTCAAAGAAAAATATCCACTCACTTCAATTGGCCCAAAATGTCACCGCAAGGATTATCTCCAAAGCAAAATTAACAGATCATATATCTCCGATTCTTTATTCTCTCCATTGGCTTCCAGTATCATGCAGAATCACCTACAAATCCTTAATCAATACTTTTAAGATTTTTAACAATATAGCTCCTTCCTTCTTATCCACTCTTATCAACATCCCGCTTGAAAACAGATCAAGAAGAAAAATTAACCTTCACATGCTACAAGTACCTGATTCTATCCGAAAAACAAGTCAAAAAACAAGCAACACAGCGTTCTCATACTTTGCTCCTATGTTATGGAACAACCTACCTGCTGAAATCAGAGAAATTAAGGATCTTCAATTATTTAGAAAAAATCTAAAAACCCACCTATTCACCCTATACTATAATAACCTCCACAAGGAAGATAACCCTAACTCAGAGAAAACTTCTGATCAACAGTCACTCACTGACCCTACCTAGACAGGCATAAAACCCTTCACTCTTTCACATTGTTCACCTAATTAAATTTTCTCTTTGAAAGCAAAATGTGAATAAGTGTAATTAATGTAATATATTCCATTGCCGATGATTTACTATTTGATAGCCAGTTATTTCATTGTATTATTGAGTTGCAATTTAATAGTTAAATGTTTACTTTTATAATTTTGTTCTATGTAAAAACTCTTGTTCTCTATTTACTGTTCTTTGTACTAAAACACGTTCTATGTAAAATAGTTCAAAACCTGTTCTATGTAAAATAGTTTCTAAACCCGTTCTATGTAAAATAATAGCATGCTATTATTAAACTTTGTTTACTTGTAAACCGCCACTGATCGCTGGAAGTGGCGGTATAGAAGAGATGTATAAATAAAATAAATAAATAAATAAATGAAGGGGAGGCAGGATGTTGCAAATAACTTACAAGAATGATGAAGGCGACACCAGAGGGGGTGATATTAGGGCTGGATGCCGAGAAAGCCTTTGGTAAAGTGGGTTGGGCTTTATGTTTTTGGTTCTTGGTCAGATGGGAATCATGGGAGAATTTGTGAGATGGATAGAGGCTCTATAGGACAAACCTACTGTGTATCTGCTACTTAACGAGGAGGCAACTAGTCCCTTCATGCTCAAGTGAGGGACACATCAGGACTGCCCACTAACCCCCTACTATTCATTCTGACTCTGGAGCCTTTGGCCATATAGCTATGAAATAGGCAGGAGTTTAGGGGGTTTAAATTTGGAAGGGTAAAATTAAAGATGGTGCTATTTTCCAACCACATACTTTTGTTTATTGCAAATGCCCTGCAGACAGTGCTGGCTATACTGTGCGTTTTTCAACAGTATGAGGATATGGCTGGACTTAAAATAACCCTAGACAAATCGGAAGCAATGCCCCTAGGTACAGGTCTGGTGGAGAATTGGGGACGGGATTCCTCATTCGAATGGGTGAAGGATCATAAAAAGTAACTGGGGATTATGGTTTGTAGGCAGTTACATAAACTTTATAGACTATCTCTGCCACCCTCACACAAATAGAAAAGGAGTTGGTTAAATGGAAAGACTTGCCTTTATCCTTGATGGGGCGTAGTGCCTTATTTAAATTGGCACTCCCACCAGAGATATTGTATAAACTCCAAATATTGCCTTTCTGGTTACTTATGAGGGATATAAAAGAAATTCAAAGGGAAATGGCATGGTTATTATTGAGAGGTAAGCGAGCCAGGATTAGCTTAGATAAACTTATTCTTTGTAAAGAGCAGGTGGGACTCGAGTTTCCGAACTTACAAAGATATAATGGCGCCTGTCAGATGAGATTTTTTTGGCAGTAAATTTGTAAGGAGGAGAGGCTGTCCATGCCAGGGTTGATGGTGAGAGGTATGGACCAGTATATTTGGCCCACCTGCAAGGGGATCATGGGGCTTTGCATGAGAAGTGTGATGACCTGAGTGTGCTATGAAAATCTTGATGGCAACTACAGAAAGAGCTGGGCTTGACCCCTGCAGCCTCTGGATACTTGACATTCATAAGTAAGGCTGATTTTGTTCTGGGCCTAGATAATAAGCTGTTTCAAGAGGGGCTTGGGTTATGCAGGATCTAACATTTATATGAGTATGCAGGGGCGGTCCAAGTGGGGTGCGGGGCCATGTGCGGAGATTAATTGCAGGGCCACATTTGCATAAGGAGTCTCATTTGCATAAATATTTGCATAATATTAACATGCACTTTTAGTAAACATGCCTCTTAATGAGTGTCTGGATAAAGAAAGACTAACAGATTTCTACATTACTATATTGCAGTGACAACCGCCAGGCCCATTAGGAAGTACTAAAAACACTGACCATTTAGAATCCATAGCAAATCCACCCTATCATAACAGAACTACCAGGACTCACAAAGCATCAAACCCTACCTATCAAAAGGCAACACTGCAGATATTAAACCAATACATCTCAGAGAATACCAATACATCTCACTGGGGGAAAGAGAACAAGTGGGGACTGTCAAACAGAAACTACATGAACGGAATACCTCAGCTCGGTTACACAGAACATGGACCATCACCACACAAAGAACAAGAGATCACAATTTAGAAATAGGAAGATAATAATTAAACTGGGAACCCCAAAAGCCAAACATGAAATGTACAACACTGGAGAAATAAAACTATAAAGTAATTTCCTCTTGCACTAAACAAAAACACAAAGATGTTAGCAATACACACTTCCCAGACCAGACATATTACAGTTAATAAATTCAAAATAAAAAGTATTTTTCTACCTTCTGTCTGGGCATTTTATTTTTCGGTTGCAATTGCTCCAGTCACTTTCTTCTGGTTTCTTTGTGTCTTCTGCGAGCTATCCATTTGTCCTTTCTTCTCTTTTAGATGTTTTCCATTCTCTATATCTGCTTTAACATACTGATCATTTCCCTTTTGCTCTTTCCCCCATTTCTTTCCTTATTCCTTTATCATCCACTCAAATTTCACCCTTCCATTCTCAATCCCCACTTACTGTCCCAATACCCGGCCCATCGTAGACTTTTCTTCCACACAAAATATATTTTCCCCTCTCCATTCTCATTCCCCATTCCCATCCCTTCTAGTCCTCCCCCAAAATCAGCTCCCTTATAGTTCTAGACCCACCCAGCATCCGCTCCCTTCTAGTCCCATTCTCCCATGCCCCAACATCAGCCCATTTCCAGTCCTATTCTAGCCCATCACCAATTTGCAGTCCAAGCTCCCCCCATCAGCCCATTTCCAGTCCTAGCCCCACATAGGCTCTTTTTCAGTTCCATTCCAGCCCCCCATCAGCCAATTTCCACTCCAAGCTCCCCATCAGCCAATTTCCAATCCTAGCCCACTCATCAGCGATCTTCCAGTCCTATTCCAGCCCCCATCACCCCATTTCCAGTCCTATTCCAGCCTCCCATCAGCCAAGTTCCACTCCAAGCTCCCCCATCAGCCAATTTCCAATCCTAGCCCCCTCGTCAGCCCACTTCCAGTCCTATTCCAGCTCTTCATCAGCCCATTTCCAGTGCTAGCCCTCCCATCACAGCCCATTTCCAGTCCTAGCCCCCCCCCCCCAAATCACAGGGGAGGAGTGGCCTAGTAGTTGGGGCAAGTTACTTCAGGCCAGAAGGTTGGAGGTTCAAATCCCACTAGAGGACAGCAACCTTGGGCCGGAAGGACTGGGGTTTCTAGTCTCTCAGGTGCTCCTTGTGGTCTTGGGCAAGCCACGTAACCCTCCATTGCCAATTTCCCTGTGAGTATTAGTGTATGTGTCTCATATCCCCTCGTGTTAAATGTATCCCCCAATTGTGTTGTGACCACTTTCATTGAAGGATAAGGTGGTATACAAAACTGTCTAAATAAATAAATTTCCAGTCCAAGTCTCCCCATCACAGCCTATTTGCAGTCCTAGGCCCCCACCCACCATCACAGCCCATTTCCAGTCCTAGCCCCCCCCCCCCATCACAGCCCATTTCCAGTCCAGGTTTCCCCCACCATCACAGCCCATTTCCAGTCCAAGTTCACCCCCCCAACCATCACAGCCCATTTGCAGTCCTAGCCCCCCTAATCACAGACCATTTCCAGTCCAGGTCCCCCCCCATCACAGCCCATTTGCAGTCCTAGCCCCCCCATCACAGCCCATCCAGTCCTTGGCCTGCTCCCCCCCCCCCCCAACCAGCCCCGAGGCTGTCTGAGGGGCTTCAGAGGGAGCCAGGGAAGCCCGCGCGAGGCTCCGGCTCCCTCTGTAAAACCGCCAGCGTGAAGATCCTTTTCTCTCATGCTGGTAGCTGTTTGTGCGAAACCGCGAATGCTGGGAAAGGTTTATGTTTATGTTTATTTCGCTTGATAGACTGCCCTTCTGTGGTAATCAGAGTGGTTTACAATACAATAAATTAAAAAAAGGAGAGGCACAAGGCCAGGAAAATGGAAAAAGAATTTACAATCCTTGACAGAATAGGGGAGAAAAGAAGAAAATAGGACAGTAAACGTAGAAGGAGAGACTCACACGAGAGGGGAGGGAAGATTAAAGGCCAAGGAAAGGAGGTGGGTCTTTAGGTCACATTTAAATTTGGTATGATGGGGTTCTAAACGAAGGGAAGTGGGGAGGGAGTTCCAGAGGGCAGGGCCTGCGAAAAAGAAAGCTGAGGAGTGGGTGGACTGGAGGTGGGCAAGGGAGGGGGGGGGGGAGTGTAAGTCGGTTAAGGTGAAATGAACGGGGGGTATGTCTGGGCGTGTGAAAGTGGATAAGATCTGCCAAATATTGTGGGGTGTTAGTATGAAGCGCCCTGTGGACAAGGGTGAGCAGTTTGAACTGGGTGCGGAAGGAAACGGACAGCCAATGGAGGTGGAGAAGAAGAGGTGTTACATGATCTCGAGGGGAGGAGTGAGTGATGAGATGGGCAGCAGTGTTTTGGATCCTCTGAAGTCTGTTCAGTTGAGCTTTGGAGAGACCGGTGAGAATGGAGTTAGAGAAATCAACGTGTGACATAACGCGTGATAGTAGTAAAGTAGCGAGAGCAGGTGGAGAGAGAAAGGGTCGAACCGCAAGGATTTGGCGAAGGAAAAAGAAGGTCTTGGTGACGTGAGAGACATGTGGTTGAAAGGTAAGATCGGAGTCAAAGAGTACACCTAGGTAGTGGAAGGTAGAAACCAAAGGTATGGGAGTACCGGAGAAAGATTGGTCCAAAGAGGGGGGTGGGCTACCATGAGGAAACCAGATCGCAGTGGTCTTGGTCAGATTGAGGTGGAGGCAGTTCCGGGTCAGCCAGTCAGCAACAGTAGAAAGGCAAGAATTAAGTGTAGAAAGGTCAGGGTGGGTAGGAGAAGTGTGAAAAAGAAGAACTATATCATCTGCGTAGTAGAAAGCGGAGATCCCAGATTGTTGTATCAGTAAAGCGAGGGGAGCTAGGAAAAGATTAAAGAGGAGGGGGCCAGGACAGAACCTTGGGGAACCCCACAGGGAAGAGGAAATGGGTCAGAGGAAGGGATGGAGGGAGAGGAAGAAAGAACTGCACAGGACCGAGAGGAGAGGAAGGAGTGGAACCAGCGATAGACTGTGCTACATAGGCCTGCTTCCCGAAGGCGAAGAAGGAGAGAGTGGTCAACTAAATCGAAGGCAGCAGAGAGATCAAGGGCTACCGCCACCGAGATGTCACCATGGTCATGAGCTACATGCAGTGCGTTGGTGAAGGCGAGGAGAACAGTTTTGACGCTGTGGCCCTGACGGAAACCGGATTGACGAGGGTGAAGGAAGTTGGTGGAATCAAGGTGGTGAGAGAGTTGTGCAAAAACAATTTTCTCAAGGAGTTTGGAAAGAAAGGGGAGATTGGAAACTGGGCGATAATGGGCAGGATCCAGAGGGTCAATAGAAGGTTTTTTAAGGATGGGGCGAATCAGGGCGTGCTTCCAGGAATGGGGGAAGGTCCCCGTGGAGAGGCTGGAATTGAGCATGGAGAGTATATAGGGAAGGAGTGACAGAGAAGGGGTGAGTAACCAGGAGGAGGGAATAGAGTCAAAAGAACAGAATGTCTTGTTAGAGGAGGAGATAAGTTGGTGGAGTTCGATCGTAGTGGTGAGGGAGAAGGAGGACCATGTGTGTGAGAGTTGGGACGTGGGAGGGGGGATGCAAAAGGGGGGGGGAGAATGGATGGGAGGGGGACAAAGAGGCAGAGATGCTCTTAGGGAAGAAATCTTGTTGCTGAAAAACGATGCCAGAAGTGAGGGAGGAGGGAACGGCTGAGTAAAGGTGGAGGTGTCAGGGTGAAGAGAGGTGAGCGACTTGAGCGTGGAATAAAGGTGGCGGGTTTGATTAGGAGCATTGGAGATGGCGTCAGAAATGTATGTACGTTTGGCAAGATGAACTTGGGAGCGGTAGTGTGAGTAGTGAGCTTTGAAGGATGATAGAGTGGCTGGGGAGGGGGCCTTCCGCCATAGTCGTTCGGCTCTGCGGAGCTGGGATTGAAGCAGATGAAGACCGCCATGATACCAGGGCTGAGTAGAACGGTAATTTGTTGGGCGAGGGCGTAAGGGGGCAAGACGATCAAGTGCGGCAGAAAGGGTAGAGGACCAAAGGGAACTCTGAGAATCGGGAGAGAGGGAAGAGAAGTCAGAGGCTAAGAGTTCAGTTGCAGAGGGAAACTGCTGAATAGTAAGCGGGGTGATAGTACGCGAGAGACGCGGGGGGGGGGAGGTGTTGAAGGGGGAGATGGCGAAGGGGATGGCTTCGAGTGGAAGCAGGAGACAGTGAGGCAGAAGTGATCAGTCCAGGGAAGATGGAGGGAGGACAAATTGTGAAGTGTGAGCGTGGAAGAGGATGAGGTCAAGAGGAGGTCAAGAGGAGGTCAAGAGTATAGCTAGTGGAATGAGTGGGAAAGGGAACGTGTTGTGAGAGGGACAAGTCTTGTACGAAGGTAGCAAAGGTGTGATCCCTAGAAGAAGAAGGGGGATTAAGGTGAAGGTTGAAATCGCCAGCAATAAGGAGATGGGGGAAGCTCAGTGAGATGTCAGAGATGGTCAGAAGAAGAGAGTCCCAAAGATCGGAGCGAAGAGTAGGGGGCGAATAGAAAAGAAGAATGTGTGTTGGGGGCGAAGTGTGAAGATGGAGCAGAAGGGCTTCAGGATAGTGGAGCGAGGGTGAGAAAATCTGAGAGAAGGGGAGGGAGGGACGAAGAATAGCAGCCACACCACCACCAGACCGGCCAATGCGAGGGACAGAAACAGCGGAAAAGCCAGGGGGAAGCCTATGACCTTTCCCAGCAATCGCGGCTTCATACAAACAGCCGCCAGCGTGAAGGAAAAGGATCTTCATGCTGGCGGTTGTACAGAGGGAGCCAGGGCCTCGCGCGGGCTTCCCCTGCTCCCTCTGAAGCTGTCCGGTGTGCCATAATGGTGTTCACACGGGGCCCTGTGCAAACAACATTATCGCACAATGGACGGGCCAGCCCTGTGAGTAGGACTCTGGGAATTTGTGTCTTTTGCATAGCTTCAGAAGGCCTTTGGCCTGCCACATAAACAGTTGTACACATTTTTACAGGCACACAACTATATCCATTACTTGGGAAGGTCAATGCAGCAAGCAGATAAGGAAGCTAAGAACATAAGATATGCCATACTGGGTCAGACCAAGGTCCATCAAGCCCAGTATTCTGTTTCCAACAGTGGCCAATCTAGGTCATACGTACCTAGCAGTCTCCCCAAAAGACACAGATTCCACAATGCTTGTACTGGGTCAAGCAGTGATATCCCGAGACCCTTTTAATAATGGTTTATGGACCTTTCCTCCAGGAACTTGTCCAAACCTTTTTTAAACCCAGCTACACTAAAAGCTCTTACTATATCCCCCGGTAACAAATTCCAGAGTTTGATTACACGTTGAGTGAAAAAATATTTTCTCTTATTAGCTTTAAATAAGTTACCCTGTAGCTTCATTGTACTCCTCCTGGAGGCAGAGGATGGGGTAAAATTCCATTTGCTTAATGGAGAGAGAGGGGAGGCCAGGGTGTGGTGGCAAATTTGGATGGATATTGGCAATTGGTGTTAGGGCAAAAGGTGACAGAGGCAGAGATGCTTTGAGGAAGCACATGGATCTATGGCTGATATGGGATTATGAGAGATGCAATTTAAGTTATTGCATCATTGTTTCACAGACATGGTTAAAGAATTTAAAATGAAGCTCTGGGACTCAGATGCTTGTAGGAGATGTGCCCACAGTCAGAACACATTGGTTCACCTGATGTTCACGTGTCCAAGACTGGATACTTATTGGGCGGACATAGGGCAGATTATTACCTCATGCACAGAGGTGGTGGTGCCCAAAGATGGGAGAGTACTATTGTTTGTGTGTGTTGGGGGGGGGGGGAGGGTTGTCTGAGGCCTGGCAGAAATTTTGTCCCCATTTGGACCCATATATCCAGATGGAAATGGTGAAAAAAGGTTACATACCTATTGGCAACTGAAATACATGAATAAAATGTGAATAGGTTGAGAGGGGATGGGGGGGGGGGCGGGTAGTAAATGTGTGGTGTGTGTGTGTGTGTGTGGTGGAGGGCAGGGAAGGCTAATGCATGTATGTTCAAAGGGGCAATGGTAAGGTTGAGGTGGAGACTGATTCTTTTTTTTCTTCTTCCTCTTGCTATTACTAGATTTGCCCTGCATAGTTGTGATA
Source organism: Ichthyophis bannanicus (assembly GCA_033557465.1). Classification (NCBI taxonomy): domain Eukaryota; kingdom Metazoa; phylum Chordata; class Amphibia; order Gymnophiona; family Ichthyophiidae; genus Ichthyophis; species Ichthyophis bannanicus. Next base: position 98,968,476 of record CM066035.1, read on the forward strand.
TAGTATAATAGCTGCCTCAGATTGCTGGTAGCAGTTAGTGTAAATAAAGTTGTTTATTTTGTTTTGTTTCTTGCTGATGTTAAGTACTGGGGTGGCCAATGTTATGCTCTGGATGTGATGGCTGCTAGGAGGTTTAGACCAAACTTAGGGCCCCTTTTACAAAGTGTACTTGGGTGTTGCACCAAACGTGTCAACAGCCCTGAAACTATGGTGCGTTAGATGCAACACCGCTGCGTTAACTATCAGCGGCATTGAAGGCATTTCCCCGGCAGTTAACACGGAGCCCTGTCTCTTAGCGCACAGCACATTAGTGCGGATGCACTTAATGCCATCTATTAAGGTGACATTAGGTGATCCCACACTAATGCAGTTAGTGCGCAGTGTGAACCCTGCGCTAACAGCAGACCTGCCCACTCTCCGCCTCTACCCTGCCTACTCGCTACCCCACACTGTCATGGCCTTGTGCTAGCTGGCTGAGTCTATCCCAGCACGTATTCAGTGTGTTTTAGGACATATGTTGTCAACTAATGCCCTTTACTAAAAGACCCCCCTAGTCTCTGTTAAAGAGCTGCGTAATCTCACACATCTTGGTTGTTGAATTAGATTGTTGAATGTGTGGATAGAAAGGCATTTTTCATATAAAAATGAGATTAAAAAAAAGGTGCAGAGAAGGGCAACAAAACTGATACTGGGGATGGAACAACTCCCCTATGAGGAAAGTCTAAAGAGGCTAGGGCTCTTCAGCTTGGTGAGAGTAGATATGATAGAGGTCTATAAAATCCTGAGAGGAGTATCATGGGTAAACGTGAATAGATTGTTCATTCAATCAAAAAGTACAAAGACTAGGAGTCATGCCATGAAACTGAAAAGTACTGCATTTAAAGTAAACAGGAGAAAATATTTTTTCACTTAACACATAATTAAGTTCTGAAATTCATTGCTGGAAGATGTGGTAAATGCAGTTAGCATAAAAAGGTTTTGACAGGTTCCTGCAAGAAAAGTCCATAAACCATTAAGGCAGACCTGGGGAAAGCCACTCTTTATCTGTGGGGATAAGTAGCATGGTGTCTTGCCACTCTTTGGAAGCCTGCCAGGTACCTGTGGCCTGCATTTGCCACTGTTGGAAACAGGATTCTGGGCTTGATGGACCATCAGTCTGACCCAGTAAGGCATTTCATATGGTCATGCAATGGAACCTATTTACTGTTACTGTTGTCAAGGTAGTGTGTTTTAGTAAACTTAGCCCTATTTAAACAAATCATCTTGATAAAATGTAGTTCATTTTATCCTTTCTTAGTCTTGTATTTTTATGTATGGAGTATTTCTCAGCACAGAGTCTTAGTTTCATGATTTTCAAGCCAACCATATAGTTCCCTTATATAAGCCTGGCAGGCAAAGACTGCAAAGGTCTTATCTGTGGCTTAAAGATTCCCATCAGGAATCCTCAGATAATGTGCCTTGAATTGTTAGATTCGTGGTGTTAATATGTGTACTGTCACGCCGCCACCGCTCGCCTCAAGCTAAGAGGGGCATGGTTATTTTATAGGAACTTTTTGCTGTCTGCTTTTTTTTTAGCCCTTTTCAACTATTTCCCCATAGTGCCTTCTGGGAAAGGTAGTCTTTGCTTGGCTGTATGTGTGCATCAGACAAAAAGCTGTAGTTAGGCTTCAAGGGTTAAGGCAAATGACAGAATTTATTTTACACAATGTTTCGTTCTCATCACGTACAGGATATTGGTTCAGGTCCCTGTGAAACAGAGTATTCTCCTCAAAACAAACACAACTGAAAACGTCTGTTGAAGGTTTTCCATATTGCAGGATACACAGTCTTTTTAACAGAATGGATAATTCACTTTCTTTGTAGCCTTGCTGGCCAAAAGCACAAACAAAAATCATATTCTCTGTCCGTGATAGTATAGCTTCTCTTCAGCTGCATAAACCTTCAAGCAACAAATACAATTCAGGGCACAAGAAAGCTCTGTTACAAAAGCTACTTTCTTACCCCAATGTCCTTGTTCCTGCAGCAGGTGCTTAACAAGCTTTTCCCAGCTTCCAGGCTTACTCCTTAGTCCTTGTGACCTTTCCCTTTATCAACATGAGGGAATCAGGGCCACCGGTTTGTGGATATGGGTTCCCTTCCCTGGTAAACTCTCTCTCCGGATTGGCTTGTTTTCTCCCTATTCCTCAGGTTTAAAACCTTGCACACAGAACAGTCCATAGGAATCTCTTCCCCATTTAGCTTTACCTCAAGCTCTCCCAGCTGCATAGGCTCAGACTCTCCCTGTTCACAATCCTCAGCTACCAGTCTCCCGGGGAATCCTGGAGTCTCTCCTGTTCCTGGCTTCAAACCCTCTGGCAGATGTGCTATATTCCACTTAGCACTCTTCTGTCTTGGAAGCTCAGGGGCTCTGCTCAGCTCTGCACCGGTCAAGCTTCGCCAGCTTGCAGTTGTGCCTCGGCTCGTGGCAGTTTGGCTTCCTGCTTCTCCTTCTCCCCTGCTGCTCCTGACGATGATCCTGCTCTCACCCTCTGGTTTCAGTTTATACTTCCAGGGCTCTCTCTTCCACCCCTCCCTAGCCAGGTGATGGCAATCAGCCTGACTTCGTGCACCTGCATACTTGGAGCACTCCCTGCCTAAGGGGTTCTGGGCTCTGTATCCTCTCCCCTTCCTTCCACTAGGGGGAGCATGGAATGTGGGCCAAGTGGAAGTTTTCTGATTCCTAGCTGTGTTTGTGTCTTTCCTATCCTGCCTTGGTAAAAGGGGGCCCTTTATTAGGGTGAATTCCCAGTCTCTTTGTCCTCCCTCATACTCTGGATAGGCCTCCTTGCCACAGTACTCAGGGCCAATGCAAGGATAGGAGATGCCCTAGGCAAACCTCATTCCTAGTATCCCCCTTGCTTTAGCCCCCATTCCCACTGCCATGCTGTCACCCCCCTCTGGGACATGCTGTGGCAGCAATACTTCTAAAAACATCGCGGTGCCAGAGTTACCCTCACCTCTGCTGCTGCAGCACTTCTGCCTCTGTGCAAAAGGAAGTGGAATCGGAGGCGGGGGCGAAAGCATGAACAACACCACAGCGCTGGAGGTGAAGGCAACACCAGCGCTGCAGTGCCATTTTAACAATATTGCCACCTGTGCATGTCCCAGAGAGGGGAGACAGCAGCGACAGTGGGCACCCTCGGACCATTTGGCACTCTAGGTGACCGCCTAATGGTACTGCTGGCCCTGTATGTACTTCTATGCCACGGTGGATTCTCAAAGATCAGGAGTCTCATCTTTTGATATCAGAAACAGAAATAGAAAAATGATTGCAGAGAAAGACCATACGGCCTATCCAGCCTGCCCATTGTAGGGGAGATGATACGGCTTCTGGGGTCCTCCTGCAACCAATATGTCTGCACCGCTACGAGAGGGTAAAAAAGGGGGGGGGGTGCTCCCATCAGCAGCATTTTGTTGCCCCCCCAAGCATTGGTACTGCCCTGCTGTGCTGACTTAGCTTATTATGATGCACCAGCCCTGGCCCACCCACGCTAGATATAAATCTCTACTGTGGATGCTCTCCTGAGCTGGGACCCTCCCCATAGATGCCAGAAATTGTGGACAAGTGTTTAAGGATAAGTTCAGGACCTCTCCAGTTGCTGTGCTCAGGTAAGACTTCCTCAAAGTAAAATGTTAAATATTATTATAAAAATGATGTGCAATAGACAGAATTAAATTTAAATAATGACAATTTTCTTTGTTAGAAACCAATTTAGTTACTTTTTAAATAGTTAAAGCATCTCTTTTTAAATTACTATTAATAAGCAGGCAATCTAACAATGTGTCTTTGCTTTGCAGATTTTCAACACTAAATTATCAGCATTCAGATAAGTTTCAATCATTTCCTTCTTTCCATGAGTTACTTTATGACACCAAGCATTTAATGTTGCTAAGGGTTGATACTTTGGGGTATGTTTACTAAACAGCGGTAGCGGCTTCTGTGTGATATTGGAGCTGCGGCTCTAATATTGCACGGAAGCCGCTCCCGCTGCTCAGTAAACATACCCCTTTGTGTACAATTTCTCTCAACAGATCGTCCTCAGATCAAAACCAACCCCTTCTCCAGGAACAGGTAAGTACTAGCTTTGTCTTAACTACAATGTATCCTCACCCTCCCTATGTTTCTTGTGTTTTTCAAATTTCAAATGTCCATACCACTGGCCAGGGCAACACATGTTGGTGTACTGATGTCTTCTTGCTCTCAGGTAAGCAGCCTTGAATTTAGTCCTCTGCTTCCTTCAGCGGAGACTCCTGTCGCTTCCTTGTGGAATCTATTATTCTGACCTTACAAAAATAAAGGAATAAAACTCTACCTGGCCTAACAAGGGGATTTAGGTTTAGCCTTTCTATTAAAATGTACCTCCCTTGTTCTCTTCCATTTATTTTTCCTAACCTGAGCAGCAGGTTTTCCGCTAAATTGTCCCTAACTAGAAAAGAAAATACAAAAAATTTAAGTTTCCCTGACTTCTAAGACCCCTGATTTGCTGTTTTGTTCAACACTCAGCACACACTCTGTCTCAGTCAAAATATAAACTTTTCACTCTAAATTACAACTGAGCTTACTTCAGTTGACAAGGAATAGTCCTGAGGTTTCTCAGTAATCACACTCTGGGACAGCCTCAATGATCCAGACTTTGCCAGTCCTTGCACTCTTGTGATTAGGACGTTCACAGGTTTATTCCACCTGACTCCCCCTCAAGGCAGAACTTTTAATCGGGTCTGAAACTCTTCAGTACCATAGATTAAGCACTGTTTGTTTCCAGTTTTAAAAAAAGTTACCGTGTTTTTCATCAGCCACCTCTCATTCACAGTCTCAGTGGCAACGTTACGCGGACCGCTCTGTTTAAACCCTCGCACTTCATATGCCCCACTCTCACACACAAAACAGCTCTATTGTTTTACTCTTCAGACCCTTGAATCAGGCTTTTCGGAGGCATAGACCCTCAGCCGCTGTAAAACAGGTCTGCACTCTTTGAATCCCTGGTGGTCTCTTGACACAAACAATCCCAAGTTTCCTAGGTGATACCCTGCTTCCATAACGTAACCATGACATTGTCATGGTGTCTCCCTGGTGACACCAATCAGGCATCGAATCCTCAGCTTCCCCACAGCTTGGGATTCCAACCCCAAAGTGAACTGGATGTTGGATGTTTTAAATGGTTGTCATGGCAATGCCCATTAGTTTTAACAGGAAAATATATTTTGATACAAAATTTACTTGGTATTATAATAAACTTGTTAAATACTTCTTCAAAGGTGATCTTTATACCATGTTCAAACCCCACTACTCTCTAGTGTACAACATAGACTTCTAAAACACAGTTATGGCTCCACAAGAATTTTCCCCTGTTAAAATATTTTTTCTATTGCTGATTCTCCCTCACAGGTTCTCCCTGATAAGGTCCTCTCAGACCCATAAAAGTCATTTTTTACAGGGTTTTTTTTACTGCGCTACAGTACTTCTGCCAAAATGGGGTATTGGCCCTTTAATTTTTGTCATTGAACCCTCAAATTGACTCTCTCAGGCTCTCTTCTGACCACCCCTCCCATTCAGGAGTCCCTTCAGGGTCCAAATTGCCCTTGGCCCAACTTAACCAAAATTTTAAAACACCGTCCCTTTAAATTTAAGAGCAGTAATACTACAAAGCTCCTCTGACTTACCCTAACAGTAGATCCCCACTTCTTTCACTTGTTTTTACCTTTAATCTTGATGCTGCAGCCCCTTTAAATAGTCAGAACTCCGCCAAGTATAGCTCCAGCTTGCAGTTTTCAATGCAGCTTAGCTGTGCGTTTATCCCCGGACCCTGTGATTCAGCAAGGAAGGCTTCAGATCAGGCTCCCAGCACCTCCTCAGCACCACGGAACACCGCAGCCACGTCCCTTCTCCATTAAAAAAGAAAACATGCCAGCTTCCACTCATGGTCCTCCTGATACCGCAAACCTCACTAGCCCTCCCCCTGAGGCACTAATGTGGCCTGGACTCTGTCGGCCAGGGGCCAGGCCCCCAGCACCGTGGACCCCAGGTAATTTTAATTTTTTTTCATACTATTCATACTACCATCCCCTCTTTTCCCTTTGAACTTCTCTGTGCTTGTCCCATGCTTTCTTGAATTCATATACAGTTCTTGTCTCTACCACCTCCATTGGGAGACTATTCCATGCATCTGCCACTCTTTCTGTAAAGAAATATTTCCTCAGAATACTCCTGAGTCTGTCCCCTGTCACTTTCAACCTATGCCTCCTCAATGCAGAATTTTCTTTCAATTGAAAGAGGCTCTCCTGTGCATTTATGCCATGGAGGTATTCAAATGTTTCTATCCTATCTTCCCTCCCTGCCTTTCCTTCAAAATATACATATTGAGATCTCGAGGTCTATCCCCCTATGCTTAATGACAAAGACAACTGACCATTTTAGTAGCCGTCCTCTGCACCTACTCTATCCTGTTTATATCTTTTACCCAGTGGGGTCTCCAGAATTGCACACAGTACTCCAAATGAGCTGTCCCCAGAGACGTCCTTCTTGCTGGCCATTCCTCTACCTATACACCCAAAGCCCTCTTCCACTTAGGAAATGCAATTAGGAGTTTAAGGATGCTGTTGGTCACATTCATTCTCCATACAATGAATGTTACATGATATTCTTGGTGTCACACAGTGGACCTATCAAGTCAAATGACAATGGCACCAGTAAATGGGATATACAGTAGCAAGTACAGTCACCACAAAGATGTGGAGTGTACAAACGGTATTCGCAAACATATCCAGTTTTGACACAAATGTATTTCTTCTATCCAATTCTGATAGTAAGGTAACTTATTCTGTCAAAAGATAAATCATATATACATGGGGAGGGGTGGCCTGCACGGAGCGACAGTTGCACCTCCTCTTGCCATCTTGCTGGGCAGACTAGATGGACCATGCTGGTCTTTATCTGCCGTCATTTACTATGTTACTATATATATTTATGAACTGCAATGTTAGGAATCATACTGCATCTGCTTTTCCAAACTTTATAATCATCACCCTTCAAAATATCCTTTTTATGATAAATTTTCTTTATGCAGATAAAAATGAAAAGTTACAGTCTGTTTTACATCTTAGGTACAGTCCATAACTTTTCATTTTTAGCAGCATAAGTAATGTGGTTGTTGTGTAAGTCCTCTCAAATGCTCAGAAATAACTCCCAGAAGCTAATCAAGAAATGTATGATGTTTGTTGTTGTTAAGTGCCGTCGAGTCGGTGTCGACTCATGGCAACCCTCTGGATTCATTGTTGACAGAGTAGCACCCATAGCTGCTGTTATTATATTGATCCAGTCATTGCTGGCCTTCCTCTTTTGCATTGATCTTCTACCTTGTCAAGCATGATGTCTTTCTCTAACGATCTCTCTCTTCGCATGATGTGTCCAAAGTATGAAAATCAAAGTCTTGTCATCTGAGCTTCTAAAGAAAGCTTAGGTTTGATCTCCTCTAGTATTGACTATTGTTCTTTGGGCAGTCCATACAACAATCCAAGGCAGCAGTACAGTATAGGGGGTGACATACCTCTGTCTATGAAAGAAGAGCAGGACCTAAGTGTGATTGTGTCTGACAATCTCAAAGTAGCTAAAGAGGTAAAAAAGGTGATGGTGAAAGTTAGAAGAATGCTTGGGTGTATAGGGAGAAGAATGGCCAGCAGAAGAAAGGAGGTGATAGTGCTTCTGTATAAGTCTTTGGTGTGGCCTCAGTATTGTGTGCAATTCTGGAGACCACACCTTCATAAAGATATAAGCAGGTTGGAATTGGTGCAGAGAGTGGCTACTAAAATGGTTAGTGGTCTTCAGTATAAAGCATATGAGGACAGACATAAGGACCTTAATATGTATACTTTAGAGGAAAGGCAGGATAGAGATGATTGAGATGTTTAAATACCTCCATGGCATAAATGCACAGGAGTAGAGCCTCTTTCAATTGAAACCAAGCTCTGCTATGAGGGGACATAGGATGAGGATGAAAGGGGATAGATTCAGGAGTAATATGTGGAAATATTTCTTTACGGAAAGAGTGGTAAATGCATGGAATAGTCTCCCAGTGGAGATGGTAGAGATGAGGACAGTATCTAAATTAAAAAAAGCATGGGACAAACACAGAGGATCTCTAAAGGAAAAAAGGGGACTCTTGTAGTGATTGATATGGAAGGGCAGACTAGATAGTCCATGTGGTCTTTTTCTGTTGTCATGTTTCTATGTATTCACACTTCATCACCAGCACCATAATTAAAGGCATCAGTGTTCTTCCTGTCTATGTTTTTCACTGTCCAAGTTTCACATCCATATGACGTTATTGAAAATAACATGGTTTGAATAAGTTGAATATTTGTATGGAGAGAGATTTCTGCTCTTGAGAATCTTGTGTAGGTCCTTCATAGTCATTCTGCCAAGAGTAATGTGACATTGGATTTCTTGACTGCTTGTCTTTTCTTTATTCATAGTTGATCCAAATAGGTTAAAGTTGTCACTATTTCAATTTCTTCACCATCAATGATGAACTTATTGATTTTGCCAGTTGTCAGGATCTTTATCTTCTTTACATTAAGGTGCAGGCCCATGTTTCTTGATCTTGAGAAGCAAATGTTTCAGATCGTCTTTACTTTCAGCCAGTAATGTGGTAGCCTCAGCATAGAGAAGGTAGTTGATGAGTCTTTTACCAATCTTCACATCTCGGTTGTCTTCATACAGTCCTGCTTCTCTGATGATTTGTTCTGCATATAAATTAAACAGGTAGGGTGAAAATATGCAGCCTTGTCATACACCTTTGCTGATTTTAAACCATTCTGTTTCTCCTTGTTCCATTCAAACTGTTGTTTCTTGATCGATGCAAAGGTCGTGCAAGAGAACGATCAGGTGTTCTGGTATACCCATGCTTCTTAATGTGGCCCAGAGTTTCTCATGTTCTATACAGTCAAAAGCCTTGCTGTAGTCAATAAAACACATATAGATATCCTTTTGGTATTCTTCTGTCTTTTCAAGGATCCATCTCACGTGTTACTCCGATAAAAAGGCATCACCTTGTATTTTTTTTTTTTGTTTTTGACTTTTATTATCCGCATAAGAACATGTATGATAGAAAAGGACATTTTGAAGGGCAATGATTAGGCAATTGTGTGGACCTGACAACAAACTAAACTATGAAATGTCAGTTGCAATATGATTCTTGACAGTACAGTCCATGAATATATATGACTGCCTTTTTGATAGAAAAAGTGGATTGATATCAAGTTTTGTACAGAACAAATACGCTGACATTAGGATTGGACATGTCTTGTGGATACTATGGTGGACTGGGGGTAATTTTACAAGCGGATGTGTACTTTTAGGTGCAGTGTTAAGGACCTCTAATACCAGTTTAAAAGTATGCGCAGTGTATGATGGTGTTTACTTTACTGGTTGGTGTATGCATGGGTGCAGTTTGGGTGAACTTGGACGGAGTGCAGAAGTACACACGTAGATTATAAAATATCATAACTTACATGTATTCTTGAAATATTTAGCATGGGCATTTACACAAGATCTAAGGCTGGTGTAAATTTCCGTGCCTCAACTTATGGCGTGATTTCAGCAACTTACACTAGTATTTTATAAAGACACGAAGGCGCCTACTTGTTTTTTAGAAAATAGGTTAAAATTGGTCCTTTAAATAATGCTTTAACTAGGTGTCCCCTTATAAAACTACCCTCTGTTAGTACAATCATTTCTTTGTGATGACTTATGGTTTTCAGTACCAGTGTCAGTATTGCAGGTTCTGACATTGGTGTTTGGTTGCTATGCAAACTTTTTCTTTACCCTTTAGAGTTAAGAAGTAGTCTGCCTGATGCCGAAGTGTGGCATGTTGGCCTGAGAGATGGAGACAAAGTGAGCTTTTTGTGTTACCCCGAGGACATTTCCAGCTGAAAATAAAATGTAGGTAGTAATACTGTAAGCTTCTGTGACAACAATATTAAAAGCATGCTTTCAAGTTTTGAGCTCTGAGTGCTAGGTCTTGAGGATTTTGAATTCATGGTTTGGCATGTAGGGGCTTCTCTTTGTTTATTCCATGCAATGACAGAAGAAGTGAGACAGGAGCTCCAATGCAGTTCCTATAAGTTTATTTTTATTTTATTTATTTACATTCTCTTATATACTGTGCTATTCTGCATCAGTGTGGTTTACATTCAACAAACTGAAATTACATTGAACAGGGCATTATAACTTGGAGATAACTATTTTACAGGGAACATGGGCTATGGAGGGTTAAGTGGCTTGCCCAAAACCACAAGGAGCACCTGTGGGACTAGAAACCCCAGTCCTTCTGGCCCAAGGTTGCTGTCCTCTAGTGGGATTTGAACCCCTGACCTTTTGGCCTGAAGTACCTTGCCCCAACCACTAGGCTACTCCTCCACTCCTAGTTGACCTTATGTTTGATAGCTGCCACTCATAGTTCTCTTCAACTCAGTGGGCCATGCAGCCAGTTGATGGTTTCATTGAGGTCATGGGCCTTTGGTGTATGAGCTCCACTGTACAGGTGCACAGGTAGTGGTCCCTTTAATTTTCCTGGTCAAGGATGAAGGCAGAGACAGAGATGACCATATTCTGAAGATGAATGCATTGCTTTGTGGATGGTGTCATCAAGAATGTTTTGGCTTCTTGGACTGTGGGATAATTTTCCAAGGGCTGCTGAGTAAAGAAGACATTATCTATTGAAGAAGGAGCAGAATGGACAACCTAACGAGAAAGACTTTAAACTAGTATCATCAGGAATGGATGAATAAAGCCTTCAGGGTAAGTACAACATTAAACATTTGTATTGAAATGGAAAAAATGGGCAACATATGGAAAGCTATTTATATTAATGCCCACAGTATGGGAAATAAATCTCAATTCCAAATCCCCAGTGAACATCACTCATCATTCCCATTGCAGCCCTCAGAAAGAAGGTGAGGAATGCTATATTCAAGCCTACAGGCAGACTAGGGCTTCCATTGAAAGAATGTTTGGCCTCACAAGATTAGATTCAGGAGTCCAGAGAGAGATGTGGACATTTCCTATACAACCCCACCATAGTCTGTGAAATATTCATGGCCTGCTGCATGCTTCACAAGTTGGCTCTCTCCCACAGGCAGCCCCCTCCTCAGAAGAATATGCCAGAACCACTAGACAGTGATGTGTAGACTGCTGAAGACCATGAAAGACAGTAACAGCATGCCCACAATCAGGCCCTGCAACTAGGAACAATTTGATAGACAGACATATTTTGCAATATGTGCCCTTAAGTCAATGCTGACCCAGCAACCCCTAGGTTTTCTTGGCAAGATTTAACTGGAAGTAGACTGTCAGGCTTTTCTTCCAAGATAATGGAGGGTCCAGTGACTTGCCCAAGGACACAAAGAATGCTATTGGGAATTGAACCTGGTCTTTTATTTACCAGGCTGTTGTTCTAACCACTAGGCTACTCCTCCACTCCTTTTTCTGAGTTAAAAAAAATTGTTGTTAGCTAGTTGGTGGAGGAATAGCCCAATGGTTAGAGCAATGGTCTGAGAACGAAGGAAGCCAGAGATCAAATCCCACTGATGCTCCTTGTGATCTTAGACAAGTCACTTAATCCTCCATTGCTTCAGGTTGTAAGCCCTCTGGGGACTGGGAAATACCTACTGTACTAGAACATAACTCACTACTGTAAAGGCATGACCTAAATCCAAATCTCTTTCTCTTCCCCCTACTATACATGCATATATCTATCTATCTATCTATATATATCAGTGTTTCTGGGGATGCCCACACCATGCATCACTGGCATGGCTCCAGCTCTGCCATCTGTCCTGCTTGAGCACTGTGCCATATGGGCATTTTCTCAGAGGTGGCCCTGGGCATTAAGCCACAGACTTGTCATCTATCTCCGTGCCATTTCTGCCTGCTGCAATGAAGTCCGGAAACTCCACAGAGGGTAAAAGACCCCTAAGTGTTCCTTTTCTTTTTTACCTTTTACTTTTTATTTTTGAGCTTTGTAAACCACTTTGCTTATCTGGAAAGGCAGTATAGAAAATACAAAATAAACCATAAACCCCAAGCAGGCATACATTCCGTAATCAAACTGTATCAGAGCTAAACAACTATATAATCCAAGAAAACGTGACTATTGATAGATACCTTCTTATTCACCATGATATTAAAGTCCCTTAACACCAGTAAGTCCTTATAATCAACTAACAGTTGTGTCATTATCTCAGCTAGATCCAACAATAAACCCATTCCCTGCCCCTTTGGGTTAAAAACTAGCAAAAAAAACCCCAACATGACTAAAAACCGCCCACTCTATCCTGTGAACACTGGATCCGATTAATCCGTTTTCTGTAACCTGCAAGAGTAGCGATGAGGTAAACAGGATTGCTAGAAACCCCTGATGAATACATCGGATTAAAAGTATTCAAATCCCTCTTTCCTCAGTTATAAAATCTAACTCCATTGTTTGTTCCTGTATCCAATCATTTTAAACTAAAAACTTGTGATTCACTGATACAGCATTTATAAATCCTATTGCATCACTATAGCATCTCAGGATTTCCACTAGAGCTCTCACACCAAAGTGAAGCTTGTTACAAAATGTTTTCCCTCTACCATTCCACTAGGATATAATAATTTCTGTATCTAAATAACAAAGAAACCATCCATGTACTATAAAAACCTCAGTCTAATCAGTTTTTCTGCTGCTCCTTATCTCATCTTCCCACCCATTATTCATCACAATCCATCCAATTGTGGCCTAATAAAAAATGGAAGATTCACGGTATGACTCACACCAGGCATTCAGTGCTATTCAAGGAATTTGTTAAGGTGCATATCCCTTTGCTGAGACCAGTTGGTAGAGGGACCTGCCCTTGGATCGCTCCTTTGTTGGGCTGGGGAATCCTTTATTTATGATGTCACTGGGAACTGCTACTGACTGCGATCACGTCAAGCCTCTCCGGACCACTCTGGTCCTCACCAGGAACCTCCAGCACAGATGACATACAGCGCTCACTCTCTTTAATGGCTGGCACATGAGATTTTTTCCATGCAGACCCCTACTAAAAATATAAGGACTACACCTATCTATCTGCGTGGGCTGCCTTGATTCATTCCAGAAAGGCTGCATATAAAAATGAATAATAAACAAGTCTGCATGCTATGTCACTCCCTGCTTGCAAAGTGCCACAACGCATATACCATTGATCACGATGATTGTTGAAAATACATCTAGAGGTCCTGTAATGCTAATTCTCAGAAGATTTGCGGGATGTTTTCAAACCCAGTAGTGCAACTTCGCTGATCATTACTTTTTCTTTCTGTCAGACTGACACAGCAAGGAATATTCACAAATCCTTTAGATGCCCTGTTTAGCTGTAATCCCCATAGGGATACTAACCCCCTCTTGGGTTATCTTTGTGAAACAGATAATAACATTTACTTGCTAAGAGAATATTTTTTTCTTTTCCTGGCCAAATTTGCCACTTTGCTGACTTTTGTTAGCACCTCCAGGGTGCTAGAGCTGAAAGTGATTGCAGATGACAAGTCTAAGATGTATGAAAACCCCAGAGGTTTCCCCCTGGATAGAATGCAGAAACTCGCCTAGATATTGCTTGTTCCTCTGTTTTCATCATTACAGATGCATGGAAAAAGTATTCTCGCTTGCTTAGGAAATGCCATTGACAGGACTTCACTCTGGGGATTAATGTAAAATAAAAAGAAAACAAAACTCCATCCTGATTTTATTCAGGAGACTTTAGATATGCTGGCACTAATAAAATCAAACCATGTAGTACGCTTTTCCCTCCTGAATTTACTGTTATCATAAGCAGGTGTCAGCTGGAGGAAAAACATGATAAAATAGAAGTGTAATATGGAAAGACGACATCTCAGCCCCTCCAACTCAACTCTTTCAATTCCCTCTAGAACTCATCCTGTCGCCCTTCTAGGAGCTATAGGGAGGTGAATGTTTGACAGCGTCATTTTGTCTGTCCTCTGGTTCTCTGGGAAAATTCTTCCCTAATTTCAAATATTGTTAATGAACATCTTTCCTCAAACGTAGCTCATGCATAAAATTCACATTGGCACCTCCATTTAAACATTTGCCAAATGCTGTTTTAAAGTCATTCAAGCTAGGTGTTGTAAACATATTATTTTCGTGTAAATATAGTTAGCACACACCTTGTTCTGTCTTGGGGCCAGTATCAAAAACAAATGTGGTTAGCAGCAGAAGCCATCACCTGACTTGCTTTGGTTTCGGTTTTATTTATTTTATTTATTTATTTATTTAACAGTATTTCTAAACCGCCTTATCTTAATAATCAAGGTGGTATCACAGCAAGCAATCAGGTAAAGTGTGTGTGTTGTACATGCAGTGAGGATAAAACTTAGTTGTGTGAGGGATGTGTTGGGTGCTTGATTTGTTTGAGCTATATACAGGGTGGGCTATTTACAGTGGTGCTAGAATCATATTTTATATATATTCAGTTGTTTGGGAGGATTGGAGTGCTGTTATCCATTCTCTTAGGTTATGTGATGTGACCATAGTGCTCTATGAACAGCATGGTTTTCAGTTGTTTTCTGAAGTCTTTGAGGTCTGGAGTTGCCCTTAGATCGTCCGGTAGATTGTTCCATATTGTTGGAGCAGCCATGGAGAGAGCTCTGTCTGTTGTGTCCTTGCGTGTGTGCTTGTACTCATTTGGGGTGCTGACTCGGTTGCGTGTTTGACTTCTTCTGGGACGTGCGCTGGTTTCCGGTTGTATGAGCAGGTGGAGGCTGTTGGCTGATGTGTGTTCTTTTATCTTAAATAGGTTTATGATAGTCTTGTATCTGATGCGAGCAATGATTGGGAGCCAGTGTAAGTCCTTTAGTGTAGGTGTGATGTGCTCCTGCCTTGCGGCTCCGGATATGATTCGAGCTGCAGTGTTTTGTGCCAGCTGTAGTGGTTTGAGAGCTTGTTTTGGTAGTCCGAGGTATATCGGATTGCAGAAGTCCAGTATTGGGGTTATCAGTGCTTGACAGACTGTACGGAAGTGTTCTGGAGCGAGGAGTGGTTTCAGTCTCCTGATGATTCGCATCCTGTAATATGCTTTTTGGATTGTTTTGTCTATGTGTGGTTTGAGGTTGAGCTTACTGTCCAGAGTAACCCCAAGGTATCTCACCTCCGATCTTATCGGTATCGTGGTGCTTTGTATCTTTATGTTTGGTGGGTGTGTGAAGCTTTGGTTTCGAGTGATGATTAAAGCTTCAGTCTTGTTGTAGTTTATAGCTAGATTGTTGTTTTGGCACCACTTCGCCATTTGGGTAAGGCAGTCTGCTATCTTAGAGAAGTCCGGGTTTTCGATTGATATCGGGGAGTATACCATTATATCGTCTGCGTATATTGTGTATTGGATGTTGTTCTCTTTCATAATGTTGCATATTGGTTGGATGTAGATGTTAAAAAGGAGTGCTGAGAGTGCGGATCCTTGTGGTACTCCTTGTTGGACGTTTATGGGCCGGGAGGTGTCCTGTCCCACCTTGACCTGTAGCTGTCTTTCTGTTAGGTACGAGTGGAACCATTTTAGAGTGGTACCGTGTATACCAGTGTTCTTCAGTCTCTCCAGGAGTATATTGTGATCAACTGTGTCGAACGCTGAGGAGATGTCGATGAAGATCATTATAATTCCATTCCTGATGTCGTCAATTATTCTTATGATGCTGTCGAAGAGGTAGATCAGGAGAGTTTCGACTCCATGGTTGGGACGAAATCCGTGTTGGTTGTCGTCGAGAGTTCCGTGTTCGTCAATGTGTTCCTGAAGTTGTAGTTGAACCGTCTTTTCAATTATTTTTGCGAGGAAGGGTATGCTGGAGATTGGTCGGTATGCTGCTGGGTCCTTTTTGTCGAGAGAAGTTTTCTTTGTGATTGGTCTTACTGAGGCAAGCTTTAATTGCTGTGGCATGAGTCCTTGAGTGAGTGAGTTGTGTACCATTTTATGAATGTTTGGTATGAGGCTTGCTTTGGTGGCTTTGACCCATGACACTGGGCAAGGGTCTGTAGGAGCAGTGCTTGTGTTGATTGTGGAGATGATGTCTGATATCTGCTTTTGAGGGTGAGTGGAATGTGCCCCAGGTTTTGGGGTGGACGTTCGTTCTGTTGGTTCTACTGGGTGTTGAGCGCTCTGTGGAGTGAAATTTGTCTTTGATGTGGTCGGCGAATATCTGTGGATCCACTTGTATTTCTCTTTCTGCTGCTTGCTCTTTTGTCAGGGTTTTTACTATTTCGAAAAGTTCTCTGGGTTTGTTGATGGAAGAATTTATCAGGTTTGTGTGGAATTCTCTCTTTGATTGGTTGATGTGTTCATTGTATTGTTTTTGCTTTGTTAGGTAAAGATGTTGGTCGGAAGTAGTTTTGTTTTTTCTCCATCTCCGTTCAATTTTCCTGAGCTCCCTCTTTTCCTGTCGTATTTTTGCTGAGTACCATGGTTTGTTTTGTCTCTTGTTGTGGTGTTGTTTCTTGGTCCTGTCAACGGATGGTTTGGCGGCGTTAGCTAGGACATTGTTCCAGTTGGAAACTTGTTCCTCCAGGTCCTCTGAGTCAATGTTCAAGTGTTGTATTGTGTCCTGGATGAATTCGTCCTTGTCAAAGGACTTGAATCGTCTTTGTGTGTGTGGGAAGTTCGCTCTTTCGCTTGTCCAGTCTTCTTGTGATTGCAGATTTGTCTCGATTAAGTAATGGTCAGACCATGGTACTGGGGTGATGGTGGGTGTAGAGATTAGGTCTCTTGAAGTTAGGTAGTTTGATGCGAAGATGAGGTCTGGGGATGATCCTAGTCTGTGTGTTGGTGCATTGACTATCTGTGTGAATTGAAGTGATGACATTGCCTGAAGGAAGGCCTCTGCATCTTTTGTATTGGCGGACTTGAGGTTGAAGTCTCCGATTAGTAGTGCTGGTTTGTTGTTTGACGTTATGGCACAGGCTTCTTCGAGTATGAAGGCTAGTTCGTCGGGTGGAGCACGGGGTGCTCTGTAGGTTAGGCAGATTGCAATATTCTTGTTCTTGATGCTAATTGTGTTACACTGCTTTGTATCTGTGAGATTCAGTGTCTTGAACTTGAGTTCTGTTTTTGCTATTATTAGGACTCCTCCTCCACGCTTGTGGATGCGTGGGCAGTTGTATGCTGAGTAGTTGTTCGGTACTAGTTGGTTGAGTAGTACACTGTCGGTAGGGTTGAGCCATGTCTCTGTGATGCATATTATGTCTGGCTGTCGCTCTTCAATGTGGTCTACCAGAGTGTGTATCTTGTTGCAGATGGATCTGGCGTTTATGAGCTCAATTGATGTTTTCTTTGTGGAAGAGGTTGTTGCGACTTGTGCTTCCTTAGGGCCGGTGTTGGGGTTTGATTTGTGTCTGTTTTGTCTCTTTGTTTGGGAGGTTGCGAGTGTCTCTTTGTGTGTGTGTTGTGGACCGAGATATGGCAGTGCAGTTGGTGGGTACCATGGTGTGTTTGTTTGGGGGTAGTGGGGGTGTGTAGTTGGTGGGAGGAGTTGTGTGACTAGTAGGTATAGTGGGAGGAAGTATGTGGTGTGCATGTTGATAGCTTGTGATGTTCTGATAGGGCGACGCCTGTGTCCTTAGGTTTTCGTCTGTTGTTTGCTTTTTTGAGGAGAGCTGTACTTGTTGCAGGGGCTTGTCCTGGGGATGTGAAGTTGTATCTGTTGCGGTGCGGGAGCCTGTCCCGTGGAGGGAGCCTGTCCCTTGGATGTGAAGCTGTATCTGTTGCAGTGCGGGAGCCTGTCCCGTGGAGGGAGCCTGTCCCTTGGATGTGGAGCTGGATCTGATGCGGT
The DNA here is from genome assembly GCA_033557465.1 of Ichthyophis bannanicus. Taxonomy (NCBI): domain Eukaryota; kingdom Metazoa; phylum Chordata; class Amphibia; order Gymnophiona; family Ichthyophiidae; genus Ichthyophis; species Ichthyophis bannanicus. The sequence continues at coordinate 98,986,357 of CM066035.1, forward strand.
GCGGGAGCCTGTCCCGTGGAGGGAGCCTGTCCCGTGGATGTGGAGCTGGATCTGTGGCGGACGCCTTGGTGCGGGAGCCTGTCCCGTGGAGGGAGCCTGTCCCGTGTGTGTGGAGCTGGATCTGTGTTGGTCGCCTTGGTGCGGGGGCCTGTCCCGTGGATGTGGAGCTGGGTCTGTCGCGGTGCGGGAGCCTGTCCCGTGGAGGGAGCCTGTCCCGTGGATGTGGAGCTGGATCTGTGGCGGTCGTCTTGGTGCGGGGGCCTGTCCCGTGGATGTGACGCTGGATCTGTCGCGGTGCGGGAGCCTGTCCCGTGGAGGGAGCCTGTCCCGTGGAGGTGGAGCCGGATCTGTGGTGGTCGCCCTGTTGCGGGGGTCTGTCCCGTGGATGTGGAGCTGGGTTTGTCGCGGTGCGGGAGCCTGTCCCATGGAGGGAGCCTGTTTCGTGTGTGTGCAGCTGGATCTGTTGATGAACTCTTGGTCTGACCCACTATGGTACATCCCAAGTCCCTATGTTCTTATCTAGCTAAAGATGACATTGCTCTAACATAGCATCAGTACTGGCATATCTCTGGGTTTAAGGTATCAATCTGGACAAACATGGTAATACCAAATATGGCCTATAAACGATGGTAGTTAACAACACTGGCATATCCCTGGGTTTACAGTATCGATCTGGACAAACATGGTAATACCTAATATGGCCTGTAAACGCTGGAAGCTAACAACAGTATCCAGAGGGAACTAGTCACTAGAGTGCCCAACACTGATCTTGGATTCTAGTCCCAAACATGAATTTCTACCCTTTAAATTAGTATTTTTATGAGAGGCAGGAGGATAATCCTAGCTGTAGAGAGTGGTGCTGCTGCAATCAGATGATTTAAACAGAACTATACATTCAATTATTGTTAGGAGTGCAGTTAATTCATATAAGTAATGAAGCAGTGTTGATAGTTTAAAAATCACTCAAATGAGTGTGACTTACGTGCCCCAGAGTTTCAGCTCTTTAGGCAGTTCGGCGTCTTCGGAGTTGGTATTCTGCGTTTCCACTGTGAGTTGGTGGATTGTCAGTTCCTTGATTGTACGCGAGCTCGACCCCGAGGGAGCTCAGCTGTACCAAGAGGGAGGTGTATGGCCCAGTAACGAGTTTGGCCGTATGTTTCTATACTGGGCAGGATTTGGGGTGGGTCTGTACAGAGGGAAGTGATATTCAGCCGCTGTCTATACGAGTTACACAGATAAGTACGGATGCAGTAACAACTGCAACCACCTTTTATGGATAGACACCTCTACAATGTTATATGTTTATCACTGCTAATTACATGTATAACTTTATATGGATGGGGGTAATTCTATACAGGATTTTCCATGAGTAAAGCTGTCGTGCCCATGGAAAAGGACTTTTATAAAATAGTGTAGACAAGTAAAAGTATGCACGGTGATAAAACTTCATGCACTTTTACACGTGTTTGGAGGTGCAGTTTGGGCACAGCACAGGTGACGTTGCAGAACACTTGCGCATATACCCACATATGTGACTTGCACGTACGTGTACAGCTGCTTCCCAAACAGGAATAAATGTGTGGGGCTGCATTTTAGTTGCAATTTCTGCCTGTTTTATGCAGCTATTTTATAAAGGGACATAAGTACCTATGTTGAGCCGAGGAGCGCAGGGCAGCGCTCCTCCCTGCATTGGAGCTCGGCCCAATCGATGGGAGCCACGAGGATCTTAAAATTGGAAGCAACATCGGGCGCACAACACACGCTGCATCCACCGCCGTCAACGGGTGCCCCCTGATTGGGGTTGAGCCAAGGAGCACAGGGCAGAGCTTCTCCCTGCATCGGAGCTCAGCCCAATCGACGGGAGCTGCGAGGATCTTCAAATTGGAAGCGCCATCGGGCGCACCTGCGCCTGGAGGGCTTCGCCAGAGGGCCCTCTGGCGTGGCCCTCAGGCGGGAGACCCAGGTGGAAAACGCAAGTAGACAAACAACAGAGCAGCACTGATCGTTTGCTAGCCACCTCACTGCTTTGATCCAGGTAGTATCATGTCCCATGATCGCTACAGCAGTGGTCGAAACAACTAACGCTGCCTCATTGCTTGCATGTCAATATTTGCTGCTGTGCCTGGACACTCCATTGCTGCCTCATTGCTTGTAGGTTAACATTTGGGCTTTGCCTGGACACTCCATTGCTGCCTCATTGCTTGTAGGTTAACATTTGCGCTTTGCCTGGACACTCCATTGCTGCCTCATTCCTCGTAGATTTACATTTGCTGCTTTGCCTGGACATTGCTTGCATTAAACTTGCTCCCACTGCTTACATTGTACCTGTGTCCCTTTGCCTACCTTGAACTTGCCTCCCATTGCTTACATTGAACTCTACTGCACAGGCTATAGTCTCCCCACTGCCCCATTGCTTCTATTCTAACCTATACCGCATAGTGTGTAGTTCCCACTACCCCACTGCTTGCATCTTAACCTATACTGCTTAGCGTGTAGTCCCCACTTATAACTACTCCATTGCTTGTATTTAACCTATACTGCTTAGCGTGTTGTCCCCACTTACAACACAACATACTCTGTATAGTGTATAGAATCCTTAGCCACCTCACTGATTGTAAGATAACCTATGCTGCATAGCCCTACTATTCCTCCTCTATGGCCCCACATCACATTGTCCTTCTCTTCCTCATACTCCCCAATTGCCTCCCCTCCTACCAGCACCCTCGCTCCTTTCCCCCTTACTCTCCCTTTACCTTCCTCGCCACCCCCTCCTTTCTGTCTCCTAACCTAGCATCTGCTCTTGAACTTCATCACACCCTCCCTCTCATTCAACCAGCCCCTCTCTCCTTGAGGCAACCCCATCCTCGCTTCCACCGTACTGCCTCCACTTTACTCCGCTCTTTACAACTCCTCAAGCAATATCAACTCCAACCCTGGCCCCCCCTCAATTTCTTTCTCACTCTAAGAAGAGTTCCTCACGTACCTTATCTAATCTCATCCATATCCCTTTCCTCTCACCTTCCACCCTCCCTCATTCATGCCCCACTCACTCAGCCAGAGATATCAACCCCTACCCCCTGTCTCACTCTAAAAAGAGATCCTCACGTAACCTAACATCATCAATATCCCCCTTCATCCCCCTGTCACTCCCCCTCCCTCATGGAGGGCACACCCATCCAGAGACACCCACCCATATCCTGGCTCCTCTAGATCCCTGTATTACCTCAAAAATAGATCCTCATGTTACGGTCCCCCCTAGACCACTGACTTACTCTGGAAAGAGATCCTCACGTAACTTGTCCAACCTCATCCGCATCCCTCTCCAGTCTCCCTCCACTCTCCCCTTCTCATGTGCCCTATGGAACGCCTGCTCAGTCTCTAACAAACTTCCTTTTACTCATGACCTCTTTATTTCTAATGCACTACACCTTCTTGACCTAACTGAGACCTGGCTCCTCCCTGATGATACCGCAACCACTGCTGCTCTCTGCCACGGGGGCTACCAGTTCTCCCATACACTTTGATCCACTGGCTGCGGTGGTGGTGTTGGGCTTCTACTTTCTCCCTCTTGCCAATTCCAACCCCTCCTCCTTCCTCAATCACACTTCTCCCTCTCTTTTGAAGTCCACTCCATTCGACTCTTCACACCACTTCCCCTCCGAGTAGCTGCTATCTATCACCCTCCCGACAAATCCAAATCGACCTTTCTTACCGACTTCGACTCCTGGCTCTCCGTCTTTCTGGATCCCTCTTCCCCCACTCTTATCCTTGGCGATTTTAACATTCACATCGATAACCCTTCCGATCCCCATGCTTTAAAGTTCCTCGCCCTCACCTCCTCGTTTGACTTGCAACTTTGCTCCACTGCCCCCACCCACTTGCATGGCCACTGCCTTGACCTGATACTCTTCTCTAATTCCTCTCCCTCAAACATCCGCAACTCAATCCTTCCCTCATCCAACCTTTAATCTTCAGCTTCCGCCATCTCAACCTCGTCCTATCTCCTCCGACCTATTTAGAAACCTTCATAATATTGATCCCTTGACTCTCTCCTCCACCATTTCTCCACCTCTTTCCTCCATTATGTCCGCCAAGTCCGTCGACGAAGCATTATCCTCTTATAATGCTGCAATATCCATGGCTCTTGACACTCTTACCCCACCCTCCACACGTCCTGTCAGACATTCTGCTCCCCAGCCCTGGCTTTCATCCACAACCTGCTATCTACGCATCTGTGCCCGTTGTGCTGAACGTACTTGGACCAACTCCCGCTCCCCGGAAGACCTTCTACACTTCAAATTCATGCTTGGTTCCTTCCAGTCAGCCATAGCACTTGCCAAACAAGAATACTACATCCATTTGACTACCTCTCTTGCCTCTGATCCTTGCCGCCTCTTTAATACCCTCAATTCTCTCCTCAAAGTGCCCCCGCCCCGTCCCACCCTCCCTCTCTACCCAAACCCTAGCTGACTTCTTCCATGACAAAATCCACAAAATTACCCTCCAATTCCCCACTTCCTCTACCTCCCCCCTCCCCAATTCTCCCCCCATCCATACTTCCTCTGCAACCCTCTCCTCCTTCCCCATGATCTCCAAAGAGGAAACCACACTCCTCCTTTCCTCCTCCAAACCCACCACCTGTTCCTCTGACCCTCTCCCCACCCATCTCCTACTTCCCATCTCCCCCACGGTTGTCCCCTCCATCTTTCATATTCTCAACCTCTCACTCTCCACTGCAACTGTCCCTGTAGATTTCAAGCATGCTGTTGTCACACCTCTCCTCAAGAAACCCTCACTCGATCCCACCTGTCCTTCTAACTATCGACCCATCTCCCTCCTTCCGTTCATATCTAAACTACTAGAATGAGCAGTCCACCGCTGCTGCCTCGACTTCCTCACCTCCCAGGCCCTCCTGGACCCACTACAATCTGGTTTCCGTCCCCTACACTCCACTGAAATGGCCCTTACTAAAGTCTCCTTACTAAAGTCTCCTAGCTAAATCTAAGAGCCTCTACTCAGTCCTCATCCTTCTCGACCTCTCCGCTGCCTTCGACACTGTTGACCACAATCTTCTCCTCACCACCCTCTCCTCCCTTGGTTTCAAGGGCTCTGTACTATCCTGGTTCTCCTCCTACCTCTCCCATCGCTCCTTTAGTGTGTGTTCTGGTGGCTCCTCCTCATCTCCCACCCCGCTCCATGTTGGTGTACCCCAAGGATCCGTCTTGGGCCCCCTCCTTTTCTCCCTCTATACCCAGTCCCTTGGCGCACTTATCTCCTCCCATGGCTTTCATGCCGATGACTCCCAAATCTACCTGTCCACACCTAATATCTCCTCAGCAATCCGGACCAGGATCTCAGCCTGCCTTTCTGACATCGCTGCCTGGATGTCTCATCACTGCTTGAAACTGAACATGGCCAAAACTGAACTCTGTCTTCCCCCCAACTCCTCCCCTCCTCTTCCCTCCTTCTCAGTCTCCGTGGATGGATCTACGATCCTTCCTGTTCCCTCGGCCCGCAATCTGGGGGTTATCTTTGACTCCTCTTTCTCCTTTTCCCCACATATCTAGCTCGTAGCTAAGACCTGACACTTCTTTCTCTACAATATTAGCAAAATCCGCCCCTTCCTTTCTGAACACACTACCAAGACGCTTATCCACTCCTTAATCTCCTCTCGCCTTGACTACTGCAACCTATTCCTTGTCATTTTCCCCGTGTGCCATCTCTTTCCCCTTCAATCTATACAAAATTATGCTGCTCGACTAATCTTCCGCCAGTCTCGCCATACCCCCATTACCCCTCTCCTCAAGTCGCTTCACTGGCTCCCTATCCAATTCCGCATCCAATTCAAACTTCTCCTGCTGACCTATAAATGCATTCACTCTACTGCCCCTCAATACCTCTCATCTCTTATCTCTCCCTACATCCCCTCTCGTGAACTTTGCTCCGCTAATAAATTACTTCTATCTAGGCCTTTCACTCACACCACTAACTTCCGAGTTCGCTCCTTTCACCTTGCTGCACCCCATGCCTGGAACAGCCTACCTGTGTCTATACGCCAAGCACCCTCCATGGCCCTCTTCAAATCCAGGTTGAAGACCCACCTCTTCACTGTCGCTTTCAGATCCTGACTTCTATCCTTTATCTCAACCTGACTCCCGTCAATTTTCATGACCAAATTGTTAAGACCATATTGTGCTTTGCACCAAATTGACTATGTTCTGTATTGTCTCAACTAGATTGTAAGCTCGGACGAGCAGGACTCTGATGAGTAGGGGACCTTCTCTTTTATGTATGCCTGTACAGCGCTGCGTGCGTGACGCTATATAAGTGCTAAATAGTAGTAGTAGTTATCCTTATAAAATAGCTCCAAAATAGATGCTTACTTGGGATCCCAGCTCGATGGCCTGCTATAAAGTTACTCTTGTAAAGCTATATGTTTCTGTTTATTAAAATTTCCTATACCGCCTTTCTAGGTACAGGCTAAGCGGTTAACAGTCATTAAAAACAGAACTCAGAAAGAACTCCGGTCTTACATCATCAAAGTGATAGAACAGAGAAAGGAGAAGACGGGGAAAAGAATAGGGTATGGATATCCTAGTTACTGAAAATGTACCTCCTTCTCTCCGCCCATGCTTTATAACCAGTGCAAAGTATTTCTGTCTGCAGATCTCATACTGCGAACGTAACAAAGGACCTTTCAATATCCCAGTTGCACATTTTGGCTTTTCTGAATAGATGCAGCTGTCTCTTTATGTATATGGGATAGCTAACCTTTGTGAATAGAGTGTAGTGGGGCCTAGATAAGGATCTGAAACTAGTCACTATTTAATGTAGCAGAAAATAGGTCTAATGAAGCACTACATGAGTTGTTTGTCCTACAAAGTTTATGCTATTATTAAATCAAAAGTCTGGCTCATATTTTCCAGAGTTCACTACATGCAATGCAGTGATATAAAACCTTCTTGCCAAGATAACTGTTCAAGCAAAGTACTTTTGTGACACTGCAGTGCTCTTGGAGTTGTACTAGGGATCAGTTCCTTTGTGACTGATTTTTTTTGTTTTGTTTCACACAATCATTTTTCAGGTGCACACTGGAACGTTTTAATGCATGCAAATCGATTGTACACATCATAATTCATATGTATATGCCTGTAGAATCGATGTGCACACGCTAACATTATTTTAGGTGTCCAAATGAATCAAACGCACACCAACAAATGCACATCCCAAAATTGTACAGGTCCTAAAAGAAAAAGGATTCTTCATATGTCAGGAAAGGATTATCCATGCAGCGAAGGTGTATCACCACCTCTAGATCATCGCTATGTTAGTCCAGTAAAATTGATCGGGCCCAGCAAAGGCTGTAACACTTCTACAGCAAATCAAAGATGCTTTTCATCCTTTAGAACCCAAAAACTTTTCAAAACTCCTTAGGGTCTGAAAGTTAGGAAGGGAGTACTCTGGAATTAGACATTATGGTACATTTATCCAATTTGTGATTTTCCAGCAGAAAGTTATCATTTAAAGTCCTTTTACTGTCTTCTTTTCAGTGTTCATGATCTTTATTTTCACTTTTCAGATATGTGGAGTCAACCACAATATGAGGCCAGAGGCTCCCAGGCAACATTCTTAACCCCTGGAATTATACTCTGTCTTGATGTCCATTAGTGCGAAGGCAGTTTAGCAAGTTCATGTTTAAACATCAAGCATTTATTTTTATTTGGTTCACGCCTTTCCATTAGTAGTTCAAAGTGAATTATATTCAGGTACTTTCCTGTCCTTGGACAACTTATAATCTGAAGGCTCAATTTTCAAAAGAGCTTATATTTAAAAGCCATGGCAGTCAGCCACGGTGCTTGGATATAGACCCGCAGCAGTATCCGCATAGAGCGCCATCATCCTGATAAATGTTGCCCCCATCTGGATAGTAGCAATTTTCAGCCGGCACTTATCTAGATAACAACTTAAGTCTGCTTTTCATGCAGCCTGTATGTGCCGGCTGAAGACAGCCACTATCCAGATAGAAGTGGTAGCACCCTCACTCATCAGATGGTGCTGGGGCAGTCTGTGGATATATTCAGTGGCAATAGCTGTGGCTAGTGCTACTGAATGTCTTGCTCCATGCCCTTATCTAGATAACCCCCATAGGCTATCCAGATAACGGCTTTAAATATCAGCCCCTAAGTTGATACCTTAGGTAATGGAAGGTTAAGTGACTTGCCCACCACCACAAGGAGCATCAGTGGGTTTGGAACTCCTGCGTCTCTACTTTCCAGACCAGTTCTCTAACCATTAGGTTACTTCTCCACTCTATACTGCACTTTAGTGAATCGTACTAAGACAATGCTTGCTCACCCATCCCTAGTGGCTAGTAGCTTGCTTCATTTTTAGCTAGTTTGCTGCACTGTCCCTGTTAGGTTTTTATTCATAGTAAATGAAATGACGGCAGATAAAGACCAGCATGGTCCATCTAGTCTGCCCAACAAGATGGCAAGAGTAGGTGCACCTGTCGCTCTGTGCAGGCCACCCCTTCCCATGTCTTTGTTTAGGGGTGAACCCACCACTCCATGTAGGACACCCCTATTTGTTGAGACGTTAGATGGTTCGAAAGTTAGATGGTACCGTTTATTTTGTTTTTATCCTGTTGCTGTAAAGGGATCCACTGTGTTTGTCCCATGCCATTTTGAATTCCGTCACCGTGTTTGCCCCCACCACTTCCATCGGGAGGGCATTCCAAGCATCCACCATCCTTTCAGTGAAAAAGTATTTCCTGACATTGCCTTTCAATTGGACCAACATATTAAGACCTCGAAACAGCAAGAAATGGCATCCTTCGTGAGTACTGACTTCCTCTTGGACTCTCCCATGTTGGGTTTGACTCAACCTGGCTGTTCTGTGACCTCATTTGGACCCGGCCATTCTATACCTGTCAGTGTGAGTTACAGCCGGTCCTAGCCTCCTCACTTCGGACAGAGGGATCTATTGCTTCTTTTGGGAAGGGGTCTTTTCTCCCTCTCCCTAAAGCTATAGGGTTATCATCAAATGATTTGATAGTGTCTGCCCCAGCTTCTAAAGATATTGTATCCCGAATGGAAAGTACCTTAAATAATACCTTTAAACAATTCTCCATATTTTCCTCTGATAGTTTCTAAGCTTTCGGAGCATGACTCCATATTGCTATCTATTGAGAAAAGGTGTGATAGATTGGACTCCCAGTTTCCGACATTCCAATCAGTCACTGTTTCTTCGGTGAAGGATTCTTTAGTAGTTCACTAACAATTTAATTTTTCTATGACATGGTTTTTAACACCGTTGCTTTTGTTTTAAAAATACCTTAAAGAAGTTGTTTAAATTATGCATCCCGAGTTGATATTGTTGTCAAATTTGTATTACTTGCCAAGAGCGTCTTTACCTCTTGCAAAAGAGGGCGAGATGGATCATTTATCTCCTGTAGATAGCTTAGATCTATCAGCATTTCTTGAATCATAAAATTATGAAATGGTATTTTCAGAAAAGAACGTGCCTTTCTGTGAGCAACAAATAAATGTTTTTCCTGACTTGAGTTGAGTTACCTAGATGAAGCAGAAGACCTTTCTTGAGCTAAAACCCAAGGTTTTGGCCCTGGGGGCTTCTTATTTCCCCAAGTTTCCCTGCACATGTCATGTGAACTGTCAGAGTACTAGGTTTATTTTTCTTGATCCATCTCAGTTGGAGGAATTTTTGAGGGGGAAAAATCCTTGATTTTTTTTGTATCTTTTGTGTTACTATTACTCTTCAGAATAGCCATGATAAATAGGGTCTTGGGTGTTTCATTTGATCCACAGCTGTCTTTGTGATGTGGACTATGATGCATAAATTTGCTGCATTTTTTTCTTTTTTTTCTTGATGAATACTTTTTTCTTGTTTTCCTGTTTTACTTTTTACTGATTACAAAAATGTGTTAAATAGAAAATTAAAAAAGCAAAAAGAAACTGCCTCTTCTTCCTCACCTTCTTCTGCCAATCCTTTTTCTGTCTGCTGTACTCCTTCCCTCTTCAAGGAGTCTATTTTCATGTCTTCTACTGTCTCTTCCCTCTCTCCCTCCTCATTCATTATTTATCCATCTTCCTTCTGTCTTCCCTCTCCTTTTTTCCTATTTTATCATTGACCCCTTCTGTCTGTTGTTCCACTCTGTATTCTTCTCTTCTCGCAAAAGCCTCAGATCTCTGAAGGGGCAAAAAGAAGCCTGATTCTCTTCCCCTGCGAAGCGGCAACATTGGTGGTAGTTCTTCCTAAAGGCAGGGAGGAGCAGGCAGGATCCTTGATTTCTACTGAGGTGACAACATCAGGAGAAAGAGAGACCTTGGGTCTTCCAGGGGCAGTAAGGAGTAGGATCCTTACTGCAGAAGCACCGTTTGGTCAAATTCTTCCTGAGGGCATGGAGAAAATTATGATTCCCTCCCTTTTTAGAGTTGATGGGTGGGGCGTGGTGAAATCCCTACCTTATTCAAGACTGATTGATCACATCTTTCCCAAGGGAAAGGAGATGAAAAGGATGACCCGGCCCCTTTTGAGACTGATTGGCCGCCTTCTTAGTGACAAGAATGATCTGGAGATAGGAATAATGAGTGAGTATCACATTTGTAGAACTATTCAAAGTCATTAAAATGTAAGAGATTGCAAGACTTTGTAGATGTTTCTTGTGAGGCTAAGAAACTCAGACGGGGGTGGGGGGGGGGAGTGCGATTCTGATCCTGCGGGGCACGTCTAGCCCCACGGGATCAGAATCACAATCAGGCTTGTACGTGCAGGCTGGGGACTGTGATTCAGTCCCGGCCTGCATGTACCGGCACTGCCCAGGTTGCTCAGTCAGGTTTTTAAATGGAGCCACGGCGCCATGATGTCATGTTGCCATGGTAGTGTGGCTCCATTTAAAAGCCGCAATGCTGACCGCCAGAAACAAAAGTTTATTCCCCGCAGCCTGACCCCCAATCTGGCCTCCTAAAGCCACGATCGGGCTGCGGGGAATAAACCCTGTCCCCCCCAGCCCCTTCCGTGCCCCGGGCCATGAAAAAAAACACATCCAGAGAAGTTATTCCACCTCGGAAGTGGAATAACTTCCTCCGCCATTTTGCCGGCCTTGGACGTACAGGGCTGACATTAGAATCGGGCCTGTACTTCCAAGGCTGGCGACCACCACTGCCCACCCACTCTCCCCCCCGAGGCCGCCTCTTTCCCGCCTCCAACTAACTTCCCCGCACAAACGGCAGGAAGTTAGTTGGGGGCTGCAGCCGGCACAAATAGCGGGGTGGTCCTTCCCTGCTATTCGCGTTTCAGAATGACCCCCTTTACATTTGACAAAAATCAACATTTTGTTAATATAACATTTTAAATGACATAAACAAACTATTTACAATTGTGAATTTTTTATGGTTGAGTTATATGGATGGAGGGGGTTAGGTGTGGGGGGAACCAAAATGTTCAATGAATAGGTAGATTTTCAGGTGTTTGTGAAAAGTAGGGAGATTGGTGATATTTCTTAGCGTGTAAGGGAGGGGGTTCCATAGGGTGGGAGCATACAGCTCAAATGCTTTGTGGCATGTTTGTTGGTTGTATTTATGTTTGGCTTGTGGTATGTTGAGTTTGTTAATTGTAATCTGTCTTCGTGGTCTGGAGGTTTGTGGTGACTTGCAGTGTTTATACTACTATTAGTGCTCTTTGCCCCTCTTTAGGTGCCATAGAGTCTTCATGTCTCACTTGATATCTTAGACTATGGTTACCTCTGTGGCAAAGTTTTTAATAATGGATAGAGAACCTCATTGCTAGAGGACAAAATTGCTTTCCTCATTGACTTCAAAGGACCCAAATGAAACAAAATAATGAAGTTTTTGGAATCCAAAAATGATTTGCACAGCTAGTTGATCCAATCATAAACCAAACCAAAACATTTTTCTGTGCCATCAGTTTCTCATCATTTTGTATGACAAAGTTCAGAGGGATTGTCCATATAACTAGCTTTTTAACTATCTATTCATTACAGATCATCCTTTTTGGTATCCACAGATATAGTGTCCGTAATAGAACTGCAAGTTCCACCATTGTAACAGCAGGCATTAAACCGACTACTTTTTTACCTGTTTGAGTACTGCCTTCATGTTCTTATTTATAGTTAATAGCTGACCATAAATGCCAGGATTTTTGTTTTCATTCCCAGTTTCTACTCAGAAGAGGTCGACCTCCCTATACCCTTCTTCCATAAGCTGCTTCTGAGAACCAGCTTTTGCTCAGATCTGACATGCTGTGAAAGTGCTTTTTACGGTCCCTGCTGTTCTTTTTGATCTTTGTGAAGAAGAGAAAGTTCTTTAAGTTTTATTCGCTGTCAAATCATGAGTTGCCGCTTAGGATGTTTTAGTGATGTACCAGTGCTATCATACCCTTTATGCAATCTATCTACCCAGTTTCTGTGATCTACATAGGAGTATTTTAGAGTGATTTTAAACTCCACACACTTCTGTTTATTTTAATTGTCCCTGTATCATAGTTTGTGGCACTGAGGTATAGGATACCCTGACCTACTATTTGTTTAATTTAAGCATACAAACCTCACCCTACAATGATGATAAAGGACCAGTTGAATAAGAGCTCCCCAAACATCCTGTGGATCCCACAACCAGTCAGGATGCCCACAAGGAATATGCATAAGATCATTTTGCATGTGGTAGATATCTAATGCATGCAAATTAGTAGATCTTCAATGAATATATATGAAAATGATTTCCATATATTGGGATCTTGTACCTAGTCAGTGTGGATATCCCGACTGGCTGTGGGGTCCTCAGGACAGAATTTGGCATCCAGTGCTACTATCTAGATTCAAAACCATACTTATGCAAATTCTTTCCTTTAAAAACAGTGGTTCTCAACCCTGTCCTGGTGTACCCCTCAGTATACATGCAAATTTGTCTTATGTATATTCATTGTGCACCAGGACAGGACTGAGAACCACCAGCGGCATTCCCAGTCCCCTGTAGTTGGGGCCCCCCCAGTCCCCTGTAGTTGGGGCCCCCCCCCCCGGCCCCACATGGCAGAGACAATGCGGCAAACTTCATTGAAAGTTGTGGGTGTCTTGATGCGCTGCCTCCACTCCAGGGCCAGAGGCTCTTCTTTCCCAGGCTGAAGTTTTGTGATTTGTGAGACTTCGGCTGGGAGAGAAGATCTGCTGGGCCTGGAGTGTAGGCAGTGCAATAAGCCATCCATAGCTTTAAAGTTAGTTTACCATGCTTCCTCCTCTGTGTTGGCCTGGCAGGGGTGCACCCTCCTCCTGGCTGGCATCTGGGGTGGGCAGTACCCACCACCCCACCCTTGGTACACCACTGAGAACCACTGCTGTGAAATATTTCCTCTTTGAGAGAAGACACAGGCTCACCGCAGCCCTCAGGACACACCTAATCAGTCATGTTTTCAGGACAACCACATGCAAATCTATCTCATGCATATTTATTGTGGCTATCCTGAAAACCTGACTGGCTAGGCGTGTCCGTGAACTATGTTGAGAACTACCCGGTTAGAGCAAAGGGCTAATTATCATGTAAGCCAAGGTTCAAATTCTGCTTCTGCCAATGATACCCCTTATGACCTTGAGCAAGTTACCTTATCTACCATTGCCTCACGTA